>CM043704.1:31251538-32583038 GCA_023935145.1 Bretschneidera sinensis
ATGAGTGAACAACAAAGAATCAATACTCTTCAAGAAATGACAATGGATGCTACTGCATACAAAACAATAATAAATAATGCAGACCATAAAATAGCTAAATTATTATTAGCTAGATTTACTGGCCCACTCAAAGGCTAGTGGGATAATTATCTAACTTTAGAACAAAAACAATTAGTATTAAATGTTGTAAAGCCAGAAACTATAATAATAACAGATCCTCAAACAAACAAACAATTGACAATGATCACACAAGTTGAAGATGTTGTACCTACACTAGCATTTGCAATAACAAAGCATTTTGTAGATGAACTAGAATATTTTCAAGAAAGAACTTCAGAAATACTTTCAAACCTAACATGTCCTACTCTTCAAGATTTTAGATGGTAAAGGGACGTTTTCTTATCAAAAGTATTTTTAAGAAATGATTATCACCACTCATTTTGGAGAAAAAAAAAATTATTTCTGGTCTTCCAAAATTATTTGTAGAGAAAATTAGAGATCAAAATAGTGGATCATTCCCTTATGATGATTTATCTTATGGTGATTTAATCAATTATATTAATAATGAAGGATTAGGATTATATACTTATTTGAAACTAAGATAAAAAATGAAATCAGAATTGCATCAAAATAGAAAAGAGATAGGACCATTCTATGCACAATATGGATATGAGATTCATAGAACTCCTTCTGCTAATACTAAAAAGAAAATAATTTTTCAAGGAAAAAGATTTTAACAGTTTCAAGAGAAAATAGTTTTATAAACAACCAAGAAAAGAGTTTTCAAGAAAAATGAAAAAAAAAAAACAGATTTCATCAAAAGCATATTACAAATATGGTAAAATAAGTCATTGGGCTAAGAATTGTAAAGTCAAGAGAAAGATAAATGAATTAGATATAAATGAGAATCTTAAGAACCAATTAACCAAAATAATGATCTATGAATCAGATTCGGATACTATTAGATAGTGAAATTGAAGAATAAATTTACGTTATTCAAGAAAATAGTAGTGATTATTCATCAGAATGTGATTGTGATGAAGGATTATGCTATTGCAAAACGATAAATTTAATTACTTCAAATAAATATTTTTTTAGAAATTATGGATAAAATAGATGATCTAGATGTTAAAAAGGAATATTTACTCATATTAAAAGATATAATCACTGAAGAAAAATAATTAAAAGAACCAGAACCATATAGTTTTCAACAAATTTATACTAGACATTCACAAAAACCTAAAACCATAACTATTCAAGATTTACAAGCAGAGATAGTTGAAATGAAAAATCAAATTAAGAATCTTCAAGAAAATAATATAGAAATAAAAAAATTAAATTATGAAATCAGTAATATTTCTCAAGTACAAGCTAGTGAATCACAAACTGGATTTCTTAATATTTTAACTCCACCAAGTACTATAAATAATAAAATAGATCATAATCAGTGTGTTTTCTTAATAGATAGAATACAATTTCAAAAATGATGTCAGGATATATATAGCCATTAATAAAGAATACCATTTAAATATGATGGCATTAGTAGACTCAGGAGCATATCAAAACTGTATCAAAGAAGGTCTGATTCCAACTAAATATTATGAAAAAAAAAACAACAATTGAAAGATTGAGTACAACAAGTGGTTCGATGTTACAAGTAGAATACAAGATATCTAAGTCTTATTTATGTAATAATGGATATTGTTTAAAAACAACATTTATTTTAGTAAAAAAATATTCATCAACCAGTTATCCTAGGTACTCTATTTTTAACACAGATTTATCCATTTCTAGTAGATCAAGATGGTATACATAAGTCAATTATGGTAAAAAAAAAATTTAATTTTTTAACTCTAGTTGATACAATGCAATTAAATATATTGCAACAAAATACGATATATAGACAAATAAATATAATACAAAATAAAAAGGCTCATATAACATATTTACAACAAGAAATAAATTATCAAAGAATAGAAGAACAATTAGAAAATCCTAAGGTACAATAACTAATTCAAACTTTTCACAAGTATGTTATGATCTTCTTAACGCTTTTTGGAAAAAGGAAGAAACATATAGTTTATCTCCTTTATGAAAAGGATATAAATTTATAAAAAAAATATTCGAGCCAAAGCTAGGCCAATACAAATGAATGAAGAATTACTACAACAATGTCAAAAGTAAATCCAATCATTATTAGAAAAGAAACTAATCAGAATAAGCAAATCTCCTTGGAGTTGTACCGCTTTTTATATTCAAAAGCAGACAGATTTGGAACAAGGAGTTCCAAAATTAGTTATTAATTATAAACCTTTAAATGAAGCTCTTCAATGGATTAGATATCATATCCCAAATAAATAAAAAGATTTACTTAATAGATTATATGAAGCAACAATTTTTTCAAAATTTGATATAAAATTTGGCTTCTGAGAAATTCAAGTTGTTGAAGAAGAAAGATATATAACAACATTTACGGTTCCATTTAGTCATTATGAATGGAATGTAATACCGTTTAGACTAAAAAATGCTCCTTTAAAATTTTAAAATATAATTAATGATATTTTCAATCCATATACGAAATTTTAGTATTATTTATATTGATGATGTTTTGATCTTTTCAAAATCAATAGAAGAACATTTTAAACATTTACATACTTTCTTACAAATAGTCAAACATAATGGTTTCGTTGCTTCATCTTCAAAAATGAAACTTTTTCAAACTAAAATAAGAGTTTTATATATATATATATATATATATATATAAGAACATTAAGCCAATAGGTAAGGCTATTGAATTTGTTGACAAGTTTCCTCACGAAATCAAGGAAAATTCTCAACTCCAAAGATTCTTAGGATTCCTTAATCATGTCTCGGATGTCTTTCCTCATCTTAGACAATTGTGTTAATCCTTGTATAAGAGACTTAGGAAAAATCCAATTCTTTGGTCAGATAATCATACTTCAATAATCAGAGAACTTAAATCTTGAGTTAAGTATCTCCCTTGTTTAGGGATTCTTCATCCTCAAGCTTCTATAATAGTAGAAAATTATACTTTAAATTTATGATATGGAGATATTCTCAAACAATGTATATATGATAATTCTCAAGAACAATTAGTTTTCTTTCATTTTGGAATCTAGGTCTTCAAAAGAATTATTTCACTATTTAAAAGGAAATTTTATCAATAGTCTTAAGTATTTCTAAATTTCAAATTGATTTGTATAACAAAAGATTTTTTTATTATCAAGAATTGACTGCAATGCTGCAAAAGAAGCTTTACAAAAAGATGTTCAAAATTTAGTCTCAAAATAAATTTTTGCAAGATGGCAAGCAATTTTAAGTATTTTTTATTTTAATATTGAATTTATTAAAGGAGAGACAATTTTTTTTCCAAATTTTCTTACTTATGAACTTTTATAGGGTAAAAATACTAAGTGAAACATTACAAGATGAATTTTCGACCTCCTATAAGGCCAAATTCTATATATTCAAGACCATCATCACCTTCATCCTGAAAATCCCCATCATCATCTTCAAGAACCCAAAGGCCAATAGATTATACTATGCATATTCTTCAAGATAAGACGATAAGTACTCCATCGCTAAAGATTCCTAATCATCCAAATAGATTCAAGTCCTTAGGGCAATTTCCTCATTTACCAAGCCCATCTTTAAGCCCAAACTATTCCCAAGTCATTCAGTTACAACCAAAATCCTCACCATTAACAAGTTCCACTTTACCATCCCCTACATCATTTGAATGTCATTATATGGTGAAACTATATAAGAAAGCCATTCAAATTACTAGTATTCAAGATGAAGTTCAAGATACTCAATTAATCCTTGATATTGTTACTAACATATTCCTTACAGTTTTCAGTTTATTCTTGAAAAAAATTTCTAATACAAATTTTTTTTTATGAATTAATATTAGTTGATACCAAATCTATTGAAATCCAGCATACTCTACATAAAAACAATGCCTCTATCATTTCTTTTTCTAAATGTCGAATCCTTAAGATTATCATCCTAACTCAATGGAAAATTTCGTATGAAAAAAGATCATTCTATGTTCCTTTCATCCCTCAAACATATACCTACCATGATTATAAAATGGCACGGTATAATATATTCCTGATAAAATCCATAACTCATTCTTGGTTTATTCAATTTGATAGACGTTATCCCAAGGATTTTCCTATTTGGTTCCTCGAATGGTGAATTTTCTTTGGACACTCTAAAAAAAAATCCATCCAATCTGTAAAGACGCCTTTCAAGTTTTCAAAACTAACTCAACAGCTAAAAAAGACTATGGCAAAGAATTACTATATGTCTCTACTTTCTCGATCCCATAGATTCTTTGTTGGAACTATGATATTTCTCAAGTATTTCAAAATTATCCTTTGGTTCTGAGTCAAATTTTCAAAATTAAATGTTGGTCCAAATTCAATAATGAAATGGCTTGTACTCAAGCAGCTCAAGCTTGGCTCAAAGCAAATTCTCAGTTTTATAAGACTTTAACAAATGCATCAAGCTCGTCTCTACCTTGGGCAAGCATGACAAAAGAATAAAGGAAAAATAAACTTTTAGAAGAATTATCTCAAATATTTGATGATGATGAAGACAATATTTCAACTTTTGATCCTTTTAGAGGCATGTGTTCTCAAGACCCTTATTTGTTGTGAAGGATAACAATAATTTTCATGTCAAGACAAATTCAGTCCAAAGTAAAAGATTCTTCATTGTCTTGCAAGCCAAAAGCTAAAAAAAAGACTATTATTATGTATGTATTTTTGAAAAGAATATTCTCAATGTCGGCCAGTAAGCTCAATTATCAAAATGTAACAGGAAAAGACTTAATTATTCCACAATATTCTCAATTATTTTTGTCGATTATGTAATTTAGTTAAAAAATTAAAAGAATCTTTAATAATGTTTGGATTTCAATGTGTTTTAAGTCTATATATATATATATATATATATATATATCTTCAATGTAATGATGGAGAGGGAAAATGAATTTGTGAGTTGAGAAATCTTGGAAGAAGTCTTTGCTAACTCTATAAGTTACCCCTCTTAGAAAATGTAACGACCCATCTTGGGTTGACTGACTCGAGATGGTGTTGTCACGTTTTAGATTCCAAGCATGACATATACATGCAACAATTAAAAACAGCATCAACTGAAACATACTTACAAATATTTCCTCTACTCTTTTCAAAGTAGTTACAACATCATATATAATATTAAAAAAATTCCAATATATACAAAATGCATGAACAACTATCTTTCTCAAATTTAACCATAAGGACTTACTTAAGCTATTAATTCTGAGTCTTAGATCAATAATCTAGCAGTGTTGCCCACTACCTGAAATTATTTGACAATGAGGAGTGAGCTTCACTGCCTGAAATTATTTGACAATGAGGAGTGAGCTTCACAAGCTCAGTGAATTACTTTTACTAGAAGTACTCAATTTGTATACTTCTAGTCATATTTATAAATCAATAATAATCATAATTCAAAGATAATATTTATTCAATCAATTCTCATATAATTAGATCAACTCATTTATCAATCATTTCTAAATCATATAGTTTCAACCATCATATTTACATTCTTTCAAATTCAATCTCATATATTTAATCAAATCGAGACTATAATTTTAATATCATTTTCATCATAATTACTTCATCATGAAGTTCACATCATACAAATAGTTATTTACTATATATCATAATACATCTCTTTTTCATTCACTTTCTCATCATAACTGTCTCATTATGAGACTTATATTTCTATCATCATTTCATAATCAATTTGATTCCTTAGCATCTCAATAATAATAAAAATAAATATATGCATGCATCTACATCCTTATTTCATCATATCATTTCTTTCTATCTTTCTCATCACATTATTTCATTTATCACTCCATACTATCAACGTATGGGAAATACCAATCTCTAGTATAACTTCTGGGAACGTCTTCTCACATATTGACATGCTTTATCTAGACCAGTTGTTGTGAGTTTTAAATTACTCGCAAGTGCACGAGTCGTTTGCAATATAGAGTTGTGCAAGTGAGAGGTCGAATCCACAGGGAATTGCGTTATGAAAATGTAATTTTATCTAAACTAAACGTATCTTAACCTAGTTTCGAGTTTTGAATTATATGTTGCAAAACAAATAAAAACTAAACTAAATTGATTTAAAACTAATAATAAAGACACTAAGGTTTCTGAATCCACCCCACCAAAGTTAAGCATATATCTTCATGTTCTAAAAATAGCCTATCAAAACATTCCATGAATCCAACTTAAAACAAATCACAACAAATATCCCAATTAAACCAAAACAATCCAATGTATCCGCTTTTAACAAATCACAAAGGATATCCAATTTAATCAAAAATGATTCAATGTATCCATCAGATGAAACACACGGAATATCCAATAGAACAATTTAAACGCAATCAATCATAAGATTTTACTCAAATAATTGAACAGAACATTTATACTAAAAAAAAAATCAGAATTGTATAAACAAATCTGAAAATATTATGCCAAACAACGGCGAGGCTTCATCTTCAACCTTAGCTGAAGATTTTAGCCACACATAATCATGAAACTAGAGTTCATAATAAAAGTGCTAAACATTAAACTAAAAAAAGCAATAAATTAAAACTGACTATACATGGGAGAAATTCCACTCGCTGTTGGGCGGCACTTCCCCTCGTGGTAGCAAAGCCTTCGGGATCCACCAGAATGCTAGTAGACGTCCACCGGATTACACCAAATGGCATCAGGAATTGCACCCTAAAGATGAAGTGAAGAGGGGCTTATATAGGGAAGCACCATGAGTGCAATGTGTTTCCAATCCGATGTGGGATACTGCAGATTCCAGCTTTTGCTCTTTGACCTTTGTCTACTAAAACTGCCATAACTTTCTCTAGAAAAATCATTTTATTTATTCGTAAAATTCTCCAGAAAATAGACATCCGGATCTTTCTAAGCGTATATGGCTCATCTCCTGGTTCTTCCTGAATCAAAACAGTTTAATTCTCAAAAATGGTTGATCTGTCACGCTGAAATCATGCACAGCCTGACCTTTGTCTACTGAAACTGCCATAACTTTCTCTAGAAAAATCATTTTATTGATCCGTAAATTTCTCAGAAAATAGACATCCGGATCTTTCCAAGCATATATGGTTCATCCCTTGGTTCTTCCTAAATCAATACAGTAAAATCAACAAAAATGACTGATCTGTACAGGCACTTCTGGCAATTTTAGTGAAACTCTTTTCCCAGTGCTTGTAAACCTGAAAAACAACGAAAACAACTCAAAGTAACAAATTCCTAAGCTAACAAATGTAAATTAAGTGGCCAAAATATGCAATATTTTTCACTTATCACCAGTTATGGTTCTAGTCTTACATCTATGCATATGATCAATAATACACAAGCAGGCATATCATAACATCATACAAATCAAAAGTCATTTTCTTTCATAAAAACTTTGTTTTCATCATATATATCAAATCATCTATTCATATATATATATATATATATATATATATCAACTCATTGATTAAAACTCGAGATTCATTTCTCTTTTCAATGTATATTCATCAATTTCTATAAATTTATCTCTTCAATGATATAATCTCATTAACTTCTCATATATTCATTTCAAGCATATCATTTATTCATATTTCTTATTTAATCAGCCAAATATCATACATCACATATATTTAATCAAATTGATGTTTTCATAATATATATTCAATTTATTAATTTACACTTTCATTCATTTAAATTTTATATATATTTCACGTTTGTCTCGCTTACTAAAAGTAAATTCTATTCACCTTGTAGAACTTAAAGCTACTCTTGGACTACTTTCTTTCCTTTCCTACTCCATTCAACAATTACACTTGAATGCTGATCACCTCCACCTAATCATAACATACTCATTAATCTTTCTATCTTATTTTTCAATCTATATACCATGTATCGAGTTAATCTTTCATGTATGCATGTTTAACTTTCTCAATTTCAGTATTTTCAATAGAAATTCTTTTCGTTCATGTTTGAATCCAAATTAAATATCTCCTTTTAAGAAAAGTAGAAGAATGACTTCAACAATTTAAATCAAATTCATAAACTTTTACCTTTTCAAAGCTTTTCCTCAGATTTCTTGGAAATCCTTTTGTAAATCCAACGTTTTCAAGACAAGATTATCAAATCCATCAATTTCAAAGTGATTATAAGTGTTTATCAGCATTTATAGAGAAAGAAAACGAACTTCAAAGTTTCGTAAAATGAATTCAAGCTGCAAAAAATCTTTTTATACCAAAATTTTCGGTTTGACTAGTTGACTTATTTGAGCTATTAAAAAAAAATTCAAATTTTTCCTTCAAAAGCCGACTGGCTTACTAGCCAACTAGGAAAATGAATTCAAAATTCAAAAATTATTTTCATACAAAAAATTCAGGTTTTACCAGTCGATCGATTCGATATGTTAATTTTTTTTTTCAAATTTGTCCTTCAATAGCCAACCGGCTTACCAGCTAGTCGATCGGCCAACCGACTGGTCAGTCGACTGATCCGCCTGCCAATCAACCGCGCAAGCAACGAGCTGACCACTAACCATTTAGAAATGCCCTCTCACAGTACTGGTTGGCTTCTTAGCTAACCGATCCACCTAGCCAGTCGATCGGTCACCTTTACCAGCTGATCGATTGGCTAGCCGGTTGGGTAACCAGTTGATCGTATAGTCGACTAATCCAACCATTAAACTTTTCAAAAATTATCCAATTGTGTTTCAAATTTTTTTTTAACTCTTTTCTTCAATCTTTCAAAAAAAATTTACTTCTTCTTTATAAAATTTCTAACTATTTTCAATTAAAATGTTCAACATTTTTCTTCAAAATTCTTTCAAATTCAACTTCTCAATCATTATGTATGCATGTTAAATTCAAATATAAGTCAAATTAGTTCTTTACCCTTATATCAAGGGTATGAGTATTACAATTCTACCCACCATATCAAAATTTCATCCTCGAAATTTTCTTACCTATCTTATGAAAAAGTTGGGGAAGAATTCTACATCTTCTACCATACAACGCCTTTAACGGTGCCATTTCAATACTAGTTTAATATTGATTATTATAAGAAAATTCAATTAAAGGTAAGTAAGCATCCCAACTCACTGAGAAACTCATTACCCTAGCCCTCAACATATCCTCTAGTACTCGAAAAATCCTCTTTGTCTACCCATCTGTTTGAGGATGAAAAGTTGTACTAAATTATAACTGCGTACCTATGGCTTTCTGAAAACCTCACCAAAATCTAGATGTAAATCTAGCATCTCTATTTAACACTATAGTCAAAGGTACCACATGTAACTTCATAATATCAACTACATACAATTCAAGTAACCTTTCAAGACTCCAAATGGTTTTAATAGGAAGGAAATAAGATAACTTAGAAAGCGTATCTACTATCACCCATACAGCATCGTGACCTCTCTGGGTACGGAGAAATCCAGAAACAAAATTCATACTCACATTCTTCCATGGCCATTCAAGCACAAGAAGAGGATGTAGTAAGCTTATCAGATGTCTATTCTCTAACTTTACTTGTTCATAAACCATACATCTAGAAATGTATTCAGCTACATCCCTCTTCAATCCTGACCACCAGTAATTCTGTCTCAATCTCCTATACATCTTATTGTTACCATTGTGCATCAAATACACTGCATTATGTGCCTCTCTCAATATCTTCTTTCTCAACTCTGCATCTGATTACGCCCAAAATATAACGTAGTAGTTGTAGCACAGCTTTGGGGTTTCGATTCCATAGGGAACAAGTTAATTACAAGAGAATATGGAATCCTTAACACGAGCGATAAAAGTTGAACGAGAGAATTTGAATAATAAAGTAAAGTGATATGCGAATTGTGTAATTGTAATGAAAACTATAATGGAAGCAACAAGGTTATGAGAATCCTCCTTAGGGTTGTTGCCTTATTCCGATCTTAATTCAGTTGTTTTTATCTCGATTGCAAATTTCACATCCCAAACAAGCAATCGACAAATATTCAATCAAAGCACATATATAAACCCTAATGCAATGGTTATGAAATACTCTTTACTTTCAAGCACACATGACCTAACTTGTAGATTATCAAGAAACGACAATATATCATACTAAAAATACTGCAGTAATGGACAAATCTATAAGAGAAATCTACTGGACTCAATCACACCTCAACAACATCACATAAGAAGAGCATGACTAGACTTATATGGGAGAGAAATATTTAATCACCAGATTAAGGGGAAATCTTCTAATTAGATAAAAAAAAGTAAATCATAACAATGTTTAAGGAAAATAAATCTATACTAAAACTGAATCAAGAAAAGAAAATAAGAATAACTACACCTAGGAATTCACCCCTTTGCCTTGCTTGGAGATTAGCTGGCCATGGAGCTCATGCTTCCTTGAGTTGCCTCCGGCCTCTCAATGATCTCCCCCTTGGTAGTGAAGCTTCGGAGATTCCTTAGTTTGCCCTCCAAAAGTTCATCAGATTCCTCCTAAAGGCCCTCTGGATCTGATCCCAGTTGCTTCCAAAAGATGAAGTGAAGTGGGGGTTTTTATAGGGGAATTCTCGGAGTGCAATGTGTTTCCATTTCGATGTGGGATACTACCCGTGTGCACGATCGACCGCACTATGGTGAGCTGTAAGGTATTTCTGACCGATGTGGGATGTCGCGAGTGCGCACTTGTGATCGATCGTAGACCTGGTGCGCTCGAGCGCACTAGGCATCTTCCAGCTTTACCTTTGTCTACTAAAACTGCCGTTTTCTCTAGAAAAATCATTTTTACGAGCCGTAAAATTATTCAGAAAATAGACTTCCGGATCTTTCTAAGCATATATGACTCATCTCCTGGTTCTTCTTGCATTAATACAATTATAATTTACAAAAATAAATGATCTGTACAAGCAATTCTAGCAATTTAGTGAAACTCCTTTCCAAGTGCTTGTGAACCTTCACTCTGGTGTTCATCGAGTCATTGTGCTAAAGAAATGATAACTTTTCCATCTCTTTTGATCTTAAAGTACCTGAAAATGCATCGAAATAGATCAATGATCCAAGAATGACACTTAGATTTGTTAAGGTATAAAAGTGCAATTTAAACCTAGATCAACCCTAAAATACTAACAATTAAGTACTGTTAAGGTGCATTTTATGACTCTCATGACAACTCCCAACTAGCTTATTGCTAGTCCCTAGCAATTCAAGCAAAAACGAGAAATGAATTCTATGGTAGGAATCAAAACAAGGTAAAGCAATGCTAGTGTTAAACAAGGAGCAATTCACATTTTTTGTCTCAGAAATTGCACATAATACGTAGCACATAGAATCATTAAATATCACTTAAGTCCAAAAGTAATCCAAGTATCAATCTTAAAATCGTTATTGACTCTTATCATCCGTCTTTCCATAATCCATTAATCCGTACACCAGGATGACTTTATGCATAACATTCATGAATACAAGTCTTGGCCTCTAAGAACATAATAAATTAGGTGACATCAATCACAAAAACAAGCTCCATAGGCTCACTTTTCAAATCACTCTCCACTATTGTAGAAAAATCACACTACATTGGATCAATAGGTCTTTAATAAGCTTATAACATTAAGCTAAAGTAAAGGTTAAGAAAGAACGGGAAGGATTCACAAGTAAAAGAACTCAACCTCTTAGTTTTAAACACAATCATTTTAAGCACTTGATAGCCTTACTCCAACACCCAACTCTTTCAACCATTTTTTTATAAGAGCATATCTCTTAATAAGTCACCACTTTTCTTTTCTTTGCCATAATTCACTTATCTTTTTCTTTTCTTTTGTATTTTGGCATAAGACCATTCACCTCCTTTTTCATTTTTTTTTCTTTTCTTTTCTTTTCCACAACCCCCAACTTATCTCCTTTATGTACTTGGGTTATGGTAGTGATATTTGTTTTTCTTCATATTTCCATCCTTACTCCTTTTATGTGCTTCTCAACAAATGTGTATTACTAAGTTCTTTTAAAAGAAAGGTAAGGATAAAATATTTTTAGGCTCATGAAGATGGGTGAATGGGCTATTGAAAGAAACAAGTCTCAAATTATTTTTCAAGAAAAAGCTCAAATAGGTGACCAGCGATAAATATAGCAATGGTAGGTTTGAAAGGCTCAAACGGTTCAAAAATGGCCTATATCATGTCCTAAGTAATGTGCATTCTAGGAATTCGCCTCAAGTGATTATCAAATAAGTTCTAGAGCTTGTTGAGATCGCAAAAGTATTCACAAAGTAATCACACATAAAACTTCTCTAAATGTTTTAGACTAATCATACAATCTTACCGCAAACTAGAGTCTCAAACCAAATGAAGATTGATACTTAAATTATTTTCAAACTGAAGCAAGATTTAATTTCTTCTAAATGCTATATGCTATCTCAATTAAGCTCATATCATTGATATGTGAATAAACTCTAAGACTAACACCAAACATGCTAAAAACAAACAAAAAGGGAAAATGACACCAAGTAGTTCAATGGTATGCAATAAGAAATGTGTTTCCTCCACCCCCAACTTAAGATAAGCATTGTCCTCAATGTAAAAACAAAAATTAAGGAAACTTCCTTTTCAACCAAAGGTGCGTGGAGCTGAAAATTGTGCACGACCAACTGAACTGATGCACATTTTTGTCCTTGAAAAAGAAATACGAAAGTAAAATTGGAAAACAGCAAAATAATAATAATAAACAAGAAATATAAAATATAAAAAACAATAAAAATAAAAGGATATGTTGTGGGTTGCCTCCCATGAGTGTTAAGTTTTACGTCTTCAGCCAGACGCTCTTATTCCCTCCTAGAAAAACATAGGTTGAATGCACCAGCCACTGCTTCACTACCAAATTTAGTGCTTGTATGCTTTGGAGAGGCCTCAAGGATGTCATCTGATGAGTCTTAAATATTGCATATTTAAGACCCTTAACTTATATTTGTTATGCTCTTAGTTAATAGTATTTCACTTTATTTTATGTCTTTTTTTGTGTTTTGTGTATTTTTATAGGTTTGTGGAGAAAATGAAAAATTTAAGGAGATGTGAAGTTTTAAGAGCAATAGCGATCGATCGCACTATGCTGCGATCCAGTGCATGGTCAATAATCCCACATCGAAATGTTTGTAGTACAGTGCACCTGCGATCAAGTGCACCAGACACGTGATCGAGCGCACATGCGATCGTGCGCACAAGACATACGATCGATCGCACTTGGGCAGTATCCCATATCGAATTTGAAACCCATGCTACTCCGGGACTCCCCCTATATAAACACCATCTGACCTCATCATTCAATGTGCAATTCCTAAGCCATTTGGTGTTAACCGGTGGACATCTACTGGCATTCTGGTGGATCCCGAAGGCTTTGCTACCATGAGGGGAAGTGCCGCCCAACAGCGAGTGGAATTTCTCCCATGTAAAGTAATTTATTTCTTTTTAGTTAAATGTTTAGCACTTTTATTATGAACTGTAGTTTCATAACTATGAGTGGCTAGAATCTTCAAATAAGATTGAAGATGAAGCCCTGCCGTTGTTTGGCATATTAGTTTCAGTTTTGTTTATACAATTCTGATGTTTTTAGTATAAATATTCTGTCAATTATTTGAGTAGAATCTTATGATTTATTGTGTTTAAATTGTTCTGTTGGATATTCCTTGTGTTTCATCTTATGGATACATCAAATTGTTTTTGATTAAATTGGATTTCCTTTGTGATTTGTTAAAAGCGGATACATTGGATGCTTTTGGTTTAATTGGGATATTTGTTGTTTTTTGTCTTAAGTTGGATTCATGAAATTTTTTGATAGGCTATCTTTAGAACATTGAGATATATACTTAACTTCGGCAGGGTGGATTCAGAAACCTTAGTCTTTTTATTAGTTTTTAAAATCAATTTAGTTTAGCTTTTATTTATTTTACAACATTTAATACAAAACTCGGAACTAGGTTAAGATAAGATTAGTTTAGATAAATTTATATTTTCACAATGCAATTCCCTGTGGATTTGACCTCGCACTTGCACAACGCTATATTGCAAACGACTCGTGCGCTTGCGAGTAATTTAAAACTCAACGATGTCATCAGTAACATCTATAAATTTTGGCTCGATATATGCTCTTGTGAAGCCATAGGTGAGGGTGGACTCCAATAGATTAAGGTGCTGGACCTTTTTCCATGAATGAGTCAATCATGTATGCTTGGTGGCTTCCGTCCACATCCTCTGATTTTTTTGTTGTTGGGATGTGTAATAACTTACGACTTAGTGTCTCAATGACATTCACCTCCTTCAAATTCTGTTGCGCCAGGTGCTGACCATGGGATGTGGACTGAGCTTGAGAAGGGAACTTACCTCACTCAGTCACACTCAAGTAGCTCATTAACTTGGACACTTGGCTCTTTATCTCTTTATTTTCTTCAACAGCCTGCGTAATTATAGATTTAAGTATTTGATTAGTATTTCCCTGTGCCTCAATAAAAGCATGTAAAGTGTCTTCTAAAGAACTCCTAGAAGATACAGGTGCATGATATGGTTCAAGATATGGTGCAAGGGTTTGTGCAAGCTGTTGGTTTTCAGACTTCCAGTTGAAATTGGGGTGATTTCGCCATCCCAGATTATAAGTATCAGAGAAGGGTGCCAAAGACTTCTTGTACATGCCTAAGGCATTACATTGTTCCTCATGCATTCCTCTTATCTCAGCAAATGTGGGGCACTCTTGGGCGAGATGATCTACCCCACCACACACAAAACATGGTTTCAAAGACGCTGCATGATTAACTACTTGTGTTGGCTTTGAGCTTTTAGTCTTTAACACCTCTAGTTCCCTAGTGAGCATCTCGACCTTGGCCTTAAGGTTATCCTCTTCCCTAAGATGGTAAATTCCACCACCATTTGGGTGCCCTATAGGTCATGACCTATTTGTTCTTTCAGTAGCACTAGGTCTAGTCCAAGTCTGACTTTTTTGGCAAGCTCATTGAGGTACTCTATGGCCTCATCAGGATCTTTCTCTAAGAATTCACCATTACAAATCATCTCTACAAATTGGCGCTCTCTATATGTAAGTCCCTCATAAAAATAGCTCACTAAAGGCCAATTCTCATACCCATGGTGAGGGCACATACTCAACAACTCCTTAAATCTCTCCCATGATTGATATAAAGTCTCACTGTCCTTTTGTGCAAAGATGGAGATTTATCTTTTTAAAGTATTGGTCTTATGTTGAGGAAAATATTTATTAAAGAAGACCTGAGTCATCTCAGTCCATAACCCAATAGATCGTGGTCTCAGTGAGTATAGCCAACTCTTAGCTCTATCCTTCGAAGTGAAAGGAAAGAACTTAAGTTTCACAATGTCATGAGTTTCATCTTGACTATGAAAAGTCGCAACTACTTCCTCAAACTCTCTGATGTGCACATATGGGTTTTCATTATCCAAGCCATAAAATGTAGGGAGTAACTGTATCATCCCTGTTTTAAACTCTAGGTGGCGAGTATTGGCTGGAAACATGATGCATGATGGTGTGGCTGTGCGTGTAGGGTGGAGGTAATCCTGAAGTGTCCTAGCAACATTCTTATTAAGGTTATTGGCCATGTTAAAATCCTTTAAATTCTCTAATGGGGGTGCACTATGGTTTGATCTAGGCGAGGTTTCACTAACGGACGTGGAAGGAGAGGGTAATTCTATTTTAGGGTCCTCTAATGAATCTACCTCGCAAATCTCTCGGTCTAAGCATACACCATATGAATAAGAGAGGAAATTAATAACACAGAATAAAAAAAATCAGAAAATCAAAACTTAGAAAAAAGAACAATAATAAAAAAATACTATAAAAAGAAAGAAGGAAAAAAATAATGCAGCAAGCTAAAAGAAAGAACGAAGTTACCGCCTTTACAACTACGAAAAAGAAAAACTATTTACAATTCTTCTATTGTCATGTCAAAATTTGACAACATTCCTTGTACTTAAGCGCGTCTCCCCAGCAACGGCGCCAAAATTTGATTACGCCCAAAGTATAACATGATAGTTGTAGCACAGCTTTGGGGTGTCAATTCCACAGGGAAACAAGTTAATTACAAGAGAAGATGGAATCCTTAACACGAATGATAAAAGTTGAACAAGAGAATTTGAATAATAAAGTAAAGTGATATGCGAATTATGTAATTCTAATGAAAACTATAATGGAAGCAACAAGGTTCTGGGAATCCTCCTTAGGTTTGTTGCCTTATTCCAATCTTAATTCAGTTGTTTTTTTATGAGTCTTAAATATTGCATATTTAAGCCCTTTAATTTATATTTGTTAGGTTCTTAATTTTTATTATTTCACTTTATTTTATGTTTTTCTTGTGTTTTGTGTATTTTTATAGGTTTGTGGAGAAAATTAAGCATTTCTGGAGATATCAAGCTTCAAGAGCAAAGAGGATGCATAGTGCGATCGATCACACGAGATATGCGATCGAGCGCACCTGCGCTCGAGCGCACTTGCCTACGAACGAGCACAAGGTCAACATCCCACATCGAAATATTTGCAGTTCAGTGCATCTGCGATCGATTGTAGCAGACTTTCGATTGAGCGCACATGCGATCGATCGCACCATTCTGCGATCAAGCGCACTCGGGCCAGTATCCCACATCGAATCTGAAACCTACAGTGCTCCAAGACTCCCCCTATATAAACACCATCTGGCCTCATCATTCAGTGTGCAATTCCTGGGCCACTTTGGTGTTAACCAGTGGACGTCTGCTAGCATTCTGGTGGATCCCGAAGGCTTTACTACCACGAAGGGAAGCGTCGCCCATCAGCGAGTGGAATTTCTCCGATGTAAAGTTATTTATTTCTTTTTATTTAGTTGTTTTAGTTTAATGTTTAGCAATTTTATTATGAATTGTAGTTTCATAATTATGAGTGGCTAGAATCTTCAGCTAAGGTTGAAGATGAAGCCCCGCCGTTGTTTGGCGTAGTAGTTCAGATTTGCTTGTACAAATCTGACAATTTTTAGTATAAATGTTCTGTCAATTATTTGAGTTAATCTTATAATTGATTGAGTTTAAATTGTCTGTTGGATATTCCTTGTGTTTCATCTGATGGATACATTGAATGCTTTTCGATTAAATTGGATTTCCTTTCTGATTTGTTGAGTGCGGATACATTGGATGCTTTTGGTTTAGTTGGGATATTCTTTGTTTTTTGTCTAATAGTTGGATTCATGGAATGTTTTGATAGGCTATATTTTTAGAACATATATGCTTAACTTCGGTGGGGTGGATTCAGAAACCTTAGTGTTTTAATTATTAGTTTTTAAATCAACTTAGTTTAGTTTATATTTATTTTGCAATATCATTCACAATTCGGAACTAGGTTAAGATAAAGTTAGTTTAGATTAAAAATATATTTTCACAACGCATTTCCTTGTGGATTCGACCTCGCACTTGCACAATGCTATACTGCAAATGACTCGTGCGCTTGCGAGTAAATTAAAACTCACAACAAGTTTTTGGTGCCGTTGCCGGGGAGTTGTTTGGTTTGTGAAAATTTTTGGTCTGAATTAATTTTATTTTTCTACTAGTTAGTTAAAAAAAAAAAAATTTGAGTTGTGTGTTTGCTTTATTTCGTTGTTTCTGCTGGTTAGTGTATGCTTGGTCGGAGATCCTTGAACTTAGATTTGATACATTTAGATCCCGACTTAGAAAGAACTCTTAGGAGACAGAAAAGAGCACTAGTTGAGAGAGAAACTGTTGAGATGGGAGAGAATTTTAATCATCCTGAACATGTAGAGCAACCTAGAGGTTGGAACGTGGACTTCACTACATCCCTTAGGGATTTGTTCGCACCCATTGCGACTAAATCATCCTCTTGCATAGTACTGCCACCAACCAATGCCACACACTTTGACCTGAAGCCACATGTTATCCAACTAAATCCTTATAGCCATGTGAAGAAGTTCAAAGATATTTGTGCCACATTTAAATTCCGGAACTTCTCTGAGGAGTCAGTCCATCTTCGACTCTTCCCTTCTTTTCTTCACGATAGAGCTAGGGCATGGTTGGATTCCAACACGTTTGGGTCTATTACATCTTGGGAAAACCTGCTGAGCAAATTTTATCATAAGTTTTTCCCAATGTCTAGAGTGAATGAGTGCCGAAAGGAGATTAGCTCTTTCACTCAGGATGAGGATGAGAAGTTCTCTGAGAGCTGGGAGCGCTTTAAAGAGTTACTGATCAGATGCCCTCCACATGGATATGAGAAGTGGAGACTCGTTCAATTCTTCTACCAAGGGTTGACTCAACCCAACCGTAGCATGATCAAGTCTATGAATGGGGGGGCATTCTTGAGTCTGACAGGAGACGAAGCATACATGGCATTGGACAAGTTGTCTGACAACTCGCAGCAGTGGGATTTTTCAAGCTGTCGAGATAAGTCCATTCGTGATCCTAAGAGGGGAGGCATTTATGAGCTGAGGGAGGACGTTGATTTGAGGATAAAGTTAGATGCCCTCACTAAGAAGATTGACGCTCTCACTGTGAGCCAATTCATCAATGCTGCCAACACATTCAATGTTGAAAGCTGTTCCATCTGTGCTAGTCCCATGCATCTAGAACAGAACTGCCCATCAATGTCGGCTTGTGCCGAGTATCCTATGGAACAAGTAAATGCTTTCAATGACTTTCGAAGGCAGTCAAATGGATCGTACTCCGAGACGTACAATCCAGGGTGGCGGAACCACCCAAATTTTTCATGGAGGCAGAACCAACCAATGAATCAGGGAGGAGCCCCTCATCATGCTCAAAATCAATATCCTCCCGGATTTGCCCCACAAATTCCAAATCATGGTCGTTCTGCCCATCCAGTACCTTCACCTGCTTACCAAGCACCCACTCAAACACCAGCGCCAGTTTCACAGTCACTAGAGGACACCCTTAAGGAGTTCATGAAGGCGACTAGCCAAAATATGAGTGATGTGAGGAGTGCAACAGTGGTAAACACCCAAGCAATTGCCAAGCTGGAGAGTCAAATAGGGCAAATTGCAAGTCACTTAGGTGAGAGAGAGAAAGGAAAGTTCCCCAGTCAACCCGTGCCCAACCCGAAAGGATAATTTATGGTTGAGAGTTCATCAACTCCTACGCACGAGGAGGAACAAGTACAATCAATTGTCACACTGAGGTCTGGGAGACAAGTGGACAACCGAGTTGAAGAGAGCCCTACTATGCAGCAAAGGTAAGGGAGTGGCAACACAGAGAAGAGAGATGCTGAGTCATCTACAGCCACACCTACTGAGAAGGACCCTCCTAGATCGTTTGTACCTAGAGTGCCTTACCCCGAGAGACTATAGGCGCTGAAGAAAGGAGGGAAGTATGAGGAAATTTTGGAGGTATTCAAGCAAGTCAAAATCAATATCCCATTTTTGGATGCCATCCATCAAGTGCCATCATATGCCAAGTTTTTAAAGGACTTAGTCACTATCAAGAGGAGGACGAATGTCCCAAAGAAGGCATTTTTGACCGAGCAGGTCAGCTCAATCCTTCATTGCAAGCTACCTATCAAGTATAAGGACCCGGGGTGTCCTACCGTCTCTTGCACGATAGGAGTCAGCCATATTGAGAGGGCCCTTTTGGATCTAAAGGCGAGTGTGAATCTTCTACCCTACTCAGTCTATGTGCAGTTAGGGTTAGGAGAATTGAAGCCCACATCCACGATGCTTCAATTGGCTGACAGGTCAATGAAAAGACCACAAGGGATAGTTGAGGACGTTTTGATAAAAGTGGATAAGTTCTATTTCCCCGTGGATTTTATTGTGCTTGACACAGAGCCGGTTCAGAATGTAGGGATTAAAATACCGGTGATTCTAGGGCGACCATTCTTAGCCACGGCTAACGCCCTAATCAACTGTAGGACAGGGGTGATGAAGATCTCCTTCGGAAATATGACAGTGGAGTTGAACATTTTTGATATCACTAGGCAACCACTGGAATATGATGAAGTGAGAGATGTATGCTTGATAGAGGAGATTTTTGAGGATACTGTGAATGAATCAAGCATTGAGGATCCCATAGAGGCATGCTTTGCTCACTTTGGAGAGGACTTGGGCTTAGATAAGTTACTCGAGGAAGTAAATGCCATTTTGGAGTCTAATCCTCAAGAAAGCAATGAGGAGGAGGAGACGGTAGCACCAGAACCTCAAAATAAGGAACTTAAGCCTTTACCGGATAATCTTAAGTATAAGTTCCTGGGTCCAGCAGTTTGTTTGCCTGTGATAATAGCTTCAGATTTGGGTGAGGCTCAAGAGGAGAAATTATTAGATGTTTTTAGAGAGCACAAGGAAGCTATCGGCTGGACCATTGAGGATATTAAGGGAATCAACCCCTCGGTGGTGATGCACAGGATACATTTGGAGGAAGATGCTAAGCCATCGAGGGAGCCACAAAGAATGCTCAACCCTGCTATGCAAGAGGTTGTGAGGGCAGAGGTTATTAAGCTGTTAGATGCAGGGATCATTTATCCCATCTCTAATAGCAAGTGGGTGAGCCCCATTCATGTTGTGCCCAAGCAAGCGGGATTAATGATAGTAAAGAATAAGGACGACGAGTTGGTGCCAACTCGTGTGCAGTCTGGGTGGAGAGTGTGTATAGACTACCGTAAGCTGAACGTTGCCACAAGGAAGGATCACTTTCCACTTCCATTTATTGATCAGATGGTGGAGCGTTTGGCTGGGCACGAGTATTATTGCTTTTTGGATGGTTATTCTGGATATAACCAGGTCCCCGTGGACCCCGAAGATCAGGAGAAGACGACACTTACCTGTCCTTTTGGGACTTTCACCTACCGTCACATGCCCTTTAGGTTATGCAATGCACCCGCCACTTTTTAGCGGTGCATGGTCAGTATATTCTCTAACATGGTAGAGCGGTTCTTGGAGATTTTCATGGACGACTTCTCCGTCTTCGGTTCAACATTTGAGGAGTGCCTGCACCGTCTCTCTTTGGTTTTAGTACTGTGCAAGGAGAAGAACCTGGTGCTTAATTAGGAGAAGTGTCATTTTATGGTCAAGCAAGGAATTGTACTGGGGCATGTCATATCTCATCGAGGGATTGAGGTTGACAAAGCAAAGGTGGATTTTATTTCTAACCTTCCACCCCCACATACGGTGAAAGAGGTTCGATCTTTTCTGGGCCATACAGGTTTCTATAGGCTATTTATTCAGAATTTCAGCAAGATCACCAGGCCCTTGTGCAAGTTGTTGCTGAAAGATGCCCCATTTCTATTTGATGAGGATTGTAAGAAAGCATTTGGGGATCTGAAGAAGATTCTGACGTCCACACCCATTATTCAGCCACCCAACTAGGGTGTGCCTTTTGAGATTATGTGTGATGCATCAGACTATGCTGTTGGAGTTGTTTTGGGGCAGCGTGCTGATAAACTTCCCCATGCTATCTATTATGCAAGTCGAACTCTAAACGACGCACAACTCAATTACTCTACCACTGAGAAGGAGTTGCTTGCAATCATTTTTGCATTAGACAAGTTCAGATCCTACTTGTTAGGATCTAAAGTCATTATCTACTCGGGCCATGCTGCATTGAAGTATCTTTTCTCTAAAAAAGATGCTAAATCTCATCTTATCCGATGGATCTTGCTACTTCAAGAGTTCGACATTGAGATTCGGGATAAGAAAGGTTCAAAAAATTTGGTGGTGGACCATTTGTCTAGATTGATTGTGGAATTCACTGAGGCTGCCACTCCCATTTCTAAGACCTTTCCTGATGAGTAATTGATGCACGCTACTCACAGTTCCGCACCATGGTTTGCTGACATAGTGAACTATCTTGTCACCGGACATATGCTCTTGCATTGGGGGAGGCAAGATAAATCAAAATTTTTGGCCATAGTAAAACACTTTTTCTGGGACGATCCTTACCTATTCAAGTATTGTCCTGATCAGATCATTAGATGGTGTATTCCTGAGCATGACCAATCTAATGTCATCGCCTTTTGTCATGATCATGCATGTGGAGGCCATTTTAGTGCTAAAAAGACCACTGTGAAGATTTTGCAGTGTGGATTTTATTGACCTACCCTGTTCTGGGACTCTCACACCTACTGTGTATCTTATGAGTGTTGCCAAAAGCTAGGGAGTCTTTCTAGGAGAAATATGATGCCCCTCAACCCTATTCTGATTGTTGAGATTTTTGATGTGTGGGGCATTGATTTCATGGGACCGTTCCCAAACTCCTTTGGCTACTTATACATTCTAGTTGCTGTGGACTATCTGTCCAAATGGATGGAGGCCATTGCGTGCAAGACCAATGACTACAGAGTTGTGGTCCAGTTTTTGAAGGACACTATTTTTGCTCGATTTGGTACGCCTCGAGCAATCATAAGTGATGGAGGTAAGCACTTTTGCAACCGGATTTTTGAGCAGTTGATGAAGAAGTATTTCATCACACACAAGGTTGCCACCCCATATCACCCGCAGACGAGTGGACAAGTGGAAATATCTAATCGCGAGATCAAACACATTTTAGAGAAAACTATGAACCCTAGTAGAAAGGATTGGTCTCTGCGATTGACTGATGCACTGTGGGCATGTCTCCCTATCGTATTGTGTACGGAAAGGCATGTCACCTTCTGGTTGAATTAGAGCATAGAGCCTATTGGGCTATCAAGCAGTTGAACTTCAACCTTTCGAAGGCTAGCACACAACGAAAGCTCCAACTCAATGAATTAGAGGAGCTACGGAATGATGCATATGAGTGTGCCCGATCATACAAAGCACAAATGAAGAAAACTCATGACCAAAACATTTTGAGACGAGCTTTTGAGCCGGGTCAGAAAGTTCTTCTTTACAATTCACGCTTGCATCTTTTTCCAGGCAAGCTCAAATCTCGTTGAACAGGCCCATTTATTATTCGGTCAATTTTTCCTCATGGGACCATCAAGATTGAAGATCCCAAGAATGGTAACACTTTTAAGGTAAATGGACAAAGACTAAAACCATTCTTGGAGTTGAGGAGTCCGGACATAGAGACAATATTATTAGAGGATCCTAGTTACTCTGATTAAGTGTCGTCTACTAAAGGGAGTCTGGCTGAAGACTTTAAACTTAGCGCTCATGAGAGGTACCCCACAGCTTATCTTTTCTGTATATTTCTTAATTTTTATGATTAATGTTTGTTTCTAGTATTTTTTGTTTTCCAGTTTTTATTTTTCAGGGACAATGCGTACTTCAGTTCAAGTTTGGGGGTTTGCTACGAGCCATACTAGTCCAGATAGTTCTCCATATCCCAGGTCAGCTATTTCCATATTATTCACACATTGGGGTCAATGTGTAATTTAAGTTTGGGGGTATGGGAGACACATCACACACTTTGTCCTAATTTGTTGTCTTTTCGTCGTAAAGATAATTGCATGCTCATGTTATTTTGAAATTTTGGTTGATCTAAACATTTTCTGTGATGTGATGTCATAGGTGAGCTTAAAATTTTGAACACATGATCTGGTGATAAAGTTTTAAAATTTAGTTACTTACTTTAGGTATTTGAGAATTCACATGTTTGATCTTATCTAACACGAGCACATTAGCACAAATTGTGTGAGGTATGACATGTGATTTTAATGTGTACGTTTCCTTGTCTTAACTGAAACTGGATGACTTGTTGGATAAACATTTGGGCATAGAAAAGCATAAATATATATATATATATATATATATATATATAATACTACTAATGATCATCATCAATAAACTTTCCACTGAGTAACTGGACCTCTTGCCTCAGTAAGCAGTGAGTGTTCACGTCAAAAGGTGGGAATTTTATTCATAATGATCATTGCAAAATTTTTTGCTGAGTAACTGGACCTCTTGCCTCAGTAAACAGTGAGTGTTTACGTCAAAAGGTGAAAATTTTGTTTGGTAGCATTAAGGTCAGTTTAGTTTCGTAGCATTTTTTACTCGAGTTAGTAAGTCCTTAGGGGTTTCTTTACACCTAATGCCCTAAAACCATCTGGTTTGGGTGTCATTGACTCAGCACTCGCTACATGGGTCAATTAGAAAGCTTAAGGGAATTAAACATAGCAGAGCCTCATATATATATATAAAATAATAATAAAATAATAAAATAAAAACTATGCCATTTTCGTTCATTCTGATGGGAAATTTGGTGAATCTGGAGACATGGAGACCTTACACATTGGAGTTATTTGGAAGCTTCATTTTTATATGCTAATTCACTTTACACAGTGTCAGACTTGTGATGCCTTAACCTGCCTTTTGTAAGTAATTAGATTTTAACATTTCTATTCATTGTGAAGATGGGTTTATCTCTTTAAGCTTGCTTATGACTAAATATCATGGTGGTGTGTGCTCCTTAAATTTTTGGATAACATGAGTGATGAACTTATCTTTAAGTTCTTTGTTTTTCATCTAGTTTTTATTTTGTTTTGCTAAGGGACTAGCAAAATATAAGTTTGGGGGTATTTGATGAGTCTTAAATATTGCATATTTAAGCCCTTTAATTTATATTTGTTAAGTTCTTAATTTGTATTATTTCGCTTTATTTTATGTCTTTCTTATGTTTTGTGTATTTTTATAGGTTTGTGGAGAAAATGAAGCATTTCTGGAGATATCAAGCTTCAGGAGCAAAGAGGATGCATAGTGCGATCGATCACACGAGATATGCGATCGAGCGCACCTGCGCTAGAGCGCACTTGCCTACGAACGAGCGCAAGGTCAACATCCCACATCGAAATATTTGCAGTTTAGTGCATCTACGATCGATCATAACAGACATGCGATCGAGCGCAAATGCGATCGATCGTAACAGACATGCAATCGAGTGCACATGCGATCGATCGCACCATTCTGCGATCGAGCGCACCATTCTGCGATCGAGCGCACTCGGGCCAGTATCCCACATCGAATCTGAAACCTACAGTGCCCCGAGACTCCCCCTATATAAACACCATCTGGCCTCATCATTCAGTGTACAATTCCTGGGCCACTTTGGTGTTAACCGGTGGACGTCTGCTAGCATTCTGGTAGATCCCGAAGGCTTTGCTACCACGAGGTGAAGCGTCGCCCATCAGCGAGTGGAATTTCTCCCATGTAAAGTTATTTATTTCTTTTTATTTAGTTGTTTTAGTTTAATGTTTAGAACTTTTATTATGAATTGTAGTTTCATAATTATGAGTGGCTAGAATCTTCAGCTAAGGTTGAAGATGAAGCCCCGCCATTGTTTGGCGTAGTAGTTCAGATTTACTTGTACAATTTGACAATTTTTAGTATAAATGTTCTGTCAATTATTTGAGTTAATTTTATAATTGATTGAGTTTAAATTGTCTGTTGGATATTCCTTGTGTTTCATCTGATGGATACATTGAATGCTTTTCGATTAAATTGGATTTCCTTTCTAATTTGTTGAGTGCGGATACATTGGATGCTTTTGGTTTAGTTGGGATATTCTTTGTTTTTTGTCTTATAGTTGGATTCATGGAATATTTTGATAGGCTATATTTTTAGAATATATATGCTTAACTTCGGTGGGGTGGATTCGGAAACGTTAGTGTTTTAATTATTAGTTTTTAAATCAACTTAGTTTAGTTTATATTTATTTTGCAATATCATTCACAATTCGGAACTAGGTTAAGATAAAGTTAGTTTATATTAAAAATATATTTTCACAATGCAATTCCTTGTGGATTCGAACTCACACTTGCACAACACTATACTGCAAACGACTCGTGCGCTTGCGAGTAAATTAAAACTCACAACATTTTTATCTCGATTGCAAGTTTCACATCCCAAACAAGCAATCGGCAAATATTCAATCAAAGCACATATGTAAACCCTAATGCAATTGTTATGAAATACTCTTTATTTTCAAGCACACATGACCTAACTTATAGATTATCAAGAAACAACAATATATCATATTGACAATACTACAGTAATGGACAAATCTATAAGAGAAATCTACCGGACTCAATCAAACCTCAACAACATCACATAAGAAGAGCATGACTAGACTTATATAGGGGAGAAAGATGCAATCACCGGATTAAGGGGAAATCTTCTAATTAGATAAAAAAAAAAGTAAATCATAACAATGTTTAACGAAAATAAATCCATACTACAACTAAATCAAGAAAAGAAAATAAGAACAACTACACCTAGGGATTCACCCATTTGCCTTGCTTGGAGATTAGCTGGCCATGGAGCTCATGCTTCCTTGAGTTGCCTCCAGCCTCTCAATGATCTCCCCCTTGGTAGCAAAGCTTCGGAGAGTCCTCAGCTTGCCCTCCAAAATTTCTTTGGATTCCTCCTAAAGGCCCTCTGGATCTGATCCCAGTTGCTTCTAAAAGATGAAGTGGAGTGGGGTTTTTATAGGGGAATTCCCGGAGTGCAATGTGTTTCCATTCCGATGTGGGATACTGCCTGTATGCGCTCGATCGCAGCATGGTGCGATCGAGCACACCATAGGTATTTCTAACCGATGTGGGATGTCGCGAATGCGTACTTGCGATCGATCGCAGACCTGGTGCGCTCGAGCACACTGAGCATCTTCCAGCTTAACCTTCATCTACTAAAACTACCATAACTTTCTCTAGAAAAATAATTTTTATGAGCTGTAAAATTCTCCAGAAAATAGATTTTCGGATCTTTCTAAGAATGTATGGCTTATCTCCTCATTCTTCTTGCATCAAATACAGTTTTAATTTACAAAAATGATTGATCTGTACGGGCAATTCTGGCAATTTAGTGAAACTCCTTTCCAAGTGCTTGTGAACTTTCACTCCGGTGTTCATCGAGTCATTGTGCTAAAAACAAGGATAGCTTTTCCCTCTTATTTGAACTAAAAGTACCTGAAAATGCATCAAAATAGATCAATGATCCAAGAATGACACTTTAGAGTTGTTAAGGTATAAAAGTGCAATTCAAACCTAGATCAACCCTAAAATGCTAACAATTAAGTACTGTTAAGGTGAATTTTATGACTCTCATCAGCATCATTGGGAACCCAAATCCTATATCTCAATACTAACATACCATCATTTATAATTTTGAACTCAGATTGCTTTCCACTCAACACTTTCTATTTAATCTTCTTTATATTTTCATCTCAACCTTGCATTTCTAACAGGCATTCTACTATGGATGATTGTACAACCGTGTTTGCTAACAATGATCCTCTATCATTGATATTTAACTTCATTCTCATCTCCCTCAATTGTATCATCAAATTCACATCATGATTCTCTATTGCAGCTAACCTTCTTGTAGACTTTCTACTCAATGCATCAGCTACCACATTCGCCTTCCTTGGATGATAGTGAATTGTACAATCATAGTCACTAATCAACTCCATCCACCGTCTCTGCCTCAAAGTCAACTCTTTCTGGGTAGGTAAGTTTGTTAAACTCTTTTGATCAGTATATATCTCATAAGTGGCTCCATACAAATATTGTCTCCAAATCTTCAAAGAAAATACTATGGAAGGCAATTCTTAGTCATGGGTCGGGTAATTTCTTTCATGATTCTTCAATTGTCTAGAAGCATAGGCCACTACCTTCCCATGTTGCATCAACACACATCCCAACTCTTGATGTAAAGTATCACTATACACAATAAATCTTTCATGACCAGAAGGAAGCACCAACACTAGAGTTATAGTCAATCTCTCCTTCAACAATCGGAAACTCTTCTCACACTCCTCATTCCATACAAATTTGACCTCTTTCCTGGTCAATCTAGTCAACGATGTAGCAATTATATAAAAGTTTTGTATAAATCTTCTACAATAACTAGCCAATCCCAAGAAATTTCTAATCTCAGTTACATTAGTCAGTCTCTTCCAACTCAACATTGCCTCTACCTTTTGTGGATCAAAATCTCCAAATGTCCAACACAATTTCTAAATGTTTCACATGTTATTCTTCATTCTTAGTATACACTAGTATGTCATCAATGAATACAACCAAAATTTTATCAAGAAAGGGATTAAACACTCTATTCATTAAGTCCATGAATGTTGTTAGAGCATTAGTCAACCCAAATGGCATCACAAGAAATTCATGATGAACATAATGTGTCCTAAAAGCAGTGTTAGGCATATCCCCCTCCTTTATCCTCAACTACTGATAACTTGATCTTAGGTCTATCTTAGAAAATACCTTCGTTCTCTACAATTGCTCAAACAAATTATCTATCCTAGGTAAAGGATATTTGTTCTTAATGGTTATTTTATTCAACTGTCTGTAATCAATATATAATCTCATTGTTCGATATTTTTTCTTCACAAACAATACAGGAGCTCCCCATGGCAAGACACTAGATCAAATAAAATGTTTATCTAACAATTCCTGAAGTTAAACTTTCAACTCTCTCAACTCAGCGGGTGCCATTCTGTAAGGTGCTATTAAAATAGGTACAAAATATGAAATCACATCAATGGAAAACTTAATCTCCTTACTTGGAGGCAAACCAGACAACTCATCATGAAATACATCAGAATAATCTTTCACCACTAAAATCTCTTCAAGCTTTCTACCTTCCTTTTTAGAATCCATCACATATGCTAAATATCCCTCCCAACTTTTCCTCAACTATTTACTAGCAGTCAAAGCATAAATAAGACAATTTACAAGTATCTTACATTCTCCCTGAAAGCTAAAATCCTCATGTTAGGTATTTTGAACACTATATTCTTCCTTAAATAATCAAACTAAGCGTGATACGTTGATAACCAATTCATCCCCAAAATCTATCATATTTAGAGGTAATGAATCAACTTCAAATTCTCTATCACTCATACGAATCACACAATCCTAGTAGACATTTCTGATTATAGCTTTATCCCTAGAGGGAACCTCAACAATAATATTATGAATTAAAGAGCTAACACATGCATTAATAGATTTCATAAATACATTGGATGCAAAAGAATGGGTTACACCAGGATCAATTAATAATCTAGCAGGTCTATCAATGATAGATATTGTACCCATCACAACGTCAAGAGTTGCTTGAGCATCGTGTTGGGTCAATGCATATATTCTGCTCTCTTTAGGCTATGTTTGGCCACCATGTCCTCTCTCAGCAACTGCTCTTCTACCTGAAGCTCTACCCTAAATACTCACAGATCCACCACCTCTCTCTAACTGTCCTCTCCCAATATCTCCAACTATGTGATCTCCTTAATGGACAATCCACATTGATATGTCCACCTTTTCCACAATCAAAATACATTAAGGTAAGACAATTTCAAGATACATGTTCTATTTAATTACACCTGTAACATGCTCTCCTCTCTCTATCATACACAAAACTATCACCTCCTATTGGTGGTGCACTCCCACCTCTACCAAATCCTCCAACTCCCATAGGTTGTTTCCCAAACCTATGGATTTCTCCAACAGAACTCTGAACTACCGAAGCTATAGATCTAACCTACCTCTACTGACTTTGAATAATGGGTCCCTGTGAAAAAGAACGGCCCCTCTAAGGTGGTGTCTTGCTCTGAATGTTCATACCATCACCTATAAAACCTTTAAGTTTAGTTATGTTCAACCATTCCCTATGTCCCCTAGACTCCACTACATCATTTTCAATCTGAAGCGACATATCTACCAAAGCAGTATTTTTCTAATACCTCACATACAACAATCTAGAACGTATCTTATAATGCAATCCATCAAGAAATCTCTTGCATTTTCTCTCCTCAATGTTTACCAGCTCAGGCATAAATCTCGATAATGCCACAAATCTACCATCATATTATGCCACAATCGTCATATTTGGCCTCAATTGAATAAAATCCCTCTCATGTTGGGATCTAAAAGTATCTGAAAAATACTTTGCAAAGAATACCACCTTAAACCTATTCCAGGTTAAGGGTTGATCTATATCTATCTTTAATCTAGGAAGAATATCATCCCAACAATTAGAGGTTTCATCCTCTAACTAAAAAGATGTAAAAGTAGCTCTTTGCTTATCAGTCACTGGTAAAATACCAAATAAACATTCTACACACTTTACCCATAACTCAACTTCAGAAAATTTATCAAATCCCTTAAAAGATGGGGGTTTCAACTTAATGAATTTGGCAAAACAATCGCTCTGCATTTCCTGTGCAATCTCACCCTCTCCTTCCTGAACATCATACCTTACAGGATTTATAACAATATCAAGTTCTGATCTAACTTGTTCATCTAGTCTATGCTATAAACTATCAGCTCTACTTTCTACTACATTCATTCTCTCAAGAGCTTCTCTTAACTCATCTCTTCCAACACCAGATTCTCTCACATCACCATTAGTACTAGGTACACTATCAACACATTCCCTTTTAGGAACCACAGACTCAACATTAATCTCGATCTCTACTCTTCTATACACTAAGGGCCTACCACTCCCTCTCTGATTCATAACTCTACCTCTAGGTCTATTACGTCCACGTTGCATCTTCAGACTTTGCATTAAAATAATTTTTTTAATCTTCCACTTCATTAAGTTTTATACAATCTATAGAATCATAAGACTTAATACTCTGATACAAAAATTGTAACGACCTGTTTTGAGTTGGCCTACCCGAGATATTGTCATCACGTTTGAGTTTCAAAATATGACATATACATATAACAATTAAAAACATCATCAACTGAAAAAAAATTTACAAATATTTCCTCAACTCTTTTCAGAGGAGTTACAATATCATATATAATATTAAAAAATATTATAATATATACAAAATGCATTAACAACTATTTTTATTAAATTTTTCTTTTTCTTTCTTTATACAATCAGATGATGCTAACCACAGGGACTTACTTAAGCTACTTACTCTGAGTCTCAGATCAATAATCTACCGGTCATGCCTGTTGCCTACTGCATGAAATTATTAAATAATAAGGAGTGTGCTTCATAAGCTCAGTTAATTCAATTTACTAGAAGTTCTCGATTTGTATACTTATAGTCATTTTTATATCTCAATCATAATTCAAAGATAATTTTTCATCTATCATTTCTCATATAAATAGCTCAACTCATTTATCAATCATTTATAAATCATATAGTTTCAATCATTATTTTTATATTCTTTCAAATTCTATCTCATATATTTAATCAAATCAAGATTGTCGTTTTAATATGATTTTCATCATAATTACCTCATCACGAGGTTCACATCATATTACATCTATTTTTCAATCACTTTCTCATCATAATTGTTTCATTATGAGACTTATATTTCTATCACAATTTCATAATCAATTTGATGCCTTAGTATCTCAAAAATAATATAAATAAATATATCCATGCATCCATATCCTTATTTCATCATATTATTACTTTCTTTCTCATCATATCATTTCATATATCACTTCATACTATCAACGTATCGGAAATACCAATCTCTGGTATAACTTTTTGGAACATCTTTCCACATGTCGACATACTTCATCCAAACTAGTCATGATTATGGTATTCCATCTATGCATGTGATAAAAAACATGCAAGCAGGTATATTGTAACATTATACAAATCAAAAATCATTTTCTTTCATGAAAGCTTCCTTTTCATCAGATATATCAAATCATCTCTTGTTATATATCAACTCATTGATTAAAGCCTCATGGGGATTCATTTATTTTTTCAATATATATTCATCAATTTCTATCAATTTATCTCTTCAAGGATACAATCTCATTAACTTCTCATATATTCATTTTCAAGGATATAATATATTCATATCTCTTATATAATCATCAAAATATCACACATCACATATATTTCATCACATCGACGTTTTCATAATATATATTGAATTTACTAATTCATACTTTCATTCATTTAAATTTTATCTATATTCCACGTTTGTCTCACTTACTAAAAGTAAATTCAACTCACCTTGTAGTACTTAAAGCCACTTTTGGACTATTTCCTTTCATTTCCTACACCTTTCAGGAATTACACCAGATTGCCGACCACCTCCACCTAATCATAATATACTTATTAATCATTCTATCTTATTTTTCAAACTATATACCCTATATCAGGTTAATATTTTATGTATGCATGTTTAACTTTCCTATCTTATTTTTCAAACTATATACCCTATATCAGGTTAATATTTTATGTATGCATGTTTAACTTTCTCAATTTCAATACTTTCAGTAGAAATTATTTTTGTTCTTGTTTGAATCCAAATTAAATTTCTCCTCTTAAGAAAGATAGAAAAATGACTTTAACAATTTCTATCAAATTAATGAACTTTTACATTTTCAAAGCTTTTCCTTATATTTCTTGGAAATCATTCCTTAAATTCAATGTTTTCATGACAAGATTATCAAATCCTTCAATTTCAAAGTTTTTGTAAGTGTTTATCAGCTTTTCTAGAGAGAGAGAGAGAGAGAAAACGAACTTCAAAGTTTCATAAAATGAATTCAAACTTTGAAAATTCTTTTTATACCAAAATTTTTGGTCTGACCAGTCAGCCAGTTTGACCTTTTAAAAAAATTCAAATTTTCCCTTCAAAAGTCGATCAGTCTAGCAACCAGCCAACTGATAACCATTTAGAAATTTCAAAAATGCCCTCTCACATTATCGATCGACTGCCTAGCCGATCGGTCCACCTAGCCAGTCGATCGGTCACCCTTACCAATAGACCAGTTGGCCGATTGGTTGGGTAACTACTAACCAGTCAACCATACGGTCGACTAATCCAACCTTTAAACTTTTCAAAAATTATCCAACTGTCTTTCAAATTTTTTTTAGCTCTTTTCTTCAATCTTTCAAAATTTTATGTACTTCTTCTTTATAAAATGTTTAACTCTTTTAAATTATAATGTTCAATATCTTTCTTCCAAATTCTTTCAAATTCAACTTCTAAATCATCATGTATGCATGTTCAATTCAATATATATAAGTCAAATTACTTCTTTACCCTTGTATCAAGAGTATGGGTATTACAAAAACTTTGTAACCAAGTGTTTATGAAAAAAATAATAATGGTAAAGAAGTTGGTAAAAAAGTATTATCCAAAATCATTATTATTTTTTTTTGTTATTTGAAGATATTATTGCATTCATTATTCTTAGATATTATTTTTTTTCAACATATCATGGCTATTAGCATATTTTTTAAATATTTTATTTATTCATAGATCTGATCTTTATTTAGTCTCGATCCTTTTAGTCTCAAGTAGAGAGGTTTTTACACAACACATATACAAGGATAACTACTATTATGCGTTATGTATAAAATAGTTTTATAACTATACAAATATACATTAATAATGTTATATTAATATTATGGTTAATTAAATACCAATTACATGTAATAGTAATTGATGAGTGCCAAATATTGCATATTTTGGCCCTTTAATTTAAATTTGTTAGCTTAGGAATTTGTTACTTTGAGTTGTTTTCATTGTTTTACAGGTTTACAAGCTTGGAAAGAAGTTTCACTAAATTGCTATAATTGCTCGTGCAGATCATCCATTTTTGAGGATTAAACTATATTGATTTAGGAAGAACTAGAAGATGTACCATATATGCTTGGAAAGATCTGGATGTTTATTTTTTGGAGAATTTTACGAATCAATAAAATGATTTTTCTAAAGAAAGTTATGGAAGTTTTAGTAGACAAAGGTCAGGCTGTGCATGATTTCAGCGTGACAGATCAGCCATTTTTGAGGATTTAACTGTATTGATTCAGGAAGAACCACAAGATGAGCCATATATGCTTGGAAAGATCCCGATGTCTATTTTCTGGATAATTTTACAGATCAATAAAATGATTTTTCTAGAGAAAGTTATGTCAGTTTTAGTAGACAAAGGTCAAAGAGCAAAAACTGGAATCTGCAGTATCCCACATCGGATTGGAAGCATATTGCACTTGTGATATTTCCCTATATAAGCCCTTCTTCACTTCATCTTTAATGTACAATTCCTGAGCCACTTTGGTGTTTACCGGCGGACGTCCGCTAGCATTCTGGTGGATCTCGAAGGCTTTGTCACCACAAGGGGAAGCGCCGCCCGTCAGCGAGTGGAATTTCTCCCATGTAAAGTTATTTATTTATTTCTTTACATTTAGTTGTTTTAGTTTAAATGTTTAGCACTTTTATTATGAATTGTAGTTTCATATTTATGAGTGGCTAGACTCTTCAGCTAAGGTTGAAGATGAAGCCCCACCGGTGTTTGGCGTAGTAGTTCAGATTTGCTTGTATAAATCTGACAATTTTTAGTATAAATGTTCTGTCAATTATTTGAGTTAATCTTATAATTGATTGAGTTTAAATTGTCTGTTGGATATTCCTTGTGTTTCATCTGATGGATACACTGACTGTTTTTTGATTAAATTGGATTTCCTTTGTGATTTGTTGAGAGCGGATACATTGGATGCTTTTGGTTTAGTTGGGATATTCTTTGTTTTTTGTCTTATAGTTGGATTCATGGAATGTTTTGATAGACTATATTTTTAGAACATATATGCTTAACTGCGGTGGGGTGGATTTGGAAACCTTAGTGTTTTAATTATTAGTTTTTAAAAAATCAATTTAGTTTAATTTTAATTTCTTTTGCAAATTATCATCTGAAATTCGGAACTAGGTTAAGATAGAGTTAGTTTAGATTGAAAATATACTTTCACAACGCAATTCCCTGTGGATTCGACCTCGCACTTGCAAAACGCTATACTACAAACGACTCGTATGCTTGCGAGTAATTTAAAACTCACAACAAATTTTTGGCACCATTGCAGGGGAGTTGTTTGGTTTGTGAAAAGTTTTGGTCTGAATTGATTTTATTTTTCTACTAGTTAGTTATCCAAAAAAAATATATATATATTATTTTAAAATTTTTTGTGGGCTCATTTTGTGAGTAGTGTGTTTTCTGTTTGTGAAATTATTTTATTTTATTCTGCAAGTTTCAGCTGGTTAGTTTACTTTATTTCTTTTTCTGTTGGTGTATGCTTGGTTGGAGATCCTTGGACTTAGATCTGAAACATTTAGATCCCGACTTAGAAAGAACTCTTACGAGACAAAAAAGAGCGCTAGTTAAGAGAGAGACTATTGAGATGGCAGAGAATTATAGGAATGCAAATCATCCTGAACATGTAGAGCAACCTAGAGCTTGGAACGTGGACTCCACTACATCCCTTAGGGACTTGTTCGCACCCGTTGCGACTAACTCATCCTCTTGCATAGTGTTGCCATCGACCAATGCCACCCACTTTGACTTGAAGCCACATGTCATCCAACTATTACCCTCATTCTATGGCTTAGATCTTGAAAATCCTTATAGCCATGTGAAGAAGTTCAAAGACATTTGTGCCACATTCAAATTCCAGAACTTCTCTGAAGAGTCAGTCCATCTTCGACTCTTCCCTTTTTCTCTTCACGATAGAGCTAGGGCATGGTTGGATTCTAACACGCCCCGGTCTATTACATCTTGGGAAAACCTGCTTAGCAAATTTTATCATAAGTTTTTCCCAATGTCTAGAGTGAATGAGTGCCGAAAGGAGATCAGCTCTTTCACTTAGGATGAGGATGAAAAATTTTCTGAGGGTTGGAAGCGCTTCAAAGAGCTACTGATCAGATGCCCTCCACATGGATATGAGAAGTGGAGACTCGTTCAATTCTTCTACCAAGGGTTGACTCAACCCAACCGTAGCAGGATCGAGTCTATGAATGGGGGGCATTCTTGGAATGTACCACATCATGTGCTTCTCACAATATCTCATTTCTCAACTCAGTATATTTGGGAACATAAATCCTATGTCCCAATACTACCATATCATCCTCTTTGATTCTGAATTCTGATTGTTTCCCACTTAATACTTCATGCTTAATTTTTTCTATCTCCTCATTTTACCTAGAACTTCTAGAAGGTGTTCTACGATGGATGACTTCCCAATCATATTAGCTAATAATCCTTCTCTCTCACTTACATTCAACTCCATCCTCATACTTCTCAATTCTACCATCAAATTCACATCATTGTTTTCTATAACAGCTAATCTTCCTATGGATTTCCCACTTAAAGCATCATCTACTACATTTGCATTCCCTGGATGATAATGAATTATACAATCATAATCATTAATCAATTCCTCCATTGCCTCTATCTCAAATTCAATTCGTCATGGGTAGGCAAATATGTGAGACTCTTATGATCACAGTATATTTCATAAGTGGTTCCATATAGATGATGTCTCCAAATCTTCAATGCAAATACTATGGCAGCTAACTCTAAGTCATGGGTAAGATAGTTTCTTTTATGAATTTTTGATTGCCTAGATGCATAAGTTACTACATTCCCATGCTGCATTAAAACACATCTCAACCCATGATGCGAAGCGTCATTATACACTACAAATCTTTCATCTCTAGAAGGAAGTACTAATACTGGAGCAATAGTTAATTTTTATTTTAACAATTGGAAACTCCTCTCACACTCTCCAGAGCATTCAAATTTCACTTCTTTCCTAGTTAGTCTGGTTAAAGGTGTTGCAATTATTGAATTTTTTTATAAACCTTTTATAATATCCAACTAATCCCAAGAAATTTCTATTACATTAGTAAGTTTCTCCCAATTCAACACTACCTCAACTGTTATTCCATCTCCTGATACTACATGCCTTAAGGATGTTACTTCACTCAACAAGAATTCACACTTAGAAAATTTCACATACGATTTCTGTATTCTCAGAATTTCTAACACCATTTCTAAGTGTTTCACATGTTTTTCTTCACTCTTAGAATATACTAAGATATCATCAATAAATACTACTACAAATTTATATAGAAAAGGTTTAAATACTTTATTCATTAAATCAATAAATGCAACTAGAGCATTTGTTAACCTAAATGGCATCGCTAGAAATTCATTGTGACCATAATGTGTCATAAAAGCAGTTTTTGGCATGTCTTCTTCTCTAATCCTCAATTGATGATACTTTGATCTCAAATCAATCTTAGTCAATACTCTAGCTCCTTATAATTCTCAAACAGATCATTTATTCTTGGTAAAGGGTATTTGTTTTAAATCATTATCCTATTTAATTATTATATTCTATACACAATCTCATTTTACCATATTTCTTTTTTACAAATAATATAGGGGCTCCCCATGGTGACATACTAGGGTGGATGAATCGTTTATCTAACAATTCTTGAAGTTGTACCTTAAACTCCTTCAACTCAGCTGGTGCCATTCTATAAGGTGCTATGAAAATAGGTGTAGAACATTGAATTAGATCAATGGAGAAATCAATTTCCCTACTAGATGGTAAACCAGAAAATTCTTTTGGAAATACTTCTGGATAATTTTTCACCATTGATATTTCTTCCAACTTCTTACCTTCCTTACTAGAATCCACCACATAAGTTAAGTATCCTTCATAACCTTTCCTCAACCATTTACTAGCTGTTAAAGCAGAAATAAGACAATTGAAAAGTATTTTACATTCTCATTGAAAACTAAATTCTTTATGCTCGGGTATTCTAAAAATTAAATTATTTATGAAACAATCAACCAAAGCATGATATGCCGATAGCCAATCCATTCCCAATATCATATCAAAGTTTACCATATTTAGAGATAATAAATCCACTTCAAATTATCTATCTCCCATATGAATAACACATCCCCAATAAATCTTTCTATTTACAACTCTATCTCTAGAAGGAACCTCAACAATTATATTCTGAAATAAAGGACTAACAGTTGCATCTATAGACTTAATAAAAGAATTAGATACAAAAGAGTGAGTTGTGCCGGAATCAATTAATATTCTAGTAGGTTTATCAAGGATATATATTGTAACTATTATGAAATCAGGTGTAGCTTGGGCATCCTTTTAGGTAAGTGCATACTCCCTGCTTTCTTTGGGTTGTGTCTAACTGCTACGTCCTCTCTTAGCTATTGCTCCTCTACCTTGAGCTCTACCCAGAACATTCCCTCATCCACTACCTCTAATTGATTGAACTCTCCTAACTCCCCCAGTAGCAACTACATCAAATGGTTTAACCTTCAATGGATAATCCACATTTTTATGTCCACCCTCTCAATAAGCGAAACAAATCAAAGTAGGATAATTCAGAGACAAATGTCTTATTTGATTACACCTGAAACATACTCTACTCTTTTTATCAGATATAAAATTAGTACCTCATCTTGTTGGCATACTCCCATCTCTACTAAATCCTCCTACTCCCACAGGTTGTTTCCCAAACCTAGGGGTTTCTCCAACTGAACTCTGAGCAATACAGACCACTGATCCACTCTGCCTCTGTTGACTCTGAATAAAGAGTCCCTATGAAAAAGAACGACTCCTCTGAGGTGGGCGACCTCCCTACATCCCCAAATTACCTCCTCTAGTACCCTTATATTTACTCCTCTTTAACCACTCTCGACTGCCTATAGACTCAAATATGTCTTTTTCTATTTGAAGCGACATATCTACCAATGCGGCATAATTTGTATGCGTCAAATAGGAGAGTCTAGAACGTATCTCAAAGTTCAAACCATCAAGAAATATCTTACACTTTCTTTCCTCAATATTTACCAGCTCGAGTATAAATCTAGATAAGGCCACAAATCTCCCATCATATTGTGCCACATTTATAATATTTTGGCTCAAACAGATAAAATCCCTTTCCTGCTGAGATCTAAACATATCAGAAAAGAATTTCGCAAAAAATACTTCCTTAAACCTACTCTAGGTTAAGAGTTGATATATATCCTTACTCAACCTAGGAAAAATATCGTCCCACCAATTAGAAGCCTTACCCTCTAATTAAAAAGATGCAAAGGCAACCTTTTACCTATCAGTCATGGGTAATACTCCAAATAAATGTTCTACCCGTTTAATCTACAACTATACTTAAAATGGGTTTTCAGACTCTTCAAAAGATAGGGGTTTCAGTTTAATAAATATAACAAAACAATCTCCTTGCATCTCTTGAGCAAAACCACCCTCTCCCCACTAAACCTCAAGGTAAATTACTTTTTAGTCCATGAGGTATATCCTTAATTATGAGTACGTCCTTGCATTTTCAAAAATTACGGGTTAGTCCTCGTCGCCAAAATCTATATAGAATCTTTACGTCTGACTTAAGTCTTTAGAATTAACTAACACACACAAGTTTAAAAAGACTCTATTGCCCCTTATTCAATGCAACCTAACCAATCCCACTTTAATTAATCGTTCTTTGTCCTACTCTTCTATCTTTTCATATTCTCTTCCTATCTCTCCTCTATCTCTCTCTTCGTCTTCTCATCATTATCATGTCTGCATTCTCCATTGCAAAACTTCTGAAAAAACAAGAATTTTCGTAACCCAAAACACTCTCCTACGTTTTATTTTTTGAATGTTCTCTTCTTTTCTCTCTCTCCTCATTTTTGTCTTCATCTTCTAAGTACCTTCATCTCTGCATTCTCCATTGAAGAACTTTTGAAGAAAACATAAACATTTTGCTTCTTCAAGGGTGCTGATTGAAAGAAGGATTTGTAGTGGAATCAACCCCAAAACTTGGAATTGAAGTATTACATAAAAAAAAACCCTAATTTTTGCCTTCAGTTTCAATTACTACAAAAGTTTTTGTTTGACCTAAACTCTTTGCGTCTTCTTAGTACCTTCAATGACTGTAAATCTTTTTTAGTTTGTTTTTTTAATGTAAGACCCATAATCAAGTACATGTTTTGTACATATTTGGTTACAAAAAATATTTGTATCTATTTTATTTTTAGATTTTTCTTCGAGGGATTTGTAGTGGAATTAACCCTAAACCCTTGAATCGAATATTTGCTCTGTTTATTTTTTGTTTTTGTTTAAAGCAAGACCTATGATTTATGTGCCCATTTTTGTAGACATTTGACTACGAAAAATGTTTACTTCTGTTTCATTTTGATATGTCTGGATGTTAATTTGATATGTAATGGACATGTTGAAACCATTAATAGACATGTGAAATTTGTTACTTTTAGAGAATTTCAAAGTGGGTGACATTTCACTTTGGGAATGAGTCTCTTTTTTTTAAGGTAATTAATGACATTGACAAGTACAACTACATGGAAATGTTATCAGATGTATTTAATGGTTTCAGTAGTATTTCGTCAACTACTGTTCACTTGAGTTATGAAAATGGGTTCAGATTAACTGGGGACTATGCTGTAATTAGGATGTTTCAAATGTATGAAAGAGATGTATGACTTAACATTTATATTGAGGTGGTTACAAATTTTGAGCCTATAATAGCTAAACTGCCACTTGGATGGGTTAACAATCCTAGACTTATACATAATAGTACAAGAGAATAATACTGGATTAAATGTAAATGGAACTATAGGTGGGTGACAAGAGGGAGTTACTAATGAGAAGATATTTGAAGATTACATACCACTAGGTAGGGCGAGGGGAAGAGGTAAACTCGCAAGAGAAGGTAGAATTAATGATATAAGAAACAGAAAGGGTAGAGGTTCAAAGGGAGGTAGAGTTGGAATAGGTGAAAGAGTTAGAGGTTCAAGGGGAGGTAAAGGTGGAATAGGTGAAAGAGGTAGAGAAAATAATGATTCAATGGGATATAGGGAGAATTAGGTTCTAGTTTTAATGAAGAGTATGAAGATTTTACTGAGTCTGATGATGATGATTGGGTAAGCTGTGATGATGATCACACTGATGAGCATGATAGTTATCAAGAAGATGGTGAGAATAGTTCTACTGATGAATTAAATAGTGAGGAACCAGATGTTATGCTAAGTGATTGTGATTATGAAAATTCTTATGGATTTCTTAGTGATACAGAATTTGCTGAGTTAAGAAGAAGTAAAACATTTTGTGATGAAACAATGGGAATGGGTGGTAGGGAGTGTAAGAGAGGTGTAGATGGAAAATTTTCATTCAAAGTTAAAGATTGTTTTCCTAATGTTCTACATGTTAAGAAAGCACTAAGGGATTATGCTGTTATTGAGGGGTATGATCTATACAGAGAGAAGAATGATTCATTAAGGGTAACCATGTATTATTTAGAGAGTGGATGTGGGTGGAGGATTTATGTTAGTAAGTTACCTGATAAGAAGACTTTCATGGTGAAGACATTGTAGGGCCAGCATACTTGTGTTAGGCTAGTGAAGAATAGAAATGTTAATGCACCTTAGATTGCTGACATGTTAGGTGACATTTTGAAGGCTGATCCAAACATGAGTTATGATATCATGTATGAAACCTTGAATTCATAGCTTGGTATTGAACCACACAAAATGCAGCTATGGAGAGCTAAAAAGAGTGTGAGGGAAAAAAATGAGGGAAAACATTTGATAGTTTCAAGAAATTACCAAAGTATGCTGAGTTAGTAAGGGAAAAAAATCCAAGTAGTGTCGTGACTTTGATTTTGGATGGTGGTAAAGTATTCAAGAGAATTTTTGTGAGATATAAGGCAGTGATAAGTGGGATCTTGGCAGGGTGTAAAGCATTTATTGGTCTTGATAGGGCATTCTTGAAGGGTCAATACAAGGGGAGTTTGCTTTCTGCTATGGCTCTTGATGGTAACAAGGGCATTTATCCTTTAGATGTAGTAGTTATGGAAGGGTAGACAAAAAGATGCTTGGTTTTTTTCCTTGAACAGTTGCATGCTTGCATTGGACCTGACAGTGATCCTTTGGCTCTTACATTTATGTCAGACAAACAAAAAATAAGTGTATCTAACCACTACCTATTTATTCCATTTTTTTATGCACTTACTTTATTCATACATTAAGTTCTTGTGTTAGGGACTGATTGATGCTGGGAGAGACATATTCCCAGATGCATATCATAGACATTGTGCAAAGCACCTCTACAGTAACTTCAGGGGTAAGCATCCTGGTTTACAACTTAAGTTTGATTTTTGGAAATCTATTAGAGCTAGTAATGGAGTACAATTTTGGGGCAATGAAAGAACTTAAAATTCATGAAAAATATGCTCACGACTGGCTTATTGGTAAGCCACCTTTACAATGGTCCTAGTTTGGGTATGATAATATGGCTAAGAGTGACCATGTCACCAATAACTTCACTAAGAGTTTTAATCATTAGGTTGGGAAGTTTAGAAATAAACCAATTTTAACCTTACTTGATAACATTAGAATTAAAGTAATGTCTAGATTTCAAAAGAGAAATGCTAATAGGTGTACTTGAGAGGGGAAAGTAACACCAAATACTTATAAAAAAACTTGAAAAAACTATACAAGAGGCTAGACATTATAGACTTATACATGCTGGAGATCATGAGTTTAACATCTTTGATTTTGGTATCAAGTATGGTGGATGACTACTGTGATGAGATGTTCACAGTTGCAAAATACTTAGCATCATATAGTGAAGTTATCCATCCCCTTCCAGAGGAAGATCTTGATCCAACCAGTGAAGAAGAAGCTATTGAAGCTCTAGAAATCCATGTGAGGCCTGGTAGGCCATGGTGCAATAGAAGAAGTGAAGTTGGTGAAGAAGGTCCTTTAACACGTAGGAAGAGATCATGTACAATTACACGCAAGAAATATAGCCAACTTGGACACAATAGGAGAGGGTGAAAAGCTAAGAAATCTAATACCCAGTCTGACAATGGAAGTAATCTAGTACCTAATACACCTACTAATGAGATTGGTGCTACTTCAGCACCTCCAAGTAACCCAGTACCTCAAAGAACATCTACTCGTGTGAAGGTAACTATAATTATTTTAACTATTTTTTAATTTCATTATGGTTACGGTTAATAAAATATGGAATTTTGGTTTTACTAATTTCAGACAAGAGTTGTGAGAGAGGAATATTCAAACAGAGGGGGAAATGAGAGTGGTGTAACAGGTTGAAGAGGTGATTTCTCTAGTGATGATACAAATAATGGGGCCAATGGGAGAGGTGCACCAGCTGGGAATGGTGATTTTCAGAGAGGTGCATTTTTGGGTGGTGTTGCTGGCAATGGGTTAGGAGTTGGTGCTGCAGGTGGTGCAAGCAATGTTGCATTTGGTTTGACTGGTGCTGGTTTAGCTGCCACTGCAAGGTCTCCAAGGTATATGACTGTTGGGATGAAATGTAGACTCTCAAATCACCTGTTGGTTCAACTTTCACTGTAAGGTCTCCAACTGGTGCTGCATTGGGTACTCAACAGAGCATGACTTAGTCATCTGGTGTTACTTAGTCTTTTTTTATTATATAAACATGATTTTTGGTCTTTTGAAGTTATTTTAATAGGATTGCTTAGCTACGGATGGTATTGGTTTTTTTGAATTTTATAAATAGGATTGGATAGTGACATGATGGTATTTTATGTTTTTATATAATGTAAACATTATTGATGTTAACTGATGAGTGCCAAATATTGCATATTTTGGCCCCTTTATTTACATTTTTTAGCTTATGAATTTGTTAATTTGAGTTGTTTTCATTGTTTTACAGGTTTACAAGCACTCAGAAAGGAGTTTCACTAAAATTGCCAGAATTTCCTGTACAGATCACTCATTTTTGTAGATTTTACTGTATTGATTCAGGAAGAACCAGGAGATGAGCCATATATACTTGGAAAGATCCGGATGTCTATTTTTTGAGAAATTTTACAGCTCATAAAAACGATTTTTCTAGATAAAGTTATGGCAGTTTTAGTAGACAAAGGTCAGGCTATATGTGATTTCAGCGTGGCAGATCAGTCATTTTTGTGGATTTTACTGTATTGATTCAGGAAGAACCAGAAGATGAGCATATATGCTTAGAAATTTCCGAATGTCTATTTTCTTAGGAATTTTACGTCTCATAAAAATGATTTGTTTAGAGAAAGTTATGACAGTTTTAGTAGACAAAGGTCAGGCAGTGCACCATGTTGCGCTTGAGCGCACAAGACTGTGATCGAGCGCACTCGGGCAGTATCCCACATCAAATTTGAAGCACATTGCACTTTTGAGTTTCCATATAAAAGCCCCACCTCACTGAAGCAATTGGTGTGCAATCTGGAGGACTTCTGCTAGCATTCTAGTGGATCTCGTAGGCTCTACTACCACGAGGGGAAGCGACGCCCAACAGCGAGTGGAATTTCTCCCAATGTATAGTCAGTTTTAATTTATTTATTTTTTAGTTTTAAAGTTTAATATTTAGGACTTTTATTGTGAACTTTAGTTTTATAATTATGAGAGGCTAAAATCTTCATCTAAGGTTGAAGATGAAGCATCGCCATTGTTTAGCATTATATTTTCAGATTTGTTCATACAATTCTGATATTTTTAGTATAAATGTTCTGTTCAATTATTTGAGTAAAATCTTATGATTGGTTGATTTTAAATTGTTAAATTGGATATTCCTTGTGTTTTATCTGCCGAATACGGCGGATCATTCCAATTAGATTGGATATCCATTGTGATTTATGCATTAAATGGATACATTGGATGGTTTTGGTTTAGTTTGGGTATTTGCCGTGATTTGTATAATGGTGGATTCATGGAATGATTTGATAGATTATTTTTATATAGAACATGAAGATATATGTTTTACTTTGGTGGGGTGGATTCAGAAAACCTTAGTGTTTTTATTAGTTTTTTTTTTAAATCAATTTAGTTTAGTTTATATTTCTTTGCAAGATACAATCCAAAATTCGGAACTAGGTTAAAATAGGGTTAGTTTAGATAAAAATATTTTCACAATGCAATTCCCTGTGGATTCAACCTCACACTTGCACAACACTATATTGCAAACGACTCGTGTGCTTGCGAGTAATTTAAAACTCACAACAAGTTTTTGACGCCGTTGCCGGGGAGTTGTTTTATTTGTGAAATTTTTGTCTAAATTGATTTTATTTTTCTACTAGTTTAGTTAGCATTTTTGTTTTATTTTTATTTTGCAATTTTATTTTAGTTTATTTGTTTCTATTGGCAATTGCCCATAAAAAATAAAATTAAAAATTGTGGATGAATCCAGCGCCGGTTTCACAGTCTTTAGAGGACACCCTCAAGGATTTCATGAAGATGACCGGCCAGTCCATTAATACAACCAATACATTCAATGTTGATAGTTGTTCCATCTGTGCTAGTCCTATGCATTTAGTACAGAATTGTCCATCTACACTGACTTTTGCCAAGTATCCCATGGAACAAATGAACACTTTCAATGATTATTGGTGGCAATCAAATGGATCTTACTCCGAGATGTACAATCTAGGGTGGTGGAACCACTCTAATTTTTCATGGAAGCGGAACCAACTGATAAATCAGGGAAGAGCCCCTCATCATGCTAACAATCAATACCCTCCCGGATTTCCTCCACCAGTTCCAAGTTATGGTCACTTAGCCCATCCAGCACCATCACCCGCTTACCAAGCTCCCACTCAAGCGCCAGTGTCGGTTTCACAGTCATTGGAGGACACCTTCAAGGATTTTATAAAGATGACCGACCACTCCATCAGCGAAGCAAGGAGTGCGCAAATAGTAAACACCCAAGTGATTGCCAAGCTAGAGAGTCAAATGGAGCAAATCGCAAGTCACGTGGGTGAAGGAGAGAAGGGAAAGTTCCTTAGTCAACCTGTGCCCAACCCAAAGGAACAGTTTGCTGTGGGAAATTCATTGACTCGTATGCACGGATAGGAACAAGTGCAGTCGACTACCACATCGAGATCTGGGAGACAAGTGGACAATCAAGTGGAAGAGAACCCTGCTATGCAGCAAGGGCAAGAAAGTAGCAACAAGGAGAAGAGAGATGGTGAGCCATCTATAGCCGCACCTACTATTAAGGATCTTCCTGGGTCGTTTGTACCTAAAGTGCCTAACTCTCAAAGATTACAAGAGCTCATGAAAGGAGGGCAGTTTGAGGACATTGTGGAGGCATGCTTTGCTCAGTTTGGAGAGGATTTGGATTTGGATAAGCTACTTGAGCAAGCAAATGCTATCTTGGAGTCTGCTCCTCGGGAAAGCAGTAGGACGGAGGAGACTGTGGGTGAATCAAGCATTGAGGAGCCCCTGGAGGCATGCTTTGCTTAGTTTGGAGAGGATTTGGATTTGAATAAGTTGCTTGAGCAAGCAAATGCTACTTTGGAGTCTGCTCCTCGGAAGAACAGTGAGACGGAGGAGACCACAACACCTGAATCCCCTAAGAAGGAACTTAAGCCTTTACTAGACAATCTTAAGTATAAGTTCCTAGGTCTAGCAGATTCTTTGCCTGTGATTATTGCTTCAGATTTGATTGGGGCTCAAGAGGAGAAATTAGTGGACGTTTTAAGAGAGAACAAGTAAGCTATCGGCTGGACTATTGAGGATATCAAGAGAATCAGCCCCTCGGTGGTGATGCCCAAGTTACATTTGGACGAGAATGCCAAGCCATTGAGGGAGCCACAAAGAAGGTTCAACCCAGCTATGCAAGAGGTTGTGAAGACTGAAGTGATTAAGCTGTTGGATGTAGGGATCATTTATCCAATCTTTGGTAGCGAGTGGGTGAGCTCGATTCATGTCGTACCAAAATAGGTTGGACTGGCGGTAGTAATGAATAAAGACGATGAGTTGGTTCCAACTCGTGTGCAGTCAGGATGAAGTGTGAGTATAGACTACCGTAAATTGAATGCTACCACAAGGAATGATCATTTTTTACTCTCATTTATTGATCAGATGGTGGAGCGCTTAGCTGGGCATGATTACTAATGTTGGGTCTGGTTGAAGATGTTAAACTTAGTGCTCATGGGAGGCACCCCACAACATATCCTTTCTGTTTGTTTATTATTTGACATATTTCTTGTTACTGTTTTTCTCTAGTGTTTTTTTGTTTTCCAGCCTTTATTTTTTAGGGACAAAGCGTTCTTCAGATCAAGTTTGGGGGTATGTTATGAGCCATACCAGTCTAGATAGTTCTCTATAACCCAGGTAAGCTCTTTCCATATTATTCACACATTGGGGACAATGTGTAATTTAAGTTTGGGGGTATGGGAGACACATTACACGCACTTTGTCCTAATTTGTTGTTTATTTTTCTTTGTTAAAAAAAAGAAAAAAAAAAGAGAAAGAAGGTAAATGCATGCTCATGCTATTTTGAAATTTTAGTTGATTTAAACAAATACTGTGATGTGATGTCATTGGTGAGCTTAAAATTGTGAACAAATGATTTGATGATAGATTTTTAAAACTTTGATACTTACTTTAGGCATTTGAGAATTCACATGTTTGATCTAATCTGATACGAGCACGTTAGCACAAAATTGTGTGAGGTATGACATGCGATTTCAATGTGTATGTTGCCTTGACTTAACTGAAACTGGATGACTTGTAGGATAAACACTTTGGCATAGAAATGTCAAAAAAAAAAAGAAATATTTAAAATGATCATCAATAAACTTTCCACTGAGTAACTGGACCTCTTGCCTCAGTAAACAGTGAGTGTTCACGTCAAAAGGTGGGAATTTTATTCATAATGATCAGTGTGAAACTTTCCGCTTAATAACTGGACCTCTTGCTTCAGTAAGCAGTGAGTGTTCACGTCAAAAGGTGAGAATTTTGCTTGGTAGCATTAAGGCCAGTTTAGTTTCATAGCCTTTTTGACTCGAGTTAGTAAGTTCTTAGGGGTTTCTTTACACCTAATGCCCTAAGACCATCTGGTTTGGGAGTCGTTGACTCAACACTCGATACATGGGTCAATTAGAAAGCTTAAGGGAACTCAACATAGCAGAGCCTTATAATAAAAAAATAAAATAAAATAAAACTATTCTATTGTTGTTCATTCTGATGAGAAATTCTGTGAATCTTGAGACATGGAGACATTGTACATTGAAGTTATTTGGAAACCTCATCTGTATATACTAATTCACTTTACACTGATTCACGCTTATGATGTCTTAGCCTGCCTCTTGTAAGTAATTAGGTTTTCAAATTGCTATTCATTGTGAAGATGGGTTATATCTTTTTTAAGCTTGCTCATGAATGAATATCATGGTTTTGAGTGCTCATTAAATTTTTGGATACCATGAGTGATGAACTTATCTTTATGTTCTTTGTTTTTCATTTAGTATTTTATTTTGTTTTGCTAAGGGACAAGCAAAATGTAAGTTTGGGGGTATTTGATGAGTACCAAATATTTCATATTTTGGCCCCTTAATTTACATTTGTTAGCTTAGGAATTTGTTACTTTGAGTTGTTTTCGTTGTTTTACAGGTTTACAAGCACTCGAAAAGGAGTTTAACTAAAATTGCCAGAATTGCTCGTACAGATCAGTCATTTTTTGTGGATTTTACTATATTGATTCAGGAAGAACCAGGACATGAGCCATATATTCTTTGAAAGATCCAGATGTCTATTTTCTGAGAAATTTTATGACTCGTAAAAATGATTTTTCTAGAGAAAGTTATGGCAGTTTTAGTAGACAAAGGTCAGGCTGTGTGTGATTTCAGCGTGGCAGATCAGTCATTTTTGTGGATTTTACTGTATTGAATCAGGAAGAACTAGGAGATGAACCATATATGCTTGGAAAGATCCGGATGTCTATTTTCTAAAGAATTTTATAGCTCATAAAAATAATTTTTGTAGAGAAAGTTATGGCAGTTTTAGTAGTCAAAGGTAAGGTAGTGCACCATGCTGCGCTTGAGTGCACAAGACTGTGATCGAGCGCACTTGGGCAGTATCCCACATCGAATTTGAAACACATTGCACTCTTGAGTTTCCCTATAAAAGCCCCACCTCACTGAAGCAATTGGTGTGCAATCCGGAGGACTTCTGCTAGCATTCTGGTGGATCTCGAAGGCTTTGCTACCAAGAGGGGAAGCGCCGCACGACAGCTGCGAGCGGAATCTCTCTATCCATGTATTGTTAGTTTTAATTTATTTTAAGTTTTAAAGTTTAATGTTTAGCACTTTTATTTTGAACTTTAGTTTCATAATTATGAGAGGCTAAAATCTTCATTTAAGGTTGAAGATGAAGCCTCGCCATTGTTTGGCATAATATTTCAGATTTGTTCATACAATTATGATATTTTTAGTATAAATGTTCTATTAAATTATTTGAGTAAAATCTTATGATTGATTGCTTTTAAATTGTTAAATTAGATATTTCTTGTGTTTCGTCTGCCGGATACGACGGATCATTTAAATTAGATTGGATATCCATTGTGATTTGTGCATTAAACCGATACATTAGATGGTTTTGGTTTAGTTTGGGTATTCGCCGTGATTTGTATAATGGTGGATTCATGGAATGATTTGATAGATTATTTTTATATAGAACATAAAGATATATGCTTTACTTTGGTGGGGTGGATTCAAAAAACATTAGTGTTTTTATTAGTTGTTTTTAAATCAATTTAGTTTAGTTTATATTCCTTTGCAAGATACAATCCAAAATTCGGAACTAGGTTAAAATACGGCTAGTTTAGATAAAAATATTGTCACAATGCAATTCCCTGTGGATTCGACCTAACACTTGCACAACACTATATTGCAAACGATTTGTGCGCTTGCGAGTAATTTAAAACTCACAACATTAACCACCTGTGGATGGTTTAGTATTTGGAGAGTTAATATGCAATCAACTTAATGAGAAGAACAATATTTTTTCAGATTGTTGTGTTTGATTTTAATTCGTAGTTGCCTGGTTTTAATTTAGGACATAACTTGGTTTGCTTATGTCCTTACAGGTTAGAATTATGGAACATAAATAATGACAACTGCAGTAAAATGAATTTCACTCCAAGAATCTACAAAAATATTCTACATTTTATTTTAATAAGAAGGCAACAATTACAATAAGCACTATGACAAACACCCAACTTCTAAGCATTATGAGCTTCAATAGACCTAAACCATGCCCAATCTCGTATTGAGATGTCTTCACCCTCCTAACTTCATACCTCAACATAACCAACTCATCCTTTACATGGTTTAGTCCTGTAATCACAAAACCATGGTTTGCGATTCTGTCAGGAGCAAAGTTTGTGTGGACATCATTGGTTAGGAAACAGCAACACCAAAATCAACACTTTCTTCCATCAAAACAATAGTAAAGCTTCCATTTGTTTCTCTCTGATTCAGATATATTCACAACAACTCTCTTGCCACAATAACACATCTTGTTTTCGTAGTCCAAATGAGATGGATCACTACTGTTCACACTGGAAGAAGACTTCACTACACACCTATAAGTTCGGTCAGACATTCTAACAAATAGTTAGCATCATTTAAATTGGGTAAGAAGGATTCTTAAAAAACAAAGAAAGAAATGGGGAAGAAAATCTATTGGAAACCTTAACACTTACTTGGAAGAAGATGAGGAAGAAATGGGTAAGGATTCGTCGGTTTCTAGGTAGAAATAAAATCAATGGGAAATATGGGTTCCCTTAGGATCACGGTTAGGGAAGACGAAGGTGGGGCCAAAATAAAATGAAGATGAATTGGGGAAGAACCAAAAATAAAGAAAGAAAAAAAAAATTAATCTTCTACGTTTTCGTCTGCAGAAGAAATGGTGAAGAAGAGGTTTGTGCTAGAAGAAGCTGAAATGGGGGAAACAATGGGTCTGTGTTGGTATGGCTTTGAGGCTTTTAACATGGAGAAATAAAAAGAAAAAGAAAAAAATAACAATTTGGGTATAGATAGAAGCTTTTGCATTTCAAAAGAAATTATGAAGTAGATAGGAGCATGAGGAAGATGGTGGGTGGGTAGGTTGGGGGGGTTTAAGAGGGAAGAAAAGCAAAAAAACTTATGTAGCAACAATCTCAAAAGGGCATTTGAAACGTCAAAGAAAAAATTATGATATGTTCGTGCATGTCATGAACTAAAGCTGACTCACATCTGCTTTTTTAAACTTCTAAAACGAAGATTCTAACAGCAGGGACTAACCTATAATTTTTTGAAAATGCAAAGACGAATCCATAATTAGGGGTATACCTCAAGGACTAAAAAATAAGTTACCCTTGTCTCATGCCTCTCAGAAATCCTCATAGGATCTATTACTATGTTAGGATAAGATCTAACCTACTCATCCAATTGTAGATTATCAGCTTTACCCTCTACCTGATTCAATCTATTAAGAGCCTGACTAAGAGCTTCTCTTAACTCATCTATTTCAGCTTCATATTTTCTCACTACACCACTAGTACCAGGTGCACTATCAACACTTCTCATCTTAGGAACCATAGAATCTACATCAGCTTCTACCTTATATCTTCTAAACAAAAGGGGCCTACCAAGTCCTCTCTATCCAATAACCCTAGTACTAAGTCTACCACGTCAATGCGGCATCTTCAGACTTACATCAAAATGATTTATTTTAGATTCCACTTTACCATTTTGTTTTATCTAGTCTACATAATCTTAAACCTATAGTTCTGATACCAAAATTGTGACGACCCATCCCAAATTGGCCCTACTCGATATGATATCGTCACTTTTTAGAACGAAACATAACTTATATACAATAATTATTACATTTATAACTTGAAAATAATTACAAACATTTTCTTCAAGTATTTTACAGAGGAGATATAAAATTTCATTCACAAGACTTATAAATATATTACATCGATGCATGTACGTGTACATGACTGTTTCAATTATTTTTCTCTTTTGTTTCTTCTTTTATTTTATTTTCTTACTTTTCGTTTCTCTTCTTGCCTTTTTTTCTTTTTTTGTCTTTTTCTTGTCTGAGGATGCCAACCATGATGACTTACCTAGATACTTACTCTGATCTCAGATCAAAGAATCTACCAGCTTCTCATATCATATCATATTTCACCATTCCTCATATCATATTATATTTCAAGTATTTTATTCAACATGTGGATATCATTCTGGATATTAAACTCATTACTTTTCATCACAATCATCTCATCATGAGATTCACAATCATGCATCATAATTTCATAGCCATTATGATGTATCAACATCTCAATATAAATAAATAATAAAATGAATGCATAATCTTCCATTCTTACTTCCACAAGTCATCATATCACATCTCATCATCATAATTTCATTTTTTTTTTCACATCTCATCATATCATATCTCATCCATACTATCACAAGTATGGGTAATTTTATCCATTTTTTGGTATCCATACCAGTATCTGGTACAGCTGTCGAGGACGTTTTGCCATATACCGACATGTTTCATCCAGATCAACCATGGTTCTGGTCCTCTCTAGACCACACCTTGTTCTTGAGGCCTGACATGCATATGTGAAAACGCATTCTAGCAAACATAGCATATCATCATATAAATCAAATCATTTTCTTTACGTAAAATCTAAATTGTCATAACAATTTTACTTATCCTTTCAAGGATCTGACAGGAGAAGAAGCATATATGGCTTTGGACAAGTTGTCCGACAACTCACAGCAGTGAGATTTTTCAAGCTGTCGAGATAAGTCCATTCGTGCTCCTAAGAAGGGAGGCATCTATGAGGTCAGGGAGGACGCTGAAGATTGACGCTCTCACTATGAGCCAATCCATCAATGCTACCAACACATTAAATATTGAAAGCTGTTCCATCTGTGCTAGTCCCATGCATATAGCACAGAATTGCCCATCAATGCCTGCTTATGCCGAGTATCCTATGGAACAAGTACATAATTTCAATGACTTTCGAAGGCAGTCAAATGGATTGTACTTCGAGACGTACAATCCAGGGTGGCGGAACCACCCAAATTTTTCATGGAGGCAGAACCAACCAATGAATCAGGGAGGAGCCCCTCATCATTCTCAAAATCAATATCCTCCCAGATTTGCCCCACAAATTCCTAATCATGGTCGTTCTGCCCATCCAGCACCTTCACCTGCTTACCACGCACACACTCAAACACCAGCGCCAGTTTCACAGTCGCTAGAGGACACCCTTAAAGAGTTCATGAAGGCGACTAGCCAAAATATGAGTGATGTGAGGAGTGCAACAGTGGTAAACACCCAAGCAATTGCCAAGCTGGAGAGTCAAACAGGGCAAATTGCAAGTCACTTGGGTGAGAGAGAGAAAGGGAAGTTCCCCAGTCAGCCCGTGCCCAACCCGAAAGGACAATATATGGTTGAGAGCTCATCAAATCCTACGCACGGGGTAGAACAAGTACAGTCGATTGTCACACTGAGGTCTGGGAGATAGGTAGACAATCAAGTGGAAGAGAGCCCTGCTATGCAGCAAGGGCAAGACAATGGCAACACGGAGAAGAGGGATGCTGAGCCATCTACAGCCACACCTACTAAGAAGGACCCTCCTAGGTCATTTGTACCTAGAGTGCCTTACCCCGAGAGACTACAGGCGCCGAAGAAAGGAGGGAAGTATGAGGAAATTCTGGAGGTATTCAAGCAAGTCCAAACAAATATCCCATTTTTGGATTCCATCCATCAAATGCCATCATATGCCAAGTTTCCAAAGGACTTGGTCACTATCAAAAGGAGGACGAATGTCCCAAAAAAGGCATTTTTGACCGAGCAGGTCAGCTCAATCCTTCAGTGCAAGCTACCCATCAAGTATAAGGACCCAGGGTGTCCTACCATCTCTTGCACGATAGGAGTCAGCCACATTGAAAGGGCTCTCTTGGATCTAGGGGCGAGTGTGAATCTTCTACCCTACTCAGTCTATTTACAGTTGGGTTTAAGAGAATTGAAGCCCACATCCACTACGCTTCAATTGGCTGACAGGTCAGTGAAAAGACCACGGGGAATAGTTGAGGACGTTTTGGTAAAAGTGGATAAGTTCTATTTCCCCGTGGATTTTATTGTGCTTGACACAGAGCCGGTTCAGAATGTAGGGATTCATATACAGGTTATTCTAGGGCGACCATTCTTAGCCACGTCTAACACCCTGATAAATTGTAGGACAGGGGTGATGAAGATCTCCTTCAGAAATATGACAGTGGAGTTAAATATTTTTGATATCACTAGGCAACCACATGAATATGATGAAGTGAGAAATGTATGCTTGATAGAGGAGATTTTTGAGGAGACTGTGAATGAATCAAGCACTGAGGACCCCCTGGAGGCATGTTTTGCTCAATTTGGAGAGGATTTGGATTTAGATAAATTACTTGAGCAAGCAAATGCCATTTTGGAGTCTCCTCCTCGGGAGAGCAGTAAGACGGAGGAGACTGTGGATGACTCCCGCACTGAGGACCCCCTAGAGGCATGCTTTGCTCAATTTGCAGAGGATATAGATTTAGATAAATTACTTGAGCAAGCGAATGCCATTTTAGAGTCTCCTCCTCGGAAGAGCAATAAGACGGAGGAGACCACCGCACCTGAAACCCCCAAGAAGGAACTTAAGCCTTTATTAGATAATCTTAAGTATACGTTCCTAGGTTCAGTCGATAGTTTGCCTGTGATTATACCTTCAGATCTGGGTGATGCTCTAGAGGAGAAATTATTGGACGTCTTAAGAGAGCGTAAGGAAGCTATAGGCTGGACCATTGAGGACATCAAGAGGATCAGCCCCTCGGTGGTGACGTACATGATACATTTGGAGGAGGATGCTGAGCCATCGAGGGAGCCAAAAAGAAGGCTCAACCCTGCTATGCAAGAGGTTGTGAGGGCAGAAGATATTAAGCTGTTAGAGGCAGGGATCATTTATCCCATCTCTGATAGCAAGTGGGTGAGCCAGATTCATGTTGTGCCCAAACGTGCTGAATTAACGGTAGTGCAGCATAAGGACGAAGAATTGGTTCCACCTCGTGTTCAGTCAATTTGGAGAGTGTGTATCAGCGACCGTAAATTGAATGCTGCCACTAGGCCTGATACTTTTTCATTCCCATTTATTGATCAGATGGCGTAGCGTTTCGTTGGGCACAATTACTAATGTTGGGTCTGGCTGAAGACGTTAAACTTAGCACTCATGGGAGGCACTCCACAGCTTATCGTTTCTGTTTATTTATTATTTTGCATTTTTATGATTAATGTTTGTTTCCAGTATTTTTTGTTTTCCAGTTTTTTTTTATTTTTCAAGGACAATGTGTACTTCAGTTCAAGTTTGGGGGTATGCTATGAGCCATACTTGTCCAGATAGTTCTACATATCTCAGGTTAGCTCTTTCCATATTAGTCACACATTGGGGTCAATGTGTAATTTAAGTTTGGGGGATGGGAGACACATCACACACTTTGTCCTAATTTGTTGTCTTTTCATCGTAGAGATAAATGCATGCTCATGTTATCGTGAAATTTTGGTTGATCTAAACATTTTATGTGATGTGATGTCATTGGTGAGCTTAATATTTTGAACACATGATCTGGTGATAAATTTTTAAAATTTAATTACTTACTTTAGGCATTTTGAGAATTCACATGTTTGATCTAATCTAACACGAGCACATTAGCACAAATTATGTGAGGTATGACACGTGATTTTAATGTGTATTTTTCCTTATCTTAACTGAAACTGGATGACTTGTTGGATGAACTCTTGGGCGTAGAAAAGCATAATAATAAAAAAATTCATTATCAATAAACTTTACGCTGAGTAACTGGACCTCTTGCCTTAGAAAGCAGTGAGTGTTCACGTCAAAAGGCGGAATTTTGTTTGGTAGTATTAAGGCCGGTTTAATTTTGTAGCCTTTTTGACTCGATTTATTAAGTCCTTAGAGGTGTCTTTACACCTAATGCCCTAAAACCATCTGGTTTGGGAGTCATTGACTCAACACTCGCTACATGGGTCAATTAGAAAGCTTAAGGGAACTAGAAATAGCCGTGCCTTATATATATATATAAAAAAAAGAAAAAAATAATGCCTTTTTCGTTCATTTTGATGGGAAATTCGGTGAATCTTGAGACATGAAGACCTTACACATTGGAGTCACTCGGAAGCTTCATTTCTATATGCTAATTCACTTTACACAGTGTCAGACTTGTGATGCCTTAACCTGCCTTTTGTAAGTAATTAGATTTTAACTTTTCTATTCATTGCGAAGATGGGTTTATCTTTTTAAGCTTGCCCATGAATGAATATCATGGTGATGTGTGCTCCTTAAATTTTTGGATACCATGAGTGATGAACTTATCTTTATGTTCTTTGTTTTTCATTTAGGTTTTTTTTTTTTATTATTTTGTTTTGCTAAGGGACTAGCAAATTGTAAGTTTGGGGGTATTTGATGAGTGCCAAATATTACATATTTTGGCCCTTTAATTTACATTTTTTAGCTTAGGAATTTGTTACTTTGAGTTGTTTTCGTTGTTTTACAGGTTTACAAGCTTTGAAAGAAGTTTCACTAAATTGCCAGAATTGCTCGTGCAGATCAGCCATTTTTGAGGATTAAACTGTATTGATTTAGGAAGAACCAGAAGATGAGCCAAATATTCTTGGAATGATCCGGATGTCTATTTTTTGAAGAATTTTACGGATCAATAAAATGATATTTCTAGAGAAAGTTATGGCAGTTTTAGTAGACAAAGGTCAGGCTGTGCATGATTTCAGCGTGACAGATCAGCCATTTTTGAGGATTTAACTGTATTTATTCAGGAAGAACCACGAGTTGAGCCCTATATGCTTGGAAAGATCCCGATGTCTATTTTCTGAAAAATTTTACGGATCAATAAAATGATTTTTCTAGAGAAAGTTATGGCAGTTTTAGTAGACAAAGGTCAAAGAGCAAAAACTGGAATCTGCAGTATCCCACATCGGATTGGAAGCATATTGCACTTGTGATATTTCCCTATATAAGCCCTTCTTCAATTCATCTTTAATGTACGATTCCTGAGCCACTTTGGTGTTTACCGGTGGACATCCGCTAGCATTCTGGTGGATATCGAAGGCTTTGTCACCACAAGGGAAAGCGCCACCCGTCAGCGAGTGGAATTTCTCCCATGTAAAGTTATTTATTTATTTCAAATTCCAGAACATCTCTGAAGAGTCAGTCCATCTTTGACTCTTCCCTTTTTCTCTTCACGATAGAGCTAGGGCGTGGTTGGATTCCAACACGCCCGGCTCTATTACATCTTGGGAAAACCTGCTTAGCAAATTTTATCATAAGTTTTTCCCAATGTCTAGAGTGAATGAGTGCCGAAAGGAGATCAGCTCTTTCACTCAGGATGAGGATGAAAAATTTTCTGAGCGTTGGGAGCACTTCAAAGAGCTACTGATCAGATGCCCTCCACATGGATATGAGAAGTGGAGACTCGTTCAATTCTTCTACCAAGGGTTGACTCAACCCAACCGTAGCATAATCGAGTCTATGAATGGGGGGGCATTCTTGAGTCTGACAGGAGACGAAACATATATGGGTTAGGACAAGTTGTCCGACAACTCACAGCAGTGGGATTTTTCAAGCTGTCTAGATAAGTCCATTCGTGCTCCTAAGAAGGGAGGCATCTATGAGGTCAGGGAGGATGCTGATTTGATGATAAAGTTAGACGCCTTCACTAAGAAGATTGACGCTCTCACTGTGAGCCAATCCATCAATGCTGCCAACACATTCAATGTTGAAAGCTGTTCCATCTGTGCTAGTCCCATGCATCTAGCGTAGAATTGCCCATCAATGCCTGCTTGTGCCGAGTATCCTATGGAACTAGTAAATGCTTTCAATGACTTTCGAAGGTAGTCAAATGATTGTACTCCGAGACGTACAATCCAGGGTGGCGGAACCACCCAAATTTTTCATGGAGGTAGAACCAACCAATGAATCAGGGAGGAGCCCCTCATCATGCTCAAAATCAATATCCTCCCGGATTTGCCCCACAAATTCCTAATCATGGTCGTTTTGCCCATCCAGCACCTTCACCTGCTTACCACGCACCCACTCAAACACCAGCGCCAGTTTCACAATCGCTAGAGGACACCCTTAAGGAGTTCATGAAGGTGACTAGCCAAAATATGAGTGATGTGAGGAGTGCAACAGTGGTAAACACCCAAGAAATTGCCAAGCTGGAGAGTCAAATAGGGCAAATTGCAAGTCACTTGGGTGAGAGAGAGAAAGGGAAGTTCCCCAGTCAGCCCGTGCCCAACCCGAGAGGACAATAAATGGTTGAGAGTTCATCAACTCCTATGCACGGGGCGGAATAAGTACAGTTGATCGTCACACTGAGGTCTGGGAGACAGGTGGACAATCTAGTGGAAGAGAGCCCTGCTATGCAGTAAGGGCAAGGAAGTAGCAACACAGAGAAGAGAGATGATGAGCCATCTACAGCCATGCCTACTGAGAAGGACCCTCCTAGGTCATTTGTACCTATAGCACCTTACCCCGAGAGACTACAGGCACCGAAGAATGGAGGGAAGTATGAGGAAATTCTGGAGGTATTCAAGCAAGTTCAAATCAATATCCTATTTTTGGATGCCATCCATCAAATGCCATCATATACCAAGTTTCTAAAGGACTTGGTCACTATCAAAAGGAGGACGAATGTCCCAAAAAAGGCATTTTTGACCGAGCAGGTCAGCTTAATCCTTCAGTGCAAGCTACCCATCAAGTATAAGGACCCGGGGTGTCCTACCATCTCTTACACGATAGGAGTCAGCCACATTGAGAGAGCTCTCTTGGATCTAGGGGCGAGTGTGAATCTTCTACCCTACTCAGTCTATTTACAGTTGGGGTTAGGAGAATTGAAGCCCACATCCACTACACTTCAATTGGCTGATAGGTCAGTGAAAAGACCACGGGGAATAGTTGAGGACGTTCTGATAAAAGTGGAAAAGTTCTATTTCCCCGTGGATTTTATTGTACTTGACACAGAGCTGGTTCAGAATGAAGGGATTCAAATACCGGTTATTCTAGGGCGACCATTCTTAGCCACGGCTAACACCCTGATAAATTGTAGGACAAGGGTGATGAAGATCTTCTTCGGAAATATGACAGTGGAGTTAAATATTTTTGATATCACTAGGCAACCACATGAATATGATGAAGTGAGAAATGTATGCTTGATAGAGGAGATTCTTGAGGAGACTGTGAATGAATCAAGCACTGAGGACCCCCTGGAGGCATGTTTTGCTCAATTTGGAGAGGATTTGGATTTAGATAAATTACTTGAGCAAGCAAATGCCATTTTGGAGTCTCCTCCTCGGGAGAGCAGTAAGACAGAGGAGATTGTGGATGACTCCCGCACTGAGGACCCCCTAGAGGCATGCTTTGCTCAATTTGGAGAGGATATGGATTTAGATAAATTACTTGAGCAAGCGAATGCCATTTTAGAGTCTCCTCATCGGAAGAGCAATAAGGCAGATGAGACCGCCGCACCTGAAACCCCCAAGAAGGAACTTAAGCCTTTACCAGATAATCTTAAGTATACGTTCCTAGGTTCAGTCGATAGTTTGCCTGTGATTATACCTTCAGATCTGGGTGATACTCTAGAGGAGAAATTATTGGACGTCTTAAGAGAGCATAAAGAAGCTATAAGCTAGACCATTGAGGACATCAAGGGGATCATCCCCTCGGTGGTGACATACAGGATAAATTTGGAGGAGGATGCTGAGCCATCGAGGGAGCCACAAAGAAGGCTCAACCCTGCTATGCAAGAGGTTGTGAGGGCAGAAGATATTAAGCTGTTAGAGGCAGGGATCATTTATCCCATCTCTGATAGCAAGTGGGTGAGCCAGATTCATCTTGTGCCCAAACGTGCTGAATTAACGGTAGTGCAGCATAAGGACGACGAGTGGGTTCCAACTCATGTTCAGTCAATTTGGAGTGTGTGTATCAGCTACCGTAAATTGAATGCTGCCACTAGGCCTGATTATTTTTCATTCCCATTTATTGATCAGATGGCGTAGCGTTTCGTTGGGCACAATTAGTAATGTTGGGTCTGGTTGAAGACGTTAAACTTAGCGCTCATGGGAGGCATCCCACAGCTTATCGTTTCTATTTATTTATTATTTCGCATTTTTATGATTAATGTTTGTTTCCAGTATTTTTTGTTTTCCAGTTTTTTTTTTTTATTTTTCAGGGACAATGCATACTTCAGTTCAAGTTTGGGGGTATGCTATGAGCCATACCAGTCCAGATAGTTCTCCATATCTCAGGTCAGCTCTTTCTATATTAGTCACACATTGGGGTCAATGTGTAATTTAAGTTTGGGGGTATGGGAGACACATCACACACTTTGTCCTAATTTATTGTCTTTTCGTCGTAGAGATAAATGCATGCTCATATTATCGTGAAATTTTGGTTGATCTAAACATTTTCTATGATGTGATGTCATTGGTGAGCTTAACATTTTGAACACATGATCTGGTGATAAATTTTTAAAATTTAATTACTTACTTTAGGCATTTTGAGAATTCACATGTTTGATCTAATCTAACACGAGCACATTAGCACAAATTATGTGAGGTATGACACGTGATTTTAATGTGTATTTTTCCTTATCTTAACTGAAACTAGATGACTTGTTGGATGAACTCTTGGGCATAGAAAAGCATAATAAAAAAAAAATTCATTATCAATAAACTTTTCGCTGAGTAACTGGACCTCTTGCCTCAGTAAGCAGTGAGTGTTCACGTCAAAAGGTGGAATTTTGTTTGGTAGTATTAAGGCCGGTTTAATTTCGTAGCCTTTTTGACTCGAGTTAGTAAGTCCTTAGGGGTGTCTTTACACCTAATTCCCTAAAACCATCTGGTTTGGGAGTCATTGACTCAACACTCGCTACATGGGTCAATTAGAAAGCTTAAGGGAACTAGACATAGCCGTGCCTTATATATATATATATAAAAAAAAAAAAAACTATGCTTTTTTCGTTCATTTTGATGGGAAATTCGGTGAATCTTGAGACATAGAGACCTTACACATTGGAGTCACTTGGAAGCTTCATTTCTATATGCTAATTCACTTTACACAGTGTCAGACTTGTGATGCCTTAACCTGCCTTTTGTAAGTAATTAGATTTTAACCTTTCTATTCATTGCGAAGATGGGTTTATCTTTTTAAGCTTGTCCATGAATGAATATCATGGTTATGTGTGCTCCTTAAATTTTTGGATACCATGAGTGATGAACTTATCTTTATGTTCTTTGTTTTTCATTTAGGTTTTTTTTTTATTATTTTGTTTTGCTAAGGGACTAGCAAATTGTAAGTTTGGGGATATTTGATGAGTGCCAAATATTGCATATTTTGGCCCTTTAATTTACATTTGTTAGCTTAGGAATTTGTTACTTTGAGTTGTTTTCGTTGTTTTACAGGTTTACAAGCTTGGAAAGAAGTTTCACTAAATTGCCAGAATTTCTCGTACAGATCAGCCATTTTTGAGGATTAAACTGTATTGATTTAGGAAGAACCAGAAGATGAGCCATATATGCTTGGAAAGATCCGGATGTCTATTTTCTGAAGAATTTTACGGATCAATAAAATGATATTTCTAGAGAAAGTTATGGCAGTTTTAGTAGACAAAGGTCAGGCTGTGCATGATTTCAGCGTGACAGATCAGCCATTTTTGAGGATTTAACTGTATTGATTCAGGAAGAACCACAAGATGAGCCATATATGCATGGAAAGATCCCGATATCTATTTTCTGGAGAATTTTACGGATCAATAAAATGATTATTCTAGAGAAAGTTATGGCAGTTTTAGTAGACAAAGGTCAAAGAGCAAAAACTGGAATCTGCAGTATCCCACATCGAATTGGAAGCATATTGCACTTGTGATATTTCCCTATATAAGCCCTTCTTCACTTCATCTTTAATGTACAATTCCTGAGCCACTTTGGTGTTTACCGGTGGACGTCCGCTAGCATTCTGGTGGATCTCGAAGGCTTTGTCACCACAAGGGGAAGCACCGCTCGTCAGCGAGTGGAATTTCTCCCATGTAAAGTTATTTATTTATTTCTTTACATTTAGTTGTTTTAGTTTAAATATTTTCCACTTTTATTATGAATTGTAGTTTCATAGTTATGAGTGGCTAGACTCTTCAGCTAAGGTTGAAGATGAAGCCCCGCCATTGTTTGGCGTAGTAGTTCAGATTTGCTTGTACAAATCTGACAATTTTTAGTATAAATGTTCTGTCAATTATTTGAGTTAATCTTATAATTAATTGAGTTTAAATTGTCTGTTGGATATTCCTTGTGTTTCATCTGATGGATACATTGAATGCTTTTCGATTAAATTGGATTTCCTTTGTGATTTGTTAAGAGCGGATACATTGGATGCTTTTGGTTTAGTTGGGATATTCTTTGTTTTTTTGTCTTATAGTTGGATTCATGGAATGTTTTGATAGACTATATTTTTAGAACATATATGCTTAATTTCGGTGGGGTGGATTTGGAAACCTTAATTTTTTAATTATTAGTTTTTAAAAAATCAATTTAGTTTAATTTTAATTTCTTTTGCAAATTATCATCTGAAATTCGGAACTAGGTTAAGATAGAATTAGTTTAGATTGAAAATATACTTTCACAACGCAATTCCTTGTGGATTCGACCTCGTACTTGCACAATGCTATACTGCAAACGACTCATGTGTTATGCGTTTGCGAGTAATTTAAAACTCACAACAGTAATAAAATTTCTTAATTATGTATCGATAAACAATCTTATGTAATATTACAATAAGAATTTAAAATTTACTTTTTTTTATCATTTACCATATTAATAAAAAAAACATTTCTTATATGTATAATATTATTATCAACTTCATATGAAACTTATGGTTTTTATATCTCTTTACACTCTATATCTTTTCATAAAATTGATGACAAAAGAATGATAAATAACCAATAAAATTGTGCAATAAATAAAAAGATTTAATGAATATTTTTTCTTGAAGACAAATGCCTTATTTTGATTTCTCATATGAATTATGTAGCAGTAAATTTAAGTTTCTAATGAATATGTTTTTCTTTAAGACAGTGTAGGTACGACTCTTTTCCACCTAAGACCTATGCCTTTGGCTCATTACCCAAGTCACTCTCCTTAAAGATGGTGGATATGGCCAGGGTACAGATTACGATGAATAGGCATGTGGAAACGAATGAAACCTACCAAGTCTAATACAAACCCTTTATAAGTAGTAAGGAGGCTCCCATGATGGTTTTGCTTTTAATCTATTAGACAAGTGGTTGTTTGTCATCCAAGCACAAAGCAAGGATGGCAACTGAGGAACTGCCATTTGACCTTGAAAGGGGTCAAATCCTTTTTCATTAGTCTAAGTGAAAAATTCTCAAGCTCGAGAGAATTGGGTGTAAAAGAGTAAGGATTTAAAGCTCCCTCTCTTTCCTAGACCGAATTCTAGCCTTTTTATGTTTCAAAGAAATTAATCAAAATTTTAATTTAGGAATTATTATCATACAATACTAATAAAGCCAAGCACACATTTTGCAAATTATATTCAAACAAAACGACACTAATTATCAACATTAAATTAATGAGGCAAAAAAAAGTAATAAAAGTAAGTATGTAGAGGAAAAAAATTACTTCAACTACAAAACAAAGAAAATATTGAAACTACTTGAAAAAGTATGGATTAAAAATGGGAAGTAAATTAAAGTGCGCGCATTTATACCAAGTAGATTAATTATGTAAGTTAAAATAGAAGGATTAGGACTAGGTTACTTTAACCTAGATGAATTTAACTTGAAGATTAAATCAAATATGTGTGGCATGTGTGCAGATTAATTCTAAGTGCGTGTGGGTGAGTTCATGTGCGTACGGGGTGTGTGCAAGCGTGCGCACATGTGTTCTAGGTGCATTTAAAAGTGTGCATGTGTGTTCTTGTTAAGTGCAAAAGTGTGCACGTCTGTAAGGGTTTTGAATTAGATGGATTAAAACTAAACTAATTTAATTAGATATGTTAAACTAAGTTACTTTAAACTAGGTAGATTCAATAAAAGAGATTAAAACAAGTGAATTTAACTATTCCATGTAGATAATAACAACTTAAAATTACATATCTAATTTAGAAGACATCAAATAGAAAAATTTTGAAGGACTAAACTAAAGGAAAGAACTTTAAAACTACTATTGGCTCAAAATTACATTTATCAAAGGAAGACTACATTATGACTAGTAGCTATCTAAAGAAAAACATATAACTAGTGAAGAAAAAATAAATACTAATAAACTAGTGAATACCTTAAGATGAATTTTATTAAGTGAACTAAATTAATCTAGTCCATTTTCAAGGTGGTTTGAACACATAAATCATACTAGCAATTTATTTAACAAAAAAGAGATTTGACTAACCTTTTAGCTAAAGAAAATTTCCACGTGTGGGGATTATCCTTGAAGATCCACATACTCTTATGGACTTAGTGAAGTTGGAAGAATGGTTTGACTGAAAATTAGAAAACTGAAACAAAATGGCTGGCTAAGAAATGGTGAAAAACTTTCACTAGTTCTTATTTTTTGGTTTCACTCTTTGCTCTTTTCTCATTTTTCTTAAGTATTCTCTTATCTTTTGTCATGTTTCTCACCTTAATTTTCCTATTCTTATCGCTCTCTCTTTTTCTCTTTTCTCACTTCTTTCTTTCTCTCTAAACTTTCTCTTTTTTCTCTCTTTTTGCATTACTTTGCCTTAACTTGTGTTGTTGTGTTGTATTAACAAATTGGGGGTATTTATAGGAGGAGTAAGGGCTAATAAAGGAATTAAAAAAGAAAAATAAAGGGGAAAGGAGAGACATGGCCGGCCATGGGGAAGATAGGGGGAAAAGTTGGTGACTTTTGAAGTGAAAATGTGGGGCTAAGAAATGTGAGGTCTGGTAAACCAAGTAAAAAGTGAGAGGGAAAAAAGTTTTTAGATGGCTATAAATGGGAAAGAGAAATTGAAGTTTTTTTAGGTGAAAAAATTGAATAAGAAAGGTGTTTCCAATAAAGGAAAAAGATGTGCAAGAAACTACAAGTTATGACGTTTTCAATAAAGCAAAAAGTAGGGAGAATTTCTTCTCGTGTGGCTAGCCATGGGGGGAGGGAAATGACTCAATTTTTTTTGGGGGTTTGACACATAGAAAGGTGGAAGAGTTTCAAGAAAAAGCGTGCCATTAACAAATCAAAAGAAAGGGCAACAAAAGCTTTCAATTTGCACATTCACATAAAAAACTATCATAGTTTTTTGAAGTGAATAATTGTTTTTTTTTAAAGTAGAAAATGTGTTTTTAGGTAGAAAAATGTGGTATCTGGAAAATATGAAATGGTGAAAGCTAAAGAAGGTAGTATCCAATTAACCAAGAAAAAAGAGAAGAAGAGAAACTCATTCTTTTTTGCTCACATGGTTGTCCAATAAGGGAGAAAAAACTGTTGTTTTCTAGGTGGATAGTTGTTGTTTTTCAAGTGAAAAAGGTGTTGTTTCACATGGTTGTCCAAAATTTGGTATTTTGGAATGACAAATATGCAATGCACATATAAAAGTAAACATGTTGTTGGGTAAAGTTGATTTCATGGGATCATTCATGAGAATGACACATACCTGAAGTGATGGAGCTAGCATCCATTCACTCGCACGATACTTCTGGATTGACTAGTGCCTACTCTGAGGGCTTTGGGTTTTCTTGTTGATGAGGAGTTTGGGTTGGCTTGCTAATGAGGACTTTGGTTTGATATTTTGCCTACTAATGAGGACTTTGGGTTTGCTTACAGATGAGGACTTTTGGTTTGCCTATTGATGAGGACTTTGGTTTGCGATTTTGCCTGCTAATGAGAACTTTGGATTTGCCCACTAATGAGGAATTTTGGTTTGCCTGTTGATATGGACTTTTGGTTGTGATTTTGCCTACTAATGAGGACTTTGGTTCATCTGCTGACGAGGACTTTGGGTTTGCCTACTAACGAGGACTTTGGGTATGCCTGCAGATGAGCACTTTGGGTTCGCTTACTGATGAGGGATTTTTGGTAATTTTTCTTGATGTAAGGGTTTTTTTTAGTGATTTTGCCTGTTGTGATGGCTTTTACCTGTTGGTTCTGCAGAGTTTTTTCATTCAAAATTTTTAGATCCCAAAAAAAATGAGTGTGAGCTTAGTCATAACATTCAAGATTCTTTATAATTTTAAAGAAACAAACAACGTGCATGAGCGACGAAATTTGAAGATATCTTTTTAAGATTTTATGGAGAAATAACAAGACAATTAAAGCATGAAAATATAAGGTTATTTAAGGAGCTTTTTTATTTAAAAGTCATAGAAAGTAGCCATCTTTCCTTCTATTTTGTTCACATCCTCTAGAAGATCAAGAGACGAAGCTTCTCACAATCTTTCTTTACAAGGATAGCCATGGAAGCCATCTTGATTGGGCAATCGACTGACTGAGCGGATTCAAGATGTTTGGCCCAAGGGCACCAAGGCTTGGACTCCCTGACTATTTTGGCGACTTGTTTTTTCAATTTTTTTATTGTTCGGCCAAGATCTAGGGTTAAGAGGAAGCATACTAAAAAGAGGAAAATAAAAGAAAATAAAAGAAGGGGAGTCACTATGCGAAGTCCGGTATGACTTTGAATAATGTCATATACTTGCAATTTCATTATGTAATTGGAAAATCTTTGGAGAATGAAAGACAAATGGCATGTCCAAAAAATTAAGTAATTAATGCGTTAAATTGATCCATATTTCAATTCTTTTGTTAGCTTAACATATCTAATTTAAAGTGTGAATTTCATTTTATTATCTTTTTGACATTTGTACAAAAGATATATTCGTATAAAAAAAAATACAAGTACGAGAAAAAAAGGAAAGGGGTTTCCAACAAAAGTATGGTTGCACCAAAGTGTTTGCCTACATACCAACAAACGTGATCAAGCCTTCAAGTAGTTTGAGATAGAGGGATTTATCTTTTTTTGCCTAACCCACCCTTGTAGGTTTTCGGTTTGGCGGAGTTGTCAAACTTTTTTCTAAGACACTTGATTACGCCCAAAACATAACGCGGTATTGTAGTACAGATTTGGGATGTCAATTCCACAGGGAAACAAACTAATTACAAAAGAAGGTGTAAACCTCAACACAAACGATAAAAGTTAAAGTGACAAAATCTGAATTGTTGATTGTGTGAAAATTGTGTAAATAATTGATGGATAATATAATAAAGAAACAACAAGGTTCCATAAATCCTCCCTAGGTTCGTTGACCTAATCCTAACTTGATTCAATTGTTTTTATCTCGATTGCATGTTTCACATCCCAAACAGGTAATCGGCAAATATTCAATTAAAGCGCATGTATAAACCCTAATGTAATTGATATGAATTATTCTTTACTTTCAAGCACACATGGCTTAACTTATAAATTATCAAAAGATGACAATATATCTAAATGACAATACCACAGCAATGGGCAAATCTATAAAAGAGATCTACCATACTCATTCACACCCAAACAAATACACATAAGAAGAGCATGACTAGACTTATATGGAAAAGAAGCATGCAATCACTGGACTAATAAGAAATCTACTAATTAAATTAAAGCATAAAACATAACAATGTTTAATGAAAATAATACCAAACTACAACTGAATCAAATGAAGGAAAATAAGAACAACTACACCTAGGGATTCATCCCTTTGCCTTGCTTGGAGACTAGTCGGCCATGGGGCTCAAATGTCCTCGAGTTGCCTCCGACCTCTCAACGATCATCTCCCCCTTGGTAGCGAAAGCTTCAGTGATTCCTCAGCTTACCCTCCAAAAGTACTACGGATTCCTCCTAAGGGCCCTCTGGATTGCTCCTAAAGCCCTCTGGATTCACTTTCTGATGATCTCAAATTCTCCGATGGTCCTTAAAGCTGAAGTGGAGTGGGTCTTATATAGGCAAAAACCATGAGTGCAATGTGTTTCCAATCCGATGTGGGATGTGGGATATAGAAATGTGTTTCCAACCGATGTGGGATGTGGGATTTAAGCCTTCACATGCCCTTCACGCTGAAATCCCGCACAGCCCGCACAGCCTGACCTTTGTCTACTTAAACTGCCATAACTTTCTCTAGAAAAATTATTTTTATGAACCATAAAATTCTTCTAAAAATAGACTTTCGGATCTTTCTAAGCATATATGGTTCATCTCCTAGTTCTTCTTGTATCAATATAGTTTAATTTGCAAAAATGATTGATCTGTATGGGCAATTCTGGCAATTTAGTGAAACTCCTTTCTTGGTTTCTCTTCATCTTGGCTCTTCCGCGACCATTATCTCACTCGAGTATTCATTGAAGCTTCGTGTTTAAAATGATGATAGCTTTTCTATCTCTTTTTTAAGCTCAAAGAACTTGAAAATGCACTGAAATGAGTCAACAATTCAAGAATAACACTTTAGAGTTATTAAGGTATAAAAGTGTAATTCCAACCTCAATCAACCCTAAAATGCTAACAATTAAGTATTGTTTACATGCATTTTATGACTCTCATCACAACCCCCAACTAGCTTATTGCTAGTCCCTAGCAATTCAATCGAAAACAAGAGATGAATTCTACGGTGGGAATCAAAGTAAATGAAAAGAAATATTAGTGTTAACCAAGAATAATTCACATTTTGTCTAAAAAATTGCACATAACACACGGCACAAAGAATCATTAAATTTCACCCAAATCCAAAAGTAATCCAAACATCAATCTTAAAATCGTTATTGACTCTTAACGTCCATTTTACCACAAACCATTAATCCGAACACCCGGATGATTTTATGCATAACATTCATGAATACAAGTCTTGGCCTATAAAACATGATAAATTTTTTGACGTTAATCACAAAAACAAGCTCCATATGCTTACATTTCAAACCACTCTCCACTATTGTAGAAAAATCACATTACATTGGATCAATAGGTCTTTAATAGGCTTGTAACGTTAGGCTAAGGTAAAGGTTAAGAAAAAATGGGAAAGATTCATGAGAAAAAGAACTCAATCTCTTAGCTTTAAACACAATCACTTTTAAGCACTAGATAACCTTACTTCAACACCCAACTTTTTCGAGCATTTTTCATTTTTTTTAAATAATAACCACTTTTCTTTTCTTTTCTTCTTTCTTTGCCGTAATTCACTTTTCTTTTGTATATTGGCATAAGACCATTCAACTCCATTTTCATTTTTCTTTTCTTTTACATAACCCCCAACTAATCTCCTTTAATGTACTTAGGTTATGGTAGTGATATTTTCTCATATTTCCATCCTTACTCCTTTTAAGTGCTTCTCAACAAATGTGTATAGCTAAGTTCTTTTAAGAGAAAGGTAAGGATAAAATATTATCTTTAGGCTTATAAAGGTGAGTAAATGGGCTATTGAAAGAAACAAGGCTCACTTCTTTTTCAAGAAAAGACTCAAATAGGTGACTAGTGGTAAATATAGCAATAGTAGGTTTAATAGGCTCAAACGGTCCAAAAATGGCCTATATCATATCCTAAGTAATGTGCATTCTAGGAATTCGCCTCAAGTGGTTATCAAGTAAGTTCTAGAGCTTGTCGAGACCGCAAAAATATTCACAAAATAATCACACATAAAACTTTTCTAAATGTTTAAGACTAATCATACTATCTTACCACAACTAGAGTCTCTAACCAAATGAAGATTGATGCTTAAATTAATTTCAAACCGAAGCAAGATTTAACTTCTTCTAAATGCTATTTGCAATCTCAATTAAGTTTATATCATTGACATGTGAATTAACTCTAAGGCTAACACCAAGCATGCTAGAAACAAACAAAAAGGAAAATGGCACCAAGCAGTTCAATGGAAAAAGAAAAAAAACGTATGGAAATGAAGAATATGGAAACAAAGAGATGCGTTTCCTCCACCCCCAACTTAAAAATTGCATTGACCTCAATGTAAAAGAAAGAGTAAAGGAGACTCCCCTTGTAGCCAAAGGTGCACAGACGCTGAAAATTGTGCTCCACTATTTGAACTGCTTTGTACATTTTTCCTTGAAAAGAAAATACTAAGTTAATGTTGGAAAACAGAAAAAAAAATGCGAATAATAAACAAGAAAGAAAAACAATAATAGTAAAAGGATATGTTGTTGGGTTCCTCCCATGAGCGCTAAGTTTTATGTCTTCAGCCAGATGCCCTTATTCCCTTCTAGAAAAACATAGGTTGAATGCACCCGCCACTGCTTCATTTCTAAATTTGGTGCTTGCATGTTTTTGAGAGGCCTCAAGGATGTCATCAGTAACACCCGTAAATTCTGGCTCGATATATGCTCTTGTAAAGCCATGAGTGAGGGTAGACTCCAATGGATTAAGGTGCTGGACCTTTTCCATGAATGAGTCCATCATGTATGCTTGCTGGCTTTCGTCCACATCCTCTGATTTTTTCGTTGTTGGGATGTGTAATAACTTACCGCTTACTGTCTCAATGGCATTGACCTCCTTCACATTCTATTGCACTAGGTGCTGACCATAAGATGTGGACTGAGTTTGAGAAGGGAACATACCTCGCTCAATCACACTCAAGTAGTTCATTAACTTGGACACTTGGCTCTTTATTTCTTTATGTTCTTCAACAACCTGCACAATTAAAGATTCAAGTCTTTGATTAGTCTTCCCATGTGCTTCAATAAAAGCATGTAAAGTGTCTTCTAAAGAACTCCTAGAAGACATGGGTGCATGATATGGTTCAAGATATGGTGCAGGGGGTTGTGCAAGCTGCTGGTTTTCAGACTTTCAGTTGAAATTGGGGTAATTTCACAATCCCGGATTATAAGTATCAGAGAAGGGTGTCAAAGGCTTCTTGTACATGCCTAAGGCATTACATTGTTCCTTATACATCCCTCTCATCTCAGCAAATGTGGGACATTCTTGGGTGAGATGATCTATCCCGCCACACACAAAACATGGTTTCAAAGACGTTGCATGATTAGCTACTTGTGTTGGCTTTGAGCTTTTAGTCTTTAACACCTCTAGTTCCCTAGTGAGCATCTCGACCTTGGCCTTAAGGTTATCCTCTTCCCTAAGATGGTAAATTCCACCACCATTTGGGTGCCCTATAGGTCGTGACCTATTTGTGCTTTCAGTAGCACTAGGTCCAGTCTAAGTGTGAGCTTTTTCAGCAAGCTCATTGAGGTACTCTATGGCCTCATCAGGATCATTCTCCAAAAATTCACCACTACACATCATCTATACGAATTGGCGCTCTCTATATGTAAGTCCCTCATAAAAATAGCTCACCAAGCATTAGTTATCATACCCATGGTGAGGGCACATACTCAATTACTCCTTAAATCTCTCCCAAGATTGATATAAGGTCTCACTATCCTTTTGTGCAAAGGTGGAGATTTGCCTTTTTAAAGCGTTGGTCTTATGTTGGGGAAAGTATTTATTAAAGAAAGCTCGAGTCATCTTAGTCCATGACCCAATGGATCATGGTCTTAGTGAGTATAGCCAACTCTTGGCTCTATCCTTCAAAGCGAAAGGAAAGAACTTAAGCCTCACAATGTCATTGGTTTCATCTTGATTATGAAAAGTCACGATTACTTCCTCAAAATCTCTAATGTGCACATATGGGTTTTCATTATCCAAGCCATGAAATGTAGGGAGTAATTGAATCATCCCTGGTTTAAGATCTAATTGGCAAGTATTGGCTGGAAACATGATGCATGATGGTGTGGCTGTGCGTGTAGGGTGGAGGTAATCCTAAAGTGTCCTAGAAACATTCTCATTAAGGTTATCGGCCATGTTAACAAAATCCTCAAATTCTCGTGTGGGGGTGCACTATGGTTTGATCTAAATGAGGTTTCACTAACGGACGTGGAAGGAGAGGGTAGTTCTAGTTCAGGTCCTCTAATGAATCTACCTCGTAAATCTCTCGGTCTAAGCATGCACCAAATGAATCAGAGAGGAAATAAATAAAATAGAACAATAATAAATAAATAAATAAATCAGAAAATCAAAACTTAGAAAATAAAAAAATAATACAGCAAGCTAAAAGAAGGAAAGAAGTTACTGCCTTTACAGCTGCTGAAAAGAGAAACTATTTACAACTCTTCTACTGTTATGTCTCAAAGTTGACAATCTTCTTTGTACTTAAGTGCGTCTCTCCGGTAACGGCGCCAAAATTTGATTATGCCCAAAACATAACGTGGTATTGTAGTATAGCTCTGGGGTGTCGATTCCACAGGGAAACAAACTAATTACAAAAGAAGGTGTAAACCTTAACACAAACGATAAAAGTTAAAGTGACAAAATCTGAATTGTTGATTGTGTGAAAATTGTGTAAATAATTGATGGATAATATAATAAAGAAACAACAAGGTTCCAGAAATCCTCCCTAGGTTCGTTGCCCTAATCCTAACTTGATTTAGTTGTTTTTATCTCGATTGCAAGTTTTACATCCCAAACAGGCAATCGGCAAATATTCAATTAAAGCACATGTATAAACTCTAATGTAATTGATATGAATTATTCTTTACTTTCAAGCACACATGACCTAACTTATAAATTATAAAAAGACGACGATATATCTAAATGAAAATACCATAGCAATGGACAAATCTATAAAAGAGATCTACCGGACTCAATCACACCCAAACAAATACACATAAGAAGAGCATGACTAGACTTATATGGAAAAGAAGCATGCAATCACCGGACTAATAAGAAATCTACTAATTAAATTAAAGAATAAAACATAACAATGTTTAATGAAAATAATACCAAACTATAATTGAATCAAATAAAGGAAAATAAGGACAACTACACCTAGGGATTCATCCCTTCGCCTTGCTTGGAGACTAGCCGGCCATGGGGCTCATGCGTCCTCGAGTTGCCTCCGGCCTCTCAACGATCATCTCCCCCTTGGTAGCAAAAGATTTGGTGATTCCTTATCTTACCCTCCAAAATTACTATGGATTCCTCCTAAGGGCCCTCTGGATTGCTCCTAAAGGCCCTCTGGATTCACTTTCTGATGATCTCAGATTCTCTGATAGTCCTTAAAGCTGAAGTGGAGTGGGTCTATATAAGCAAATACCACAAGTGCAATGTGTTTCCAATCCGATATGGGATGTCGGATATAGAAATGTGTTTCCAACCGATGTGGGATGTGGAATTTAAGCTTTCACATGCCCTTCACGTTGAAATCCCGCACAGCCCGCACAGCCTGACCTTTGTCTACTTAAACTGCCATAACTTTCTCTAGAAAAATCATTTTTATGAACCGTAAAATTCTCCAGAAAATAGACTTCTGGATATTTCTAACCATATATGGCTCATCTCTTAGTTCTTCTTGTATCAATGCAGTTTAATTTACAAATATGATTGATCTGTACGGGCAATTCTGGCAATTTAGTGAAACTCCTTTCTTGGTTTCTCTTCATCTTGGCTCTTCTGCGACCATTATCTCACTTAAGTATTCATTGAAGCTTCGTGTTTAAAATGATGATAGCTTTTCTATCTCTTTTTTAAGCTCAAAGTACCTGAAAATGCACTGAAATAAGTCAACGATTCAAGAATAACACTTTAGAGTTATTAAGGTATAAGAGTGTAATTCCAACCTCGATCAACCCTAAAATGCTAACAATTAAGTATTGTTTATATACATTTTATGACTCTCATCACCACCCTTTTGGGTTTTCAACTTAACGGGCTATTTGTTTTTAGAAAATGATAGATAGAGTGGGGATACAACATTAAGGTAAATAGAAAGGAGATCACAAGTAATACTTCTTGAGATGATCTAGATTGATAGATTCGGTAAATTCATTGCACTCGATGTCTATGAGGAGCACGACTCCCTCGAATAGGATTTTCTTGACCAGTTATAGACTTGACAAGTTTGGTCTAAATTTGCCCCTGCGGTCATGGATTGGTGGCCTGAGTTGTTTTACCACATAATCTCTTTCCTTAAACCCTAGTTCTTTAGTATCTTATTAAAATCCTATGTAACCCTTTTCTGATACCCTTGGGTATGATGGAGAGCCTTCAATCGCTTCTCATCAATCAAAGTTAACTCATTTTATCACCCCATAATCCAATTTGCCTCTTTTAACTGGCTTTCCATAGCTATCCTTAGTGAAAGAATTTTCACCTTGATTGGGAGAACTATTTCCATACTATAAACCAAAGATTATGAAATGGCACCTGTAGAAGACCTTATCAAAGTTTGATATCCTTATAGTGCAAAAGGTAGCTTCTTATGCCAGTCGCGACAAGTCTCCACCATTTTGGTCAATATGAATTTGATATTCTTGTTGCCTACTTCTATGCCCCGTTGGTCTAAGGTAAATAGGGGGAGAACTTGTGGCGCTTAATTTTGTACTTATTGAGTAAATCCACAATCTTACCTTGAAAATATGTGCCATTGTCTGAGATTAGCTCAAAAGGTACTCCATAATGACATATGGTGTTATGGTTAATGAACCTTGCTACATACTTTGCCTTTAAGGTGGAAAATGAGGCGAATTCTACCTACTTGGTGAAGTAGTCAATTGCCACCAAGATGTTCTCACTACCATTGGAAGCCTTATGAGATAATTTGTTAATCACATATATGCCCCAAGTAGCAAAAGATTAGGGTATATGTTGGAAAATCACCTTCTTGCGGAATCTCAAGTTATGATCTTTCCAAACACCCCAAATCCACAATGACTTGTACAAACAGAAACAAGAATCAAAGCATAAAAGAAAACACAAACAATTGTTATCGAGGTTCGGCAATGTGTCTACGTCCCTGTGAGCTCCTCTGAGCTCTTTGCACTAAATCAATAGAGTTCATACAATTACAACAACACCTCTTCAAGAACCCTTTTGATCTTAAAGAACGAAAGAAGAGAAAAAGAAAGTGATAAGAACTAAGTGTCTCCCTGGAATTTTCCCCAAGAAAATTCCAATTACAAAGCCCTTGAATCCGAAATCTATACTATTCTCTCTCTAAATAACTAGCCTCTCTTCAATAAGTCTCTCTTGTGATTTGTGTCTTTGCACTCTAACACTTGATCTCACTTATCTTGTCTCACCCTTGTGATTGCTCCTAGATGACCTTTAGATAGGGCAATGACCACCTCATCCAATCTTTGAGATCAATCTCAACCCTTAAATCTCAAGAACCAAAAACTCATGGCTCTCTAAGAGTCTAAGTGAATCTGTGCGTTTTAACCAAGTCCCACGCACCATCTCAAAGTGTTGATTAATTGGTGTCAGGTGTGCTTCGTGCTGAGGCTTGGAAAAGGGTGTGTCGTGGCTCAGAAATGGAGAAACTTGCTGCCTTACTGGAGGCCATGGTGCGGATGGGCTAGGCAGTAGCACGACCTGGAGGGGAGGAGCTTCCAGAGTTGCTGGAGGCCGCGGCGCACAGCAATACCTGATGCTGACCATTTTCACTTATTTAATTTTTTGACAAATCTCAACAAACTCTACCTTTGTTTAAGCAATTAAACTTAAACCCATTATGCAAAGAACTCAGGATCCAAACTCAACTTAAGTCACCATATCAACCGACTCCAATCCTAAGAATTCTAAGGCAATGATTGAACTTTCTTAGAGGTAGAACTTTAATACCTAAATCTGCAGGATTTTCTTCCATTGTGACTTTGTCCACATGAGTGCATCCTTCCGTAACATTTTCTCGAATGAAATGATATCGAACATCCATATGCTTAGTCCTCTCATTGGACACCAAATTCTTACAAAAATGCAACGCACTTTGGCTATCCAAATACGCCATCATCTGCTCTTTTAGGACCTTCAACTCTTCCAACAACCCTTTGCACCATATGGCCTCCTTAATGGATTCTGTTGTCGCTATGTACTATTGAGAGTGCTACCACCGGCTGTAACTGAGCCTTTTAACTTATACAACATCTGTTTAAGTTGAAGAAGTAAGAGGTAATCGATCTTATTTTATCTCGGTCTGCTCCATAGTTCGAATCCGCATAACCTTCAAGACAGATGGACTTACCCCTCTTTTTGTAAACAAGCCCCACATTTGGGCTTCCCTTCAAGTACCTCAGCAACCACTTCATCCTAAGCCAATACTCCTTTTTGAGATTACTTATAAACCTGCTGAGAACACTAATTGCATAAGCAATGTCGGGTTTAATTCTTACCATGGTGAACATGACTGATCCAACTGCACTAGAGTTCCTTCTTCTCCTCATCCGATCTCGGACATTGATCGCTGGAGAACTTGAAATGGCCAGCAAGGGGAACCTTCACTGGTTTGCTATCTTCCATAGAAAACTTGGATATCATCTTTTTTATGTAGGAAGACTAAGAAACCTTCAATCTGTTTCTCTCCCTTTCCCAGATTATACTTATCCCAAGGATCTTCTGTGCATGGCCAAGATCCCTAATCTCAAACTCTGAACTGAATTGAGACTTCAAATTTTCTATCCTCTCCCTGTTATTACCAACCAATAGCATATCATCGACATATACGAGGACAATCACCATTTCCTCCACCTTGTGACCTTAGTAGTACAAGCACGAATCATAGTAGCTCCTCATGAAACCCAAGCTAGTTACAAAGAAATTGAACCTCTTATTCCATTGCCGATGTGATTGCTTCAGGCCATAAAGAGATTTCTTCAATTTGCACACCAAATCTCCCTACCTTCCTTTCTCATAGCCTTCGGGTTGCCTCATGTAGATGGTCTCATCAAGCTCTCCATGTAAGAACGCTGTCTTCACATCCATTTGCTCGATCTCCCAATTAAATTGGACCACCATAACCAATACTATCCTTATCATCTTGTATTTCACAACCGGTGAGAATATTTCGGTGAAATCTATGCCTTCTCTTTGTGTGAACCCCTTCACCACCAGCCTAGCTTTATACCGGACGTCATCTCCTAGAGTGTTCTCTTCTTTGATCTTGTAGATCCACCTATAATCCACAACTCTCTGTTTTTCTGGTTTGGGCACCAATTCCCAAGAGTTGTTCTTCCTCAAAGAATACATTTCCTCCACTATAGCTAGCTTCCATCTTGACGAATCCTTACAGCCCATGGCATCAATGTAAGTTTCTTGTTCACTCCCTCCTTCTGAATAAGGAGCTGCTACATTACCATATGCAAAACCATATCTCAAAGGTGGTCTGACCAGCCTCCTTTCCCGATCCCTTGTGAGTTAATAATCATTCTGATTTGCTGCATCATCCCCTTCTAGTTCAGCCTCCTCTTGAGTGTCTTGAGCTTGACCTTCATCAATGGGCTCTACCTGGTCCGAACCCTCTCGCCTTCCTTGCTCTAATTGAACAGAATTTTCCTTGATGCTATGCTCCACATAAACCGGGCTGGTTTGCCCACTTTCCCTTGCAAGGTTAGTTTTCTCCAAATAGGGAAATACATGTTCATTAAAAATGAAATCCCTACTTATTATGAGTTTCATTCCTTTTGGTTCTAAGGACTATAACCTATACCCCTTAACCTCTTCACCGTATTCTAGAAACACACACTTTCTAGATCTTGGGTTAAGTTTATCATCCTTTTGATGTGCAAACACAGCACATCCAAAAGTCCTAAGGTTGCTTAACTCAGGGGCTTTTCCACTCCACATCTCCTCGGGAGTCTTAAGGTCCACAGCCGTAGAGGGTGATCTATTAACCAAATACGCAGCAGTAGCCACCACTTCCCCCAAAAACATTTGGGTAATCCGGAACCAATTAACATGCACCTAACCTTTTCCGTAAGGGTCCTATTCATCCTCTCAGCAACTCCATTTTGTTGAGGGAATTTCATAACCATTCTATGTCTTAGAATGTCATTTAACTCATAGAATTTATCAAAATCCTTATTAAAAAATCTAAGTCATTATCGGTTCGTAAAACCTTAACTACCTTACCCGTTTGAGTTTCCATCAACTTTTTCCACACCACAAATTTATTCAAAGCATCTGATTTATTTTTAAGCAAATAAACTCAACTCTTTCTTGAATTATCATCAATTAAAGAAAGAAAGTAAAGATTACCTCCTTGTGTTCTTGCTAATCCCCAAAGATCCGCATGAATGTAGTCAAGAATGCCTTTAGACTTGTACACTCCGTTGTTGAAGCTGACCCGATGTTGTTTCCCAAGAACACAACATTCGCAGAAATCAAGTTTCTTTACTTTGTCACCATTAAGTAGACCATTATTGCTGAGAACTTGCAGGCCCTTTTCGCTCATATATCCCAAGTGATTGTGCCAAAGAGCTGCCTTATCCATCTTAGCTATCAAGCTTACTGCTTGATCCTTGATGTCTGTGTCTCCGATCATCTCATAGAGACCATTCTTCATTGCTTCTTTGATCACTATCAAAGATCCCTTGGTTACCTTGATCTTTCTTCCATTTGCTTTGGATGTGTACCCCATGGAATCCAGTTGCCCCAATGAGATCAAATTTCTTCTCAAATTTGGAAGATATCTCACATTCCGTAGCAGCCTTGTAACTCCATCAAACATCCTCAGCTGGATGTCTCTTATACCCCTTACTTGGCAAGAAGTATCATTCCCCAAGAAAACCTTTCCCCCATCAGTTTTCTTGAAATTCTGGAACCAATCCCGGTGAGGACACATATGATAAGTGCACCTGGAATCCATGATCTATCTCTCGCTGCCCTGCCACTTGCTCACATTTGAGCACACAACAAGAACATCATCTTGCTGTTCTCCCTTAGCAACCGAAGCCTCTCCATTGTTGGTATGGAATCTTCCTTTCTCACCCCTCATCAACTTCTTGCAATATTTCTTGAAATGACCCTCCTTACGGCAGTAGTAGCATCTCTTTCCTCCAAATCTCGGTTTAGAGTGCGCTTTCCCATGGCTTTGTCCTCTACCCTTTGGCTTATCCTGGTAGTAGCCATGGATGTTGCTGCCATACTGAGTTGTTGGCCTTCCTCTAATGAACAGCCCTTCCCCACTTGATGTTTCCCTCATCTTGGCTTTGAAATCATGAGCCCTTATAGCATTGATCACAATTTCTTTGGTTAGTGTATCTCTTCCATATTCAATAGTATTAATCAAACTTTCAAAATAATCAAGAAGAGAATTCAATAATATAACAGCCAATTGTTCATCCGGGAATGTTATACTACAACTAACTAAATCTTGAACTAGTTTATTAAACACATCAAGATTATCTTCCATATTCAAAGTAAAGATTCGTTTCAGAAGATATATTTTATTAGGGAGAGTTTTGGTTAGAAATAACTCATCTAGTTTCTTCCAAATGGCAGCTGGATCTTCCATGTCTCCACATTCCCTTGTCACACTATCCGACATATGCAGAAAGATGGTGATGTACGCCATCTTCTTCATCTCATTCTGCTGGACCTCCATGATACTTGCCGAAAAATCATCATATTCTCCAATAGCCAAGTCAAGCTTTTGTTGCATAAGAACAACTTTGATTTTTTGCTTCCAAAGGGCAAAGTCTCCCTTTCCATCAAACTTCTCAACAATGAAGTTCGAACCCATCTTGCGAAAAAAATCTCAAGATTTAGGCAGTACCTACAATTGCTTTCTAACTTCTAAACTTCAAGAACACGATCAAATCTTGATCTCAACACCGTTCTTGAACCTCAAGAACCTGATCAACTCTTGATCTCAACACCGATCTTGAATCTCCCAAGAAGTTTCCTCTGATTCTTGCTCGGATACCCATTGTATCACCACCAAAGAATCCTTTGATTCTTGGAATCGTGCTCTGATACCACTATTGGAAAATCACCTTCTTGCGGAATCCCAGGTTGTGATCTTTCCAAACACCCCAAATCCACAATGACTTGTACAAACAGAAACAAGAATCAAAGCATAAAAGAAAACACAAACAATTGTTATAAAGGTTCGGCAACATGCCGACGTCCCCATGAGCTCCTCCGAGCTCTCTGCACTAAATCAATGGAGTTTTTACAATTACAGCAACACCTCTTCAAAAACCATCTTATTCTTGAAGAACAAAAGAAGAGAAAAAGGAAATGATCAGAACTAAGTGTTTCCTTAGAATTTTCCCCAAGAAAATTCCAATTACAAAGCCCTTGAATCCCCAATCTATACTACTCTCTCTCTAAATAACTAGCCGCTCTTCAATAAGTCTCTCTTGTGTTTTGTGCCTTTGCACTCTCACACTTGATCTCACTTATCTTGTCTCACCCTTATGATTACTCCTAGATGACCCTTTATATAGGGCAATGACCACCTCATCTAATCTTTGAGATCAATCTTAACCCTTAGATCTCAATAACCAAACTCATGGCTCTCTAAGAGTCTAAGTGAACCTGTGCCTTTTAATCAAGTCCCATGCACCATTTCAAAGTGTTGATTAATTAGTGTCAGGTGTGCTTCGTGCTGAGGCTTGGAATAGGGCGTGCCGTGGCTCAGAAGTGGGGAAACTTGCTGCCTTACTGGAGGCTGCAGCACGGATGGGCTGGATGGGAGGAGCTTCCAGACTTGTTGGAGGCCACGGCGCATAGCAATACCTAATGCTAACCATTTTCATTTGTTTAATTCTTTGATAAATCCCAATAGTATAATCATTCTAAAGAGTTCTTGGGAGGGGGGCAAATGTTGTAAATTGCCATAAAACTGACACTTATGACACTTCTTCACATAATTACAACAATTTGTTCCCATGTTAATCCAATAATAACCCAATCGGAGGATCTTCTTGGCCAATATTCTTCCATTCATGTGCGAACCTCCAGTAATTTCTTGTACTTCCACAACGATTTTCTCAACAATGTTTTCATCCACACAGAGCAACTGGATCCCATCAAACGATCTCTTATATAGTCTACCACCACAAATGACAAATTGGGAGGCTAGTGAATGTATCGTTCATTTATCCTTTTTTGCACTATTGGTCATAAATTCTCCCTTTCCCAGGAAATTCTGGATGCCGGTATACCAAGGTAAACCATCAGATGACTGAGTAGAAATCTTGATAGCTGAGCAATAGGTCGGTTTGTCCTTTTGCTTGACCACTAGTGGAATTGCCTCAACCCCTTTAGGCATTTACAACATTGAAGCTAGAGTGGCTAGTGCGTCGATGGATTGATTATGGGCTTACGGTAAGAAAGCGAAAGACACCCTGTCCAAGTACTAGACTAGATTCTTAATAAGGTGATTCTGATAACGGTTTATCCTATTGTTTTTGGTTTTCTATTCTTCTGGGGATTGAAAAATGACTTAGGCAGAATCACCATACACTATAACCTCTTTTGCCCCAATTCCAGCGAGTGCTTTTAGACCAGCAATGCAAGCTTCATACTCACTTACATTATTAGTGGACTCAAAATTCGAGCACATTAGTATAGTAGTGATGATTCCTTATGGAAAAACCAACGCTGCTTCAATCCCAAAACCTTTTTGATTAGTTGCCTCATCTAAGTACCTCTTCCACTCACTTTTTTTACTTTTAAAATTCCTTCATTCGGAAAGTTGAACTCTTCAACCACTTCTTTTCCTCTTGGAATATTTGCCAAGAAATCTAAAATTATCTCTCCTTTAACTAACTTATGGGTTACATACTAAAGATCAAATTGGGATAGAATGACCATCTACTTGATCATCCTCTCTCTCAGGGCCGGGGCTTCAAATAGATGCTTTAGAGGATCTAGGCGAAAGATCATTTTTACGGAGAAAGACCAAAAATAATGCTAGAGTTTTTGGGCAGCCCAGACGAGAGTGAGGCAAGTCTCTTCTACCCAAGAATAGTACAACTCATAAGTCACAAGTTTTTTACTAAGATAGTAGATGACCCTTTCTTTTCAGTCTTCATCTTTTTGAGCTAACATGGCCTCCATGGAGGTACTAGTGATAGACAGGTACAGCAAAAGTGGAGCACCATGTTTAGGTGTGACCAACACTGGGGGGTTCTTTTCAAAGGATTTTTGACACTATTCATTTCGTACAACTGGTTGGTTTTTTCTAAGCAGCTCGAAGATGCGCTCACATGTATGGGTAAGCTGGGTAATTAATCTACTAATAAACTAAAGCCTTCCCAAAAATCTTCTAACCTCTTTCTTCGTTTTCGGTGCTAATATTCCAGAATTGTTGTCACTTTTTTCGAGTCTACCTCAATCCCTTTTTCACTGACCATGAAACATAAAAGATTACTGACAGTGACTCTAAAAGTGAACTTTTTAGGATTCAAACATAGCTTGTACTTCTAAATTCTACCAAAGAACTTTTAGAGGGCATCCCAGTGTCCTTCTGGACGCATGGAATGTAAAGAAGAAAAAATCATGGAGGATAAGAAGAAGAAATGAAAAGAAAAAAAAATAGCTTACAACACCTGGACTCCAAGTGTTACTTCAACAAATTAAGGATTGCTTCATGTTATGCAACTATTGAAATGGAAACGGTGTAAAGTGATGCGGTGCCGCATAATTTCATTATTTATATTGAATTATTTTATTAATTTACCAAATCATGTTTGGTTTTCTTCAATATCAAATCTAAACTACTCTATTTCTTTAAACACTTGGGGACTAAAAGAAAGGTTAAAAGAGTAAAATTTTGAAAGGGTTTACAGGAGAATTTCATAGAGAATCACGGGAAGCTTTTAGAATAACAGAAGGTAATAACGTGAAGTTTATTTTTGAAATTTAGCATACAAGAAATTCCCGGAATTCAAAGTGGGAATTTTCAAAGGGTGTGAATTATGGAAGAATTTAAGAATAAATTAGAATTTAATATGAATATTATGTTAGGTGTTAATGATCAGCAACCAAGGGAAATTGCTAAGAGGGGCAGGAAAGGCAAGGAGGTGATCCACGGGTAGCTTTAAGTGCTATGTGGTGAGTTAGATTTACTTTAAGTAATCAAGATAAATATGAAATATATAGTGATAATATTTGAATAAATTATTAACCTATGATTTTATAATAGATGGAAGTTATTATATAAGAAGTAATATTATTGGAATAATGAGTCGATTTAATAATGAAGGTGATAAATGAAATTCTTGATGAGTTATAGTTGATAAATTGATTTGATATATTAGGAGAAGAAATTAGTGAAATTGATCAAATAGTAATTTGATAAAAGGCTTGATAGCTAAATTTAATGTCTGAATACATGCTTGTTTTTATATTATTGTTCATATGCATATTTCATATCATTGTTCATATGCATATGCATTAAATAAAAGAACCAGGAGGGGGCCAGTCTAAATGAAAAACCGTGACAGCCAGTATATGCTGGAAATAAATAAAAACCGTGATAGCCGATATATGCTGGAAATAAATGAAAACCGTGACAGCTGGTATATGATGGAAATAAAAGAACTGGGAGGGGGCCGGCCCAAATGAAACAAAAGAACCGAGAAGGCAGCCGGTCTATGATAAAAACATTTCGACATGTGGGAAGACGTTCCCTAATAATAATTCATGCATTGCATTTGTTTTAAATATTGATTTTATTACTGAAATGATTGAGTGTTGTTTTGTTATTGTAAATTTATTTATAGATGAATGAGTCTCACAGAGAAACAGTTATGGTGAGAAAGAAACATAGAAGTATAATATGGTAGACTATATGCTGTGAACCTTATAACGAGGTAATTATGAGATAATTGATGGTCTTAAGGTGAACAAATATATAAGAAGAAAAGATTGATAGAGAATGAGACTTATGATATATGTAGTGATAGTAGAATGTTATTATCAAGTTATATGAGATATAAATGATTAAATATTACAAAACTATTTATTTGAATTGAATACTTCTAGTAAATTTAATTCCTTGAGTTTGTGAAGCTCATCCCTCAATGTTAAATGATTTCAGGCAGCAGGCAGGATAGATAGTTGGTGAGCTGAGATTCAGACGGATTTATTATCTGTAAGCCACGTGGTCCACATCCTCAAACTAATGAGAAAAAAACAAAAAAAAATTGTAAATATTCATGCATATTATGTTGTATACAATGTTTAAGTTGAGATCTGAATGATGTATCTCCCCTGTTAAGGGTTGAGGATTTATGTAAATAATTGCAGTTGCTAAAATTTTTTTATTGTTGCATATATGTGTCATGCTGAGATTTTCAAAATGTGATGACATCATCTCGGGGGTGGCCAACCCGGGATGGGTCGTTACAATTCTGGTATCAGAGCATTAGGTTTTATGATTTTGTATACTACATAAGAACTTAAAGAAGTGGATGATCTAAATAAACTATATTTTAATGCTATGAAGATGACATATGGGCGTGCTAGAGCTAGAGGTAGAGTTCTGAATCAGAGAGGACGCGGTGGACTCCCAATATTTAGAAGAACTGAAGCAGAGGAGGAAGTTGAGTCTGTGGTTCCTGCGGGGGGAATAGATTGATAGTGCGGCAGGTACTAGTAGAGCTAGGAGTGAATCTAAGGTTAGGAGGGATGAATTGAGAGAAACTCTTAATCATGCTATAGAGAGGATGAATGCAGCTGAAGAAAGGGCTTATTAATTTGTAGAGGAGATTAGAGGAGAAGGATAGAAGAGAACCTGATGTGGTAAGACAAGAGGTTCATGAGGGAGAAGATGTGTTTGCACATGAGATGCAAGGTGATTGTTTTGTGAGATTTTTTAAGTTTAAACCCCAGTCTTTTAGAGGATTTATAAATCCAGTAGAAGCGGAGTAGTGCATTAGACATGTCGAGAAATATTTTGAGGTCTTACCAGTGACAGATAAACAGAAGGTTGCTTTTGCTTCATTTATGCTAGAGGGTGAGGTTTCTCAATGATGGGAGGATATTTTGCCCAGGGTAAGCACACAGGTAGATCAACCTTTAACTTGGAGTAAGTTTAAGGATGAGTTCTTCGTGAAGTATTTTCCATATACCTTTTGGGCACAATAAGAGAGAGATTTTATTCATCTAAGGTAGAGTAATTTATCGGTGGCTGAATATGATAGTAGATTCATAGCCCTGTCAAGGTTTTTATCTGAATTAGTGAATACGAAGGAGAGGAAATGTCAGAGATTTTTAGACGGATTATATTATGACATTCAGACTAAACTCTCTTATATGGTCATTGGAAATTATGCTATACTGGTGGATAAAAAATTATAAATTGAGAAAGATTTGATGGAATTTAGAGGTATGAGGGAGTGGCTGAAGAGGTCTAGATTTAAGAGACCTAGAGGTGGTGGCAGTATGAGTGTGCAGGTTTGGAGACCACCCTAGAAGGGGCGTTCCTTATCACAAGGAACTATAGTGTAGAGTCAGAGGCAAGTAGGATCTATTGCTTCTGTCGCTTAGAGTAATACCGGTGGGACCCCTAGGTTCAGGAGACAGGCTATAGGAAGTGGAGTTATTGTAGAGGAGTAAGTATGCCATCAAGGGGAGGTGGTAATCTGATGTCTGATCGAGAACTAACGATTTATGATTACACCCAAAGTATAACGCAGTAGTTGTAGCACAGCTTTGGGGTGTCGATTCCATAGGGAAAAGCGATCTATAAAGGAAAAGTGCAAACCTTAACACGAAAGATAACAGTCAAGTGAGAAAATATCAATGATGGAGTAATTGTGTAAATAGATTGAAAAATATGATAAAGAAACAACAAAGTTCCAGGAATCCTCCCTAGGTTCGTTGCCTTATTCTAATCTTTAATTCAGTTCTTTTTATCTCGATTGCAAGTTTCACATCCCAAACAGGCAATCGGCAAATATTTAATCAAGCGCATATATAAACCCTAATGTAATTGATATGAATTACTCTTTTGAGTTAAGCATACATAACCTATCCTATAGATTTATCAAGAAACGACAATATATCATTAATGACAATATTACAGTAATGGAAAAATCTAAAAGATAAATCTACCAGACTCAATCATACCCAATAATCTTGACATAAGAAGAGCATGACTAGACTTGTATCAAGCATAAAGATACAATCACCGGATTAAGAGAAAATCCTTTAATTAGATAAAAGAGTAACACATAACAATGTTTTGACAATGAAGCCCAATTACAACTGAATTAAGAAAGGAAAATAAGAACAACTACACTTAGGGATTCATCCCTTCGCCTTGCTTGGAGATTAGTTCGCCATGAAGTTCATGGTTGAACTCTTTGATGGAGGAGAGTGTGGTAGCCTTCTTAAGTTTTTCAGACTATCCAAGATATCTCTTCACAAACCCTAAGTGGTCTATTTATAATACACAAGGGGTAAGGATGTTTTAGTGTTTAAAAACTCCTAATTAAGTCATAACTCAAAGAAGAGGACCGTGTGCGCGCTGCGGCTCTCACTTATGGGCGCTGCGGCCCTTGCCTTGGCTTTGATTTCTCCCCTTTCTGGAGGCCGCGACCCTGCCTAGTCCAGGCCGCGGCTTCCACTGAAGCTTCTTTCTTTCTCTTTTGGCTCGGTTCTAGAGGCCGAGGCTTAGATATTTTCAGGCCGCAGTGCACACATTCAAGACTTGATTTTTCTTCATTTGTCCTTCCACAACCATGCCTTCACTCCAGTATGCCTCGAGTCTTTGTGCTTCAAGCAATGATGACTTTTCCTCCTCTTTTAGTTTAAAGTACCCGAAAATGCACCAAAATAGATCAATGATCCAAGAATGACACTTTAGAGTTGTTAACGTATAAAAGTGCAATTAAAACCTAGATCAACCCTAAAAATGCTAACAACTAAGTACTGTTAAGATGCATTTTATGATTCTCATCACAACCCCCAACTAGCTTATTGCTAGTCCCTAGCAATTCAAGTGAAAACAAGAGATGAATTCTATGGTAGGAGTCAAAACAAGGTAGAGCAATGCTAGCGTTAAACCAAGAGCAATTCACTTTTTGTCTCAGAAATTGCACATAATATACAGCACATAGAATCATTAAATATCACTTAAGTCCAAAAGTAATCCAAACATCAATCTCAAAATTGTTATCGACTCTTAACATCCATCTTACCACAATCCATTAGTCCAAACACCCGGATGATTTTATGCATAACAATCTGAATACAAGTCTTGGCCTCTAAAAACATAATGAATTGCGTGACATCAATCACAAATCAAGCTCTATAGGCTTATTTTTCAATTCACTCTCCACTATTGTAGAAAAATCACACTACATTGGATCAATAGGTCTTTAATAAGCTTGTAATGTTAGGCTAAGGTGAAGGTTAAGAAAGAACGGGAAGGATTCAACAAATAAAAAACTTAATCTCTTAGTTTTAAACACAACCACTTTAAGCACTTGATAACATTTACTTCAACACCCAACTCTTTCAACCTATTTTTATAAGAGTATATCTCTTAATAAGTCACCACTTTTCTTTTCTTTTCTTCTCTCTTTGCCATAATTCACTTCTCTTTTTCTTTTCTTTTCTTTTCTATTGTATTTTGGAATAAGACCATTCACCTCCTTTTTGATTTGTTTCTTTTCTTTTCCACAACCCCCAACTTATCTCCTTTAATATACTTGGGTTGTGGTATTATATTTTTTCATATTTCCATCCTTACTCCTTTTAAGTGCTTCTCAACAAATGTGTATAACTAAGTTCTTTTAAAAGAAGGGTAAGGATAAAATATTTTTAGGCTCATAAAGGTGAGTGAATGGGCTATTTGAAAGAAACAAGGCTCAAATTCTTTTTCGAGAAAAGGCTCAAATGTGACTAGCGATAAAGATAGCAATGGCAGGTTTGAAAGGCTCAAACGATTCAAAAATGGCCTATATCATATCCTAAGTAATGTGCATTCTAGGAATTCGCCTCAAGTGATTATCAAATAAGTTCTAGAGCTTGTTGAGACCAAAAAAGCATTCACAACCGATCACACATAAAACTTTTCTAAATGTTTTAGACTAATCATACAATCTTACTGTAAGCTAGAGTCTCAAACCAAATGAAGATTGACACATAAATTATTCTCAAACTGAAGCAAGATTTAACTTCTTCTAAATGCTATAAACTATCTCAATTAAGTTCATATTATTGACATGTGAATTAACTCTAAGGTTAACACAAAGCATGCTAAAAACAAACAAAAAGGGAAAGTAGCACCAAGCAGTTCAAAAAATAATACGTTTCCTCCACCCCCAACTTAAAAATTGCATTGTCCTTAATGTGAAAGAAAAGGTAAAGGAAACTTCCTTTGTGTGCAAAAGTGCACACACTGAAAATTGTGCACCATCATGTGAACTGCATGCCATTTCTCATGCTGAAATTTTGATCTACAACATAGAACAACACAACAAAAAGAAAGCAACTGCGGTGTACTATTAAGATTCCCACCGTATGTTAGGTTAACACATGAAATGGAAATAACTAAAAATGAAAATAACATACGACAAAAATAAGATAACGAAAAGGAAAAGAAAAAGAATGTTAGTACAGTCATCCGATAACAAGTAAAATAAAATAAAAGGAAACAAACAAGATAGAATCCAAAATTAATCCACTATGTCATCATCCTCTTCTTCATTCTCTTCACCATCATCAGGAGTTGGATCAAAAGATGAACCTAGATAGGGTGGCAAAGTGGGAAAGTGATCCATGTCATAACCAGTAGCGGAGGTAAGGTGTTGGTACATCTGACTAAAAGAATAGTACACCCCTGCTTGATAATCAGCTTGCCTAACCAAGAAACAGTCCTGACGATCAAATCTATCAAGCAAAAATTTTTGTTGCTCGTCAAAACGAATCTCTAAATGCTCAAGGTGCTTCGCAACAGTGAAGTGCCTAGGGGGAGGAGGAGCTACAATAGACGCTCTCTCTCCCGAAACTGGCGGCCTTGAGGCTTTAATTTGAGTGAGCATGCCATCATCGATGGGCTTCTTTGGTTGCTGGTCATCCTCATTAGGACTGTACTGAACTCCAGCTTGGATCCATAATTGAGTAATTAAGGAAGGGAAGTACAATCCAAGCTTTTGTTGTACAGTGTGTATGATAGAATGAAATATGATTTGACCCACATCAATAGTCATACCCATCAAAATGGCATAAATCTAAACAACTCTCTCAACAGTAAGGTCACTATAATGTGTAGCAGGCATCAACCTCTGACATACAAAATATTGCCAAGCTCTAGCATTGAAAGTCAGAGAAGTACTGGGCAAGGTTACAGGGGTATCTCCCGTCATTTTTCATGTAGTGCCCGGAATACAAATAGTATTGCAAATCTCTTCATAATTAATATTAGATGCATATGCATTGTACTCACTGTTTACTATGTCAGGGAGCCCATAGAATCTGTTGATAGATGAGCTTCTAAAAGAAACTATTTTTCCTCTCACTCTCACTTTACCATTCCTATGTTCTTTTGCATTAGCATAGAATTCTCTAACCACATTTGTGAGGGAGTGAGATGGTTGGCTAGCAAATATACCCCAATGCCTATCAATAATCGTTCTAAACAAGGTGGGGTTTGCACTCTCTGTTATATTGAATCCTCTCTCAGGAATGGGTTTTCTAATGTGCATCATCCTAACATATCTCTCACTAGCCTCAAAACTAACAAATTTGCCCTCGTCATACTCTTGTACTTGTTTCCCCCTTTGTCTCTTAAGTTTAGATGCCATTTGAATCAAATATGTAGAACAATAGTACTAATTCAAAATCAACCACCCAAATAGCAAAAATGAACAACAAAGAGAAGAAATTTAGCTTACTTGATGCCCAAAGTTGGGGAGAATAAAGACTACCCACCAACTTGAAGTTTTCTTGATGTACCTAAAATCTTCTTAGTACTAAGCTTTTTGGAGAGATTTTCAACAAAATCTGCAATATTGGTGCAAAATCCTACAAGAAATGATGTTAGAATCAAGAAATTTTGAGTAAAAGTGAGTGGGTAAGTGAGGGTTTGGTGAGAGGATGAGAGAGAAATGAATGTGCGGGGTTTTTTTGTAAAAGAGAAATGAAGAAGAAAGGCATAATTTAGGGTTTAAAAGGGCCAGGTCTCGGGTGGAAGAATAGGTCAAGCCGCGGCTTGTGGACGTTCTGGGCCAGGCACTATGGGGCGAGGCGTGCTGTGGGCTGGACCTAGGCGTTGTGCTGGTCCAGTTTTCTCAAAAACTTGTTTGTTCCAAAAAAAAATAATAATAATATATGAAATTAGTAAAAATAAAAATTAGATTAAATAAAACTAAAAACTAAAAATTAAACTAAAGATAAACTTAACTAAAAATAAAAGTACAAACATACCTTTGTTGGGTGGTCAAGGTGAATAGACCAGATCCATAAGTGGAATGTCTTCCACTTTCGGATCTTGTCTATCGATTAAGATCTTAAGTCATTGACTATTGACTTTAAAAATCCTACCATCTCTAGTATCCTCAATTTCTACCGCTCCATTTTCAAAAACATTTTTCACTATGAAAGGACCGGTCCACATCGACCGAAGTTTTCCAGGATGCTTATGGAGTCTAGAATCATATAAGAACAGTCGATCATCAGGTTTAAATGTTTTCCTCAAAATATTTTTATCATGAAACACTTTCATCTTGGCCTTATAGATTCTGGAGTTCTCATAAGCATCATTTCTTAACTCCTCTAACTCGGTCAACTGAAATTTTCTAAGCTTACCCACTTCGCCTATATCAAAATTAAAAGACTTGATGGCTCAATAAGCTCGATGCTCAAGCTCTACAGGTAAGTGGAAAGGCTTTCCAAAAACAAGCCTATAAGGTGACATACGTAAGGGGGTTTTGAAAGCTGTACGGTAAGCCTAAAGCGCATCAACTAGTCTCAAAGACCAATCCTTGCGGTCCGGGTTAACTGTTTTTTCTAAAATTTGTTTAATTTCCCTATTAGCAAGTTCTACTTGTCCACTAGTCTGAGGATGGTAGACTATAGAAGTTTTATGTAACACCCCATATTTTCTCATTAAAGCTTCAAATGAACGGTTGCAAAAATGTGTACCTCGATCACTAATTATAGCATGCGGTGTACCAAATCGAGATAACACATTTTCCTTGAGAAATTTAATTACCATTCTATTATCATTGCTTCAGTAAGTTGTTGCCTCTAACCACTTTGATACATAATCTATTGCCACGATGATATATTGGTATCCGAAGGAAGGAGGGAAGGGTCCCATAAAATCAATGCCCCAACAATAGAAGATTTCGATCACTAAAATTGGGTTTAAGGGCATCATATTATGATGAGACACAGCTCCTAACTTCTGACACTTTTCACATGAGCAACAATAGATGTTTGCGCCTTTAAACAAGATAGGCCAATAAAATCCACACTGCAAAATTTTTGCAAAGGTTTTTTTCATTGAAAATGGCCTCCACAAGCTTGGGAATGAAAAAATTCTAAGACATTAGCAATCTCTTCATTAAGGATGCAACGCCTTAAAATTTGGTCAGGGTAGTACTTGAAAAGACAGGGGTCATCTCAATAAAAATTATGTACCTCATTCAAGAATTTCCTTTTGTCTTGAGCACTCCAATCCATCGGTATCTCACCGGTAGCTAAATAGTTCACAATATGAGTAAACCATGGTAGAGAAGTAATAGAAAGTAATTGCTCATCCAAAAAATCATCCTTGATTGGCAAGTCATCAGAGGTATCCTCAAATGTAAGCCTCGAGAGGTGGTCCACCACTACATTCTCCACTCCTTTCTTGTCTTTGACGGTGATGTCAAATTCTTGTAGGAGTAAGATCCACCGTATTAGTCATGCCTTAGCATCCTTCTTTGTAAGGAGGTACTTTAGGGCTGCATGATCTGTGAAGATAAGAATAAGAGAACCAATTAAATAAGCACAAAATTTGTCCAAAGCAAATACTACAGCAAGTAATTCTTTTTCAGTGGTGGAGTAGTTCATTTGAGCATTATTTAAAGTTTTACTAGCATAGTAAATGACATAAGGTTTTCCCTCTCTTCACTGTCCAAGAACAGCACCTACAGTATAGTCATTAGCATCACACATGATTTCAAAAGGTAAATTCCAATAAAGTGACTGCATTATAGGTGCTGAAGTAAGCTTTCCAATTAGTGTTTTAAAGGCCTCTTGACAAGCTTGAGTCCATTCAAAAGGAATATCTTTAATTAGGAGGGCACATAATGGTCTAGATATGTTGGAAAAATTTTGTATGAACCTCCTATAAAAACCAGCATGACCAAGGAAAGATCTTACATCCTTTACTGTCTTAGGTGTGGGCAATTTAGAGATTAATTCAATCTTAGATTGATCAACCTCTATCCCTTTAGAAGAAACAATATGCCCTAAGACAATACCGGATGGTACCATGAAATGGCATTTTTCCCAATTTAAGACTAATTCCTTTTCCTCACGACGAATCAGCACTCTTTCTAAATTCATTAAGCATGCATCAAATGAAGATCCAAAAACATTTAGGTCATCCATAAAAACCTCTATGCAATTTTCAACCATATCACTAAAGATGCTCATCATGCAGCGTTGAAAAGTGGCAAGGGTATTACACAATCCAAATGGCATTCTACGAAATGCATAAGTTCCAAAAGGACATATGAAAGTGGTTTTCTCTTGGTCTTCTAATGCAATTTCAATTTGATAATAACTGGAATAACCATCTAAGAAATAGTAAAAAGGATGACTAGCTATACCCTCAAGAATTTGATAGATAAAAGGGAGTGGGAAATGGTCTTTCCGGGTGGCAGCATTTAATTTTCGATAATCAATGCACATACGCCACCCGGTCACAAGTTAGGTAAGGACTAACTCTCCTAGGTCATTCTTTACCACAGTGACTCTGGACTTTTTAGGAATGACTTACGTAGGACTTACCCATTTACTATCAGCTAGCGGATATATAATTCCTGCATCTAATTGTTTTAACACTTCATTCTTCACTACTTCTTTCATAGTGGGGTTAAGCCTACATTGAGGGTCTCTACGAGGACTAGTCCCTTCATCCAAATTTATCTTATGAGAATAGATCAGGGGACTAATTCCTTTTAAATCAGCCAAGGTCTAACCTAAAGCTGATTTATGTGCATTTAAGGTCCGAATCAATTTCTCACCTTGAGATGTAGATAATTCAAATGAGATAATAAAAGGAAAGGTCTCCTGGACCGAGGAAGACATGCTTCAAACCCTTAAGTAGTGGCTTCAATTTGACTTTAAGCACTTCCACACTTGAGGGGTTTTGCTTCTTGCTTCTTTCGAGCAACTCCTCAAACTTTGGTTGCCATGCTCGAGTGCCATAATCCTGAGATTTATCAAAAATAGCAGAAGAGTCAATTATATCAGTTTTATCATTAATAGAATCGATCTCAGAATTAACAAGAAAATATTCAAGAGGATCAAAATCATGAGCTATAGAAACTCCCTCATCGATGAGTGACTCGATCATATATAAGTGGCGGTTCTCATCCTCATCTTCGGGCTGTTTTGCAACATTGAAGATGTTCACTTCGAGGGTCATATTTTCAAAGGACAGCTTCATGAGTCCATTCCTATAATTAATTAGAGCATTTGTAGTAGCAAGGAAAGGTCTACCCAAAATCAAAGGAATTTTAGAGTTAGTGCCAACAGCATAAGTAGTATCAAGGATTAGGAAATCAACAGGATAATAAAATTTATCAATTTGAATCAAGACATCCTCTACCATACCCCGAGGTGCTTTGACTGAACGATCAACCAATTGCAATACCACAGCAGTTGGTTTGATTTCTCCTAAACCTAGCTGTAAGTAAATAGAGAACGACATCAAATTTACACTAGCTCTTAAATCTAGCAAGGCTTATCCAACTTCATGATTTCCAATGCTACATGCAGTGGTTGGACAGCAAGGATCCTTGTATTTTGGGGGAATTTTTTGCTCAATTAAAGCACTAACTTGCTCAGTTAGGAATGTTTTTTTCTTTACATGGTGCTTCCTCTTAATTGTACATAAATCCTTGAGAACCTTTGCATAAGTAGGAACTTGTTTAATCACACGCAAAAGTGGGAGATTCAATTTTACTTGCCTTAGGTTCTCTAGGATTTCATTATTCAGCTCCATATTTTTCTTGTTTGATTTTAAGGCTTGAGGGAATGGTGCTTTAACAGGGCTCTCAGTAACTTCAGGGTCCTTATGCGGTTCAGCATCACTACTACTTTGACCCTTTTCCACATTCTCTGATTTGTTTGTTGTTCGGATGTGTAAAGACTTACCACTTCTTGTCATAATGACATTTACATTTTCCAGATTTGTTTGTGCCATATGTTGACCATGGGGTGTGGACTGAGTTTGGGAAGGGAACTTCCCTCGCTCATTCACACTCAAGGAGCCCATCAGTTTAGTTACTTGGCTCCTTATCTCTTTGTTCTCTTCAACAGCTTATGTAATTAATGCCTCACACCTTTGGTTTGTCTTACTATGTGCCTCTATAAAAGCATGTAAAGTGTCTTCTAAATAACTCCTAGAGGATGAGGGTGCATGATATGGTGCATGGTATGGTCTAGGGGGTTATGCAAGCTACTGGTTTTCATATTTCTGGCTGAAGTTGGGGTGATTTCGCCATCTCGGATTATAGGTGTTAGAGAAGGGTGCAATAGGCTTCTTGTACATGCCTAAGGTATTACATTGTTCCTCATATATCTCTCTCATCTCAGCAAATGTGGGACACTCTTGGGCGAGATGATCTACCCCACCACACACAAAACATAGTTCTGAAGATTCAGCATGATTAACCATGTGTGTTGGCTTTGAGCTTTTAGTTTTTAATGCATCTAACTCCCTAGTAAGCATTTTGACCTTAGCTTTCAGGCTGTCTTCTTCCCTAAGATAGTATATTCCACCACTACTTGGGTTTCCTACTGGTCATGACCTATTGGTGCCTTCAGTAGCATTAGGTCTAGTCCAAGTGTGAGCTTTTTCAGCGAGTTCATTGAGGTACTCAATGGCCTCATCAAGGTCTTTTTGTAGAAATTCACCATTACACATCATCTCTACAAATTGGCGCTCTCTATAGGTAAGTCCTTCATAGAAATAGCTCACTAAGCGCCAACTTTCATACCCATGGTGTGGACACATGCTTAATAACTCTTTAAATTTCTTACAAGACTGATACAAAGTCTCGTTTTCCTTTTGTGCAAAGGTGGAGATTTGTTTTTTTAAAGCATTGGTCTTATGTTGAGGGAAGTATTTATTAAAGAAGACCTGGGTCATCTCATTCCATGACCCAATAAATCGTGGTCTCAGCAAGTATAAGCAACTCTTAGCTTTATCCTTCAAGGAGAAAGGAAAAAACTTGAGTCTCACGATATCATCAGTTGCATCTTGACTATGAAAAGTCGCAACTACTTCCTCAAACTCCCTAATGTGTACATATGAGTTTTCATTTTCCAAACCATGAAATGTAGGGAGTAATTGAATCATCCCTGTTTTAAAATCTTGATGGCAAGTGTTGGCAGGAAACATAATGCATGATGGTATGGCTGTCCGGCTAAGACATAAATAATCTTTAAGTGTCCTAGCAACATTCTCATTAGGGTTTTTAGCCATGTTAGCAAAATTTTCTAAATTCTTGGTTGAGTGTACACTAAGGTTTGATCTAGGTGAGGTTTCACTAACAGACGTGGAAGGAAAGGGTAACTCTATTTCGGGTCCCTTAGTGAATCTACCTCACAAATCTCTCGGCCTAAGCATACACCAACTGAGTTAAAAGGTAATAAATAGAACAAAACAAATAAAAGAAAATCAGAAAAACTTAAAGAAAGGAACAATAGTACCATCTTGTCTTAAAGTTGACAATCTTCCTTGTATGTAAGTGCGTTTCCCCTGCAACGGTGCCAAAATTTGATTATGCCCAAAGTATAACGCGATAGTTATAGCACAGCTTTAGGGTGTCGATTCCACAGGGAAAAGCGATCTGTAAAGGAAAAGTGCAAACCTTAACACGAACGATAACAATCAAGTGAGAAGATATCAATGATGAAGTAATTATGTAAATAGATTGAAAAATATGATAAAGAAACAATAAGGTTCCGAGAATCCTCCCTAGGTTCGTTGCCTTATTTCAATCTTTAATTCAGTTGTTTTTATCTCGATTGCAAGTTTCACATCCCAAACAGACAATCGACAAATATTCAATCAAGCGCATATATAAACCCTAAAGTAATTGATATGAATTACTCTTTCAAGTTAAGCATACATAACCTATCCTATAGATTTATCAAGAAACGACAATATATCATTAATGATAATATTGCAGTAATGGACAAACCTAAAAGATAAATCTATTGGACTCAGTCATACCCAATAATCTTGACATAAAAAGAGCATGACTAGACTTATATCAAACATAAATATACAATCACTGGATTAAGAAAAAAATTCTTTAATTAGATAAAAGAGTAACACATAACAATGTTTTGATAATGAAGCCCAATTACAACTGAATCAAGAAAGGAAAATAAGAACAACTACACCTAGGGATTCATCCCTTCGCCTTACTTGGAGATTAGTTCGCCATGAAGTTCATGGTTGAACTCTTTGATGGAGGAGAGTGTGGTAGCCTTCTTAAGTTTTTCAGACTATCCAAGATATCTCTTCACAAACCCTAAGTGGTCTATTTATAATACACAAGGTCTAAGGATGTTTTAGGGTTTTAAAAAGTCCTAATTAAGTCATAACTCAGAGAAGAAGACCGTGTGCGTGCCATAGCTCTCACTTATGGGCACCGCAGCCCTTGCCTTGGCTTTGGTTTCTCCCCTTTCTGGAGGCCGCGGCCCTGCCTAGTCTAGGCCGCGGCTTTCACTGAAGCTTCTTTCTTGCTCTTTTGGCTCGGTTCTGGAGGCCGGGGCTTGGATATTTTCAGGCCGCATCGCACACATTCAGACTTGATTTTTCTTCATTTGTCCTTCCACAACCATTCCTTCACTCCGGTATGCCTCGAGTCTTTGTGCTTCAAGCAATGATGACTTTTCCTCCTCTTTTAGCTTAAAGTACCTGAAAATACACCGAAATAGATCAATAATCCAAGAATGACACTTTAGAGTTGTTAACGCATAAAAGTGCAATTAAAACCTAAAATGCTAACAATTAAGTACTGTTAAGATGCATTTTATGATTCTCATCAATTTGCTTTAGATGTAATCAGACGGGGCATCTGTCTCAGAATTGCCCTACGCAGATATGTTTTGTATGTGGTGAGGGAGGACATGTTGCTGCAAATTGTCCAGTGGGGAAATCTACTGACATAGGCGTTGGAAGTGTTGGGAGAAGACCAATGGAGAGATGTGGTGGATCAGGGAGTGTGCGAGGCAGAGGTCGAGGATCAGTAGCTGAAAGAGGATTTGGTAGCTAATTATAGTCCAGAGACAGCAGAGTCTATGCATTGACCCAACAGGATGCACAAGCCACTCTTGATGTTGTTATGGGTACGATATTTATCCTTGATAGGCCTGCTAGATTATTGATTGATCCTGGTGCAACCCATTCTTTTGCATCTAGTGTTTATATGAAATCTATTGATGCTAGTGCTAGTCTTTGATGTATGCTATTATAGTTGAGGTTTCTATTGGGGATAGGGTTATTATCAGGACAATTTATGGAAGTTGTGTGATTTATATAGCTGATAGAGAATTTGAAGTTGATTTATTGCCTTTAGACATAACAAATTTCGATTTAATTATGGGGATGAATTGATTATCTGCATATCATGCTTGGGTAGATTGTTTTAGGAAGAATGTGATGTTCAAGATACTTGGACAGGAAAAGTTTAATTTTCAGGGAGAACGTAAGATACTTGCTAACGGTCTTATTTCTGCCTTAACTGCCAGTAAATGGTTGAAAAAGGGTTGTGAGGGGTATTTGGCATATGTGGTAGATTCTAGCAAGGAGAGTATGAAGTTAAAAGAAATCTTGGTAGTAAAAAAATTTTCTGATGTATTTCCTAACGAGTTGACTAGTTTGCCTTCTAATAGGGAGATTTAAGTTTTCTATTGAGGTGATTTCAGTATCAGCACCCATATCTATAGCACCTTATAGAATGGCACCAGCTAAATTAAGAGAGTTGAAAAAACAGCTTCAAGAGTTACTGGATAAACAGATTATTTGACCTAGTATGTCACCTTGGGGAGCCCCTGTATTGTTTATTAAGAAGAAGGATGGGACAATGAGATTGTGCATGGATTTTAAACAGTTGAATAAGATCACCTCAAGAATAGATATCCTTTGCCAAGGATAGATGATTTGTTCAAACAGTTACAGAGAACTAGGGTGTTTTCTAAGATAGATCTGAGATCAAGTTATCATCAATTGAGGATAAATGAGGGGGACGTGCCTAAGACTGCTTTTAGGACACGTTATGGCTATCATGAGTTCCTAGTAATGCCATTTGGGTTGACTAATTCTCCTGCAGCATTTATGGATCTAATGAATCAGGTGTTTAAACCATTCTTGGATAGATTTGTGATTGTGTTTATTGATGATATTCTGGTATATTCCAAGAATGAAGAGGAGCATACGCAACATTTAGAAATAACGCTGGAAATTTTAAGGAGATAGAAATTATATGCAAAGTTCTCTAAGTGTGAGTTTTGGTTGAGTGAAATATCTTTCTTGGGGCATGTTATGTCGGGAGAGGGAATAGCAACTGACCCACATAAGGTAGAAACAGTGTTGAATTGGGAAAGACCCACTAGTGTAACTGAAGTTAGAAGCTTTTTGGGGTTGGCTAGTTATTATAGGAGATTCATCCAAAACATTTCTATGATTGCTAGACCATTGACTAGATGGATCAGGAAGGACGTGAAGTTTAGGTGGTCAGAGGAATGTGAAAGGAGTTTCCAGGTGTTGAAAACAAAATTGACTATTGCGGTATTAGTGCTTCCTTCTGGTGATGATGGATTTGTGGTTTATAGTGATGCATCACATCAGGGGTTGGGATGTATGTTGATGCAATATAGGAGAGTTATAGCTTATGCATCTAGGAAATTGAAGAACCATGAGAGGAATTACCCGACCCATGATTTAGAATTGGCTGCCATAGTTTTTGTTTTGAAGATTTTGAGACATCATCTATATGGAGCCAATTGTGAAATTTTACTGATCATAAAAGCTTGACACATTTACCAACCCAGAAGGAGTTGAATTTGAGGCAGAGTATGTGGATGGAGTTGATTAGTGATTATGACTGTACCATTCATTATCATCCAGGAAAGGCTACAGGGAGATTAGCTGCTATTAGGAGTCATAATACTAGTTTGATGATAGAATTAAAAAGAATGAGGATGTAGTTGAGTGTCAATGATAGAGGAGTATTGATGGCAAATATGGTGGTACAATCTTCTATTATTGATCGTTTATTATAGATGCAGGGTATAGATGAGGGGATAGAGAAGTTTCGATGAGAAGTGTTAAGTGGGACGCTAACTGAGTTTAGAATTAGAGGAGATGGTATGGTGGTATTGGGGCACCAAGTTTGTGTTCCCAACGATGTCGAGATGAGAAAAGAAATACTAAGGGAGGCTTATGATTCTATATATTCCATGCATCCAGGAAATAATAAGATGTACAGGGGATTGAGACAAAATTATTGGTGGTTAGGGATGAAGAAGGATGTAGCGGAACATATTTCTAGATGTTTGACTTGTCAACAAGTGAAGTCTGAGAATAGACATCCAACAGGTTTATTACAACCTCTTCTAGTACTTGAGTGGCCATGGGAAAATGTGAGTATGGATTTTGTCTCTGGTTTTCCCCATACCCAGAGGGGTCATGATGCGGTATGGGTTATAGTAGATATACTTTCTAAGTCTTCACATTTCCTTCCTATTAAAACTACCTGGAGTCCTGAAAAGTTAGCTGAATTGTATGTAGCGGAGATTGTAAGATTACATGGAGTACCCTTGTGTATTGTATCAGATAGAGATTCTAGATTTACCTCTAGATTTTGGAGAGATTTTCAAGAAGCTATGGGTATGCAATTACAATTTAGTTCAACTTTTCATCCACAAACTGATGGACAGACGGAGAGAATCATCATAATACTAGAAGATATGATGAGGGCAAATGTATTGAGTTTCTCAGTGAGCTAGGATGCTTATTTGCCTTTGATCGAGTTTGCATATAATAATCAGTATCAAACTAGTACTGGGATGGCACCATTTGAAGTTTTATATGGTCGGAGGTGTAGAACTCCAGTATACTAGGAAGAAGTTGGAGAGAGAAAGATATTTGGTCCATAAATGATAGATATGACTACTAAGAGGATCAAACTAGTTAGAGAGAATCTTAGAGCAGCATAGAATAAACATAAGAGATATGCTGACAATAGAAGATGACCTCTCGAGTTTCAAGTTGGTGATTGGGTATTTTTGAAGATATCTCCGTGGAAGGGCGTGTTGAGGTTTAAAAAGAAGGGAAAGTTAAGCCCGAAATTCGTGGGGCCATACGAGGTGATTGAGAGAGTTAGACCAGTAGCATATAGATTGGATTTGCCTCCAGAGTTAAAGCAATTACATAATGCGTTTCATGTCTCACTTTTGAGAAAGTACTTACACGATGAATCTCATAGTATCTCGAATTAGGTGATAGAACTTCAGGAAGATTTGACTTTTATGCAAGTACCGGTCAGAATTCTAGACAGGAATAAATAAGTATTGCGCAATAAATTCATTCCTTTGATTCAAATATTATGGTGGAACAAAGATGTAGAAGAGGTCACTTGGGAGCATGAAGCAAGAACGAGGAAAGAATACCCCTAACTCTTTCATGAATTAGTTAAGAAAATTTCGGGGACAAAATTTTTGTAAGGTGGATAGAATTGTAATACCCGTATTCGTGAAGAAAGTGTAAAGAATTAATTTAACAAATACGACAAGGAATTAAAATAATACATATATGCAAAAGATTTAATCTTTATAAAACAATTAAAAAAAAGGATGTGGACTGTAAAGAAAAAGAAAAAGAAAAAAATTTGTGGAGAATAAGAAGAAAAGAATAAAAAAAGTTTTTCTTAAAAAAAAAAAAACCAGCTTGCAACACCTGGACTCCAGGTGTTGCTTCAACAAATTAAGGATTGTTGCATGTTATGCAGCTATTGAAATGGAAACGGTGTATAAAACAGTGTAATGCCGCGTAATTTCATTATTTATATTGAATTGTTTTATTAGTTTACCAAATCCTGTTTGATTTTCTTCAATCTCAAATCTAAACTACTCTATTTCTTTAAACACTTGGGAACCAAAAGAAAGGTTGAAAGAGTAAAATTTTGAAGGGGTTTACAGGAGAATTTCATAGAGAATCACGGGAAGCTCTAAGAATAATAGAAGGTAATAATGTGAAGTTTACTTTTGAAATTTAGCATACATGAAATTCCCGGAATTCAAAGTGGGAATTTTCAAAGGGTGTGCATTATGGAAGAATTTAAGAATAAATTAAAATTTAATATGAATATTATGTTAGGTGTTGACGATCAGCAACTGAGAAAAATTGCTGAGAGGAGCAAGAAAGGCAAGGAGGTGATCCACGGGTAGCTTTAAGTGCTACATGGTGAGTTAGATTTACTTTAAGTAATCAAGATAAATATGAAATATATAGTGATAATATTTGAATAACTTATTAACCTATGATTTTATAATAGATGGAAGTTATTATATGAGAAGTAATATTATTGGAATAATGAGTCGTTTTAATAATGAAGGTGATAAATGAAATTCTTGATGAGTTATGCTTGACAAATTGATGTGATATATAAAGAGAAGAAATTAGTGAAATTGATCAAATAGTAATTTGAGAAAAGACATGATAGCTAAATTTAATGTCTAAATACATGCTTGTTTTTTATATTATTGTTTATATGCATATTTTATATCATTGTTCATATGCATATGCATGAAATAAAATAACTGGGAGTGGACCGGTCTAAATGAAAAACCGTGACGGTCGGTATATGCTGGAAATAAATGAAAACTGTGACAGTTGATATATGCTGGAAATAAATGAAAACCGTGACAACCAATATATGATGGAAATAAAAGAACCGAGAGGGGGCCAGTCTAAATAAAACAAAAGATCCGGGAAGGCAGCGGGTCTAAGATAAAAACATGTTGACATGTGGGAAGACGTTCCCTTATAATAATTCATGCATTGCATATGTTTTAAATATTGATTTTATTACTGAAATGTTGAAGTGTTGTTTTGTTATTGTAAATTTATTTATAGATGAATAAGTCTCACAGAGAGACAGTTATGGTGAGAAAGAAACATGAAGGTATAATATGGTAGACTATATGTTGTGAACCTCATAATGAGGTAATTATGAGATATTTGATGGTCTTAAGGTGAACAAATATATAAAAAGAAGAGATTGATAGAGAATGGGACTTATGATATGTGTAGTGATAGTAGAATGCTATTATCAAGTTATATGAGATATAAATGATTAAATATTAAAAGACTATTTATACAAATTGAATACTTCTAGTAAATTTAATTCACTGAGCTTGTGAAGCTCATCCCTCAATGTTAAATGATTTCAGGCAGCAGGCAGGACAGATAGTTGGTGAGCTAAGATTCAGACGGATTTATTATCTGTAAGCCACGTGGTCCACATCCTCAGACTAATGAGAAATTTTTTTTTTTTTTTTGTAAATATTCATGCATATTATGTTGTATACAATGTTTAAGTTGAGATCTAAATGATATATCTCCCCTGTTAAGGGTTGAGGATTGATGTAAATAATTACAGTTGATAATTTTTTTTATTGTTGTATATATGTGTCGTGCTGGGATTTTCAAAATGTGATGACACCGTCTCGAGGGTAGCCAACCCGGGATGGGTCATTACATCTATGTTCACCCTAGACTATGTTACAAAAAGGGAAAGAAATGGACGCTTGTCTGGGTCATTAATTGTTGCTGGTGCACTCTTCAAATAGCCTGATCAACACACTTAGATCAAAACCGCTTGTCTAACCTTCTCTTATCATCAAAATACCCATAGTTTCACCATCTAGGTTCCCGATCCAATCACTTGTTAGTGGTGCTTCTTTTTCTCTGTCGCTGCTTTCTTCCTAGAAAACTCGAGATAGAAAAAATCACGAATCTTGTCTGCATTTTCTAAGTCTACTTATTTACCCACGTCTTAGAGAATCCATAGTAAGGGAGGTTGATTACGCCCAAAGTATAACACGGTTATTGTAGCATGGCTTTGGGGTGTCAATTCAACAGGGAAACAAGTTAATTACAAATGAAAGGTGTGAACCTTAAAACGAACGGTAAAAGTTAAACGATAAACTATGAGTTTTGATTGTGTGAAAAGTTGTGTAAATATAATGAAATATAAATAAGAAATAACAAGGCTCCGGAAATCCTCCTTAGGTTCGTTGCCTTGTTCTACTCTTGATTCAATTGTTTTTATCTCAATTGCAAGTTTCATATCCCAAACAAGCAATTGGAATATATTCAATCAAGCACATTTATAATCTAACGTAATTGCTATAAATCACTCATTGATTTCGATTTAAGCACATACGACCGATCTTAAAGATTATCAAGAAACGACAATATGTCTCAATGATAATATCGCAGTAATGGACAATAAATAAGATAAATCTACCGGAATCAATCACATCCAAACAACATCACATAAGAAGAGCATGACTAGACTTATATGGGGGAGGAGCATTTAATCACCGGGTTAAGAAAATCTAAAAGAATAAGAATAAAAAGTGCAGCTATCACATTAACTCAAATCCTTCTTACTTAATCAAAGAATGAATCACAACAAATATTGAACAATAAATCCGTACAACTGAATCAAGAACAGGAAAAAAAGAACAACAAATCCCTAAGGATTCATCCCTTTCCCTTATTTGATGATTAGTTGGCCATGAAGCTCAAGGTGGAAGAACAATATGGATGTTCTCCCCTTGATTTCATGGCCATGGAGCTCAAAGAGGAAGAACAATATGGATGCTCTCCCCTTGAGTTCCAGCCCTCAAAAGACTTGGAAATATTCTGGATTTGGATCCCTTGGATCCCCTTTTTCCTTGCTTAATAATACTGGTTGCACACTCCTTAAAGATGTATTTATAGAGCACAAGTAGTTAGGGGAATTTTGGTCCAAAAAATATCATTGTGCAGCCCTAATTTGGTCTTGGAACGAGTGGGCGCTGGAAAGTGAGGGGTGCAGTGCTGGAAAGTGAGGCGCGCGGCTCTACGTGGATGCTGATCTGGAGGCCTGACCTGTGTCTACTAAAACTGCCATAACTTTCTCTAGAAAAATCCCTTTTACAAACCATAAAATTCTCCAGAAAATAGACTTCTGGATCGTTCTAAGCATATATGGCTCATCTCCTGTTTCTTTCTGTATCAATACAGTTTAATATGCAAAGATTATTGATCTGCACGGGCAATTCTGGGAATTTATTGAAACTCCTTTCTTGGTTTCTCTTCATCTTGGCTTTTCCACGACCATTATCTCACTCGAGTATTCATTGAAGCATCGTGTTTAAAATGATGATAGCTTTTCTATCTCTTTTTTAAGCTCAAAGTACCTGAAAATGCACTGAAATAAGTCAACGATTCAAGAATAACACTTTAGAGTTATTAAGGTATAAAAGTGTAATTCCAACCTCGATCAACCCTAAAATGCTAACAATTAAGTATTGTTTAGATGCATTTTATGACTCTCATCACAACCCCCAACTAGCTTATTGCTAGTCCCTAGCAATTCAAGCGAAAGATATGAAATGAATTCTTTATTTAGAAATCAAAGCAAAATACAGCAATGCTGGCGTTAACCAAGAGTGATTCAAAAATCTTTGTCTCAAGAATCATGCATAACGTACAGCACATAGAATCATTAAATATCACTCAAGTCCAAGAATAATCCAAATGTCAACCTTAAAATCGTTATCGACTCTTAACATCCATCTTACCACAATACATTAGTCCGAACACCCGGATGATTTTATGCATAACATTCATGAATACAAGTCTTGGCCTCTAAAAACATAATAAATTGCGTGACATCAATCACAAATCAAGCTCCATAAGCTCACTTTTCAAATCACTCTCCACTATGTAGAAAAACCACACTACATCGGATCAATAGGTCTTTAATAAGCTTATAACGGTAGGCTCGGGTAAAGGTCAAGAAAGAATTGGAAAGTTTAAACAAATAAAAGAACTAAGTCTCTTAATTTAAACACAACCACTTTAAGCACAAGATAACCTTACTTCAACATCCAACTCTTTCAACCATTTTTCGAGCATTTCTAGCAATAAATCACCATTTTTTTTCTTCTTCCTTTGTCCTAATTCATCTTCTTTTTTTTTATTTTGGCATAAGACCATTCACCTCCTCTTTCATTCGTTTCTTTTCTTTTCCACAACCCCCAACTTATCTCTTTTAATGTACTTGGGTTATGGTAGTAATATTTTCTCATTTTTTCACCCTTACTCTTCTTAAGTGCTTCTCAACAAATGTGTATAACTAAGTTCTTTTTAAAAGAAAGTTAAGGATAAAATATTTTTAAGCTCATAAAGGTGAGTAAATGGTTTATCGAAAGAAACAAGGCTCAATTTTTCTTTTCAAGAAAAAGGCTCAAATAGGTGACTAGCGATAAATATAACAAGGGGTAAGTTTAAAAAGGCTCAAACGGTCCAAAAATGGCCTAAATCATATCCTAAGTAATGTGCATTCTATGATTTTCGCCTCAAGTGATTATCAAATAAGTTCTAGAGCTTGTAGAGACCGCAAAAGTATTCACAAAACAATCGTACATAAAACTTCTCCAAATGCTTTAGACTAATCATGCAATCTTACCACAAACCAGAGTCTCAAACCAAAGAAAAATTGACACTTAATTTATTCTCAAAGCGAAGCAAGATTTAACTTCTTCTAAACTTTATATGCTATCTCAATTAAGCTCATATCGTCGACATATGAATTAACTCCAAGGCTAACACAAAGCATGCTAAAAACAAATAAAAAGGTAAAATGACACCAAGCAGTTCAATAAAAACATGAAAACAGGAATATGTTTCCTCCACCCCCAACTTAAAGTAGGCATTGTCCTCAATGTGAAAGAAAAATATAAGGAAACTCCCTTTGTAGCCAAAAGTGCACAGAAGCTGAAAATTGTGCACCACCATTTAAACTGCTTCGTATATTTGTCCCTGAAAAAGAAATACGAAAGTGATACTAGAAAACAGCAAAACACTAATAATAAACAAGAAAAAGAATTATGAAAAATAATAAAAATAAAAGGATATGCTATGGGGTGCCTCCCATGAGCGCTAAGTTTTACGTCTTCAGCCAGACACTCTTATTCCCTCCTAGACAAGCATGAGTTGAATGCACCAACTGCTTTACTATTAAATTGGGTGCTTGTGTTTGGAGAGGCCTCAAGGATGTTATCAGTAACATCTGCAGATTTTGGCTCGATATATGCTCTTGTGAAGCCATGGGTGGAGGTGGACTCCAATGGATTAAGATGATGGACCTTTTTCCATGAATGAGTCAATCATGTATACTTGGTGGTTCTCGTTCACATCCTCTAATTTTTTCGTTGTTGGGATGTGTAACGACTTACCATTAGGTGTCTCAATGGCATTCATCTCTTTTTTATTTTGTTGCGCTAGGTGCTAACCATAGGATGTGGATGGAGCTTGAGAAGGGAACTTACCTCGCTCAATCACACTCAAGTAGCTCGTCAGCTTGGACACTTGGCTCTTTATCTCTTTATGTTCTTCAACAACCTGCATAATTAAAGATTCAAGCCTTTGATTAGTCTTACCCTGTGCCTCAATAAAAGCATGCAAAGTGTCTTCTAAAGAACTCCTAGAAGACACGGGTGCATGATATGGTTCAAGATGTGGTGCAAGGAGTTATGCAAGCTGCTGGTTTTCAAACTTCCAGCTGAAATTGGGGTGATTTCGCCATCCCAGATTATAGGTATTAGAGAAGGGTGCAGAAGGCTTCGTGTACATGCCTAAGGAATTACATTGTTCCTTATATATCCCTCTAATCTCAACAAATTTGGGGCACTCTTGGGCGAGATGGTCTACCCCGCCACACACAAAGTATGGTTTAAAAGATTTTGCATGATTAACCACGTGTGTTGGCTTTGAGCTTTTAGTCTTTAATACCTCTAGTTCCCTAGTGAGCATCTCGACCTTGGCCTTAAGGTTATCCTCTTCCCTAAGATGGTAAATTCCACCACCATTCGGGTTCTCTATAGGTCATGACCTATTTGTGCTCTCAGTAGCACTAGGTCCAGTCCAAGTGTGAGCTTTTTCAGCAAGCTCATTGAGGTACTCTATAGTCTCATCAGGATCTTTCTCCAAGAATTCACCATTACACATCATCTCTACAAATTGGTGTTCTCTATAGGTAAGACCCTCATAGAAATAGCTCACTAAATGCCAATTCTCATACCCATGGTGAGGACACATACTCAACAACTCCTTAAATCTCTCCCAAGACTGATACAAAGTCTCGCTATCATTTTGTGCAAAGGTGGAGATTCGTCTTTTTAAAGCATTTATCTTATGTTGGGGAAAGTATTTATTAAAGAAAATTCGAGTCATCTCAGTCCACGACCCAATAGATCGTGGTCTTAGTGAGTATAGCCAACTCTTTGCTCTATCCTTCAAAGCGAAAGGAAAGAACTTAAGCCTCACAATGTCATCGGTTTCATCTTGACTATGAAAAGTCGCGACTACTTCCTCAAACTCTTTAATGTGCACATATGGGTTTTCATTATCCAAGCCATGAAAAGTAGGGAGTAATTGTATCATCCCTGTTTTAAAATCTAGTTGGCGAGTATTGGCTGGAAACATGATGCATGATGGTGTGGCTGTGCGCATAGAGTGGAGGTAATCGTGAAGTGTCCTACCAACATTCTCATTAGGATTATCGGCCATGTTAACAAAATCCTCTAAATTCTCGGATAGGGGTGCACTATGGTTTGATCTAGGTGAGGTTTCATCAACGGACTTGGAAGGAGAGGGTAACTCTAATTCGGGTCCTCTAATGAATCTACCTCGCGAATCTCTCGGTCTAAGCATGCACCAATTAATTTAGAGGGGAAATAAAATAAATAAAACGGAATAATAAAAGAAAATTAGAAAATCAAAACAAAGGTAAAGGAATGATATTACCATATTTACAAACTGCTGAAAAGAAAAATATTTACAATTCTTCTACCGTCACACCTAAAGTTGACAAGCTTCCTTGTACTTAAGCGTGTTTCCCCGACAACGGCGCTAAAATTTGATTACGCCCAAAGTATAACGCTGTTATTGTAGCATGGCTTTCGGGTGTCGATTCCACAGGGAAACAAGTTAATTACAAAGGAAAGGTGTGAACCTTAAAACGAACGGTAAAAGTTAAACGATAAACTATTAGTTTTGATTGTATGAAAGTTGTGTAAATATAATGAAATATAAATAAGAAATAACAAGGTTCCAGGAATCCTCCTTAGGTTCGTTGCCTTGTTCTACTCTTGATTCAATTGTTTTTATCTCGATTGCAAGTTTCACATCCCAAACAAGCAATCGGAATATATTCAATCAAACACATTTATAATCTAACGTAATTGCTATAAATCACTCATTGATTTCGATTTAAGCACATACGACCGATCTTAAAGATTATCAAGAAACGACAATATATCTCAATAATAATATCGCAGTAATGGAAAATAAATAAGATAAATCTACCGGAATCAATCACATCCAAACAACATCACATAAGAAGAGCATGACTAGACTTATATGGGGGAGGAACATGTAATCACCGGGTTAAGAAAATCTAAAAGAAGAAGAATAAAAAGTGTAGCTATCACATGAACTCAAATCCTTCTTACTTAATCAAAGATTGAATCACAACAAATATTGAACAATAAATCTGTACAACCGAATCAAGAACAGGAAAAAAAGAACAACAAATCCCTAAGGATTCATCCATTTCCCTTATTTGATGATTAGTTGGCCATGAAGCTCAAGGTGGAAGAACAATATGGATGTTCTCCCCTTGATTTCATGGCCATGGAGCTCAAGGAGGAAGAACAATATGGATGCTCTCCCCTTGAGTTCCAGCCCTCAAAAGACTTGGAAATATTCTAGATTTGGATCCCTTGGATCCCCTTTTTCTTTGCTTAATAATGTTGGCTGCACACTCCTTAAAGATGTATTTATAGAGCACAAGTAGTTAGGGGAATTTTGGTCCAGAAAATGTCATTGTGCAGCCCTAATTTGGTCTTAGAACAAGTGGACGCTGGAAAGTGAGGGGTGCAGTGCTGGGTGGATGCTGATCTGGAGGCCTGACCTGTGTCTACTAAAACTGCCATAACTTTCTCTAAAAAAATCCTTTTTATGAACCGTAAAATTCTCTAGAAAATAGACTTCCGGATCTTTCTAAGCATATATGGCTCATCTCCTGATTCTTCTTGTATCGATACAGTTTAATCTGCAAAGATGATTGATCTGCACGGGCAATTCTGAGAATTTAATGATACTCCTTTCTTGGTTTCTCTTCATCTTGGCTCTTCCACGACCATTATCTCACTCGAGTATTCATTAAAGCTTCATGTTTAAAATGATGATAGCTTTTCTATCTCTTTTTTAAGCTCAAAGTACCTAAAAATGCACTAAAATAAGTCAACAATTCAAGAATAACACTTTAGAGTTATTAAGGTATAAAAGTGTAATTCCAACCTCGATCAACCCTAAAATGCTAACAATTAAGTATTGTTTAGATGCATTTTATGACTTTCATCAGAGGTCTTCTCCTTCCTTCATAAAGTACCCATTCAGAGTCAAGTGAAACTTGCACCTTGTCTTCTAACTGCTGTTATTGGGTTCATAACGTAATCCTTGCTTCCCAAACTGTTGTTTGAAGTCCAAGAATTCCTTCACCCCTTGCCCATACTTACCCAGACCTAGCCCTGGGGAGTAGCTTATTCCTTTCACTATATGAAAATTTACCGGTTAATGAAAGGGTCAACTTCTATTGTGTCAATCATTGCCACTTCCTCGAAATTAAAGCCATATAGTTCCTTTTCTTCTGCTTGAATGCCAAACATAGGGGTAATATTGGCTTCATCCTCGCACAAGGATATGACTTGCTTCCCAACTCTATATTTTACCTTCTGGTGGTAGGTAGAAGGTAGTACCCCTAGGCTATGAAGCCATGGCCTGCCTAGCAGCATATTGAAGGATATAACGATGTCTATGATATGGAAGTCAATATCTATATCATCCATACCTAACTTGCACATCAAGCTCACTGTCCGATTATCATGCACTTTGTATTATCATAGGCCTGGATCGTTTGACTACTTGTGTCATGACCCAAACCCATAAGATTACCCTTATGAGTTAAGAATATACAATCAATTTAATTATTTTATTTTACTAAAAGTCTATTTCTCATTTTCATCATTTACAATTATCTCAATAAAAACCTCAAGTTTTCTCTTTTCTTTTATGGATAAAAGATAGATGTGCAATCCATATCAAATTTATCAAACTTTTACAACTTAATCATAAATTAATTACAATATACAACAGTCTGAGAAGAGGATGCCAAAGATACCACCTAAGCTAGAAGACACTCCTAATGGGAAAAATGACGTCTAACACTCCTCTAAACCTAGCTATTTTAACAAAGAAACGACCAGTCAGCTTTTAAAGTCGATATAAGTTTAAACTATCAAAATTCAATTATTGTACATCAAGAAATCACATAGATATATAAAACATATAAACAAACTTAGGAAACATTAAAATATAAACTTTACATTTGATCCGAAAACAAATCATTATTCATCATTTCGAAACAAATGATCATGAATCAATATTGAAAGTCATCAAACATTTCTTTTCATCATCTTAAATCTCATAGGAAATCAAAAAATCTCTTTTCTTGGGCTGATTTCCAAATAGCAAGTATACATAGAATCAATATATATAAATGTGTCATCATCTTATATTGTCATCCAACATGATACTTATGATAATTATCCCTATCCAGCAGGACTAATAAGTATCCACATCCAGCATGACACGTATCCTGATACAAAAATAGACTGTAGTTGAGGGCGGAATAATCTCTAGGGCACACCATTTTATCATATCGCATCCCCATCTAGCGGGATACTCGTATCCCCATCCAACAGGATACGTATATAATACAATATAATAAATGTCCCCATCCAACAGGACACTTCTGTGCATTATTACAACATCAGTACCACCCCCATTCTCATCATTTCAATAACAATTTTCATTCTCAACTCTTTTTGTACTCAAAACATCCCATAAACATTTTATTTCAATAAATATATTTTTCTCATAAATCATTCAAAAATGATTAATCATATCAAATCAGAGACAATAATTCATATTTCTTCACAAATCATTCCAAATGTACAAATTTATCTTTTTCTCAAACAATTCATAAATTCAAGCACAGAACTCAGTTTTATCACATAAAAACAAATGAGAATTTATAAACAATTTGGCAGTAAAAACTCACATCAACTACACCCAATCCAGATACTTTTTAACAAAGCATGATTACTCTGACCTGCTCCTCATACTATACCTCCACCTAACAAAAATACACTAACTAGTATTACTATTTTATAACTTGATCTAAACCCTTGTAATGAGATAAATGCATATATATTTCATATAAAAAATTCTAATTTCAAATACTATATTTATATAAAAATTTCAGATTTTTAACCACTCAATACCTTTAATTACACTATAAATCCTTGAATAATTAATCTAAAAGCTTTAAATATACTAAAAATGAAATAACACTTTAATCTATAGATATGATATTTCCAAGTTTAAATAACAAAATTCTTCAGTTGTGTGCATAGTTTTACAATTCCAATAATTTAATAATTAAAATTTATGTATGAATATGTAAAACAAACAATTCTTTAGCAAAATGTTTCATTATAATAATAAAAAAATGAAATATAGGGCTTGTTGAAAACTTGCCCAAAAAAGATAAAATCTTGGTATTGAAGTTGGATAATTGAAATTATCTAAAATATTGGAGAAATTTCTGTCTAAATTTTTGCTAAAGAGAATTAGAGTTGAAGAAAGGAAGAAAGGAAACAAACGAAGAAAAGCTTTGGCATGAGAGAAAATAAAAGATGAGAGTAACTGAGAATGAATTTATGTTTATAATTTTAATATATTATTTTATTATAATTTACTACATTACTCAATGTCTTCACATGAACTGAAGACTTATCTTTGCCGCTTTGTTTTTTTAATATTAAAACTAAATCTTCACGTGAATTTTTAAGACATTTTCTTTTGCCGCTTCATATTTTTTAATTAAGTTATTATATTATATTTTAATATATGTATATATGTATATATTATTAATATTATAAACTTTGGTACATGAATGAAACATGTCAACTTCCAACATGTTTTATGTCCTTTTTTTAAAATTACTCAATTACAAAATTACTCCATCTTTTAAGGTGAAATTTTACATTTTCTACCCGCTTACAGAAAAATTTTGTCTTTGAAATTCACCTTACAAATCAAAGAAATGTGGATATTTTGCAAAAGTGTGCATGTGTGTGCAAGAGTGTGCAAAATTGTGCATGTGGGTGCAAGTGTGTGTGTTTGGAATTAGAATGATTTAAACTAAACTAATTTAATTAGATAGGTTAAACTAAGTTACATTAAACTAGTATATTAAAAAAAGAGAATAAACCAAGTGGATTTAACTATTACATGTAGTTAATAACATATCTAATTTAGAAGACATGAAATAAAAAATCTTAAAGGACTAAACTAAAGAAAATAACTTTAAAACTACTATTGACTCAAAATTACATTTATCAAAAGGAGACTACATTATGACTAGTGAAGAGAAATAAATGCTAAGAAACTAGTGAATACCATAGGATGAATTTTATTAAGTGAGCTAAATTAATCTAGTCCATTTTCAAGGTGGTTTGAACATATAAATCATTATAACAATTTATTTTAGAAACAAAAATAGGTATGACTAACCTTTTAACTAAAGAAAATTCCTATGTGTAGGGATTATCCTCAGAGATCCACGTGCTTTTATGGACTTAGTGAAGTTAGAAGAATGGTTTGATTGAAGATCAGAAAATCGAAACAAAAAGAGTGGCTAAAAAATGGTGAAGAACTCTCACTAGTTATTCTTTTTTGGTTTAACTTTTTGCTCTTTTCTCACTTTTCTTAAGTATTCTCATCTCTTTTGTTGTGTTTCTCTCCTTAATCTTCCTATGTTTCTCTCTTTTTTTCTGTCTTTTCTCACTTCTTTCTTTCTCTCTAAACTTGCTCAAGTTTCTCTCTTTTTTGTGTTACTTTGCCTTAGCTTGTGTTAGTATGTTACGTTAACAAAAGGGGGTATTTATTGGGGGAGTAAGGGTTGTCCAAGGGATTAAAATATGCAAAACAAAGTGGAAAGTAGAGACATGGTCAGCCATGGGGAAGAGAGGGGCAAAAGTTGGTGACTTTTGAGGTGAAAAGGTAGGGTTAAGAAAGGTGAGGTGTGATAAACCAAATAAAAACTGAAAGAGAAGAAGCTTTTTAGGTGGCTGGCCATGGGGAAGATAAAGGAGGTTTTTTAGGTGATAAAATGAAGAAGAAATATGTTTTAAATAAAGTAAAAAGGTGGTCAAGAAAGTACAAGTTATGGTGTTTTCAATAAAGCTAAAAATGACGAGATTTTCTCCTTGGTGTGGCCAGCCATAGGGGGAGGAAAATGACTCAAATTTTTTAGAGTTTTGAAACATAGGAAGGTGGGAGAGTTTAAGGGAAAAAGGTGTATAATTAACAAAGTAAAAGAAAGGGAAAGAAGACTTTCAATTTGCACATCCACATAAAAAAATACTGTAGCTTTTTTTTTAAGTGAATAGTTGCTGTTTTTTAGTTAGAAAATATGTTCTTTAGGAAGAAAAGGTGATATTTGGCACACAGGAATGGGTGGAAGCTCAAGAAGGTAATTTTCAATTAACTAAGCAAAAAGAGAAGAAGAGAAACTCCTTCTTTTTTGCTCACATGGTTGTCTAAAGAGGGAGAAAAATGTTGCTTTTTAGGTGGATAGTTATTGTTTTTTAAGTGAAAAATGTGTTATTTCTTGTACAAAAAATGTGATATTTGGTACATAGGAATATGGGGGAATCTAGGAGGGAAATATGAGTTCAAAAATTAAAAAAGAAGAGGAAAATTTCCCCCTCCGTACACTATACGGCCGACCACATAGGGAGGGGAGAGAGACAACTTTTTTGTTTGTGAAAATGAGAGTTTACCTTGAGAAAAGTGAACCAATCAAAATGTGCCAAGTGGAATGTGAAATTGGAAGTATTCTTGGGCTTGAAATTTAGGTTAAAATTGTTTAGGCTTATAAAAAATCAATGGGTTTTTAATGGTTAAGGTTGAGGTCTTGGGTCCTAAAGGTCTCAGGTTCGAGTGGTGTGTGCATGTGTTTTACCAATAAAAAAATCAATGAGCTTTAGTGGATTTTGGATCAAACTAAAATTTAATTGAAGACTTTGGTATTGAATTTGGTTGAATCAAACAAGGCGCAATTGATTTAAACTGAAAGTGGATTTAATGGATTGAACAAAAAGGGTTTACAATTGGTTCTATTCCTCAATTAAATTCAAACTTCCACATTTACCAAATCCAAGCACAATAGGATCAAAGATTTATCATAAGAGCCCGCCCTTAGTCCATTCAAAAGTTTTGAACGAAAATGGGTGTCTACAAACCTTAGGGTATGTTTGGTTTTAGAAAATATGACCATTTTCTGTTTTCATTTTCATAAAAAAAAAAAACCATCAAAAATATGTTTGGTTATTGAAAAAAATGTTTTATAGAAAATAAAATTGAAAACATCTCCAATTTAAAAAAAACAAAATTGTTTTGATTGTTTTCAGCCAAAATGGTTGAAAATAGGGAAAACACAATATTAACTTATAGGTGTCTTTTTTTTTTTACGTAAACTACATGTCCACCAGGGTTCAAATCTCATGTTTATAGATTTATCACTTGTATAAACACTTTTTTCTCTTTTGTTTTCACTCAGTGCCATGCACTCATCTCTGCTCACTTTTACTCAGCGTCGTTCTTGCTCCCCTCTCTGTTTATTCTCTTTCTCCAAGGCTCCTTTTTATTCACTCTCTTGATTTTTTTTAATTAGAGAATCGATTCCTAGGGTTATATGATGGAATGTGAAAATTTGGTGTTCCGGATTTTGGTGTTTGGGTTAAGAGTTTATTCATGGAAAATAGTAAAGGAAACTCTAATAAAGCAAAAATTCCTAAAAAAGAAAATTGAAATCGTTGGATCTTAAGACTTTTATAAATCAAGGGTATCAAAGGAATCTCCAGAAAAGTGCTTGAAGAGGAAGGATAGTTCATAGTGTGGTAGTGATAAGAAGAAGAAACAGAGCAAGAAGAGTAGGAAAGTTGTTTTTATCAGTAGTTCAGAGTTTGTGGTTGAACATCGCACTTTTCTTTTAGATCTGATTTGTATATTCTATTTCATTTATTGATCTAGTTTTATGTTTAGCTAATTCTTATGTGGTTTATTTTTTTGCTTATGAATTTTGAGATCTGAGCTTTTTTATATTTTGAATTGTTAAACCCTACTTTGACTTGTTATAGCATGGGTTGACTTTGAGCGATTTCATGTATTACATGTTTTTTTTTTATCTTATTGTAATATGTTATCTTATTTCTTTAATTTAGCTAATGTACAGTCAAATTATGTGATAGAACTGAATTTTCATGCGCTAAGAGTTTCCTATTGATAATAAAAAAGAAAATTGAGGATAGTTCTATATAGGGTAGTAATAGAGATATTTTCAAAATACATTTTATTTAATGAAAGAAGTATGACTAAATTTGGAACTTATTGATAAGTGTGATTTTTACATGATTTTTATTACTCTTTATTTATTAAAATTGTTAGTTTTCTTTTATTTCTTTTTATTTTATTTGCTTGTGTTTAAAGGAATGAGAAGGTTTATTGAAAAAGAATACTGATTCCTGAAAAGTCGATTGGCATTGGCACGGGCCAAGTAGCCAAGAAGGTCCACGGACTAGACCAAGACAGGTAGTGGGCTGAGCCAAGCAGGCTTTGCACAAACGGGCTGGCATTGCAAGATGCAAGTGGCCCACGTTGATGACCCAGTCTAGTGTGCAGATTGACCAAGCCAATCAACATGTGCAAAAGGTGGATAACTATTAGTGGGTGGTTACTTGATGAGTGGATAAGATCAAAGAGTCATGATCAGATGGTACTCCTAAAACCTAGCAGTTGGGGTCATTAGCTTGTGGCTATAAATAGCCAAGGCATTTTCATTCATTTGATTCATTCAAGGATTCAGGAACAGAGATCTCAAGAGAAAGTGAGAGCTAAGTCTTAATGAAGAAAGATCTTCAACAATCTTAAATGCTTCATCAAATTATTTCAAGAAACAGAGTTTTATTCTCTTCTCTTTAATTTTCTTTTGATGCATTCCAATAAGAACATGGTTTATTTCAGATTTATTATGAACTAATTTTATTTTTCTAAGGCTTTGATGTAGTCTAGCTTTGAACACACAATTTAAATTCCAACTTATTTTATTTCAATTTTTTTTTTATGTTGAGTGTTTATCCTTGATCTTATTGCTTACAATTTTCTGGCCAATTATTGTTTGATTTATTCAATCATAATGAAACCAAGAGGTAATTTGTGATTAGAAGCTTTTAGGATTAAACACCATTAGTTGAGCAAAAGATAAAGAAACTTTACCGCAATTAGTGTGATTTTAGATTAAGAAAAATCCAAAGAACTTAATGAATCTTCAAATAATTTAATTTACATATGATGAATTATTAGGTGGAGATATTTCTATTGTTATTCGAGAGAAAATATCGAATAATTAAGGGATTTATTTTTTATCAACTTGAAAAATTGGAATTTTATGACAAGGAATAATAAATTATGTGGGATTGGCTAGGTGAAATCAAAAACTCAAGATTTATTTTTATTATCTCTACAACCTTAAGTTTTATTCTTTTTTCTTTTAATTTATTTTTGTCAAGCACTTTAGTTTAATTTAGGTGGTAAAGTCTTTAAAATTTTGGTTTTATTTCCAAATAGTAAATAATTTGGTAAATTTCAATACTCAATAGTATAATTAGTCCTTGTGAATTCGACACTTTTTTCTTTAAAACTTTACTACTTGTTGAGATTTTGTTCACTTGCAAATATTTTCACACCAAGTTTTTGGCGCCGTTTCCGTGGACTAATCATTTGTAATTGATATTGATACTAGCTAGATTGTTATTAATTTGGATTTTTTTTTTATTTAATTCTTTTTTAAGATTGGTGATTAGATCTCAGTTTTGCTTTTCTTTTATTTTTATTTCAGGATTTAGAAGTGTATGTGTTGTGCGTTTATCTACCTAAATTAATAAGCAAATAATCGTACAGTTTTACTTGCAAGTGCACAAGGTCAATAGTAGCATAGTCTGCAAGTGCGAGATCATCTCCACAATGATTGGTTAATTTCGAATTAGAATTAGTTTCTCAATATAGAAAATAGAAATAAATGTTTGAGTGTGAATTAATAATGATAAGAACATAGGGCTTTGATATCCACCACTAATCATACTTTCCTATTAAGTAAAGTGCCAATGCTATAGCCCTATCATGAATACCGAATGGTTGCCAACCATAAGGGCTTGGTCCACTCCTTAGGCTATTGATCTCCCTAAGCAACGAGTTAGGAATGGTGTATACTATAACTCTTTTCTCTCTTAAGGGATTCAGCATGATGTATACTGAGTTGTTCCTTAAGAGAGCATAAGCATTGTGGAAATCGACAACCACATGGGACCTAGGGCTTGGTCCGCTCCCGGTTTTCTATATTGATTAATCTAAGAATCCAGTGTGGATATCTTTTGTTACTATTGTTAAACCCAAGACTCGGTCATCCAAATTGATCTAACTAACCTATCCATACCATATGCATATGTTGATCAGACACACACATATGAGGAATTTAAATAAGCCGAGGAGAAGAGTCATCGCTTCCTCTCCAAAGCCTACAACTTCAAGCTCAATCAAAAAGTGTGGTTTCTGTGTTTTACAAGGCTAAATATAGGGCTCTAAGGGTGCCCCAAAACCCTAATTTCCTATTTAATGTCTGGAGACTTCTTTCCAATTCTGGCTCTGTTGCCTCTGGAGTGTGTGCACTCGATCGTATATATCTGTGCTCAAGTGCATGTGTGCCCTCGAGCCTTCTGAGTGTGCGCTCGTGTGCCTGTGCGCTCGATCACCTGGATTGCAGAACTTTACTTGTTATTCCTTAAAGTTCCAAAATGTCATCTTTTTGTCAAAGCCCTGTGAAAAGCACATAAAACATGAAAATGAAATAGAATCTACTAAAATAGATAAACAAAGAGCCTAACAAGCGTAAATTAACGGGTTTAAATATGACTATTTAAGCACTTATCACATCCCCAAACTTACATATTGCTAGTCCCTTAGCTATACAAATGAAAGACTATATTAAAACAAAATTTTAAAGATAGATTCATTCTTTATTATATCCAAAAATTTGGGTTGAATATAAAACCATGATGACCGTTAGTGAGTAAGCTTATAATAAAAACACATTTTTGTAATGAATAAAGATTTTAAAAGTCATGTTACTTACCTAAGGTTGGCTTAAGGCATCACAGGTTTGATTTGTGTGTGATGAATTAGCACATAGAAGATGGGGCTTTCGAATAATTTTAATGTATAGTGTTTCGGTGTCCAAACCTTCATCGAATTCTTTATCAAACAGAACAAATATGGTGTAGTGCTTACTTCTTTTTCTTTTTCTTTCATCATGAGATTTTTGCCATGTTGAGTTCCATTGAGCTTTCTAATTGACCCTTGTAATGAGTGTTTAGCCAATGACTCCCAAACCAGATGGTTTTAGGGAATTAGGTGTAAAGACACCCCTAAGGACTTACCAACTCGAGTCAAAAAGGCTATGGAACTAACAGGTCTTAATGTTTCCAAATGAAATTCCCACCTTTTGACGTGAGCACTCATTGCTTACTGAGGCAAAAGGCCCAATTACTCAGTGGAAATTTTTATTATGATCGTTAAATGCTTAATTCCCACCTTTTGACGTGAACACTCACTACTTACTGAGGCAAGAGGTCCAGTTACTCAGTGGAAAGTTTTTAATGATCATTAAAAGCTTTTTATTCTCTTTTGCATGATGGACATTTTTTTTCTTTTTTTTTTCTTATGTCAAAGTGTTTTTCTAACAAGTTACCCAATTACAGTTAGGTTATGGAAACATATACATAAAAATTATATGTCATACCCCACACAAATGCGTGCTAATGTGCTTGTGTTAGATCTGGATCAAGCTCGTGAATTCTTAAGTGCCTTGGGGTAGGTAACTAAACTTTTAAAAATTCCTATTACAAGACTATGTGTTCTAGATTTTAAGCTTACTAATGAAGTTTCATCATATTTTAAATCAACCAAAATTTTTAACATAAAATGAACATGTATTTATCTTTTCTAAAAAAAAAACTGGGACATAGTGTGTGCATGTGTTTCAAGTGTGTACATATGTCAGTGTCTCCTACTACCCCCAAACTTAATATACAAATTGTCCCCAATGTGTGTGTGACATGGAAAGATCTGACCTAGGAGATGGGGAACTAGATTGCTTGCATTGCTCATAATACGCCCCCAAACTTGAACTGGATGCACGCACTAAGTTTCTAACAAAGAAAAACAAACGTTGTGTCGGAAAACAAGAAATATGGATAATAAACAATTAAATATAAACATAAATATTAATAAAAGATAAAAAAATACTATAATAGAAAAGATGTGTTGTGGGGTGCCTCCCATGAGCGCTAAGTTTTACGTCTTCAGCTAGATGGGGTATCCTCTCACTGCTGATCATCGGGTGGTGTAGTCGGAGAGGTATTGGGTGCAGGAGGTAGGCGATTGAGGATGGACTGTAGCATCAACTCCTGTCATGCAAACTGTGCTTCAAACCCATCTATCCGCTGATGGATCAGACGGGCTGCCTCCCTATCCTCCTGGCAGATGTCGGATAGCTCACAGCGGAAGGAGGACAACTCATCTAGAAGGTGCTGATATTCTATGTACCCCATGTTCGGCTGGTCCTTATCCCAATTAGGGCTCACTACCATATGCTCGGCATCCATCGGATCATCTACCTCAGGCTTAGCAATAGGAGCATGCACTCGGGGTCCTCGGGGCATGTGGGACTAGCTGAGGCTCCAATGGGCCCTCCTGAAGAATGGATGATCACTAACTGGGCCATCGACAGAGGAGCCTCTGATCCCCTTCTTCTTGAAGATATGACTGAGCAAGAAAGGGAAAGGGAGCCCTCATGCATTAGCCGTGGTGGTTTGACGGCTATGCATATGGTCCCAGAACTTATGTATCTGACTCTATATGACTGCTGGGATGGAGTAGCAGTGACCCTGGTGAAAGGCATAGAGAGCTTGTAGATACTGATCCCTCATCTGTGTCTTGTGCCCCAAAGGACACACGTTACGCTGGAGGACGGAGTCCATGAACCATATGCAAGGAGGCAACCTCGATTGGCTTCCTGTATTGTTATGCTGGTCTGCATACTGACCCGCACACATGTCCTCTATGATGTGTGGCAGTAGAAACGAGTCTGGCTGCTCCTCCATATGGCTGTCATTCGGAGGGGACTCATCACAGAAGTCGAGGGCAGTAGTGATGTCTATGGTGGTCAGTTCTATGAATCTGCCCTGGACTAAAGAGGATAAGATCTCTGGTCTGGTTCAGTTATAGGTCAGATTCTCGTAAAAACTAACCACAAATCTGGTGTACGCTGTTGAACGAACTAGCTTGAACAGCCGCTTGAGACTCCGGGCCTTGAACTCTTGGACTGCCCATCTTGTGGCATCCAAACTCTTAAAATCTTCATCTATGTTAAAGGTAGTCTCGAACAGGATATCACACTGCTCGAAATAGGCTGAGTGGACTGGGAGCAGCTACCAGAGTCGGGAAGTGGAGGCCATTTTCTGAGGTATGAAACTGTGGTTACTGTCAAATTTACGCTCAATCACAGGCTTTGTGCACTCAATCGCACTAGAGGACTTTGCGCTCGATCACACTGGGTCAGGCGTTTTGTCGAACAGATTGTGAGCAACAAAGACACGAAGCTGTGAGATTTGTAAAAACTCGATCGCAACCTCCTGCAAACATCACAGATAATCACAACACATGTTAGCTATATGTGAATAGTACAATGTAAATCAAACCATGTGTGATTGTGTGTATCTAAGTTGAAAAGAAAATAATCAATGGCTGTGGGCATACCTTGTGGGTACAGAGAATGAGATGTGTGTGTGAGGAGATGTAGGATGATGATGAGGGAAAGAATTATGGGATGGGGAGGTGTATCTTGACGCGAAAACGATGGAGTGATAGGTTGAGAGGTTTAGAGTGTGGGGAGTGACGTGCGAGGTTGAGAGGGCGCGAGTGTGAGAGATAGAGCTGGGCAGTGCGATTGAGCATAATAAGTGAGAGTGAGGGGGAAATGTTTTAAAACTATCATGTGGTCTTTCTACCCCGAGTGCACTCGAGCGCATTGTGAAGTGCGCTCGATCATACTTGTTCGCAAGTGTATAGAGAGGTGTGCTAGCACGTAATGGAGTGCAGGGCGTAAGTGCGCTCGAGCGAAGGTAGAAATTGCTAATAGTGATGAAACATAAAAGAATAAAAATAATGAAGCAACTAGGAGCAGAACTAGTAACAATACAACCATACCATACTTTAGTGGCCTCAGTACCACTACCCTCGATAGAGGCGCTTGAGTTACATGATTGTCAAAGGTGGAACGGCTCAAGAGGTCTCTTGATGTATTGCTACTCTTTTTGAAGGGAGCACTTAGGGCTCACCTCTTATGGCTAAAGTGCTCTCTGTTTCCTCTTCAATTGTTGCGCCTGGACAAGAAAAGTAGTATTAGTTGGGTTTGGAAGTTCAACTGGAGGAATAGTCTCACTTAGGTGTTTCGGTGTGGCCTTAAAAGGTTGCATAGCTTTATTGAGGTCTTTAATCACATCGTCATCCTCTGGCTCAATACCTAATCTTGTGACACCATGGTTGAGGGTGGTCTTTGGTGGATCACTATGATGGACCTAAAAAACTTTCTCCACAACACCTTGCATCATGCTTACATTAGAATATTCATTATCATCTTTGGTTGATCTTTGTGTATTAAATATTTTGAATTCCATCTCCTCATCATTTACTTTCATAGTGACAATACCCCTTTTTACATTAATATTTGTGTCAGCAGTTATCATAAAAGGTCTTCCTAAAATGATGGGTAGAGGTAATGGCATAGTGCATTCTTCCATATCTAATACAATAAAATCAACAGGTAAAATAAATTTACCTACTTTTACCAAAACATCCTCAAGAATACCTCTCGGTTGTTTGATGCTTCTGTCAGCCAGTTGCAAAGTGATGGAGGTCGATTGAAGCTCCCCCAACCCTAGTGTCTTAAATACACTGTATGGTAGCAGATTGACACTTGCTCCTAAATCCAATAGTGCATGCTTGAATAACTGATCACCTAACTTGCAAGGAATAGTAAAACTACCCGGATCTTTTAGTTTTGGTGGTAGTTTTCTTAATAGCACAACACTTACCTCTTCAGTCAAGGCTACTGTCTTATGCTCCTGAAACTTCCTTTTGTTAGTGCAATAATCTTTCAAAAATTTAGCATATGCAGGAATCTGTTTAACTGCATCTAATAACGGAATGTTTATTTCCACTTTTTCAAAGATTCGAAAATGTCAATCAATTTAGTCTCTTTCTTAGGTTTTACTAACCTTTGAGGGAAGGGTGGAGGTGTATTTACCTTTTCCATCTCACTTACCTTAGATGTGGATGCTTTATCTGGAGATGCTTGTGTAGGCTTATCTACGCCTATGATCTTTCCACTTCTTAGGGTTGTCACAACATTCAGTTGTTGATGTCCTCTAGGATTGGGTATTGGTTGGGTGGGAAGCTCACCTTGCTTTCTACTACTTAGTTCCTTGGCCAATTGCCCCATTTTTACCTCTAGTCCTTAGATGGCTTGATCATGTTTGGTAGTGGTTTGTCTCATCTCAGTCTGAAATTGTATAGTTTCTTCCATGAACTGTTCGTGTGAAGTCAATAATTATTGCTGCTGAGTTGCTAATTGCCTCACAAGACTTTCGAGGTCACTTCTCTTTGTCTCGAGAGCTGAGTGGCCTACTGGTTGGAAGTTTCTTTGCTGCCCTTGACCATTCTGATTGTTGCTCCAAGAAAAGTTTGGGTGGTTCCGCCATCTAGGGTTGTAGGTGTTTACATAAGGATTGTTCTTCGGCGAATAGTTGTTTGGTCCCACAAAGTTTGCTTGCTCATGATCTGCAGACGAATATAAGGGACATGTATCAGTATTATAATCAAATTGGGAACAAGTAGCACATACCTGGAGTGGTGTAGCTGGCGGGTTAGATAAGGCGTTCTGAGCAGCCATGTCTTTAACTAACAGATCTAGTTTCCTCTTCACAACAGCTATCTGAGTAGATGATCCTCCATTTAAGTTTACCTCATACATACCCTTACTCTTGATTACATGCCTACCTCGAGAGAAGAACTGTTGAGTGTGTTCATTTAGGGTTTCGAAGAGCTCCATAGCTTCTTCGTTGCTTTTCTCCATCAGCACTTCTCCACAACCTGAATCCATAATATTTTTGTTAGTATCACTTAAACCTTCATAGAAAGCTTATACCAGTTCATCTTGAGGTAGATTGTGATGTGGGCATTTGAATAGTAGCTCGTTGAAGTGTCTCCATGCCTCAAAGAACAGGTCTCTATCCTTTTGTTGGAAGGACTAAATCTCTTTCCTCATTTGCCTTGTATTTTGAGCTGGAAAAAACTTCTCTAGGAAGTTGCTAGCCAACTCCTCCCAAGTGTGGATCAAAACTACAGGCAATGAATTGTACCACAGATTAGCATTATCTTTTAAAGAAAAAGGGAAAAGAATTAACCTTATTCCTTCTTGGTCTATGCCTCAGATGTGCTGGAACTTGCAAAGATCGAAGAACTCTCGGAGGTGCAAGTGTAGATCCTCATTAGGTGTGCCCCTAAAGTGGGTCAATGCACTCAGTATTTGCGGAGATATGTAGTAGTTTCCTTCTGCCTCAGGTTGATAAGCAATACACGATGGCTGATCGAGGTTTCGTGGGATGAAGAATTGCTTCATCGGCCTTCACTCAGGTGGTTGCTGATTTTCGATTTGTTCCGCTATTGGTACTTCCTCCTCAATTTCTTCTTCTACCTCTTCCGAGTTGTCTCTAAGCCTTTGTCAGATAGTTCGCTCAAGCATCCGTTGGAAGAATGTTGGATGATTGGATCGAAGCTCGTTCATGAATCGGTAATAATCGCTTTAGTGCAGCAGTTAAACACTACTGCCCGGGTAACTCTCTGCCTCAATTACGCTCGATCGCACAGGAGAGTGTGCTCGATCGCAAGTGGCACAGAAAGCTCTCTTGGTGCCTGAAACAGAAAATAGAAAGGAATTAGATTAGGGTTTTAATAAAACAAAATAAGATAAAAACATAAACTTAAATTTTTTGAGATTTTTGATAGAAATAAAAATAGAATGAAAAAGAAATAACAATGATTAATCTAAACGAAAGATAATTCTAAAAAGAAATTTAAGTGCAATCCCCGACAATGGCGCCAAAAAATTATTGTGCGTTTATCTACCTAAATTAATAAGCAAATAATCATATAGTTTTACTTGTAAGTGCACAAGGTCAATAATAGCATAGTGTGCAAGTGCGAGATCATCTCCACATGGATTGGTTAATTTCGAATTAGAATCAGTTTCTCAATATAGAAAATAGAAATAGATGTTTGAGTGTGAATTAATAATGATAAGAACATAGGGCTTTGATATCCACCACTAATCATACTTTCCTATTAAGTAAAGTGCCAATGCTATAGCCCTATCATGAATACCTAATGGTTGCCAACCATAAGGGCTTGGTCAACTTCTTAGGCTATTGATCTCCCTAAGCAACGAGTTAGGCATGGTGTATACTCTAACTCTTTTCTCTCTTAAGGGATTCAGTATGATGTATACTAAGTTGTTCCTTAAGAGAGCATAAGCGTTGTGGAAATCGACAACCACATGGGACTTAGGGCTTGGTCCGCTCTCGGTTTCCCATGTTGATTAATCCAAGAATACGGTGTGGATATCTTTTGTTACTATTGTTAGACCCAGGACTCGGTCATCCAAATTGATCTAACTAACCTATCCATACCACATGCATGCGTTGATCAGACACACACATATTAGGAATTTAAATAAACACAAGCATTAATCAATTAAAGCATCATAACATGGCTATTAGCAAAGGTAATCAATGATCATATATATAGGAAAGCATAATTAGGGCTTCAATCGAGCCCTATTAGGAGGTTAGTTACACATGTTCAGTAAACTAAACATCATAACCATAACTAACTAAAAACAGAAAAATAAAACCCGAAGAATGCTGAGGAGACAAGTCGTCACTTCCTCTTCAAAGCTTACAACTTCAAGCTTAATCAAAAAGTGTGTTTTTTGTGTTTTACAAGGCTATATATAGGGCTCTGAGGGTGCCCCGAAACCCTAATTTCCTATTTATGGTCTGGAGACCTCTTTCCAATTTTGCCTCTACTGCCTCTAGAGTGTGTGCGCTCGATCGCATATATCTGCACTCGAGCACATGTGTGCACTCGAGCCTTCTGAGTGTGCACTCGTGTTCCTGTGCACTCAATCACAAGGGAGGTGTGCTCGAGTGCACCTCGCTGGATTGCAGAACTTTACTTTTATTCCTTAAAGCTCCAAAATATCATCTTTTTGTCAAAGCCCTGTGAAAAACACATAAAACACAAAAATGAAATAGAATCTACTAAAATAGATAAACAAATAGCCTAACAAGCATAAATTAAGGGGCTTAAATATGACTATTTAAGCACTTATCAGTATGCCCCGATCTAAACCATTAGAGTCTACACATTTTTTGTCCCGAGATTGAGAGAACTTTGCGTTGAATCAAGAAAAAGAAGAAGCAAGAAGTCACCACATTTGCCATCACTATGGTGGATCAGCAGAATGGAGAGGCGAATAGGGCTTTGAGGGACTATACTATGCTCTCAGTTAATGGGGCTAAATCTAGTGTAAGGAGGTCGACTATACAAGCTAATAATTTCAAGATTAAGCTGGCGATAATTCAAATGATACAGCAAACTATTTAGTTTGGGAGGCTGTCGTAGGAGGATCCTAATATTCATATCGCAAATTTTCTAGAGATTTGCAACACCTTCAAGCGCAATGGAGTGACAAATGATGCTATTCGTTTGAGACTTTTCTCTTTTTCACTCAAAGAAAAAGTGAAACCCTGGCTAAATTCTCTACCACCTGGTGTTATTACTATCTGGGACGAGTTAGCATAAATTTTTTTTGGCAAAGATAACAAAGCTAAGGAATGATATTACCACATTCACTCAATTTGAAAATGAATCTTTGTATGAAGCATGGGAGAGGTACAAAGATTTATTGCGAAAGTGTCCTCATCATGACCTTCCGACATGGCTTCAAGTCCAAACATTCTACAATGGTTTGGGAGCTACAAACTGGTCCATGGTTGATGCAGCAGCTGGAGGGGCTTTAATGAGTAAAATTCATGAAGTAGCTTATGAACTTTTGGAGGAACCAGCATCCAACACCTATCAATGGCCTTCGGAGAGATAAAAGACAAGAAAGGCGGCTGAAGTTTTTGAACTTAACTCATTACCACATTGGTGGCACAAATGGCAACTTTATCTAAACAGCTAGGTAAGATGAATGTTAATGTTATTCAAACTGATGTTGTGTGTGATTATTATGCAGGAAATCACTCAAGTATCAATTCCCAAGTGGGGAATCTGTTTGCTCAACCAAATTCTAAACAAGCTAATTACGTGTCCAATTTCCAACATCAAAACAATCCTTATTCAAACACATTCAATCCCGCGTGGAGAAATCACCCCAATTTTTTGTGGAGCAACAATCAAGGGGCAACTAGACCACCTCAAAATTTTCCACAGCAAAAAAGGAAGCTGACACTTGAGGAGATTTTCATGCAATACATGCAAAAGAGAGATTTAGCGATCCAAAACAATTCAGCTTCGATTTGTAACCTTGAGGCTCAAATTAGTCAGCTTTCAAACATTCTTACAGAGAGGACAGTAGGAACTTTGCCGAGTAATACCGTTACCAATCCTAAGGAATATGTCAAAGCAATAATAATGAGAAGTGGGAGGACAATTGAGCAGCCACAAAGAGCAAGTATCGAGCAAGATAAAGTTGGAAAACATGTGGAGTCTACGCCAAGGATGAAGGAATTTGAGCAGCAAGTGACCGACCAACAAGCTAAAAATTCTAAAGAGAATAAAGAAGCTTCAAAACCCATGAATTCCAGGGAGTTTACATCTAAAACTAATTCCCCTTTAATTTATGATCCCCCGATTCCTTTTCTTCAAAAGCTTAAAAGAATAATAAGTTAGATAATCAATTCTCTAAATTTCTTAGTATTTTTAAGCAATTGCATATTAATATTCCTCTTATTAAAGCTTTAGAGAAAATGCCTAAATATACTAAGTTTTTTAAGGATATTTTATCAAACAAGCGAAAGTTGGAAGAACATGAGACGGTGATGTTAACCGAAGAGAGTAGCACAATTTTACAAAAGAAATTGCCTCCTAAATTGAAAGATCTAGGGAGTAAGTATTAATCATATGCCTTTTTTGGTTTTCAAGAAGTTAGATCTTGGAGAAGCAAAGCCTACTACAATCTCTTTACAATTGGCAGATAGGTCTATCAAGCACCCGTGAGGACTCATTGAAGACGTCTTGGTGAAGGTGGACAAGTTTATTTTTCTGACTGATTTTATTATGCTAGACATGGAGAAGGATGGGGAAATACCTTTCATTTTGGGGTGACCTTTTCTTGCTACGAGAACTTTAATTAATGTCCAATAAAGGAAACTTATTTTGAGGGTTGATGATGAACAGGTTACATTTTATGTATCTAAGGCCATTGATTTTCCTTCCGAAGTACACGCTTATTTTTAAATTAGTGACATAGACTTAGTAGTGGCCGAGATCTATAGGGCTGGATTTTCAAAGCTGTCACTTGAGGTGTGTCTTACTCATTCTATAACTCTTGAATCTAAGAATGAAGAGGTTAGGTAGTGTGTAAGGTATTTGGAAGCTACATCATCCTTTCATCCTTCCATAAAGCCGAAATTGGAAGAGCTAGGTTCATCCATGCTGACATCTTTAAGTAAGGAACCACCTAAACTTGAGATCAAACCGCTTCCGTCAAATTTGAGGTTTGCTTTCTTAGGCTAAGACTCTACTTTTCCTGTTATTATTAATGGTTCTTTAAGTGATGTAGAGGAAGAAAAGTTGTTAAGAGTTTTAAGGAAGCATAAGATGGCTTTGGGATGGACAATCTCGGATATCAAGGGAATTAGTCCTTCGATTTGTATGCATAAAAGTTTAATGGAGGATAGTTTCAAGCCGATAGCTCAACCACAATAGAGATTGAATCCATCAATGCAAGAAGTGGTGTATAAAGAAATATTGATGCTCTTAGATACTGGAATATTCTATCCAATATCAAATAGCACATGGGTGAGTCCGGTTCTAGTGGTCCCAAAGAAGGAGGAATAATCATGGTAAAGAATGACAACAATGAACTTATACTAATAAGGACAGTCACGGGATGGCATGTATGTATAGATTATCGAAGACTTAATGATATAACTTGATAAGATCATTTTCCATTGCCTTTTATTGACCAAATGTTAGAAAGACTCACTGGCTATGCTTATTATTGTTTTCTTGATGGGTATTCCGGATACAATCAAATCATTATTATTCCCGAAAATCAAGAGAATACTAATTTCATGTGTCCTTACGAAACTTTTGCATATAGGATGATGTCTTTTGGTCTTTGCAATGCTCCAGCCACGTTCTAGAGATGCATGATGTCCATTTTCTCTAACATGGTGGAAAAATTTATAAAAGTATTCATGGATGACTTCTCGGTTTTTGGTTATTCTTTTTATAATTGTTTATCTAACTTGTCTTTGGTTTTGTAGCGATGTGAAGAGACTAATTTAGTTTTAAACTGGGGAAAATGCCACTTTATGATCAAGGAAAGGATAGTGCTTGGCCATCAAATTTTCTTCAATGGAATTGAAGTCGATAGAGCCAAAATAGATTTTATTGACAAACTCCCACCACCGGCCAACGTGAAGGGCATGAGAAGTTTCTTGGGTCATGCTGGGTTTTATCGATGGTTCATTAAGGATTTTTCTCAGATTACTAAACTTCTTTGCAATCTTTTTATTAAAGATACAATATTTGATTTTTCTCATGAATGTTTGCATGCTTTTGAAACATTGAAAAAGAAATTAATTTCAACACCTATAATTGTTTCACCGGATTGGAATTTACCTTTTGAATTGATGTGTGATGCTAGTGATTTTGCTAAAGGGGTTGTTTTAAGGCAAAGAAAAGATAAAATATTTTAATGTTATTTATTATACAAGTATGACTTTAACGGAAGCTCAATTTAATTATGCTACTACTGAAAAAGAATTATTAGAGGTTGTTTTTGCTTTTGACAAATTTTGTTCTTACTTGATAGGTTCAAAGGTGGTGGTTGTCTATACCAATCACTCCACTCTTAATTACTTTCTTGTGAAGAAGGATGCTAAACCAAGATTACTTCGATGGATTTTGCTTCTACAAGAATTTAATTTGGAGATCAAGCACAAGAAAGGTACCGAAAATTTGGTGGCAGATCAGTTGTCCTGGATTGAGCCTAAGGGTGTGGATGATGAGCAACAATTTCCAATTAATGAAACATTTCCGGATGAGCATTTGATGGTTGTACAGGATGTTCTATGGTATACTGACATAGTCAACTACTTGGTGTCGCGAATTCTGCCTCCCGGGATGACATATCAACAAACGATGAAGTTCTTCTCCGACTTGAAGTATTATTTTTGGGAAGAACTTTTTCTATTCCGGAATTGTGCAAATCAGATAATTAGGAGATGTGTACCCGAAGAAGAGATGGAGAGCATACTCTAACATTGTCACTCTTTAGAAGTGGGCGGCCACTTTGGTAGAGCGAAAACAGTGGAAAAATTTTTGCAATCCAGGTTTTATTAGCCTTCTCTTTTTAAAGATTCTTTTAACTTTGTTAATTTATGTGATCATTTCCAACGGGCTAGGAGTATTTCTAGGAAACGTAAGATGCCTTGGAATATTATTTTAGTGATTGAATTATTTGATGTTTGGGGGATAGATTTCATGAGTCCTTTTTCATCTTCGTATTCTAACATCTCCAAGTGGGTGAAAGTTGTTACTTTACTATCCAAGATAATAGGGTTGTGGTGAATTTTCTTCGAAAAAATATCTTTTCTCGATTTGGCACTCCAAGGACGATAATTAATGATGGTGGGAAGCATTTTTGCAACCGTTAATTTGCAGCTTTACTTACTAAGTATGGAGTTACTCCTCATGTGGCAACACCATATCATCCTCAAACAAGTGGCCAAGTTGAGGTGTCCAATAGGGAGTTGAAGCGCATCTTTAAGAAGACCATTAGTATCTCACGAAAGGATTGGGCATGAAGGTTAGATGATGCATTATGGGATTATAGGACAACATTTAAAACACTGATTGGAATGTTACCTTATCAGTTAGTTTATAAGAAAGCATGTCATTTACCTGTGGAGCTAGAACATAGAGCTTATTGGGCAATGAAGACACTTAATTTTGATTTAAAGGTTGCGGGTGAGAAAAGAATGTTACAAATTAATGAGATGGATGAGTTTCGCAATGATGCTTATGAGAATGCTCGGATTTACAAGGATAAAACTAAAAGATGGCATGTTAAGCATATTTTGAGAAGGGAGTTCAAAGTGGGGTAAAAAATTTTACTATTCAATTTAAGACTTTGACTTTTTTCGGGAAAGTTGCGATCTAGGTGGTTGGGACCATTTGTTGTGACTCGTGCTTTTCCATATGGAGCGATTGAAGTTCATCATGAGACAAAAGGGACATTCAAGGTTAATGGACAGAGGTTAAAGCCGTATGTGGATGGAGAATTGAGCACGCAAAAGTTTTCCATCAATCTTTCCAATCCTAAATAATGATTTGGAGAATGTCTAACTATAGACTTTAAACAAAGCGCTTTTTGGGAGGCAACCCAAGTTTTTTGTCTTCCTCTTTAATTTTTGTTTTTTTTTTAATCTTTTCATTTTTGTTTTCATCTTGTAGGTTTGCATAAGTTTAGGGGCTCTCCAATGTGTTACACAATTGCACTTTCAAGGACAACATTCAATTGGAAATCGGGGGAGCACTTCTTACCTTTTCTCATTCTTTTTCTTTTGTTCTTCTTCTTTCTCATTGAGGACAATGTGTTATTTAAGTTTGAGGGAAGGGAGTTTATGTTTAAAAAAAATTATTTTTCTTTGTTTTTGGTTTGATAAATACAAAGGCCTATGATAAGAATATGGTTGAAATTGATTATAATTTCTAGAGAAAATTCTTAATGCTTGAGTCTATTTGTTAATCCTTGACTTGATTTTACTTAATTTGGGATTTTCTTTATTCAATGAATGCTTATCATGATCATCAATTTTTTGCATACCTAAATAAAATTTATGTGAATATTGTAAATTTGTATGGTCTCAACAAACTCTAGAACTTGTTTGATGACACTTGAGGCGAAATCCTAGACAAAATATTACTTGGGAAATTATTTAGGCATTCTTTGAATCGATTGAGCCTTTCAAGCTTACCTATTTATTAACTTTATCCCTAGTCACTCCTTTGGGCTTTGTTGAATTATACTTTGGCCTTATATTTTTTATTTTTATAAAACATCATATTCCCTATCCTATTTGAGATTAAACATTGATTTTCTTACCTTTCAAGAGAACTAAGTTTATACAAAATCAAAAGCGCATGGAAGGTGTGAGAGGTAGAAAGTTTATAAGTAAATTTTATCACATCCCATGTTATCAAAGTCATAAGATTGGGGGTGTGAAAAGTCAACATGGTGTTGGGAAATGTTTAAACAATCAATAAAAAAGAAAAAAAAAGGGATCTTTGAATTCTTAGATATATAAAAAAAGAATTCCTAGATTAAAAAAGGGATCTTTGAAAGAACGATAAAGAGAGGTGTTTTAAGAGTTCAAAGGATTGAGAAGAAGTGTATGTGTTAGAAGTGAGTATGCTCTATTTGTTTTGCTTGTGTTCAAAGTTAAGTTCTCTTGCTTTGTTTGAATCGTATCTTTTCTTTGTAGCCTTCACTAAGCCTTACATTACAAGCCTAATAAAGACCTATTGATCCTTGGTAATATTTTTGTTCTACATTAGTGGAGAGTGATTTGAAAACAAGCCTATGGAGTTTGAATTATCAATTTCATAACAAGAGATCCATTATATATTTACTTATTTACATAAAATCATCTAGGAAGCTAATAATCAAGTGAGATTGATAGATATGCATGAATGAGAGGATTGATAATGAAGTGGAATTGAGTTTTGAATTAACTTTTGGATGATGAGTACTTGAAAATACACTAATAGTTAGTGATTTATCGTTATTATTTGTGGGAAATTAGGTTTAAATCTTGCATTTTTACTTAATTATATTTAAAATGTACGTTTTGGAATCACGGGTATTTTTGGTGCATTTTCAGGTCATAGGTGCTTAAAAATAATATTTGTATGAAAAACTAATATTGGGAAGAAGATTTGAAATGTCTGGGATCAAATGGTTCAAAAATCGAAGTCAGAATGAGAGAGATGACGTCGTTTCATCAAAGGAAAATAGCTAAATTCTAAGAAGGGCGCATGCCACAGCATGGGTTTTGCATGATGCAGCCGTCTGTTCCCCGGAGTTTGGCTCGGGATGTCTACTGACACGGGCTCTGGCATACTTTTCTTGGGCCGTGGCTCGCATAGCTGGAGAGGGCAGTAGAAAAAAACTCTAATGAATATTGAGTTTGCCTATATAAGGCCAGCTGCCCCTGCCTTGTAAAAAATAAATTTGATGAACATAATTGCTATTGGTGATCAAAAAGATTCATCTGCATAGAAGACTATTCAAGATTACTATTGTTCGCTTTCATTCTTCATTCTTTCCATCTTTTATGTCTTTGAATATTTATTTTGTTTTTAATTTTAAGATAATGTCCAGTTAATTTTATTTTTGGTTAAGGGTGATTTCAAAGACCTAGACATGATTTTGTGATTGAATATTCAGAGATTATTATCCATATTTATAATAAAAAAAAATTATATTCTTCCATAAGAATTGTTTATGATTATGATTTTATTTTATTCGGGTGGCCAACCAAATGAAATAGGGTAATTATCTATTGCTAGGTTAGGAATATTGATCCGTAATTGTCTTGAATTTCTAATCAATGGTAGCAAGTAGTAATCATTGATAATGGGATATTTTCATGTGATTATTATATGGAACATAACTCAAGATAAATGAACCGAGCTTATGCATTTGTTTCTTAGACCAACCTATCTTTCTTAACCTAATGTTTCTATTAAAATAAATTTTGAGAGCTTATTCTAGGTTATTTAATAGATAAAGATTAAGTAAAGAGCTTGTTTTACTTAACGACAAACTAAGGAAAGATTGGGGTAATAGAGCTTATTATCAACTACGGTTGGTAATTTTATTAGGAATTTGGGAATAACTCTAATATTGATTCATCATTTCATGTCAAGTGGTGAAGAATGATCATTTGACCAGTTTTATTATTATTGTTATAAAGTTTATTCAATTTTGAATCATATTTCAGTTGTCTTTCATTATTCGTAATTTTTAGTTAATCATTTAAAAAAAAACACAATTAGTTTATTAGGTTGGTTTGAATTTAATTTAGTTTAGAAATTATTTAGTTTAATTATTTATATTTTTTATTTTAACAATTAAGTTTTTAATTGAATTGATTTACAATCCTTTATGGAAAATGATATTTTCTTTCTACTATATTTCATACGATAATTTTTAGAGCAAGGAATTAATTTACACGTCTGTTTTTTTGGCGTTGTGTCACCGGGGATTGTTAAATTAGTTCGTTAAATTGCTTATTTGTTAATTTTTATTTTTATTTTTTAGTTTGTTTTCAGTTTTTGCTTTTTGTTTTCTTAGTTTGTTTTTCTTCTTCTTTTTCGGGTAAATTTGAATGCTCGGAGTCCCTACAACTTGAGATCAAAAGGACCTATCTCAGAAACATTTGATCGAGCAGTCCACACTGCCCTCTCATCTAGTTCATCAAGCGACTTATCAGCTGATTTAGACTACCCTAATTACAAGGAGATCACACTAAATAACCAAACACTTAAGGAGTTGGTAGCACCGAACATTGATCAACAGCCATTATGTATTGAGTATCCTACTCTGGAGGTTGCTTTTGAACTCAAATCGAGAATGATTCATCACCTGCTGACATTCCACGGTTTTGCAGGAGAAGACCCAAATAAGCGTCTCAAGGAATTTCATGTCGTATGTTCAAGCATGAAATCAACCGAAATTTCTAAAGAGCAAGTTAAGTTGAGAGCCTTTCCATTCTCTCTGGTTGATTCAGTAAAGGAATGGCTCTACTATTTACTTTCCGGCACTATAACCACATGGAATGATATGAATAGGCTATTTCTGGAGAAGTATTTCCACCATGTATCAAAGGCTGCCAACATCAGGAAGGAAATATATGGTATTCAACAGTACAATGGAGAATCACTTTATGAATACTGGGAGCATTTTAAGAAACTCCGTGCTAGCTATCTTCACCACCAAATTAGTGAACAACTCCTCATCCAATATTTCTGTAAGAGATTAATTCCAATTGAGAGGAGTATGATTGATGCTGCTAATGGGGGAGCCTTAGTGGATAAAATGCCGGAAGCCGCACGAAATATGATTTCAAACATGGCAACTAACTCCCAACAGTTCAGTAGCCAACATTAACCACCACCACCACCAAAGAAAGTGAATAAGGTAGGGACAACAATAGTTGAGCAAAAATTTTCCCACCTCACTTCACTAGTGCAAAAAATAGTTGTGGGGAACATGCAACAAGCCAAACCATGTGGAGTTTGTTCGATGATAGGGCATCCAACTTATATGTGCCCAACTTTGCAAGAAGACAACACGAAGCAAGTGATAAGAGTCATGAAATGCATCTTAATAGTACTATTTGTTAGCATTTTAGGGTTGATCTAGGGTTGAATTACACATTTGTACCTTAACAATTCTAAAGTGTCATTCTTGGATCATCGATCTATTTCAGTGCATTTTCAGGTGCTTTGGGTTCAAAAGAGATGGAAAAGCTATCGTTGCTTAAAGCATGATGACTCGAGGCATACCAGAGTGAAGGTATGATTGCGGAAATACAAAACAAAGAGAACCAAGGCTGTGCATCGTGGCTTGGAACAGCTGAGTCGCGGCCTCCATAAGCATTCAGAAGTTGAGCCCACCAGCTGAGCCGCGGCCTGGACAAGGTGGAGCCGCGGCCTGTACAGTGCACATCATGGCCTAGATAGTGGAGTAACAGCCTCCATAAATGTGAAGAAACCAGCACTCAAGGTGGTGCCACGACCTAGACTAGTGTGCGTCGTGGCGCAAGCGCGATGCCCTGTTTCCTAATTAGGGTTTTAATGATAGTTTAGACCCGAAAATACCCTTAAACTTTTTGTATTATAAATAGATCACTTAGGGTTTGATAAAAGGGGGGGAGAGAGCCGGGAAAACTCAAGAAAGCTGCCACATTCTTCTCCATTACAGTGTTCAAGCATGAGCCCCATGGCCAACTAATCTCCAAGCAAAGGAAAGGGATGAATCCCTAGGTGTAATTGTTCTTATTTCTATTCTTGAATCAGTTGTAATTCAGATTTATTGTTAAACATTGTTATAATTTACTCTTTGATTTAGTAAGAAGATTTACTTTTAATCCAGTGATTGCATCCTTCTCCTCCATATAAGTCTAGTCAAGCTCTTCATATGTCAAGTTGATTGGATGTGACTGATTCCGATAGATTTATCTTTTAGGTTTATCATTACTACGATATTGTTATTGAAATATATTTTCGTTTCTTGATAAATCTATAAGATAAGTTATGTGTTCTTGAATCAAAAGTAAAGAGTACTTCATAGAAATTACATTAGGGTTTTCATGTGCTTTGATTGAATATTTACCGATTACCTGTTTGGAATATGAAATTAGCAATCGAAATAAAAACAATTGAATCGAGATTGGAATAAGGCAACGAATCTAGGGAGGATTCCCAGAACTTTGTTATTTCTCCAGAACCTTGTTATTTCTTCATTATATTTACACAATTTTCTCACATTACTTCATTATCAAAACTCATATTCTCTCATTTAACTTTTATCGTTCCTGCTAAGGTTTACACCTTCTCTTGTAGTTCGTTTTTCCTCGTGGGATCAACACCTCAACTATACACAATAACCACATATTAATTTGAGTGTAATCAAATTTTGGCGTTGTTGCCGGGGAAACGCGCTTAAGTACAGGGAAGATTGTCAACTTTGAGACAAGACAGTAATATTGTTCTTTTCTCTTTGTTTTGATTTTCTAATTTTCTTTTATTATTCTGTTTTATTCATTTACCCTCTAACTCCTTTGGTGTATGCTTAGACTGAGAGATTCGCGAGGTAGACTCATCAAAAGACCTGAAATAGAGTTACCCTCTCCTTCCACGTCCGCTAGTGAAACCTCGCCTAGATCAAACCATAGTGCACACCCAAACGAGAACTTAGAGAATTTTATTAACATGGCCGACAATCACAATGAGAATGGTGCTTGGACATTTAAGGATTACTTGCACCCTAGCTGAACGGCCACACCATCTTGTATCATGTTCCCCCCTAATGTTCAATAACCTAAGTTTAAGCCGGGTATGATCCAATTGCTACCAACCTTCCATTGGTTTGAGAATAAAAACCTCTATATCCATATTAGGGAATTTGAGGAAGTAGTAGCAACTTTTCAAAGTAGGGCTGATATGGTAGACACCATCAAACTTAGGTTCTTCCCTTTTTCACTTAAGGAAAAGGCTAAGGTTTGGCTTTACTCGTTAAGGCCTAGGTCTATAGGTAGTTGGAATGAGATGACCCGAGCCTTCTTCCAAAATCACTTCCCAACCCATAAGACCAATAACCTCAAGAGACAAATCTCAAACTTTGCACAAAAGGAGAGTGGAACCTTATATCAAGTTTGGGAACGTTTCAAAGACCTTTTGAATTCTTGTCCACACCATGAGTATAAGAATTGGCGGGTAGTTAGCTATTTCTATGATGGACTCCTAAGTAGGGAAAGGTAATTCATAGAAATGATGTGTAATGGGGACTTTCTTCAAAAAGATCCCGACCAAGCCATAGATTTCCTAGATAACCTATCGAAAAAAAACCCACACTTGGACAGGACCAAATGCCATAGAAAGTACTAGGAGAAATCAACCCGCTGGAATATATCAACTTAAGGAAGAGGATAGCCTTAAAGCCCGTTTAGAGGCCCTAACCAAGGAAATTGAACTGTTAAAAACCAAGGATGCTAGAGCTCCTAAACCAGTTGCTAGGATAGAGTCCCATGAACCTTGTTTTATGTGTAAAGGGGGAAGATCGTATACCTAAGGATTTTCCAGCTTATATTGAGATGAAGGGAGAGTGTAATGCTTTGGGTATACCCTTTAGAAGACTATACTCACCCTACTCTAACACCTATAATCCCGGTTGGAAGAATCACCCTAATTTCAGTTGGAGATCTGATATACAACCTCTTGCCCACTCTAGAACCCAATGGAGACCGAAAGCATCTTCATCTAATGCACCACAACAATCTTTACCTCTAGAAGATGCTTTTAAGTCATTTATGCAAGGTTAGTTTCCTTCACAGCCACAACGAAATCCAAGGGGACAACATATGGCACAAACCTTCGATCTAGAAAATCAAATGTTAAAGAGGTTAATGCCATGATTACTCACAATGGTAAGAAACTTGATGGACTCACTCTACCATCAAACTTGATTCCTAACACTGTGAGCAACAAGGATGAAGCCCCCAAGGAATTCTTCACCAGTGCCTTTCCCTCAAGCACTCCTTAAGCCTAAGGAGAGAAATTCGGCATTAAAAGGTGAGATTCTTAAACAGCTTCAGCATGTTAAAATTAACCTCCCTCTTCTTCATGTCATAAAATAGGTTCACAACTATGCCAAAGTCATTAAGGATCTATGCACACTCAAGAGGAGACACAATGTGAAGAAGACCGCATTCTTAACGGAGCAAGCAAGTGCGGTAATTGAGAGCAAGACACCACCTAAGTATAAAGATCTGGGCTATCCAATGGTGGCTTTCCAAATTGGAAACAAATCTTGTGGCCAAGCATTGCTAGATTTGAGGGCTAGTGTGAACCTCATGCCATACTCCATCTACTTGCAGCTCGGTCTAGGTGAGATCAAACCGACCTCTATGGTACTTCAATTAGCGGATCGATCGATAAGAAAACCAAGAGGTATTGCGGAATATGTTTTATTGCAAATTGAAAAATTCTATTATCCTGTTGACTTTTTGGTTTTAGATACCATCTCTATTGTGAATACGGAGTCAAAAATTCCTTTGATACTTGGAAGACCATTCCTTGCCATAGTCAATGCCCTCATTAATTGTAGGAATGGCCTAATGACATTATCATTCAAAAACATGACTCTAGAGGTAAATGTTTTTTGAATGTCAAGGCAGCCACATGAAGAGGATGAGTATTTCGACACTTACATGATTAATGAGCTTATTTTGGAAGATGAGTACATTAAAGATAATTCTAACTCTTTAGAATTCCTTCTTAATTATCTTGATTGTGATGATTCTTCTTTTTATCCCCATACCGTTAATGTTGTTGATGTTTTTGATAAGTCGCAGGGATTTGTGAAGAAATCATGATAGCCATGCTTTGAGGAGTTGCCCAAAGAAAGGGAGGCACCCAAACCCTCTTCCGCGGAGATACCAACGCCTACCTTAGCTCTGCTACCCAAATGACTCAAACGTGCTTTCTTAGGCCCAAGTGATACCTTTCTGATTATTATTTCCTTCGAACTTAATGATGTACAATGTGATCAATTGTTGAATTTGTTAAGAGAACATAAATTTGCATTAGGTTAGACCATGGCCGACATAAAAGGTGTTAGCCCTTTAAGTTGTTCCCATAGGATTTATCTAGAAGAAGAAGCGAACCCTCGTAGAGACCCACAAAGAAGGCTAAATCCAACTATGAAAGAGGTAGTTAAGAAAGAAATCTTAAAGCTGTTGGATGCAGGAATTATATATCCAATATCGGATAGTAAGTGGGTTAGTCCAACGCAAGTAGTTCTTAAGAAAACTGGGGTGACCGTGGTAGAAAATGAAAAGGGAGTGCTAGTACCAACTAAGGTAGTGACTAGGTGGTGCATGTGCATAGACTATAGGAAACTTAATTCAGCTACTCGAAAAGACCATTTTCCCCTTCCATTCATAGATCAAATTCTGGAACTAGTGGCTGGCCATCCTTTCTACTGTTTTTTGGATGGGTATTCGAGATACTACCAAATAGGAATTGCCTTAGAGGATCAAGAGAAGACCACTTTTACTTATCCTTTTGGCACTTTTTCTTTTCGAATAATGCCCTTTGGTTTATATAATGAACCAGCTACTTTTCAAAGATGCATGATGAGTATTTTCAGTGACATGGTTGAAAAATGTGTAGAAGTGTATTTGGATGATTTAACCGTGTTTGGAACTTCTTTTGATTCACGTTTATCTAATATGAAAAATGTTTTGTGCAGGTGTGAAGAAAAGGGGCTTGTGCTTAATTGGGAGAAGTACCATTTTATGGTGTCTTCCAAAATAGTCTTGGGCCACATAGTTTCTGAAAAGGGGATAGAACTAGATAAATCGAAAATCGAATTGATCTCTAAACTACCCACTCTTAAGAATATTAAAGATGTTAGGTCTCTCTTAGGGCATGTTAGGTTCTATAGAAGGTTTATTCAAAATTTTAGTGCTATCTCTAGACCCCTATATAACCTTTTAACGAAGGATACTGAGTTTAAATGGAGCCCTGAATGTGAGTAAGCCTTTAGGACACTAATCTCTAAGCTTACAACCACCCCTATTACTCAATCACCGAACTGTACTTTGCCTTTTGAAATTATGTGTGATGCTAGTGACTATGTTGTAGGGGTTGTTTTAGGACAACAAAAGGAGGGAAAACCATTGGTTGTATATTATACTAGTAGAACATTGAATCATTCTCAAATGATGTACACAACAATCGAGAAAGAATTACTAGCTGTAGTATTCGCTTTGGATAAATTTGGCTCTTATGTGATTGGTTTACCCATCACTATATTCACAAATCACTTAGCCCTGAAATTTCTTTTCGCAAAAACGAATGCCAAGGCCCATTTGATACGTTGAATTCTGCTTTTGCTGGAGTTTAACTTGACTATCAAAGACAAGAAGGGGGTGGAAAATGTTGTGGCAGACCATTTATCTCGCTTGGAATTCAAGAATGAAGCTAACATCTTGCCCATTTGGGAAGCCTTTCCGGATGAAACCTTATTTGCTGTCCTTGGGCACACACATGGTATGCTGACATTACAAACTGCTTGGTTTCCCGCCAAATTCCATCTACATGGAGTGTATAAGACAAGCGTAAGTTTTTGGCTTAGGTAAAGAACTTCTATTGGAATGATCTTTATTTGTTTAAATACTGCCCTGATCAAATAATAAGGAGATGCATTCTAGATATGGAAGTTGATAGTGTGTTAACCTTTTGTCATACCTATGCTTGTGGTGGCCACTTTTCCATCAAAAAGACAACCGCAAAAATTTGTAATGCGGTTTTTATTGACCCACTTTATTCAAGGATGCTAATGAGTTTTGTAGATCATATGAAATATGTCAAAGGTTAGGTTCATTGTCCTGTCGTCATATGATGCCTCTCAACCCGATCCTAGTGGTGAAAATCTTTGATTGTTGGGGGATTGATTTTATGGGACCATTCCCACCTTCCTTTGGGTATCTTTACATTTTTCTTGCTGTCGATTATGTTTCTAAATGGGTTGAAGCAATACCTAGCCACAAAAATGATAATACAATTATTGTTAAATTTCTCAAAGAGCATATCTTATCTAGGTATGGCACTCCACATGTTATATTTAGTGATCAAGGGTCACATTTTTGTAACCGTTCTTTTAAGGCTTTAATGCGCAGGTATGGAGTCACCCATAAAGTCTCTACAGCTTATCATCCACAAACAAATGGCCAAGTAGAACTAGCAAATAGGGAGATAAAGCGGATACTTGAAAAAATGGTGAATCTGAACCGAAAAGATTGGTCCTTGTGTCTATCGGATGCACTTTAGGTGTATCAGACAGCATACAAGACGATTCTTGGAGCATCTCCTTATCGCTTAGTATTCGGCAAAGCATGTCATTTACCGGTAGAATTTGAGCACAAAGCATACTGGGCCATCCGGAATTTTAACTATAACTTGAAGTTGTCCGGTGAAGCGAGGAAATTGCAACTTTGCGAACTTGCAGAGTTGAGGGATGATGCATATAACAAGGCCAAGGACTTGAAGTCAATGATGAAGGCAGTGCATGATCATAAAATACTCCAGAAACATTTTGAACAAGGTAACAAAGTTTTTCTGTATGACTCGCAGTTACATCTCCATCCCGAAAAATTGCGATCACGATGGAAGGGACCTTATGTGGTGAAGAGTGTCTTTCCTAATGGAGTAGTTGAGGTTGAAGATCCTTCTGATGGTTATACATTTCGAGTCAATGACCAAAGATTGGAACTTTACTTGGAACACGAACATGTTAAAGACAGCCTCGAAGAAATCTCTTTGGTGGCCCCGGTTTACGTTTCTTAATCAGGTAGTTTCGTTCCATTGTATACTAGTTTTCATTTTGTTAAGTCATTGTTAATTTAGAATTTTTGATTTTAGTTAAGACTATCTTAAGTTTAATTTTTAGTTTTTAGTTTGATTTACTCTAATTTTTAGTTTATGGTTTATTTTTACTAATTTTATTTATATATTTTTATGTGTTTTCATTTTCATTTTGCTCAAACAAGGTGTTTTTGCTGTTTTTCAGCACAGCCCAGCACTTTGCCCCAGCTTATCTCACGCTGCAGCACACAGTAACACACACAAGAAGGCTAGGTCTTCAAGCTGCAGCCCACATAAGTTCAAGTTGCAGTGCACACACGTTCTGCACTTTATAAAACACATTTTTGTAGCCTTCTTCTTCATTTTCCTTTTAACAAAACACAGCACCACTCAACTCTCTCTCATCCTCTCTCCAAATCCCTCCTTGCCCATTCATTTTTTCCCATTTTCTCTTGATTCTAACATAATTTCTTGCAGAATTTCTCACTTGTGTGCAGATTTTGCTGAAAATTTCTCCACAAACCTTTGGTTCCAAGAAGCATTGTGGGATTTCAAGAGGATTTCAAGTTGGTGGGTACTCTTTCTTTCTCCAACTTTGGGCTGATTACATTCTCAAGTAAGTCAAAATTTCACAAAGAGGAATGGGCTGGAGTTCAAATGGTCGTGCACAATTCTCGGCTCCTCGCACCTTTGGTTACAAATGGAGTTTCCTTAACTTTTACTTTCACATTGCGGACAATGCTTATCTTAAGTTCCATAACATTGAATTATTGGGTGTCACCTTCCCTTTCTTTTTCATTTTAATTCGTTTGTTTTGTTTTTTTGTTTGTTCTTAGCATGCTTTGTGTTAGCCTTGGAGTTAATTCACATGTCAATGATATGAGCTTAATTGAGATAGCATATAGTGTTTAGAAGAAGTTAAATCTTACTTCGGTTTGAGAATAATTTAAGTGTCAATCCTCATTTGGTTTGAGACTCTGGTTTGCGGTAAGATTGCATGATTAGTTTAAAACATTTAGAAAAGTTTTATGTGCAATTGTTTTGTGAATACTTTTGCAGTCTCAATAAGCTCTAGAACTTATTTGATAATCATTTGAGGCGAAATCCTAGAATGCACACTACTTAGGATATGGTGTAGGCCATCTTTGGACTGTTTGAGCCTTTCAAACTTACCTTTGCTATATTTATCGCTAGTCACCTGTTTGAGCCCTTTCTTGAAAAAAGAATTTGAGCCTTGTTTCTTTTGATAACCCATTTACTTATCTTTATGAGCCTAAAAATATTTTATCCTTACCTTTCTGTTAAGAGAACTTAGTTTATACACATTTGTTGAGAAGTACTTAAGAGGAGTAAGGATAGAAATATGAAAAAATATTACTACTATAACCCAAGTACATTAAAGGAAATAAGTTGGTGGTTGTGGAAAAGAGTAAAAAAAAAGGAGGTGAATAGTTTTATGCCAAAATAATAAATAAAAAAATGAATAATGGCAAAGAAAGAAGAAAAAAAAAGTGGAGATTTATTGAGAGAAATGCTCGAAAAATGGTTGAAAGAGTTGAGTGTTGAAGTAAGGTTATCCAGTGCTTAAAGTGGTTGTGTTTAAAATTAAGAGATTGAGTTCTTTTACTTGTTGAATCCTTCTCGTTCTTTCTTGACCTTTACCTTAGCCTAACGTTACAAGCTTATTAAAGACCTATTGATCCAATGTAGTGTGATTTTTCTACAATAGTGGAGAGTGATTCGAAAAGTGAGCCTATGGAGCTTGATTTGTGATTGATGTCACGCTATTTAATATGTTTTTAGAGGCCAAGACTTGTATTCATGAATGTTGTGCATAAAATCATCCGGGTGTTTGGATTAATGGTTTGTGGTAAGATGGATGTTAAGAGTCAATAACAATTTTAAGATTGATGTTTGGATTACTTTTGGACTTGGGTGATATTTAATGATTCTATGTGTTGTGTGTTATGTGTGATTTTTGAGACAAAAAAGTTGAATTACTCTTAGATTAACGCTAACGTTGCTTTACTTTGTTTTGATTTCTACTATAGAATTCATTTCATATTGTCTTGTTTTTCGCTTAAATTGCTAGGAACTAGCAACAAGCTAGTTGGGGGTTATGATGAGAGTCATGAAATGCATCTTAATAGTACTATTTGTTAGCATTTTAGGGTTGATCTAGGGTTGAATTACACATTTATACCTTATCATTCTTGGATCATTGATCTATTTCGGTGCATTTTCAGGTGTTTTAGGTTCAAAAGAGATGGAAAGCTATCGTTGCTTAAAGCACGATGACTCGAGGCATACCGGAGTGAAGGCATGATTACAGAAATACAAAATGAAGAGAACCAAGGCTATGCGTCGCGGCCTCCAGAAGCATTCAGAAGTTAAGCCCACCAGCTGAGCGGCGGCCTAGACAAGGTGGAGCCGTGGCCTGTACAGTGCACACTACGGCCTGGATAGTGGAGTCGCGGCCTCTAGAAACATGAAGAAACCAGCACTCAAGGTGGTGTCGCGGCCACGGCGCACACGCGATGCCCTGTTTCCTAATTAGGGTTTTAATGATAGTTTAGACCCGAAAATACCCTTAAACTTTTTGTATTATAAATATATCACTTAGGGTTTGATAAAAGGGGGGAGAGAGCTGGGAAAACTCAAAAAAGCTGTCACATTCTTCTCCATTACAGTGTTCAAGCGTGAGCCCCATGGCGACTAATCTCTAAGCAAGGCAAAAGGATGAATCTCTAGGTGTAGTTGTTCTTATTTCTATTCTTGATTCAGTTGTAGTTCAGATTTATTATTAGACATTGTTATGATTTACTCTGGGATATAGTAAGAAGATTTACTTTTAATCCGGTGATTGCATCCTTCTCCTCCATATAAGTCTAGTCAAGCTCTTCTAATGTCAAGTTGATTGGATGTGATTGATTCCGGTAGATTTATCTTTTAGGTTTGTCTATTACTGCAATATTATTATTGAAATATATTGTTGTTTCTTGATAAATCTATAAGGTAGGTCATGTGTGCTTGAATAAAAAGTAAAGAGTACTTGATTACACCCAAAACATAACGCGGTAGTTGTAGTACAGTTTTGGGGTGTCGATTCCACAGGGAAACAAGTTAATTACAAAAGAAGGTGTAAATTTGAACACAAACGATAAAAGATTGATTGAAAGAATCTGATTTGTTAATTTTATGAAAAATGTGTGAATGATTGAATAATATAATAAAGAAACGACAAGGTTCCAGAAATCCTCCCTAAGTTCTTCTTGCATCAATACAGTTTTAATTTACAAAAATTATTGATTTGTACAGGCAATTCTGACAATTTAGTGAAACTCCTTTCCAAGTTGCGACACACACACTTTCTTCCCTTCATTTTGTCCTTCCAAAAGCACTCTTTCGCTCTGATATGCATGGGATCTTTGTGCTTTATTCAACGGTAGCTTTTCCCTCTCTTTTAGACTCCAAACACCTGAAAATGCATCAAAACAAATCAATGATCCAAGAATGATACTTTAGAATTGTTAAGGTATAAAAGTGAAATTAAAACTTAGATCAACCCTAAAATGCTAACAATTAAGTACTGTTAAAGTGCATTTTATGACTCTCATCACAACCTCTAACTAGCTTATTGCTAGTCCCTAGCAATTTAAGTGAAAACAAGAAATGAATCCTACGGTAGGAATCAAAACAAAGTAAAGCAATGCTAGTGTTAAACCAAGAGTAATTCACTTTTTCCTCAAAAATCACACATAACACACGGCACATAGAATCATTAAATATCACTCAAGTCCAAAAATAATTCAATCGTCAATCTTAAAATCGTTATTGACTCTTAACATCCATCTTACCACAATCCATTAATCCGAACATCCTGATGATTTTATGCATAACATTCGTGAATACAAGTTTTGGCCTCTAAAACATGATAAATTGTGTGACATCAATCACAAAAACAAGCTCCATAGGCTCACTTTTCAAATCACTCTCCACTATTGTAGAAAAATCACACTACATTGGATCAATAGATCTTTAATAAGCTTGTAATGTTAGGCTAAGGTAAAGGTTAAGAAGGAATGGGAAGGATTCAACAAGTAAAAGAACTTAATCTCTTAGTTTTGAACACAATTCTTTAAGCACTGGATAACCTTACTTCAATACCCAACTCTTCCAACCATTTTTCGAGCATTTCTTTCAACAAATCACTATTTTTTTTCTTTCTTTCTTCTTTCTCCGCCATAATTCATTTTTTTTCCACAACCCCCAACTTATCTCCTTTAATGTACTTGGGTTGTGGTAGTGATATTTTTTCATATTTCCACCCTTACTCCTTTTAAGTGCTTCTCACAACATGTGTATGACTAAGTTCTTTTAAAAGAAAGGTAAGGATAAAATATTTTTAGGTCAGTAAATGGTTTATCGAAAGAAACAAGGCTCAATTTTTCTTTTCAAGAAAAAGGCTCAAATAGGTGACTAGTGATAAATATAGCAATGGTAGGTTTGAAAGGCTCAAACGGTTCAAAAATGGCCTATATCATATCCTAAGTAGTGTGTATTCTAGGAATTCACCTCAAGTGATTATCAAGTAAGTTCTAGAGCTTGTCAAGACCGCAAAAGTATTCATAAAACAATCACACATAAAATTTCTCTAAATGTTTAAGACTAATCATACAATCTTACCACAAACTAGAGTCTCAAACCAAATGAAGATTGATACTTAAATTAATTTCAAACTGAAGCAAGATTTAACTTCTTCTACATGCTATCTGCTATCTCAATTAAGTTTATATCATCGACATGTAAATTGACTCTAAGGCTAACACAAAGCATGATAAACAAAAACAAAGATGGCACCAAGCAGTTCAATGATATGCAATAAGAAATGTATATCTTCCACCCCTAACTTAAGATAAGCATTGTCCTTAATGAAAAAACAAAAGTTAAGGAAACTCCCTTTTTAACCAACGGTGCGTGGAGTTGAAAGTTGTGCACGATCATTTGAACTGCTTCGTTTATTTATCCCTGAAAAATAAATACTAAAGTAAAACTGGAAAACAACAAAATAATAATAATAAACAAGAAAAAAGAAATATGGAAAACAATAAAAATAAAAGGATACGTTGTGGGTTGCCTCCCATGAGCGCTAAGTTTTACGTCTTCAGCCAGACACTCTTATTCCCTCCTAGAAAGACATAGGTTGAATGCACCCGGCACTGCTTCATTACCAAATTCGGTGCTTCTATGCTTGGGAGGGGCCTAAAGGATGTCATCAGTAACATCCACAAATTTTTGCTCGATATGTGCTTTGGTGAAGCCATGGGTGGCGGTGGACTCTAATGGATTAAGATGCTGGACCTTTTCCATGAATGAGTCCATCGTGTATGCTTGGTGGCTTTCATCCACATCCTCTGATTTCTTCGTTGTTGGGATGTGTAAAGACTTACCACTTACTGTCTTAATGGCATTCACCTCCTTCAAATTCTGTTGCGCCAGGTGCTGACCATGGGATATGGACTGAGCTTGAGCAGGGAACTTACCTCGCTCAGTCACACTCAAGCAGCTCATCAACTTGGACATTTGGCTCTTTATCTCCTTATGTTCTTCAACAACCTGCACAATTAACGATTCAAGTCTTTTATTAGTCTTACCCTGTGCCTCAATAAAAGCATGTAAAGTGTCTTCTAAAGAACTCCTAGAAGACACAGGTGCATGATATGGTGCAGAATATAAGCTAGGGGGTTGTGCAAGCTGCTGATTTTCAGATTTCCAGCTGAAGGTGGGGTTATCGCGCCATCCCGAATTATAGGTATTAGAGAAGGGTGTAAAAGGCTTCGTGTACATGCCTAAAGCATTACATTGTTCCTTATACATCCCTCTCATATCAGCAAATGTGGGACACTCTTGGGCGAGATGGTCTACCCCACCACACACAAAACATGGTTCAAAAGATTTTGCATGATTAACCACGTGTGTTGGCTTTGAGCTTTTAGTCTTTAATGCCTCTAGTTCCCTATTGAGCATCTCGACGTTGGCCTTAAGTTTATCCTCTTCCCTAAGATGGTAAATTCCACCACCATTTGAGTTCCCTATAGGTCGTGACCTATTTGTGCTTTCAGTAGCACTAGGTCCAGTCCAAGTGTGAGCTTTTTCAGCAAGCTCATTGAGGTACTCTATGGCCTCATCAGGATCTTTCTCCAAGAACCCACAATTACACATCATCTCTACAAATTGGAGCTCTCTATATGTAATTCCCTCATAAAAATAGCTTACCAAGCGCCAACTCTCATACCCATGGTGAGGGCATATACTCAATAACTCCTTAAATCTTTCCCAAGACTGATATAAGGTCTCACTATCCTTTTGTGCAAAGGTGGAGATTTACCTTTTCAAAGCGTTGGTTTTATGTTGGGGAAAGTATTTGTTAAAGAAAGCTCGAGTCATCTCAGTCCACGACCAAATAGATCGTGGTCTTAGTGAGTATAGCCAACTCTTAGCTCTATCCTTCAAAGCGAAAGGAAAGAACTTAAGCCTCACAATGTCATCGGTTTCATCTTGACTATGAAAAGTCGCGACTACTTCCTCAAACTCTCTAATGTGCACATATAGGTTTTCATTATCCAAGCCATGAAATGTAGGGAGTAATTGAATCATCCCTGGTTTAACATCTAATTGGCGAGTATTGGCTGGAAACATGATGCATGATGGTGTGGTTATGCGTGTAGGGTGGAGGTAATCCTGAAGTGTTCTAGCAACATTCTCATTATGGTTATCGGCCATGTTAACAGAATCCTCTAAATTCTCACTTGGGTTTCCACTATTGGTTTATCTAGGCGAGGTTTCACTATCAGACTCGGAAGGAGAGGGTAATTCTAGTTCGGGTCCTCTAATGAATCTACCTCGCAAATCTCTCGGTCTAAGCATACACCAAATAAATCTGAGGGGAAATAAATAAAACAAAATAATAATTAATTAATTAATTAATTAAAAAATTAAAACTAAGGTAAAGGAACAATATTACCGTATTTACAAACTGCTGAAAAGAAAAATATTTACAATTCTTCTATCGTCACACTCAAAGTTGACAAGCTTCCTTGTACTTAAGCGTGTTTCCCTGGCAACGGCGCCAAAATTTGATTACGCCCAAAACATAAAGCGGTAGTTGTAGTACAGTTTTGGGGTGTCGATTCCACAAGGAAACAAGTTAATTACAAAAGAAGGTGTAAATTTGAACACAAACGATAAAAGATTGATTGAAAGAATCTGATTTGTTGATTTTACGAAAATTGTGTGAATGATTGAATAATATAATAAAGAAATGAAAAGGTTCCAGAAATCCTCCCTAGGTTCTTCTTGCATCAATACAGTTTTAATTTACAAAAATGATTGATCTGTATGGGCAATTTTGGCAATTTAGTGAAACTCCTTTCCAAGTCGCGGCACACACACTTTCTTCCCTTCATTTTGTCCTTCCAAAAACATTCCTTCGCTCTGATATGCATGGGATCTTTGTGCTTTATTCAACGGTAGCTTTTCCCTCCCTTTTAGACTCTAGACACCTGAAAATGCATCAAAACAAATAAATGATCCAAGAATGATACTTTAGAATTGTTAAGGTATAAAAGTGCAATTAAAATCTAGATCAACCCTAAAATGCTAACAATTAAGTACTGTTAAAGTGCATTTTATGACTCTCATCAGTACTTCATAGCAATTACATTAGGGTTTTCATGTGCTTTGATTGAATATTTACCGATTACCTGTTTGGGATGTGAAACTAGCAATCGAGATAAAAATAATTGAATCGAGATTTGAATAAGGCAATGAACCTAGGGAGGATTCCCAAAACCTTGTTATTTCTCCAGAACCTTGTTATTTCTCCATTATATTCTTCATTATATTTACACAATTTTCTCACATTACTTCATTATCAAAATTCAAATTCTCTCATTTAATTTTTATCATTCATGTTAAGGTTTACACCTTCTCTTGTAATTCGCTTTTCCTCATGGGATCGACACCTCAACTATACACAATAACCGCATATTAGTTTAAGTGTAATCAGCAAGCTAATGCCATGGGCGAATTTCCAGGTCAATATAGGCAGAGATATGACCCTTTCTCCAACACCTACAATACTGGATGGAGGGATCATCCTAATTTTAACTATGGCGAAAATCAACAAAATGCTCCAAATGCCATTCTCAATCGGCCACTGGGATTCTTTCAACAAAGGATGCAATAGCCATACCAAGCTAAACCTCAACCCACTCCACAAAACTTAGGTGCATCTCCGGAAGACATAGTAAAAGCCTTTGCTACCAATACAATGCAATTTCAACAAGAAACCAAGGCAAGTATCTAGAGTCTGGAGAATCAAATGAGCCAATTGGCTACAACAATGGGTAAGTTAGAAGCACAAGGATCAAAAAAACTTCCATCTCAAACTATGGTTAACCCAAAGGAGAATGCTAGTGCAGTCACATTGAGAAGTGGAAAGCCGCTTAAAACTTCACCACATGCACTATCAAGTACACCATCCACAAAGGAAGAACAAAAAAGGAAAGCCATTCTGGAGAAAGATGAAGGCGAACCATCCACTGATAATTCGTCATCCCCCAAGGTAAGTGCAGAAATGCCTAACTCTTCTTATATTACTCCTCCACCTTTTCCCAGTAGGTTTACTAAGTCTAAAAATGAGGAGCAAGATAAAGAAATTCTGGAGACCTTCCACAAGGTGGAGGTAAATATACCTATTTTGGATGCAATAAAGCAGATGTCATGCTATGCCAAGTTCTTGAAAGAATTGTGCACCAATAAGAAAAAGCTGAAAAAGAATGAGTAAATAAGTGTGGGGTAAAACATCTCAGTAATGCTATAAAGGAAGCTTACACCCAAATGAAAATATCCAGACACTTTCACCATTCCCTGCACAATCGGCAATACCAAGTTTGAAAGAGCTATGTTAGATTTAGAAGCATCAATTAATGTGATGCCTTATTCTATTTATACTTCTTTAAATCTTGGACCACTTGAGGAAACTGGTATAATTATACAACTTGTTAACCATTCTAACACTTATCCAAAGGACGTTGTAGAGGATGTTTTGGTGCAGGTAAATGAATTAGTCTTTCCGGCAGATTTTTTAGTTCTATAGATAGAGGATGAGACATCTCCCAACCCAACACCGATACTACTAGAAAGACCATTCCTAAAAACCGCGCGAACAAAGATAGATATTCATGATGGGACTCTCACTATTGAATTCAATGGGGAAGTTATTCGTTTCAATACTATGAGGCCATGAGATATCCTAGTGATTTACATTCTATATTTTCAGTTGACATTATTGATTCTTTAGCACAACAATTATTTGAGTTGACTGGAAAAGATGGTTTAGATGTCGCCATTAGTGAGCACTTGAAGATAGAAACTCCCAAGAGGCCGAAACAGGATATACAAGTGACTGAAGATGTAAAGGAAGCTGTGGAATTCTTGGAAGCCCTACCACAAATGAGGTACGATGTTTTGTTCCTTGAATTACCTATATCTAATGAGAAACTTTTACCTTCTGTGATATAGGCACCTAACTTAGAACGGAAACCCCTTCGGAGCATCTTAAGTATGTTTATCTGGGTGAGAATGACACATTGCCTATGATCATTGCTAAGAACCTCTCAGATTTACAAGAGGAGAAGCTCATTCGGGTACTTAAAGATCACAAGACAACTATTGGTTAGACAATTGTAGATATCAAAGAAATTAGCCAATAAATGTGCATGCACCGAATATTGCTAGAAGAGGGATCGAAACTGATGAGAGTCATAAAATGCATCTTAATAGTACTTATTTATTAGTATTTTAGGGTTGATCGAGGTTTGAATTACACTCTTCTACCTTAATAACTCTAAAGTGATATTCTTGGATCATTGATCTATTTCGGTGCATTTTCAGGTACTTTGAGTTTAAAAGAGATGGAAAAGCTATCATTGCTTAAAGCTCGAAGATTCCATGCATATCGGAGTGAAGGAGTGCTCCCGAAAGGACAAAATAAAGGGTTTATGGGCAAGGAAGCCTTCAGTATGCGCCTAGGACCATACCAGAGAGAGCCTAGGCGCCCAGAAGCTCTAAACTCCACCATCAGACAAAGCCTAGGCGCCCAGAAGCTCTAAACTCCACCATCAGACAAAGCCTAGGCGCCCAGAAACTCCAGACTCCACCATCAAACAAAGCCTAGGAGCCTAGAAGAGAGAGCCGCGGCGCCCAGAGCCTCCACCTAACTAAGACCACCCAGAGCCTAGGTGCAAGTAAGTGAGAGCTGCAGCGCGCACACGATCCCCTTCTCCGAGTTATGATCTAATTAGGACTTTAATGATTATTTAAACCCTAAAACACCCTTGTACCCTTTGTATTATAAATAGATCACTTAGGGTTTGATAAAGGGACATTCATTAAAGCTGGAAATTGAGGTAAGAGCTCGACATTACGGTGTTCAAGCATGAGCCCCATGGCCAACTAATCTCTAAGCAAGGCAAAGGGATGAATCCCTAGGTGTAGTTGTTCTTATTTTCCATTATTAATTCAGTTGTAGTTTGGATGTATTGTCAAAACATTGTTATGATTTACTCTTTAATTTAATTAGAAGATTTTCTTAATCCAATTGCTACCAACCTTCCATGGGTTTGAGGATGAAAACCTCTATATCCATATTAGGGAATTTGAGGAAGTAGTAGCAACCTTTTAAGGTAGGGCTGATATGGTAGACACCGTTAAACTTCATTTTTTCCATTTTTCACTTAAGAAAAAGGCCAAGGTTTGGTTGTACTCGTTAAGGCCTAGGTTCATAGGTAGTTGGGATGAGATGACACAAGTTTTCTTCCAAAAGCACTTCCCAACCCATAAGACCAATAACCTCAAGAGACAAATCTAAACTTTGCATAAAAGGAGAGCGAAACCTTATATCAAGTTTGGCAACGTTTCAAGGACCTGTTGAATTCTTGTCCACACCATGGGTATGAGAGTTGGCGGGTAGTTAGCTACTTCTACGATGGGCTTCTAAGTAGGGAAAGGCAATTCATAGAAATGATATACAATGGGGACTTTCTTCAAAAAGATCCCGACCAAGCCATAGATTTTCTAGATGACCTATCGGAAAAATCCCACACTTAGACAGGACCAAATGCCATGGAAAGCACTAGGAGAAATCAACCCGCTGGGATTTATCAACTTAAGGAAGATGACAGCCTTAAAGCTCGTTTAGAGGCCCTAACTAAGGAAATTGAAGCCTTAAAAACCAATGATGCTAGAGCTCCCGAACCGGTTGCTAGGGTAGAGTCCCACGAGCCTTGTTTTATGTGTAATGGGGGTACATCATCTACCTAGGGATTGTCCAACTTATTTTAAGATGAAGGGAGAGTGTAATGCTTTAGGTATACCCTTTGGGAAACCACACTCACCTTACTCTAACACCTACAATCCTGGTTGGAAGAGTCACCCTAATTTTAGTTGGAGATCCGATATACAACCTCCTGCCCAACCTAGTACCCAATGGCAACTGGAAGCAACCTCATCTAATGTACCTCAACAATCTTTACCTTTAGAAGATATGTTTAAGTCATTTATGCAGGTACATGCTAAGAGTGTGGAAGAGCATGGCAAAATAAATCAACGATTGCTAGAGGAGTAACAAGCGATCAAAGAGGAACAAAAGGTGATAAAGAGTCAACTCACTAAGTTGACTAGTTTCTTGACGGTTCAAGAGCAAGGTCATTTTCCTTCACAGCCACAACCTAATCCAAAGAGGCAGCATATGGCACAAACCTCCAAACCTAAAAATCAAAATGTTAGAGAGGTTAATGCTATAATCACCCGCAGTGGTAAGAGATGGACCTACTCTACTATCACACTTGATTCCTAATACCATGAGCAACAAGGATGAGGCCCCCAAGGAACAAGAGGCCTATGATTATTGTCCGCCGGTGCCTTTCCCTCAAGCATTGAAAGGTGAGATTCTTGAACAACTTTAGAATTTTAAAATTAACCTCCCTCTTCTTCATATTATAAAATAGGTTCTCAACTATGCTAAAGTCATCAAGGATTTATGCACATTCAAGAGGAGGCACAATGTGAAGAAGACAACATTCTTAATAGAGCAAGCAAGTGTAATACTTGACAGCAAGACACCACCCAAATATAAAGATCCAGGCTGTCCAACGGTGGCTTGCCAAATTGAAAACAAATCTTATGGCCAAGCATTGCTAGATTTGGGTGCTAGTGTGAACCTCATGCCATACTCCATGTACTTGTAGCTCAATCTAGGTGAGATGAAACCAACCTCCGTGGTACTTCAATTAGCGAATAGATCGGTAAGAAAACCAAGAGGTATTGTGGAAGATGTTTTGTTGCAAATTGATAATTTCTATTATCCTATTGACTTTTTGGTTTTAGATGTCGTTTCTACTATGAACACAGAGTCAAAAATTTCATTGATACTTGGAAGACCATTCCTTGCCACCGCCAATGCCCTCGTTAATTGTAGGAATGGTCTAATGACATTATCATTTGGAAATAGGACTTTAGAGGTAAATGTTTTTCGAGTCTCAAGGCAGCCACATGAAGAGGATGAGTGTTTCGATACTTATATGATTGATAAGCTTAATTTGGGGAATTAGCACATTAAAGATAATTCTAACTCGTTGAAATTTCTTCCTAATAATTTTGAGTTCAATGATTCTTCGATTTATCCCCATGTCATTAATGTTGTTGATGTTTTTGATAAGTCACAAGGATTTATTAAGAAATCTTGGCAACCATGCTTTGAGGAGTTGCTTGAGAGAAGTCACATGGATATGGGAATCACATACCCTACTACTGATAGTAAATGGACAACACCAAGAACACTTTAGCCACATATGGTGGACTTTAAGTATTCCTTGCCAAAAGACTAGCACTAAGGCCACTGAGTATGGAGCCTCATCTTTGGCACCACAATGAGGCCAGCAGTGAGAGTGGTGTAGTATCTGGCTGAAGACATAAAACTTAGCGCTCATGGGAGGTACCCCACATCATATCCTTTAATTTTATTTTATTTTCATTTTTATTTTTCTTTTTTATTATTAGTATTTTGTTGTTTTCCAGTATTACCTTCGTATTTCGTTTTTAGGGATAAATATGTGTAGCAGTTCAATTGGTCATGCACAACGTTCGGCTCCATGCACCTTTGGTTAAAAAGGGAGTTTCCTTAACTTTTGCTTTTACATTGAGGACAATGCTTATTTTAAGTTGGGGGTGGAGGAAACACATTTCTTATTATATACATTGAATTATTGATCTCATCTAGACCAAGTTGGGGGTGGAGAAAAAGAAATGTTTTCTTTTTCGTTTTAATTCGTTTGTTTTATTTTTTTTATTTATTTGTTCTTGGCATGCTTTATGTTAGCCTTGAATGTAATTCATATGTCAATGATATGAGCTTAATTAAGATATCATATAGAATTTAGAAGAAGTTAAATCTTGCTTCGGTTTGAGAATAATTTAAGTGTCAATCTTCATTTTGGTTTGAGACTCTGGTTTGCGGAAAGATTGCATGATTAGTCTAAAACATTTAGAGAAGTTTTTATGTGCGATTGTTTTGTGAATATTTTTGTGGTCTCAACAAACTCTAGAACTTATTTGATAATCACTTGAGGTGAATTCCTAGAATGCACATTACTTAGGATATGATATAGGCCATTTTTGGACCTTTTGAGCCTTCAAACTTACCCTTGCTATATCTATCGCTAGTCACCTGTTTGAGCCTTTTTCTTGAAAAAGAATTTGAGCTTTGTTTCTTTCGATAACCCATTTACTTACCTTTATAAGCTTAAAAATATTTTATTCTTACCTTTCTTTTAAAAGAACTTAGTTATGCACATTTGTTGAGAAGCACTCAAGAGGAGTAAGGATGGAAATATGAAGAAAAAAAATATTACTACCATAACCCAAGTATATTAAATGAGATAAGTTGGGGGTTGTGGAAAATAAAAAACAAAAAAAAAAGAATGAAAAAGGTGGTGAATGGTCTTATGCCAAAATAAAAGAAGTGAATTATGGCAAAAAAAGAAGAAAAGAAAAAAAAAGGTGGTGATTTATTGAGAAAAATGCTCGAAAAATGGTTGAAAGAGTTGGGTGTTGAAGTAAGGTTATCCAGTGCTTAAAATGGTTGTGTTTAAAACTAAGAGATTAAGTTCTTTTATTTGTTGAAACCTTCCCGTTCTTTCTTAACCTTTACCTTAGCCTAACGCTACAAGCTTATTAAAGACCTATTGATCCAAGGTGGTGTGATTTTTCTACAATAGTGGAGAGTGATTTGAAAAGTGACCTTATGGAGCTTGTTTTTTGTGATTGATGTCACGCAAATTAAGTATTTTAAAGGTCAGACTTGTGTTCATGAATGTTATGCATAAAATCATCCGGGTGTTCGGATTAATAGATTATAGTAAGATGGATGTTAAGAGTCGATAACAATTTTAAGATTGATGTTTGGATTACTTTTGGACTTGGGTGATATTTAATGATTCTATGAGCTGTGTGTTATGTACGATTTTTGAGACACAAGGTGAATTACTCTTGGTTTAATACTAGCATTGCTTTACTTTGTTTTGATTCCTACCATAGAATTCATCTCTTGTTTTCACTTACATTGCTAGGGACTAGCAATAAGTTAGTTGGGGGTTATGATGAGAGTCGTAAAATGCATCTTAATAGTACTTATTTGTTAGCATTTAGGGTTGATTGAGGTTTGAATTACACTCTTATACCTTAATAACTCTAAAGTGATATTCTTGGATCATTGATCTATTTCGGCACATTTTCAGGTACTTTGAGTTTAAAAGAGATGAAAAAGCTATCATTGCTTAAAGCTCGAAGATTCCATGCATATCAGAGTGAAGGAGTACTCCCGAAAGGACAAAGTAAAGGGTTTATAGGCAAGGAAGCCTTCAGTATGTGCCTAAGCCCAGACCAGAGAGAGCCTAGGCACCTAAAAGCTCCAGACTCCACCATCAAACAAAGCCTAGGTGCCCAAAAGAGAGAGCCTAGGCGCCTAGAAACTCCAGACTCCACCATTAGAAAAAGTCTAGGCGCCCAGAAGAGAGATCCGCGGTGCCCAGAGCCTCCACCTAACCAAGACCACCCAGAGCCTAAGCGCGAGTAAGTGAGAGCCACGGCACGCACACGATCCCTTTCTCTGAGTTATGACCTAATTAGGACTTCAATGATTATTTAAACCCTAAAACACCCTTAGACCCTTTTTATTATAAATAGATCACTTAGGGTTTAATAAAGGGACATTTATTAAGGCTGGAAATTGAGGAGAGAGCTCGACATTACAGTGTTCAAGCATGAGCCCCATGGCCAACTAATCTCCAAGCAAGGCAAATGAATGAATCCCTAGGTGCAGTTGTTCTTATTTTCCATTATTGATTCAGTTGTAGTTTGGATTTATTATCAAAACATTGTTATGATTTACTCTTTAATTTAATTAGAAGATTTTCTTAATCCGGTGATTGCATACTTCTTCTCCATATAAGTCTAGTCAAGCTCTTCTTATGTTAAGTTGTTTGGATGTGATTGAGTCCGGTAGATTTATCTTTTAGGTTTGTCCATTATTGCGATATTGTCATTGAGATATATTGTCGTTTCTTGATAAATCTATAGGATAGGTCATGTGTGCTTGAATCGAAAGTAAAGAGTAATTCATATCAATTACATTAGGGTTTTCATATACTTTGATTGAATATACACCAATTACTTGTTACTTGCAATTGAGATAAAAACAACTGAATCGAGAGTGGAATAAGGCAACGAACCTAGGGAGGATTCCCGGAACCTTGCTGTTTCCCATCTATATTCTTCATTATATTTACATAATTCTCTCATACAATTTCATTATTAAAACTCAGATTTACTTATTTGGATTTTATCATTTCGTATTAAAGTTTACATCTTTCCTTGTAGTTTGCTTTTCCTCGAGGGATCGACACCTCAACTATACACAATAACCACGTATTCGTTTGAGCGTAATCAGACACCTACTAGAGAGGCACAACAAAGATTAAACCCACCTATGATGGAGGTAGTCAAAAAGGAGATACTGAAGCTTCTAGATGTAGAGGTAATTTACCCAATCTCGGATAGTAAATGGGTGAGTCTGGTATAAGTATTCCAAAGAAATTCAGGGTCACCGTCGTTAAGAACGAAGATAATGAGCTAGTTTTGACCCGTGTCCAAACCGGATGGCAAGTTTGCATCGACTACAAAAAACTAAACTCAACAACTTGCAAAGACCACTTTCCTCTGCCATTCATTGATCAAATGCTTAAAAGGTTAACCAATCATTCTTACTATTATTTCCTTAATGGTTATTCAGGCTATAACCAAATTGTGATCGCACCGGAAGACCAAGAGAATACGACATTCACTTGTCCATTTGGTACATTTGCCTACTAATGCATACCTTTTAGTCTTTGCAATGCTCCAATGACTTTCCAACGGTGTATGGTTAGTATTTTTTCGAAATATGTTGAAAACATCATAGAGGTATTTATGGATAAGTTTAGTGTCTATGGTGATTCTTTTGATAAATGTATTGATAACCTTACACTCGTTCTTAAACGTTGCATGGAAACTAACCTTGTGTTAAACTGGGAAAAAGTCCATTTTATGGTAGATCAAGGTATAGCATTGGGATATGTTATATCTTCTAGAGGTATTGAGGTTAATAAATCTAATATTGATCTTGTTCGTTCCTTATCACCTCCCACTAGTGTAAGGGAGGTTCGCTCTTTTCTTAGTCATGCAGGATTTTATCATAGGTTTATCAATGATTTTTCAAAGATAGCATTGCCCTTATGCAAGTTGCTTCAAAAGGATGTGGTTTTTTAGTTTGATGAGAAGTACAAAGAAGCATTTGAAAAACTAAATGAGCTCTTGACTTTGGCTGTGTCATCAAACCACCTGACTGGAACCTCCCATTTGAGATCATGTGTGACGTCAATGACTATGCTGTGGATGCTGTTTTAGGAAAACGAGTGGGAAAGCTTCCCCATGCCATCTACTAGGCCTCTTGGACATTAAATAATGCCCAGCTTAACTATTCCATGATTGAAAATGAGCTTTTGGCGGTTATCTTTACTTTAGAAAAATTTCGTTCATACTTGATTGGTACAAAGGTAATCATTTATTCTGATCATGAAGATCTTAGGTACTTGCTGACTAAGAAGGATGCTAAGCCATGCCTCATCTGATGGATACTTCTCTTGCAAGAATTCGATTTAGAGATTAAATACAAGAGAGGTAGTGAAAATCTGGTTGCGGATCTTCTAAGCCGCTTGATTGATGATGAAGATGTCGTACCACTGCAAGAGAAATTTTTAGATGAACAGTTATTTTCAATTGGATTGGTAGCCCCTTGGTACGCAGATATTGTCAATTACTTAGTTACCAAGAAACTATTGGTAGATTTGACTCGTGCTATGAAGGACAAGATTAAAGCGGATGCAAAGTATTATGTGTGGGATGATCCATATCTGTGGAAGCACTGCTCCGATCGATTGATAAAAATGTGTGTACTCGAATCTTAATTCTCTTCTATTCTTACCTTTTGTCATTCTTATGCATGTGGGAGACACTTTGGACCTAAAAGGACAACATTCAAGGTGCTTGATTGTGGTTTTTATTGGCCCTCGTTGTTTAAGGATGCATAACTCTTTTGTAAGTCCTGTGATCATTGTCAAAGAATAGGTCACTTAAGTGCCTGGTATCATATGCCACAAACCTCGATACTTTTTGTTGAGATTTTTTATGTTTAGGGCATTGATTTTGGAGACTGAGGTTTCAACCAAAAAGGGGGGTGAATTGGATTTATAAAAATTTTCCCTAATTAATCGCAAGTTTATAAAAACAAGTAAGACCACAAGCATGTAAACAAGTAATGTGTTGTAAATAAAAGAGTTTAAAGAATAGAAGATGCAAACTCAGTTTATAGTGGTTCGGCAATGTTGGATTCGTTCCGACCCTACGTCCACTTTCTTCAAGGAATCTCCTTGAAGTAATCCACTAAGAAACATAGTCGTGCAACTTCATGGGTGTTGTATAAACCTTACAAGCAGTCCCTTCCTCTTGGAAGCAAATCCTTTCCTCTCAGAAGCTAATCTCTTCCTTTCGGAAGCTATTCCCTTTACAATAAATGAGTTGCTATAAAGTAAATGGTAGAAAGATAGCAACGAAAACTTATACAACTGAATAATATCTCTCTTTCAAGGTAAAGCTTGAAGAAAATATTTCAAAGCTTTTGTGTATTAATGAGCAAAAACTTGATTGAATGTGTAATCTCTTATTTTTGAAATACTCAATAGAGTGAGTTTATATAGCCTTGAATTAATATGACCGTTTGATACTGATTTGGTACGTTTTGGTACTCAAGTCTGGCGCCTCAACGGTTATATTTTTCGAATTACCAGTCGACTGAGTCTTAGTACCAGTCGATTGGGTCAAGTGAAAACTCTCACTTTTAAGGCTATTGAAGGTACCAGTCGACTGGGGACAATCTGTCCAAAACACCAGTCGGCTGGTATGAAGCATCCAGTCGACTGGGGACACACTGTCCAAAACACCAGTCTTCTGGTATAAGTACCCAGTCGACTTGGTTGCCCTTCAACCCAATTTTTCATTCTTTGAATTGTTTTTGACTTATAAATGTTTGAATGAATAGTTCTGTTAAAATAATTTTTCAAAATGAGCCATTGGACAAGCTTGTTACCTGAACCGGTGAGATTTACAACTTGATTCAATACCTTGTACCTATACTAGATCTTCTGTCTTTGACTTGGTGTTTGATTCGAGTTGAGTTCTTGTATCTTGATTCTTGACTGTATGATTTTATCGCTTAATACACTTAGATAGCATTGTTAGCATAATTTAGAGTTGTGTTTTATCATCATTAAAATATATGTGAGGGTCAACAATCTCCCCTTTTTTTATGATGATAAAACTAATGAGAGAAAACAGTTTTTAAAAACTAAGTGTTGGATTTTTTGAAAAAATCGGGCAGAGTTTCCTCTATTTTTTTAATAAAACCAACCTGTAAAAATATAAAGAACAGTTTATAATGAACCTAACAAATCAACTCAACATATAAAATCATACACCAAGTTCTTTGAAGCAATGTTCCCCCTAAATCTATACACTATTTTGAGTTTACAGTTAGTTTTCTCATTTTCTCATATTTCTCCATTGTTTTGACAATAGCAAAAAAATAGGTAGTAAACTAAAAAAATAAGCTATATATATACCATACACATGAAGATCATGCATAAACAAACTTGTACGCGAAATTTGGTATCATTCAGAGTTAGGAAGCCTTCCCGGGAAGAACCGAAAGTTTCTATATATGCAGAAGTAGTTTAAAGCATTTATCCGAATACAGAAAGATTTAAAGTAATCTTATAGAATAAATGTAAAATAAGTATATGAACCAAGTCTAATCATAAAACATAAACATATACATCACAAGCTTCGGAGAGCTGAAATAGAAAGACAAAATACAGTAAATGATGAAATAATGTCCGTGCTAAGAACAATGGAAAAACTACATCTAAATATACATCAAAAGGAAGATAGAATGTGACTCAAGGGGTGGGAGATTCAGAGCCATCATGAATAAGATCTCGAAGCTTAGCCAGAGAGCCCACAGTATGCTCACGGTGCAGCTCAAAGTCATCCCGGAGAGAGTGGAGGTCGTGATGCGTGGCGTTGACTATAGAGCTCAAGCTCTAGAAGCCGAACTGCATGGTCAGCTGGAGGCTCATGATAGCCTATAGAAGATCGTTATACCCAGCTGGACCAACACTCGAGTCACTCATAGGAGGTACTCGATCATCCATATCCATAGCAGTAGCAACAGCATCTGGACCCTTGTCCTCATCATCACTGCTATCGTCCTCTCCAATCCGAATGTTCTTCTCGGCCTTTGAGTAGATAATGCCATCTTAGACTATGCATCCCATCTTTTTCAGTGAGATGATGTTGATGATGTCTTTGAGGCTGATATCCTCAGCCTCGGAGGCGAGGAGAGGCACCCAGAAGTGCTCGAGGATGAGTGTGATGAGCATCCCGTAGGGAAAGCATCCGGAGTCGCTCGTTTCACCATTTATCATATTGGCGAGTAGTAGGGGGTATTTATTGAAGTGGTGCTCAGTTTTAAGGCACCAAATCAATACGACATCTATCTTAAATAGATAGCCCCGACACCCGAGTCTTGGGTGAATGGTTCAACTCACAATGAGGTTAAACAATTTTGAGTCAAGGGGCATGTCACTACATGTGTGAAATGTAGTGGCTCAAAACACATAGTTAGGATCACCCCTAACTATCCGACATGCCTCCTCATAATCGAAATTGTCTGGACATCCGTCCAGACTCCATTGGATCCCTCCCACAGGGATCCTCAGGATACTTATCAAGAGGTCAGTGTTGACCTCAAATTCCACACCCATAACACTGGTTCTGAACCTCAGAGCCAGTGGACTGGGTTTCACTAAGTTCCCATAGAACTGGTGAATCAGTCTCGGGTAAAAAAATTTATAAATCTTGACCAGTGAGGTCAAATGTATCGCATCAAAAGCAGGTAATATATCAAAATTACCATGACTAATAGATTCGAAGTCGACGAATCTACCCATCATGATCTTTTTATGGCAGATAATGGATATATACCGGTCTTTTGTTGCTAGGCTGGAGAATAAAGAGTCGTCAAGCTCTGTCCTGGGCTTCTTACTTGAGGAGCCCACTACACCCTTCCCTCTGAAATTCAGAGCCATAGATTTGGTGGACCTTATCCTAGTAGGCGCATGAGGTCCCCCAACGGTGGTTTTAATGCGGATTCGATCAGTCATTTTGGAAGATTAGAGTTTTTGGGAGAAAAAGGGATTTGGATGGAAATTAGAATTTCAATCGTAGAAAGTTGAAACAGATGGTGTGGATGAGTAGATCGAGGTGTGTATGAAGTGTTTTGAGGATTTTTTGATCAAAAGAACAAGATTTTTTAGAGAGGGAAAGCTTAGGGTTTTGAAAATGAAGTGAAAATCTGGAAAAAAACGAAGAGATTATTTATAGAATTGTGATACTAGTCAACTGGGGTTAGGGTACCAGTTGACTGCGTCCTTTGCAGATTTGAAAAGTTTCATATACCAGTCGACTGCGTAAACTGGCAGAAGGATACCAGTCGACTAGGTAGTTCATACCAATCGACTGGGTGGTTAACTGATTTTCAAAAAATGGCTCCAAACAAGGTTTTTGATTACTAGTCGACTGGTATAGACATACTAGTCGACTGGGAGATTAGGTAGAGACTTACCAGTCGATTGGGATAGATTTACCAGTCGACTGGACCCTTTAGAAAAAATTTTAGTCTTGAATCTTAGCACGAATTTTGTTTATCTATGCCATCTTGAGTGAGGGAAATATTAAATAAGGTTTAATACTCTTTCACTAGATATCAAGTATGCAAATGATGAATGATGATGCAATTAGGCATATAGTTTAGTATAATCTAACAATCCCATTAACAGTCTAATTTTGCATAAACTAGCTTCACTTATTGGTTTTGTAAGAATGTCTACTATTTGATCTTCTGAAAGAATGAATTCTAGTTTAACATCACCTTTTTTAGAATGGTCTCTTAAGAAATGATGTCTAATTTCTATGTGTTTAGTTCTAGAGTGTTGAATAGGGTTCTTGGTTAGGTTGATAGCACTAGTATTATCGCAAAATATTGGAATGTTTTTGAGGTTCATGCCATAGTCTTCTAGTTGTTGTTTCATCCACAACACTTGGGCGTAACAACTTCCAGCTGCTACACATTCCGCCTCGGCGGTTGATAGTGTAACTGTTGTGACAATTATCAACCTAAATAAATACACAAATAACTATCCTAGTTTTGCTTGCAAGTGTACAAGGTCAGTAGTAGCATAGTGTGCAAGTGCGAGATCATTTCCATAGGGATTGGTGAATTTCGTTTTAGAATTTGTTTCTTTAAGGTAAAAAGAGAAATAACTGTTGATTGTGAGTAAATAACAATAATGAGAACATAGGACTACGATATCCACTACTAATTATAATTTCCCACTAAATAAGGTGTCAATGCTTTAGTCTTATCATGAATATTTAATGGTTGCCAACCTGAGGGCTTGGCCCACACCTTAGGCTATTGATCTCCCTATGCAACGAGTTAGGCATGGTGTATACTCTAACTTTTTTCTCTCCTAAGGGATTCAGTATGGGTGTCTACTAAGTTGTTCGTCAAAAAAGCATGAGGGTTGTGGAGATCGTCAACCACACGGGACCTAGGGCTTAGTCTGCTCTCGGTTTCTCATTTTGATTTACCCAGGAATCCAGTGTGGATATCTCTTATTACTAATGTCGAACCCAGGACTCAATCATCCAAATTGATTCGACTAACTAATCCATACCACATACATACGTTGATCAGGCACACATATATGAGGAATTTAAATACAAACAGGCATTAATCAAGTTAAATATTCTAACAAGGCTATAGCAAAGATAATCAATGAATAAACATGTGGAAAAGCATAACTAGGGCTTCAATCGAGCCCTATAAGAGTTTAGTTACACATGCTAGTTAAACTAAACATTCTAAACATAATGAAATAAAAACATAAACTTAAAACCGAAGAAGACTCGAGGGACGAGTCGTTAATTCCTCTCCTAAGCTTGCTACTTCGAATCTCAAACTAAAGGTCCGGTTTATGTGTTTTACAAGGCTATTTATAGGGTCCTCATGGTGTCCCGAAACCCTAATTTCCTTTTTGGAGTCTGGAGACTTCTTTCTATATCTGGCTCTACTGCCTCTGGAGTAATTGCACTCGAGCGTATGCGGGATGTGCTCGAGTGCATGGGTGCTCTCGAGCTTTCTTCGAGTGCGCTCGTGCTCTTGTGCGCTCGATCTCAAGAAGGGTGCGCTCGAGCGCACCTTGCTGGATGGCAGAACTTTCCTTTTGCTTCTAAAAGCTCCAAATTATCATCTTTTTGTCCAAGTCCTGTGAAAAACACATAAAACACGAAAATAAAGTAGGCACTACTGAAATATATAAATAAATAGTCTAACAAGTGTAAATTAAAGGGCTTAAATATGACTATTTAAGCACTTATCACACCCCCAAACTTACATATTGCTAGTCCCTTAGCAATACAAAACTAAAGACTATGTTAAAACAAAATTAAAGATAAATTTGTTTCCATGATACTCAAAGATTTGGGTTGTGCATAAAACTATGATAACCATTCATAAGTAAGCTTATAATAAAAACACATTTTGTATTGAAAAAGGATTTTCAAAAGCTCATGTTACTTACCTAAGGCTGGCTTAAGGCATCGCAAGTTTGATTTGTATATGATGAATTAGCACATATAAGATGGGGCTTCCACATGATTTTAGTGTATAGTGTTCCGGTGCCCAAACCTTTATCGAATTCCTTATCAAAGAGAGCAAAAATGGCATAATACTTGCTTCTTTTTCTTTTTATTTTATCATGCGATCTTTGCCATGTTGAGTTCCATCGAGCTTTCTAATTGACCCTTATAACGAGTGTTTGGCCAATGACTCCCAAACCAGAAGGTTTTAGGGCATTAGGTGTAAAGATACCCTTAAGGACTTACTAACTCGAGTCAAAAAGGCTACGGAACTAACAAGTTTTAATGCTTCTAAGTGAAATTCCCACCTTTTGACGTGAACACTCACTGCTTACTGAGGCAAGAGGCCTAGTTACTGAGTGGAAATTTTCATTATGATCATTAAAGGCTTATTTCCCACCTTTTGACATGAACATTCAATGCTTACTGAGGCAAGAGGCCCAGTTACTCAATGAAAAGTTTTTAATGATCATTAGAAGCTTTCGATTCTTTTTGCATGATGAACATTTTTCTTTATTTTTCTTATGCCAAAGTGTTCTTTTTAACAAGTTATTCGATTACAGTTAGGTTATGAAAACATATATAAAAGAATTATGTGTTATACCCCACACAAATGCGTGCTAAATGTGCTCATGCAAATTTGGATCAAACTCGTGAATTCTTAGGTGCCTTAAGGTAGGTAACTAAACTTTGTAAAATTCCTATTACAAGACTACGTGATCTAGTTTTTAAGCTTACTAATGAAGTGTTATAATAGTTTTTAAATTAACCAAAAATTTTGTTACCAAATGAACATACATTTATCTTTTCTAAAAAAAAAACTGGGACCTAGTGTGTGCATGTGTTTCAAGTGTGTGCGTAACAGTGTCTCCCACTACCCCCAGACTTAAAATACACATTGTCCCCAATGTGTGTATGGCATGGAAAGATCTGACCTGGGAGATGGAGAACTAGGTTGCTTGCTTTGCTCGTAACACGCCCCTAAACTTGAACTGGATGCACGCACTAAGTACCTAACAAAGAAAAAGAAATATTGTTCTGGAAAACAAGAAATATAAATAATAGACATGTAATTATAAATATAAATAAAAGAAAAGTACTAAAATTAAAAAGATATGTCTGGGGTGCCTCCCATGAGCGCTAAGTTTTACGTCTTCAGCCAGACAGGGTATCTTCTCACTACTGATCATCTGTGGGTGCAGTCGAAGAGGTACCGGGTGCAAGAGGTAGGCGGTCAAGAATGGCCTATGGCATCACCTCCTATCGTGTAAACTGTGTCTCTAACCCATCGATCCACTGATGGATCAAATAGGCTGCCTCACGATCCTACCGACAGATATCAGACAGCTCATAGCGGAAGGAAAACAGCTCATCTAGGAGGTGCTGATACTCTATGGATCCCATGTCTGGCTAGTCCTCCTCCCATGAAGGGCTCACTGGTGGATGCTCGGCTTCTATCGGATCATCCACTATGGGCTCGTCAGCTGGAATCTATAATCGGGGGCCTCGGGGCATATGAAACTAGCTGAGGCTCCACTGGGCTCTCCCAAAGAAATAATGGTCACTAACCAGGCCGTCTATAGAGGAGCCTCTAATCCTCTTCTTCTTAAAGATGTGACTGAGCAAGAAGGGGAAAGGAAGGCCCCAGGCATTAGCTATGGTCGTCTGTCGGTTATGTAACCCATCCCAGAACTTGTGTATCTGACTCCATATGACCGTTGGGATAGAGTACTAGTAACCCTGGTGAAAGGCGTAGAGAGCCTGTAAGAACTGATCCCACCTCTGTGTCTTACGCCTTAAAGGACACACATTACGCTGCAGGACTGAGTCAATGAACCATAAACGGGGAGGCAACCTCGACCAGCTCCCAGTATTGTTGTGACGGTCTGCATACTGGCCCGCACACATATCATCTATGTTGTGTGGGAGAGGGAATGGGTCAGGCTGCTCCTCTATGTGGTTGTCCTCTGGTGGGGACTCATCACAACAGTGTAAAGAGCAGGCTATGTTGGTGGTGGTTAGCTCTATGAATCTTCCCTAGACTGAGGAAGATAAGATCTCTGGCCTGGTGCAGTCATAGGTCAGGTTCTCATAGAAGTTGACCAAAAATCGTGTGTATGCCGTCGAGCAGACTGGCTGGAATAGCCGCTTGAGTCCCCGGTTCTTGAACTCTTGGACCGCCCATCTTATGGCATCCAAATTCTTGAAGTCCGCATCTATATTGAATATGGTCTCGAACAGTATTTCACGTTGCTCGAAACTGGGTCGGGATAATTGGTGTCGTTTGCTGGAAGCTCGGGATGTGGAAGCCATGTGTTATGGAAAAATAGTGTTGCTTCTGGTCTGATTGCGCTCGTGCGCAGCTGCTTGTGCACTCGATCGCACAGATTCAAGCGCACTCGATCGCTAATACCAAGCGCTCGATTGCACTCGGTCAGGCAATAGATCGAATACTTTATGCGCACCAAAAACCAGAAGCTATAAAATTTATACACACTTGATCCCAACCTTCTGCAAATGTAAAAATACCCAATCAACACATAAGATAAACATATATCAATATGTAAACTCAAGATTAAGAACCATATGTGATGGTGTGCATGTAAGTGGAAAAAAATTGGTTTGCATACCATGTTGGATTTGGGAAATTTCAAGGGAAGATGGTCATGTGGATAGGTTGCACGGCGGTAGGGTGGTGAGTGTGACGGAGGAGCGGTGAAAATGTGGTGGTCGAAGGGGTGTGTTGGTGGGTAGTTAGCTTGGAGGATGAGTTTTAAGAGCAGTTGGCGGTGTGAGTGCGAGAGAGCGTAGCATGAATGCGTTTGAGCGCAGGGGTGAAAAATGGGTTTTTGAGCTGAGTATATTTAAAAATCCTCACAGCTTCTGCCCTGAATGCGCTTGAGTGCATAGTGAAGTGCACTCAATCACATGTGTACGAAACTGCTTAATGTAGTGCGCTCGCACGCACTGGGGTGCAGGGCAAGAAGATGCTCTAGCACATGTGGTGTGCGCTCGATCGCATAACATATAATTTTCTTAAGAGCAAAAGAAGTATTAGTTATGCAAATGGAATTGCTCAAGTGCTCTCTATGGTAGCTTCAAGGCTATGTCCTTTGAAGGAGGCATTTAGGACCCCCGTCAGGTGGTTCCAGTGCCGTCGACAGCTGCTTTGTCTCCAATTTGGGTGCCTGGTCATTAAAATAAGAAAAAGTAGTATTAGTAAGTGCAAGATTTTTAAATTGGAGATTACACTTACTTGGAAGCTTGGGTGTGTTCTTGATGGTGTGCACAGCTCCATTAATATCCTTAATCACGTTATCATCCTCTGGCCTAATGTCCAATCTCGTGTCAACATGGTTGGGGATGGTCTCCAATGGAACAGTGCAATGGACTTGAGACACTTTTTCACCAATACCTTGCATAAAGCTCACATTATAACACTCATTATTAGTTTTCGTGGAGTCTAGTGTATTAAATATTTTAAATTATACTTCTTCATCATTTACTCTCATAGTGACAATGCCCCTTTTCACATTAATGTTTGTGTCAGCAGTGATCATAAATGGTCTCCCTAAGATGATAGGGAGTGGTATAGGCATATGTCATTCCTCCATGTCTAGCACAATAAAATCAGCAGGTAAAATAAATTTACCTACTCTTACTAACACATCCTCAAGGATACCTCTTGGTTGTTTGATCCTTCTATCAGCCAATTGCGAAGTAAAGGAGGTTGGTTGGAGTTCCCCCAAATCTAGTGTCTCGTATACACTGTAAGGTAACAAATTGACACTCGCTCCTAGGTCTAATAGTGCATGCTCGAAAAGCTGGTCACCTAGCCTGTAGGGAATAGTAAAACTAGCCGAATCTTTTAGTTTAGGTGGTAGTTTTCTTAATAGTACAGCACTCACCTCTTCGGTCAAGGCTACCGTCTCATGTTCCTGAAATTTTTGTTTGTTAGTGCAACAATCTTTTAAAAACTTAGCATAAGCAAGAAGTTGTCTTATTGCATCTAATAAAGGAATATTTATTTCTACTTTTTTAAAAGTTTCGAAAATGTCAATCATTTTAGTTTCCTTTTTAGGCTTCACTAACCTTTAAGGGAAGGGTGTAGGTGTATTTACCTTTTCCATCTCTCTTACCTTAGATGTGGAGGCTTGGTCTAGAGATGCTTGTGTAGGCTCATTGGGGCCGATGATTTTACCACTTCTTAAGGTTGTTACAGCATTCAGTTGCTGATGTCCTCTTGGATTAGGTAGTGGCTAGGCTGGGAGCTCTCCTTGCTTTCTGGTACTTAATTCCTTGGCCAATTGTCCCATTTGCACCTATAGTCCTTGGATGGCTTGATCATGTTTTGTAGTGATTTGCCTCATTTCAGTCCAAAATTTCCTTGACTCTTCCATGAATTGTTCATGTTTATTCAGGATTTGTTGCTGCTGAGACGCTAGTTGCCTCACAAGACTTTTGAGGTCATTCTTCTTTGGTTCATGAGCAGTTTGGGCTGCTGGTTAGAAGTTTATTTGCTGCCCTTGATTGTTTTGATTGTTTCTCCATGAGAAATTTGGGTGATTCCACCAGCCAGGGTTGTAGGTGTTTGCATAGGGGTTATTCTTTGGTGGATAATTATTTAATCCCACAAAGTTATCTTGATCATGATTTGCATATGAATACAAGGGACATATATCAGTATTATGATCAAATTGTGAGCAAATGGCACATACCTGGAGTGGTGTAGCTTGTGGGTTCGTTGAGGTGTTCTGAGCAGCCATAGCTTTAACTAATAAGTCAAGTTTCCTCTCCACAGTAGCTATTTGAGAAGATGATACTCCATTTAGGTTTACCTCATACATACCCTTACTTTTGGTTATATGTCTACCTCGAGAGGGGAACTGCTGCGTGTGTTCGCTTAGGGTTTCAAAGAGTTCCATTGCTTCTTCGCTGCTCTTTTCCATGAGCACTCCTCCACAACCTGAATCAACAATATTTTTGTTAAAATCACTCAAACCTTCATAGAAAGCTTGTACCAGTTCGTCTTGGGGTAGGTTGTGGTGTGGGCACTTGAGTAGTAGCTCGTTGAAGTGTCCCCAGGCCACGAAGAATAGATCTCCATCCTTTTGTTGGAATGATTGAATTTCCTTCCTTATTTGCCTCGTCTTTTGGGCTGGGAAGAACTTCCTTAGAAATTTGCTAGCCAACTCCTCCCAAGTGTGGATGGAAACTGCAGGCAAAGAATTATACCATAATTTAGCATTATCTTTCAAGGAAAAAGGGAAAAGAATTAACCTTATTCCTTCTTGGTCTAAGCCTTGGATGTGTTGGAATTTGCAAAGGTCGAAGAACTCTCGAAGGTGAAAATGTGGATCCTCACTACGTGTACCTCTAAAGTGAGTCAGTGCACTGAGTATCTGTGGAGAAATGTAATAGTTTTCTTCCACCTCAGGTTGATATGTAATACACAAAGGTTGATCAAGATTCTGTGGGATGAAGGATTGCTTCATCGGCCTCTGCTCAGGTGGTTGCTACTTGGCTATTTGTTCTGCCATTGGTATCTCTTCCTCGGTTCCTCCTTCTACCTCTTCCGAGTTATCCCTAAACCTTTGTCGAATAGTCCTCTCTAGCGCCGGATCAAGGGAAGGAATATCGGATGCTTGGATCGACGTCCGTGCATGAATCGATGGTAGTTACGTAAGTGCAGCAGTCAAATACTGCTGCTCGGATGACTCTCTACCTCAATTGCGCTCGATCGCACAAAAGAGTCCATTCAATTGCAAGTGGCACAGAAAGCTCTCCTAGAGTAACTGGAACAGAGAAAAAGGAAAATTGATTAGGGTTTTAATGATACGAAAAATAAAATAAACACAATAATTAAGAATGGAATAGAATAAAAAGGAAACAACAAAAATCAAACTAAATGAAAAATTAATTCTAAAAAGAAATTTAGTGCAATCCCCGGCAACGGCGCCAAAAACTTGTTGTGACGACTATCTACCTAAATAAATACACAAATAACTGTCCTAGTTTTACTTGCAAGTGCACAAGGTCAGTGGTAGCATAGTGTGCAAGTGCGAGATCATTTCCATAAGGATTGGTAAATTTCGTTTTAGAATTAGTTTTTTAAAGGTAAAAAGAGAAATAACTGTTGATTATGAGTAAATAACAATAATGAGAACATAGGACTACGATATCCACCACTAATTATACTTTCCCACTAAATAAGGTGTCAATGCTCTAGCCTTATCATGAATATTTAATTGTTGCCAACCTAAGGGCTTGGCCCACACCTTAGGCTATTGATCTCCCTATGTAACGAGTTAGGCATGGTGTATACTCTAACTCTTTTCTCTCTTAAGGGATTCAGCATGGGTGTATACTGAGTTGTTCCTCAAGAGAGCATGAGGGCTATGGAGATCGACAACCACACGGGACTTGGGGGTTAGCCGCTCCCGGTTTCCCATGTTGATTAACCCAAGAATCCGGTGTGGATATCCCTTGTTACTAATGTCGAACCCAGGACTCGATCATCCAAATTGATTGGACTAACTTATCCATACCACATGCATACGTCGATCAGGCACACACATATGAGGAATTTAAATACAAACAGGCATTAATCAAGTTAAACATTCTAACAAGGCTATAGCAAAGATAATCAATGAATAAACATGTGGAAAAGCATAACTAGGGCTTCAATCGAGCCCTATAAGAGTTTAGTTACACATGCTAGTTAAACTAAACATTCTAAACATAATGAAATAAAAACATAAACTTAAAATCGAAGAAGACTCGGGAGACGAGTCGTCAATTCCTCTCCTAAGCTTGCTACTTCGAATCTCGAACTAAAGGTTTGGTTTATGTGTTTTATAGGGCTATTTATAGGGTCATCATGATGTCCTGAAACCCTAATTTCCTTTTTGGAGTCTAGAGACTTCTTTCTATATCTGGCTTTGCCGCCTCTGGAGTAATTGGGCTCGAGCGTATGCGGGATGCGCTCGAGCGCATGGGTGCGCTCGAGCCTTCTTCAAGTGCGCTCGATCTCAAGAGGGGTGCGCTCGAGTGCACCTTGCTGGATAGCAGAACTTGCCTTTTGCTTCTGAAAGCTCCAAATTATCATCTTTTTGTCCAAGTCTTGTGAAAAACACATAAAACACGAAAATGAAGTAGAAACTACTTAAATATATATATAAATAAAGAGTCTAACAAGTGTAAATTAAGGGGCTTAAATATGACTATTTAAGCACTTATCAGTAATGGAGTTTTGTTTCTTAGAAAACCAAGAGGTTAACATTGCACCTAGGAATTGGCATATTCCACTTGTGCTCTTTCTATCTAACCTTCACCCTGCAAAATCAGCATCTGAATATCCTACAAGCTCAAAAGATGAATCTCTATAGTACCATAATCCTAGGGTTTGAGTTCCTTGTAGATATCTAAGGATCCTTTTACTGCAACTATATGTAATTCCTTAGGATTAGCTTGAAATCTAGCACACATGCATACACTGAACATAATATTAGGTCTACTTGCAGTAAATAAAGTAAAGCTCATATCATACTTTTATAATATTTAGTATCTACACATTTACCTCCTTCATCAAGATCAAGTTTTGTTGAGGTACTCATGGGTGTACCAAGTAGCTTTGAGCTTTCCATCCCGAACCTCTTTAGTAGGTCCTTAGTGTATTTTGATTGATTGATGAAGATGCCTCCTTTCAATTGTTTGATTTGAAGTCCAAAGAAGTAGGTAAGCTCTCCTATCATGCTCATTTCAAATTTAGCTTGCATGCACTTGGAAAACTCTTGACACATACATTCATTAGTAGCAGCAAATATAATATCATCAACATATATTTGGACTAGTAGAGTGTCATTTATGTGAGTTTTTGTGAAGAGGGTTGTCTCTACTTTACCTCTTATTAAATTATTGTCAATCGAAAATTTACTTAGTCTTTCATACCATGCTCTTGGAGCTTGTTTCAACCCATATAGAGTTTTAGAAAGTTTGTAGACATGATTTGGAAGACTAGGATTCTCAAATCTAAGAGGTTGCTCAATGTAAACCTCTTCTTCGATAAAACCATTTAAAAATGCAGTTTTTACATCCATTTGAAATAACTTAAATTTGTTAAAGCATGTAAAGGCTAATAGCATTCAAATAGCTTCTAATCTAGCTAAGGGAGCATAGGTCTCATCAAAGTTTATTCCTTCTTCTTGATTATATCCCTTAGCAACTAGTTTAGCTTTGTTCCTAGTTACTATTCCACTTTCATCCATCTTATTTCTAAATACCCATTTAGTTCCTATTATTATATGATTCTTAGGTCTAGGAACTAGATTCCATACATTGTTTCTTTCAAATCGATTTATCTCTTCTTGCATGGCAATTATCCAATCGTTTTCTTTTTCGGCTTCTACAAATGTTTTAGGTTCTATTTGAGACAAATAGGCTACATACTTGCAAATGTTCCTAATTGAGGAACGAGTTCTTACCCCTTGTGAAGGATCACCAATCACTTGATCGATTGGATGATAATTCACATACCTCCAATCTTTGGGAAGACTATCCTTTTATTGACTTGTAGATGGTTGGTCCAATTTGAGAGTTTCCATCTCTTGATTTGTTTGAGGTGAGCTCTCCTTTGGGCCAACAATGGGAGTAGGTACCTCTGTTCTTGGAATGAAATCTGCATCATCATTGAAAGAAACTTCTCTACTACTAATTGGATTAGACTCATCAAGAGTTACATGTACAGATTCTTCTACCACTAGAGTTCTCTTGTTGAAGACTCTATAAGCCTTACTAGAGGTTGAATATCCTAAAAATATCCCTTTATCGACTTTAGAGTCAAATTTACCCAAGTTAGTTTTATTGTTATTTAGGATGAAGCATTTACAACCAAATGTACGAAAATAAGAGATATTAGGCTTTTTACCTTTCCATAATTCGTACAGAGTTTTCTCAAGCATTGGCCTACCGCTTCCACCTAAAAGTATTTTGGTAAAATATTTCACAAAGCATTGTTCTTGCAAATTCTTCTAGAACTCTATTTTTCCTCTCAACAACTTCATTTTGTTGAGGAGTTCTAGGAGCTGAAAAGTTATGATCAATTCCATTTTCATCACAAAATTTTGAAAAACTTTGGTTTTCAAATTCTTTTCCATGATCACTTCTAAAGCTTGAAATACAAATTCCTTTTTTTCATTTTGAACCTTTTTGCAAAAGTTTTCAAATCCTTTGAAAGCTTTATCCTTGTAAGCAATAAAGATAACAAGGTATATCTTGAATAGTCATCAACAATAACAAAAGCATATTGATGGCCACCTAGACTAATGGTACTTATTAGACCAAATAAGTCCATATGCAAAAGTTCCAATGGTCTAGTAGTTGAGACTATATTCTTTGATTTAAAAGAAATCCTAGTTTGTTTTCCCATTTGACAAGCATCACATACTTTGTCTTTTTCAAAATTGATTTTGGGAAGTCCAATGACTAAATCTTTTCTTGAAAAGCTTTTAAGCAAATTCATATTCACATAACCAAGCCTTCTATGCCATAGCCATGGGTTTTCACTAATTGCTGGAAAACATTTTTCATTTTCTGAATGCAATGATTTTAAATCAACTATATAGATATTTTCATGTCTATGGCCAACAAACTTGATCTTGTTACTCTTGATGTCTATGACTAGACAATGAGAGGTTTCAAATATGACTTTGTTGCCTTTGTCACATAGTTGACTAATGCTTAGTAAATTTGGCTTAAGGCCTTGTACTAACAATATATTATCAATGGTTGAGAAATCATTACCAACTTTTCTATGCCCGATGATCTTTATTTTTGTGTTGTCTCCAATGGTGATAACTCCACCATCTCTTAAAGTTAGCTCCTCGAATACACTTTTATCACCGGTCATATGCTTTGAGCATCCGCTATCAAGGTACCAACAATTACTTTTTTCCTTGGTGTGGAGACATATCTACATCACACAAGGATACACAATTTTATTTTTAGGTACCCAAAATTTCTTGGGTCCTTTGGGGCTAGTCCTTGAAAATACAGTTCCTTTTGGGACCCATACTTTCTTAACAGAATATGGTGATCTATTGACATGTTGATAATGCATAATCCTAGGACAATAGTTATTGAAATTTTTAGGATGACTTAGTTGTGCATGTCTATAATTCTTAGGATAAGTATTCCTAGGATATATGTTACTAATGTGAGGAATATACATGTCATTTCTAGGAAATGTATGATGATGATTTCTTGAAAACATGCTTGCATTATTATGAATATGCATATTATTTCTAGGACAACCATGATGATAATTCCTAGGATATGCATGTGCAGTGTGCAAGTCTTGAGTATACATATTATTTCTAAGATGCATATGATGGTTACTCTAGGATGTGTATAAGCATTTCTTGAATGAGCATACATAAAAGCATGAGTATTTCTAGGATGTTTCATTATTGTATATGCATTAGAATTAGCATTTCTAAACTTGCTAGCATTCATTAAGGGTATGATTTTGACCTTGCTAATGATCTTTGAAGTAGAGGTTTCATTCACACATGATGCTTTCGTGAATAAGCTCTCTTTTGATTTTTGCTTGCCTAATGGAGAATATCCTAACCCGGATTTTCCTCCACTTAATCTTTGGTAAGATAGCACTTCATCAAGTTTTTCTTTTCCAAGCATGAGTCTAGATATTGTGCCATTCAATTCTAATATCTTCTTCTTTCAGTTTTTAATTTCATCTTTAAGAAAATCTTGAGAAGAATCATAAAGCAATGAAGATAGTTTATCTTTTTCTTCTTTTAGACTCATCATCTCTTTAGAAAAAGATGACACCTTTTTCTTAAGAGTAGAGTTCCTAGAATCGAATTTCTTCAATTCTTCATGCATTTCATTTATGACTTCTACCAATTCTTCACTACTACTAACAATGTTATATTTTGAAGAGGGAGAAGATAATACTTTATTTTCATCATCGATTGCCATAAGACATGGGTTGGCAATTTCCTCATATCTGAGGAATCTTCTTCTTCGACATCACTCCAAGTGGTTGCTATCATAGCTTTCTTCTTAAAGCTCCTGTTTGATTTGCTTGTAATCATACAATTGGCCTTGATGTGACCGGGCTTCTTACATCTGTAGCACACAAGTGGTTCCCTTTTTGAAGTGGGATCCTTTGTGTAAGGTTTCTTGCTTTTCTTTAAGAATCTATGAAACCATTTGGTGTTTAAAGCCATCTCACCATCTTCTTCACTGCTCTCCGCTTCTTCTTTTGTTTCCTCTTTTCTGTTGCATGTAAAGGCTTTGAGAGCAATCACCTCTTTCTTCTTCTCATCATCATTGACAATGGGATTCATTTCTTCCATCTCATATGTCAACAATGACCCAAGAATTGTCTCAACATCAAGTTTGTCGAGATCTTTGGCCTCCTGAATGGCCGTCTTCTTTGGTTTCCAAGTAGGTGGCAGAGACCTTAGGATTTTTCTTGTTAGTTCAAACTCCTCAATGTTCCTACCAAAAAGCTTCAAACCATTAACAATGATTGTGAAACGTGAGTGCATTTGAGAAATTGTTTCGTTAGGAGACATTTTAAAAGATTCATATTCGGAGATTTTTGATTTCTTAACCTCACTAGTTCCTTCATATGTAACTTTCAGTTTATCCCAAATCTCCTTAGCCAAATCATATGCAAAAATTTTATTATATTCAGATATATCTAAAGCACAATGTAAAATACTTGTGGCTCTACTATTAAGAGACATCATTCTACAATCCTCATCATTGAACTCAGTTTTGAGTTTAGGCATTGTATGATTGATTTCTCCAATAGTTATTTCCTTTGACGGAATTCTAGGTCCTTCCTCAATGACTATCCATAGATTATAATCTTGTCCCTCGACAAAGATTTTTATCCTGTTTTTCCAATAGTTATAGTTGAAGTCATTGATCAAATAAGGCCTAGTATAGGAGTATCCTTAGGAATAGCTATTTGCTGCCATCGGATCAACTCAAGGATATTAAGCCTAAAATTGAGAATGAGGCTCTGATACCAATTATAGACTAAGGTTTCAACCTAAGAGGGGGGTGAATTGGGTTTATTAAAACTTTCGCTAATTAATCGCAAGTTTTTAAAAACAGGTAAGACCACAAGCATGTAAACAAGTAATGTGTTGTAAACAAAAGAGTTTAAGGAATAGAATATGCAAACTCAGTTTATAGTGGTTCGAAAATATCAGATTCATTCCGACCCTACGTCAACTCTCTTCAAGGAACTTCCTTGAAGTAATCCACTAAGAAACTTAGTCGTGCAACTTCACGGGTGTTGCACAAACCTTACAAGCAGTCCCTTCCTCTTGGAAGCAAATCCCTTCCTCTTGGAAGCAAATCCCTTCCTCTCGGAAGCTAATCTCTTCCTTTTAAAAGCTAATCCCTTTACAATAAATGACTTGTTGTAAAGTAAATGGTAGAGAGACAGCAATGAAAACTTATACAACTGAATAGTATCTCTCTTTCAAGGTAAAGCTTGAAGAATAGCTCAACAATAAATATTTCAAAGCTTTTGTGTATTAATGAGGAAAAACTTGATTGAATATGTAATCTCTTGTTTTGAAATGCTCAATAGAGTGGGTTTATATAGCCTTGAATTAATATGGCCGTTTGGTACGGATTTGGAACGTTTTGGTACTCAAGTCTAGCGCCTCAACGGTCATATTTTTCGAATTACTAGTCGACTGGGTCAAGTGAAAAGTCCCACTTTTAAGGCTATTGAAGGTACCAGTCGACTGGGGACAGTCTATCCAAAACACCAGTCGACTGGTATGAAGCATCCAGTCGACTGGGGACACAGTATCCAAAACACTAGTCTTCTGGTATAAGTACCCAGTCGACTGGGTTGCCCTTCAACCTAGTTTTTCATTCTTTGAATTGTTTTTGACATATAAACATTTGAATGAATAGTTTTTTTAAAATGATTTTTCAAAAGGAGCCATTGGACAAGCTTGTTACCTGAACTAGTGAGATTTACAACTTGATTCAATACCTTGAACATATACTAGATCTTCTGTCTTTGACTTAGTGTTTGATTCGGGTTGAGTTCTTGCACCTTGATTCTTGGTTGTATGCTTTTATCGCTTAACACACTTAGATAACACTGTTAGTATAATTTAGAGTTGTGTTTTATCATCATTAAAATATAGGTGAGGGTTAACATATTTCATGGGACCCTTCCCATCTTCTTTTGGTAATCTTTGCATTTTTCTTGCAGTTGATTATGTCTCGAAATGGGTGCAAGCAAAAGCCACCAAAACTAATGATTCTAAAGTTATTGTAGATTTTGTAAAGTCTAACATCTTTACAAGGTTTGGAACACCAAAGTCCATGATCAGTGATAGAGGTACACAATTTTGCAATCGATTAGTGGAAGCATTGTTGAAGAAATATAACATCAAACACAAAGTATCCACAGCATATCATCCATAAACCAATTGGTAAGATGAAGTGTCGAATCGAGAAGTGAAATTCATACTTGAAAAGACGGTCAACCCGAATAGAAAAGATTGGAGTTCACGCCTTGATGATGCACTTTGGGTTTATAGAACTGCTTACAAGATGCCCATCGGTATGTCTCCTTATCGGTTAGTATATGGTAAGCCTTGCCATCTTTCGGATGAATTAGAGCACAAAGTATTTTGGGCGGTAAAGCAATGCAACATGGAGATGGATGCCATAGGTGAGCAAAGGAAACTCCAACAACAAGAACATGAAGAGATACGAAATGATGCCTATGAGTGCAAGAACTTACAAGGAGAAAACTAAGGCGTTCCACGATAGGATGATTGTGTGAGAAAACTTTAGCATCGGGCAAAAAGTCATTTTATTCGACTCACACCTGAAGTTATTTCCCGATAAGTTACATTCCCTTTGGGTTAGACCTTTTATTATTACTAATGTTTTCCTCACAGTGCAGTTGCAATCAAGAGTTTGAAAACTGACAAGGTCTTTAAGGTGAACGGGCATAGATTGAAGCCTTACTATGAGTCGTTTGAGATGCATGATGTAGAGAAGGTATCACTCTATGAACCAGCATATATTGATGAGTGAAAAGGGGTACACGTCGGGCTGACGACACTAAACCAAGCGCTAACTGGGAGGCAACCCAATTTTTTTTTCATTTAGTTTTTAGTTTTTAACTTTTAGTTTGGTTCAATTTATTTTATTTTTCATAGCAATAAGGACATTGCCCAATTTAGGTTGAGGGTGGATGATGTATTGCTATATTTTTATTATTTTTTTAAGCTTTTTATTTTATTTTTGTTTTTAGTTTTATTTTCCTTAGGATTTTAAGAGTTTTTAGTATCATTTTCCTTACAATTCTATTTTAAAAATAAAATAAAATAAATAGAAAGAAAGAAAGACTAAATTTGATGTTTGGGTTGATTCATATGGTTAATGATGGTATATCAGGTGGCATTTGTATGTAGTTTTCAATTGAGTTAGATTTTGCATGAGTTTAAGAGTAGGTTATCTGTCTAGTCTGCAATTATCTGAGATTTATGCTATTCCTAAATATTATTGTGAGGATTAATAGTCTTTGCATGCTTAGAGAAGCCTTATGTGAATTTTGATTTTATGATTGATCTCAACAGACTCTAGAACCTATTTGATGATTGCTTGAGGCGAAATCCTAGGATTCACACCATTAGGGAGATGATTTAGACCATTGTTGGATCGTTTGAGCCTTTCTAGCCTGCCCTTTTTTTATTTTGACTGCTAGTCACCCCTTTAAGCCATAATAAGGTACCATGTTTTTCTTGTTTTTAGCCCATTATAATCTACCCTTTTTTTTTTAGCTTAAACACTATATCCTTACCCTTTAAGAGGACCTAAATGCACACATTAAAATAAAGCCTAAAGGGAGTTAGGAAATGAGTTGATTTTGAATACTACCACAACCCAAGTTATGAAAGATGATAGGTTGGGGGTTATGGCAAGTTATCAAGGAGTAGATGATAAAAAAAATGAAAAATGTGTGAATGAAAATACATGGTTTGCAAGAAATTGGGGATGGTTGAAAAGAGAAGAGAAAATGATTTGGTTGAAAAGATGAGTTCAATGATCAAGAAAAGTTAATGTTTAGGAATAGAGGCTCCTAGTGCTTTAAGGTTGTGCTTCAAATAAGGTCATCTTACTTTGTTTGAATCTTATCCTTTGTTTGTAGCCATTACCCTATCCTAACATTACAAGCTAGATAAAGTCCTTTTGATCCCAAGTGGTGTGACAATCCTACATTAGTGGAGAGTATTTCTGAAAAATAGGCCTATGGAGTTTGATACACATATTTCCATATCATGATTAATACTTGTCCGCATAACACAATTCGAGTAGTAAAACTAATCTTTCTAAATAATCGTGCAAGGGAAATGGTAGAGATTGATGGCAAGAGTATGAATGGACTTGTGAATCTAACTCTTGAATTTGTGTGATATCTGACAATACTGTTAATTATATGCTCTTTGCAATCTTATGAGATGGGATTATGAATTGACCCAGGATTAAGCTTAATTCTTTCAAGTGTTTGTGGGTACTGTAGCTGGAAGCCCTCACGAGACTATACTCGTCCTATTTGGGCCACCGATAGGTTTAAAGGCTTATTGCATTCACTACATGCAACTGTTCAATCGATGAAAGTGATTTATCTTAGTTTAGGAGTAGTTTTAATTTTTAGTTTTGGTTGGAGGTAATTTTTAGACGCTTGACTTGCTAGAGGTTAGCAAGGAGTTGGTTGGGGGTTGTGATGAGTACTTGAAAATACACTAATACTTAGTGATTTATCGGTATTATTTGTGGGAAATTAGGTTTAAATCTTGCATTTTTACTTAATTGTCTTTAAAATGTGTTTTTCAGAATCACGAGTACTTTTTGTGTATTTTCAGTTCACATGTGCTTAAAAATAATATTGGCAAGAAGATCCGAAACGTCTGGGATCAAATGGTTCGAAAATCGGAGTTAGAATGAGAAAGATAACATTATTTCATCAAAGGAAAATAGCTGAATTCGAAGAAGGACGCGTACTGCAGCATAGGTTTTGCATGCTGCGGCTGTCTGTTCCCTGGAGTTTGGCTGGGGATATTTACTGGCCCGTGTAGCTGGAGAGGGCAATAAAAAAAAACCCTAATGAATATTGAGTTTGCCTATATAAAGGCGACTGCCCTTGCCTTGTAAAAAAAGAGATTTTTCCTAGACAAAAAAAATAAAGAAGAGAAAATTGGGAAGAACGTAGCTGCTATGGTGATCAAGGAGATTCATCTACATAGAAGACTCTTCAAGATTACTATTGTTTGCTTTCATTCATCATTCTTCCCATCTTTCATGTCTTTGAATATTTATTTTGTTTTTAATTTTAGGATTATGTTTAGCTAATTTTATTTTTGGTTAAGGGTGATTTCAAAGCCCTAGACATGATTTTGTGATTGAATATTCAGAGATTATTATCCATATTTCTAATAAAATTGTTTATGTTCTTCTATAAGAATTGTTTATGATTACTATTTTATTTTATTCGGGGTGGCCAATCAAATGAAATAGGGTAATTATCTATTGCTATGTTAGGAATCTTGATCCGTAATTGTCTTGAATTTCTAATCAATGGTAGCAATTGGTAATCACAGATGATGGGATAATTTCGTGTGATTATTATATGGAACATAACTCAAGATAAATGAACCGACCTTATGTGTTTGTTTCTTGGACCAACCTATCTTTCTTAACCTAATGGTTTTATTAAATTAAATTTAGAGAACTTATTCTAGGTTATTTAATAGATAGAGATTAAGTAAAAAGCTTGTTTTACTTAACGACAAACTAAGGAAAGATTGGGGTAATAGAGCTTATTATTATCTACGATTGGTAATTTTATTAGGAATTTGGGGATAACTCTGATATTGACTCAGCATTTCATATGCAATGGTGGAGATGATCCTTTGACCAGTTTTCTCATTATTGTTACAAAGTTTATTCAATTTTAAATCATATTTTAGTTGTCTTTCATTATTTGTAATTTTTAGTTAGTCATTTAAAAAAAAAACCCCCCAATTAGTTTATTAGATTGTTTTGAATTTAATTCAGTTTAGAAATTATTTAGTTTAATATTTATATTTTTTTTTCTTTTAACAATTAAATGTTTAATTGAATTAATTTACAATCCTCTATGGGAAATGACCATTGCTTTCCACTATATTTCATACGATAATTTTAGAGTAAGGAATTAATTTATATGTCTATTTTTTGGCATGCCATTGGACTTGGGTGATATTGAATGATTCATTTGGATTATAAACTTTAGGTAATCAATTGAGGCAACAAATTTTATGAATTAAACCAATTCTTGTTTTTAGTTGTTTTTCTCTTTTTCTTTACTTAAGGGCTAGCAAATTTTAAGTTTGGGAGAATTTAATAAGTGTAATTTTTATATGATTTTTATTACTTGTTTACTTATTAAAATTGTTAGTTTTCCTTTATTTATTTTGATTTTATTTACTTGTGTTTGAAGGAATGAAAAGGTTTATTGAAAAAGAAGACTGATTCCTAAAAAGTCGACTGGCATTGGCCCGGGCCAATTGGCCAAGAAAATCCACGAACTAGACCAAGACAAGTAGCAGACTGAGCCAGGCTAGCGTTGTACAAATGGCCTAGCATTGTAGGATGCAAGTGGCCCACGGTGATGGCCCATTCCAGTGTGCAGATTGACCAAGTCAATCAATATGTGCAAAAGGTGGATAACTATTAGTAGGTGGTTACTTGATGAGTGGATAAGATCAAAGAGTCATGATCAGATGGTGCTTCAAAAACCTAGCAGTTGAGGTTATCAGCTGGTGGCTATGATCTCAAGAGAGTGAGAGCTAAGTCTCAATGAAGAGAGATCTTCAACAATCTTGAATACTTCATCAACTTATTTCAAGAAACAAATTTTTATTCTCTTCTCTTTAGTTTTCTTTTGATGCATTCTAATAAGAACATGATTGATATCAGATTTGTTATGAACTAATTTTATTTTTCTAGGGCTTTGATGTAGTCTAGCTTTGAAAACACGATTTAAATTTCAAGTTACTTTATTTTAAAGTTTTTTATGTTGAGTGTTTATCCTTGATCTTATTGCTTAAAATTTTCTGGCCAATTATTGTTTGATTTATTAAATCATAATGAAACTAAGAGGTAATTTGTGATTAGAAGCTTTTAGGATTAAACACTATTAGTTGAGCGAAAGATAGAGCTACTTTACCGCAATTAGTGTGATTTTAGATTAAGAAAAATCCAAAGAACTTAATGAATCTTTAAATAATTTAAATTACATAAATATATGATGAATTATTAGGTGGAGATATTTCTAATGTTATTTGAGAGAAAACATTGAATAATTAAGGGATTTATTTTTCATCAACTTAAAAAATTGGAATTTTATAACAAGGAATAATAAATTGAGGTGAAATCAAAAGCTCTAGATTTATTTTTATTATCTCTACAACCTTAAGTTTTATTCTCTTTTCTTTTAATTTATTTTTGCCAAGCAATTTAGTTTAATTTAGGTGGTAAAGTTTTTAAAATTTTGGTTTTATTTCCAAGTAGTAAATAATTTGGTAAATTTTAATACTCAATAGCATAATTAGTCATTGTGGGTTCAACACTTTTTCTTTAAAATTTTACGACTTCTTGTGATTTTGTTCACTTGCAAATATTTTCACACCACTTATATAATGTCTGTTGACCCTCACCTGTATTTTAATGATGACAAAACACAACTGTTATTATACTAATAGTTCAATCTAAGTGTAGTAAGCAACAAAAGCATTCAACCAAGGATCAAGGTGCAAGAACTCAAACCGAATCAATCTTTTAAGTGAAGACTGAAGAACTAGTATAGGTCTAAGGTTTTAAAACCAATGTAAGTCTCACTTGTACATTGTAATAGCTTGTTCAATGGCTCGCACACAAAATGTTTTTAAACATAACCTTTTGATCAAACGTTTTTAAGTTAAAACTTATTTTTAACACAGAAAAACTGGGTTGGAAGACAACCCAGTCGACTGGGTACATATACCAGTCGACTGGTATATGAGATAGTAAGTCCCCAGTCGACTGGGTAAGACATACTAGTTTACTGGTAAAATGGACAGTGAGTCCCCAGTCGACTGGTACTCCAGAAGCTTTAAAAACGAGAATTTTTAAGAGGACCCAGTCGACTGGTATCTCGATCTAGTCGACAGGTAGTTGTTGTGCGAAAATATATCTAATTAAATGGGTAAATAATCGTACTCGTTTTACTTGCAAGTGCACAAGGTCAACAATGTAGCATAGTGTGCGAATGCAAGATCATCTCCACAGGGATTGGTAAATTTAACTTTAGAATTAGTTTCGCAGTAATAAAAAAGATAAAAATAATAAAAGAGTTAATTTTGATAAAGCTAAAATAATAAGGATAAAGGCATAGTGACTTGATATCCACCACTAATTATGCTACCACAATATAACAGTATGCCAATGCTTTACTCATGCCATGTATACCTACTGGTTGCCAACCTAAGGGCATGGTATCTACTCCTTAAGCTATTGATTTCCCTAAGCAACGAGTTAGGCATGGTATCTACTCTAACTCTTTTCTTCCTTAAGGGATTCAGCATGGTATTTGCTTGAGTTGTTCCTTAAGAAAACATAAGTACTATGGAAATTGACAACCACATGAGACCTAGGGTATGGTATCTACTCCCAGTTTCCCATGTTGATTAACCCGGGTATCCGGATAAGATATCCCTTGTTACTAATGTTAGACCCAGGACTCGGTCATCCAAATTGATCTAACTAACAAGTCCATACCACATGCACATATTGATCAGACATATACATATGAGGAATTTAAATAAAAGAAGGTATTAATCAAGTTTAAGCAACACAACATAAATATTGCAAGGCACCAATACTAAATTTATTGAGTAAACATAATTAGGGCTTCAACCAAGCCCTACTAAGAATTTAGTTACACATAATAAAATAAAAAGGAAAGAAGAAACCCGAGAGAAGAGTCGTCAATTCCACTCCACGGTCTCCTTCTCCAAGCTAAAGCAAAAGATAAAAGAAGGGATCTAAGAAGTGATCCCCCCAAGAGGTGATGCCTTTTGTGTGTGATTTACAAGTGTATTTATAGGTCTTTGAGAAGTCCTAATCGGCTCATGAGTTCCTAAACTTTCCTAAAACGCAAAACTCCTTTATTTCCAAAATAGGGTTATTTCCAAAACAGGGTTCTGTAGTTTACTGTTCACGCCCGTACATGTGCGCTCGATCGCATATGTGGTGCGCTCGATCGCAATGCTGCGCTCAATCGCACAGAAGAGTGCGCTCGATCGCAATCTAGCGAGCAGCTGCTCCAGGATTTCCAGATTTCTTCCTTTAAGTGCCAAAAATGCTTCTTTTTCTCCAAGACCCTATAAAAACGTGTAAAACACAAAAGTGAAGTAAAATAGACTAAAACATATAGATAAAGAACTTAACAAATGTAAATTAAGGGGCTTAAATATGAATATTTAAGCTCCTATCACACCCCCAAACTTACATATTGCTAGTCCCTTAGCAATACAAAACCAAAAACTAAATGAAAAACAAAGACGCAAAGATAAATCCAACGCTCATGGTGTCCAACAAAAGTTTAGGTTTCACACAAAACTATGATGCGCATTCATGAGCAAGCTTAACAAGTATAAACACATCTTTGCAATAAATATGAGTTTTGAATGCAAATCACTTTCATGAGGCAGGTTAAGACATCACAAGTTTAACTGAGTGTGTGGTGGACTAGCACATAAAAGATTGGGTTTCCAAATAATTCTAATGTGTAGTGTTTCGATGACTAAAGATTCACCAAATTTTCTATTAGAATCAACAAAGATGGCATAGATTTTCTTCTTTTCTTTTATTTGTGAGATTTTTGCCAAGTTAGTTCCCTTAAGCTTTTTATTTGACTCGTGTAATGAGCCTTTAGCCAATGACTCCCAAACCAGATGGTTTTAGGGCATTAGGTATAGAAACACCCCTAAGGGCTTACTAACTCGAGTCAAAAAGGCTACGAAACTAACTGATCTTAATGCTACCGATCAGAATATTTCACCTTTTGACGTGACACTCACTGCTTACTGAGGCAAGAGGGCCAGTTACTCAATGGAAAGTTCTTTTTAATGATCTTTAGGAGCATTTTTCTTTTCTTTTCTTTTTGAGCAATAACGAACTTTTTTTATTTTCTTATGCCACCGCGTTAATCTAATAAGTCATCTGGTTCACAGTCAAGCAAAAGAAACATTCAAATCAAAATTACATGTCATACCCCACACAACTATGTGGTAATGTGCTCATGTTTAGTTTAAGTCGAACTTGTGAATCCTTAAATTCCTAAAAGAAAGTGATTATGGTTCAAAACTTAATTATTGGCCCATATGTTCAAGGTGTTAAGCTCACTTATGAAGTCAAATCATATTGTTTGTTTAGAACACCCAAAAATTTTGGAACGGAATGAACATGTATTTATCTATGAAAAACAACAAAACAAAAAAAAACTGGGACAAGGTGTGTGTGAATGTGTCTCCCATACCCCCAAACTTAAATTATACATTGTCTCCAATGTGTGAATAACAAGGAAAGAGCTGACCTGGGAGATGAAGAACTAGCTAGGTTGGCATGGCTCATAGTGTACCCCCAAACTTGAACGGATGCACACATTGTCCCTAAAAAAGAAAAACTAACGTAATACGGGAAAACAAGAAGTAATAAAAATAAATAAATAACAATAAATACGTAAAATAATAAAAATAAAAGGATAAGCTGTGGGGTGCCTCCCATGAGCGCTAAGTTTAACGTCCTCAGCCGGACCAAGCCTTATTTTTCCCCAAAACTACGAGTGGTAGCAGCTAGCATAGGAAATGTCTTATTCTCTCCCATATAAGCATACGGTAAGTGCTCTGACAACTGCTTGAATTCCAAGTTAGGTGCCTGTACAATAGAAGGGAAAATAATATTAGTAGGCACATGATGGTCCAATGGATCGGTATACTTACTTGGATGCTTTGGAAAGGCCTCAAGGAGGTGCATAGTGTCAATGATGTCATCAGTAACATCCTTGCATTTGGGCTCAATATACGATCTTGGGACACTATAGAAGTTTCTATTGGATCAACGTGATGGACCTTGGATGTGGATGCTTGTGCAGGCTCATCATCTCCGATGATCTTACCATTTGTTAGAGTTATCATGGCATTTAGTTGTTGATGTCCTCTCGGAGTAGGTAGTGGTTGGACTGGAAGTTCATCCCACTTTCTTTCACTTAGCTCCCTAGCCAATTGATCCATTTGTTCCTCGAGTCTTTGAATGGCTTGCTCATGTTTTGTAGTGGTTTGTCTTTGCTCAGCCATGAACTGTTCTTGTGAAGTCATCAATTGCCTCATAAGACTTTCTAGGTCATTATTTTCTGATTTCGGCACTGGTTGGGCTGCTGGTTGGAAGTATTGTTGCTGTCCTTGAACATTTTGAGTGTTGCTCCATGAGAGTTTGGAGTGGTTCTGCCATCCGGGATTGTAGGTATTTGTATATGTGCTGTTCGGTCCCTCATAATTTGCTTGCTCTTGATCTGTAGTTGAACACAGAGGACAAGTATAAGTATTATGATCAAAATGAAAGCATATAGCACATACCTGGTGTTGTGTAGCCTGTGGACTAGGTGAGTTGTTCTGATCAGCCATGGCTTTTATGAGCATGTCTAGCTTTCTTTCCATAGCAGCCATCTGATTTGAAGATCTATCTTTGAAGCTCACCTCATACATACCCTTGCTTTTAATTCCTTGTCTACCTTTTGAGGAGAATTGTTGGGTGTGCTCACTTAATGTCTCAAACAGCTCCATGGCTTCTTCACTAGTCTTCTCCATCAGCACACTTCCACAACCGAAATCCACTATACCTTGATTTATGCCACTCAAACCTTCATAGAAAGCTAGGACCAGCTCATCTTGAGGTAAGTTATGATGTGGACATTTGAGTAGCAGCTCATTAAAGTGTCCCCATGCCTCAAAGAAAAAGTTTCCATCCCTCTGTTGGAAGGATTGAATCTCCTTCCTCATCTGCCTTGTCTTTTGGGCTGGAAAAAATTTCCTTAGAAATCTACTGGATAGCTCTTCCCAAGTATGGATGGAATCTGCAGGCAATGAATGATACCACATTTTAGCATTATCTTTTAATGAAAAAGGGAAAAGAATTAACCTGATTCCCTCTTGATCTAGGCCCCGAATATGCTGGAACTTGCAGAGATCACAGAATTCTCGAAGGTGCAAGTGTGGATCCTCAGCAGGTGTACCCCTAAAATGAGTCAAGGTACTAAGTATCTGCGGAGATATATAATAATTTTCTTCCACCGTAGGTTGATATGCAATGCATGAAGGATGGTTGAGGTTCTGTGGAATGAAGGATTGCTTCATAGGTCTCCGTTCTGGTGGCAGTTGGTTGTAAAGCTGTTCCACTGGTACTTCACCCTCAAATTCTTCTTCTCTCTCCTCTAAGTTGTTTCTAGGCCTCTTTTGAATGATCTGCTCACTTTCTATATCAAGTGAAATGATGGTTGGGTTCCTCACTCGAAGCTCTTGCATGAATCAATAGGAATACCTTAGAACAGCAGCTTCAATACTGTTGCTCGGGTAGTCTCTGGACTATTTGCGATCAAGCGCTCTAAGCACTGCGCTCGATCTCACCAATGCGCTCGATCACACTTAGGTTTGCTCTCGATCGCAGTGCCAGAATTAGCACTGATGCACACCTGAAACAGAAAGCAAAAAAATAACAAAAACGAAGAATTAAGTTAGATAGTTGATGAAATAAAATTAAACAAAATAGATTAAGAAAAATATTTAATGAAAAATAAGAAAAAAAATTGAACAAAATAAGAAAAATAAACGGGAAATAATTCTAAACAGAAATTTAGCACAATCCCCGGCAACGGCGCCAAAAACTTGTTGTGCGAAAATATATCTAAATAAATGGGTAAATAATCGTACTCGTTTTACTTGCAAGTGCACAAGGTCAATAATGTAGCATAGTGTGCGAATGCAAGATCATCTCCACAGGGATTGGTAAATTTAACTTTAGAATTAGTTTCGCAGTAATAAAAAAGATAAAAATAATAAAAGAGTTAATTTTGATAAAGCTAAAATAATAAGGATAAAGGCATAGGGACTTGATATCCACCACTAATTATGCTACCACAATATAACAGTATGCCAATGCTTTACTCATGCCATGTATACCTACTGGTTGCCAACCTAAGGGCATGGTATCTACTCCTTAAGCTATTGATTTCCCTAAGCAACGAGTTAGGCATGGTATCTACTCTAACTCTTTTCTTCCTTAAGGGATTCAGCATGGTATCTGCTTGAGTTGTTCCTTAAGAAAACATAAGTACTATGGAAATTGACAACCACATGAGACCTAGGGCATGGTATCTACTCCCAGTTTCCCATGTTGATTAACCCGGGTATCCGGATAAGATATCCCTTGTTACTAATGTTAGACCCAGGACTCGGTCATCCAAATTGATCTAACTAACAAGTCCATACCACATGCACATATTGATCAGACATATACATATGAGGAATTTAAATAAAACCAGGTATTAATCAAGTTTAAGAAACACAACATAAATATTGCAAGGCGCCAATACTAAATTGATTGAGTAAACATAATTAGGGCTTCAACCAAGCCCTACTAAGAATTTAGTTACACATAATAAAATAAAAAGGAAAGAAGAAACCCGAGAGAAGAGTCGTCAATTCCACTCCACGGTCTCCTTCTCCAAGCTAAAGCAAAAGATAAAAGAAGGGATCTAAGAAGTGATCCCCCCAAGAGGTGATGCCTTTTGTGTGTGATTTATAAGTGTATTATAGGTCTTTGAGAAGTCCTAATCGGCTCATGAGTTCCTAAACTTTCCTAAAACGCAAAACTCCTTTATTTCCAAAATAGGGTTATTTCCAAAACAGGGTTCTGTAGTTTACTGTTCACGCCCGTACATGTGCGCTCGATCGCATATGTGGTGCGCTCGATCGCAATGCTGCACTCGATCGCACAGAGGAGTGCGCTCGAACGCAATCTAGCCAGCAGCTGCTCCAGGATTTCCAGATTTCTTCCTTTATGTGCCAAAAATGCTTCTTTTTCTCCAAGACCCTACAAAAACGTGTAAAACACAAAAGTGACGTAAAATAGACTAAAATATATAGATAAAGAACTTAACAAATGTAAATTAAGGGGCTTAAATATGAATATTTAAGCTCCTATCAGTAGTTCAAAAAATATGACTGTTGGACACGAAATCTGAACTTTTAAAAGTACAATCTTTTCAAATTAAAGTTCCAACGGCCATATTATTTGATGGCTATATAAACCCACTCTATTAAGCATTCAATAGAGAGCTTGAGATATTCAAAAGAGAAGAACACACACAATCAAGTCATTTACTCTTTGAAACACAAAAAGCTTTGAAATATTCTTGTTGAGCCATTCTTCAAGCTTTAATTTGAAAGAAAGACATTGTTGAGTTGTATAAGCTTTCATTTGCTGTCTCTCTACCATTTACTTTACAGCATCTTTGTAAAGAGATTACTTCCGAAAGGAAAAGGATTACTTCCGAGAGGAAGGGGATAGCTTCTGAGAGGAAGGGATTGTAAGGTTTGTACAACACTGGTGAAATTGTACTACTAAGTTTCTTAGTGGATTACTTCAAAGAGGTTCCTTGAAGAGAATGGACGTAGGGTCGGAATGAATCCGATATTGTCAAACTACTATAATCTGAGTTTGCATTGTCTACACCTCAAACTCTTTATTTACAGCACATTACTTGTTTTATTACTTGTTGCTTATACGTTTTTATAAACTTGAGTTTATTCCGCCAAAGTTTTAAAAACCCAATTCACCCCCCTCTTGGGTTGAAACCTCAGTCTACAATTGGTATCAGAGCCTTATTCTCAATTTTAGGCTTAATATCCTTGAGTTGATCCGATGGCAGCAAATAGTTATTCTGAGGGACACTCTTATACTAGACCTTCTTTGTTCAATGGCTCCAACTATAACTATTGGAAAAACAGAATGAAAATCTTTGTCGAAGGACAAGATTATAATCTGTGGAGAATCATTGAAGAATGACCTAGAATTCCTTCAAAGGAAATAACTATTGGAGAGATCAATCATACAACAACTAAACTCAAAACTAAGTACACTGACGAGGATTGTAGAATGATGTCTCTCAATAGCAGAGCAACAAGTATTTTACATTGTGCTTTAGATATCTCTGAATATAATAAAATCTCTGCATGTGTTTCGGCTAAAGAGATATGAGATAAACTGCAAATTACATATAAAGGAACTAGCGAGGTCAAAAAGTCAAAAATCTATATGCTAGTTTCTGAATATGAGTCCTTTAAAATGTCTTCTAACGAAACAATTTCTGAAATGCACTCACGGTTCACAACTATTGTAAATGGTTTAAAGCTGTAGTAGGAATATTGAGGAGTTTGAACTAATTAAAAAAATCTTAAGATCTCTGCCACCTTCATGGAAACCAAAGAAGACAACCATTCAGGAGGCCAAAGATCTTGACAAACTTGATGTTGAGACACTACTTGGATCATTATTGACATATGAGATGGAAGAAATGACTCCCATCGTCAATGATGATGAGAAGAAGAAAAAGGTAATTGCTCTCAAAGCTTCTACGAGCAACAAAGAAATGGAGAGCAGTGAGGAAGATGGTGAGATGGTATTAATCACCAAACGATTCCATAGGTTCTTGAAGAAAAGCAAGAAACCTTATACAAAGGATCCCACTTCGAAAAGGGAACCACTTACGTGTTATGGCTGCAAGAAGCCCAGTCACATCAGGGCTGATTGTACGGTTTCAAACAAACCATACAAGAGCTTCAAGAAGAAAGCTATGATAGCAACTACTTGGAGTGATGACAAAGAAGAAGAAGAGTCATCGGACAAAGAAAGAGGTATCATCTCTTTCTAAAGAGATGATAAGTCTTAGAGAGGAAAAAGATAAATTATCTTCATTGCTGTATGATTCTTCTCAAGATTTCCTCAAAGATGAAAAAAAGAATTTAAAAAATAAAATATTAGAATTAAATGGCACTATATCTAGGCTTATGCTTGGAAAAGAAAAGCTTGATGAAGTGTTTTCTTGCCAAAGATTAAGTGGAGGAAAATTAGGATTAGGTTATCTCCATTAAGCAAGCAAAAATCAAAAGAGAGCTTATTCATGAAAGCCTCATGTGTGAATGAAGCCTCAACTTCAAAAACCCCTAGCAAGATTAAAAGCACTCCCTCAATAAATGCTAGGAATTCTAGAAATTCAAATGTTCATACAAAAATCAAGCATCCTAGAAATACATATGTTTATATGTATGCACACTCTAGAAATGCCTATACACATCCTAGAAATAACCAATGTACATTCTAGGAACAATATGCATAATCAAAATATGCACTCTGCACATGCACATCCTAGGAATTACCATCATGGTTATCCTAGAAATAATTTGCATACTCATAATAATACTAGCATGTATCCTAGAATGCATCATCATACATTCTCTTGAAATGACATGCATTTTCATATTCCTTACGATAGAAACATGTATCCTAGGAACTCCTATCCTAAGAATAATAGACATGCACATCTAAGATATCCTAGAAATTTCAATAACAACTATCCTAGGATTGTGCATCATCAACATATCCTTAGATCACCATATACTGTTAAAAAAGTATGGGTCCTAAAAGGAACCATGTTTTCCAGGACTAACCCCAAAGGACCCAAGAAATTTTGGGTACCTAAAAGTGCAATTGTATATCCTTGTGTGATGTAGATATGTCTTCACACCAAGGAGAAAGGTAACTATTGGTACCTTGATAGTGGATGCTCAAAGCACATGATATGTGATAAAAATGTATTCAAGGAGCTAACTCTAAGAGATGGTGGATATGTCACCATTGGAGATAACACCAAAATTAAGATTGTCAAGCATGGAAAAGTCGGTAATGATTTCTCAACCTTGGATAATGTATTACTAGTACAAGGCCTTAAGCCAAATTTACTAAGCATTAGTCAACTATGTGACAAAGGCAACAAAGTCACATTTGAGACCTCTCATTGTCTAGTTATAGACATCAAGAGCAACAAGATTAATTTTGTTGGCCATAGACATGAAAATGTCTATATAGTTGATTTGAAATCCTTGCATTCTGAAAATGAAAAATATTTTCCTGCATTTAGTGAAAATCCATGACTATGGCATAGAAGGCTTGGTCATGTGAACATAAACTTGCTAAAAATCATTTCAAGAAAAGATTTAGTTATTGGACTTCCCAAAATCAATTTTGAAAAAGACAAAGTATATGATGCTTGTCAAATGGGAAAACAAACAAGGATTTCTTTTAAAGCAAAAAATGTAGTCTCAACTACTAAACCTTTGGAACTTCTGTATATGGACTTATTTGGTCCAATAAGTACCATTAGTCTAGGTGGCCATCAATATGCTCTTGTTATTGTTGATGACTATTCAAGATATACCTTTGTTATTTTTATTGCTTACAAGGATGAAGCTTTCAAAGGATTTGAAAAGTTTTGCAAAAAGGTTCAAAATGAAAAAGGAATTTGTATTTCAAGTATAAGAAGTGATCATGGCAAAGAATTTGAAAATCAAAGCTTTTCAAGATTTTGTGATGAAAACGGAATTAATCATAACTTTTCAGCTCCTAGAACTCCTCAATAAAATGGAGTTGTTGAGAGGAAAAACAGAGTTCTAGAAGAATTTTCAAGAACAACGCTTTGTGAAAATAGCTTACCAAAATATTTTTGGGCTGAAGTCGTGAACACTTCTTGCTATATCTTAAATAGAATTTTAATTAGGCCTATGCTTGATAAAACTCCATATGAATTATGGAAAGGTAGAAAGCATAACATCTCCTATTTTCGTACTTTTGGTTGTAAATGCTTCATTCTAAATAACAATAAAACTAACTTGGGTAAATTTGACTCTAAGATCGATGAAGGGATATTTTTAGGATATTCTACATCGAGTAAGGCTTATAGAGTTTTCAATAAGAGAACTCTAGTGGTAGAAGAATTTGTACATGTAACTCTTGATGAGTCTAACCCTATTAGTAGTAGAGAAGTTTTCTTTAAAGATGATGCAGATTTTATTCTAAGAACGGAAACTCCTACTCCCATTGTTGACCCAAAGGAGAGTCCACCTCAAGCAAATGAAGATATGGAAACTCACAATTTGGACCAACCATCTACAAGCCAACTAGAGGATAGTCTACCCAAAGATTGGAGGTATGTAAATTATCACCCAATTGATCAAGTGATTGGTGATCCTTCACAAGGGGTAAGAACTCGCTCTTCTATTAAAAATATTTGCAATTTTGTAGCTTATTTGTCTCAAGTAGAACCTAAGACTTTTATGGAAGCTGAGAAGGATAATGATTGGATAATTGCAATGCAAGAAGAGATAAATCAATTTGAGAGAAACAACGTTTAGAAACTAGTTCCAAGACCTAAGAATCGTTCAATAATTGGAACTAAATGGGTATATAGAAATAAGGTGGATGAAAATGGAATAATAACTAGAAATAAGGCTAGACTAGTTGCTAAGGGATATAATCAAGAAGAAGGAATAGACTTTGATGAGACCTATGCTCCCGTAGGTAGATTAGAAGCTATTCGAATGTTATTAGCGTTTGCATGCTTTAATAAATTCAAGTTATTTCAAATGGAGGTAAAAAGTGCCTTTTTAAATGACTTTATAGAAGAATAGGTTTATGTTGAGCAACCTCTTGGATTTGAAAATCCCAGTCTTCCAAATCATGTCTACAAGCTTTCTAAAGCTCTATATGGGTTGAAGCAAGCTCCAAGGGCATGGTATGAAAGACTAAGTAAATTTTTGATTGACAATGATTTTGTAAGAGGTAGAATAGACACAACTCTCTTCACAAAAATGACACTTTGATAGTTCAAATATATGTTGATGATATTATATTTGGTGCTACTAATGAATCTATGTGTCAAGAGTTTGCAAAGTACATGCAAGGTGAATTTGAAATGAGTATGATGAGAGAGCTTACCTACTTCCTTGGACTTAAAATCAAACAACTAAAAGGAGGCATCTTAATCAATCAATCAAAGTACATTAAGGACCTACTAAAGAGGTTCGAGATGGAAAGCTCAAAGCCGCTTGGAACTCCTATGAGCACAACTACAAAACTTGATATTGATGAAGGAGGTAAAACTGTAGATACTAAATATTATAGAAGCATGATAGGTGCTTTACTTTATTTGACTGCAAGTAAACCTGATATAATGTTCAGTGTATGCATGTGTGCTAGATTTCAGGCTAATCCTAAGGAATCACATGTAGTTGCAGTAAAAAGAATCCTTAGATATCTACAATGAACCCAAACCATAGGATTATGGTACTCTTGAGATTCATCTTTTGAGCTTGTAGGATATTCAGATGCTGATTTTACTGGATGTAGGTTAGATAGAAAAAGCATAAGTGGAATATGTCAATTTTTAGGTGCAATGTTAACCTCTTAGTTTTCTAAGAAACAAAATTTCGTTGCACTATCAACCGCTGAAGCGAAATATATAACAGCTGGAAGTTGTTGTGCCCAAGTGATATGGATGAAACAACAACTAGAAGACTATGACATGAACCTAAAAGGCATCTCGATACATTATGATAATACAAGTGCTATCAACCTAACCAAGAACCCTATTCAGCACTCTAGAACCAAACATATAGAAATCAGACATCATTTCTTAAGAGACCATGCTCAAAAAGGTGATATAAGACTAGAATTAGTACCTTCGGAAGATCAAATAGCTGACATTCTTACAAAACCCCTAAGTGAAGCTAATTTTTGTAAGATTAGAATGTTGATGGGATTGCTAGATAATGATAAACTAAATATCTGATTGCTCATTCATTCATCATATACATGATCGATATCTAGTGAAAGAGTATTAATTCTTGTTTAAATATCTCCCACACTCAAGATGTCATAGATAAACAAATTTTGTGCTACAATTCAAGACTGAAAATTTTTATAAGTGTCCAATCGACTGGTAAATCTGTTCCAATTGACTGGTAAGTCACTGCCTATTCTTCCAGTTGACTGGTAAATATGATCCAGTCGGCTGGTAAGTCTCTGCCAATTCCTCCAGTCAACTGGTAGATCTTATCTAGTCGACTGGTACCTCTAGACTCTGTTTGGAACCAATTTTTTGAAATTCAGTTATCATCCAGTCGACTGATACAAACTTCCCAGTCGACTGGTATCTTACTGCTAGTTTACCCAGTCGACTGGTACATTGACCTAGTTGACTGGTATAAAAAATGTTCATCCTTTCCAAAGGACCCAGTCGACTGGTATCGCGATTCTATATATAGACTGTTCATTTTTTTCTGATTTTTACACCATTTTCAAGCAACCTAGCTTTCTCTCTCTAGAAAATTTCACAAAGATCATCTAAACACACCGATATACTCATCCCAAACATTATTTTCAACTTTCTACGGTTGAAATCCTCCATTTTCACCAAAAACATTTTTCCCAAAAAACCCCACTTTCCCCAAAAATGACCGATAGAATTCGTATCAAATACACTACCAGGGGACCAAATGCGCCTACAAGGCTAAGGTCTACCAAACCTTCTAATCTAGATTCACGGGGGAAGGGAGTGGCAGGGTCTTCAAGCAAAAATCCCATAACAGAGCTTAATGAAGCTCTGTTTTTCAGTCCTGCTGCTAAAGCGAGGTATGATTCTGTAATCCGTCATAAGAAGATCATGACGGGTAGAGTTGTTGACTTCGACTCTATTTGTCATGGTAATTTTGATATCTTGCCAGCCTTTGAGGCAATAAACCTGACCCCATTGGTCAGAGTACATGAAAAGTACTACCCGAGACTGATTCACCAATTCTATTCAAACTTGGTAAAATCTAGTCCACTGGCTCTGAGATTCAGAACCAGTGTCCAAGGTGTGGAGTTTGAGGTCAACACTGACCTCCTCATGAGCATACTGAGGATCCCTGTAGGAGGGATCCAATGGAGTCTGGACGGATGGCTAGACAATTTTGATGTCGAGGCAGCCTGTCAGATAGTCAGGGGTGACTCTAACTATGTGTACAGACCCACTACATTTCACACATGTAGTGATATGCCCTTGGACTCAAAATTGTTCAACTTAATAGTGAGTTGGACCATCCACCCGAGACAAGAGAGTCGGGGGTATCTATCTAAGATAGATACAGTATTGATTTGGTGCCTTAAAATAGGGCACCACTTCAATATATATCCCCTGCTGCTCGCCAACATGATAAACGGTGAAGCGAGCGACTCCGGGTGTCTACCCTACGGGATGCTCATTACACTCATACTCCAGCACTTCCGAGTGCCTCTTCTTGCCTCTGAGGCTCAGGATATCGGATCGACGGACATCATCAACATCTCATCACTGAAGAAGATGGGATGCACAGTTCGTGACGGCTTCATCTATTCAAAGGTCGGGAAGCATATTCGGATCCGGGAGGATGAGAGCAGTGATGATGAGGGAGCTGCTACTGATACTGCTGATATGGACACGGATACCCTAGCACCTCTCGTTGGTGACTCGAGTACTGGTCAGGCTGGGTATGGCGACTTACTACAGGCTATCATGAGCCTCTAGATGACCATGCAGTCCAGGTTCCAGACCATGCAGTCAGAGTACTAGAGATTGAGCTCCTCCATCGAGCATTTACAGGACAACTTCGAGCTACACAGAGAGCATATAGAGAGTTCATTAGCTGAGATATGGGATCTTATTCGCAACAACTCGGACTTTCCCACTCCTTGAGTCATTTTCTTTGATATTTTGAAGTATATAGTAGTTTCCAGCTCTTAGCATGTAGCACAGACATATATATGTATTTCTGTCTTATATATGGCTCTATGAAGCCCGTTCATGTATTGACTTTCTATATATGATGATGCTTTTTCATTAGACATATTTTGTGCATCTTTTTACTTTATTTGTGATATGCTTGCATAGTTTCTAACTGCTTTTATTCAAGAATATGCTCTGAAACTGGTTATACTTATATGAAAACTTCTGGTACATCTCGGGAAGGCTTCTGAACTCCGAATGAAGCCAAATTTTTGTATACAAGTTTGTTTTAGCATACTCTAGATGACTATGGTAGCTAAGTAGCTTATTTTTTAGTTTCTAGCCCCTTTGGTTGTTATTGTCAAAATGGGAGAGAAAAATTAGAAAACAAGAAAAACTGTGTAAACAAAAACCAATGCATAGATTTAGGGGAAGCAATGATCCAAAGAATATTAAAAATGATTCATCGATTGGTTGAGTTGATTGTGATTGGTTAAAATGTATATATAAACTGTGTTTGCTTGTTTACAGGGTGGTTTTACTCGAAAAACAGAGGAAACTCTGTCCGATTTTTCTGAAAAACCAAACACTTAGTTTTTTAAACTATTTTCACATTATTAGTTTTGTCATCATAAAAAAGGGGGAGATTGTTGACCCTCACCTGTATTTTAATGATGACAAAACACAACTGTTATTATACTAATAGTTCAATCTAAGTGTAGTAAGCAACAAAAGCATTCAACCAAGGATCAAGGTGCAAGAACTCAAACCGAATCAATCTTTTAAGTGAAGACTGAAGAACTAGTATAGGTCTAAGGTTTTAAAACCAATGTAAGTCTCACTTGTACATTGTAATAGCTTGTTCAATGGCTCGCACACAAAATGTTTTTAAACATAACCTTTTGATCAAACGTTTTTAAGTTAAAACTTATTTTTAACACAGAAAAACTGGGTTGGAAGACAACCCAGTCGACTGGGTACATATACCAGTCGACTGGTATATGAGATAGTAAGTCCCCAGTCGACTGGGTAAGACATACTAGTTTACTGGTAAAATGGACAGTGAGTCCCCAGTCGACTGGTATGTAACTGGATGGAACATACCAGTCAACTGGTAAATTGGACAGACAGTCCTCAGTCGACTGGTAAGATCAACCCAGTCGACTGGTACTCCAGAAGCTTTAAAAACGAGAATTTTTAAGAGGACCTAGTCGACTGGTAGTTCAAAATATATGACCGTTGGACACGAAATCTGAACTTTTAAAAGCACAATCTTTTCAAATTAAAGTCCCAACGACCATATTATTTGATGGCTATATAAACCCACTCTATTAAGCATTCAATAGAGAGCTTGAGATATTCAAAAGAGAAGAACACACACAATCAAGTCATTTACTCTTTGAAACACAGAAAGCTTTGAAATATTCTTGCTGAGCCATTCTTCAAGCTTTACTTTGAAAGAGAGACATTGTTGAGTTGTATAAGCTTTCATTTGCTGTCTCTCTACCATTTACTTTACAGCATCTTTTGTAAAGGGATTACTTCCGAAAGGAAGGGCATTATTTCCGAGAGGAAGGGGATAGCTTCCGAGAGGAAAGGATTGTAAGGTTTGTACAACACCGGTGAAGTTGTACGACTAAGTTTTTTAGTGGATTACTTCAAGGAGGTTCTTTGAAGAGGGTGGACGTAGGGTCGGAATGAATCCGATATTGCTGAACCACTATAATCTGAGTTTGCATTCTCTACTCCTTAAACTCTTTATTTACAGCACATTACTTGTTTTATTGCTTGTTGCTTATATGTTTTTATAAACTTGAGTTTATTCCGCCAAAGTTTTAAAAACCCAATTCACCCCCCCTCTTTGGTTGAAACCTCAGTCTATAATGTCAAACTTTTAGGGTAATGTTGGTTTGCTTTTGAAATTTGGAACAATCTACTGATTCGTTTCTGTCTGGGAATATGAGTTTCTCTGGGCTTTCTGACTTACATTGAGATGCAAAATAGTTCTTAAAGTGGTAGAAATGAAGGAGCTTTGTTCTCGGTTGATATACTTTTCCCTTTTATGTAAGAATAAATTTTCTTAGATGATTTTAAAGTTGTTATTAAGAGATGAATCATATTGCCAAGCAATATATCACAAAGAGTTTTATAGATTAATATCGTCAAAAGAAGAAAAATATTATATTCAAACCTTTGTATCTATGATTGTATGGTAATGACTCTTATCTATGCATGCCCTTTTTATTGATTAGAGATATTGTAATCCTACAGTTGACATTCTTATTCCATAATTGAGTGGGCGTTAGATGTCACCAATTATTGTATGTTATATAGAATCCAATAGTCAATTGGTATTAATTTCAATTTTTTAATGGAGGTGTCCATAGAGGAGGATTTTACTAAGACTTAGTAGCTCAAGGATTTAATTTTTTCCGCTTAAAATTTTACTCATAGTTTGTGTTGATTAATATGTTATTATGTATTTTCTCACACATCAGTCCTTCTTTATGTTGATTAATATGTTATTATGTCTTTTCTCACACATCACACTTTTAGTCCACTTGCTGCTTTCTTTTGAGTTTTGTTTTATCTTAATATATTTATTTCAGGTGTAATTCCAATGGTGGCAATACAATCATAGTACTATCTACTATTAACACTTAATCTATTCAACTTGCTACGCTGATTATAGTTCTTGCAAGCTGTCTAATACTTCTTGTACTCCACAAAAGTAATATTTTTCTCTCAAATATGTATTTAGTTTAGTCTTCATTCACAAGAATCATTCATATGATGCATATGTTAAATTGTTAATAGAAATCCAATTTAGAGAAAGAGATGGAATGATAACTACAGTCACCAATCTAAATGGAAGATAGCTCAATCCATCTTTTAAAAAAAACACCTTTGTTTGTTTCTATATATAATAGTACTTCTTGAACTTCCTGAACTTGCTATAAACTAGTATTTCATTAGGTGTTTGATAGCTTGCATACATCATGAAAAAAATAGTTTAAGATTAGCATGGTAAAGTAGTAGGAAAATAGTGCAGAAAGAACAAAAGGAAGCTAGATAATGAGTAATTTATGCCTCAATTGTGTTCTAAATTTTTTTATTGGTTGACTTTCATTAGATGGGAGGAAAATGGAAAGCTTGTGATGATGCTAAGGATTGCACAGGACAAAATGAGCTTGCATTTATCCAAATTTTAGTAAAGAATGTGAGAGTTAGATTATTGCAGGGGTCCACTTTTAAGAAAGATGTGTGGTTAGAAATTGATAATGAGCTACTAAACAAATTGGGGAACATTACGGCATCGACAAGTTGAAGGGTAAATTCAATTGGCTACGTATTAAACATCGAATGTTCTCTGAAGTACTTGGACACACTGGAACTAAACGGATTGGGTTGGAGATGATTACACAGTTTCAACTCTAAAGCATGTATGAGAAAACTTTATTAAGGTATAAGTTAACACATTTTTTTTTCAATTATATTGAAAATTCAATTCTAGATTTATTTAATTTAATGACGACTTTTCATTATTGCAGAAGAATAAGGATTATAAATTTTTTTGTAAACAACCGTATGCGCATTATGGGATGCCTGGGAAGATATTTAATACTACTGTAACAACTAGTAAACTTCAACAATCATCCACTCAAGATCCACTTCCCCATGATGAAGAGAGGCGTCTGGAGAAGGAATTTTTAGTCGGTTCAATGCATATTGATTTGGGTGATGATATGGAAAGCGAATGTGGTGATGAGAAAAAATATGGTAAAAGGCCTCAAACTGGTAACACTCAAACTGAGCGTCGTTTGAAGAAGGATTCGAGATTGGATAAGTTCGAAAATCTCTAAATAAGTGGGCATCTAGTTTAGAAGCAAAGGAAGCAGTTTCTAGGGCAAAAGTTGAGATGTATAAGTCTCAAAGTTGCAATGCAACTAGTTCTGTTTCTGAAACTTACTCTATCGAAGAGTGAATTGATATGTTAGACAGTATGAATGGTGTCTCCAAAGCCTCATACAATAAGGCAATTGAGAAGTTCACAACTTTATAATTCAGGTGAGCTTTTTTGAAATTTGGAGATGCGAAGAGATTAGATTGGGTAGATGGTCTTGGAGAGGATTAAGTGTTTGTGGTTCATGTTTATTAAAATTTGAATTTAGTTAAGGATTGTAATTTTATATTGCGTTTTAGTTTGTACTATGGATGGTATGTTTGTTCTTTATTGTTTTATGCTAATGATTTGTGCTTGGACTATGCTTGAAGCTTATTTGATGTCTGATGCTATAAGTTTGGTTTATTAATTGTAATTAATCGTTCTATATTCTTGTTTTGATATTTTTCATGTATGTAGAGAGAAATGAGTATTGATTATAGTTTAGATAGTTCAAATGACTTATAAGATGAAGTTGGATAGTTTGTACTTTTCAACTATGTGAGAGAATGTTACAGTAGATACATGACTAAGATTCCATGCAGAACCTCAATGCTATCAGGTAAAATGTACATAATCGAAGTTCTAGTAGGAAATCCAACGGTGTGTTATAATAACTTTTGTATGGAGCCGCATGTATTTTTACGGCTTTGTGAAAGGTTGAGAATGGAGAGATTCTTAGAAGATGAACATATTGTCAGTGTAGAAGAGGCAATTGCAATGTTTTTATTTATAATTTGCCACAATACAAGACACAAAGTTATGGTAGATATATTTCAGCACTCAACACAGACTGTTTCTAAATGGTTTATCACAATCTTGAGAGTTGTGTGCAGACTTGGAACTCAAATTATTCATCTCAGGAACCGAGGTGAAATTCAACCAGAAATCGCTAGAAATCATAATTGGTATCCATATTGTAAGGTACATAGACATAGTAGCACCTTATAAATTTACTTGGTAATGCTAATTGAAGTGAAGTGAATAACATATTATGTTAGTTGTTAATTTTGCGTACAAGAATACTATTAATTTTTTTTTATTTCTCCAAAGGATTGTATTGGGGCCATTGATGGAACACAAGTATCTGCTTGGGCTATTACAAACAAACATACTCCTTTTCGAGAAAGAAAAGCTGATGTGACACAAAATGTAATGGTAGTTTGCTCACATGACATGTTGTTCATCTATGTGTGTACTGGGTGGAAAGTAACGGCTTATGACACAAGAGTCATCTTATATGCAATCACAAGCACCGATTTTCTAATGCTAACTAGTGGTATGTCCTTTTCCCCATTAATTGCCAAAAAAATGTAATAAATTAAAGAGTACTTAATTTAATTGATATATTATTTAGTTTATCTTGAAAAAAAAAACAAGTGATACTAATAAGTAGTTTTTATATGTACCTTGTTTGTATAGATCAATATTATGTTGTAGATGTTGGATATCCAAGCATTCCGAGGTTTTTAGTACCATATGGTGGGAAAAGATATCACGCAAACAACTTTCAAAATAGGGGACGACTAAGGGGGAAAGAAGAGTTATTTAATCAAATGCATTCATCTGTTTGTAATGTGGATGAACGGTCCATTAGGTTACTGAAGAAAAGATTTCCAATTTTAAGAGATATGCCAAATTATCCCTTCAGAAATCAACAACATCTTCCTAAGGCAATTGCTGTACATACATAATTTTATTAGACTTGAAGCTGATAGGGAGAGGTTATTTAAAATTTATAAAAAAAAAAGACAATGAAGATGAATTAGATATAGTAGCACCTGTGACAGGTTCAAAGCATGAGACTATTATGTTCGATATGACTCGAAGAGTTTAAATGGGTCACACTAGAGATGGTCTTGCTACATCTTTATGGAATAATTATAGACTTAGAAATACGTAATGAGTAGGAGAGATTAGGAGCTTTTACTATTATTATGATATTTTCTCTTTTACTTTTATTTTAATTTAATAGCCTTGTACTTTTATATTTGACATATGGGTATTAGTATTAATTTTCTACTCATTCATATTCTCATGATGCAATTTTGAATTTTGTTAAGCGATGATAATTTTATTTACTAATAGCGAAAAAATAAAGACAAAAATATTTCACCATAATAGTTTACTTAATAATAATTCATTTTTTTAAAAAAAAATTTCCTAAGAAAAAACGGAATCACAAAACGCATTTTCTTTGTTTTCGTTTTTAGAAGATAGTTTTTGTTTTCACTGATCAAACAAAATTTCTGAAAGACAGAAAATAAAAAATGAAAATTGTTTTTATTTTCTAAAACAGAAAATAAAAAATGTTTTCAGAAATCAAACGCACCCTTATTTTGTGTTTTCAATTGCATTTGATTTATTAAAATTTATTTATTTAATTAGAAATTTTATTTTAATTTTTTAAGTTGATTCTTTATAGTAATAATTTACATGGGATCAAATATAAGTGCGTGTGTATATAATTAAGAATAATGAATAAATTTTTTTTTTAATGTTAAATAATTAAGAATTTTTTTTCATACATGCATAAATAGAATTTAAAAGTTTCTAAAAAATATTTTTTCATATTTTTAAAATAATATGTATATATAAAATAATTAAAATTAAATTTAAATCAAAAAATTATAAATAACTACAATTATGAAACAGAGAGTACATAATAATATAAATTATAAAGCTGACATAAGAGATGTTTAAAAAAAAAAACTTGCAAAAGAGAATGTGCACAAGGATATTTTTGTAGATGCAAAGGAGTTGATTCATCTTGCAACGAACTGCCGATTGCTCTTGGCGTTTCTCTTTTTGTTTCATCGTCTCCGTTGTCTTTTTGTTCTCTCACAATTAATTCGAAACCATTATATGAAATTATAGTCCTAAGTATACGCTATCATAAGAAAACATTATCATATTTTATTAGAAATTAAAGTACCTCCAAAAAAATAGAAATTAAAATATATATTTCTATTTTTTCCTCCACAGAAAGAAAAAGAAAAATTAAGAAAAAAAATCCCCAAATTGAACCTCAAAATCAAAACTCCACCCAAAAATTAATTCGACTCTGCCCGACTCCTTTCCTCTTCTCTCTATCGATTCAACCCCAACACATAAAATCCTCCTTTCTCTCCTCTCTTACCACTTGTTTCGTTTTCGTGTCAATTAGCACGTGCGGTACCAGGCGGTAACCGACTCTATCTTTCTCTCTTCGATCATAATCGTCGACCAGGACATCATCGCTGCGCCGGATTATACCAACTACGACCGCGAATTATTTCAAGGCTCCGATCTCTGTTGCTATTGATTGTACTTCCTCTGTATCTCTTTCAATTTCACTCTCTCAGGTTCGTTTTGTTTTTTAGGGTTTGGTTTTTTTTTTTTTTGTCTTTTCTTTGATTAAATCCAGTTTACTTGGCCTAACCTAGGAGTACTTGGCTTTAATCATTCTCATCCTTTAATTAGGATCCTAATTTGTCTCTTTCGTCTCTAAATTGTACTCACGTTTTAAAAATATTTAAATTCTGCTTTGCTTCGTTTAAGTCAGTGAATTTTGCTTCTAATTAAGTTGCACAATGCGTAAACTGATTCAATTGAGATCAAATCACATGATATTCAATTTCTGATTATATTGTGCATGCCCAGGTGTGTGCGCGCGCATGTAGATAGATATACGGTGTGTAGGTTATGAAGGAGGTGTGTTTCAGTAACAGCAGCTAAAAAAGGAAAGGAAGAAACAAATAAAGAATGAGCGGTGGGTGGTGTTATTGCGCGGAGAAAGTGCAGTTTGAGTTATGCAGTACCTCGTAGTACTAGTGAAAAGAACCAGAAGAAGGCCAAGAAGAAAGAACAAAAATGAATGTGCAGGCACATATCTCGGGACAGATATCTGGGCAGGTGCCTAACCAAGGGACAGTGCCACAGCAAAATGGGAACGTCCTCCAGCCTCCTCAGATGCAAAATTTAGGTGGTGGTAATGGCTTTGGTGTGGGTCCTCCACATAATCTGGTCAATATGGACCATGACCTTCTTGTGTCGCGGCAATCTATGCGAAAGCAGATGTAAGATGTTCTTTTCCTGTATTAACTGATCTGGTTTTCCGGTTCAGACTGTTGTTAATGGTTGTTATGTCATTTATCTGTTTGTGTACATATTCAAAAATGACTGTATCTGCAGCTTGAATTATCAAGGGGTTTTGAATAATAGCTGAAGAGAAAGTAAAACGAGTTAAGATCAGTAACATTTGAATCAAATTAAAGGACTTTATTGCTGTTTGAGTGCTCTTTAATACCAAATATTAGTATTTCTGTTATATCTTTGTCCTTTTGTTTTGCAGGTGCGCACATGTTTATCTTTTGTACATGTGCTCACCTGTTTATCTTTTGTACATTTGCATGTGCTGCTTGATACACAGTATCGACGTTGATGGCATTGTTATGTGACTGATGACTAATTCATGTTTGTTTCTTCTGAATTTATATGGTAGTGTATTAAAGCCTCCTGTGGATCCTTTTAGTCTGTACTTTTAAAGAAGTAATGGGAGTTACTGCAAAAATTTGCACGAATATGTCGAATATCTTTAGAAGTTCTTTATTTGGTAAATTTAGTGATATTGTCATATGTTGGAAAGGGTTGCTTTTCATGGAAGTTTCTAGTTCAGACAGTTGTATGATGGATAATAAAGATGCGGTGGAACTCTAATTTGAACCAAATGAGGAAACATAAGTATTCTGCAATAGCAGCCAACTTAGAGAAAATGAATGTACTAGAAATTACGGTAATGTATTTTATCATATGCTAGGCCTCTTCTTATTGAAAGTTAGCAAGATATCCATTGATGTCTTGATTTTTGGATGGTTATTTCTTATTCAAAATCTGTTGGGCTCGCCAGTGGATACATTGATATGCAAAGAGATATGTAAGTCATAAGACTTTGAGATACATTTGCTTCCCTCATTAAGAAAAAGTTTATGAAGCCTTGCTTTTCTTAGAGCTTTCAGGTTTGTTTACAATAACTGGGTTTGCCTGCCTATGCATGGGCTGTGGCAGCAGCAGAGCTGGCCTTCTGGTCTATAGAAGCTGGTTTCCTTAGACCTACTAATATATTTTCTGAACAAGAAATGAAGTTAGATCTTGTGTTTGGTATCATGCTTATCAAACAATGTTCTTTTGTTCTCTGTCCAAATTTAAATATTTTTTTGTTCTCTTATAAATTAGGGCCTTTATGTGGTGGAGCATTCAAATTGATGTTAGCCCTTCTCATCAATTCCAATGAATGAAAATATGTCAAATTACTTTATGATTTAGTGGCCCCTTCTATAGGGGTTGTTCATGTAGTTGACTCAGTCATATTGGTCACTTGCTGCTCTACTATGATTTCTACAATTAGGTGTCTTATGCACTTATTGCATCCTTTGCCAGTATATATACATGCCAATTGGATTATCTGTGGTGTTCAGTTCAAGGTTTGGTTGAGTTTGGTAGTGGGCTGAGGCTTGTATGTGTGTTCAAAATTTTTGTGACCAGTCTAGGATGATCTCATCTGAAAACTTACTTCTCAACATGATATCAGTTTTCTTTATTTTTTAAACTATATGCTTTCCTAATGACAATAGAGCCTCACAGTTGGTTGATTCCAATTTTTTTCTATTTTTTTCTCTTTCTGCCCTTTTCAAATGACTTCTATTTCTATTCATTACACCTGTTCTCTCTTATTGTGGTTGTTATGTTACATACGTAGCATGTTGTTGAGATCATTTGACATACCAAAGTAGCGCTTTTTATATTACTGAATGCTAGTAGAACTTCTTGATCTCATTTTTTTCCAGCTTAGAGCTTTTACAACAGAAGCAGCCAATTCCAGCTGACGATACACAAAGAGTGAAGTATATGGATATTGTTAAGCGCTTAGAGGAGGGACTGTTTAAAATGGCTGTTAGCAAGGTTTTCTCCTTTGAAGATTCTCTCATGTCTATGCAAATTTTTATATTGCCTTGCCTTTTATTTTCTTAAATATCTGAGTTCTTCTGAAACGAAAGCAATGCACTTAAACTTTTTGGAGAGTACAAGTTCTATTTATTACATTCTGGGGAGTTTCTTATGTTTTTATGTAACACTTAAGTTTCTTCTTGTTTTGACATTTGTAATTTCTATTCTAGGAGGAGTACATGAATCCACTGACTTTAGGGACCCGCTTAGGAATTCTACTAAAAGGGAGCAGATCAGAGACTTACTACAACCAGCGACGTCAAGAGCTTGGTAGTTCTTCCTCCTCCATAGGGACAATGATACCTACCCCTGGCATGTCACATAATGGGAATCCAAACTTGATGGTTTCATCTTCTGTAGCTACTTCAGTGATTGCAGCCAGTGGATGTAATAGCATAGCACCTGCAGCTGTCAACACAGGAAGCCTGTTGCCTACTAGTGGCATGCATAGCGGTTCATTTGGTAGATCTGATGGTAAAACTTAAGTCCCATGAATGTTTCCCCTTGCTATTCCTTTTCTTTTTGACACCAGCCTTAGAGGATGTAATTTTGTAGGTACTCTGTCTAATGGATTTCAGCAATCATCTACCAATTTTTTCATTGGTTCTGGTGGAAATGTATCATCAATGGGTGCACAAAGAATTACAAGCCAAATGATACCTACTCCTGGATTTAACAATAGTAATAATAGTAACAGTAATAGTCAGTCTTACATTAATTTGGAGTCTTCCAATAATAGTGGTAGGTCTTCAGCTGTTGAGTCGACAGTGGTACCACAACCACAGCAGCAAAGGCAGCATGTTGGGGGTCAAAACAGTCGCATATTACACAACCTTGGTAGCCAAATGGGTAGCGGTTTTAGGTCTGGTGTGCAGCAGAAATCTTATGGGTTAACAAATGGCTCTCTTAATACTGGGTTAGGAATGATCGGGAACAATTTACAACTTGTGAATGAACCTAGGACTTCTGAGGGCTATCCGAGTGCTACACCCTATGCTAATTCGCCCAAGCCTGTACAACAGCCCTTTGATCACCTTCCGCGGCCAGTAATTCATGGTAACATCTCCTATTACATCTATCTTTGTGTTTCTTTCCCATTTCTTGCATGAACTTTTGGTTTTGTCATGGGGTTTGTTACATCGTGCTCAGCTTTAGAAGGTTTAAATTTGTGTTGGCATATTCAGCATTCTCACAGAAAACTGTTAATGTATCAGGTGATGGATATGGAATGAGCAATGCCGATTCTTTTGGGTCTGGGAATTTCTATGGTACTGTAACATCTGTTGGGTCAATGACAAATACTCAGAATTTGAACTCAGTAAGCTTGCAGTCTATGTCAAAAACCAATTCTTCTTTGGTAAGTAATCAGTCGAATTTACATGGTACACAACAGGCTGCACATATGAAACCTCAATCAATTGATCACTTTGAGAATATGAATTTCCAATCTCCGCTACCTTTGAGAGACAATCTACTGCAGTCTCATCAACAGCAGCAATTTCTGCAACAACCACATCCATTTCAACAACAGCAACGCCAACAGAAGCAGCAAAGTCAGCTGCACCAGCAATTATTAAACAATGATGCTTATGGTCAACCTCAGCGGCCTTCTGATCTAGGCAGTCAAGTAAAGCGTGAGCCTGGAGTAGAGCACCAAAACGAAGTGATGCACTCACAAGCTTCTGAACAATTCCAGCTTTCTGAGTTGCAGAGTCAATTCCAGCAGAACTGTGCTGAAGATCGTTCCAGGCTTTCTCAGTGTCTCTCTGTTCCAACTAGCCAGCATGATATTTGCTCATCGCGTCCTCAAAATTCTCAACAGATGCAACAAATTTTGCATCCACATCAGTTGGTTTCAGAGTCTCATAATGATTTCAGCAGCCTTTCTGTTGGTGCACAATCGGAATCAATTCTGCAGGGTCAGTGGCATCCTCAGTCACAGGACAGGACTCAAGTATCAGGAAACATGTCACATGAACAGCATGTTCAGGAGGATTTCCGTCAGAGAATATCGGGGCAAGATGAAGCTCAGTGCAATAATTTATCTTCAGAGGGGTCTATTATTGGTCAAACTGTTGCTCCTAGAAGCAAAGCTGAGCCCCCAAACTTAAGTGGTGCCACATGCAGATCTGGAAATGGAAATCATGATAAACAGTTCAGAAATCAACAGAGGTGGCTTCTTTTTTTGTTCCATGCTCGGCGATGTACAGCCCCTGAAGGGAAGTGCCAAGAACCAAATTGTATCACTGTCCAAAAACTATGGAGACATATGAACAGCTGCAATTTATCCCAGTGTCAATATCCTCGTTGTCATCACACCAAGATATTGTTTCGTCATCACAAACATTGCAGGGACTCACTTTGCCCTGTTTGTTTTCCTGTGAAGAATTATTTACGGCAACAAGCTATGGCACGGACCCGTCCAAAGTCTGATTCTGGTTTGCCAAGTTCAATTAGTGGATCCTGTAAATCCTTTGATTCTGGAGATGCTTCTGCTAGAATGATTTCTAAATCTCCATCAGTTGCTGAAATTTCGGAAGATTTACATCCTTCTCTAAAACGCATTAAGTTAGAGCAGTCTTCCCAATCTGTCCCTCCTGAGATTGAGAATTCTGCAGTTACTAAACCTCATGTATCCCTGGATATCCAGCACCAAGATTATCAACATCGTGATGCATGTACGCCAAGTAAATCTGAGTTTATGGAAGTGAAGATGGAAGTTCCTCATGGCTCTGGCCGAGTAAGTCCTCGTATTAGTGAGATGAAGAAGGATAATGCAGATGAGATCTCCCAACAAAGGCTTGATGGTGAACCTGTTATGTACAATGAGCCTGCTAGTCTACCTAAGCAAGAAAACATTAAAGTTGAGAATGAGATTGAGCCACCTAAGCAAGATAATTTGACACAGCCTGCTGAAAATGCGGCTGGAACTAAGTCTGGGAAGCCAAAAATAAAGGGAGTATCATTGACTGAACTGTTCACTCCAGAGCAAATAAGGGCGCATATAACAGGTCTTCGTCAGTGGGTTGGTCAGGTAAATAATATTCTTAGATGTTATTTTTCTGCTTAAATACGAAAAAAAAGTCAAAACTCAGAATTGGAGACTTGAAAGCAGTGTCGTGGTTTAACAGTTGTGAAGGGCTGAAATTGTAAATACAAAGTATATTTCCTGAGCTCCAGTTATCCTCCTTGACAAGTAGACTTTGGTTCACAGTCACCATTTCCATATAATGTGATCATTTAGAGTAATTAAAAAGATAGTATCTGTTTCCTTCTATTATTATTATTATATTTATGTTCTTATAAAAAAAATATAATAATTTCTTCTTGACAACTGGATCTCAAGTTTTTCTTTATTCATATCGGTTCAGATTGAGTCGATATTGAATTTCATTTCCATTTGCGATTTTTCCTTTTTCCTTTTCACATTTTTTGTATATGTTTGAATTTTCTTTATATTTTTGTTCCCAGTCCTTTGTGCAGTACTGCTATAGGGTCTTTTTTTCCCTTTCTAATTGTTATGTTTAGCATCATCTGTTGATAGAATGCGTACAGGAACCTGCTTACTATACTTTCAGTACAATTAGTCATCTCCATCCACGAAACATTTTCTTCATTTCTATTGCATTCCTCTTATCATCTTAACCACAATAATAATACTGTTAAAATTCTTACAATTCTTTTCTTTATGTAAATCGTTCTTAGATTAGAAGTTTCAGTGACCATGCCTAGGAGCGTTTATAAATGTTTTACAATTTTCATGATTAGCAAGTGATGCGTCAGGTCCTGGTAATTATTGTTGGATCGTGCTACTATCCTCTTCTCTGTCCGCTCTCTCATGCCTTATTTTATTTCTTTTCTTAGTACTTTCTTCCATCTGGAGTGTCTGTGGAATGGAACCATTATCTCTTATATCATCCATTCATAATACATGATGTTTTTTGTTTTCTTTCTTTTCACAGAGTAAAGCCAAGGCAGAAAAGAATCAAGCAATGGAGCGCTCAATGAGTGAAAACTCCTGCCAGTTGTGTGCAGTTGAGAAGCTTACTTTTGAACCGCCACTATATATTGTACACCATGCGGTGCTCGCATTAGCGAAATGCAATGTATTATACAATGGGAGCTGGTGACACGCGGCACTATTTTTGTATTCCCTGTTACAATGAGGCTCGTGGAGATGCTATACTTGTTGATGGGACTACCATACCGAAGGCAAAGCTTGAGAAGAAGAAAAATGATGAGGAGACTGAAGAATGGGTACGTTTCTTCTCTGTGCTAATGTCATTTGATATGTCAATCTGTTGCATGATGGTCCCAAACAGTTGCTTTTATCTCATTCATCTTTGATGATCACATGCAGTGGGTTCAATGTGACAAGTGTGAAGCTTGGCAGCATCAAATCTGTGCTTTGTTTAATGGTCGAAGGAATGATGGTGGGGCAAGCTGAATACACTTGCCCTAATTGTTATGTAGCAGAGATTGAACAAGGAGAGCGGAAGCCTTTACCACAGAGTGCTGTTCTTGGGGCCAAAGATTTGCCAAGAACAATCCTTAGCGATCACATAGAGCAGCGATTGTTTAGAAACTGAAGCATGAACGACTGGAGAGAGCTAGATTTCAAGGAAAAAGTTATGATGAGGTAATTTGTCAACAATGTTGATGTGTCTGTTTTGTGTGCTGATGGTTGATCATATGCAGTTTAGAGTAATTTTGTTTTGACACGTTTGGTTCGGCGGAATTGCCAATTCCATTCTGGGGCGATTTAAGATGTATTCCAATTCCAATATTTGGATTTTTTTTTTTGGATTGGAATTGGCAACTCCGCAGAATAGCCAATTTATAAAGAGTGGAATTATGGATTCTTCTGCCTAGAATTTGCCAATTCCAAAATATCTGTACAAGCAAATGCAAGAAACAGAATTGTCATTCTATTTCGACCCAATTCTATTCCGCTCCAAATCAATTATGAGAATCGAACAGTACATTAGTACTTTTCACCTTTCATTGCTGAAGATGTTTGGTGGTCATACTTTCTATTGTTGTTATATTATTCTTCCCTGTACTTGTTAACCCATCTCATGTACTCTCCTGCAGAAAACTTCGGCCTTTCAACTGAGAGAAATTTACCCATTTATCTAACTTATCAAAAAAAAAAAAAAAATCCGTCTTGATACTTAGATGGCTGATCAATACAAAGCCTAATTTAATACATTTAAGTTCAAATTCGATCGGAGCCTTAATCAGGCAATAAATGTAAGACACATAGCGTTAATTGATATCATGACCTAATATGTCTTTGCTGAGCAACTTGGTGACCTTGTGAGTGTAAAGAATTTTGTATGGTCTTCATCTATATAATGCTTTCCCAACCATACAATTGATTTGAATGCAATTAATCACAAAAATACCCACTTGAATCTCCTATGGGATGTAACTTAATACTTTGGTTGCTAAGGGCCCATTTGCTTGAGCTTTTGGTGTTTGCTTATAATTTTAAAGATGTGTGTTCTGGAAACAGCTTCTTTCTGCATGTGTACTGCTGATTTCTTCTCTCATGATATTTAATTTTTGCAGACAGCCTTCTGATTTACTTCTTCAGTCTTATTCCCTCACATTCTTGAAATTAGGTTGTCAAAATATGCTTGCCTTTATTAGCTAATTTATTCTGTAATTGATGCTGGCAGGTTCCTGGAGCTGAAGCACTTGTAGTTAGAGTTGTTTCATCTGTTGACAAAAAGTTGGAAGTGAAGCAGCGATTTCTTGAAATTTTTCGAGAAGATAATTACCCAACGGAATTCCCATATAAATCCAAGGTTGGATATATACATATATTTTTTTTTTATCATTCTCTCATATTGACAAAGGTGTTATCATCGTAATTATGTAATGTGCAATGACTGTTAGTTAATTTAACTTTTATGTTTTCAGGTAGTTCTGTTGTTTTCAGAAGATTGAAGGTGTAGAAGTATGTTTATTTGGCATGTACGTCCAGGAATTCGGAGCAGAATGTCAATTTCCAAATCAGCGACGTGTATACCTCTCGTATCTGGATTCTGTGAAGTATTTCAGGCCTGAGGTTAAAGCAGTGACTGGAGAGGCTCTCCGTACATTCGTTTACCATGAAATTCTGGTAAGATGTTGTTCTCATTAATCACGTCAATTTTGGGTTTAAAAAGGAAAGATTTCATTCTCATTGATCTGTTTACGTGGTTAATAACTTGCTCGTTTAGTTTGGAATCATCTGGTGGACTTATTGATCTTTTTGTCTTATCTCATCTCCAGATTGGTTACCTCGAATACTGCAAGAAACGTGGTTTTACGAGCTGCTATATATGGGCTTGCCCTCCACTAAAGGGTGAAGATTACATTTTATATTGTCATCCAGAAATTCAGAAAACACCAAAATCGGATAAACTTAGGGAATGGTGAGTTCTATTACCTTTGAGGTACTCTGTTTATAGCTTAATTAATATGGATAAGTTCCGTTATTCTCTAATATTCTTTTTTTGGCATGCTTAAAACCCTTTCTGTTTTCAGGTATTTATCAATGTTAAGGAAAGCTGCAAAGGAAAACATCGTAGTTGAACTCACTAATTTATATGACCATTTCTTTGTACAAACTGGTGAATCTAGAGCTAAGGTAACAGCAGCCAGGTTGCCATATTTTGATGGCGATTATTGGCCAGGTGCGGCGGAGGATCTCATTTATCAGCTCAATCAAGAAGAAGATGGCAGAAAGCAGAACAAGAAAGGAACAACCAAAAAGACCATAACTAAAAGGGCTTTAAAAGCATCCGGTCAGTCTGATCTTTCTGGTAACGCATCGAAGGATCTGCTGCTAATGCATAAAGTAATTTTGTCTTCCATCTTATCATTATTATTATTCTAAATTAATTTTTTTTTGATAAATAATTATTCTCAATCAATTTTAGAATCTAAAAAATATTATTCTCAGTCAATTTCTTCTGATCGTAATATTTTGCAATTATTCCATTAGCCCAATGAAGGGAGATTTTATAATGGTTTGTTTTCCTTGTAGACAATTGAAAGTTTATTTATTTTTCGTTGTATTTAATATTTGTTGTTCTTAACGTAGCTTTTTTCCTCCTTTTCTACCTTCTCCTCTGCAGCTTGGTGAGACCATTAGCCCAATGAAGGAAGATTTTATAATGGTTCATTTACAGCATTGCTGCACTCATTGTTGTACTCTGATGGTATCTGGAAACTGTTGGGCCTGCAACCAGTGCAAAAATTTTCAGATTTGTGATAGGTAAGAATCCTGCATTATTCACCTTCTTTATCTCTTGCAGTTGTTCATTTTATATGCTTTGGTATGATTAATTACACGGGTTTTCAAACATATGAGGTTGCAAGTTTGCCATTTGGGAGCAAAGTCATAGGTCAAGTTGTAATTAAATGCATCATTTTGATTAGAGCCTAACAAAGAAACAGTTGGGAAGACAAAATAAAAATGGGCGAAAGTTAGGTCATTGTCAAAGTTACCTAGAACGCGGTACGCTATGGTTCGCTGTACAGAGCTGATATGAATAGAGTTAGTATTAGATACAATGTCAATTGAATAAGAGATTATTTAGTTTGATAGTAGTTGATTAATAGTTTGTTAATTAGTTAGTTAGTAGAATGGTAGTTAGTTACTCTTTGTCTTCATCCCTCATAGCCTATATAAGGCATTGCACACCCATTTGTAGAATCAATGAAGAATAAAGAAACCTTTTAGTTTTACAATTTCTGTCGTCTCTATCTTTCTTAGGGGTTTGGTCACTAGCCATTAAGTAGTGCCAATTTTCTTCATTTTCCCAACAATTCACCGTCAAAATCAATCTTCGTCACCATTACCACCAAGAATCATCACCCACCCAAAATCTAGTTCGTAACATTGGTGCTTTCATTAAGATTTCTTATGCAAAGTTGGGAAGCTTGGCCTGGAAAAAGTAGTGCAAGTTTTGGTCCCACCTGGTTCAAGAGTGGCAACTAAAGGCATTGAATTGATATTTGAGGTGGTCCACACAATTGTTACATGTTTCACTCTTATGAAAGAAGATGCAGAAGCTACCCAAAGAGTTGAAAGCCTTGAGATCTTGATTGAGCCTTGTGGTGTCTTTCTTCTTGGTAATGATCCGATTGGATACTTGGCTTCAGTGATATTTCCACACATGTTTGAGATTGATTCGTTCGCGCTTCATAGTGAAATTGATTATTGGAATGAGAGCATTACTTAAACCTTGAGGACAAGGTTCATTTGATGGGTTGGGCAATGATATGAATAGAATTAGTATTAGGGAAATTGTCAATTGAATAAGAGATTAGTTAGTTTGTTAGTAGTTGGTTAATAGTTTTCTAATTAGTTTGTTAGTTAGTAGAATGGTAGCTAGTTACTCTTTGTATTCATCCCTCATAGCCTATATAAGGCATTGTACGCCCATTTGTAGAATCAATAAAGAATAAAGAAACCTACGAGTTTTACAATTTCTCTCCTCTCTATTTGTTTGGTCAGTAGCCATTAATTAGTGCCAATTTTCTTCATATTCCCTACGATTCACCATCAAAATCCATATTCATCACCATTACCACCAAGAATAGCCACCCAAAATCTAGTTCGTAACAAGTGCTTTCTCCAGTACGCGGCACTAGGCTTAGTCGGATGGCTATTTGGGATTGCATTGTGCCGGGTACATTAATTCGGATCGTTGTGTATATATATATATATATATATATATACATATATAGTAAATAAATAAAAACAAATATCAATAGAGTTTATAGATTTTGTAATGCTTGGTTATGTAGGAATAGTATTTTAAGCAGACAAAAAGGAGAAAAGAAACGAAAAGTGGGTTTGGCATATCAGGTAACTAGTGGGCCTTGTTATCATGTATGTTACGTCAGTACCAAATATATATATATATATATATATATATATAGAAAGAGAAACTCATTAACACCTTCCTCTCACTGAAATACAAACAAAAACGAAACGCCTTCTTCTTGCCGACTTCTCGCTGTCTTTCTCTCTCCCGGATAACTTCCTAAAAACTAGCGACAACTTCCTCTCTCTCCGCTTTGCAACGCCGATGACCTTCCTCACTTATGGATTGCGGTAGGCTACTTTTCTCTCTCCTTGATCTCCAGCTGCGAGTTGCCTCCCTCACCTCCATCTATGGCTTTGGACCGGCTTTCTTTTCAGTATGGTTTCTTTCTCTCTGCTATCTTTGTATAATTGTGTTTCTAAGGTTGGGAATTGGGATATAAGTCTGTTAATGGATCGGATTTTGATAGGAATCCGATCCATGTGGGATCCATATAATCGGATATGGAAATAAGTTCTGATCCACTAATTTGGTTTTGATCTAAATTTGCTAATTCATTTAATAAACAAATCAAATTTGGATTTGTTTTGATCCACTTTGATAATAACCCGATCCGATTTAAATATTATATAATATGTATTTTTTATATTATATATATGTTTTGTTTTTATAATATTGAAATATGTATACGTTATAAGTTAGTAGTCTTCTTCAAGATATACTATATGATTTATTTAAAATACATGTATTGGTAAAAGGACTAAATATTATCAAGAAGTGTGTTCACCTTTATTCCACTATCTATTTTTTGGATAGTGTAGAATGAGTGGAATCGTAGGCTTTTGATGGCATAGAGAGGCTTTTTGAAGTTATTAGAGATAGATGGTTCAACACACTTAACTTTCGGTTTAAAGGAATTTTTTTGTAAATGTTTTGGACATTTTAGATTTTGTGGATCTCCTTTCTTGTAGATAACCTTGGCTTTGAATTGCATCCTCTTGATACCTTTTAATAAACTTTTATTTGATAAAAAAAAATATATTATCAAGAAGTGTAAATTTTTTGGTTTATATTAATATTTTTTTAAGTATCTTATAATATAATAGGTTTTTAAAAAAATCCATTAAGTAATCTAATAATCCAATTATAATCTAAATTCTGATGGATCCGGATATGGATTGAGTTTTAAAATATCCGATAAATAATCCGATTCAATATATTTTTAACAATTGGATTTGGATATACCTTGATCCGAGTCGAATCTGATCCGTTTACATGCCTACTCAGATCTCAGCTTTTCACGATCTAGGTCGCCAGACCCGGGACGTAGTTTGTTGGGGGAGGAGCGATCCTGGTAACATAAGTCATTGTTGAGTTTTTAAAGATGGGATAAATAATGATAAATCTGCGAAGTTAGGCCGAGAATTTCCTCTATGTATCAAGCCTTTGTTTGTTTCAGCTTCTTTTACAATAAGCAGCACTTTAAGCACTCATTTACCCAAACACTAAATCAGCTTAAAGCATCATCCAATCAAATCACCTGATTATAATTTTTAGGTTGAACATAAGCAAAATCAAACGAAGGCCAAATCTGTTAAAGAGGGAGAACTATGTTGGTGGATGTGAAATTATATGCTTGATTTATTCTAGTTGGGTAGATTTCTCTATTTTAAATCAGTGATTGGTAATTGATCTCATTGGAACATGATGAGCATATCTTAGGGGTAGAGAGGAGGGGGTAAGAGAATTCTTGCCTGGTTCTGCTTTGTAAAATGGTTAAGTGCATCCTTGCAACCTTGTCACCTTTTATCAAAAGATTCCTCTTCCTTTAGTTGATAATGTTGAATACTGTTTTCCCCCTTTTAGCCCTTGTTCAGTTTTAATAATTTATTTCCAAGGAAATCACTTTAGGACATGAACATTTTCTTTTTCTATGTTAGTCTTATGTTTAGCACAACCTTTTGCTCGTTCTGTACTTGATCACCAAGACAAGGAATCCAAGCCCTGTTTTTCTTATTGATCAATTTTATCTTTTATTTAAGAAACCTTGTAATAGGCGCTGACTCCTTTAGTCTGAAGAATCAGCTATACTTTCTCTGATTTAATCATCTAAAATTTTCTCGTCTAGGAAATCAATGGTGAGATGGCTATTCTCTCTCTCTCTTCCCTCATCCTCGTTTTGGCTTTCCTCTGCCAATTAAGATCATTTATATAGCTAAATTTTTTTCCTAAGGTATATGTTGGATCAGCAGTTGACCGTTCTTGAAAAGGAGCTGAGCTTTAAATTTTCCTATTTTAGTTCCTTTCATGACTTGCTGGCTCTGATCTTGCACTTTTTACCTTCGTAGGTGTTATGAGATCGAACAGAAACGTGAAGAAAGAGAAAGACATCCTATCAATCATAGGGAAAAACATACTCTGTATCCAGTAAGTTGCTCAGTGAATGACTTTTTATTTTAAGCTCCAAGATATTGGTGGTTGTTTCTAGATTCAGTTTCATGAACATCCTGTATTTTTCATAGCTTAAAAAATGACATCACTGAGCCATGCAGGTTGCAATTGCTGATGTTCCTACTGATACCAAGGATAAAGATGAGATCCTTGAAAGTGAATTCTTCGATACTAGACAGGCATTCCTCAGTCTTTGTCAAGGAAACCATTATCAGTATGATACATTAAGGCGGGCTAAACATTCCTCAATGATGGTCCTATATCATCTTCACAATCCAACCGCTCCTGCCTTTGTAACAACATGCAATATCTGTCTCCTTGACATTGAAACTGGTCAAGGTTGGCGCTGTGAAATTTGCCCTGATTATGATGTATGCAATGCTTGTTATCAGAAGGATGGGGGTATTGATCATCCACATAAATTGACCAACCATCCATCCATCGCTGATCGTGATGCACAGAACAAAGAAGCTAGGCAACTACGGGTTTTGCAGGTACTATTAATGGTTCTTTGTCTGGTTAAAAGATGATCTTTTGCTTTAATTATTATAATCAATTGGTATTTTTTGCATCTTTGTTGAGAAGGCTAATAAAGTTGGTTATTTGACATAACAGCTCAGGAAGATGCTTGATCTACTGGTGCATGCATCACAATGTCGTTCTCCACATTGCCAATATCCAAATTGTCGCAAAGTGAAGGGGCTATTTCGGCATGGGATACAATGTAGAACACGTGCATCTGGAGGTTGTGTTCTTTGCAAGAAGATGTGGTATCTCCTGCAACTTCATGCTCGGGCCTGCAAAGAATCTGAATGCAATGTACCACGCTGCAGGTATATCATTCTCCTTTCTGCTAGTTTTATCTTTGTTTATATATGAGGTCAAAAACTGAGATTTATAAAATTGTTGTCAATTTATTCAGAGATCTGAAAGAGCATCTAAGAAGGTTGCAACAGCAGTCTGATTCACGACGAAGGGCTGCAGTGATGGAGATGATGAGACAGAGAGCTGCAGAGGTTGCTGGCAATTCTGGATAAGCAAGTTGTACATATAATTTGGATGAGAAAAGACTCCTGATAGAAAGGGAGGTAGACTGTAGTTTTGCACTGCTCCGCTTGGTCATTGCTCGAAACAAGGTAGTGATGGGGGGAAGTGGCCATTTTAGACAGTTGGAAGGGGAATAGCTTATGGTAGTACAGCAGACTGGTTACTGATCACTTGTCAGGGAAAGAGAATTGTTTCATTCATAACTGGGCAACCTGATTCCCTAAAGCAAGTGAATTTTTAGGACCAGAGCCCCTACATCAACTGATAACCATGCCGCTGGGAGTAGTACTGATGTGTGTCAATCAGTGGCCTGATTTCGTGATTCTTTGATTTTATCCTTTTTGTATTTTGTCACGTCATCATTTGGTGACGAGTGTACTATAATTGTTCTCATCTGTCTAAAAATGCTTTCTTACAAGGAAGAATGTGGGAGGGGGAGGTTAGTTGGATTTTCTGTTTTCATTTTCCCTCTCAGACATTGGCCCTCTTATTTTTGTAGAGTCTCTTTAAAGATGGGGGAAAAGAATAAGTAGCATCCAGCAATTCATTTTTATTGATGCTGTCATATGTTTATATAGTCTGCTGTCTATTGTCACAATGAATGTTATTAATTCTCTCTGCTTCAAATTTATATGCAAAATTGATAAGTAAACATGGCATGTTTGGATATATTCTGTTTTCAAAAACTGTTTTTGAAGACAAAATTTTAAACTTGTTTTATAAAAACATGTTTCGAAAACAGAAATTAAATTTATTCTTGCTTTTTAAGTTCTTGATCAAGTAATTATAAATCAATATGTACTCTAAAGGCTAAAGTTGCCGCCTCAGTCTAAATTTTTTGAATAATGTTTTGAGTGAACACATCGAGGGCATGTTTGGGTTGCATTTTCTTGTTTTTAGTGTTCGAAAACTGTTTTCGAAAACTAAAACTTAAAACAGTTTTTTGATGTTTTCTGAGAAAAACATGTTTAGATAATTGTAACTCGAAAACTGTTTTCAAAACAGAAAACAGTGAATGTAATCTTATTTTGAAAACTATTTTAAAAATAGAAAACTGTGTGGATACATCTTGTAACTATTTTCAGTTTAAATTTGAAATCTATATTAATTTTATTTCTCATATTTACTAAATATATTTTTTAGCACACACCAAATACTTGAAAATAATTAATATTATTTTATTTTTAAAATTTTAGTATTTTTTATATACTATGGATCAAACATAGCCAAACTTTTCCCCCCTGCCATGTCATGTATGTTTGTTAAATAAATTATAAAAAGTTAAAATAAGAAATACAACACAACTTTCACAATTTGATAAAATGTGAACAACAAATCCATCATTTTTCTTGCAAAATGGTTCAATATTTAAAAGATGGTATACTTTTCTTGTTCAAAATAAGATAGTTGAAGACAACTTTAAGATACAATATTCATTGATCAAATATAATTTTGAGAAATTGATAAAATGGAAATGAATGTCCCAAAATTCTTCTTGCAAAAGGGTTTACTTCAACTGCCCGATTTGGTTGGTTTGCCATCCTCACCCCCTATAAGTCAAATAATATATCAATATGTGAAATATATTCCTAAGAATAACAAAAATAATTCAATAACTAAAAATAAATTAAACACAAATAAGGACATTAAATTAACTAACTTTTACCGACAAATCATAACATTATTACTAGATATTCAATCAAATACCAAAACGGTTTGCCCACCTTTGATTGGCAATAAGCTCACGAAACGAAGTCATAACTATTGCACACGCATAAGACAAATCAACTGTATGATTATTTGTAAATGTGCTCGACCCCCCTTCGCTTTCTACTTCATGGCCATCTGCTTCCCATTTATTAAACAGTTGATCACTCTGAGAACACTGGAGTACAAAATTATGACACAACAAGCAACAACTATAAGAGGATGTCTAAGCATCATTTTTGAAATTGGAAAGCGCGCCTTTAAGACCCCAAAACAACATTCTATAACATTACGTAGAGATGAGTGCCTATAGTTAAATAGTTCTCTATAACCCATTCATTTAAGTGATACCGTTCACCTCTAAACGGTGGAAGAAACCCGACTGTACATGGACAACCAGAATCCACCAAATAATACTCACCTATAAGTCATACAAATTCTCTTAGTACATATCAATCAATTAGTATATAATATCAACTTAATACTAAAATAGGTTTACCATTAGTAGGCCAAGGAAATTGAGCATCCAATCGAGTTAAGTGTCCAAAAAGAATCGTGAATCGTTAGCCGTACCTTCACATCCACTATACATGTATGTGAATTTCATGTCGAATGAAAATGCACACATCACATTTTGTGTCACAATCGATTTTCTACCTTTATAACTTGTAGCTTTTTCTGCTGGCGCCCATGCACTGATGTGTCTTCCATCGATTGCTCCAACACATTTCTGCATCCATTAAATTGCATATGATTAGAATCAGTTTGGTATTATATATTGTATATACAAAGCTAAACTAATAAATTAACAATCAATCATAAGGTACATTACCTTAAAAGATGGGTAAAATCTTTGATCACCTCTAATTTGTTAATTTGTGGAGACACCACGTGGTCATTCGATGGACAAATTATGAGCTTTGCAAACTTGTTCAATGCTCTCATCACTATCTTAAAATGTCGATTAATTGTTTCTAATGAATATTGAAATCAATCAACTACAACTCTGTGCTTTCTGCATTCCAACCAAACCCAGTTTGCTCAAGCAATTGACTAAATAGCCGGTGTTTCGTACGCAACCTTTGATATTTCTCCCTCAATTGTTTCACTATAAAGAGCTTGTTTGTCTTCATATTCAATTCTTTGCAAATTAAATCCCAAATCTTTCTATGAAACACACCATCTATCATGTTTCCCTTGTTTACCTCATCAACCATGATATCAATAAAACATTTCTCTCTCTCAGAGCCCCATAAAGAAATATCAATGCTTTCATAAGCCATCTACATTAAAAGCGAACTTAACAAATTATTATTGTACAGTAAAACCTAACCGATTATTCTAAGATACTTAAATTTGACCTACATACATATACCAATTAATTGGCTAAATTGAAGTTATCATTAATTGGATAAACTAAAACACATGCACACACAAAACCCAATCATTGACTATGATTACAATCAACAATCTAATTTACAACTAAATTACTCACAAGATTTAATTTCAAGTTTTCCAAAACATTGATTTGGCCTCCTAAAAGTCTAGGAAGGTGAGTCTGTAATAGAGTTACAAACTCAGGGCAGTTACAGACACCATGGGGTATAAGATCTAAGATTCTAAATCATTGCATTCCATAAGCATGATGAAGCTGTTCTTATGAATTTATAGTCTTAGCTTTGATAAGACAATACTAGCATTAAACTTGCTAAGATAACCATTAAAGCATAATACCAATTTACTAACAGATGGAGCAGTCCCTGCACACCTCTTAGGCTCCTATTTGAACATGATATAATGGATTATGTAACTGTTCTAAGGAAAGTAAAATACATTTTAGCAGGTCAAGAAGTATAGGAACCTGTAGCTGTTGACCCTCGCTCGTATTTTAATGATGGCAAAACACAACTGTTATTTAACTAACATGTTTAAACTAAGTTGTATTAAGGATCAAACACATTCAACCAAGGAACAAAGTGCAAAAACTCGAACCAAATCAAGTATCAAGTGAAGACTGAAGATCTAGTATAGGTCTTAAGGTTTAGAACCAATGTAAGTCTCACTCATACATTGTATTAGCTTGTTCAATGGCTCAAACACAAAAGGTTTTTCTAAAACCATTAATTTTAAATGTTTTTAATAAAAAACAGAAGAAAAACTGGGTTTGAAGACAACCCAGTCGACTGGGTACATAACCAGTCGACTGGTATATGGGTCAGAAGGTATCCAGTCGACTGGATGAATTAACCCAGTCGACTGGTACATTGACCAGTAATATCCCAGTCGACTGGATGATTCAACCCAGTCGACTGGTAAAATGGACAGAAAGTCCCCAGTCGACTGGATGATATATACCAGTCGACTGGATACCCAGAAGGTCTGAAAACATATATTTTTCAAGTGAACCCAGTCGACTGGTATCTCGACCCAGTCGACTGGTAGTTCAAAAATATGACTGTTGGACTCCAAATCTGAACGTTTTAAAGTAAATCTTTTTCAAATTAAAGTCCAAAACGGCCATATTAATTGATTGCTATATAAACCCATTCAGCAAAGCATTCAAAAACAAGAAGTAAATATTCAAAAAGAGTTGATCTCATATAATCAAGTTTTTATACTCTTGAAACACAAAAAGCTTTGAGATAATCTTATTGAGCCATTTCTTCAAGCTTTACTTTGAAAGAGAGACATTTCTGTTGTAATAAGCTTTCATTTGTTGTCTCTCTACCTTTTACTTTACACCATCTTTGTAAAGGGATTACTTCCGAGAGGAAGGGGAAACTTCCGAAAGGAAAGGGATTTTTCGGTTTAAGCAATTCCTGTAAATTGCTTGTGTACGGTTTGTGCAACACCCGGCTAAGTTGTGCGACTAAGTTTTCTTAGTGGATTACTTCAAGGAGTTCCTTGAAGAGAGTGGACGTAGGGTCGGAACGAATCCGATATTGCCGAACCACTATAACTGTGTTTGCATCCTCTTTCCTTAAACTCTTTATTTACAGCTTTTTACTTGTATTAATTATTTGTTGCTTATTAGTTTTTTATAAACTTGTATAAATTCCGCAAAAGTTTTTAAAAACCCAATTCACCCCCCTCTTGGGTTGAAACCTCGAGCTACAGTAGCCTTGTTAAATCCAACAAATTGGTTACAACAATAGGAAAAGGGCCAACGATTGATGTTGCGTACACTTCCCTGCAAGTTAACAGAACCAGGATCAAAGGTCAAAGGAAATTCTTCAGTTTCAATTTGAGTTTTACTGGTAAACTGAAAATGTCATTCCATCATCCCATAAACCCCCCCTCCCCCCCAAAAAAAAAGCAATTTGAGATACAATTATAAGTATATCAGCTAATTTGTGACAGAATTGAGGAATATAAAGTAAGAAATGGTCATTGAGCACAAGCTTCTTAAAGTGGATGTCACCAATGTATTACTATAAATGTACTCATGAAATCTCATGAAATAAACTAAACTAATTAAAAATTTGTCAAAAATTATATGAATCCTTTTCTTCTTTCCTTCTCAAAAATTAAATGCTCTTATTTCTCTTCTCTCATTCTTTCATCCTTTCTTTCTCTTCCTCTCTCTTTCTCAACCAACTCTGAAGGTACTCTTTCACTACACATCAACTTCCCAATCTCTAGGGTTTTAATTTTCCCTCTTTTACTAGTGTCTACTTCTATTTTCTGTTTAGATACTAGCATAATGATGCATTTATAAAAAAATAAAAAATGAACTCCCTTTATCCCATAATAAGTGGCCGTTTTTGAAAAAGCTCTAAAATTAAGAAAAGGCATTAATTACTTAAGATGAGTATTAGAATACCAAATTTATCCTTACATTAAGTAGTATTGTCACCTATTTTTTAAAACAGGAGTATTAAAGAAGGGTGTTATTGGAAGTTTGATGATATTTAATCTTTAAGTTTTGATTGTGGACAACTATTATTATTTTTATAAGATTGCGGACAATTATTTTGGGTCATCCCTAATGGAAATGAAGACACTAATTGTAATTATATGGGATAGAGGGACTGTTTTTAGTATATTGACAAACCAATCTTGGAGGAATAGAAAACAAAGTGAACTTAGCAAAACTGAATATTACATACCAGATGAGCCTGCTTTAGAGGTTCTACAAATCACCGAGAGGAAAGTATCAAATCATAGTAAACATGGAAAGGAACAATGGTCATATTATCAACAAGGGAAGACAAAACTAAAATCAGTAGATATTTCGAAAGAAACTATAGATATTTTGAAGTATCTTGAAGCCAAGTGTCAAAAACAATATCTATGCATAATATTTACTAACTTTATCGAAGTTTAATTTCTTGGGACAAATGTCAAAAATAAATGTGTGCATAACATTTACAATCTGTGATCAAGGAAAAACATGCAATTTCCATACTACCTAGGACAAAGTGGGCAGATCACAAGACTTGGTAGTAAATCTGGCCTGCTTTCTATTATATAACACATGTTAAACCATTTTGTTGATCCAATGTATCATTACATATTCTATTGAACTTTTTGTATTTTAGTTTTGATCTGCAATATGTGTTAAGACATGCTTGTGTTGCCTATATTAAACCCATAGTTAATTGAAACCATAAAAAATAATTGAAGATTAAAATCAGCAGATCCAATATGGGACAAATGGGTAACATTGAGGACAATAATTTTTTTTTTCAGCATTGAATATACTATTTTTTTTCCTTTAAAAAATGGACTACACAAGGGGTTTACATTGCAAATACTAATGAATCCACAAAAAAACTATTGCAAACCATGCCAAAAGTTGGTTACATTCAATACTTGAGCAACACTCACACATTCACTTTCAATCATACCAAATTGAGACATAATCTTGTAGGATTGAAATTGCCCTCAACTCAACAATGTCACACAAGCAAGAAAGATTCAGCCACAAGAGCCTAGGGAACATGCATAAATTCTTCTAGAAATAAATTCTACATACTACGTGGTTTACAGTGTTGTGTTACCACCACGCACACTACCCTGAAGCCTAGCTCTGTAGTCCAGTGGGCTGCATAATGCAATATAACATTCTCATTAATCTTGTTGACCCATATTTGATTTTAATAATGACAAAACACTACGCTAATTGCACTAACAGTTTTATCTAAGTGTTTAAGCGACAAAAGCATTCAGCATAGAAACAAAGATGCAAGAACTCAATTCGATTCAGACACCAAGACAAGACAGAAGATCTAGAATAGAAATTAAGGTAATTGAAACAATTGTAAATCTCTCATATTCAATTAAATAGCTTGATTTGTGGCTAAATTTCTAAAGACTTTGACAAAACTAACCATACAAAAGTTTTTAAGTCAAAATCAGTTTTGAAACATTAAAAACTGGGTTGAAGGACAACCAAGTCGGCTGGCTCCATATACCAGTCGACTGGGATATGGGACAGAAGGTTCCTAGTCGACTGGTGTTGAGGATCCAGTTGACTGGGAACTTTCTATCCTAGTCGACTGGTGCTTAGGACTCAGTCGACTGGTACTCTCCCATTGCCTAAAAAGTGAAGTTTCTCACTTGACCCAGTCGACTAGTACAAAGACCCAATCGACTAGTAATTCAAAAATATGACCGTTTGAGACGCGAGACTTGAGTATTTAATGTCCTAAACCTACCAAGTCAATGTCAAATGTTGATATTGATTCAAGGCTATATAAATCCACTTCAATGAGCATTTTAAAAAAGATGATAATACATTCAATACACAAGATAGCTTATTAATTCTCAAAAGGTTTGAAAAACTTATTGTTGAGCCATTGTTCAAGCTTGTTCTTGAAAGAGAGATATTATTCATTTGTAAAAGCACTTATTGCTATCTCTCTACTATTAACTTTACAGAAAATCTCATTTATTGTAAAGGGGAAAGAGTTGTAATAACTCTTAGAGTGTTTAGGATTAAACACTTCTTTATAACTTCCGTGAGGAAATGATTAGTTTCCATAAGAAAGGAATTGGTTGTAAGGTTTATGCAACACCCGTGAAGTTGCATGACTAAAGTTTTAGTGGATTGCTTCAAGGAGGTTCCTTGAAGAGAGTGGACATAGGGTCGGGAGGATTCCGATATTGCCAAACCACTATAAACAGAGTTTGCACTTTCTCTTCCTTTGAACTCCTTTACTTTTAAGTATATTATTTGATTGTGTGCATTATGTATTTAACTATTTAAAAACTAGCAAGTTTAATTACCAAAGTTTTTAAAACCCAATTCACCCCCCTCTTGGGTTTGAACCTCGGTTTACAATTGGTATCACAGCTTTGTACTCAATTTCAGGCTTAAAATCTTTGAGTTGATCCGATGGCATCTAATAGCTATACCGAAGGGCATTCATATACTAGACATCCCTTGTTCAATGGCTCCAACTATAACTACTAGAAAAATAGAATGAAAATCTTTGTCAAAGGATAAGATTACAATCTATGCAGGGTCATTGAAGAGGAACCTAGAATTCCTACAAAGGAAATAATCATTGGAGAAATCAATCATACAATGCCTAAACTCAAAACAGAGTTTAATGAAGAGGATTGTAGAATGATGTCTCTCAATGGTAGAACAACTAGCATATTACATTATGCTCTAGATATTACTGAATACAATAGAATTTCTGCATGTATTTCATCTAAAGAAATTTGGGACAAATTGCAAGTTACATATGAAGAACTAGTGAAGTTAAAAAATTAAAAATCTATATGCTAATGTTCGTGTATGAATCTTTCAAAATGTCTCCTAATGAAACTATTCCTCAAATGCACTCACGTTTTACTACCATTGTTAACAGCCTAAAGATTCTTGGTAGGAACATTGAGGAATTTGAACTAACAAGGAAGATCTTAAGGTCTTTGCCATCCACTTGGAAAAAAAAGAAGACAGCCATCATAGAGGCCAAAGATCTCGACAAACTTGATGTCAAAACACTTCTCAGATCACTATTGACATACGAGATGGAGGAAATGAATCTTGTTGTCAATGATGATGAGAAGAAGAAAAAGATGATTGCTCTCAAGGCCACTACGAGCAACAAAGAGGAAGAAATGGAAAAAGAGGTAGAGAGCAGTAAAGAAGATGGTGATATGGCTCTAATCACCAAAAAGTTTCACAAGTTCTTGAAAAAGAGCAAGAAACCTTACACAAGGGATTCCACTCCAAAAAGCTAACCTCTTATGTGTTACGGTTGCAAAAAGTCTGGTCATATCAAGACCAATTGTACAATAGCAAACAAATCATATAAGAGATTCAAAAAGAAAGGTATAATTGCAACCACTTTGAGTGATGAAGAAGAAGAAGAATCCTTAGACAATGAGGTCAGATACGAGGAGATTGCTAACCTATGCTTGATGGCAATCGACATCGAAAACGAGTTATCAAATTTTTTCCCTTCTAATAATAACATTGTTAGTAGCAGTGAAGAACTAATTGAGGTTATAAATGAAAACCATGAAGAATTGAAGAAATTCGATTATAGGAATACAACTCTAAAACAGGAAGTCTCATCTCTTTCTAAAGAGATGACAAGCTTAAAGGAAGGAAAAGAAAAACTATCTTTCATGCTTTATAATTCTTCTCAAGATTTTCTTAAAAATGAAAATGAAAATTTAAAGAAGAAAATAATGGAATTAAATAGCACAATATCTAGACTTATGCTTGGAAAAGAAAAGCTAGATGATGTGCTATCTAGCCAAAGGTTAAATGGAGGAAAATCTGGCTTGGGTTATTCTCCATTAGGCAAACAAAAGTTAAAAGAGACTTTGTTCATGAAAACAACATGCTCGAAATGCATATACACATCCTAGGAGTAACCATCATGTGCATCCTAGAGATAATATGTATACTCATAACTTGCACACTACACATGCACATTCTACGAATTACCATCATGAGTATCTTAGAAATAATATGTATGTTCATAATAATGCAAGTACATATCCAAGAAATCATCATCATAAATTTCCTAGAAATGACATGCATATTCATAATCTTCACAATAGAAACATGTACCCTAGGAATACTTATCCAAGGAATTATAGGCATGCATATTTGAGAAATCCTAGAAATATCAATAACTATTATCCTAGGATCATACCTTATCAACATGTCTACAATTTAGAGCATCTTATAATGTTAAGAAGGTATGGGTCCCCAAAAGAACCGTATTTTCTAGAACTAACCCCAAATGACCCAATAATTTTTGGGTGCTTAAGAGTGCAATTTTATATTCTTGTGTAATGTAGATATGTCTCCATGCCAAGGAGAAAGGTAACCATTGGCACCTTGATAGTGGATTCTCAAATCACATAACTGGTGATCGAAGTGTATTCAAAGAGCTAACTCTAAGGGATGGTAGACATGCCACCATTGGAGATAACACAAAGATAAAGATCATCAGGCATGGAAAAGTTGGTAATAGTTTCTCAACCATTGATCATATATTATATGTGCAAGGTCTTAAGCCAAATTTGCTTAGTATTAGTCAACTATGTGACAAAGACAACAAAGTCATATTTGAAACCTCTCATTGTCTAGCTATAGACATCAAAAGTAACAAAATCAAGCTTGTTGGCCATAGACATGAAAATGTCTATATAGTTGATTTAAAATTTTTGCATTCGGAAAATGAGAAATGTTTTCCCCTTTTTAGTGAAAACCCATGGCTATGGCATCAAAGACTTGGCTATGTGAATATGGATTTGCTTAAAATCATTTCAAGAAAAGATTTAGTCATTGATAGACGCTTAAATATACATATTTAAGCCCCCTTATTTACACTTGTTAGATCCTTTATTACATTAATTTGGTATCTTTTACTCCATTTGTGTGTTTTACATGTTTTTATAGGGTCTTGGAGAAAAAGAAGCAGTTTTGGCACTTTAAGGAAGAAATCTAGAAGCCCTGAAGCACTTTCTGGACAACGTGCGATCGAGCGCACATGCAATGCGATCGAGCGCACATACGATCGTGCGCACACTTATAGGATCGAGCGCACACTGCGATCGAGTGCAAGGACACATGCGATCGAGCATAAATGTACAGGCGTGAATAGTAAACTGCAGAACCCTATTTTGGAAATAACCCTATTTTGGAAATAACTCTATTTTGGAAATAAAGGAGTTTTGTGTTTTAGGAAAGTTTAGAAACTCATGGGTCTATTAGGACTTCTCAAAGACCTATAAATACACTTGTAACTCACACACAAAAGGACACCTTATACCTTAAACCTTAGATAGAAAACACTTTTCTCTTTTGCTTTAGCTTGGAGAAGGAGACCGTGGAGCAGAATTGACGCCTCTTCTCTCGGGTTTCTTCTTTCCTTTTTATTTTATTATGTGTAATTAAATTCTTAGTAGGGCTTGGTTGAAGCCCTAATTATGTTTACTCAATAAATTTAGTATTGGCGCCTTTGCAATATTTATGTTGTGTTGCTTAAACTTGATTAATACCTGCTTTTATTTAAATTCCTCATATGTATATGTCTGATCAATATGTGCATGTGGTATCGAGCGCAAAAGGTCCAGAGAGTACCCGAGCAGCAGTACTGAAACTGTTGCACTGAAGCGGTTCAACTAATTCATTCAAAGGGAGAAACACCGATGACAGAAGCTCAATATACTTGTCTAGATGCTATGGAGAGGAAGCTAGATATGCTCATATATGCCATGACTAGTCAAAACATATCACCTAGTCCGCGAGGCAAACCACTCCAGGTATGCGCTATATGTTCTCGTTTTGATCACACTACTAACACTTGCCCTTTGTATTCATATGCAGATCAAGAGCAAGCAAATTATGAGGGACCGCACAATGCATATACAAATACCTACAATCCTGGATGGAAGCACCACCCCAACCTCTCATGGAGCAACAATCACAATGCTTTGAATCTTCAAGGACAGCAACGATACTTCCAACCAGCAGCCCAACCAGTGCCGGAATCAGAAAATAGTAACCTAGAGAGTCTTATGAGGCAACTGATGACTTCACAAGAACAGTTTATGATTGAGCAACGACAAATCAATACCAAACATGAGCAAGCTATTCATATATTGGAAGTATAAATGGGGGAATTGGCTAAGGAGCTAAGTGACCAAAAGCAAGGTGTTGTTAAACAAGTCTTTCATGACCATCATATTGATCCCTTGGAGACCACCTTCACCCATTATTTCAAAGGATCAGATATTGAGCCAAAATCAGAAGATGTTACTAAAGACCTCATTGAAACTATGCACCTTCTAGAAGCCTTTCCAAAGCATCCAAGTAAGTACACCGATCCATTTGACCATCATGTGCCTACTAATATTATTTTCCCTTCTATTGTACAGGCACCTAACTTGGAATTCAAGCAGTTGTCAGAGCACTTACCATATGCTTGTATGGGAGAGAATAAGACATTTCCTATGCTAGCTGCTGCCACTCGTAGTTTTGGGGAAAAATAAGGCTTGGTCCGGCTGAAGACGTTAAACTTAGCGCTCATGGGAGGCACCCCACAGCTTATCCTTTTATTTTTATTATTTTACATATTTATTGTTATTTATTTATTTTAATTACTTCTTGTTTTCCCGTATTACGTTAGTTTTTCTTTTTTAGGGACAATGTGTGCATCCGTTCAAGTTTGGGGGTACGCTATGAGCCATGCCGACCTAGCTAGTTCTCCATCTCCCAGGTCAGCTCTTTCCTTGTTATTCACACATTGGGGACAATGTGTAATTTAAGTTTGGGGGTATGGGAGACACATTCACACACTACACTATGTCCTACATTTTTAGTTCTGTTGTTATTTTCATAGATAAATGCATGTTCATTCTGTCCAATAAACTTTTTTTTGTGATCTAAACAAAATGTTATGATTCGACTTCATCAGTGAGCTTAACACTTTGAACATATAGGCCAATAAACAAGTTTTGAACCTAGATCATTGCCCTTTTGGCATTTAAGAATTCACAAGTTTAACTTGAACTATCACGAGCACATTAACACATAGCTGTGTGGGGTATGACATGATATTTGGATTGGTATGTTTCTTTTGCTTGACTGTGAACTAGATGACTTATTAGATTGATATTTTGGCATATAAAAATAGAAAAGATTGATTCGTGCTCAAAAAGAAAAAAATGCTCCTAATGATCAATAAAAACAAATCTTCCGCTGAGTAACTGGCCCTCTTGCCTCAGTAAGCATTGAGTGTCACGTCAAAAGGTGGAAAATCTTAAGTGATCATTAAAAAGGAATTTTTCGCTGAGTAACTGGCCCTCTTGCCTCAGTAAGCATTGAGTGTCACGTCAAAAGGTGGAAAATTCTAAATGGTAGCATAAAAATCAGTTAGTTTCGTAGCCTTGTTGACTCGAGCCAGTAAGTCCTTAGGGGTGTCTTTACACCTAATGCCCTAAAACCATCTGGTTTGGGAGTCATTGGCTAAACACTCGTTACACGAGTCAACAAGAAAGCTTAAGGGAACTAACCTGGCAAAAATCTCTCAAATAAAAGACTATGCCATATTTGTTGACTCTAATAGGAAGTTTGGTGAATCTTGAGTCATCGAAACATTACCCATTTGAATATCTTGGAAACTCAATCTTTTATGTGCTAATCACCACACACCGAAGTCAAACTTGTGATATCTTAGAATACCTAGTGAATATGATTTACGTTCAACACTCTTATTCATTGCAGATATATGTTTTCACTTGTTAAGCTTGCTCATGAATGTGCATCATTGTTTTGTGTAAAATCTAGATTTTTTTGTTGACACTATGAACATTGGATTTATATATATTTCTGTTTTAGTTTTTAATTTAGTATTGCTAAGGGACTAGCAATATGTAAGTTTGGGGGTGTGATAGACGCTTAAATATACATATTTAAGCCCCCTTATTTACACTTGTTAGATCATTTATTACATTAATTTGGTATCTTTTACTCCATTTGTGTGTTTTACATGTTTTTATAGGGTCTTGGAGAAAAAAAAGCAGTTTTGGCACTTTAAGGAAGAAATCTAGAAGCCCTGAAGCACTTTCTGGACAACGTGCGATCGAGCGCACATGCAATGCGATCGAGCGCATATACGATCGTGCGCACACTTATAGGATCGAGCGCACACTGCGATCGAGCGCAAGGACACATGCGATCGAGCGTAAATGTACAGGCGTGAATAGTAAACTGCAGAACCCTATTTTGGAAATAACTCTATTTTGGAAATAAAGGAGTTTTGTGTTTTATGAAAGTTTAGAAACTCATGGGTCTATTAGGACTTCTCAAAGACCTATAAATACACTTGTAACTCACACACAAAAGGACACCTTATACCTTAAACCTTAGATAGAAAACACTTTTCTCTTTTGCTTTAGCTTGGAGAAGGAGACCGTGGAGCAGAATTGACGCCTCTTCTCTCGGGTTTCTTCTTTCCTTTTTATTTTATTATGTGTAATTAAATTCTTAGTAGGGCTTGGTTGAAGCCCTAATTATGTTTACTCAATAAATTTAGTATTGGCGCCTTTGCAATATTTATGTTGTGTTGCTTAAACTTGATTAATACCTGCTTTTATTTAAATTCCTCATGTGTATATGTCTGATCAATATGTGCATGTGGTATGGACTTGTTAGTTAGATCAATTTGGATGACCGAGTCCTGGGTCTAACATTAGTAACAAGGGATATCTTATCCGGATACCCGGGTTAATCAACATGGGAAACCGGGAGTAGATACCATGCCCTAGGTCTCATGTGGTTGTCGATTTCCATAGTACTTATGTTTTCTTAAGGAACAACTCAAGCAGATACCATGCTGAATCCCTTAAGGAAGAAAAGAGTTAGAGTAGATACCATGCCTAACTCGTTGCTTAGGGAAATCAATAGCTTAAGGAGTAGATACCATGCCCTTAAGTTGGCGACCAGTAGGTATACATGGCATGAATAAAGCATTGGCATACTATTATATTGTGGTAGCATAATTAGTGGTGGATATCAAGTCCCTACGCCTTTATCCTTAGTATTTTATCTTTATTATTTCTCAACGCTTTTATTATTTCTATCTTTTTACATTGCGAATATAATTCTAAATTGAACTTTACCAATCCCTGTGGAGATGATCTTGCATTCGCACACTATACTACACTGTTGACCTTGTGCACTTGCAAGTAAAACGAGTGCGATTATTCACCCATTTATTTAGGTATATTATCGTACAACAGTCATTGGACTACCAAAAATCAAATTTGAAAAAGACAAGGTGTGTGATGCTTGTCAAATGGGAAAACAAACTAGAATTACTTTTAAATCAAAAAATATAGTCTCAACTACTAGACCATTGGAACTTTTGCATATGGACGTATTCGGTCCAATAAGTACCATTAGTCTACATGGCCATCAATATGCTCTTGTTATTGTTGATGACTATTCAAGATATACCTTTGTTATCTTTATTGCATACAAGGATGAAGCATACAAAGGATTTGTGAACTTTTGTAAAAAGAATTTTCATTTCAAGTATAAGAAGTGATCATGGAAAGGAATTTGAAAACCAAAGCTTTTCAAAATTTGTGATGAAAATGGAATTGATTACAATTTTTCAGCACCTATAACTCTTCAACAAAATGGAGTTGTTGAGAGGAAAAATAGAGTTCTAGAAGAATTTGCAAGAACAATGCTTTGTGAAAATAGTTTGCCAAAATATTTTTGGGCGGAAGCCGTAAATACTTCATGCTATGTTTTAAATAGAGTATTAATTAGGCTTATACTAAATAAAACTCCATATGAACTATGGAAAGGTAGAAAGTCTAATATCTCTTATTTTCGTGCTTTTGGTTGTAAATGTTTCATCCTAAATAACAATAAAACTAACTTGGGTAAATTTGGCTCAATGACCGATGAAGGGACCTTCTTAGGATATTCAACCTCTAGTAAAGCTTATAGAGTTTTTAACAAAAGAACTCTAGTGGTTGAAAAATTCATACATGTGTAGCCTTTAATAAATCTAACTCTATTAGTAGTAGAGTAGTTTCTTTTAATGATGATGCAGATTTTATTCTAAGGATAGAAGCACCTACTCCCATTATTGACACACAGGAGAATGAACCTCAAATAGATCAAAAAGTAGATGCTCACAATCTTGGTCAAACATCTACAAGTCAACAAGATGATAGTCTTCCCAAAGATTGGAGGTATGTGAATTATCATCCAATTGATCAAGTGATTGGTGATCCTTCACAAGGGGTAAGAACTCAATCCTCTATTAGAAATATTTGCAATTGCGTAGCTTATTTATCTTAAGTAGAACCTAAGACTTTTATAAAAGCCGAAAAATATAATGATTGGATAAATGCTATGCAAGAAGAACTAAATCAATTTGAATGAAACAAGGTATGTAATTTAGTTCCTAGACTAAATAATCACAAAATAATAGGAACCAAATTGGTATATAGAAAAAAATGGACGAAAATGGAATAGTAACTAGGAACAAAGCTAGACTAGTTGCTAAAGGGTATAATCAAGAAGAAGGAATAGAATTTGATTAGACCTATGCTCCCATAGCTAGATTAGAAGATATTCAAATGTTATTAGCCTTTGCATGCTTCAATAAATTTAAACTATTTCAAATGGATGTAAAAAGTGCCTTTTATAAATGACTTTATAGAAGAAGAGGTGTATGTTGAGCAACCTCTTAGATTTGAAAATCCTAGTCTTCCAAACCATGTCTCTAAACTTTCTAAAGCTATATATGGGTTAAAGCATGGTATGAAAGACTAAGTTTTTGCTTGAAAATGGTTTTACAAGAGGAAAAATAGACACAACCCTCTTCACATAAACACATAAGAATGACACACTTTTAGTCCAAATATATGTTGATGATATTATATTTGGTGTTCCTAATGAATTAATATGTCAAGAGTTTTCTAAGTGTATGCAAGGAGAATTTGAAATGAGCATGATGGGAGAACTCACCTACTTTCTTAGACTTCAAATCAAACAATTAAAAGAGGGGATCTTCATCAATCAATCAAAGTACACCAAGGACCTATTAAAGAGGTTTGGTATGGAAAGCTCAAAGTCAATTGGCACTCCTATAAGCACCTCTACAAAACTTGACCTAGATGAAGGAGGTAAGTGTGTAGATACTAAAAATTATAGAAGCATGATAGGAGCTTTGCTTTATTTAACTGCAAGTAGACCTGATATAATGTTCAGTGTATGCATGTGTGCTAGATTTTAAGCTAATCCTAAGGAATCACATGTAATTGATGTAAAAATAATTCTAAGGTATTTACAAAGGACTCAAAACCTAGGCTTATGGTACTTTAGAGAATCATCTTTTGAGCTTGAAGGATATTCGAATGTTGATTTTGTGGTTTCTTGACCCTCACCTGTATTTTAATGATGACAAAATACAACTGTTATTATACTAATAGTACAATCTAAGTGTAGCAAGCAACAAAAGCATTCAACCAAGGATCAAGGTGCAAGAACTCAAACCGAATCAATCTTTCAAGTGAAGACTGAAGAACTAGTATAGGTCTAAGGTTTTAAAACCAATGTAAGTCTCACTTGTACATTGTAATAGCTTGTTCAATGGCTCGCACATAAAATGTTTTTAAACATAACCTTTTGATCAAACGTTTTTAAGTTAAAACTTATTTTTAACACAGAAAAACTGGGTTGGAAGACAACCCAGTCGACTGGGTACATATACCAGTCGACTGGTATATGGGACAGTAAGTCCCCAGTCGACTGGGTAAGATATACCAATCGACTGGTAAAATGGAAAGTGAGTTCCTAGTCGACTGGATGAAACATACCAGTCAACTGATAAATTGGACAGACAGTCCCCAGTCGACTGGTAAGAATAACCCAGTCGACTGGTACTCCAGAAGCTTTAAATACGAGAATTTTTAAGAGGACCCAGTCGACTGGTATCTCGACCCAGTCGACTGGTAGTTCAAAAAATATGACCGTTGGACACGAAATCTGAACTTTTAAAAGCACAATCTTTTCAAATTAAAGTCCCAACGGCCATATTATTTGATGGCTATATAAACCCACCCTATTGACCATTCAATAGTGGGTTGCACATATTCAAAAAGAGTTGAACTCAGACAATCAAGTTATTATACTATTTGAAACATAAAAAGCTTTGAAATATTCTTGTTGAGCCATTCTTCAAGCTTTACTTTGAAAGAGAGACATTGTTGAGTTGTATAAGCTTTCATTTGCTGTCTCTCTACCATTTAATTTACAGTATCTTTTGTAAAGGGATTATTTCTGAAAGGAAGGGGATTACTTCCGAGAGGAAGGGGTTGTAAGGTTTGTACAACTCTAAGAGATGGTGGATATGTCACCATTGGAGACAACACCAAAATTAAGATTATCGGGCATGGAAAAGTCGATAATGATTTCTCAACCTTAGATATTGTATTACTAGTACAAGGCCTTAAGCCAAATTTACTAAGCATTAGTCAACTATGTGACAAAGGCAACAAAGTCACATTTAAGACCTTTCATTGTCTAGTTTTAGACATCAAGAGCAAAAAGATCAAGTTTGTTGGCCATAGACATGAAAATGTTTATATAGTTGATTTAAAATCCTTGCATTCTGAAAATGAAAAATGTTTTCCTGCATTTAGTGAAAATCCGTGGCTATGGCATAGAAGACTTAGTCATGTGAACATGAACTTGCTAAAAGTCATTTCAAGAAAAGATTTAGTCATTGGACTTCCCAAAATCAATTTTGAAAAAGACAAAGTATGTGATGCTTGTCAAATGGGAAAACAAACAAGGATTTCTTTTAAAACAAAAAATGTAGTCTCAACTACTAGACCTTTGGAACTTCTGCATATGGACTTATTCGGTCCAATTAGTACCATTAGTCTAGGTGGCCATCAATATGCTTTTGTTATTGTTGATGACTATTCAAGATATACCTTTGTTATTTTCATTGCTTATAAGGATGAAGCTTTCAAAGGATTTGAAAAGTTTTGCAAAAAGGTTCAAAATGAAAAAGGAATTTGTATTTCAAGAATAAGAAGTGATCATGGAAAAGAATTTGAAAATCAAAGCTTTTCAAGATTTTTTGATGAAAATGGAATTGATCATAACTTTTCAGCTCCTAGAACTCCTCAACAAAATGGAGTTGTTGAGAGGAAAAACAGAGTTCTAGAAGAATTTTTAAGAACAATGCTTTGTAAAAATAGTTTACCAAAATACTTTTGGGCTGAAGCCGTGAACACTTCTTGCTATATCTTAAATAGAATTTTAATCAGGCCTATGCTTGATAAAACTCCATATGAACTATGGAAAGGTAGAGAGCCTAATATCTCCAATTTTCGTACATTTGGTTGCAAATGCTTCATTCTAAATAACGATAAAACTAACTCGGGTAAATTTGACTCTAAGACCAATGAAGGGATATTTTTAGGATATTCAACATCTAGTAAGGCTTATAGAGTTTACAATAAGAGAACTCTAGTGGTAGAAGAATCTGTACATGTAACTCTTGATGAGTCTAACCCAATTAGTAGTAGAGATTTCCTTTAAAGATGATACAGATTTTATTCCAAGAACGGAAACTACTACTCCCATTGTTGACCCAAATGAGAGTTCACCTCAAGAAAATGAAGAGATGGAAACTCACAATTTGGACCAACCATCTACAAGCCAACTAGAGGATAGTCTACCCAAAGATTGGAGGTATGTAAATGATCACCCAATTGATCAAGTGATTGGTGATCCTTCACAAGGGGTAAGAACTCACTCTTCTATTAGAAATGTTTGCAATTTTGTAGCTTATTTGTCTCAAGTAGAACCTAAGACTTTTATAGAAGCTTAGAAGGATAATGATTGGATAATTGCAATGCAAGAAGAGATAAATCAATTTGAGAGAAACAACGTTTGGAAACTAGTTCCAAGACCTAAGAATCATTCAGTAATTGGAACTAAATGGGTATATAGAAATAAGATGGATGAAAATGGAATAGTAACTAGAAACGAGGCTAGACTAGTTGCTAAGGGATATAAACAAGAAGAAGGAATAGACTTTGATGAAGCCTATGCTCCCATAGCTAGATTAGAAGCTATTCGAATGCTATTAGCTTTTGCATGCTTTAATAAATTCAAGCTATTTCAAATGGATGTAAAAAGTGCCTTTTTAAATGGCTTTATAGAAGAAGAAGTTTATGTTGAGAAACCTCTTGGATTTGAAAATCTTGGTCTTCCAAATTATGTCTACAAGCTTTCTAAAGCTCTATATGGGTTGAAGCAAGCTCCAAGGGCATGGTATGAAAGACTAAGTAAATTTTTGATTGTCAATGATTTTGTAAGAGGTAGAATAGACATAACACGCTTCACAAAAACTCACAAAAATGACACTTTGATAGTTCAAATATATGTTGATGATATTATATTTGGTGTTACTAATGAATCGATGTGTCAAGAGTTTGCAAAGTGCATGCAAGGTGAATTTGAAATGAGTATGATGGGAGAGCTTACCTACTTCCTTGGACTTCAAATCAAGCAACTAAAAGGAGGCATCTTCATCAATCAATCAAAGTACATTAAGGACCTACTAAAGAGGTTCGGGATGGAAAGCTCAAAGCCAGTTGGAACTCCTATGAGCACAACTACTAAACTTGATCTTGACGAAGGAGGTAAAACTGTAGATATTAAATATTATAGAAGCATGATAGGTGCTCTACTTTATTTGACTGCAAGTAGACCTAATATAATGTTCAGTGTATGCATGTGTGCTAGATTTCAGGCTAATCCTAAGGAATCACATGTATTTGCAGTAAAAAGAATCCTTAGATATCTACAAGGAACCTAAACCATAGGATTATGGTACTCTAGAGGTTTATCTTTTGAGCTTGTAGGATACTCAGATGCTGATTTTGCTGGATGTAGGTTAGATAGAAAAAGCACAAGTGGAACATGCCAATTCTTAGGTGCAATGTTAACTTCTTGGTTTTCCAAGAAACAAAATTTCGTTGCACTATCAACCGCCTAGGTGGAATATGTAGCCGCTGGAAGTTGTTGTGCCCAAATGATATAGATGAAACAAGAATTAGAAGATTATGGCATGAACCTAAAAGGCATCCCGATACATTGTGATAATACTAGTGCTATCAACCTAACCAAGAACCCTATTCAGCGCTCTAGAACAAAGCACATGGAAATCAGACATCATTTCTTAAGAGACCATGCTCAAAAAGGTGATATAAGATTAGAATTCATACCTTCGGAAGATCAAATAGCTGACATTCTTACTAAACCCCTAAGTGAAGCTAGTTTTTGTAAGATTAGAATGTTGATGGGATTGTTGGATTATGATAAACTGAATATCTAATTGCTCCTTCATTTCATCATTTGCATGTTTGACATCTAGTGAAAGAGTATTAATTCTTGTTTAAATATCTCCCACACTCAAGATGTCATAGATAAACAAATTTCATGCTACAATTCAAGACTGAAAATTTTCATAAGGGTCCAGTCGACTGGTAAATCTGTTCCAGTCAACTGGTAAGTCATTACCTATTCTTCCAATCGAATGGTAAATATGATCCAGTCGACTAGTAAGTCTTTGCCAATTTCTCCAGTCGACTTGTAGATTTTATTTAGTCGACTGGTACCTCTAGACCCTGTTTGGAACCAATTTTTTGAAATTCAGTTATCATCCAGTCGACTGGTACAAACTGCCCAGTCGACTGGTATCTTACTGCCAGTTTACCCAGTCGACTGGTTTGAAAAATGTTCATCTTTTCAAAAGGACCCAATCGACTGGTACCACGACCCAGTCGATTGGTGTCGTGATTCTATATAAAGACTGTTCATTTTTTCTGATTTTTACGCCATTTTCAAGCAACCTAACTTTCTCTCTCTAGAAAATTTCACCATTTTGATCCAAAAACCTTCCAAACATCATCTAAACACACCGATCTACTCATCCCAAACATTATTTTCAACTTTCTACGGTTGAAATCTTCCATTTTCACCAAAAACCTTTTTCCCCAAAAACCCCAATTTCCCCAAAAATGTCCGATCGAATCCATATCAAATACACAACCGGAGGACCAAATGCGCCAACAAAGCCAAGGTCCACCAAACCTACGGATTCGAATACACGGGGGAAGCCCGTGGCGGGCTTATCAAGCAAAAATCCCCGAACAAAGCTTGATGAGGCTCTGTTTTCCAGTTCTACAGCCAAAGCGAGGTATGACTCGATAATACGCCACGAGAAGATCATGACGGGTAGAGTTGTCGATTTCGACTCTATTCGTCATGGAAACTTCAATATTTTGCCAGCCTTTGAGGCAATACACCTGACCCCACTGGTCTGAGTGCATGAGAAATACTACCCAAGACTGATTCACCAGTTCTATGCGAACTTGGTGAAACCCAGTCCACTGGCTCTGAGATTCAGAACCAGTGTCCAGGGTGTGAAGTTTGAGGTCAACACTGACCTCCTCATGAGCATACTGAGGATCACTGTAGGAGGGATCTAATGGAGTCTGGAAGGATGGCCATACAATTTTGATGTCGAGGCAGTCTGTCAGATAGTCAGGGGCGACCCTAACTATGTGTTCAGACCCACTACATTTCACACATATAGTGTATGCCCCTGGACTCAAAATTGTTCAACTTAATAGTGAGTTGGACCATCCACCCGAGCCTCGGGAGTCGGGGGTATCTATCTAAGATAGATACAGTATTGATTTGATGCCTTAAAATAGGGCACCACTTCAATATATATCCCCTGCTGCTCGCCAACATGATAAACAGTGAAGCGAGCGAATCTGGGTGTCTACCCTATGAGATGCTCATTACGCTCATACTCCAGCACTTTCGAGTGCCTCTTCCTGCCTCCGAGGCTCAGGATATCGGACTGACAAACATCATCAACATCTCATCACTGAAGAAGATAGGATGCACGGTTCGTGATGGCTTCATCTATTCAAAGGTCAAGAAGCATATTTGGATCAAGGAGGATGAGAGCAGTGATGATGAGGGAGCTGCTGCTGATACTGCTGATATGGACATGGATACCTAAGTACCTCCTGTTGGTGACTCGAGTACTCTCCAGGCTGGGTATGACGACTTGCTACAGGCTATCACGGGCCTCCAGATGACCATGTAGTCCAAGTTCCAGACTATGCAGTCAGTGTACCAGAGATTAAGCTCCTCCATCGAGCATCTATGGGACGATTTCGAGCTACACAGAGAGCATACAGAGAGTTTATTAGCTAAGATACGGAATCTCATTCGTGATGGCTCAGACTCTCCCGCTCCTTGAGTCATTTTCTTTGATATTTTGATGTATATAATAGTTTCCAGCTCTCAGCATGTAGCACGGAAATACCTATGTATTTCTGTCTTATATATGGCTCTATGAAACCCGTTCGTGTATTGACTTTTTGTATATGCTGATGCTTCATCATTAGTCATAATTCATGCATCTATTTACTCTATTTTTTATACGCTTGCATAGTTTGTAACTGCTTTTATTTAAGAATATGCTCTTAAACTGGTTGTGCTTGTATAGAAACTTTCGGTTCTTCTTGGGAAGGTTTTTGAACTCCGAATGAAGCCAAATTTTTGCGTACAAGTTTTTTTAAGCACACTCTAGATGACTGTGGTAGCTAAATAGCTTATTTTTTAGTTTATAGCCCCTTTAGTTGCTATTGTCAAAACGGGGGAGAAAAATGAGAAAACGACTAAAACTATGTAAACAGAAACCAATGCATAGATTTAGGGGGAGCACAGCTCCAAAGAATATTGAAAATGATTCAATTGATTGGTTGAGTTGTTATTGATTGGTTGAAATGAAAATATAAACTGCGTTTGCTTGCTTACAGGGTGGTTTTACTCGAAAAACAGAGGAAACTCTGTCCGTTTTTTTTCTGAAAAACCAAACACTTAGTTTTTTAAACTGTTTTCACATTATTAGTTTTGTCATCATAAAAAAAGGGAGAGATTGTTGACTCTCACCTGTATTTTAATGATAACAAAACACAACCGTTATTATACTAACAGTACAATCTAAGTGTAGTAAGCAACAAAAACATTCAACCAAGGATCAAGGTGCAAGAACTTAAACCGAATCAATCTTTCCAGTGAAGACTGAAGAACTAGTATAGGTCTAAGGTTTTAAAACCAATGTAAGTCTCACTTGTACATTGTAATAGCTTGTTCAATGGCTCGCACACAAAATGTTTTTAAACATAACCTTTTGATCAAACATTTTTAAGTTAAAACTTATTTTTAACACAGAAAAACTGGGTTGGAAAACAACCCAGTCTACTAGGTACATATACCAGTCGACTGGTATATGGGACAGTAAGTCCCCAGTTGACTAGGTAAGACATACCAGTCGACTGGTAAAATGGACAGTGAGTCCCCAGTCGACTGGATGGAACATACCAGTTGACTGGTAAATTGGACAGACAGTCCCCAGTCGACTGGTATCTCGACCCAATCGACTGGTAGTTCAAAAAATATGACCGTTGGACACGAAATCTGAACTTTTAAAAGCACAATCTTTTCAAATTAAAGTCCCAACGACCATATTATTTGATGGCTATATAAACCCACTCTATTGAGCATTCAATAGTGGGCTGCACATACTCAAAAAGAGTTGAACTCACATAATCAAGTTATTGTACTCTTTGAAACATAAAAAGCTTTGAAATATTCTTGTTGAGCCATTCTTCAAGCTTTACTTTGAAAGAGAGACATTGTTGAGTTGTATAAGCTTTCATTTGCTGTCTCTCTACCATTTACTTTACAGTATCTTTTGTAAAGGGATTACTTCCAAAAGGAAGAGGATTACTTCCGAGAGGAAGGGCATAGCTTCCGAGAGGAAGGGATTGTAAGGTTTGTACAACACCGGTGAAGTTGTACGACTAAGTTTCTTAGTGGATTACTTCAAGGAGGTTCTTTGAAAAGAGTGGACGTAGGGTCAGAACGAATCCGATATTTTTGAACCACTATAATCTGAGTTTGCATTCTCTACTCTTTAAACTCTTTATTTACAGCACATTACTTGTTTTATTGCTTGCTGCTTATACGTTTTTATAAACTTGAATTTATTCCGCGAAAGTTTTAAAAACCCAATTCACCCCCCCTCTTGGGTTGAAACCTCAGTCTACATGGGTTTTAGGCTAGATAGAAAAAGTACTAATGGTACATGCCAATTTTTAGGAGCAATGTTAACCTCTTGGTTTTCTAAGAAACAAAATTCAGTTGCATTATCTACCACATAAGCAGAATATGTTGCTACCAGATGGTAATTTTCGCACAAGTGTTATGAATGAAACAACAACTAGAAGACTATGGCATGAACTTTAAAGTTATTCCAATTCATTGTGATAACACTAGTTCCATCAACTTGACCAAAAACCTTATTCAGCATTCTAGAACCAAACACATAGAAATTAGGCATCATTTCATAAGAGACCATGCTTAAAAGGGTGAGATTAGACTAGAATTCATTCCTTCGGAAGATCAAATAGCTGATATTCTTACAAAACCCTTAAGTGAAGAAAGCTTTTGTAAGATTAGACTATTGATGGGCATGTTTGATTGCCTTAACATGCATCATATGCATATTTGACATTTAGTGAATGAGTATTAGCTCTTATTTAATATTTCTCACTCAAAATGGCATAGATAAAAAATTACGTGCTGAAATCTTAAGTTGGAGCTCAAAATTTGAAGTTTTCTAGAGGACCCAGTCGACTAGTGTGTTCACCCCAGTCGACTGGTATCTCATTGCCTATTTTACCAGTCGACTAGTATAAAGCATTCAGTCGACTGGTATTACAAGACATTGTTTGGAGCCAAAATTTAAAATTTTGGTAACCTACCTAGTCAACTGGTAAGATTACCTAGTCGACTAGTATGTCTCTGATAAGTTCTTAAATATTTGTATTTAAGCCCTTTAATTTACATTTATTAAGCCCCTAGTTATGTATTTCATGCTATTTTATTTCTTTTCTATGTTTTCTAGGTTTTGAAGAAAATGGAGCATTATCTGGTTTAGAGCACAAATCTGGAAGAACTGGTCACTACTTAGTGCGATCGAGCTTAGAGGATTGCGATTGAGGACAACAGTGCTCAAGCACCCAAGCCTAGGATCAAGCGCACCAGCGCTCGTGCGTGCAAGAAGAATGATCGAGCGCACACGTGTATCAATGAATAGTAAAATGATAGAACCTATTTTGGGAAGTAGGGGTAGGGTTTTATTTTACAAGTTAGGGTTTCTAGATGTCTCTAAACCTTATAAATAGGCTTGTAAAAACAAAAAGAGGGAGCTTCCCAGAGAGATAGATTTTGGGAGACGAATTGACGACTCGTCTAGGAAGTATTTCCGGGTTTATTCTTTTCTTTATTTTGTTTTATGAAGATGTTTAACATCAAACTCATGTGTAACTAAACTTTTTGTAGGGCTTGATTGAAGCCCTGATTATGTTTTTCCATATATGAATATTGTTGCCTTTACGATAGCTGTGTTATGATGCTTAACTTGATTAATGTCTGTTTTATTGAATTCCTCATATGTGTTTGCCTGATCAACATATGCATGTGGTATGGACTAGTTAGTTAGATCAATTTGGATGACTGAGTCCTGGGTTTAACAATAGTAACAAAAGAAATCCACGCCGGATTCTTGGGTTAATCAACATGGGAAACTGGGAGTATATAACATGCCCTAGGTCTCATGTGTTTGTCGATTTTCATAGTTATTAGACTCTCTTAAAGAACAACTTAGTAAACACCATGCTGAATCCTTTAAGAAAGAAAAGAGTTAGAGTATACACCATGGCTAACTTTTTGCTTAGGGAAATCAATAGCTTAAGGAGTATACACCATGCCCTTAGGTTGACAACATTAGGTATTCATAATATGACTAAAGCATTGCACACTGTTTTATTGGGAAAATATGATTAGAAGTGGATATCAAAGCCCCACGCTTTTATCATTATTAATTCAAACTCAATTATTATTTCTATCATATTATATAGCGAAACTAATTCTAATACAACATTTACCAATCCTTGTGGAGATGATCTCGCTTTTGCACACTATACTATTATGTTGACCTTGTGCACTTGCAAATAAAACTATTCAAATATTTGCTTATTAATTTAGGTAGATTTTTGCACAACAAGTTTTTGGCGCCGTTGACGGGGATTGTGTTAAATTCTGTTTAGAATTATTTTCGTTTAGTTTAGTCATTTTTATTTTATTTTATTTTATTTTTATCAAAAATTTAAAAATTCTAAGTTTCTGTTTTTCTGTCTGTTTTGTCTTCAGGTTGCCGGCATTGTGATCGAGTGCACTCTTATAGAGATCGAGCGCAAGAAGCTCTGAGATCGAGAGCCCAACTTGTGTGATCGAGTGCACTCAGGGCAGAGACTACCTGAACACCAATATTGAAACTACTGCACTGAAGCATTTCAGCTAATTCATGCAAGGGCTTCGAGGTAGAAGAAGAATTCGAGGGAGAAGCGCCAATGGCAGAACAATTTGACAACCAACCGCCACCAGAGCGAAGATCCATGAAGCAATCTTTCATTCCATAGAACCTCAACCAGCCCTCATGCATTGCTTATCAACCTAAGGCGGAAGGCAATTATTACATATCCCTGCAGATACTCAGTGCTTTGACTCATTTTAGGGGTACACCTGCTGAGGACCCACATTTACATCTTCAGGAATTCTTTGATCTTTACAAGTTTCAGCATATCCGGGGCCTAGATCAAGAGGGAATCAGGTTAATTCTTTCTCATTTTTCATTAAAAGATAATGCTAATTTGTGGTATAATTCATTGCCTACAATGTCCATCCATACCTGGGAAGAACTATCCAGTAAGTTTCTAAAGAATTTTTTCCCAGCAAAAAAGACAAAACAGATGAGGAAGGAGATTCAATCTTTCCAATAGAAGGATGAAGACCTTTTCTTTGAAGCATGAGGACACTTCAATGAGCTGCTTCTCAAATATCCACATCACAATCTACCTCAAGATGAGCGGGTAAAAGCTTTTTATGAAGGTCTGAGTGACTTAAATAAATGTATTATGGATTCAGGTTGTGGAGGTGTGCTGATGGAAAAGAGTAGTGAAGAAGCCATGGAGCTATTTGAGACACTAAGTGAGCATACCCAACAATTCTCATCCAGAGGTAAACAAAAAGTTAAGAGTAAAGGTATGTATGAGGTGACCTTAAATGGTGGATCTTCAAATCAGATGGCGGCTATGGAAAAGAAGCTAGATATGCTTGTTAAAGCCATGACTGCTCAGAACATCTCACCTAGTCCATAAGCTACACAACTCCAAGTATGTGCTATATGTTCTCACTTTGATCACACTACTGAAACTCGTCCTTTGTATTCATCTGCAGATCCAGAGCAAGCAAACCATGTGGGACCAAACAACTATCTACCTAAGAACAATCCATATGCAAATACCTACAATCCTGGATGGCGAAACCACCCCAACTTCTCATGGACTAACAATCAGAATGCTCTGAACCTTCAAGGGCAACAAAGGAATTCCCAACCAGCAGCCCACTCAATTCCAGAATTAAAAAATAGTGACCTAGAGAGTCTTGCAAGGAAATTAGTAACTTAGCAACAACAGTTGATGACTTTACAAGATCAGTTCATGGCAGATGAAAGACAATTTCGGAGTGAACAAAGACAAACCACTACAAAGCATGAGTAAGCGATTCAAAGATTAGAAGTACAAGTGGGGCAATTGGCTAAAGAGTTGAGTGGAAGAAAGCAGGGTGAACTCCCAGCCCAAACACTACCTAATCTAGGATGACACCAGCAACTAAAGGGTGTTACAACTCTAAAAAATGGTAAGATCATAGGAACTGATAAGCCAGCACAAACATCTCCAAAGAAACCATCTGCATCAAAGGTAAGTGAAATGGAGAAGGTGAATGCACCACCCTTCCCTCAAAGGTTAGTAAAGCTAAAGAAAGAAAATAAATTGTTTGATATTTTTGTAATTTTGCGAAAAGTAGAGATAAACATTCCTTTATTAGATGTAATTCAACAAATACCTGCTTATGCTAAATTTTTGAAAGATTGTTGCACTCATAAGAGGAAGTTTCAAGAGCATGAGACAGTGGCTTTAACTGAAGAGGTAAGTGCAGTATTGTTAAGAAAACTACCACCTAAGCTAAAAGATCTAGGTAGTTTTACCATTCCTTACAGGATAGGTGACCAGCTTTTTGAGTGTGCATTACTTGATTTAGGAGAGGGTGTCAATTTGTTGCCATACACAGTATTTGAAACACTAGGTTTGGAGGAGCTTCAACCGACTTCCATCACCTTGCAATTGGCAGACAAAAACATCAAAAGACCAAGAGGTATTCTTGAGGATGTCTTGGTAAAGGTAGGTGTTTATTTTACCTGCTGATTTTATTATATTAGATATGGAAGAATGCCTTATGCCATTACCTCTGCCCATCATCTTAGAAATACTCTTTATGAGAACTGCTGATACAAAAATTTGTGTGAAAAAAGGTATCGTAAATATGAAGGTAAATGGTAAGAAAATAGAATTCAAAATATTTGATGCATTAAAATTACACCAAGATGATATGGAATGTTTTAATGTATGTATGATGCAAAGTATTGTTGAGCAAGTTTTTCAGGTCCATCACATTGATCCGTTGGAAACCACCCCTACCTATAGTTTCACAAGATCGGATATGGAGCCAAAACCTGAAGATGTTACTGATGACATCATTAAAGTTGTACACCTCCTTGAGGCATCTCTAAAACATCCAAGTAAGTATAACCCTCCATTTGAACCTCTTGTGCCTACTAATACTACTATTCTCCCTTCTATTGTCCAGGCACCAAACTTAGAATTGAAGTAGTTGCAAGAGCACTTAACTTATGCTTATCTGGGAGAGAATAAGACATTACCTATGATTATTGTTGCCAATCTAAGTGTTGGGGAAGATAAGAAACTATTGAGAGTTCTTAGAGAGCACAGAACTGCTATCGGATGGACCATTGCTGACATCAAGGGGATAAGTCCAGCCAAGTGCATGCATCATATCTACCTTGAGGATAAAGCAAAATCCACCTGAGATGCTCAAAGAAGACTCATCCCACACATGAAAGAGGTAGTCAAGGTAGAGGTATTGAAACTATTGGATATTGGCATTATCTACCCCATCTCAGACAGTAAATGGGCAAGTCCAGTCCAAGTTGTTCCGAAAAAGAGTGGGATCAAAGTGGTGAAAAATGAAGATGATGAATTATTACCTACAAGAATAACCACTAGTTGGAGGGTTTGCATTGATTACAGAAGGCTAAACAAGGTGACCAAAAAAGATCACTTTCCCTTGCCCTTCATTGATCAGATGTTAGAGAGATTAGCTGGCCATAGCTACTATTACTTCTTGGATGGGTATAGTGGTTACAACCAGATTACCATAGAACCCAAGGACCAAGAAAAAACCACCTTCACATGCCCTTTTGGCACATTTGCTTACAGAAGGATGTCATTCGGACTATGCAATACACCAACCACCTTTCAAAGATGTATGATGAGCATTTTTTCCGACATGGTGGAAAAATTCGTTGAGGTATTTATGGATGAATTTAGTGTTTTTGGTTCTAATTTTGATGAATGCCTCAATCATCTGAAGAGTGTCCTCAAGAGATGTAAAGAATGCAGCTTGGTGTTAAATTAGGAAAAATGTCACTTTATGGTTCAACAAGGTATTGTGTTCGGTCATTCCATTTCCAACAAGATATTGAGGTGGACCAAGCCAAGATTGACATAATTTTCAAATTGCCTCCTCCTCTAATAGTCAAGGGTGTCAGAAGTTTCCTTGGACATGTTGGATTCTACAGACGATTCATCAAGGACTTTCCAAAGACCTCTAGACCTCTTTATGCATTATTAGCTAAAGATACCAAGTTTGAATGGACTGATGACTATATGGAAGCTTTCAACACATTAAAGAACTTACTCACCTCCGTTCCAATAATGATGGCACCTGATTGCAGTCTTCCATTTGAGTTGATGTGTGATGCTAGTGACTTCACCTTGGGAGCCATCTTGGGCTAGAGAATAAATAAGGTACCTCATTCTATCTATTATGCTTCTAGAACTTTGAATGATGCTCAACTAAATTATTCTACTACTGAGAAAGAATTGTTAGCTTTCATTTTTGCTTTGGAGAAGTTTAGAACATACCTCATTAGCTCTAAGGTTATTGTATTTACTGATCATGCTGCTTTGAGATATTTTTTTGCTAAGAAAGTTGCAAAGCCTAGGTTGATCATATGGGTACTCCTATTGTAAGAGTTCGACTGAGAGATTAAAGACAAGAAGAGCAGTGAGAATATGGTTGCAGATCACCTATCTAGGCTACCTCATGAGGACGATAAAAATGAGCTACCTTTGAATGAGAATTTCCCTGATGAATAATTTTTCGCATTAGAGGTAACACATCCATGGTATGCCGATATTATAAATTATATAACTACTAAGGTTTTTCCTCCAGGTATGTCTAGTCAAGAAAGGAAGCAGTTGATATCTATATCTCGACATTACCATTGGGATGACCCCTACCTATTCAAATTTTGCCCTGATCAAATCATCAGAAAGTGTGTCTTAGAGGAGGAGCATTTGAGCTTATTGCAACATTGCCATCAGTTTTCTTGTGGAGGACACTTTGGGACCAAGAGAACAGCTCTTAAGGTATTACAATCCGGTTTTTATTGGCCTAATTTATTAAAGATGTCTTTTCATTTTACAGCTCATGCGATAGATGCCAGAGGACAAATAACATCTCATCTCGAAATCAGATGCCCTTGCAAAATATTCATTTAGTAGAGCTTTTTGATGTATGGGGTATTTGATTTCATGGGTCCATTTTCTAACTCATATGGTCATTTATATATTCTTGTGGGTGTGGATTATATGTCCAAATGAGTCGAGGCTGTCCCCTCAAAGACTAATGATCACAAGGTGGTTGTCAAGTTTTTACAGGATAACATCTTTACTTGGTTTGGGACTCCTAGACCAATAATCAGTGATGGAGGAAGCCACTTCCATAATTAATCTTTTGCTGCTCTGATAAAGAAATATGGGATCACCCATAAAGTTGGCACTCCATATCATCCTCAAACCGGTGGCTAAGTGGAGATAAGTAACCGTGAGATCAAAGGCATCCTGGAGAGGACCGTGAATCCTAGTAGGAAGGATTGGTCTTTGCGCCTGAATGAAGCCCTATAGGCATATAGGACAGTTTACAAGACACCAATTGGCATGTCTTCATACCGATTAGTTTTTGGAAAAGCACGTCATCTACCGGTGGAGTTAAAGCATCAAGCATATTAGGCCATCAAGCAGTTCAATTTTGACATGAAGCAAGCAGGAGAGAAGAGAAAGCTGCACTTGAATGAGCTGGAAGAATTAAGGCATGATGCATATGAGAACACCAAGCTCTATAAGGAAAGGACTAAAGCCTATCACAATAAACAACTAGTGAGGAAAAAGTTTCATGTGGGACAAAAGGTATTGATCTATAATTCCCGATTAAGATTTTTCCCAGGTGTAGATTGAGGTTTCAACCCAAGAGGGGGGGTGACTTGGGTTTTTAAAAACTTTCGCGGAATAAACACAAGTTTATAAAAACATATAATAAACAAGCAATTGAACAAGTAATATTCTGTAAATAAAGAGTTTAAGGAGTAGAGAATGCAAACTCAGTTTATAGTGGTTCGGCAATATCGAATTCATTCCGACCCTACGTCTACTCTCTTTAAGGATCCTCCTTGAAGTAATCCACTAAGAAACTTAGTTGTACAACTTCACGAGTGCTACATAAACCGAACACAAGCAACTTAGGAGTGTTGCTCAAACCGTACAATCCCCTTTCCTCTTGGAAGTAATCTATTTCATTTCGGAAGTAATCCCCTTCCTCTCGGAAGTAATCCCTTTACAATAAATGTTGTGAAGTAAATGGTAGAGAGACAGCAAATGAAAGCTTATACAACTGAATAATGTTTCTCTTTCAAAGTAAAGCTTAAAGAATGGCTCAGCATAAATTATTCAAAGCTTTTTGTGTTTCAAAGAGTAAATGACTTGATTGTGTGTGTTCTTCTCTTTTTGAATGTCTCAACCTCTCTCTTGAATGCTCAATAGAGTGGATTTATATAGCCATGTATTAATATGGCCGTTAGACTTTAATTTGAAATGTTTGTAGCTTTAAAAGCTCAGATTTTGAGTCCCAACGGTCATATTTTTTGAACTACCAGTCGACTAGGTCTTGATACCAGTCGACTGGGTCCACTTTAAAAATCTCATTTTTAAGGCTATAGTGATACTAGTCGACTGGGTTAATCTTATCAGTCGACTGGGAACTGTCTGTCTGTTTTACTAGTCGACTGGTATGATTCACCCAGTCGACTGGGGAGACACTGTCCCATATACCAGTCTTCAGGTATATGTACCTAGTCGACTGGATTGTCTTTCAACCTAGTTTTTCTGTTTCAAAAAGTGTTTAACTTAAAACTGTTTGATTAAAAAGTTCTGTTTTAAAAAACTTTTTGTGTGCGAGCCATTGGACAAGCTTTTCAATGTACAAGTGAGACTTAGACTTTGTTTTAATGCCTAAGACCTATACTAGTTCTTCCGTCTTCACTTGAAAGTTTGACTCGGTCTGAGTTCTTGCACCTTGATCCTTGGTTGAATGCTTTTGTTGCTTACTACACTTAGATTGCACTCTTAGTTTAATCACAGTTGTGTTTTGTCATCATTAAAATATAGGTGAGGGTCAACAATCTCCCCCTTTTTGATGATGACAAAACTAATTAAGAGAAAACAGTTTAAAAACCAAGTGTAAGGTTTTTGAGAAAAATCAGGCAGAGTTTCCTCTGTTTTGCAACCCAACCAATCAATAATCAACTCAACCAATCAATGAATCATACACCAAATTCTTTGGGGCAGTGCTCCCCCTAAATCTATGCACTGGTTTCTGTTTCCTTTGTTTTTCTCGTTTTCTCATATTTTCTCCCCCGTTTTGACAACAGCAACAAAAGGGGCCAGAAGTTAAAAAATAAGCTACTTAGCTACCATAGTCATCTATAGTATATACAAACAAACTTGTACACAAAAATTAGTCTTTATTCGGAGTTCAAAAGCCTTCCCGAGAAGAACCGGAAGTTTCCACACAAGCAGAAACAGTTTTAATGCATAAATCCGAATATAAGCAATTTATAAAGTATGCAACCACATCACAAATAAGTAAAATAGGTGTACGAAATATGTCTAATCATAGATAAGTGATAGATACATCAGTACTATACAAAACAAGGCTTTGTAGATCCAAAACATAGATACAAGAAGATATGTATGTTCGTGCTACGAACTAAGAACTAAAAATACTAAGTACATAAAAAAGTAGTGATGGTGACTCATGGAGCGGGAGAGTCCGAGCCATCAGGAATGAGATCTCGAATCTTAGCTAGGGAACACTCGGTGTGTTCTCTGTGTAGCTCGAAATCATCCCGGAGGTGCTCGATGGAGGAGCTTAACGTTTGGAATCCATACTGCATTGTCAGCTGGAGGTTCGTGATAGCCTGTAGTAAATCACCATACCCAACTTAACCAGTACTCGAGTCACCCATGGGAGGTGCTCGGGTATTTGTATCCATGTCAGCAGCAGCAGCAGCAGTAGCAGCATCCTCGTCCTCATCATCACTGCTCTCATCCTCTCTGATCTGTATGTGCTTCCCGGCCTTCAAATAGATGAAGCAATCACGGATCGTGCATCCCATCTTCTTCAGTGAGGAGACGTTGATGATGTCCTTTGGCCTGATATCCTGAGCCTCGGAGGCAGGGAGAGGCACCCGAAAGTGCTGGAGAATGAACATGATGAGTATCCCATAGGGAAGACACCTGGAGTCGCCCGTTTCGCTATTAATCATGTTGGCAAGCAGCAGGGGGTATATATTGAAGTGGTGCCCAGTTTTAAGGCACCAAATCAATACTGTATCTATCTTAGATAAATACCCCTGACTCCCTAGTCTCGGTTGGATGGTCCAACTCAATATGAGATTGAACAATTTCAAGTCTAGGGACATATCACTAAATGTGTGAAATGTAGTGGGTCTGTACACATAGTTAGGGTCGCCCCTGACTATCTGACAAGCCTCCTTAACATTGAAATTGTCTGGCCATCCATCCAGACTTCATTGGATCCCTCCTACAGGGATCCTCAAGATGCTCACTAGGAGGTCAGTGTTGACATCAAACTCTGCACCTATGAAACTGGTTCTGAATCTCAGAGCCAGTGGACTAGGTTTCACCAAGTTCACATAAAACTGGTGAATCAGTCACGGGTAATATTTTTCATGCACCCTGACCAATGGGGCCAAGTGTATCACCTCAAAGGCTGGAAGGATATCAAAGTTACCATAACGAATAGAGTCGAAGTCGACAACTCTACCTGTCATGATCTTCTTGTGGCGGATTATAGAGTTATACCTTACTTTTGCAGCAGGGCTGGAAAACAGAGACTTATCAAGCTCTATTATGGGCTTCTTGCTTGATAAGCCTGCCACGCCCTTCCCCCGTGACTCCGAATCCGTAGGTTTGGTGGACCTTGGCTTTGTAGGAGCATTTTGTCCACTGGTAGTGTATTTCACACAGATTCTATTGGACATTTTGGGGAAAAGGGGGTTTTTGGGTAAAAAGGTTTTCTGTAGAAATGGAAGATTTCATCCGTAGAAAGTTGAAAACAAGGTTTTGGATGATTAGATCGATGTGTTTAGGTATTGTTTTGATGGTTTTTGGATCAAAATGGTGAAATTTTGTAGAGAAAGAAAGCTAGGGTTTTCGAAAATGGTGTAAAAATCTGATGAAAAAAAAAATGAACAGTCTATTTATAAAATCGCGATACCAGTCGATTGGGTAAGGAAACTAGTTGACTGGGTCCTTTTGTAAAGATGAACATTTTTCATACCAGTGGACTGGGTCAGTATACCAGTCGACTGGGTAGTTTTTACCAGTCGACTAGGTGATAACTGAATTTCAAAAAATTGGCTCCAAACAAAGTCTTAATGTACTAGTCGACTGGATAAGACTTACCAGTCGATTGGAAGAATAGGTAGTGACTTACCAATCGACTGGAACAGATTTACTAGCCAACCGGACTCTTACGAAAATTTTAAGTCTTGAGTCTTACCACGAAATTTGATTATCTATGACCTCTTTTAGTGAGGGAGATATTAAACAAGGATTAATACTCTTTCACTAGATGTCAAGTATGCAAATGATGAATGATGAAGCAATCAAACATTCAGTTTATCATAATCTAGCAATCCCATTAGTAGTCTAATTTTACAGAAACTAGCTTCACTTAGAGGTTTTGTAAGAATGTCAGCAATTTGATCTTCTGACGGTATGAATTCTAGTCTTATATTATTTTTTTAGCATGGTCTCTTAAGAAATGATGTCTAATTTCTATATGTTTAATTCTTGAGTGCTGGATAGGATTCTTGGTTAGGTTAATAGCACTAGTATTATAACAAAATATCGGGATGCCTTTTAGGTTCATGCCATAGTCTTCTAGTTATTGTTTCATCGATAACACTTGGGCACAACAACTTCCAACTGCTACATATTCCGCCTCAGCGGTTGATAGTGCAATAGAATTTTGTTTCTTGGAAAACTAAAAGGTTAACATTGCACCTAAGAATTGGCATGTTCCACTTGTGTTTTTTCTATCTAACCTACATCTAGCAAAATCAGCATTTGAATATCCTACAAGCTCAAAAGATGAATCTCTAGAGTACCATAATCCTATGGTTTGGGTTCCTTGTAGATATCTAAGGATTCTTTTTACTGCAACTACATGTGATTCCTTAGGATTAGACTGAAATCTAGAACACATGGATACACTGAACATAATATCAGGTCTACTTACAGTTAAATAAAGCAAAGCACCTATCATGCTTCTATAATATTTAGTATCTACACATTTACCTCCTTCATCATGATCAAGTTTTTTCGAGGTGCTCATGGATGTACCAAGTGCCTTTGAGCTTTCCATCCTGAACCTCTTTAGTAGGTCCTTAGTGTACTTTGATTGATTGATGAAAATGCCTTCTTTTAGTTATTGGATTTGAAGTCCAAGGAAGTAGGTAAGCTCTCTCATCATGCTAATTTCAAATTCACCTTGTATGCACTTTGCAAACTCTTGACACATAGATTCATTAGTAGCACCAAATATAATATCATCAACATATATTTGGACTATTAAAGTGTCATTTTTGTGAGTTTTTGTGAAGAGAGTTGTGTCTATTTTACCTCTTACAAAATCATTGTCAATAAAAAATTTACTTAGTCTTTCGTACTATGCCCTTGGAGCTTGCTTCAACCCATATAGAGCTTTAGAAAGCTTGTAGACATGATTTGGAAGACTAGGATTTTTGTTGTTATTTGTCTAAGGTTAAAATAGGTCTAACCATGGTTTAAAAATGGTTAAAGTCCAAACCAAAGGTGGAATATCAAATTTCAACAAGTTAAAAGATTGCACACATGTGTGGGCATCAATTTGGAGCAAGGGAAGGCCATGCGCACTAGTGTGCGCACTTTTGCACACAATCAGGGAAGTGTGCGCACAGCAGCTACATCAGCATGCGCCATGGCGTCCAGAATGATGTGCTGAAGGACTGCATCAGTGCCACGGTGCCTAGCACCAGCATTATGGCATCCAGAATGATGTGTTGAAGGACTGCATCAGCGCCATGGCGCCCAGCAACCAGCACCATGGTGTCCAGAAGGTGTGCAAAGGTGCCCTGCCTTAAGACCCTTTTAAGTACGTGAGTGCAAGGTTAAAACGCATAGCACCACTTGGGAAGTGATGAAGGGCTATGATTAAGTGGAGATCATAATCAAAGGGTGGAAATTGATTCACAAGAATGTCAAAGAAGTGAAAGGCTATAAAAGGGGTTCCCAAGCCTCATTTTTCACATATAGAATACAACACATACAAGACACACTTTGAGATCAATTGTAATACAAGATAGAATTATGTGAGAGACATAAACACAAGAGGGACTCTTTGTACTGAGGGCTGGTTGTAAAAAAGAGAGAGTAGTATAGAGAGAGAGCATTGTAATCTTCTTTCTTCTCTTCTTGGTTTCTTCAAGAACTTAAGCTTCTTGAAGGGGATTGTTGTAACTTGTAAGAACCATTTGATATAGTGCAGAGAGTTCAGAGGAACTCATGGGGACGTAGGCACATTGCCGAACCTCGACAACAAATTGCTTGTCTTCTTTCTTTCTTTGATTTTCTGTTCTTGTGTTCGATTGCTGAAATTCTTTCTACAAGTCATTATAGACTTGGGTGTTTGGAAGATCACCACCTGGGCATCTTGTCAAGGTGATTTCCAACAGTGGTATCAGAGCTACACAGCTGGTTATCGGAGTAAGAAGTAGAAGGTGACAGAGCCAAGACTCCAAGAATCAAAGATCAACTTCTTGGGTGATTCAAGACCGGTGTAAAGATCAAGATCCGGTCGTGTTCTTGAAGGTTGATTCAAGAATGGTGTTTAGATTCATCTTCGATCTGTGTTCTTGAGGTTGAAGAAAGCATTTATGGGTAGTGCATAAATCTGGGATCTTGTCTGCAAAAGATAGCTTCAAATTTCTGTGTAGAGAAGTTTGATGGAAATGGAGACTTTTTCCTTTGGAAGTAGAAGATCAAGGCGGTTCTAATGCAACAGAAAGTGGACTTGGCTATTGGAGAAGATGATGCTTTTCCAGCAAGTGTCATAGAGGACCAACGGACCAAGATGAAGAAGATGGCTTACAGCACCATTTTCTTGCACATGTCGAATAGTGTCACAAGGGAGTGCGGAGACTCGAAGGATCCGGCTGTCATATGGAAGAAACTAGATGAGTTGTTTCTTACCAAAACTCTCCCTAACAAGATTTATCTTCTTAAAAGAATCTTTGCTTTTAAAATGGATCCTAGTAAAGAGTTGCAAGATAATCTTGATGTCTTTAATAAGCTGGTTCAAGATTTGAATAGCTGTAGCATTATTTTTTCGGATGAACAATTGGCTGTCATTTTGTTAAATTCTCTTCCTGATTGCTTTGATAATTTGATTAATGTTATTGAGTATGGAAGGGATACTTTGACAAAGGAGATTATGAGAAATGCCATAAGGGAACATGATTTCAAGGCCAAGATAAAGGAGACATCAAGTGGAGATGGGCTGTTCATAAGAGGAAGGCCAGCAACTCGGAATGGTAGCAACAATAGCTACTACCGGGACAAAGGTAGAGGAGAGAGCCATGGGAGATCTCATTCCAAGACAAGACTTGGAGGTGGAAGGAGATGCTTCTACTGCAACAAAGAGGGCCATTTCAAGAAAGATTGCAAGAAGAGGTTATGGGATGAGAGGAGAAGCCATACCAACAATGGAGAGGCTTCGGTTACCATGAAAGAACAGTAAGGTGATGATGTTCTTGTTGTGTGCTCGGATATGAGCAAGGGGCAAGAAGGCAACAGGAAATGGATTCTTGATTCTGGGTTCACTTATCATATGTGCCCTCACAAGGAATGGTTCAAGAATTTCAAGGAGATCAATGATGGAAGGGTCTTCTTGAGGAAAGACAATTCTTGCCAAGTGAGAGGGATTGGAGACATCCAGGTGAGGATGTTTGATGGAGTCACAAGGCTGCTGGAAAATGTGAGGTATCTCCCGGATTTCAGGAGGAATTTGATCTCATTGGGGCAGCTGGATTCCATGGTACACATGTAAGATAGAGAGAGGAAAGATCAAGGTGGCCAAGGGATCTTTCGTAGTGATCAAGGCAGCAAGAAACGATGGACTCTATAAGATGATCGGAGAGACAAAAATCAATGATCAAGCAGCAAGCTTGATGGCTGAGATGGACAAGGTAGCCCTTTAGCATACTCGCTTGGGACATATGAGCGAAGAAAGCCTGCAAGTTCTCAGCAATAATGGCCTACTTGGTGGAGACAAAGTAGAGGAACTTGATTTCTATGAGAGTTGCATTCTTGGGAAGCAACACCGAGTCAGCTTCAACTCCGAAGTGTACAAATCTAAGGGGATTCTTGACTACATTCATGTGGACCTTTGGGGACCAGCAAGGACACCAACACAGAGAGGTAACTTTTACTTTCTATCTTTAATTGATGATTATTCAAGAAGAGTGTGGGTTTATTTGCTTAGAAATAAATCAGATACCTTGAATAAGTTAGTGGTGTGGAGAGAGCTAGTTGAGACTCAAATGGGTAGAGTAGTTAAAGGGATAAGAACCAATAATGGCTTAAAAAAATTTAACCAAGAACTTGATCAATTCTGTAGGTTAAATGGGATTCTAAGACATAGGACGGTTGTGGAAACCCCTCAGCAAAGTGGAGTTGCTGAGTGGATGAATAAGACCCTTATAGAAAAGGTTAGGTGCATGTTAAATTGATCTAGTTTACCAAAATATTTTTAGGGAGAAGCTGTGGCTACAGCTGCATACTTGATAAATAGATCACCCTCTAGAGCTTTAGAGCTCAAGACTCCCATAGAGATGTGGAGTGGAAAACCCCCTGAATTAAACAACCTTAGGACTTTTGGTTGTGCTGCATATGCACATCAAAAGGAGGATAAACTTAGCCTAAGATCTAGAAAATGTGTATTTCTAGGATATGGTGATGGGGTTAAGGGATATAGGTTGTGGTCCTTAGAAAATAAGACCATGAAGCTGATTATAAGTAGGGATGTTATCTTCAATGAATTATTATTTCCCTATTTGGAGAAAACTAACCCTGCATGTGCTAGTGAGCAAACCAAACCAGAAGTTATGGAGCATCACATCAAGGAGAACTCGGTTCAGGTAGAGCAGAGGAGGCAAGAGGGTTCGGACCATGTAGAGCACTTGGATGAAGGCTAAGAAGCTCAAGAAACTCAAGAAGAGGCTGAATAAGAAGAGGTTGATGCAGTAAATAACTACCAGCTCACAAGAGTCCGGGGAAGGAGAGTGGTTAGACCACCCTTGAGATATAGGTTTGTGGATGTGAATATAGTAGCTCCTGGGATAGAAGGAGAGGTTGAACTAGAAACTTACACAGATGCCATGGAGTGTAAGGATTCATCAAAGTGGCAGCTAGCTATGGAGGAAGAAATGGACTCTTTGATGAAGAACAACTTCTGGGAATTGGTGAAAATTCCAGGAAAGCAAAAAATTGTAGAATGTAAGTGCACTTACAAGATCAAAGAAGGGTACCCTCCAGGGGATGAAGTCTAGAACAAAGCTAGGATGGTGGCGAATGGGTTCACAAGAAGAAAAGACATAGGTGTCACAGAAACTTTCTCACCTGGACACAAGGTGGAGAAGATGGTGAGTATCCTCACCTATGTCATTGATGGGTTGTTGGTTTGGAATAACAGGAAGAGGATGAAAAGGTTTACATCTCAACTCAGTGAGGAGTTCAAGAGGAAGGATCTCAACCTTACATAAAAGATCCTTGGGATGTGTAGAATCCAAGAAAATGAGAGAAACCAGTTAAGGGTTTCTTGGGAAATGGGTGTTCTCAGCAAATTTGTGAGTAATCCTGGAAAGAAGCATCGGCTTGGGATGAAGAGGTTGCTGAGGTATTTGAAGGCTCAGTGGCAGCCGGTGGTAGCACTCATAACAACCGGGGCAGAATACATAGCGGCTATGGAAGCCATAAAGGAGGCTATGGGGTGCAAAGAGTTGTTGGACGAGTGGGAGATCCTGAAAGAGCAGGTTGTGGTGTCTTTGGATAGCCAAAGTATGTGGTACTTGTGGAGGAATCCAGTGTTCCATGAGAGGACAAAGCATATGAATGTTCGATATCATTACATTCCGAAAAATTGTACGAAATGATGCATTCATGTTGACAAGAAGACCACAGAAGAAAATCCTGCGGACTTGGGTACTAAAGTTCTATGTCTAAGTAAGTTCAATCATTGCCTTGAATTAATTAGGATTGGAGTTGGTTAATTGGTGACTCAAGATGAGTTTGGATCCCGAAGCTTTCTGCACAATGGTTCAGGTTTTTTGAACAATTACACAAAGGTAGAGATTGTTGTTATTTGTCTAAGGTTCAAACAGGTCCAACCATAGTTTAAAAATAATTGAAGTCCAAAAAAAAGGTGGAGTATCAAATTTCAGCAAGTTAGAAGACTGCATACATGTGTGTGCATCAATTTGGAGCAAGGGAAGGCCATGCGCACTAGTGTGCGCACTTCTACACACAATCAGGGAAGTGTGCGCACAGCAGCAGCATCAGCATCAGCATGCACCATGGCGCCCAGCATCAGCACCATGGCGTCCATAATGATGTGCTGAAGGACTGCTTCAGCGCCATGGTGCCTAGCACCAACACCATGGTGTCCAGAATGATGTGTTGAAGGACCGCATCAACGCCATGGCGCCCAGCAACCAGCACCATGGCGTCCAGAAAGTGTGCAAAGGTGCCCTGCCCAGCACCATAGCGCCCCCTGTTGAGCGCCTAGGCGCTAGGCAAAGGGCTGCACACATGGACAGCCTATTTTAAAACCCTTTTAAGTGCATGAGTGCAAGGTTAAAATGCACAGCACCACTTGGGAAGTGATGAAGGGCTATGATTAGGTGGAGATCATGATCAAAGGGTGGAAATTGATTCACAAGAATGTCCAAGAAGTGAAAGGCTATAAAAGGGGTTACCAAACCTTATTTTTTAAATATAGAATACAACACATACAAGACACACTTTGAGATCAATTGTAATACAAGAGATAATTGTGTGAGAGATATAAACACAAGAGGGACTCTTTGTAGTGAGAGCTGGTTGTAAAGAAGAGAGAGTAGTATAGAGAGAGAGCATTGTAATCTTCTTTCTTCTCTTCTTGGTTTCTTCAAGAACTTGAGCTTCTTGAAGGAGATTTCTGTAACTTATAAGAACCATTTGAGATAGTGCAGAGATTTCGGAGGAACTCACGGGGACGTAGGCACATTGCCGAACCTCGATAACAAATTGTTTGTCTTCTTTCTTTCTTTGATTTTCTGTTCTTGTGTTCGATTGCTGAAATTCTTTCTACAAGTCATTCTAGACTTGGGTGTTTGGAAGATCACCACCTGGGCATCTTGTCAAGGTGATTTCCAACAATTTTCAAATCCAAGAGGTTGCTCAACATAAACCTCTTCTTCTATAAAGCCATTTAAAAATGCACTTTTTACATCCATTTGAAATAACTTGAACTTATTAAAGCATGAAAAGGCTAATAAGATTCGAATAACTTCTAATCTAGCTACGGGAGCATAGATCTCATCAAAGTCTATTCCTTCTTCTTGATTATATCCCTTAGCAACTAGTCTAGCCTTGTTTCTAGTTACTATTCCATTTTCATCCATCTTATTTCTATATACCCATTTAGTTCCAATTATTGAATGATTCTTAGGTCTTGGAACTAGATTCTAAATATTGTTTCTCTCAAATTGATTTATTTCTTCTTGCATTGCAATTATCTAGTCATTATCTTTTTCAGCTTCTATAAATGTCTTAGGTTCTATTTGAGACAAATAAGCTACATAATTGTAAATATTTTTAATAGAGGAATGAGTTCTTACCCCTTGTGAAGGATCACCAATCACTTGATCAATCGGGTGATAATTTACATACCTCTAATCTTTGGGAAGACTATCCTCTTGTTGGCTTGTAGATGGTTGGTCCAAATTGTGAGTTTCTATCTCCTCATTTGCTTGAGGTGGACTCTCCTTCGGGTCAACAATGGGAGTAGGAGATTCTGTTCTTGGAATAAAATCTGCATCATCATTAAAGGAAACTTCTCTACTACTAATTGGGTTAGACTCATCAAGAGTTGCATGTACGGATTCTTCTACCACTAGAGTTCTCTTGTTGAAAACTCTAAAAGCCTTTCTAGATATTGAATATCCTAAAAATATCCCTTCATCGGTCTTAGAGTCAAATTTACCCAAGTTAGTTTTATTGTTATTTAGGATGAAGCATTTGCAACCAAATGTATGAAAATAGGAGATATTAGGCTTTCTACCTTTCCATAGTTCATATGGAGTTTTATCAAGCATAGGCCTAAATAAAATTCTATTTAACATATAGCAAGAGGTGTTCACCGTTTTAGCCCAAAAGTTTTTTAGTAAACTATTTTCACAAAGCATTATTCTTGAAAATTCTTCAAGAACTCTATTTTTCCTCTCAACAACTCAATTTTGTTGAGGAGTTCTAGGAGTTGAAAAATTATGATCAATTCCATTTTCATCACAAAATCTCGAAAAACTTTGGTTTTCAAATTCTTTTCTGTGATCACTTCCAATGCTTGAAATACAAATTCCTTTTTCATTTTGAACTTTTTTGCAAAAAATTTCAAATCCTTTGAAAGCTCCATCCTTGTAAGCAATAAAAATAACAAAGGTATATCTTGAATAGTTATCAACAATAACAAGAGCATATTGATGGCCACCTAGACTAATAGTACTAACTGGACCAAATTAGTCCATATGCAAAAGTTTCAAAGGTCTAGTAGTTGATACTACATTCTTTGATTTAAAAGAAATCCTAGTTTGTTTTCCCATTTGACAAGCATCACATACTTTTTCTTTTTCAAAATTGATTTTGGGAAGTCCAATGACTAAATCTTTTCTTGAAATGATTTTCAGCAAGTTCATGTTCACATGACCAAGCCTTCTATGCCATAGCCATAGATTTTCACTAAATGCATGAAAACATTTTTCATTTTCGGAATGCAAGGATTTCAAATCAACAATATAGACATTTTCATGTCTATGGCCAACAAATTTGATCGTGCTGCTCTTGATGTCTATAACTAGACAATGAGAGGTCTCAAATGTGACTTTGTTGACTTTGTCACAAAGTTGACTAATACTTAGTAAATTTGGCTTAAGGCCTTGTACTAGCAATACATTATCTATGGTTGAGAAATCACTACCAACTTTTCCATACCCAATGATCTTTATTTCTGTGTTGTCTCCAATGGTGACTAATCCACCATCTCTTAGAGTTAGCTCCTTGAATACAATTTTATCACCGGTCATGTGTTTTGAGCATCCACTATCAAGGTACCAACAGTTACCTTTTTCCTTTGTGTGAAGACATATCTACATCACACAAGGATATACAATCACACTTTTAGGTACTCAAAATTTCTTGGGTCCTTTGGGGTTGGTCCTAGAAAATACGATTCCTTTTGGGACCCATACTTTCTTAACAGTATATGGTGATCTATAGACATGCTGATGATACACAATCCTAGGATAATAGTTATTGAAATTTCTTGGATTTCTTAGTTGTGTATGCCTACAGTGCTTAGGATATAAATTCCTAGGATACATGTTTCTATTGTTAGAAATATGAATATACATGTCATTTCCAGAAAATGTATGATGATAATTTCTAGGATACATGCTTGTATGCACATTATTTCTAGGATGATGGTAACTCTTAGTTTGAGCATTGTGCATATTCTGATTATACATCTTGTTCCTAGAATGCACATGATGATTATTCCTAGAATGTGTAAAAGCATTTCTTGAATGAGCATACATATAAGCATGAGTATTTCTAGTATGCTTCACTTTTATATATGCATTAGAATTAGAGTTTCTAGACATGTTAGCATTTAATGGTGGTGTGATATTGACCTTTGAAGTAGAGGCTTCATTCACACACGAGACTTTCATGAACAAGGTCTCTTTTGATTTTTGCTTGCCTAATGGAGAGTATCCTAACCCGGATTTTCTCCACTTAGTCTTTGGCAAGAAAGCACTTCATCAAGCTTTTCTTTTCCAAGCATAAGTCTAGATATAGTGCCATTCAATTCTAATATCTTATTATTTAAGTTTTCATTTTCATCTTTTAGGAAATCTTGAGAAGCATCATAAAGTAATGAAGATAGTTTATATTTTTCTTCTCTTAGACTTGCCATCTCTTTAAAAAGAGATGATACCTCTTTCTTAAGAGTTGAGTTCCTAGAATCGAATTTCTTCAATTCATCATGCATTTCATTTATTACTTCTAGCAGCTCTTATCTACTACTCACAATGTTATTCTTAGAAGAAGGAGAAGATGATACCTCATTTTCATCATCGATTGCCATAAGATATAGGTTGGCAATTTCCTCGTATCTGACCTTATTGTCCGAGGACTCTTCTTCTTCGTCATCACTCTAAGTGGTTGTTATCATGGCTTTCTTTTTGAAGCTCTTGTATGGTTTGTTTGAAACCATACAGTCAGCCCTGATGTGACCGGGCTTCTTGCAGCCATAACACATAAGTGGTTCCCTTTTAGAAGTGGGATCCTTTGTGTAAGGTTTCTTGCTTTTCTTCAAGAACCTATGAAACCGTTTGGTGATTAAGGCCATTTCACCATCTTCTTCGCTGCTCTTCGCTTCTTCTTCCGACTCTATTTCTTTGTTGCTCGTAGAAGCTTTGAGAGCAATTACCTTTTTCTTCTTCTCATCATCATTGACAATGGGAGTCATTTCTTCCATCTCATATGTCAACAGTGACCCAAGAATTGTCTCAACATCAAGTTTGTCGAGATCTTTGGCCTCCGTGATGGCTGTCTTCTTTGCTTTCCAAGTGGGTGTCAAAGATCTTAAGATTTTTCTAGTTAGTTCAAACTCCTCAATGTTCCTACCAAGAAGCTTCAAACCATTTATAATAGTTGTGAAACATGAGTGCATTTGAGAAATTGTTTCGTTATGAGACATTCTAAAAGATTTATATTCAGAAACTAGCATATAGATTTTTTATTTTTTAACCTCACTAGTTCCTTCACACGTAACTTGAAATTTATCCCATATCTCCTTAGTCGAAACACATGCAGAGATTTTATTGTATTCAGATATATCTAAAGCGTAGTGTAAAATGCTTGTGGTTCTACTATTGAGAGACATCATTCTACAATTCTCATCATTGTACTCAGTTTTGTGTTTAGGCATTGTATGATTAATTTCTCCAATAGTTATTTCCTTTGATGGAATTCTAGGTCCTTCTTCAATGACTCTCTATAGATTATAATTGTGTCCTTCGACAAAAATTTTCATTATGTTTTTCCAATAGTTATAGTTGGAGCCATTGAACAAAGGAGGCCTAGTATATAAGTGTCCCATCGAATAGCTTTTTGTTGCCATCGGATCAACTCAAGGATATTAAGCCTAAAATTGAGAACGAGGCTATGATACCATTTGTAGACTGAGGTTTCAACCCAAGAGGGGGGTGAATTGGGTTTTTAAAAACTTTCGCGGAATAAACATAAGTTTATAAAAACATATAATAAATAAGCAATTGAACAAGTAATATGCTGTAAATAAAGAGTTTAAGGAGTAGAGCATGCAAACTCAGTTTATAGTGGTTCGGCAATATCGGATTCGTTTCAACCCTATATCCACTCTCTTCAAGGAACCTCCTTGAAGTAATCCACTAAGAAACTTAGTCGTACAACTTCACGGGTGTTGTACAAACCAAACACAAGCAACTTACAGGTGTTGCTCAAACCGTACAATCCCCTTCCTTTCGAAAGTAATCCCCTTCCTCTCGGAAGTAATCCCTTTCCTCTTGGAAGTAATCCCTTTACAATAAATGCTATAAAGTAAATGGTAGAGAGACAGCAAATGAAAGCTTATACAACTGAATAATGTCTCTCTTTCAAAGTAAAGCTTGAAGAATGGCTCAGCATGAATATTTCAAAGCTTTTTGTGTTTCAAAGAGTAAATGACTTGATTATGTGTGTTCTTCTCTTTTTAAATGTCTCAATCTCTCTCTTAAATGCTCAATAGAGTGGATTTATATATCCATGTATTAATATGGCCGTTAGACTTTAATTTGAAATGTTAGTAGCTTTAAAAGCTCAGATTTCGAGTCCCAATGGTCATATTTTTTGAACTACCAGTCAACTGGGTCCACTTTAAAAATCTCATTTTTAAGGCTATAGTGGTACCAGTCGACTGGGTTGATCTTACCAGTCGACTGGGGACTGTCTGTTCGTTTTACCAGTCGACTGGTATGATTCACCCACTCGACTGGTATGATTCACCCTGTCGATTGGGGACACACTGTCCCATACACCAGTCTTCTGGTATATGTACCCAGTCGACTAGGTTGTCTTCCAACCCAATTTTTCTATTTCAAAAAGTGTTTAACTTAAAACCGTTTGATTAAAAAGTTATGTTTTAAAAAATCTTTTGTGTGCGAGCCATTGGACAAGCTTTTCAATGTACAAGTGAGACTTACACTTTGTTTTAATACCTTAGACCTATACTAGTTCTTCTATCTTCACTTGAAAGTTTGATTTGGTTTTAGTTCTTACACCTTGATCCTTGGTTGAATGCTTTTGTTGCTTACGACACTTACATTACATTATTAGTTTAATCACAGTTGTGTTTTGTCATCATTAAAATATAAGTGAGGGTCAACACCAGGCAAGCTCAAGTCCTGATGGTCTGGTCCTTATGTGGTCACCAAAGTCTTTGCCCATGGTGCTTTGGAGGTTCATGGTTCTGACAGCACTCGAACATTCCTGGTAAATGGGCACAAAGTCAAGCCATACTTTAAAATCAAATTGCTACCAAGAGATGAAGATTTGGAACTCCAGTCTATCCATTATACAGCAGCACTGAGAGCACTTGAGCCACATGAGGTGGATCTTTAAGTGCTCCCTTCCAAGAGAGTAGCACTGAAGCTACTATAAAGAGCATTTGAGCAGTTCAGACTTTGATAAATGTGTAGCTCAAATGCCTCTATTAAGGTTAGTGGTACTGAGGCCACTGAGTACGGTACATTTTTATTTTTGTCTATCGTTCTTCATTATTTTTAACTTTCTACGTCCTTTCTTTAGTTAGTTTAGTGGTACAGTGCATTATGTCCTTGCGATCGAGCGCACTCCACAGTGCGATCAATCGCAACCTCGCCATGCGCCCAATGGCACGCGAGCGCATCCACATGCACACCTGCACATAAGTGCGATCAAGTGAACTTTACAGTGCGATCGAGCGAACTCGAGACAGAGGGTCACATGCTAATTTTAAGTCATTTCATTCTATCACACATTTTCACTTTCACTCTCGCATCCTTCACTCTCGCACTCTCTGCTCGCTCTTAAACCCACTCACCACTGCACTCTCACTCACCACCACACGTTGCCACCACTTACCACCACATGCTGCCACCATTCACCACCACCAAGTAATTTCACACCCTTGTTTCACCACTCACAACCACACACGGTCTCGAACCATTTCGACATAAACCCATATTTTTTATTATTCTTTTTGCTACTAATAATTGCATACAACGTGTTCTTTTTGTCTTTGTGGTTGTGTTTAGTTGAAATTGCAGGAGGTTAGGAACTTTCGGCTACTATTGCCACTGCTTGGATTCACTGTCGTCCACAATCTGTTCGACAAAAGACCTCAGTGACATACTAGCTAGTGCAATCGAGTGCAATACGAGTGTGATTAAGCGCAATTGGCACAGTGTGATCAATCGCACTTTTCTGTGATCGAGCGCACCATCTGCAGAATTTTTTCCAGGATGCCTAAGCACACTGCCTCCACATCCCGTGCTTCGGGAAGCCGAGCACAATCATCCTGGCCTACCTTTGAGCAACAGGAGATCTTGTTCGAAACCACATTTAACATAGACAGCAATTTCAAAAGCTTTGAAGCCACTCAATGGGCTGTCCAGGAGTTCAAACGTCGTGGTTTGAAAAGAATGTTCAAGCCTATCAGCTCTACTGCCTACACCGAATTCATTGTTCAGTTATATGAGAACCTCTCCTTCGACTGCAGTAGGTCGGGTGTCTTGTCCTCATCTGTTCAAGGCAAGTACATTGACTTGACATCATCAGATACAGTTGCTGCCCTAAAGTGCAATGACGAGTATCCACCCGAGGGCAACCAATTGGATGAGCAGCCGAAGCTCTTTTCCATATCCACCATCATTGAGGACATGTGTGCCGAGCAGTGTGCAAATAGGCACAACAATGCTGGCAGCCGGTCCAAGTTGCCTCCATGACTCTGGCTTATGGATTCGATTCTACAGTGCAATGTGTGCCCTTTGGGACACAAGACTCAGAGACGGGACCAATTCCTTCAGGCACTGTATACCTTTCATAGAGGTCATTGGTATTCCATCCCTGTGATCATTTGGAGACAAATTCATAAGTTTTGGGACCATATCTATGCATGCCAGGTCACCACTGCTAATGCTTGGGGGCTCCCGTTCTCATTCCTCCTTAGTTATATTTTCAAGAAAAAGGGAATTAAGGGATCCTCCATCGATAGACCAGTCAATGAGCACCCCTTCTTTGGCAAGAGTCAGTGGACCCAAAGCCAATCACACATGCCCAGAGAACTTCAGGGACCTGCACCAGCTACTGAGAGGGTAGATGACGACCCTATGGAGACAGAGGACCCAGCAGCTAGCCAGACTTGGGAGGAGGACCATGCTGACATGGGACCCATAGAGTACCAGCATATCCTTGAGGAGATGTCCTCTTTCCGGTGTGAGCTAGTTGATATTCGATGGGAAGATCGAGAGGCTACATACCTAGTTCATCAGCACATAGACGGTTTGGAGGCATGCTTTATGAGACAAAAAGCGATGCTCTAGGCCATTCTAGACTGACTACCTCCCGCTTTAGGTGCCTCATCTTTAGCACCACATGGAGACCAGCAATGAGAGATGATGCACCGTCTGGCTGAAGACGTAAAATTTAGTGCTCCTGGGAGGCACCCCACAGCGTATCCTTTTTTTTTTAATTATTTTGCACATTTCTTGTTAGTGTTTATTTTTATGTTCACCTTTTGTTTTTCTCATTTCTGGTATCTTTTTTTTCCATTATTACCTTAGTATTTCTTTTTCAGGGACAATGTGTGCATTAGTTCAAGTTTGGGGGTGTGCTATTAGCCACACCAGCCAGCTAGTTCTCCATCTCATATTGGGGACAATGTGTAATTTAAGTTTGGGGTATGAGAGACATATTCACACACTTTGTCCTAATTTTTTTTAGTGAAAATATAAATGCAAGTTCATATTGTTTTGAAATTTTGGTTGATCTAAACAAATACTGTGATAAGATTTCATTAGTGAGCTTAAAATCTTGAATAGATGATCTAATAATAGAGTTTTAAAGTTTAGTTACTTACTTTAGGTATTTAAGAATTCACAAGTTTGATCTAATCTGATACGAGCACATTAGCACAAAATTGTGTGGGGTATGACATGTGATTTTAATATGTATGTTTCCATGGCTTAACTGTAACCGGATGACTTGTTAGATGAACACTTTGGCATAGAAAAGTAAAAAAAAAAAGAATTTATTACACAAAAAGAGAAAAAATGCTCATAATAATCATTAAATAAACTTTCCACTGAGTAACTGGACCTCTTACCTCAGTAAACAGTGAGTGTTCACGTCAAAAGGTGAGAATTTTACTTGGCAGCATTAAGACTAGTTTAGTTTCGTAGCCTTTTTTATTCGAGTTAGTAAGTCGTTAGGGGTGTCTTTACACCTAATGCCCTGAAACCATCTGGTTTGGGAGTCATTGACTAAACATTCGCTACATGGGTCAATTAGAAAGATTAAGGGAACTAAACATGGCAAAAATCTCATAATAAAAGAAAAGAAGGAAATAAAACTATGCCATTTTTGTTCATCCTGATAGGAAATTCGGTGAATCTTGAAACATTGAAACACTACACATTAGAGTTATTTGGAAGCTTCATTTTTTATGTGCTAGTTCACCATACACTAAGTCAGACTTGTGATGCCTTAGCCAGCCTCGTGTAAGTAACTAGACTTTAAAACTCCTATTTATTGCAAAGATGGTTTTGTATTTTAAGTTTGCTCATGGATGAATATCATGGTTTTGTGTGCGACCTAAATTTTTTGGGATACCATGAATGATGGATTTATCTTTGTGTTATTTGTTTTTCATTTAGTTTTTAGTTTTGTATTGCTAAGGGACTAGCAATATGTAAGTTTGGGGTGTGATAAGTGCTTAAATATTTGTATTTAAGCCCTTTAGTTTACATTTGTTAAGCCCCTAGTTGTGTTATTTCATGCTATTTTATTTCTTTTCTGTGTTTTTCTAGGTTTTAAAGAAAATGGAGCATTATCTAGTTTAGAGCACAAATCTGGAAGAACTGGACACTGTTTAGTGCGATCGAGCATAGAGGATTGCGATCAAGTGCAACAGCGCTCAAGCACCCAAGCCTAGGCTCGAATGCACCAGCGCTCGAGCGTAACAGTCCGTGATCGAGTGCACACGTGTATCAGTGAATAGTAAAATGGCAGAACCTATTTTGGAAAGTAGGAGTAAGGTTTTATTTTATGAGTTAGGGTTTCTAGATGTCTCTAAACCTTATAAATAGGCTTGTAAACACAGAAAGAGGGAGCTTCCCAAAGAGAGAGATTTTGGGAGACGAATTAACAACTCATTTAGGGAGTATTTTCGGGTTTCTTCTTTTCTTTATTTTATTTTATGAAGATGTTTAACATCAAACTCATGTGTAACTAAACTTTTTGTAGGGCTCGATTGAAGCCTTAATTATGTTTTTCCATATATGAATATTGTTGCCTTTGCGATAGCTGTGTTATGATGCTTAACTTGATTAATGCATGTTTTATTGAATTCATCATATGTGTTTGCCAGATCAACATATATATGTGGTATAGACTAGTTAGTTAGATCAATTTGGATAACTGAGTCCTGGGTTTAACAATAGTAACAAAAGAAATCCACGCCGGATTCTTGGGTTAATCAACATGGGAAACTGGGAGTATATAACATGCCCTAGGTCTCGTGTGTTTGTCGATTTCCACAGATATTAGGCTCTCTTAAAGAACAAATTAGTATACACCATGATGAATCTTTTAAGAAAGAAAAGAGTTAAAGTATACACCATGCCTAACTTGTTGCTTAGGGAAATCAATAGCTTAAGGAGTATACACCATGCCCTAAGGTTGACAATATTAGGTATTCATAATATGACTAAAGCATTGGCACACTGTTTTGTTGGGAAAATATGATTAGATGTGGATATAAAAGCCCTACACTTTTATCATTATTAATTCAAACTCAATTATTATTTCTATCGTATTATATAGCGAAACTAATTCTAAAACAACATTTACTAATCCCTGTGGAGATGATCTCGCTTTTGCGCACTATACTGCTATGTTGACCTTGTGCACTTGCAAGTAAAACTGTTCAAATATTTGCTTAATAATTTACGTAGATTTTTGCACAACAGTCTCTGCGAATTTATCCAGTCGACTGGTGTCCCGACCCAATCTACTGGTATATAAAAATTCCCAAATTATGAAGGACCCAGTCGACTTGTGCCCTAACCTAGTCGACTGGTATCACGATTCTATAAATAGTCTCTTCAGATTTTTCAATTTTTCAATTTTTCATGCCATTGTTAAAACTCTAAGCTTTCTCTCTTTAGAAAAATTCATGTTTTCAATCCCAAATCTCTCAAAACTACTCTATTAAACCCTAAATTTTATTCCATATCACCTCCATTTTAACTTTTCACAGTTGAAAATCCCTCATTCCCAAAAATCTCTCTCTAAAATGACCTTTTTCACAATGTCTGAAAGAATCCGCATTAAAACCACCATAGGAGGACCTCACGTGCCCACAAGGCCCCGGTCCAAGAAATCCTCTGAATTGGATACCAAAAGGAAGAGGCTAGCTGGTTCATCAAGCAAGAAGGTGAGAATTAAGCTAGATGACTCGCTATTCTAGAGCCCCGCTGCAAAGAGCAGGTGTAATTCCATTATACACCACAAGAAAATCATGACGAGTAGATTCATCGACTTCGACTCTATCCGACATGCAAATTTCAATTTTTTACTTGTCTTTGAAGCTATACATTGTTATCCTCGCGGAAGGGATCTAGTGGAGTTTGGATAGATGGTCAGACAACTTCGATTATGAGGAGGCATACCAGATAGTTAGGGGAGATCCTAACTACATCTTTAGGCCCACTACATTTCACACATGTAGTGACATGTCCCTCGACTGGAAACTGTTCAACCTCATTGTGATTTGGACCATCCACTCACGACTCGGGAGTCAAGGCTATCTCTCGAAGATAGATGTGGTATTATCTGGTGTCTCAAAATAGGACACCATTTCAATATCTACCCCTACTGCTCGCCAACATGATAAACAGCGAAGAGAATGACTATGGGTGCCTTCCCTATGGGATGCTTATCACCCTGATCCTATAGCATTTTCGAGTCCCCCTACCCGCCTCTAAGGCTCTGGACATCGACCCGAAGGACATCATCAACGTCTCTTCTTTGAAGAAGACGGAGTGCACGATCCGAGAGGGTATGATCTACTCTAAGGCAAGGAGGAACATACGGATTGGTGCTGAGGATGACAGTAGCGAGGAGGATGAGGAGGTTCATGGCGATGCAGCTCCTACTGCTATGGACACTAATGAGCGAGCACCTAATCCACAACATGGTGGTTATGGTGCTGGTTAGGTTGGTTACAATGACCTACTTCAGGCTATAACGAGCCTCCAGCTATCCATGCAGTATGGATTCTAGAGCTTGAGCTCTTTTATCGATCACATGCATCGCGACCTCCACACACTCCTCCACACACTTTAAGACGATTTTGAGTTGCACCGGGAGCACATAGAGAGCTCTTTAGCTGAGCTTCGGGATCTTCTTCGAGACGACTCTGATTCCCCCACTCATTGAGCTATTTTTGTTTTATCTTACTATTATGAACATTTATTAGCTGTATAGATACTATACAGGAACATTTTTTTTTCTCACATGCATTCATTTTCTTATAGTCATTGATACAGCTTCTGTAAAGCTTATGATGTATGGATGATTATATATAGATGCTTACTTTTTAGTTATTTAGATTTTTGCTCGTATATATGATTTATTTATAAGCTAAATGATTGCTTAGTTTAAGCATTTGATGTTACCCTATATGCTGTAACTACTTATACAAGTGTAGGCAATTTCTGATTTTTTCCGGGAAGCCTTCCCAATTCTGAATCATGCCTAGTTTTCACACACAAGTTTTTTTTACCTTATATTCATGGTTATGGTGTTTGTTTTGCTTATTTTTTGAGTTTACACCCCATTTTTTGCTATTGTCAAAACGAGAGAGAAAAAGGAGAAAAATCAGTAAGCTATATGTAAACTTAGAATAAAGGAAATATTTACGGGGAACATTGCTCCGAACATATTGAAAAATGTAATATTGTCTTACGTTGATTGGTTGGGTTGATATAACTATATAGAAACTACATTTGAATGCTTAACAGGTTGGTTTTATCCGAAAAACAGAGGAAACTCTTCCCAATTTTGCCTTAAAACCCAACATTTAGTTTTTAAAACTGTTTTTCTCTCATTAATTTTGTCATTGCCAAAAAGGGGGAGATTGTTGACCCATATCTGATTTTAATAATGAAAAAAATACTACACTAATTGCACTAACAGTTTTATCTAAGTGTTTAAGCGGCAAAAGCATTCAGCATAGAAACGAAGATGCAAGAACTTAACTCGATTCAGACAGCAAGACAAGACAGAAGATCTAGAATAGGCATTAAGGTAATTGAAACAATTGTAAATCTCTCATGTTCAATTACATAGCTTGATTTGTGGCTCAATTTACAAAAGACTTTAACAAAACTAACCATACAAAAGTTTCTAAGTCAAAAACAGTTTTGAAACACGAAAAACTGGGTTAAAAGACAACCCAGTTGACTGGCTCCATATACCAGTCGACTGGGATATGGAATAGAAAGTTCCCAGTCGACTAGTACTCTCCTATAGCCTAAAAAGTGAAGTTTCTCACTTGACCTAGTCATCTGGTACAAAGACCCAATCGAATGGTAATTTAAAAATATGATCGTTTGAGACACGAGACTTGAGCATTTAAAGTCAGTGTCAAATGGTCATATTGATTCAAGACTATATAAACTCACTTTAATGAGCATTTAAAAAAAGATGAGAATACATTCAATACACAAGATAGCTCATTAATTCTCAAAAGCTTTGAAAAACTTATTGTTGAGCCATTGTTCAAGCTTGTTCTTGAAAGAGAGATATTATTCATTTGTAAAAGCACTTATTGCTATCTCTCTACTATTTAATTTACAGCAAATCTCATTTATTGTAAAGGAGAAAGAGTTGTAATAACTCTTAGAGTGTTTAGGATTAAACACTTCTTTGTAACTTCCGTGAGGAAGGGATTAGCTTTCGTGAGGAAGGAATTAGCTTCCGTGAGGAAGGGATTGTTTATAAGGTTTGTGCAACACCCGTGAAGTTGCACGACTAAAGTTTTAGTGGATTGCTTCAAGGAGGTTCCTTGAAGAGAGTGGACGTAGGGTCGGAAGGATTCCGATATTGCTGAACCACTATAAACGGAGTTTGCACTTTCTCTTCCTTTGAGCTCCTTTACTTTCAAGTATATTATTTGATTGTGTGCATTGTGTATTTAACTGTTTAAAACTTCCAAGTTTAATTAGCAAAAGTTTTTAAAACCTAATTCACCCCCTCTTGGCTTTGAACTTCGGTTTACAAATCTAAACTACTTCTCCATATCTGCCATCCAAATCTGACTAAATATATAACCTAAGAGAAAAACAAACAATTAAAATCAATCGTTTTTAGAGAAACTCCTTTTTCCATTGTCTTTCATCTTCCACACCTTTTGCTAGAAACCAATCAAGCACCAAAAAATACAATTTTTTCTTAATTGGAAATAAAATTTCACATTTTTCTCCTTACACATCCAAAAAGACCCACTTCAGATTATTGAGAAACCAAGCATAGTAGATCAGAAATCAATCCCATCATTTTTGGAAAACAAAACCCGTCATGGAATTGTGATTGAAATAGAAAAATCCCAAAGATCCACATCAAAGGAAGACTAATGGAGGACTAAAACAAAGGACAAACAAAAGCACAAAAATAAAAAAACGACTTGGTGAAATCTGAAAGAATCGACGAACCTGAGAAAGGGATCTAGAATCTGGTTCTTATGAACTCGGACACCATTGTGTTTTTGAAATGATTTACAACAATCGCTTTGGCCCACTTAGATAAATAGTCGGTAGTGGCCAATAAAGACGTTAATGCCCTAATGACGACAGTGGCGTTAAGGCTCCAATGTCCCCCAGGTGGCCATGAGCATGTTGTGACGTGCAATGATTCTGGAGGCTGGTGAATCAAGTTTGTGTGGTACTTGCAGACCTTGGAAACGACTGGAAGCAACTAGGATACATTGATCTTCTGGAGTAGTCACTATAATCGCCGCTGTTCACAAGAGAGTAAAAGAGTAAAGAGAGAAGAGAGTTCTTAGAGTTTGTATAAAAGTGAAAAGTGAAAATAATTTTAGGTTTGAAAACTCCAATTTGGAGTTTTCTAAAACCTGTTTTTGAAGAGTGGTTTTTGGAAAACTGTTTTAAAAAATTATTTTTGGAAACTATTTGCCAAACATGCTTTTGAATTTTTGAAAACTGAAAACCGTTTTCAAAAACCCATTCCAAACATGCCCCTAATCTATTTTGGAGTAACATTCATGTTACGCTTGATAGAAACTAGAAAATTACTTTTCATTTTTGTTTTGGTTGTGATGAAAATGTTGGAAACAACCTTCTTTCATTTTGTAAAATTTGGCTCGGTATGATTTTTTTTTTCAAAACATGTTTTATGTTTTCAGTTGTCAGATGCTTTTCACTCTTATTTTTTTCTTGTTTTATGTGATAATAAAAATAAGAAAATAATTATACCTTTCAAAATTGAATTCATCCTTAAGTAATCTATTAGTAAGGGTTGTCTATTTAATGTGTTCTGATCAGGCTTAATAGAAAAATAGTTTTACTACTTACGTTGATTTGAAAGAGAAAAAAAAAAAGAAATGTAAAGAAAAAGGAAGAGTTTTTTATTTTTGGATAAATGTGAATTTTTATTACCTAAAGAAAAATACATAAAGCAATAGCAGCACAAAGATACACAAAAAAAAAAGAAGCAGCTTACAAGTTTTTAACAGAAACAACAAAATCTATTGGAAATGTTTTTTATTTTTATTTTTCAACAATTTCTTTTATAATTTTGATATTCTTAATATAAATTGAAGAATAGCATTTTTTTAATATAATATTTAAAAAAGTTGAAAAAAAAATTATTTTTTAACTTTTTTAATATTATATTAAAAAAGATAAATTTGTTTTTTAAATCATATTTAAAAATCTAAATAATTGAATAAAATATTTAAAAAAAATCAAAAAATAAAAACGTATTTTAATACTAAACGCACTTTAAAATTCTCTCTCTAGCATCCACAATCGATTCTAAAATTCCGTCTATAGGTTGAAGGGTTTGATGACTTGTCACTTGATACTCCGGCTGACTAATTTAGATTGATTTCGACCAATTTGAGAAATAAGAGGGAAAGGATAAGTGAACGTGGCAACGTCTCTTGCTTTTGGTTTCTACTGTCTAAAATCGCAAATCAATATCTGTGGTCTCCATTTTCCCTCGCCACTTTGATTTTGATTTCTCAAACACTACCAACCATTTCTCATTCTTATATTTTTTCTCAAAAAAAAAAAAAGAAAAAGAAAAATATCTTCGCAATTGTCCATTCACCAAGCTCCTTTCTACCTTTTTTTCCTTCTGAAAATTAGAAGCGGGTTTCTTTTCTTTTCTTTTTTTTATTCTTTAAGCAATGGTTTGTTAGTTAAAACTTTGAAAAAACAGGAAAAAAGTAGTGTTAACAATGGTGGGTGGGATCATCAGCAACAACATGACTGCAACAGGAACAAGTTCCAATTTCAGCAACAGCTTTAACATCAACACCAAACCCAAATGGAGATTCAATTGGAATACCACAAACCGCTGTCAGGTCTTAGTTCCCAGAGCTTCCTCCTCATCAAACACCGGCGGGAATGACAACAACAAAGATGGGAAAACCAAAGGCAACAAGAAACCCAATATTGGCAACACTGAAAACGTTTCGTTAAAACAAGAGCAACAGCAGCAGGTGGCGTTGAGCTTAGAGGACGTGAACCCAGTGGGCCTGGGAAGAAAATCTCGGCAGATATTCGACGAGGTGTGGAGGAAGTTCTCTGGGTTGGGACAGATTTCGAGGACTACTCGAGCTGATGATAAGGACGCATTGGATGCCCTTCTCATAAGAGAAGGTCCTATGTGTGAATTTGCCATTCCAGGAGCTCAAAATACCATTGTCCTCGTCGTTGGACCCACCAGCCGCATTGGCCGCATCGTTGTCCGCAAGCTCATAATTCGAGGCTACACTGTCAAGGTTAATTACTCCTCACTCTCTCCTCCCTGTTTTGCTTTTGTGAATTTGAATTCGTGTGTATTATTCGCTATTAAATGTTTTTCACAGATTTTCTTTATATAAGAGAATAAAAGTACAAAATAAGAAATTAACTAAAATGGCTAACTGTAAATATAAGAATATAGCTAATAAAACTCATAATATTGGGTAATATTATGACCGAATCTTCTCTTTTCAACACTCCCCCTCAAGCTGGTTTAATGATATGCCAGCTTGCCAATGATTTTATCGAAGTGTCTTGTAGGAAGTCCCTTTGTGAACACGTCTGCAATTTGTTCGGTAGTAGGAATGTATGGCATGCAGATCACACCGTTTTCGATCTTTTCCTTGATGAAATGTTTCTCAACCTCCACATGCTTTGTTCTGTCATGAAGTACTGGATTATGAGTTATTGAAATAGCAGCTTTATTGTCACAGTATAACTTCATAGGTAACGTGCTAGAGATCTTTAGTTCTTCTAACAGTCTATTTATCCACAACTCTTAACAAATCCCATTAGCAATTGATCTAAACTCAGCCTCTGCACTACTTCTTGCTACCACATTCTGCTTTTTAGTTCGCCAAGTAACAAGGTTGCCTCCAACAAATGTGCAGTAGCCAGAAATAGATCGTCTATCAATGGCACTCCTTGCCCAATTTGCATCAGTATAGGCTTCAACTTACAAATGACTACGGTTCTTGAACATTAAACCTTTCCCTGGAGTTCCCTTCAGGTATCTGAGAATTCTATAGACTGCATCAAAGTGTTCTTGTCCTGGTGAATGGATGAATTGGCTAACCATACTAACTGCGAATGCGATATCTGGACGTGTATGTGACAAGTAGATTAGTCTCCCAACAAGCTTTTGATACTGCTTTCTCTTCACAACTTCTTCTTCAGTTTTAGAAGGCTGTAGCTTAAGGTTGGGTTCAATCGGTGTCTCGGTTGGTCTACATCCTAGTAGACCTGTTTCTTCAAGTAGATCGAGAACATATTTACGTTGATTCACAAATATACCTTCTTTGGATCTAGCAAACTCCATCCCAAGAAAGTATTTCAAAGCATCCAAATCCTTGATCTCGAAGTCAACTGCAAGTCTCTTTTTTAATCTCTCTAATTCTTCATTGTCATCACCTGTCAAGACTATATCATCCACATAGACAATTAAGATTGCAATTTTGCCTTCTTTACTGTGTTTGTAAAACATAGTATGGTCAGCTTGGCTTTGACAGTAGTCACAACTCTTTACAGCTTTCCCAAATCTCTCAAACCAGACTCTAGGGGATTGTTTGAGACCATATAATGACTTTTTTAGTTTATAAACTTTGTTTGGTCCTAACTCTCCCTCAAACCCGGGTGGTAGGCTCATAAAGACCTCTTCCCGAAGATCTCCATTTAAAAAAGCATTTTTAACATCTAACTGGTGTAAGGGTCAGTTGAAATTCACAGCCAAAGATAACAAGATTCTGATTGAGTTTATCTTGGCTACAGGAGCAAAAGTTTCTTGATAATCGATCCCATATGTCTGACTGAACCCTTTTGCAACTAGTCTAGCCTTGTATCTCTCTATGCTACCATCAGCTTAACACTTCACTGTAAAGACCTACTTGCAGCGAACTGTTTTCTTCTCCTTAGGTAAATTAACTATCTCCCAAGTACCACTTCGTCTAAGAGCATTCATCTCTTCTATCACTGCTAATTTCCAATTCGGATCATCTAGAGCTTCCTGAATGTTTCTCAGAACAAACAAGTGTGAGATTTTGGAAGTAATGCCCTATGGGTATGAGAAAGTTTTGCATAGAAAAGATATTCGGTAATGAGATATTTAGGATTTGTTTTGCAAGTTCGGATTCCTTTCCTAATGGCTATTGGAAAATCAAGATCTGATGGTTCTTTGCTAGGAGTGGTAACAGGAACTGAAGATGAGTTAGGAAAAGACTTACTTGTGATATTTGGAGGTCCGGTTCCCGAAGGTTGAGATTGATCATTTCCATGAGGAATAGGCTGACTTTGACTCCTTTTATGAATCCTTTTCCGAGTATAAACCATAAGCTCAGGATTTTGTTGTAGTGATTCTCCCCTTGGTTTAGATATAGTAATGCTTGACACTATATGACTAGGACTCCCTTAATTGTTTTAATTGATTTTATCACTTTGTTCCTTAGGAGGTTCAGATTGTTCGTGATTTTGAGTTTCTAGAATGGCAGTGGGAAGAGAGGAATGTGGTGTAGTAGTCAAAATCACATTTGGTAAAAGAGTAGGGAATAAATCCCAAAAATTTTCTTCCTTCATCTCATTCTCCCCCTGAAGACAATTTTTGTGAAAGTAGGGTTTATTTTCAAAGAACGAGACATTCATACTCACATAAATTTTTTTTGTTTGGGGATTATAGCATTTATATCCCTTTTTATTGGCTACATACCCAATAAAAACACATTTTTCAGCTCGAGGATCAAGTTTTGACCGAGTATTATTAGGTATATGAACAAACTCAGTGCAGCCAAACACTTTTAGAGGCAAATTCGAGTACATTCTTGATAAGGGAAAACATTTTTTGAAACATTCTAATGGTGTGCTGAATTTTAGAACCCTTGTAGGCATTTTGTTAATCAAGAAAGATGTTGTTAAAACCGCTTCCCCCCAAAAATATTTTGGAACATTCATTGAAAACATTATAGCACGAGCTACTTTAAGCAAATGCCTATTTTTTCTTTCAGCAATCCCATTCTGTTGAGGAGTATCCACACAAGTTGATTGATGATGAATACCTTTTTCTTTTAAAAAATTTCTAAAAAATCCTTTAAAATACTCGGTTCCGTAATCAGTGTGAAGAATGCTAATTTTTGTTTGAAATTGTGTTTCAATCATTGTGTAAAAATCCTTAAAAAGTTTTTCAACCTCAGATTTTTCATTCATTAAATAAACTTAACATAAACGGGTATGATCATCTATAAAGGTAACAAACCATTTTTTTTTAAGAGATAGTAGTAATTCTTGAAGGTCCCCAAACATCACTATGTATTAAATAAAAAGGTTTTGAAGAAACATAAGGTTTTGGTAAATAAGTATTACGATGACTCTTTGATAAGCAACAACTTTCGCAGTAAAATGATGAACAATTAAAACCTTTAAATAAAGTGGGAAACAAATGTTGAAGATATGAGAAGCTAGGATGTCCTAGTCTTAAATGCCAAAGCATTATTTGTTCATAAACAAAATTAGAACTAACACTGCTAAGGCCCTGAGCCTTTTTTATTATCGGAGAAATCATCATTAAAGTAGTAAAACCCACCTTCCATCTTAGCACTGCCAATCTTCTTCCCCGAGTTCTGGTCCTGAAATTCACAATAAGCATCATAGAAAACAACACGACAATTAGATTCTTTGGCTAGTTTATTCACAGACAAAAGGTTACAGGCTAGTTTAGGAACATGAAGAACGGATTTAAGATCTGTATTCTTAGATAATTTAATCAAACCTTTCCCAGCAATAGATGAAAAACTTCCATCTGCAATTCTAATTTTTTTAAGGCCAGAACATGGTGAATAAGTGCTAAAAAGATTTGAAAGGCTGGTCATATGATCAGAGGCTCCAGAATCGATTATCCATGGAGCAAAATTTGAACAAGAATGGGCATTAAAAGCACTACTTGTTTGTGCAAGAGAGACACTAGGAATACCAGATGAGGAATTGGATTTTATTAGTTTCAGAGGATGATTCATTTGCTCCTTGCTGAAGAGACTTGACTCAGCTTCATTTGCAGTGGGAATCACACGTTTATTTTTGTCACCAGGCTTGCTGCTTTTTCAATTTGCTGGTTTTCCATGAATTTTCCAGCAAGTATCTCGAGTATGGCGTGGTTTGTTACAATAATCGCACAAGACCCGAGGCTTCTCTTCAGTTTTGTGCTGAAAATTGGCTGCCTTATTAGCACTAGATTCGGTAACAAGGGCAGAACCTTCAATGGCCCCGCTGGTGATCTTCTTCCCCAATATTACGTGTCTGCGGCTTTCTTCTCTTCGAACTTCATCAAACACTTCACCGAGTGGAGGAAGTGGAGTCCTGCCAATGATCTTTCCCCTAACTTCATCAAACTCCACGTTTAGTCCGGCAAGGAATTTGTAAATACGATGAGCCTCCACAGTTCGTTTGTAATAACTAGTATCTTCAGTGGATTTTCATTCATAATCATTGAACAAATCCAAGTCCTGCCATGTTAATGGATGGCAAAGTCCATATTCTTTTCTTTAATTAGGGTCACTAACTATTCCACTTCACCCACACTTGCCATATATTCATCCTTGTTTTAAGGCTTACTTTAGGCCATGTTTCCTTCCTTGTTTTAAGGCTTACTCTAGGCCATGTTTCCTTCCTTGTTTTAAGGCTTACTTTAGACTATGTTTCCTTCATTGTTTTAAGGAATGTCTTTTTCCTTTAACAACCTATATATACTCTTAATTGTATTCTCAATAATATGAACTCAAGTAAGCGTTTATACAATCTCTTTACTCTCTTCAATTCTCACATCTCTTTACTCTCTTAAATTCTAACATGGTATCAGAGCCAGTTGCTTAGGTTCTTCTCTCGTTTGTAATTTTTCTCGGTTTTGTGTTTCGGCGTGTTCTGTGTTGTTCTCGGTGAACCCGACGTGAAAGTTTTTTTTTGTTGTTTTTCGGTCTTCTCTTTCTGGGTTGGTGTTGTCGGGACCTCCTATTTTTTTGGTTTGAGCAGTTTCGGCATTCACAACATCCTCTATTTTCAGAGAGGTTTTGTGGCTTTGGGTCTCAGATTTCTCGGTGTTTTTTTTTTGTTCTCAGATCTCTTTGGCAGTTTGTTTTTTTTCTGCTTTGGGTGGTTTCGGCATTTTTTTTGGTCGGGCTATTTTTTTTGCACTTATTTGCAATGGACTCTGCACCTGTGTGTGTCAAATTTACAGGCAAAAATTACTCTACATGGGCTTTACAGTTTGAAATTTTCCTCAAGGGAAAAGAACTTTGGGGCCATATCGATAGCACGGATGTCGCACAAACATCCAATACAGACCAATCGAAGGATGTTGGGTCTTCTCCTTCTTGGACTGTGCTTGATGCTCGGATCATGTCTTGGCTTCTTGGTTCGGTGGAGCCACATATTGTCACCAACTTGCGTACTCATCGCTCTGCTCAATCCATGTGGACTTATCTAAAGAAGGTTTATCATCAAGATAATGATGCTTATCGCTTTCAGTTAGAGCATGCAATTGCCACCTTTCAACATGGCAGTCTTTCCATCCAAGACTATTACTCGGCCTTTCTGATTCTTTGGACTGACTATACTGAACTTGTTACAGCGGCTGTTCCTGTTGCCACTCTTTCGACTATTCAGCAACTCCACGAGACTAGATGGCGTGATCAATTTCTTATGAAACTACGCCCGGAATATGAATCTATTTGCTCAACTTTGCTGAAGAGATCTCCTGTTCCTTCTCTTGATGTTTGTTTTGGTCAGTGACTTCATGAAGAACAACATCTTAGTACTCAAGCCACTTTGGAGCAATCTTATGGTAGTCTAGGAACTGTTGCTTATGCTGCCCAAGGATGTAGACCGCCTATGCATTCTAAAAACTTGCGGTGTTTTTGCTGTAAGGAATATGGGCATATTGCTGCCAATTGTCCCAAGAAATACTGCTCTTATTGTAAGAAGAAGGGTCACATCATCAAAGAATGTTGTCTCTGCCCACAGAATCGTCAGGCTCAAGCATTTCAGACTTCTGTTATTATACCTTCCGTAGCTCCTGGCTCTTCTTCCAGTGCCTCCCCAATTCCGGCACCTCTTGCAGCGAATTACTGCACACCCGAAATGGTGTAACAGATGCTAATTTCAGTATTATCTGCAATGGAGTTTCAAGGTAAAAATTTTACCAAACTCTGGTATGTAGACTCGGGGGCCTCTAATCACATGACGAATACTCCCACCGCTCTGTGTCATGTTCGACCCTATGTTGGTCCATCTGTCATTCAGACTGCCAATGGCAGTTCTTTACCAATCGCTGCTGTCGGAGATGCCTCTTCTAAATTCACTGATGTGTTTCTTGCTCCTCAACTTTCCACGAATCTTATTTTTGTTGGTCAATTAGTTGATAACAATTGTGTTGTTAACTTTTCTGGTGATGGTTGTGTTGTATAGGACCAGGTAACGGGAGAGCTGATCGCGAAGGGACCTAAAGTGGGGCGCTTGTTTCCACTATTTTTATCTGTCCCAGTAATTTTTCCTGTTTCGTCTATTAAGTCTCTTGCTTGCAATAATGTTCCAAATCTGAGTATGGTGTGGCATCGTCGTTTAGGCCATCCCAATACTCAGATCTTATCTCATGTATTGCACTCTGGTTTTCTTGATAATGAAGAACGTTTTTCTTTATCTCTTAAGTGTGATTCTTGCAAACTTGGTAAAAGCAAAATTCTTCCTTTTCCTTTACATGCTAGCAGAGCTTCTCACTGCTTTGATCTTATCCATAGTGATGTTTGGGGGCCTTCCCCCGTTAGTTCACATGAAAAATTTAAATATTATGTGACTTTCATTGATGATTATAGCAGATTCACTTGGGTTTATTTTCTTCGCTCTAAATCTGAGGTTTTTCATACTTTCACTAATTTTTTAGCGTATGTTGACAATCAATTTTCTGCGACTATTAAGACATTACGCACAGATTCTGGTGGTGAATATTTGTCTACTAAGTTTCAGGAATTCTTGGCTTCTAAAGGTATTATTCATCAACGTTCATGTCCTGCTACTCCCCAACAGAATGGAGTAGCCGAACGCAAAAATCGTCATCTTCTTGATGTGGTATGTACTCTCTTGTTGGAATCATCTGTTCCATCAATGTTCTGGGTCGAGGCTTTGAAAACTGCTACTCACTTGATAATCGTTTACCTTCCCAAATCTTACACATGGAGTCTCCTTATTTCCGCTTGTTTGCTAAACAACCTAGTTATGATAATCTCCGTATCTTTGGTTGTGTATGTTTTGTCCATTTACCTCCCCATGAGCGACATAAATTATCTGCTCAATCTGTTAGATGTGCATGCTTGGGATATAATGTGTGTCAAAAGGGATTTGTTTGCTATGATCCTACCTTACATCGTACATGTATTTCGAGGAATGTTATTTTCTTTGAAAATCAACATTTCTTTCCTATGTCCTCTGAGCCCTCTTCTTCTACGGTGGCCCTCCCCTCCTTTGAGCAACAATTTTCAGATCTTCATCAAGTCAGCTCTCGCTTTAAACCAGGTATTGTATATACGAGACGCTCCCGCCCACAGTCTCTTCCGATGGCTTAACCGATATCTGATCCTACCATGCTCCAGTCAGTTGCAGCACCTTCAGAACACTTGGTACGTCGCTCTTCTCGAATATCTTTACCTCTGGATAGGTATGGGTGGTTTGCTTATGCTCTTACTGCTGCATTGTCCAATTTTGATATTCCCACATGCTACTCACATGCTGTCAAGCATGATTGTTGGTGACAAGCTATGCAGGAAGAAATTGCTGCTTTAGAAGCCAATCACACATGGGACATTGCACCTTGTCCTTCCACTATAGTCCCCCTGGGTTGCAAATGGGTTTACTCCGTCAAGGTTCGATCTGATGGAAGTTTGGATCGTTATAAAGCTCGGCTTGTTGCACTTGGAAATAAACAGGAATATGGTGTTAATTATGAAGAAACCTTTGCTCCTGTGGCTAAGATGACCACTGTTCGTACGATTCTAGCTCTTGCTGCTTCCAATGATTGGCCACTACATCAGATGGATGTCAAGAATGCTTTTCTTCATGGGGATCTTAAAGAGTGTATTTATATGAAGCCACCCCCGGGATTGTTTCCTTCTCCAAACTCACATGTGTGTAAGCTTCGTCGCTCCCTTTATGGTCTCAAACAAGCTCCAAGGGTTTGGTTTGATAAATTTCGAACTAATTTATTACAATTCTCATTCAAGCAGAGCAAGTATGACATTTCCTTGTTTCTTCGAAAATCATACATGGGTATTGTTGTTCTTTTAGTTTATGTTGATGATATTGTGATTACTGGTTCCGATTCTGTTTTACTTGGCCGGCTCAAGACCCATCTCTCCGAGTCCTTTCATATGAAAGATCTTGGGTCTCTTACATATTTTCTCGGTCTTGAGGTGCATCGTAGTCTGTCGGGTATTTCACTCAATCAACATAAGTATGCTAGTGACTTGGTGGCTACAGCAGGCCTACAGGAGGCCACTTTTGTTGATACTCCCATGGAATTGAATGTCAAGCTTCGCAAAGAGGAGGGTGATTTACTTACTGATCCTAGTTTATACCGAAAGTTGGTGGGCAGTCTTGTCTACCTCACCATTACTAGACCGGACATTTCCTTTGCAGTCCAACAAGTCAGCCAGTTTCTTCAGACCCCTCGTCACCTTCATTTGGTTGCTGTCCGTAGGATCATACGCTATGTTCAGGGCACTTTTGCCTGTGGCTTATTCTTTCCTGCAGGCAATTATCCTCGACTTACTACTTATAGTGACGCTGATTGGGCTGGTTGTGTTGATACACGTCGCTCCATTACTGGTTGGTGTGTGTTCTTAGGTGATGCATTGATGTCATGGAAGAGTAAGAAGCAAGACAGCCACAGCCGCTTCAATGAATTGAAATACTTGGTGACTGAGTCTTCGCCTTGTCGAATCTCGCCAAGTTTCAGAGTCAATTCATAAATTTGAGATTGATTTCCCAAATCAGAATACATCTGATTAACGTTGTCCCAGACTTCTTTGGCCGTAGAATAGCACATATAATTGGAACTAATGTCCTCATCCATCGAATTCACGAGCCAGGTCATTACCATTGAATTTTCTGCATTCTAGGTCGCATACACTGGATCCTTCGGGGCTGGTTCTTTCTTTTCTCCTGTTAAGTACCAAAATTTTCCCCGTCTTCTGATGTACATCCGAACTGATTGGGACCATCGTAAGAAGTTATTCCCATTAAGACGGATTGTAGTGATTTGGACAAAGTGAGAATCGGTACTGGGGTTTTGAATTGTAGGGTGAGTTGCAGGATTTGTGAGGGGTGGAGTTGACTCAGAGGAGATGTCAGACATGGCTGGATTGAGCAGGAAAAAAAATTCTAGGGCTTTAGGGTGGCTCTGATATCATATGAATTTGAACGAAAGACAAAATGGAATAATTTTTCTTTGTATTATTCACTATTAAATGGTTTACGCAGATTTTCTTTATATAAGAGAATACAAGTACAAAATAAGGAAACTAACTAAAATGGCTAGCTGTCCTAATTAATTACAGAGTTGACTAAAGAGCTATTTACAGAAATAAGAATACAGCTAATAAAACTCATAATATTTGGTAATATTATGACAGGATCTTCCCTTTTCAACAGCTTTATTTTCTAGTAATTTGATTTTCTTCAAGTATGAATATGATATATTCGTTTCTCTGAGTATATGCACAAATCACAATGTTGTTTTTGCCTTTGTGGCATAATCTTGATTGATTAGTGTATTATGAAATCAATTGATGAATTGGATTTCCATTTCCATTTGTCTTTCTGTTAGTTAATTGATGTTCATGTTTAGGTTTAGTTTAGTGATTACTTGCCCATCATGTTACATCCCTACAAATCTAAAGTGACAAATAAATTTATCATTATTCTCTTGGACCATTAATCAAATTTGAAAATCATTTATTAGGCTTTGGTAAGGAAGGTGGATGAGGATGTGTTAGATCTGCTTCCAAGATCAGTGGAGATAGTGATTGGGGATGTGGGTGAACCATCCACACTTAAAGCTGCAATGGAAGGTTGCAATAAAGTTATCTATTGTGCCACTGCCCGTTCTACCATCACTGCAGATCTTAGCAGGGTTGATCACCAAGGGGTCTACAACCTTACCAAAACATTTCAGGTTAGCCATCACCTTCAATCATCTCGTTTGTATCAATGTCTTTAGATACGTGTGTGTTCTCTTATAAACTCCTCTATATCTTTATGGCTAGGCTTTGAATTTCAGAGTCAGTATTATTACTATTATTATTATGTTTGCTATTAAGTCTATTTTCCAAAATTGAATTCACCTTAAGTAATCTTAGAGGTTCTTTATTTAATGTGAGATAAGACAAAAAATGGATGGTGAAACCTGTTCCATTGATTATTTATATGGTACACAGTATTGTTATTATGACACTCTACTAATGTCTTCATATTCTGCATATGGTGCATTGAAATGTCTCCATGCAAAATTGCTCTGGTGGTTCTAATGTTAATTTAGACGTACAAATTACAGGACTACAACAATAGATTAGCACAACTACGAGCGGGTAAAAGCAGCAAAAGCAAGCTTCTGCTTGCAAAGTTCAAGTCTGCCCATTCATTGAATGGGTGGGAAGTTCGTCAAGGAACTTACTTCCAGGATGCGGTTGCTTCCAAGTATGATGCTGGAATGGATGCTAAGTTTGAGTACACTGAGGCAGGAGATGCTATTTTTTCAGGTAAAATTTGTGGGAATTAGGCCAAAAAGTTATCTATGATGCTTGTCTATGTTGCAGCAATTAAGAATGGAAGAAACATTCAATTGTATATTATTGCTTGAACATGTAAGAAAATGTGATTACTATGCAGAAATGAAAAGAATCAATTTATTCTGTTTGTAACTCTGTTTTTCTCTTTCAACTGTAGGATATGTTTTCACGAGAGGAGGTTATGTTGAACTGTCAAAAAGACTTTCACTTTCATTGGGTTGCACTCTTGACAGGTATTTCATACTTATAATTTAGATAAATAGCCCCCCTCCTCTTTTTCCGCTTGAAGCTAGTTGTTGATAATTTTGTTATTGAGTATTGACCTATACATTTACTCACACAGTCACACTTCTAAGCCTAGTCATGGTTCCTTAATCAAATTTTGATGGTTAGGTATGATGGTCTAGTTCTCTCTGTTGGTGGGAATGGCAGATCTTATGTTTTAATCCTTGAAGCCGGTCCTTCAGCAGATACAACTCAAAGCAAATTATATTTTGCAAGATTTAGCACAAAAGTAGGATTTTGTAGGGTAAGGATCTCTTATATCGTACATTGAAAGCTCTGGTTCTTTGAAAGCTCTGTTTCTTTCTTTAGTACTTGCAAAAGGTCTGAATGTATTTTCCTGCTTTGCGATATCTTTGATTGGCAGGTCAGAGTGCCATTTTCATCCTTCCGCCCTGTGAAACCAGATGATCCACCATTAGACCCATTCCTTGTACATACATTGACGATACGCTTTGAGCCCCGAAGGCAGGTATGTTCGTTTCCAGGTTGATTTTGCAAATGTAAATTTGATCGATAGTTTATTGCCTTCCACTCTCTTGTTCCAGAACATGTTAATTTTGCATGGGATTTCTTCCTGAATTTCGTTCCCTTTTTGTGAGTAATGTTCAAATATCAAAACATGGTAATTGGTTGCAATCATCACTTGATTGTAGGTTGAGTGCTGGCGTTATCAAATGCTTGGGACTTAGATTATAGTGATTTAAATAATTGCTTGAGAAAGTGGTACTATAAGATTAAGGTTTTCATGATTCTGTTTAGTGTAGATAGATAGATGTCTTCTGAAAGGGGACTTAGATCATATTTTTCTTTTGTGATGTCACAGTCCAAGTCCTATTTAACCTTTCATTATTCTTAGCTAGGATTAACTTGAAACATATACTCATCCTGTTATTTTTGTAGTTATTGTGTTCTGTTATATTTTTCCAAACTATCTCAACCACCATTGTCGAACCATCTCAGATAAATCTCTTTTCTAATATTTTGGTTATTCTTTAGACTTTCAGTAATCTTGCTGTTTTTCCTATTTATTCTATTATTTCCTGCATGTGTCGAAATTCTCATTACTTATCAAAAATAGGTATCCATATTCTCCTTTCTTTTCTTTAGGAGAATGTGGAGGCTAAATTCTACTATTAATGCTAACTCTTGGATAGTTTAATTAGATTTTTAATGTTATAATGTAGCGCATATATTAATTGGTATGGTCTGATGAAATGCGATCCTGAACTTAAATAATTAATATAACTCCAACTTAATTGTAATATTATGTACTTCACGATAATGTTTTCAGTGACGCTGCCACTTTTACATTGGTTTTATTGTTTTTTTTTTCTTTTTTGTTCACATTTGGAAAGATTTATTTTTGGGTGAAGACTGATAACTTTCAAGTTAGTCTATTTTATTCCATCCCCTAGATTATTAGTTAGATTTCTGCAAAGGAAAAAAAGAAAATAATAAAAGTATCATAATTGGAGAGAACTACTACTTTTCTCTACATGACCATTAAAACTTATATGAGTTTCTTATAATTCAACTTGGAAATATTTATGTGTGTTCACAATCACTCTTCAAAGCAAAATGATATATCTTCAATTCTTCTCAAGTATCCCTTTAATGAACCAGGCATGTAGTCTGGACACATTCAACAGAGAGTAGCAACACAAGTTGTATAATATTGATTTTTTGGTTTAAGTATGCTCATTCTGTTTGTTATTCCTGCTGCAGAGACCTGTTGATGGGCCAGCAGGAACACAGCAAGATCTGAGAAGCTTTAAGCTTATATTAGAATATATAAAAGCCTTGCCTGTAAGTATTCTTCCTAGTTTGTTGCATGGAACCTTCAGTTTTTGACTTTTTGCAGTATATTTATGTTCATGCTAGACTGCATACTTCATCAACTCAATATAATACGCATGTTTGCCCTTTTCCTGGATAATACTTAAGAAGCTTCCTACTCTCCTGTGAGCCATGTAATGTAGTAGTCCATGTTTAACACTCGATTTTCCGGAAAGGCTTAACCTAATGGAAAATGGGCCAACCAACTATTTATACTCTAAAATTCCTCCACGTGCAAGTCAGACTCAGCTATTTCGCCTCTTCTAATCTGCATTTGAAAGGATACATTATGAAAACGGGAACTCATACGATTTGAACATAGAAGTCTACCATATTGAGGAATCAATTATCCCAAAAGCTTTATCTTATGGGGAATGGGTTCAACATTATTATATTTACACTCTAATAAGTTATAACTCTTACTGAGATAAATGCATTCCAGCTCTAAGTCTCTAGTTCTAATACACATGAATGAGAAGGATAAAAGGGTTTAAGTTATGGATACTCTTTTCTTTTCCCTTCTTTTTTTCTTACTCTAGATTTTTCTCTAATTCCAACTTCTTGTGTGTGCATGTGATGGTGTAATTATTATAACCTCTTTCTGCAAGGATGATCAACATTTCAGGATATAATTTTCTTGATCAAAGTAGCTGAGAGAAAAAGTAGAATATTCTTAGTTTCTATAAGACAATTTCTTCATCTGAGTTTCAACTGACAGATAGTGCTTTTTTTGGAAAATATAAAATTTTTATTACAAAAATTATAATCTTATGCATTGCTCTGATCAGTATGGCTAACGAGTAGCTCTTTAACCAAGCTTTTTCTTGTGTGTGCATGTGACGGTGTAATTATTATAACCTCTTTCTGCAAGGATGATCAACATTTCAGGATATAATTTTCTCGATCAAAGTAGCTGAGAGAAAAAGTAGAATATTCTTAGTTTCTGTAAGACAATTTCTTCATCTGAGTTTCAACTGACAGATAGTGCTTTTTTTGGAAAATATAAAATTTTTATTAAAAAAATTATAATCTTATGCATTGCTCTGATCAGTATGGCTAACGAGTAGCTCTTTAACCAAGCTTTTTCTTGTGTGTGCATGTGACGGTGTAATTATTATAACCTCTTTCTGCATGGATGATCAACATTTCAGGATATAATTTTCTTGATCAAAGTAGCTGAGAGAAAAAGTAGAATATTCTTAGTTTCTGTAAGACAATTTCTTCATCTGAGTTTCAACTCACAAATAGTGCTTTTTTTGGCAAATATAAATTTTTTATTAAAAAAATTATAATCTTATGCATTGCTCTGATCAGTATGGCTAACGAGTAGCTCTTTAACCAAGCTTTTTCTTGTGTGTGCATGTGAAGGTATAATTATTATAACCTCTTTCTGCAAGGATGATCAAAATTTCAGGATATAATTTTCTTGATCAAAGTAGCTGAGAGAAAAAGTAGAATATTCTTAGTTTCTGTAAGACAATTTCTTCTTCTGAGTTTCAACTAACAAATAGTGCTTTTTTTGGAAAATATAAAATTTTTATTAGAAAAATTATAATCTTATGCATTGCTCTGATCAGTTTGGCTGCCAAACGAGTAGCTCTTTAACCAAGCTTTTTCTTGTGTGTGCATATGACAGTGTAATTATTATAAAATCTTTCTGCAAGGATGATCAACATTTCAGGATATAATTTTCTAGATCAAAGTAGCTGAGAGAAAAAGTAGAATATTCTTAGTTTCTGTAAGACAATTTCTTCTTCTGAGTTTCAACTAACAAATAATGCTTTTTTGGCAAATATAAAAATTTTATTAAAAAAAATTATAATCTTATGCATTGCTCTGATCAGTATGGCTGCCAAACGAGTAGCTCTTTAACCAAGCTTTTTCTTTGTCCATATTTGGACTAGATTGAAGTGAGTTTAACTTTGAAATTGAACCGCCTCACTTGCATGGTTGTAAAGTTGACTGGGTGTTGCAACGATGCAAAAATTCTTTTTACGTTTACGAACAATTGCTGTGCTGACTCTGACAGTTATAATTGTTCATATGCCACATATCTTATCATTCATTTCCTTGTAAATCATTTGCTGCATGTTGTAATGGAAATACTGGTCACAAATGTTAGGAAGGATGTGGAAAATGCTAACTAATTTCATTGTTTAACGAATTTATGATCATTGTTCTGCAGGCTGGGCAGGAAACAGATTTTGTATTAGTCTCATGTACAGGATCAGGAGTAGAGCCTAGCAGAAGGGAGCAGGTTCTCAAAGCCAAGAGGGTAAGCCCTCTCTTATGCTTTTGGTCTTTCTTTTCTGTAAACAATTCGTTCTTACTTCTTCTTACATAAGCTATGTCTGTCTTGTCAAAATTTCTCCAGGCTGGAGAAGATTCATTAAGAAGATCAGGCCTTGGGTACACAATAATTCGACCTGGTCCCCTAAAGGTAATGTTATTACACAAAACTCAGTGGGTTGATGAGTTAGTCAGAAAAAGCGATTCCTTTTTCTTTTGTTACTTTTGGTGCTTCTCTGCAGATTTAACTTGAATAGGGGAATAGATGATTTATTGCATGCAAAAGCTACTATTTGTGAATCTTAGTAAGGGCGATATTTTGAACGTCACAACTAACTGGGAATAGTGCTTGAAGAAAACAGGGATGTAATAAGTATGTATCAAATAATTTTGAAGTTTTACAATTGAAAATCTTTGTGGAAAATGAGTTAAGGTAGTAGAAATCTGCACGTTTACATCAATGAATACTTTAAAAATGAAAATCTACTTTAACATATAAGTTTCAAGCTGTTTCAACCAAGAAGCATAGAAAAAATAATTAAAGAAAGCTTGGTTCTTGCAGGAGGAACCTGGAGGCCAACGTGCTCTCATATTTGATCAAGGAAACAGGATTTCTCAGGTGAGAATGCAATATTGATCTTCTAAATTATATGTACAAGATTACTGAAACAGTGGACCTAAGTCTAATTTGATGATCTTTCTCTCCTTGCAGGGCATCAGCTGTGCCGATGTGGCTGATATTTGTGTGAAGGCATTGCATGATTCAACTGCCAGAAACAAGAGTTTTGATGTGAGTAAACTCTGTTTGGTTTTAAAGTTAGTTTTTTGTGAGAGAGAACTAACATAAAATTGATTATATGCAGGTCTGCCATGAATATATTGCTGAGCAAGGGAGAGAACTCTATGAGCTGGTAAGGAACAATCAATAAAACAGAACATTCATATCTCAGTGGATTTCTAGCAACCTGAACTCAATCTGCATTTTATCTTTATGTAGGTAGCGCATTTACCTGACAAAGCAAATAACTATCTGACACCAGCACTGTCTGTTTTAGAGAAGAACACTTGATCATCCTCTGAGAAAAATACAATATTATCATCTGAGAAACATCATGTCCTTGTAATCAACCTTACCCCCATGACGGAAAAAGAAAAAGAAAAAGAAGATCCATGTTTAAATGTATATTCCCTAAAATGTTACCAATAAAACACATCTTTCCTGCTTTTCTGTGCAGATACATGATATTAGCTAATGGTTTTCTTTATGTAAATTCATATTTAGATGTGTACTGAGAAATGTGAACGTATGGCAGATAGGAAAAAATAATGTAGACTACTGTGTACCGAAGAGTTGGAATGCTGAAACAGAGCAAATATCCAGGAAAAAAAAGGAAGAAAATTTAGGAATAACTTTTCAGTTGATTTCCCAGCTAACTTGAGAAATTCACAAGCATCTTATTTTTAGGATTCTGCTCCCCTTGAGAGAGTACATTCTAATGCAGATATTGACCATTTGATGGAACGATTATGTAATAGAGGAAATATTCAAGTTAGAATATTTCTGAAATGATATGATCATTTGATGATGCCCAGCGTTGCATTCATACTCAGTAATTTCCACGTGGAAGGGTTGAATTAAATTTAGTTCTTGTGTATCTTATTAGTACATTTAGCATAATTTGTGCTTTTGTAAAGGATTTTTCCTACTTCTAGTGGTGAGCATTTGTGTTCCTGAAGAACCTCTGGATGCAAATATACTCCATGAAAGAGTTGAATTCAAAGAGTTCATATTCTCTTTTTCTAAAATAAAATTTGTCTTACCATTGAAGCTTTAGCAAGGTGGTTCTCTTTGGTAAGAACATTTGAGTTCGAGTTGTCTCATTAAGATGGGATGAGACAAGTTTTGTCCAATGGTTTGATATGGATTAGTATTTATGTCAAGATCACATGTGGAGATATACTGTGTTGATAGAACGGCACTCTTTTTTCTTCAAACATTTTATATATATTCAACTCGCAGCCGCCATCAGATGCTTTGAGAGTCTCGTGCTTCACTTATATACATGTGGAATCCATTTGTTTTGGATTCTCAAGGAGCATCATGCTTCGAGAGCGCCTTTCTATTCCTCTTCAATCATTTATTTATAGATTATGATTGGTAAAAAGAAAAAATGATCAGAGAGAAGAATGAGAGAAAATAATGATTTTTTTATTGTTTAATAGAGAAAAATATGAAAAAAAAAGTGAGAATTAATGTTATCTTTTTTACATAAATTAATTACAATTATCTCAAATTGGAATGATCGAAGAGTATAAGATAAAATAAACTACTTTCTCATTTTCATAATGTTTGTTTTGTTACACTATTTATCCAATTAAATAATTAATTTTTTCTTTAAATTTAATTAATAAATTATTTTAATTTGTTTTTTCAAATATACTTTAATAGATTATATTAGTTTCAAAAAGTATTTTTTTCATAATTTTAATTCAAAAAAATATATAAGAAAATAAAAACCAAAATTATATCAAAAAGTTAAAATGGACCAACAGTGTAAAAAAGAGGGAATATTTTTTAGTCTTTTTTTTATTTCTTTTCATTTTTTTTTTTATCATTTTTGCCAAACAAAATAGGGAAGACATCAATTATCTCATTTTTTCATCATCTCATTTTTTTTAATTTCACTTTTATTTTCTATCAATCAAAGTTGTAGGCTTTGTTTGGTAGAAAAGACAAGAAATAAGAAGGAAGAGGAAAAAATTGATATTTTCTATGATATTTTTAATTAAAATGATAAAAAAAAGAGAAAAAAGGGAGAAAAAATTAGAGTATTATATCTTAACTTTCACTCAATAATCTTTTCAAATTGAGATTTTTGAGGATTTCGATCTTTCATGTGAAAAAAATCGATCATCCCACAATTTTTTTGGGTGCCAAACGTTATCTTTCACCCATTTTTCTCACTTTTCCTTTGTAGCCATCGTAGCCGGTAAAGTCTTCTAAACTGGCAACACACACCGAAAAGGGTGAAAGAATTCAAAGGTAATTGAAACAAAAAAAGTAGTATCTCTCTTTCTTGATTCCAGGCCACAAGTACTGTTGACACGTGGATCATCACAGAAACAGACCACCAGCACCAATCCAACACTAGTAATATTCTTCAAAAGATAAGGGAAAATCCGAAAGAAGCCCTTGTGGTCTGCTCCTCTTTGATTTTCTGGAATGAATATGTAGTAAAGGTCAAGGCATACAAAATAAGCAATTAATAATGCTAATTCATGGGCCAACTCCAGCTCTTTATAGTACAACCTCAGTTTGTCCTGAATGTGTTAACAGCAACAAGAAGAAGAATAATGTTCTGAGCAACAACAATAATTGCTACTTCACTAGAGCCAGCAAGAGCTGCAGCCTTGTAGCTACTAGCATTGTTGCAGCTGCTGTTGTAGTCATAGCCTCAGCCGCAGTTGCAAGCACCCCAAGACGCGGAAACATTATCCAACATACCGCAAACGCTATCCAGCGAGTGTACTTCTCCCAAGGATTGCAAGAAGCCGAGAATCCAACGGCCAAAGTCTAGGAAAGCTGAGTCATGTACTATCAAGTGTGTCACCACTTGCATCCGGGGTGGTGAAGATTCCCCTGGAGAAGGTCCTTTTAACATCACAAGGTATCAATCAATTCATTAATCTGGCCTTATCTATCATACTACTAAGTTTTCATTGCTTTTCAATATTAATTAGTTTGTCTATATTGGAGAATGATTATGCTTAATTTGTTAGGATCAATTGACGGTCCTAGCAATTAATGTCTTTTACACGCACATTTTATGCACGGTCATTTGCTCACAGAGTGATCTTTCACGGAGAATCTATATATGTCAGTTATGACTGACGATAACAAAAATTTAATTTAAAATTTGAGGTTGTATGTATATATTTCAAGTGTTAAAGTTGGACTGTATTAGTTAGTGATTATGATTGCTTATTTTTTTAAGGTTTAGGAGCATAAGTATTGGTTATATCATAATGTGACATTGACAAAAACAAGGAAAATGTATAAAAAATGCTGATATTTGGACACGGTTTAACACCTAACCAATCAATTAATATCGTGTCAAAATTTTACTTATAACTTATTATTTTACTTTAAAAAATCATTATGACGATTGATGTAGAGGTTCAAGTGTTCAAGTGTGCATTCTTGACTTTGGCTCATTATACCTTCTTTTTTTTTTTAAATTAAGGAAGCGAACTTTTAAAAACATCCTGTAAAAGTAGCTGATCAATACAACTAGGGGAATCATCCCACCAAGAACACAAAGAAACACACTCCAACCCATGCTTAGCAAGTTGATGTGCAACCTTGTTGCCTTATCTGCCAACAATGGAAAAACTGCAAACTTGAATGCTAAAGAAATATGATTGTCTCTCTTTGTCCCTTTTTTGTGCAGACCAATTGTGATTTTCAAGCAAGGATTTCGAAGCCGTCACTACTGGTACTATTTCTAGTTTATCAATTATGTAGTATTTGTTGACAACGTGTTGGGAAACAAAGAATTATTTTCTCTCATTGTGTGAATAAAATAGGCACAATAACAATAGAAAATAACCATAATAGAAAAATAATAATCAAACCACCAAAATCAAGATACCGAATTTTTATGTGGAAAACATTTTCAATGTGAAAGAGAAAAACCACGGGACCTGATGTAGTAAATAATCCACTCTCCAGTAACCTAGTGACACGTGGGTAGCTCTTCCTCCAATGTCTGGATGACACGTGGCCGTATCAATAACTCCAATAGCCTAGTGACACGTGGATAGCTCTCCTTCTAATGATCGGATGACACGTGGCCGCATCAATAACAGGCACGTGACCGAGCAGGTGATGAAACCGTCATCATTCACAGACTTCTCACACGAAAAAACAAAAGCAAGATTTCAGGGATTGCGTCGTCCCTGAACACACAACAACACCCTTCACCAGAGAAGCAGGATCTCAGGGATTGCACAATCCTGAGCACGTGGTCAACTTACCCCTTGAACCACTATAAAAAGCCCAAGGTATGTAGATCTCAATTCAATTCAAGTTCATCACTGAAACACTAACATCATAACCCTCCCCATTTTCTCAAAACCTTGCACTGACAAAGGCATCGGAGAGTCCTTGGAGGCACCACCCGCCTTTTCCACCGGTGACTCCTTCGTTCATCCCTCTTTCTTTGCGCAGACCGTGGAATCCTATATGTCCAGCTCAACAGCAAGTTTTTGGCATCAACAGGACCTAATCCAGGCAAAAATCTCTACTATAAAATAATGAGAATAAAAAATATCTTCCCTAGATCAACTAGAGAATCAACAGATATATTATCGTCACCTTAAAGGTGGATTTCAACAATAATCTACCAAACAAAAATTAAATTGATCTTACTGAAACAAGCTGTAATAGAAGCAGTTGAATAAGCTGAATTTAATAACTTGAAGTCTTCACTATGTAGAATCAATACCCAAAATCTAAGCTCAAATTATGATGAAATTGGATTAAAACAATAAAGAAAACCCAAGAAAATATTTGCTCTAAGAGAACTGTTTCGGCGATCACATATAAAAGAAAAAAAAAGTTGTATATGTGCACATAAGAGAAACCACTACGGTTTATATATTAGTGGCCTTAGGGCCAAGTCAACATGAATTAAATTGGTGGTGGCCCCACCGACCCCAACAATCTCCCCCTCTCGACTCATGTGGAGGGCACAACCATACCTATAATCTTTTTGCACAATTCAAGCTTCTGCGAAGGCAAAGCTTTAGTCATCATATCCGATCCATTATCATTGGTATGGATATTCTCAAGTTACAATAACTTCATCTCCAAAGCATCACGAATCCAATGGTAACACACATCAATATGCTTAGACCGATAATGAAATGTCAGATTTTTGCTGAGATGGATAGCACTCTGACTATCATAGCACAACAAGTACTTTTCTTGCTTCATGCCCAATTCTTGTAAGAACTTTTTCAACCATAGTAACTCTTTACAAGCTTTAGCCAATGAAATATATTCAGCCTCAATAGAAGATAAAGCAACACATTTTTTGAAGTTTAGACTGCTAAGACACAACTTTCCCTGCAAAAGTCATCAAGTACTCTGAAGTAAACTTTTGAGATTTAATATCACCAACCATGTCGGCATCTGCAAAACCATCTATCATAGATTTACCATCATCAAAACATAGACGTGTCTTAGAAGTACAAATGAGGTATGTAAGAATCCATTTAATGGCTAACCAATGCTCTTTCCTTAGATTAGAGAGAAACTAACTGACAACACCAACTACATGAGCGATATTTGGCTTTGTGCAAACCATAGCATACATCAAACTGCCAACTGCAGAAGCATACAAAACTTTTTTCATTTTTTTTCTCTTTCTCACTAATAGGAAACTTCTTTGAACTAAGCTTGAAGTGACCTACAAGTGGAGTAATAACAGATTTCACACTGCTCATATGAAATCTCTCAAGAATCTTCTCAATGTAACCTTCTCAAGACAACCATAGCTTCCCATGCTTTCTATCACGAGATATTTTCATACCAAGAATTTGTTTCACTTATCCCAAATCCTCCTTAGCAAGGGATTTATCGAGGTTCTTCTTCAATTCATAGATCTTGCTAATATCATGACCAACAATCAACATGTCATCCACATAAAGTAAGAGAAAAATAATGTTACCATTAGAAAACTTCTTAACAAACACACAATGGTTCTAAATAGTCTGGCTGTAACCATGATTCTCCATGAAAGAATTAAATTTCTTATACCATTGTCTAGGTGTTTGCTTAAGCCCACACAAACTCTTTCTTAACATGCATACCAATTGTTCTTTACCTTTGACTTTGAACCCCTCGGACTACTCCATGTAAATCTCTTCCTCTAGGTCACCATGGAGGAAAGCAGTTTTCATATCAAGTTGTTCTATCTCTAAGTTCATATGAGTAGCTAAGTCAAGAACGACTCGTATAGAAGACATCTTCTTGACTACAGGTGAGAAAATTTCTTCAAAATAAATTTCTTTCTTCTGACTGAACCCTTTCATAACTAGTTTAGCCTTGTACCTAGGTTGTGAACTCTTATCTTTAGTCTTCAACCTGTAGACCCATTTTTTTTAGTGATCTTTTATCCTCAGGTAGTTCACCAAGTCATACGTGTGGTTTTCATGCAAGGATTTCATCTTCTTGCATGGCTTTCTTCCACTCTTCTTTATGATCATCTGTTATAGCTTCATCATAACATTTTGGTTCTCACCCATATTTAACCATCACATACTCTTAAGGAGAATACCACCTAGTAAGCTGATGCTCTCTGATGGATCTTCTCAACTGAGGTTCTGTAAAGGCATGCTAAACTTCTTGTTCTATATGACCATCATGAGGTAAATCAGTAACTATAAGATCATCAGTAAGTGGATGAATATCACTATCATTATCATTTGCATCTTCATTTTCTCCTTGAATTTCTCCCCTGTGATCATCATGAGCTGCAATTGGAGAAGAAATTGGATTCAAGTTAACACGTTCTTCATTGAAGGATTTAGGTTTCACAATCTTCTGTAAGTCTTCAATGGTTTGGTCCTCAAAGAACACAACATCTCTAATTTTTGTAATTTTCTTCTTTTTTCGATCCCATAATATGTAGCCAAGTTCTTCATGTGCATAACCCAAGAAGATACACTCTTTTGTTTTACTATCAAGCTTAGATCTCTCATCTTTAGGAATGTGAACAAAAGCTCTGCACCCAAACACTCTAGAATATTTGTAGGACACATCTTTCCCAGTCCAAACCTTCTTTGGTACATCACCATTCAAAGGAGCTGAAGGAGAAAGATTAATCAAGTCAACTGCAGTCCTCATTGTCTCACCCTGGAAATTTTTAGGCAGTTTTGCATGAGAGAGCATACATCTAATTCTTTCTTCTATAGTTCTGTTCATTCTCTCTACTACACCATTCTCCCACGGTGTTTTAGGAATAATGTTCTCAAGCTTGATACCAAAATCCCTACAGTACTTCTCAAAAGGACCCCTGTATTTACCACCATTATCTGTTCTAACACATTTAAGCTTATGGCCAGTCACCTTTTAAACTTTCACATGAAATCCTTTGAATGCATCAAAGACATGATCCTTAGAATATAAAGCAACAACCCACACTTTTCTAAAGAAATTGTCAATAAAAGTCACAAAATAGAAGGCACCACTAAGAGACTATCTTTCATATAACAGACATAAATATGAACCAAATCCAAAACAACATTACATCAAGGAGTTCTAAGAAATGAAATTCTTCTTTGCTTTCTAGCTAAGCAATGAACACAAGTTTTCAAATATGTATCTTTCATAGGGGTAATGTTTGCTTTCTGGATAGAATCTAGAGCCCTTTCTCACTCATGTGACCGAGCCGCATATACCATGACTCAATGGACTCATCTTCAACTGCATTCACTTGGTTTTGACATGGCTTAGCTTGCAATCCGTAAAGGTGATCAATCTTCTTTCCTCTTGCAAGAATCAATGAGCCACTAGAGAGCTTCCACACTCCATCTTTGAAGTTACTCTCATAACCCTCATCATCAAGTTAAGTAGTGGAGATTAGATTAAGACAAATATCAAGAACAATTTTAGCATCTTTTAAGAGCAATTTGTATTCATTGTAGGTTTCCAACAAAATATCTTCCACATTGATAACTTTACACGAAGCACCACTGGTTGTCTTCACAGAGCCAAAATCACCAACAACATATGTAACGACCCATCCCGAGTTGGCCACCCCCGAGACGATGTCATCAATTTTTGAAATCCCAGCACGACACATATATGCAATAATAAAAATAATACAATTACAATTGTTTACATCGATCCTCAACCCTTAATAGGGGAGATACATTATTCGGATCTCAACTTAAACATTTTATACAACATAATATGCATGAATATTTACAAATAAATTTTTATTTTATTTTCTCATTAGTCTGAGGATGTGAACCACGTGGATTACAGATAATGACTTCGTCTGAATCTCAACTTACCAAACTATCTGTCATTCTTGCTACCTGAAATCATTGTATAATGAGGAGTGAACTTCACAAGCTCAATGAATTAAACTTACTAGAAGTATTCAATTGGTGTAAGTAGTCTTCCAATATTCATTCATCTATATCTTATATATTTTGATAATAACATTCTATTATCACTACTCATATCAATTCTCCATCCTTTATAAATCTATTCTTTTCATATAATTAATCATCATTTTGAGATTATCAATTCTATCTCATAATTACCTCATTATAAGGTTCACAACATATTATTAGTCACCTAGATAATTCTAATCATTATTTCCATATTTTTTTCTCAGCATAATTGTCTCTCTGTGTGACTCATTCATCTATCAATAAATTTACAGTCATGAATAGTACTTTAGCATCTCAAGTAATAACAATCAATATTTAAGAAAATGCAATGCATGAATTTAAATGTTATTATTATTGGGAACGTCTTCCCACATGTTGACATGTTTTTTATCTTAGACTGGCTGCCTTCCTAGTTCTTTCATTCTCATTTAGACCGGCTGCTTTCTCGGTTCTTTCATTCTCATTTAGACCAGCTGTTTTTCCGGTTTTTTTTATTTTCATTTAGACAAGCTATCTTCCAGGTTCTTTTATTCTCATTTAGACCGGCTTCCCTCCTAGTTCTTTTATTTCCAACATATACCAGCTGTCACGATTTTCATTTAGACCAACTACCCTCCCCATTCTTTTATTTTAATTTAGATCGGCTGCCTTCCCGGTTATTTTATTTCATGCATATACATATGAATAATGATATGAATAATAATATAGAAACAAGTATGTCTTCAAACATTCAAATTAGTTGTCCTGATTATTATTTGAAAAATTCCACTAAATTCCCCTCCTCATAAATCATATCAAATCATCAACCATAGCTCGTCAAGATCCACTAAATTTCTCTCCTCATAAATCATATCAAATCATCAACCATAGCTCGTCAAGAATTTCACTTATCGCCTTTATTATTAAATCGACTCATTATTCCAATAACATTATTTCTCATAAAATAATTCTCTACACATCCACTATTTCTATCATATCTATCAACCGACTTTCATCTATCACCAAATCATAAGTTAATGATTTATTCAAATACTATCACTATATATTTCATATTTATCTTGATTACTTAAAGTAAATCTAACTTACCACGTAGCACTTAGAGCTACCCGTAGATCACCTCCTCGCCTTTCCTGCTCCTCTCATCAATTTTTCCCGGTTGCTGATCGTCAACACCTGACATAATATTTATATTAAAATTTCTAATTTTTTCTTCAATTGTTCCATAATTCACACCCTTTGAAAATTCCTATTTTGAATTCTGAGAAATTTCATATATGCTAAATTTCAAAAATAAAATTCACATTATTACCTTTTGTTTTTCTTAGAGCTTCCAATGACTCTCTATAAAATTATCCCGTAAACCTCTTCAAAATTTTTCTCTTTCAACATTTCTTTTAGTCCCCAAGTATTTAAAGAAGTAGAGTAGTTTGTATTGAAGAAAGAATAAAACCAAACAGGATTTGGTAAAATAATAAAACCAGAAACAATAAAACTCATTTTATAAAACGATGACACCGTTTACATTTTGCTAAGTGTCTTATTTTTTTTCTAATATTTTGATTAGTGTCACAGGTGACAACACCTGGAGACTTAGGTGTCTTGCACCAATTTTTTGTTTCTTTTTCCTTTTTTTCCATTCTTGTTCTTCTTTCTCCAGGCCTGGACGATTCCTTTTCTTTTTCTTTTTCCTTTTTTTTCTTCCTTCTCCAGGCTTGGACGCTTCCGTTTTCAATTTTTTTCTTTTTCTTTGTACCCACACCACCATGCATTTAGTTTTTTTTTTCAAAATGATTATTTTATTTAATAACAATTCTTTCACGTATATGTATTATTTTAAATTTCATGTCATATTTATCAAATTATTTCTTTACCCATACTCTAAGGATACGAGTATTACAACATAGGCTGAAAATAAAACTTTATGAGAAGCAATATGAGATGTACCACTTGTGTCAGCTTCCCAAGTGGGGTTATAACATGTGAAATTAACAAAAGCATCATCACAAACAACATTAACATCAGCATTAGATAGAACTACAACTGTACCACTATCTACTTTCTTCTCTTCTCTTCGCCTTTTTCCATATTTTGCTCTTTCTTCATTTTCCTAAACTCATGCTTAATATGACGAAGCTTGTTGCAATAATGACATATAACTCATTTTCTAGACTTTGATCTCCATCTAGGCTTATCAACTGATTTATCAAGACTGTAAGGAGGTTTTTTGTTTTTACTTCTCCCCCTACTCTCTGTAACTAGTGCCTCAGTCTCAGAAGAGATTCCTTGTTACCTTTTTCTGGTTTCTTCATTAAACATGCTGTCTTTAATACGTGCCAATGTCAATATTCTATTATCGGTAGAATTACTAACTGATACCACCAATATATCCCAACTATCTGACAATGAACTCAATAATAATAAGGTCTGCAACTCATCATAAACACAAGTTTCAAGATAATCAACCGATTCAATAAACTCTGAAACTCATTCAAGTGCTCTACAACTAAGCTACCCTATTTATATTTCAAATTTACAAGTTTCCTGATGATAAAAGCCTTGTTATGAGCGGACTTTCTTTCATACATAGATTTCAACTTCTTCCAGAGTGCGATTGCATTAGTCTCAGTGGCTACATGGTGACATACACTCTGATCAATTCATTATAGAATCACACTAATAGCTTTCCTCTGCAAAAGCTTCCAATCTTGGTCAGTTTTGCCTATCAGTTTAGTTCCATCACCTTCAATAAGGTCATGCATATCCTTAAAATATAACAAACCCAACATCCTAGGCTTCCAAATTGAGTAATTGGTGGCAGTGAGTTTAATCATAGAACCTAAACCAAAAGCTAAAGTATTCTCCATTTTAATTCACACAAGAATTCACAACCTAATCAACCAAAAGCTTTTGATACCACTTTGTTGGGAAACAAAGAACTATTTTCTCTCTTTGTGTTAATAAAATATGCATAATAACAATACCAACTAACCAAAGCAGAAAAATAATAATCAAACCATCAAAATCAAGGCATCGAATTTTTACGTGGAAAACCCTTTCAATGTGAAAAGTAAAAACCATGGGGACCTAGTCAAAGCAAAAATCTTCATTATAAAATAATGATAATACAAAGTATCTTCTTAGATCAATTAGATGATCAACAAATAATTTATGGTCCTAAAAGTGAATTTCAACAATAATCTACCATATAAAAATTAAACTGATCTCATCGAAACAAGCTGTAATAAAAGCAAACAAATAAACTGAATTTATCAACTTCAAATCTTCACCACGTAGAATCAATACCAAAATCTAAGCTCAAATTGCAATTACGATGAAATCGACATTTAGATCGAATCACAAGAATAAAAAAACCCAAGAAAATATTTGTTCTAAGAGAACTTTTTGGACGGACGCATATTAAGAGAGAAAACTTTTATATGCGTACACAAGAGAAACCACTATGATTTATATATTAGTGGCTTTAGGGTCAAGTCCGCATGAATTAAATTGGTGGTGGCCTAACATAAGCGGGCCCGACCCCAACACAATGTTATTATAAGAATTCATCATATTATTTTATTGGTTCTTGAGATTAATCGCTGCTCAAGTGACAAACAACTCAGCGTCGCTTTGGATTATGCGCTTGATCAAAGAAACAATGGCTGCACTAATTGCATCATTTTTCGGTTATTCTTTCATTTGTTCAGTTTCTCTATATACATAAATGACAATTTTATTTTTCCTTTTCTATTGCAGCTTGGTGGAGTGTTCTGATATTTGTAATTTGATTTGAGATGGTGCTGATAGACCTTGAATTACTGTTGAATCTTCTATCTACTACCAATATAGTAAAATCTTCATACTATTTTGTCTTTTATAACAATATTACATCTTATATAAGAGACTTTAAGTTCGAGATTTACCCACGTAAGATTGTGAATCCAATTGGGAACTTGAATTTGAATTTGGGGGGTCTATATTAAAATACTCCATTATTAATTTGGACTTAGTTTAAGGATTATGTATTTGTATTTCAGTTAAATACACTGGAATTGGGAACTTGAATTTGAATTTCCCACATTCTCCATTCTCATTGCTATTGTGTATCTCACTAGGGCCAGAAGAATCTTGGATGACAGAAGTCTCCAGCATCGCTGGATGCAGAGGCAAGGCCTTTTGTCAAACCCTCAATATTTTCCACTGATGGCTGATCTGTTTTATCATTTGGAGTTATATTTGCGTCTTTCAAATTGTCATGATCCTTGATTCTTTATATCTTTTGATTTTTCAAACAAAATGGGGTTAAAAAAAGGGTTGGAATTTTAATCATGATGTGCAGAGAAAGATACATTTGTTTGAGTTAATTTGATGGTGAATTATGATTAACATAAAGGTCAAAGGCATCTCGAGATTTAAAGTCTAGAGTATGCTCTCAAAATGTGATTGAGATCCGGATTAATTCCTCAATTACTAAAGAAAAAAAATGATATACATAATTGCGGGTGTAACTCAAGCTTGTTCTTGATCATGTTCTAGCTATTTAATTATTGTGTACCATAAATATGACTTTTATTTTTGGTTTTTGGTCCAGCCCATGAAACCATTAAAGAAACTAAAAGAAAAGATAAGGAAAAATTGAATCCATTATATTGTTTTATTACCACGTCATGACCATTGACAATTGACAGCAAGTTTTGATTTACAAAACCAATAATGAGTGGTGGCGGGGTAGAGCCCTTTTAGGGCTTGTAAACCAAGACTTATTAGAAGAGAAATTTCTATTCCTTGGACAGCATAAATAAAAGATGTGTTAAGTCTTTTTTTTTTTTTTTTTTTTGGCGCAAGAGAGAAAATAAAAGAGCAACATAGCTATTTTTTGTAGTCTAAATTTGAGTGTATTGAAACGGGATTTTTGAAAATTTTATTTTTCTTGATTTGTACTCCATTTGATTATAATGAAATCTTTTTTACTATTGTCTATAGACGTAAAAGTTTTAGCTTTGAACCATGTAAATTCTCTATGTTTATTTTCGTTGCTTTATTCTTAACAAACTAGTATCAAAATTATTGTTAAGATTGATCTGGATGCGATGTCTTTTACCTGTGTACGATATTCAAAAGTTTGATAGAACCGACAGTTTCAATCTTTGGCAAGCAAAGATGCAAATTGTAAGAGAAGATGCCTAGTACTATGACAAATGAATAGAAGCTGACTGCAATTCAATTTTGTTTTTCAATGGAGTTTTTCTTGAAGTTCTTATAAAAAAAAACCGCTGCTAGCTTATGGTGTAAATTAGAGTCACTATACATGATGAAATACCTCACCAACAAAATGTTCTTGAAACAACAATTATATCTGTTGCGTATGACAGAATGTATATCAATGAAATCCCATCATTACTGTTCTTTAGAAGATGTTTAAACTTCTTTGTTTTTTAAAGAATTGCTTGAGAGACATATAGTTGAGAATAATTGTCACACTACGAAATTTAAACCAAAAATTTTGAGTGCAACTCGATCCAATTCTTTTGCTACTATTTCAAAATAATTCATACACCTCAATTTCAATGAAAACTATCTTTAAAAAAAATCAACCACAAGCCAAATCTCCCAAGATTTTGTGAGGTAAAACCTCAACTATCAATAGCATCCCACGGTACACATAAAGTATAGTTTCAAAACTCAATTGTTATATCCATCTCCTAAGTCAAAGAAGCCTTAGGCAAAAAGACAAACAACAATACAAAAAATACATATTCCAAAATAATTAATAACCGTGGTTTATTCACTAACACAGACTCAAAGGTCACAAACCCTCTTCGATAAATTAACTTTGATAACATCCACTTACAAATCATTAAACATATGCTCTTAAAGAATAGTAATGATGGTCCACTCGCTAAAACCAAAGAAGTCAAATCCTTGAAATCTTCATCAAGACTCTACTAAATCAACTATGACTCTAACTTTATTTATCATTTGTAAAATTATACAAAACTAATAAGCTTATAGTCCAATAAGTAATAATCAATCATGCAAAATCTTAAACAATTATTAAGACTTGAAACTGATAAAATAATAAGACTTAAAATTTTCAATTCTCAAGGGTATCCACAATTACAATACAAGTTCATTCAATCATCAATATCACACTTAACCTGATGACAATGCCCAAATAATTAACACAAGATTAACTATATGTCTCGGTTCAATGGTTGACACATTTAACCCCTTTGTATGGGTTCGAAAGTTGACACATTTAACCCTTATGTCTAGGTCTAAAAGTTGACACATTTAACCTCTATGTCCGGGTCCAAAAGTTGACACATTTAACCCCTATGTCTAGGTCTTAAAGTTGACACATTTAACCCCTATGTCCGGGTCCAAAAGTTACCATATTTAAATCACGAATTGCCATAAATTCAATACGATACATTCTCAAAGCAAAGCTATACACTCAATACAACCATGTTCTCAATACCATATAGGAGAAACGATTTGTCTTAAAATGTGACATGGAAGAGAATTACTTGCCTTGACACAGCCATAATCACTAACCAACCAATCACATGCTTTACATACCCATATCCTCACTCATTTCATGCCTTATCATTATGCAATGTGCATTACATATTAGTAATTATGCTTTCAACTATGTATGTTTAAGTCATACCACAATGCCTTTTCTTCCAAAACAATTTTTAAAGTTCATGAAAATAATAGAACTCAAGCTATTCAAAAAACAAAAAGAAAATGTAAGTGTTTCAAGTTCTTGGTTCTTGCTTCAAGCGTCTTTCTATTCCAAACCACTTTAATTATGTGATTCTTCTCAAAATTAACTTGTCAAACTACCAAATCATTCCCTTCGAACCTCACGTATTTCACGTCTCAACTGATCACCACTTTTTTGTCTTCCAAAATTCCAAGTAGTTAATTTCTAGATGATTCTCTTAAAAAAATCAAATCTTAAAATTATCCAATACCACTTACATCTCAATATCCATTTAGTAATTCTCTATTTACTCAGCTCAAGCTATCAATCATAATCTAAGTAGTAACAATATCAAAGTCACTTAACTCCACATTCTACTTCTTAACATTTCATTAACTCAAATTCTCAACTATAACTTTCCTAGTTAAAATTTCACTTAACTCAAATGTTAGTGTTTGGATTGCACATTATCCGATACCCCGAGATTTATTTAGGAGCGCTAAACTTATTTGAGAACTACAATAAAGATTAATTTATATCTCCTTATGATTACCGCAAGTATTTAAATTTAAGCCACCAATATCATTTATCTATTTAATCATGCTTCCCCCCATTTGTTTTTTTGTTTAACATGTTAACTCAACATATGCTCATATACCAAATCCATAGACACCAATCATTACAGTTATCTCCAACATATATATATATAATATATATATATATATAGAGGTAAGAGTACACCAATAATACACATATTAAACACCATGAAATCTTCAATATTATACTAATTATGAACTCTCAGTTATTTTTTTCTAATTCCCAAGAATTTTCCCCTTGCAAGATCATCTATCAATTCCATAGTTAATCCTCATTTTTAATTCTTCCTTTTTAATAATATACTTCATATAAATATATTAACCAGTTGGCCTTAGTGCCTAAATTAGCCGACGATCAGCCCAAGGTAATACCTTTATTATCGAACCCATATATTACTCTTAGCTCATCACATTAAATCATCAATTTTGATAAAAAGAAAGTCACTTGCTTAAGTGATAATTATACTGTAATCCACAGTTAACTATCCAAATAGAATAATCCTTTGATAATCATCACCTAAAATTAAAGTATCTTGCAATTGATTCTTGTCTCCATAGAAAAATATCCATCAAATAATAACATCCTTAAAGTCACTTAGTTAACATTCTAACCAGTAATATAACAAACACTAAAATCAATGTAAAGCTTCATAGTTAATAAAATAGCCCAGGAAAGTAACAAACTCACTCTCTCACATTCACACACGGTACCGCCAGTCACTTATAAGCGTCCCACCATTGCTTTCCCTTCTAGCATTTAGGCTTCAACAGCTTAAACCCCGAAAGTCATCATATCCCCAAAATCTGCACATTCTTCAATTAATTCAATAACCAAAAAGCTATAAAAACGCCCATCACAATCGAGTATAAGTATTAAAGCTAATCAAGGGCATCTAGGCAACTAAAAGGTCCAAGATATGAAATTTTTATTTTCATTTGACAACCAATCAATCAAGAAAAGAGTTTTAGAAATTACCTAGACTTTCTATGAGAGGGGAGGGATTTCTTACTCTAGTTGTTTAATGGACAAAAACTTCCTGAGATAACGTCATCCTTCATGTGGGTTATGATGAAGATGCTGACACGAGAGGGAGAGAAGAGTACTGGTTGTTTGAACTTAAATAAAATCTGAATATGCTGAACAACTTAAATAGCATATAGATTAAATGCGGAATTATAAAGACCGTAAACATACCTCCAGCCATTGAAGCTTTTCACTTACACAATATGCTATTCTCTTGATATTGGTTATTCTAGACTCTCATAACTCTCTTCAATTTGATGGTGTATGAACGAAAATGAGAAGTACCAAATCTAGGGACCAAACCTGTATTTATACATGTTCTTCCATCAAGAACGTCCGTCCGTATTTCATACGCTTGTTACCACAATCAATGGATAGCCAAAGGGTTAAAAATGGACCATATATATAGGTTGGTTACATATACCTTATACTCTCAATACAACCATTGAGAATATGAACCAACATTCCTTAAGCATACACCTTGTGTTTTTTCTCTAACACTCTAACTTGCTAACTCTTAATATGCTCTATGGTTATCCTATTTATAGGAGAAATGCACTAAGAATAATTGAATTAATTTGGTCATAATTAATGCTTAGTGGAGCACATCTTCCTCCACTTAATTGCCACAATTAATGCTTGAATTTATTATATCTACCTCCACTTAATGGCCACAATTAATGCTTGAATTTATTACATCTACCTTCATTTATTAATTGCCACAATTAATGCTTGAATTTATTACATTCTCCCACTTAGTCCATATGTTTAACCTAACTTAATCCCATTGATATATTTTAAGAAGTAAATACATGAATCATGGCGATAAGTCCTCTAAGAGTGAGTATTACCTTCCATGTATTACGATGCATTTAGTTACTCAAGTATTATTCTTTATGTGGTAACATTTCTTAATGTATAAACCCTATGTTTATTCTTGGTCCTATACATATGAATTTTCTCAAAGAAATTAAGGTGCACATGAATATGAGAAAACATCAAAATATGTAAGAGTTTCATTAATAAACTGTATGTATACACTTAAAAAGTGGAACCAAGTCCCATTTTCTCTACATGATCCTTGAATTTCAAAGGTGGCATGCTTAGTCAAAGGATCAACGATCATCAATTTAGTGCTAATGTGTTCAATGACCACTTTCTTTTCTTTTACACGTTCTCTTATGGCTAAATACTTTGTGTTTACTTCGACTTCCACTTTTATTGTTTTTAGCCATAAAGACAGCAGCTGAATTGTCGCAGAAAATTCTCAGTGGCTTAGATGTAGAATCCATTACTCTAAGCCCAAAAATGAAACTCCTAAGCCATACACCATGTGAAGTGGCCTCAAAACAGGAGATGAACTCGGCTTCCATAGTAGAAGTAGCAGTTAATGTCTGCTTGACACGTCTCCAAGAAACAGTTCCACTGGCCATTAGAAAAATATACCCTGATGTTGATTTACGTGAATCAACACAGCCAGCAAAGTCTGAATCAGAGAAGCCAATCACATCCAGATTGTTCATCTGTCTATATATAAGCTTGTAGTCTTTAGTTCCTTGAAGATACCTCATTACTTTCTTTGCAGCTCTCCAGTGGTCTATACCTGGGTTACTCTGATATCGCCCTAAAATCCCTACAACAAATGCAATGTCAGGTCTAGTGCATACCTGAGCATATATAAGGCTTCCGACTGTAGAAGCATATAGAATGTTCTTCATAGATTCCCTCTCAAAATTGTTCTTCGGGCATTGGTTCAAATTGAACCTATCACCCTTCACAATGGGAGCTACACTTGGTGAACAATCTATCATCCGAAATCTCTCTAAAACTTTGTTGATATAGGTTTCTTATGACAGACCTAAAACACCTCGAGGTCTATCTCTATAGATCTTAATGCCAATGACATAAGATGCCTCACCCATATCTTTCATATCAAAATTTTTAGAGAGAAATTGTTTCACCTCATGCAACAAGCCCTTATCATTGGTTGCAAGTAAAATATCATCCACATATAAAATAAGAAAACAAATTTTACTCCCACTGACCTTCTGGTATATACATTGATCCATGGGATTTTCAACAAAACTGAATGAAGAAATTACTTCATGGAATTTAAAATACCATTGATGGGAGGCTTGTTTTAAACCGTATATGGATTTCCTAAGCTTACAAACCAAATGCTCACCATCATTAAAGGAGAAACCTTCAGGTTGTTTCATATAAACCTCCTCCTCTAGATCTCCATTAAGAAATGCGGTTTTCACATCCATTTGTTGCAGCTCAAGGTCAAAATGAGCAACTAATGCCAAAATAACACGAAGAGAATCTTTCTTAGATACAGGAGAGAAAGTCTCCGTGTAATCGATTCCTTCTTTTCAAGTAAATCCCTTAGCAACGAGTCTCGCTTTGTATCTCTCAATGTTACCTAATGAATCTATCTTGGTTTTAAAGACCCATTTGCAACTAATGGCCTTCGCCCCATTAGGCAACTCTACAAGATCCCAGACTTCGTTGCTTTTCATGGAATTCATCTCTTCCTTCATGGCATCGTGCCACATGGTTCCCTTTGCAACTTATGGCCTATGAAAAGGTTTCAGGATCATTTTTGGCTCCAAAATTATAGTCAGATTCTTGTAGATACACAATGTAATCACTAGGAATTGCTGATCTCCTAACTCTAGTAGATTTTCTTAATGTTGTACCAATGTCTCCCAGGGGAGCTTGTGGTTCAACTGGTTGTTCAGGAACTTGTGGCATTTCCTGAACTATTTGATCCATTAGAATGTTGTCAGCAGCTTGTGGAACCTCAATGATCGATTGGTCAACATGAGCTTGTACTTGAGGCGTGTTATGAACTATAACCAATCTATCATTTAATGAAGGTTGAGATTTTGTATGATCATGTGCAGGTTCTGTATAATCATGTGCAGGAACTAAGTTCCTGAACCGATCCCTCCCACTGATCATGTCATTCTCTAGAAACTTACCGTTTCTTGATTCCACAATCCTAGTAGTATGAGTTAGACAATAAAACCTGTAACCCTTGGACCTTTCGGCATATGCAACGAAATACCCACTAATGGTCCTCGGATCCAGTTTCTTCTCTTGTGGGTTATAAATCCTCACCTCAGACGGACATCCCCAAACGCGCATATGTCGCAAACTCGGTTTCCAACCTTTCCATAATTCAAATGGTGTCTTAGGAACAGCCTTAGTTGAAACTCGGTTTAATATATACGCAGCTGTCTTTAGTGCTTCAGTCCACAATGATGTAGGAAGGTTGGAGTTGCTATGCATACTCCGCACCATGTCCATCAATGTTCGGTTTCTTCTTTCTGCAACACCATTCTGGTATGGGGAACCAGGCATAATGTATTGGGCAACAATCCCATGTTCTTGAAGAAATTTGGCAAAAAGACCAGGTGCTTGTCCACTTTCTGTGTATCTACCATAATATTCTCCACCTCTATCGGATCTCACAATTTGTATTTGCATTTCGCATTGGCTCTCAACTTCATCCTTAAAGACTTTGAAGGCATCCAATGCTTCATTCTTATTATGAAGCAAATAGATATACATATATCGTGAGTAATCATCGATAAAAGTGACGAAATATTTCTGACCATGTACGTCCATGTCTGGACAACATAAATCAGTATGAATGATTTCTAATATGTTTGAACTCCTATTAGCACCTTTTTTGGACTTGTTGGTCTGCTTTCCCTTAATGCAATCCACACAAGTCTCAAAATTAGTATAATCTAGAGTACTAAGTACCCCTTCATTCACTAATCTTTTAATTCTTTCTATGGAGATATGTCCTAATCTTCGGTGCCATAATATAGAGGAGTTCTCGTTAATATTACACCTTTTAACGCCAGTGTGAACATGCATTGAACTATAAGTGGCATCATTTTGTAAATAAAGACGATAAAGACCATCAGACAAAATACCATTCCCAACACAATCAGTTTTATAAAATAAACTGAAAGATGTGTCTTGAAAATTAAAGGAATATCCAAATGGTATAAGTCTGGAAACAGAAATCAAGTTTCGTGAGAAACTTGGTACATAAAAGGTCCTTTCCAATTTTAAAATAAAGCCACTACTTAAAGTTAAAATGCAAGTTCCAATCGCCTCCACATGTGAGCCCATCTTGTTGCCTGATAAGATGCTTTGCTCACTTCCCACTGGCTTCCTTAGGTTTTGCATACCCTGCAAGGAGTTTGCAATATAGATTGTAGATCTAGAATCAATCCACCAGGTGTTAATATTAACATTAACCATATTAGATTCATAACAAACAAACGAGGTTGGTTCTAATATGTCCTTCCCACGGGTAGTAGCCAGCATTACACTCTCACCCAGTTCCATCACAAGCCTCTCTTCTTCTTGAACACACATGGTCATTAATTCATTGATTGACCATTTGTCTTTATGTGTGTTGTACGAGATTTTGAAAGGCCCGTACTTAGTTGGAAGGATGTTCAAAATGTAGTGCACCAGGAAGGACTTTGACATATCAACCTCGAGTTTCTTAAGTTGAGCTGCAATGTCACGCATTTGCATTATGTGCTCGCGCACACCTTTTACACTGGTGAGTCTGAGAGATGATAATCTCATTATCAGGGTGCTTGCTAATGCCTTTTTTGAAGTGACAAATTGATCGTCAATGGCTTTCAGCAAATCACGGACTTTCTCATGCTGGTCGACAGAACCACGTATACCAGCAATTATCTTAGTCTTGATAAACATCACGCTGAGCCGATTGGATCGCTCCCATCGCTCATATAGCGTGACGGCAACTGGAGTACTGTTATCGGCGATTTTCAGTGGTTCATCCTTCCTAATAGCATAATCTATGTCCATCCACCCTAGATGGAGGAGAATCCTCTCCTTCCATACCTTATAATTATATCCCCTAAGTTCGGGTATGTCACAATGGATATCAGAGAAACTAGTGGGTTGAGAAACTGCATAAAGTTCAAAAGCTTATGTCAAGATTTGAGGTCTTATTTTCTAAATTGAATATTTTACAAATGTAAAAACACGCTGAAATTGAATCTAATTTCATTAAAAATTACCTGTGGGCTAAATTTTTAATTCAATAAGATTCTTTATACTTTATGATAGATTTTATCAAACTATTTCTACTAAATTCATAATGTATATTATGATTACAGTTTAATGTTTTTCTATCTTTAAACTTTATGATAAAACTATTAAATTAATTCTTCTTAACTCCTGTGGGTAAATTAAGAAAAACTAATTTTAATATATTATCCTAATTAATTATATAAACACAATAAAATCCCTGTGGGGTAAAATCATTATATTCATATAATTAATTACAATCAATGTCCATTATGTGATCCTAATCCACTTAATATATAATTTTATATAATTAAAGATGCTGTGGCTACTCTTTAAATATGTTAAAATTATATGGTTCACTAGACATTTATATTTACTATATTTTAGGCTCTACTTAATGCCTAAAAGCAATTACGCAGTAACATAATAGACAATCACTAAGAGTACTCCCATGATAATTGGTCGGGACAAAGCCTCATTAAAAACCAGAATCCTTAGACAGAGCATCGTCCTAGATCATGCTGTCTTATGTCAATTACAAATTGTTTATGAATTATTCATAATTTTTAACTTAATTGTTCATAGTAATGTATTATGAACCTTAATGTGTTATGCACAAATTAAGTTTTATGAGAATAACCTAAGTTTACATAATCTAACAATATCTAAACTTAATAATATGTTATCATATGTAAATAAAGTTCTCATAAATAAAACATAAATTGCATAATTAAACATAATATTATGCAATTAATTTAATTCATTGCACAAAACAAACTCGTTCTAAAAGCATGAATTGAAAAACAAAAGCATGCTAAAAATGAGCATTTACTGAAACTGCATATATAGAACTAACATAAATAGTATATATGCGTAATCTTAATTTGAGCAAAATAATCACAAAATTAAAAATACATGCCCAACATTAAATTATTTATGCACTAAAACTTTTTAAACTTAAATTGCATGCATAACCCAAAAAAGTTATACATACATAACACATAATTTTAAGCACATAAATAAAATAAATACCTATAAGGGTTTATAAACTTTATTTCTGCAAATAATTACAAATCATATGCAACATAGTGAAAATCCGTAAAATTGGCTTCCAAGATTTTAAAACTCAGAAATACTAGAAATCAAATTTCTTAATGATTTCTAACATTATTTTCCATAAAAAAAATACTCGAAAAACAAACTTTGAAATCAAATTATTTTTCGAGTACAAATCGAAAGTATTACAGATTGCTTAATACTTCAAGATAGAGGCAAACAATGCTCTGATACCAAATTTTAGAACTTAAATAAAATCTAAACATGTTGAACAACTTAAATAGCATATAGATTAAATGCGGAATTATAAAGACCGTAAACATACCTCTAGCCATTGAAGCTTTTCACTTACATAATCTGCTATTCTCTCGATAATGGTTCTTTTAGACTCTCAGAACTCTCTTCAATTTGATGGTGTATGAAAGAAAATGAGAAGTACCGAGTCTAGGGACCAAACCTGTATTAATACATGTTCTTCCATCAAGAACGTCCGTCCGTATTTCATACGCTTATAACCATAATCAATGGATAGCCAAAGGGTTAAACATGGACCATATATATAGGTTGGTTACATATACCTTATACTCTCAATACAACCATTGAGAATATGAACCAACATTCCTTAAGCATACACCTTGTGCTTTTTCTCTAACACTCTAACTTGCTAACTCTTAATATGCTCTATGGTTATCCTATTTATAGGAGAAATGCACTAAGAATAATTGAATTAATTTGGCCACAATTAATGCTTAGTGGAGCACATATTCCTTCACTTAATTGCCATAATTAATGCTTGAATTTATTACATCTACTTCCACTTAATTGCCACAATTAATGCTTGAATTTATTACATCTACCTTCACTTATTAATTGCCACAATTAATGCTTGAATTTATTGCACTGGTAAACTTCAACTTGCCGTTGGTTTCATTTCAATGGTTACTCATGCCAAAGATAACAGAGGAGATTATATAGAAAAGAGAGCCACTGCAATAGGTGAATTTATAGCCCGGTTTAGGGTTTTTATTTTTTGGGTTTATTAACGGGCTCTACAAATAACTTGGGCTTAAGGATATTTTCCAAAATGTATAAGAGGCCCATATGGTTTGGTACGAGATATTACAATAATTATGAGAAAAAGAGTCATGGTAATGCCTTAGTGACCAGAGGTTCTAGAGGCAGATCTAGAGAAAGAGATTTAAGTAACAGTAGCTAGAAATTTCGATAACATTCTGAAAATAAGAATGTGGTTTATCATTACTGTAGGAAAAAAAAATGATATTATAAGAATGAGTGTTGGAATTTGAAAAAGGAAAAATAAAAAAGAAAACAAACATAATCAAGGGTTAAAATCGAAATCAGAATCAAAATCAAAATCGAAAAGAGAAACAAACTAAGGCTAATATGGGTGAAAAAGACTATGATGGGTATGATTTTGTTCTTGTTGCTACTGGTAATGGATCTTTTTTTACGTCTAATTAGATTATGGATTCAACTTGTTCCTACCATATGTGTCGAAATAAGGATTGGTTTTCAACGAGCCTAATGACAAAGTTGTTTTGCTAGGTAATGATGCAACTATAAAAATAACAGGTATAGGAACTATCGAGATCAGAATGCATGACGGTGTGACAAGTAATTTGACAAAAGTTAGACATATTCTTGCCTTCGAGAAGAATTTGATTTCTTTGATTACTATTGATGTTAAAGGGTACAAGTATTCGTCTGAAGGTAGAGTTATGAAAGTTAGCAGAGATGCTCTGGTTGTCATGAAAGCGAAGATAACGTTACTGGTTCAGCTGCTGCTTCCATTATGTCATATTCTAGGATTACAACATTATGACATATGAGATTGTGTCACATGAGTGAAAAATGACTAACTTTTTTTGAATAAGAAAGGTTTGCTTTGTGGACAAGATACAAGAAAAATGGATTTTTGTGAGCATTGTGTGTTTTGCAGACAAAAGAGAGTTAGTGGAATGATTCACAGAACTAAGGGTATTGAGGATTATATTCATTCTGATTTTTGGGGACCATTCCGTGTTACATCTAAAGGTGGTGCCTAGTATATGCTTACCTTCATTGATGACTACTCAAGGAAAACTTGAGTGTTTATATTGAAGGTCAATGATGAGGCATTCAAGCATTTTAGGAAATAGAGAACCATAATTGAAAAGCAGACAAAGAGCAAATTAAGATGATGAGGACATATAATGGTTTAGAATTTTACTCAAATGAATTTGATAATTACTACAGATGAAGGTATTGTTAGACACAAGATAACCAGAGGTACACCACAATAGAATGAGGTTGCTAAGCGTATGAGCAAAACTATTCTAAAGAGAGCTCACTGCAAGCTCTTAAATGCTGGTTTGACAAAAGAGTTTTGGGTTAAGGTTGCGTCTACTGTGTGTTATTTGGTAAATCGATCTCTTACTTCAGCTACAGAGTTTAAAACCCCACATGAGGTACAATATCGTAATCCTCACGATTATTTAATAGTAAAAGTTTTTGGATGCCCTGCTTATGCACATGTTAATAATGGGAAATTAGAGCCTAGGGCCAAAAAGTACATTTTTCTTGGTTATGTTGATGAGGTAAAAGGTTATAGACTATGATGTCATGATCCTAAATCACCTAAATTTCTTATTAGTAGAGATGTTACTTTTAATGAATCTGATATGCTTAACTCGAAGAAAGAGGAGTTTGTTGCTTGTGATTATGATCAAGTTAAGAGTAGCACACAACAGATGAAATTGGAAATTTCTAATTCAAACCCTATTCAGAAAACTTTCACACAACTTGTTTCTAAATAGAATGAGAATTTAGTTGAGGAACAGACTCAGCAAACTCAGTGTAAGTCTACCGATATAGATATGCAGGAGAAATTTAATTTTTTCTATACAAATAAACTTAACTCCATGAATTTTTCTATGACTCTATTATAATGATAATTCATCTACATAAAAGTTTAAAGATTTATACATTTATGAAAATTCGGTATAGAGTTCATAAGCCGTTCAAGTGTTCGACCACTAAGCGTATCCACATGACTAAATAAGAACAAGGATCTCCTTCTTTGGCATATTGAACACCATGTGAATAGAGGGACTAGGGCTGGCAGAAAATTCCCTGAGTGCTAGTGTAATACCGTGTTCTTAAAGTAAGCGTAAAGAAGTAATTTGATTAGTATGATATGGAATTAAAATAATATATATAAATGAAAGATTTATTATTGAATAAAATAATCATTTGAAAAAAAACGGTGGACAACACTTGGAGTCCAGGTGTTGTCAAAGTAGCATGCAAGTAATGCATGTTACACACCAAGACAATTGAAACGGCGGCGGGGGGGTGGGTATATATATATATAAATATATATATATATATATAGTTTTTGTTTAATTTTATTTATTTCTTACCAAATCCTGTTTGGTTTCCTTCTTTCTTTAATTCAAATGACACACTTTCTTTAAACACTTGGGGACCCAAGAAATGTTGAAATATTGAAATTTTGAAGAAGTGTACGGGAGAATTTTTAAGAGATTCGAGGGAAGCTTAAGTAAGAAAAAAAAGGTAATAATGTGAATTTTATTTTTTGAAATTATGCATACATGAAATTACCTGAAATTTGATGTAGAAATTTAAAGGGTATGAATTATGGAAGAATTGAAGAATAAATTTAGAAATTTTAATATAAATATTACGTCAGGTGTTGACGATCAACAATCTGGTGAAATTGCTTAAAGGAGCAGGAAAGGCAAGGAGATGATCCACGGGTAGCATTAAGTGCTACGTGGTGAGTTAGATTCACTTTTAGTAATCGAGATAAATATGAAATATAAAGTGATGATATTTGAATTAATTATTGAACTAAAATGATTGGATGATTTATTAAAGTTGATTGATTAACATTAAATGAATAATTGATATGTTCAAAATTTATTATATGAGAAGTAATGTTAATAAAATAATGAGTTGATGAAATATATAATGAAAGAATAAATGAAATTCTTGACAGACTATGATTGATAATATGAAATGATATATGAGGAGATAATTTAATGAATATGATAAAAATAATAATTTTGAGAAAAAGCTGGATAGCTAAATTGAATGCTTTATTTATAGCTTATATATATATATATATATTTCATATGCATGAAAATAAAAAAACTGTGACAGTCGGTGTATGTTGAAAATAAAAGAACCAGGAAGGTAGCCGATATATGCTGAAAACAAAAGAACCGGGAAGGTAGTCGGTCTAAATGAAAATAAAAGAACTGTAGCAGCCGATATATGCTGAAAATAAAAGAATCGGGAAGGCAACCGGTCTAAATGAAAATAAAAGATCGTGGCAGCTAGTATATACTGAAAATAAAAGAATCGGGAAGGCAACTGATCTAAATGAAACTAAAAGAACCGTGACAGTCGGTATAGCTGAAAATAAAATAACTGGGAAGACAGCCGGTCTAAATGAAAATAAAAGAATTGGGAAGGCAGCCAGTCTAAGCTAAAATATGTCGACATATGGGAAGACGTTCCCAAATCATAATATGAAATGATTTGATAATTTAAATTCATGCATTGAATTTGTTTTAAATATTGATTATTATTGCTTGAGATGCTAAAATGTCATTCTTGATTGTGAATTTATTGATAGATAAATGAGTCTCATAGAGAAACAGATATGATGAGAAAGAAATATGAAAGTATAATATGATAAGAATTATCTAAGTGATTGATTATATGCTATGAAACTCATAACGAGGTAAATAATGAGGTTGAATTGATAGTCTCAAGATGATTAAATATATGAGAAGAAGGATTGATATATTTGATGATTAACTTAAGAAGAGATTGATAAATGATGAAGATTATGTATGAGTAGTGATAATAGAATGCTATTATCGAATTATATAAGATATAGATGAATGAATATTAGAAGACTATTTGAACAAATGAATTATAAGATGTGACTGAAATTATACAAATTGAATATTTCTAGTAAATTTAATTCATGGAGCTTGTGAAGCTCACTCCTCATTGTTAAATAATTTCAAGTAGCAGGCAGTACATATAGATTGTTGAGTTGTGAATCAGACTGAGTGATTATCTCCACATCCTTAGATTAATGGAAAGAAAAAAAAATATTTATAAATATTCATGCTTAATATGTTGTATATAATGTTTCAGTTGAAATCTTAATAATGTAACTCCCCTATTGAGGGTTGAAGATTTATGTATGTAGATAATTTTAGTTGATGTTTTTATATTGTTGCATATATATATCATGCTGGGATTTCAAAATGTGACGACACCATCTCGAGGGTGGCCAACCCGAGATGGGTCGTTACAGCCAGCTCTGAAAATTCAGCCCTTTTAAGAGAAAAACTGAAACAATTACAATAATCAAGCATTGAGGTTCATATAAAATAAAACATTTATATAGAGCCTTTACTCCTAAAAGATCTAAGATTTCTAGAATTATAATTAAACTCTGGTTTAATTAATTCTTATAAATCTCTCTATTAGCCCATTAGGTTCAATATTGCATAGGCAGTAGGTTTTAACTTTTACGTAACAAATGGATCCTATCCAATTAATTAAATCTCATTTTAATTTTTATTCGAATTAAAAGTTATTTTAATTTTCTGTTTGATTACTAATTTATTACAATTAATTCTTAAGGGCTTATATGCCATGACCTAAGACTACTCTTATGAGTCTAGGACGTACAATCAAATTAATTATCATATTTTACTATGAATTTCATTGTGACATTTTCACCTTTAACATTTATCTCAATATAAACTTAAAGTTTTTTTTTTTTTTACTTTCCTTTCATTGATAAAAGATAAAAGACATATTACAACCATATCAAATTTATCCACCTCTTACAACACAACCATAACTATATTTACAATAAACTGTAGCCTGAGGAGAGGATGTCAAAGATACCACCTAAAATAGAAGACACACTTGATGAAAAAAAAATCTTCCAATACTCCTCAAAACCTGGCTATTTCAACAAAGAAACGACCAATCAACTTTTAAAGCCAATATGAGTTTAAACTACCAAAATTCAATTCTCATACATCAAGAAATCATATTTGATATATAAAACATATAAACACAGATAAGAAACATTTAAAATATAAACTTTGTATTTAATCCAAACACGAATCATTATTCATCATTTAGAAACAAATTATCATAAATCAATACTGAAAGTTATCAAACATTTCTTTTCGTCATCTCTAATCTTATAGAAAATCAAATCATATTTTTTCTTAGGTTAGTTTCCAAAGAGCAAGTATACACATAATCAATATATATGAATATGACATCATCCTATATCCTTATCCAACAAGATACATAGATAACTGTCCCCATCCAGCAAGACTAATAACTATCCTTATCTAGCAGGAAATATATCCGGAGACAAAACAAACTGTAGTTGAGGGTGAAGTAATCTCTAGGGCACACCATTTTTATCATCTCGTATCCCCATCCAGTAGGATACGTATATAATACAATATAATAAATGTCCCCATCCAGTAGTGTAGAACCCGGTACCTTAAAACGGAGATGAATGGTTTTGGTATTTAGTTTCGATGCATTTTTGGTGTATGTGTTTCTTTTAGTGAGTTAAATTATTTTTTTTGTATTGGAGAATTATGGAGCTTGGAACCAAACAAATAAAATATGAGTTAAGTTTTTAGAGGGTTTTAGAGTATGAAGTGAAAGAAAGGAAGAGAGATGTAGTGAAAACTGGGAAATTAGAAATGAGGAGGGGTTAGTGAGTAATAAGGCTAGAGTAAAGGTATAAAAGAGAGAGTAAAATCAGATTTTTGGGAGGAAATTTCTAGAGAGATTGAGAAAGAAAAGAGAGAAAGAGAGAAAAGGAAGAGAAATGAGAGAAAAGATAAAGGAAGAGAAATGAGAGAAAAGAGAAAGGAAGAGAAAGAAGATGAGGAAGATGAAAGAATTTTGCAAGGATTTATCTTTCTTTACTCTAATGGTTGAGTAGTTTCATTTCTTAAAGATTTGAGTTCTTGAAAATGAGATTTTTGGAGAAATTTTGGTGAAGAACAAAGTTTTGGTTTTAGAAAATGTTTTGTGCTTGGTTGGGTGATTTGAAAGTTTTAAGTCAAAATTTTATTTTGGTTATTGTAAAGATTCATCTTAAAAATTTAGTAAAACCTTGTGTTTCAAAATATTTGAAAGTCTCTTGAGGATTCAAAGTGATTTTGGGGGAAAATATTGATTTTCCTCAAAAAAGTTTTGCAAGAATCGAGTAACCAGTTGACTAGTGGCTGCATCAGGGGTACTAATCGACTAGTAAAGTGGGCAGTAGCTTTTGTACTAGCTTCCAGTCAACTGGAACCTTAAGACAGTCGACTAGGTTAGCTCCATTTTTCAAAAAAGGCCAAAGTTTTCTTACTTTTTGGATTTGTAACTCATAAAACATCCCAAGGTAATTATAGGTTAAAAAAATTGGATTAAATGGTCTTAAGAACCCCTGTTCTCTTTTGGTTTTTAATCTTCAAAGGACACTTAGACCAAAGGTGAGTGAACATAGTGACTTAGGAATACTTTTCCTTTCTTCATGCTTGTTCTTGATTAGAATAATGTTTTAATTGTGTGCACTTTGTTTTGATATGTTATGCAATACTTTCAAGAGATATAGTTGAAGATCATAGTGAGGGAAAAGAAGTGATTCAAGTCAAAGATTTGTTACTCGAGGTGAGTATCACCTTACTTTTAGTAAGCATAGTGACTACACATTTAAATGAAAAGTTTAGAATGTATAAACATGAGGAATTATGGAAACATCGCTAAAAGTGTAACTAAACAAAATTTATATATTTACATGTGTAATATAGTAGGATTACGCCTCGAAGAAGAATTTTGATACGAGTACCTTAAGTGAAAGACTAAGAAAAATAAATAAAAGATATAAGTGTATAAATTTAATATAAGAAAAACAATAGTGGCTAATTTTTAACGTGTTCTACCCTTGATCGATTAAATTAATGTGGTTGATATTAGAATATGATTTATCGAAATGTGAGCCTATAAGTGATTCAAAGTAGCCTTGTTGAGAATCTTTGATTTTTAATTGTAATGGACTTGATTGGTTGGATTAGTTTGAAAATGTGATACAATTGACTGATGAATGTTGTTTGGATATTCATTTCTTCATGAATGCATTTCACACTATATATATAGTCAGCGAATTATAAGAGGGGCAGTGGTGAGATTGAGGTAGGTCACTTCCCACAAGGGGTGTAAGGGTACCGAATGTTATTGGATTTATAGGACCCCTGAAGGGGGATCCATTATGATTTGATATGATGATTTGCCATACCAGTACGTGGGGAGACGTCCTTGTGATGATGAGATTAGCCCAGTGAGGGGCAGTGATATGATTATGCATTTTATTGCATAGCATCGCGTTTCATGGATGCATTATGATGATTGGCCCATGAGGGACATGTGTTATAATTGGTCCATGAGAGGCGTGTGTGTTATGATTAGCCCATGAGAGGAAATGAAATGATTAAAGAAAAGACTTTGCATTGCATTCCATCTCATTATCCTCATTCCATAAATAACAAGCATGTTGTGATTGGCCCATGTGGGGTGTATATTATGATTGGCCTATGAGGGACGTGTTTTAATTGGCCATAAAAGGTTTGTGTGACGCGTTTGATCTTTAAGAAGGGTAAAGTTTTTGATTTGTATACGATTTAATATATCATGTTTTATATTATTTATAGAGAGTTGATGCTATGATATGTATGGAAAAATAGTTATGAACTTATTGGTTGAATAGTTGTTGTAGTGAGTAATCTTTTTGTAATGAGAAGATGAGAAAATAATTTAACTAAGATCCGAAGGTTACCTAGAACTATGTCCATGTTCACTACTAGTAAGATGATTTTCTCACTAAGGTTTATAGCTCATTCCCCTTTTATTTTAATAACTTTTCAGGTTTAGTTCTTGGAGATTTTTGGTCGAGTTAAGAGACGTCCATGTTCACGACATCCTCACCCTTTGAGTTTCTTTGGAATTCAAGTTTTAAATTAGTTTCAAAATTTGAAGGAAATCTTCCTTACATTGTTACCTTTCAAGATTGTATAAGAGTTGAGTTATGCATTAATAACATTTGTAAATTTAAATCTTGTGTTGTATTTAATTTAAATTATTGGAAAATTTTGTTGCTGGTATTGTGAAGTAGATGATTGAATATAGTTTGGGTTGCTCGGAGTTAAAAAATGGTGATACTTCCTTGGGTATGACCCACCCGAGGATGGGTCATTACAAGCAGGACACTTCTATGTATTATTATAACATCAGTACCATGTCCATTCTCATCATTTCAATAATAAATTTCATTCTCAACTCTTTTCATACTCAAAACATGGCATAAAATTTTTATGTAAATAAATATATTTCTTCTCATAAATCATTAAAAAAAATGATTAGTCATATTAAATCAGAGATAAGAAGTCATACTTCTTCATAAATCATTTGAATTGAACAAATTTATCTTTTTCTCAAATAGTTCATAAATTCAAGTACAGAACATAATTTTATCACATAAAAACAAATGAGAATTTATATACAGTTTGGTAATAAAAACTCACATCAACTACACCTAATCCAAATACTTTTTACAAAGTAGGATTACTCGGACCTGCTCCTACTACAATACCTCCACCTAACAAAAATAAGCTAACCAGTATTACTATCTTATAACTTGATCTAAACCCTTATAATAGGTTAAATGCATATATATATATGTATGAATGTTTCAATTTATTTTAAAATTCAAAATTTTAGTTACTTGAACTATAATGACCCGTCCTCGGGTGGGTCTTACTCGAGGAGGTATCATCACCTCTCAGCTTTGATCACACCGATCTATATGCAAACATACAATTTACTAGACAGACAACCCTTCATTCAACTAATCACAAGTTAAAAAATCACAATTTACATAAACAAATGACCTTTACAACACATGGGGGTCAAAGTTTAAAACTTGAGATCATAAATAAAGGGAAAACTCCCCATTACAAAATTCTTGAATGGACTCCTAACGAAAAACCCAAAAGATGAGGATGCTGTAGACTAAAACCTTATGAATGACTCCCTTCGACTTGACCATAAAACTTTTGGTACTACCTGAAGTATTAGTATATAAAGGAGTGAGCTAAAAAGTCCAGTGAGAAACACATTACTAAAAATAATCGTATTGGAGGAGAAATTTTCGTTTTAATTATAACTATAGCATATAATTCATCAAATTTCAAAAGTACTAAAATTTAAGTTTTATTGAGTTTTCTCCAATCATCTATCTCTATTTTTTAATAAGAAGAAATAACAATTGAGTAAGAATTCACCAAGATCTTTACAAACCTTTCAAGCATACAAAGTTTATAACATTGCACTCAATTATAAAGTCAATAACAATAAAGAAACTTCCAATTAAATACTATTCCATCATCACAATCATCATTCACGACCTTCACCGGACCCAACACATCACATACTTCTCATGGGCCAATCATAAGTATGTCTTTTATGGGCCAATCATAACGTATGCCTCTCATGGACCAATCACAAGTATGTCTTTCATGGGCTAATCATAACATATAACTCTCATGGGCCAATTATAACGTATGCCTCCCATGGGCCAATCACAAGTATGCCTCTCATGGGCTAATCATTACAATTCATTAATGGAAAAAGTAATTAGATGTATAATCATTTATATAGTTTCATATCATTATAACACCCCATCATTTTACAATTCATATAACAACGGAGACATCTCCCCATGTATCTGTATATCAATCTTCACAATATAAGTCAGATCCTCCCATACCCTTACTGGATGAGGTCTTTTCATCATTTAAACTCTCTCTTACCCCTTATTGGGATTCTCCCTTACCCCTTACTAGGATTCTCACATATAAATATATATATCTCGGATCCCTCCTTACCCCTTTTCGGGTCGGGTCCTCCACAACATGGATATTCTCTTATAATACATTAACCATACATATATAGTATGACAATGCATTCACAAAAGCAACGAACATACAAACAAGCATTCAAAAATCAAGTACATCACATTTTCATACCAATCTAACCAATCACATTCATTACAATCATACACATCACAATTTCCTAACAATCAAATCAATCACTTTTATTACAATCAGATACATCACAATTTCTCAAACACAACCCCGCCAAATCATTTCTAACTCGTATCTCAACGTGTGTCTATATATATATATATATATATATATATATATATATATATATATATATATAATTCTCATAACATTTCTCTTTATCATTTATGTACTGAAATCTTATGTGCTCACCTATCTTATAGTTCTATTATTTATGATTTACATAATCATATCATATTTTCACACTTTTATTTCTATTATACAGTTTAACACACTTACTAAAAGTAATGTATACTCGCCTTTGAGAACCAAGCTTAGCCACGAACTACTTCTTAGCCTCTGGATAAATTTTCAAATTATCCTAACATAACGTCAATTAAAACTAACAACCAAAGTGTAAGTAATTTAAACATGTTTTTCTTAAGTTAAAGGTCCAAAACTTCTATTAAAATCATTAAGTCACCCTCAAGGGTTTAGAGTTTGAAAGAAGCGAGAAAATTTGATGGAAAAGTCTGAAAACAGGGTTGCACAGTTGACTGCCTTATTTGTGAAGTCGACCGTGAGACTTCCAGAGAGTTTCATAGTCGACTGTGGGTTCTCATAAAGAAAAGCATAGTTGACTGTCTAATTTGCACAGTCAACTGTGTTAAGGATCTAAACTCTCTACCTCTTCCACAATCAACTGTCTCGAGATTTGAAGCTTAGAAAAAGCACAAAAGTCAACCTTTTTCTTTTTCAAAACCCTTTTGCTCCTTCAGTAAACACCAAAATCTTTTGAAACACAAACTTCAAAGGTTTTTAGGTGAATTTTTAAAATAGCCACAACAAAATTTTGACTTAAAGCTTTCAAATTACCTAACTTTTGCATAACACATTTTCTAAAACCAAAACCTTGTTCTTCCTCAAATTTTCTCCAAAAATCTCATCTCCAATGACATAAATATTTAAGAAATGAAACTACTAAACAATCAAAGCAAATGAAATCAAGTTCTTACCCAAAATCCTTGCCAAATTCTCCCATTCTCCTCATTTTCTTCCTCTTCCTTTCTTTTCTCTCTTTTCTCTTCCTTTCTCTCTTTCTCTTTTCTCCCTCTCGGTCCTTCTAGGATCTTCCACATAAAAATTTGACCCCACTCACCCCTTTTATACCATAACTCTTTCTTAATTACTCATCCACCCCTCCTCATTTCTATTTTCTTATTTTCACTTCACCAATCTTTCTTTCTTTCACTAAGTACCCAAGACTCTTTAAAAAATTAACATCAACCCCAAGATACATATTAATTGCTCAACTCATATTTTATTTACTAAATTCCAATCTCCAAAATTTCCCCAACACAAGTTTCTTAATACCAACTTTTCTTTATTTACTTGTCCCCAAACTCTACACAACCAAGTATAATTTATTTATTACTCAAGAATGAACAGGTACATACTTTCACGAGTTAAGTCAAAAACTCCGAAATTAAAATATTCTAATTTAAAATACCGATCTCTACATGAACTCTTTTCTTTACATATTCTATAATTTTTTTAACATCCCAAACACGTAAGGAAAAATTTTAATTTCATCTAGTATATTTATATATAAAAATTTCATATTTTTAACATACCAATTCCTTTAATTATACCATAAATTCTTGAACAATTAATCTAAATGCTTTAAATATACTAAAAAATGAAATAACATTTTAATCTATAAACATAAAATTTTCAAGCTTAAATAACAAAATTCTTCAATTAAGTGCATAATTTTACAATTCCAATAATTTAATAATTAAAATTTATGTTTAAATGCATGAAACAAACAATTCTTTCGCTAAATGTTTCATTATAATGTAAAATTGAAATATGGGTCTTGAAAACTTAACCAAACTTTATGAAATCTTGATATTGAAGTTGGATAACTGAAATTTTCTAAAATATTGGAGAAATTTTGGTCTAAATTTTGCTAGAGAGAAATAGAGTTGAAGAAATAAAGAAAGGAAAGAAATGAAGATAAGATGACTTCGTGAGAATGAAAGCTTAAAATTTTAAAGCTTTGTTCTCTCTTTCTTTTTTTTTTTTAAAAAAATTATATACCTTAAATTAAGAACTTTATGTGAACAATGAAGAATTCCATGTTCTTTTTTTGTCGATTCATTTTTTTAATATATATATATATATATATATATATTATTGTAAATTTTGATACATGAATGAATCATGAAGTTCTAAATTTGCAATATCTCTTTTTTTTTTATTAAATTACTTAAATTACAAAATTACTCTTACCCTTTAAGGTGAAGATTTTACATTTTCTACCTGTCTATCGAGAAATTCCGTCCTCAAAATTTACCTTAAAAATTAAAGAGATGTGGATATTGGGCGCGCTTAGCGGACTCATGCTCCCACGTGGCTTCTTCAACTGTGTGATTGCACCAAAGTACTTTCACCAACGAAATAGTTTTATTGGACAACACTTGGTAAATCCAGAATTTCAACTAGTTGCTCCACATAAGATAAATTTTCCTTTAGTGCAATGGGATCAGAATGAAGTACGTGTGAAGGGTTAGGCACATACTTCCTCAAGGAAGACACATGGAACACATCATGGATTTGAGATAACTTTGGAGGTAGGGGTAAATGATAAGAAACAACACCAACTCTTTCAATTATCTCATAGGGCCCAATATAACGAGGACTAAACTTACACCTTTACACCTAAATTTGAGTATACCCTTCAAAGGTACTACTCTAAAAAATACCCAATCACCCACTTAAAATTCTAAATCACGTATTATATGATCTACATAACTCCTTTGGAGATTTTGGACTGCTTTCAGGTTTTCTCGAATAATCTTTACTTTTTCAGTAGTAATTTAAACCAATTCAGAACCTAACAGCTGTCTCTTACCAACCTCATCCCAACATATTGGAGATCTACACTTTCTACCATAAAGTGCTTCATAAGGGGCCATTCTAATACTAAATTGATAACTGTTATTATAAGAAAATTCTATTACAGGTAAATGAACATCTTAATTACCATGAAAATTCAAGACACAAACTTTCAACATATCCTCCAAATTTTACACTCAGACTGTCCATCAGTTTGGGGATGATAAGTGGTACTAAAATTAAGCTTAGTACCCATAGCTAATTGAAGACTAGGCCAAAACCTCGAAGTAGACCTCCAATCTTGATCTGATACTATAGATGCTGGAACTTCATAGAGCTTTATGATATCAGAAACATATAACTATGATAATAACTCAAGAGAAAAGGTAATCTTAATAGCTAAGAAATGGGCAGATTTAGTTAATCTATCAATAATCACCCAAATAGCATTGTAACTTGCCTAAGTCTGAGGTAAACCTGATATAAAATCCATAGTGATATGCTCTCACTTCCATTCAGGAATGGGAAGAGGCTGTAATAAACCAGCTGGCCTCTAATGCTCCACCTTAACTTGCTGACAAGTTAAACATTTTGAAACAAACTCCACAATCTCATGTTTCATCCAAGGCCACCAATATGTTTCTTAAAGATTTCTATACATATTTGTACTACCTGGGTGCATTGAGTATGCAGTATTATATGCTTCATCCATACTTTTCCTCTTTAACTCACTATAATTGGGTATATATAAATGACTCCTGAAAAGAAGCATATCATCACCTTGAATTATAAAATCTGATCTGACTCCATTATGCACTTCTCTTCGGATTCTCTATATCTCCAAATCTCTATTTTGAGCTTCTAAGATACAATCCACCAACCCTGGCCTAACTCTTATGGTAGCCAATAATACTCCCCTCCCATGGCTCAACTTTACTGTCAAAGACCTTAAATCAAAATATAACTATTCCTTCACATTTCTCAACATATTCAGCTTTTTTGATTTTCTACTTAAAGCATTTGCTACAACATTGGCTTTTCTTGGATGATAATTAATGGTAAAATCATAATCCGTAATTAATTCTATCCATCTCTTCTGCCTCAAATTTAAATCTTTCTGAGTAAATAGATATTTCAAACTCATATTATCAGTAAAGATTTCACATATCTCCCCATACAAATGATTTCTCCAAATTTTTGGAGCAAGTACAACTATAGCTAACTCCAAATCATGAATAGGATAATTACACTCATGGTTCTTTAACTGCCTAGATGCATAACCAATGACTTTACCATTTTGCATTAATACACATCCAAGACCACAATGAGATGCATCACTAAAAACCACAAATCCCTACCCACTAACAAGAAGAGTCAATACTTGAGCTTGTTATTTACTTCTCCTTCAATTTTTGGAAACTCTCTTTACATTCCTTAATCCACTCAAATTTAACATCTTTTTGGGTCAGTCTGGTTAATAGTGCAGCTATTAAAGAAAATCCCTCAATAAATATCCTATAATATCTAGCCAGACTAAGAAAACTTTAACCCTTCGTTACATTTGTTGGTCTATCCCAACTAATTACTGCTTCTACCTTATGAGGGTCTGCATAAATTCCATCACAAAAAATCACATGACCTAAAAAGAAAATTTTATCAAGCCAAAATTCACGTTTACTCAATTTATTATACATCTGCTTCTCTCTCAAAGTTTGCAATACAATCTTCAAATGTTGCCTATGTTCTTCTTTACTTTTAGAATATACTAATATATCATCAATAAACACCACAACAAAATAGTCAAGGAAAGGTTTAAACACCCTATCCATCACATCCATAAAGGTTATAGGTGCATTGGTCGTTCCAAAAGATATAACCATAAATTCATAATGACCATAACGAGTACGAAATGTAGTCGCTGATTCATTAATTTCCTTGACTTTCACTGATGATAGCATGAATTTAAATCAATTTTAGAAAATATACAAACAACCTTTAATTGATCAAATAAATCATCAATCCTAGGCAAAGGATATATATTTTTCATAGTGACCCGAGTTAACTGCCTATAATCAAAACATAACATCATAGTACCATCTTTCTTCTTCACAAATGGAACAGGAACACCCCAAGGAGTAAGACCCATCCCTTGGTGGACCCTACTCGAGGAGCTATCATATTCTTTTAGCTCTGAGCACCCCGACCTACATGCCAACATACAAAACTTACAAAAAAAAAAAAAACAAACAAACAATATTCCTTCTAAAGATCATAGTTTACACAAACACATAACTTCATATACTTAGAACTTTACGATACAACAAATTAACTCTTGACATTTTACAAAGGATATTAATAAAAATGAAAATCTTCCCAGTGTCAATTGACACTTTTAACACTTTTACATTTACTAGACTAAAACTAAACTTAGATTCTCAAAAGATGGAGAAATGAGGATGTTATATACAAGGATTCCTTTCAACTTGATCATAAAACTTTCGGTGCTTACCTTAAATGTTAGTAAAATAAAATGGTGAGCTAAAAAGCTCAGTGAGAAACAACTTATGAGGAGTAATCTACTGCAAGATAAAAGGCTAACACCGGCACTTTTTTTTTTTTTTTTCATATTTCAGCACTTTAAAGTGCCGCAATATGCAATACCGACACTTATGGTAAGCGCCGGATAAAGTGTCGGTATGTGTGGTGTCGAAGTGCCAATACCGACGCTTAAAGAAAGCGCCACAATATGCATTTTTTTTCGGCACTTAGAAGCGCCGCTATATTTCGGCCCTTAGAAGCACCGCTATATTACAGACATTATGCATATTGCGGCGCTTTTAGGCAAAGAGCCGCAATAGAGTGGGTTTAATTATGTTTTTACATTATTTTGGCTTAAATATCAACACTATTCACCCTTCAATAAATAAAATGTACCATCAAATCCATAAAAATTCAAATATCAATACAAAAGTCATCTCATTTACACAAAAAACAATCATAGTTAACATATAAAATTCATACAAAACAAATTAATGGAATGTAGTCTGGAAAATTATTTTACCATCACACTTGAAATCAATTATGAGGTCCTCTATTATTAACCAACTGTTGTAGTAAAGACTTCAGCTCATCAACTTGGGATTGCATATTGTTCATTTGATCATCATGCTTCGCTATTATTTATTGAATATGATGCGCATGTTGATTATTACCTTCTATTTGTGCTCTCAAACTATTTATCTCTTCAGCATAAGCACTATTGTATCCCATATCATTCCTAATTTGAGCTGAAAGTCCATACACGGCAGAGGGTGTAACTTAAAACCCTTGACCTCGGACACGACCAGAACTTTCTTCACCCATAAGCTCGGTGAAGACTTCATTTTGTATTACTAAATTATTGCTAGCATCAGAAGATCCTGAAGCTGCAACAAGTTCGGTAACACGAGCTTCAGCTGTCACCTACAATTACAAAACAATAAAGATTAAACTCTTCCAAAGATTATGTAGAGAAAGTTACATAAAAGAAAAGTTGATTATCAGATTTTATAGAAAAACGGGTAGAATTTCCTCTATACTTCCATAAAACCTCTTGCAAATGAAAAACAAAAATATAGTCCATACAAAATAAACAAATAGTGATCTAAGTTTCAACTAGTTAATTGAGGTAGCAACCTTCAACAAAAGGTAGCATAAATTAATCTATGCTTAGCAGTGGTGAAGTGAATCTCTTGGAAAAATATGGTGTATTAAACAAAGCTTAGCTAAGTTGATAAACTCCCTTCCCATAACAGCATAACAGCTTGTTATGGAGGGGGTTTGTGAGGGTAAAGTAAGGGAAAGTAAAGGAGGGTTAACTTAGACACTTGTTTGGGAGTTTTTATTTTTCATATAGAGGGAAAAGAATATGAGGGTTCCCTATAACCTTCCAAAAACCCCTAAATGTAAAACTTTTTAACACTCCAATTGGGGGGGTGGGGGATAGATTGTAGTTTAAGGCATAGATGTAGGGGGGAGATTGTAGTGTAAGGCATTGATGTAAAACTTCAACCTCCCAGTGAGCTGTTTTCTTAATTTTTTCACATATAGTCTGAGAACTGAAAATCAATGTCAATCAACTCAAATGTTCAAACCATCAAGTGTACTCACCCTAGCCTTTGTTTAAGGCCTCAGAAGTTTGTGTTATTTAATATTTTGGTGCATACTATAGATGCCCCTATATCTACAAAGCAGATTTGTAACATAAGAAAACTAATGAAAAAGCCTCTAAAGTATATTGATTACGCCCAAAGTATAACACGGTAGTTGTAGTACAACTTTGGGGTGTCGATTCCATAGGGAAACAAGTTAAGTACAAAGGAAAATGTGTAAACCTTAAAACGAACGATAAAAGTCAAACGAAAGATTTTTGGGTTTTAATAATGAGATAATGTAAGAAACATTGCGTGAATGTAAATGAAATATAAATAAGAAATAACAAGATTCCGGGAATCCTCCTTAGGTTTGTTCCCTATTTCCACTCTTGATTCAACTGATTTTATCTCGATCGCAAGTTTCACATCCCAAACAAGCAATCGGAATATATTCAATCTAGCACATTTATAACTCTAATATAATTGCTACAAATTACTCATTGATTTCGGTTCAAGCACACAAGACCGATCTTAAAGATTATCAAGAAACGGCAATATATCACAATGACAATATCGCAGTAATGGACAATCAGTAAAATAAATCTACCAAAATCAATCACATCCAAACAACATCAATGGAGGAGAAGGATGAAATCACCGGATTAAGAGAATCTAAAAGAAGAAGAATAAAAAGTGCATCTATCACATGAACTCAAATCATTCTTACTTAATCAATGAATAATTCACAAACAATATTCAACAATAAATTCGTACAACCGAATCAAGAAAAGGAAATAAGGAACAATAAATCCCTAAGGATTCATCTCTTTCCCTTGTATGAAGATTAGTTGGCCATGAAACTCAAGGTGGAAGAACAATATGGATGCTCTCCCCTTGATTTGGCCATGGAGTTCAAGTTGGAAGAACAATATGAATGCTCTCCCCCTTGATTTCCAGCCCTCAAGAAACTTAGAAATAAAATGGAAGAATGCTGGATTTGGATCCCTTGGATCCTCTCTTTTTTCTCTCCTCCTTTCTTGAAATGAATGTTGGCTGCACACTCTTTAAGCATCTATTTATAGATCACAAGTAGTTAGGGGTATTTTGGTCCATAAAATGTCATTGTGCAGCCCTAATTTGGTCTTGGACCGAGTGGGAGCTGGAAAGTGAGAGGTGCAGCACTGGAAAGTGAGAGTGCAGCGCTGGAAAGTGAGGGGTGCGGCGCTAGGTGGATGCTGATCTGGAGGCCTGGCCTGTGTCTACTAAAACTGCCATAACTTTCTTTAGAAAACTCTCTTTTACGAACCGTAAAATTCTACAGAAAATAGACTTCCGGATCTTTCTAAGCATATATGGCTCATGTCTTGGTTCTTCCTACATCAATACAGTTTAATCTGCAAAGATGATTGATCTGTACAGAAAATTCTGGCAATTTAGTGAAACTCCTTTAGCTTGTATACAGAAGTGCACACACTAGTGTGCCTACCCTTACCTTGCTCCAAAGTGATGCACACACTTGTGTGCAGTCTTTTAACTTACTTTTATCCGTTACTCCAACCTTAGTTTAGACTTTAACCATCTTTGAATCATGTTTGGACATGTCTAAACCTTGGACAAATACGAGCACCGACACCCAAGATCTTTTGGCGCTTTAAACATGGATCGCTTTATCATCTCTTTTGTACTCAAAGCACCTGAAAATGCATCAAATTAAGTCAATGATTTATGAATATCACTTTAGAGTTATTAACATGTAAAAGTGTGATTACGACCGAGATCAACCCTAAAATGCTAACAATTAAGTATTGTTTAGATGCATTTTATGACTCTCATCACAACCCCCAACTAGCTTGTTGCTAGTCCCTAGCAATTCAAGTGAAAAACATGAAATAAATTCTTTATTTAGAAATCAAAGCAAAATACAGCAATGCTGGTGTTAACCAAGAGTGATTCAAAATATTTGTCTCAAAAATCATGCATAACATACAACAAATAGAATCATTAAATATCACTCAAGTCCAAGAATAATCCAAATGTCAACCTTAAAATTGTTATCGACTCTTAACATCCATCTTACCACAATACATTAGTCCGAACACCCGGACGATTTTATGCACAACATAGCATGAATACAAGTCTTGGCCTCTAAAAACCTATTAATTGCGTGACATCAATCACAAATCAAGCTCCATAGGCTTACTTTTCAAATCACTCTCCACTATGTAGAAAAATCACACTACATCGGATCAATAGGTCTTTTATAAGCTTATAACGTTAGGCTAGGGTAAAGGTCAAGAAAGAACGGGAAAGTTTAAAAATATAAAAGAACTAAGTCTCTTAATTTAAACACAACCATTTTAAGCACAAGATAACCTTATTTCAACACCCAACTCTTTCAACCATTTTTCGAGCATTTCTTTCAACAAATCACCATTTTTTTTTCTTTTCTCTTTGCCATAATTCATTTTTTCTCTTTTTATTTATTTATTATTTTGGCATAAGACCATTCACCTCCTCTTTCATTCTTTTCTTTTCTTTTCCACAACCCCCAACTTATCTCTTTTAATGTACTTGGGTTATGGTAGTAATATTTTCTCATATTTCCACCCTTACTCCTTTTAAGTGTTTCTCACAACATGTGTATAACTAAGTTCTTTTAAAAGAAAGGTAAGGATAAAATATTTTTAGGCTCATAAAGGTAAGTAAATGGTTTATCGAAAAAAAAACAAGGCTCAGTTTTTCTTTTCAAGAAAAAGGCTCAAATAGGTGACTAGCGATAAATATAACAAGGGTAAGTTTAAAAAGGCTCAAACGGTCCAAAAATGGCCTACATCATATCCTTAGTAGTGTGCATTCTATGATTTTCACCTCAAGTGATTACCAAATAAGTTCTAGAGCTTGTTGAGACCGCAAAAGTATTCACAAAACAATCGTACATAAAACTTCTCCAAGTGCTTTAGACTAATCATGCAATCTTACCACAAACTAGAGTCTCAAACCAAAGAAAAATTGACACTTAATTTATTCTCAAAGCGAAGCAAGATTTAACTTCTTCTAAACGCTAAATACTATCTCAATTAGGCTCATATCATTGACATATGAATTAACTCCAAGGCTAACACAAAGCATGCTAAAAACAAACAAAAAGGTAAAATGACACCAAGTAGTTCAATGAAAAACATGAAAAACAGGAATATGTTTCCTCAACCCCCAACTTAAAGTAGACATTGTCCTCAATGTGAAAGCAAAAGATAAGAAAACTCTCTTTGTAGCCAAAAGTGCACAGAAGCTGAAAATTGTGCACCACCGTTTAAACTGCTTCGTATATTTGTCCCTGAAAAAGAAACACGAAAGTAAAACTGGAAAACAGCAAAACACTAATAATAAACAAGAAAAAGAATTATGAAAAATAATAAAAATAAAAGGATATGCTATGGGGTGCCTCCCATGAGTGCTAAGTTTTACATCTTCAGCCAGACACTCTTATTCCCTCCTAGACAAGCATGAGTTGAATGCACCAGCAACTGCTTTACTGTTAAATTGGATGCTTGTGTTTGGAGAGGCCTCAAGGATGTTATCAGTAACATCTGCAGATTTTGGCTCGATATATGCTCTTATGAAGCCATGGGTGGAGGTGGACTCCAATGGATTAAGGTGATGGACTTTTTCCATGAATGAGTCAATCATGTATACTTGGTGGTTCTCGTTCACATCCTCTAATTTTGTTGTTGTTGGGATGTGTAACGACTTACCACTAAGTGTCTCAATGGCATTCACCTCCTTTTTATTCTGTTGCGCTTGGTGCTGACCATAGGAAGTGGACTGAGCATGAAAAGGGAACTTACCTCACTCAGTCACACTCAAGTAGCTCGTCAGCTTGGACACTTGGCTCTTTATCTCTTTATGTTCTTCAACAACCTGCACAATTAAAGATTCAAGCCTTTGATTTGTCTTCCCCTATGCTTCAATAAAAGCATGTAAAGTGTCTTCTAAAGAACTCCTAGAAGACACGGGTGCATGATATGGTTCAAGATATGGTGCAGGGGGTTGTGCAAGCTGCTGGTTTTCAGACTTCCAGCTGAAATTGGGGTGATTTCACCATCCCGGATTATAGGTATTAGAGAAGGGTGTAGAAGGCTTCGTGTACATGCCTAAGGCATTACATTGTTCCTTATACATCCCTCTCATATCAACAAATGTGGGGCACTCTTGGGCGAGATGGTCTACCCCGCCACACACAAAATATGGTTCAAAAGATTTTGCATGATTAACCACGTGTGTTGACTTTAAGGTCTTAGTCTTTAATACCTCTAGTTCCCTAGTGAGCATCTCGACCTTGGCCTTAAGGTTATCCTCTTCCCTAAGATGGTGAATTCCACCACCATTTGGGTGATCTATAAGTCGTGACCTATTTGTGCTTTCAATAGTACTAGGTCCAGTCCAAGTGTGAGCTTTTTCAGCAAGCTCATTGAGGTACTCTATGGCCTCATCAGGATCTTTCTCCAAGAACCCACCACTACACATCATCTCTACAAATTGAAGTTCTCTATAGGTAAGACCCTCATAGAAATAGCTCACTAAACACCAATTCTCATACCCATGGGGAGGGCACATACTCAATAACTCTTTAAATCTCTCCCAAGACTGATACAAAGTCTTACTGTCCTTTTATGCAAAGGTGGAGATTTTCCTTTTCAAAGTATTGGTCTTATGTTGGGGAAAGTATTTATTGAAGAAAATTTGAGTCATCTCAGTCCACGACCCAATAGATCGTGGTCTTAGTGAGTATAGCCAACTCTTAGCTCTATCCTTCAAAGCGAAAGGAAAGAACTTAAGCCTAACAATGTCATCGGTTTCATCGTGACTATGAAAAGTCGCGACTACTTCCTCAAACTCTTTAATGTGCACATATGGGTTTTCATTATCCAAGCTATGAAAAGTAGGGAGTAATTGAATCATCCCTGGTTTAAAATCTAGTTGGCGAGTATTGGCTGGGAACATGATGCATGATGGTGTGGCTGTGCGTGTAGAGTGGAGGTAATCCTGAAGTTTCCTAGCAACATTTTCATTTGGATTATCGACCATGTTAACAAAATCCTCTAAATTTTCTGATGGGGGTGCACTATGGTTTGATCTAGGCGAGGTTTCGCCAATGGAGGTGGAAGGAGAGGGTAACTCTAATTCGGGTCCTCTAATGAATCTACCTCGCGAATCTCTCGGTCTAAGCATGCACCAATTAATTTAGAGTGGGAATAAATAAATAAAACAGAATAATAAATAAATAAACAAATAAATAAAACAGAATAATAAACAAATAAATAAAACAGAATAATAAAAGAAAATTAAAAAATCAAAACAAAAGTAAAGGAACAATATTGCCGTATTTACAAACTGCTGAAAAGAAAAATATTTACGATTCTTTTACCGTCACACTCAAAGTTGACAAGTTTCCTTGTACTTAAGCGTGTTTCCCCGGCAACGGGGCCAAAATTTGATTACGCCCAAAGTATAATACGGTAGTTGTAGTACAACTTTGGAGTGTCGATTCCATAGGGAAACAAGTTAAGTACAAAAGAAAATATGTAAACCTTAAAACGAACGATAAAAGTTAAATGAAAGATTTTTGGGTTTTGATAATGAGATAATGTAAGAAAAATTGCGTGAATGTAAATGAAATATAAATAAGAAATAACAAGGTTCCGGGAATCCTCCTTAGGTTCGTTCCCTATTTCCACTCTTGATTCAATTGATTTTATCTCGATTGCAAGTTTCACATCCCAAACAAGCAATCAGAATATATTCAATCTAGCGCATTTATAACTCTAATATAATTGTTACAAATTACTCATTGATTTCGGTTCAAGCACACAAGACCGATCTTAAAGATTATCAAGAAACGATAATATATCACAATGACAATATTGCAGTAATGGACAATCAGTAAAATAAATCTACTGGAATCAATCACATCCAAACAACATCAATGGAGGAGAATGATACAATCACCGGATTAAGAGAATCTAAAAGAAGAAGAATAAAAAGTGCATCTATCACATGAACTCAAATCCTTCTTACTTAATCAATGAATAATTCACAAACAATATTCAACAATAAATTCGTACAACCGAATCAAGAAAAGGAAATAAGGAACAATAAATCCCTAAGGATTCATCCCTTTCCCTTGTATGAAGATTAGTTGGCCATGAAACTCAAGGTGGAAGAACAATATGGATGCTCTCCCCTTGATTTGGCCATGGAGTTCAAGTTGGAAGAACAATATGAATGCTCTCCCCCTTGATTTCCAGCCCTCAAGAAACTTAGAAATAAAATGGAAGAATGCTGGATTTGGATCCCTTGGATCCTCTCTTTTTTCTCTCCTCCTTTCTTGAAATGAATGTTGGCTGCACACTCTTTAAGCATCTATTTATAGATCACAAGTAAATAGGGGCATTTTGGTCCATAAAATGTCATTGTACAGCCCCAATTTGGTCTTGGACCGAGTGGGAGCTGGAAAGTGAGAGTGCAGCGCTGGAAAGTGAGGGACGCGGCGCTAGGTGGATGCTGATCTGGAGGCCTGACCTGTGTCTACTAAAACTGCCATAACTTTCTCTAGAAAGCTCCTTTTTACGAACCGTAAAATTCTCCAGAAAATAGACTTCTGGATCTTTTTAAGCATATGTGGCTCATCTCATGGTTCTTCCTACATCAATACAGTTTAATCTGCAAAGATGATTGATCTGTACAGGAAATTCTGGCAATTTAGTGAAACTCCTTTAGCTTGTATGCAGAAGTGCACACACTAGTGTGCCTACCCTTACCTTGCTCCAAAGTGATGCACACACTTGTGTGCAGTCTTTTAACTTACTGTAATTTATTACTCCAACCTTAGTTTAGACTTTAACCATCTTTGAATCATGTTTGGAAATGTCTAAACCTTGGATAAATACGAGCACCGACACCCAATATCTTTTGGCGCTTTAAACATGGATCGCTTTATCATCTCTTTTGTACTCAAAGCACCTGAAAATGCATCGAATTAAGTCAATGATTTATGAATATCACTTTAGAGTTATTAACATGTAAAAGTGTGATTACGACCGAGATCAACCCTAAAATGCTAACAATTAAGTATTGTTTAGATGCATTATATGAATCTCATCATATATTATAGGAGAAGATATGCGCACACATGACAGAGCCTCTAAAGTATCTAGATTAGGTGCTGACACAAATAAAGCATGTAATCTAAGTCTCAAAGATAAAGATGCATCCCATGCTGGGTAAAGTGGGTCTGATTCTGATTCCATTTCTGATTCTGAAACCTCAGAACCTTGTTCTGGGACTATTCACAGTTCAAAAACATTAGGAAAACCGGAGTGTTACGAGAAGCTAACAGAAAGTCCCAATTATTTCAGAAAGGAAAACATGGTCGAGTCTTGTGGTGCCCAATGGGATGTCTTTTGCAGACAAGATGTTCCAAAGCTTTTAGAATATCTCAGAAACCACTCTCATGAGTTCAGAAATGCATATGGCTTTCAAAAGAATGAAAGTCCAGAACCATGATATAACAGTTTATTTAGAGGAAAGAATTAATGCTCGAGTATTTGTGCCTATGCTGCAGGTGGTTCATCCAATTCTTGATTAGAATTTCTTTCTTGATACAACTCACATAATGAGGCTTAAGGAGGAGTTCAGTAAGTATCACTTTCATTTGTTCATCTCTTGTTACAATTAACAGTACACTTCTAGAATAATAGAGTACCATAATCATAATTATGCACTCGAGAATATGTGGGCTGATTGATAGTCTACTGACGTGGAAAGGTGAAATAGAAAAAGTGATAGAATCTACAATCTTGTAAAACAAACTTGCACCTGACTATAAGGCCAAGGTACAGATTTTCAACTTTGAAAACTAGATTGACAACTATCATCTATCCATTTCAGAAGCATGTTAAATGATGTTATAGATGGTCATTATCTACTTAGTGTTATGTGATGCTAACATGGATAAAAAATAATGGCCACACACAATCCAGACTAAAAATGTATAAAACTGTTGAATCTGAATAAAAGATTATCTTTCTTTCTTTCCATCATGTTCCGATACCAAAAACAAAAATACTAAAACGAATAGTCTTAAATTAACGGAGTTCGCAAACAAAATTAAAGAATATAACCAGAATAATAGAGTACCATAATCATAATTATGCACTTGAGAATATGTGGGCTGATTGATAGTCTACTGACGTGGAAAGGCGAAATAGAACAAGTGATAGAATCTACAATCCTGTAAAACAAACTTGCAAATGACTAGGCCAATGAAAAATTAACACCCCTAAATGTAAAACTTTTTGACCAGCGAGCTTAGTTCTTGATGTATATCACCACTCCTTGAGAGTTTTGCTATGAACAAAGAATACTCAAAAAAGTTTTATCTTAGAAAGGACAGTTTAATATTCAGCTTGAATTTAATTTTTACAAAGCCTAGCTGCACCAAAATATAAGGCAGCCTAACACGGTGTCTTAGCTGTAGACAGTAGAGAAAAGTCTTGATTTGTAACACTTCTATTTCACTACTGGACTTAGCGCGTGATGCACACAACTACATTCTCATCAATGAAATGCACATCAATGTTCTTTCTTAACAGAAAAATAAGTTAAGAAATTTCAAAGATTTTTCCAACAAATGTTAACATTAAACTAGAATCTAAGATGTCACAAGCAATGGATGATGTATAGAACTAGGAAATATGCAATGACTGCCATTTCATCAAGACATTCACTAACAAGTCAAATTAACGACTAACCCTTACCACAAATTGTCGTGATGCTTTATCAATAAAAGTTACATCCTTGCGTTTATGAGTTTTAGCAGCCCGGGCTCATTTCCATGTTTCATCTCCTACCATTTATGAAAAGAGTTCAAACAGTGACTCAATACACTACATCTCAAATGAAAGATTGAATGAATGAAGCAAATCAACTAACATATTCATCCCGTCTTCTAGCAAAACTCTTTGATCTGGTCGTGTGAGGACATTGTTGTCTTTCACGTTCTGCTGTCCCTATAGTAAAATATTTCTACACCAACAATAAACCAATTGAATAATATGTCATTAAAAGAAAATAGAAAAAATGAGAATTCAAATGAACATAATTATGAAAATACAAACTAGTAGTTCACCAGTTGTTTCCACTGGTCTTGATATACTCCTTTTGGAACATTATTGCTCAAACTTGTTGTTTTGTTTTGTTCCTCACGTGGTCCCTTTTAAGCACACATCTGTAGTCCTTCTATTTTTTCCTGATCATCCTCAATAAAATTTTGTCGATCGCCTCAATCATAGGATAATGGAACTTCCTCTACCACAAAGAAAGGAATTTGATGTCAAATAAGCATTTTTGGTGTTAGGGATTATATACATGTACAACACCACCAAAAAAAAAAAGGGGAGAAAACCATAAATTAAATTGTTGTTACTTACCCGAATCAATAAAACAAGGTCCTTCTTATAGTTAGAAGGCACCTTCTTACAATCTGTGTAACCAAGTGGACAAAGGTTCCCTCTCTTTGCAACTTTGCCCAACCATCTACTTAATATTTGGTCATCTTTTTTAATAGGTTGATTACGTGCATTGAAGTGGACAACAATTTTTTCCCCATGTTCAAGGGACTACACTTGTGAGGTTCGCAGGACATGTGTTTGCTTTCTTTCCCACCCTTCAGAATCTATACATTGAAAACATAAATTTTATAATTAGTATAACAATGTGATATCAAACTAATTATAAAGAGAATGTATTATAATACAAAAATTACCAATTATCTCGTATTGTTCACTATCATTGTTTTGACTTTCCTTTGTTATTGGTTCGGTCTCAGAATCAGTTTGCCAGTCATGATCATCATCAAGGTGATACTCATGCTCATGGTCAATATCTTCTTGATAGTGTAAAGACCCAGTTGGAGACTGGTTTGACATGTTATCTCTGACTGAGGGAAGAATATATTTTGACTAAACATCTTGTCTGTATACATAAAAACATAAAAATGATTATATCTCACACTATCAAGAATGCATTAAAAGTAAACAAGAATTAGAAGAACCACACCTGAAAGATAGGAATGGTCAAGGGCTCGCAGTAGATGCAGCAATCAATAACTTCTGATTTTATGGGACCATCCATTTTTTCCACAGATCAGTGGACGAATAACTTTGTCTTCTCTACTTAGGATAACAATAAGTAAATGATTATTTTGATTCTAAATACGATTTATAATAGAAACCTCAAGGACTGGCTGATATAGGAAGCACTCAGAGTACCTGTGAACAAATGAACAAATAAGTGCTATAAATAAGATTTAAAGAACAAGCAATAATCAATCATACAAGTAAAACATAAATTTACGACATTCTGAAGTAATATTCCACAAACTGTATGCAAAAAAGTTCACTACTCTTGAACTGTGTGATACAAAGCAACAATAACCCGAAAGAATACAATGAAACATTACAAATATCGTTGACACACATGTGCATCACATAAATACACATCCAATTACAAGTACATGGAAATGCACATATAACTAATTGGTATCTTCGTCAATGTCCATCCTAGCCCAAGTTGAGATACAATCTAATTGATCGTCTACCACTACATAAGAAGGCATGCACTGATTGTAAGTGTCATCATCCTCTTCATGCATTTTCCCCCCCATTTCATATAGGTCCCTTGGCTTTGTGATCACAACATGATACCATTCATTTCTTGTTGGGTCTTGCACATAAAACACTTGTTTTGTTTGAGATGAAATAACAAACAGGTCATCCTTCAATAACTGACCAGTGTGTATGAACCTATTCAAGTTCACGAGAATGCACCAACTTGCATCTTTCTTTAAACCCCTGGGTGAATTAATATCCACCCAATCATAATGGAACAACACAATCTTAAACATCCCATAGTAATCCAACTCGATGATATCTTTGAGCACACCATAATACATTTGATCATCTGCTTCAACCATAACTCTTGAATTTTGAGATCGTCTAAACCTCTCACGTTCCTTTGTGTAGAATTTAAAGCCATTGATGTTGAATCTATTAAATCTCCTAACAGCATTATTCGGACCTCGAGCAAAGGCAATTATTTCATCTAAATAATTGTTATCCACCATCCAGGGCACCTAAACATTTTCCAACAATTAATATGAGACAACATCAGTCAATATTTTATTGAACACACTTATAACATTCAAAGACAATTGATATTATGCCTAACTTGTCTCAAAGCCATGAGGAAAATTTCTCAACCAACCACTTTTGTTCGAGACTTTGTATTGGTCGATTGGAACGATTGGTTAGTCTTTGAGCAGCCAAAAATTTGCTACAATTATTGATGTTTTTATCTAACTGTTAGCCATCACAAGGATAACAAAAGATAATAACTACTCAATTTAAACACATGATTACTAAGTTCCTTTATTGATACTAACCTACGAAGGTCAGAAAGCTTATCATTATGGAGCAACACATAACGATGTGCTTGAGCCAATGACATGTCATCGAGCTCAACACTTACAATCTTTCCCATTATCCATCCACCCGAGGAAAACATATATTTATCCAGATAATTTACAGTATCATTGTTCCTTTGGGGGCGGTTGAATTTTGTCTCTACACCTTTGAAGAATTGTGAGCAATATGTTAGACACTCTTCCCTATTGTACCCTTCAGCAATTGACCCCTCGGGTCGACTTCTATTACATACGTAAGATTTCAAGCGCACTAAATACCTTGCAAAGCCAAAAAATTAAAGATAAATTTAGTAGCCATTAATATAAAAAATAATGAGTGCACAAATTAGATTTGAACATCTAACCTCTCAATAGGATACATCCACCTGTAGTGTACGGGACCACCAAGTCTAGCCTCAGAGGCTAAGTGAATGATAAGATGAACCATAATGGTAAAGAAACCCGGGGGGAATATTTTCTCCAAATGGCAAAGTGTCAAAGCAACACGCGACTCCAATATGTCAAGCTCACGGGAACAAAGGCTTTAGAGCATAAAGCTTTGAAAAATGATGATAATTCAGAAACAACTGCTACAACATGTCTAGGCAAAGATGCTCTTAAGGCAATAGGAAGGATTTCTTGCATCAATATGTGACCATCATGACTCTTTAAGTTTGACAGCTTACAATCCTTTAGGTTGACACATCTCGAGATGTTTGATACAAACCCATCAGGAACTTTAAGATTTGCCAAAACTGTCAAGAAATTGTGCTTCTCCTTCGTAGACATAGTGTAGCATGCTGGAGGTGAGTGATCTTTTCCATTAGGAAGAACAACTAAATGGAGGTCTTTCCTAATACCAATTTCATTGAGATCACGGTGTGCCTTTTATTATCTTTAGTCTTACCATCTATATTCAATATTGTTCCAATCAAATTATCACATACATTCTTCTCTATATGCATCATATCTAAATTACGACGCAATAGATTGTCTTTCCAATAAGGTACTAAAAAAATGCTTCTTTTTTTCCACAACATATCTACAACTCCCTCATCCATGGGAAGATCCTCATTATCAACATTTTCTCGGAATTCATCCACACCCTCAAAAAGGTTATCAACTTCATCCACTAGTACTTGCCCCGTAGAGGTACCAACATCCTCTCTTGCCCACTTCTTAGAAAGCTTCGAGGTTTTACCATAGATATAGTTTCCACCCTCTAGTTGTCTTAAAACATTGTGTCCATACGGTGGAACAGGAGCAAATCCCAACTCTATGGTGCAATAAAATTGATCCTTTTGAAAATGAAACTCATGGTTTTCTTCTAAACATTGACGATAACCCATATAGCAAAACTTTCTTCCGTGCTTTATCCATATAGAATGCGTAGAGTCCCCACAACATGGACAAGAAACCCGCCCCTTGGTGCTCCAACCAGATAAGTTTGCATATGCTAGAAAATCATTAATGGTCTAAAGAAGAGAAGCGCGCAGCTTAAAGCTTTAATTGGTGGACGCATCAAATGCATCAACACTATCCCATAATTGTTTCAACTTTTCCATTAGAGGCTGCAAAAAGATATCAATATCATTACTAGGGTTTTTCTCACCAGGAATCACCATTGAAAGAATGAACAATGTTTGCTTCATGCAAAGCCACAGTGGCAAGTTGTATGGGACCAAAAGAATGGGCCATGTGCTATAAGTTGAACTCATTGTTCGAAGGGGATTGAACCCGTCACTAGCTAGGCCAAGCCTAACACTACAAGAATCAGCTGCAAAATTAGGATACAAAGTATCAAATTCATTCTAGGCTAATCTATCCACCGGGTGTCTTAAAATCCCATCATTTGTCCGATCTTTATCATGCCATCTCATCAACGAAGCCATTTTAGATGACATATATATCATCTTCAATCTCGATATTAGCGAAAAATAATGCAATACTTTAGCTGGCTTTTTCTTTCTAGATTGACCATCCATCTTATTCAACGGATCCTCATCATCAGCATTGTTTTTAACCCACCATGGAACACCAGACACATGACAAAATTCATCATTCACATGCTCACCCCAATACAGTGTTCAGCCATTAGGACAAACATGAATCTTCTCATAGCCAAGACCCAATCCTTTGATAATCTTCATGCTTCATAATAATTTGATGGAAATAGAGCACACATCGAAAATGCCATGTTGATAAACTCAAGTAACACAGTAAGAGATTTACCAAGCCACCCATTAAAACATTTGATGTGTAGTAGATATAACATAAAACTTAACTTTGTGAAATTTTGACAACCCGGATAAAGTTCATTATCATAATCTTTCATCAAATTGCGATATTGAGTCGTCTCATCAATAGCAGAATGAACTGGAGGTTCAACGTGTGAAGGAGAACACAATTATTGAACTCAAACACACCATGAACCTGTTGCTCTTCACCATGCTCATTTGAAGATCCCACTTCGATTCCTAAACTTAATGGTTCATTGTTTGGGTTTTCACAAGTAACCTTAAAGGTACCTCGGAGCAAAAGTGTGAGTGTGGTCTATACGAGAGGCTTTCTCTCTATGAAAAACCCACTTGGTGTAACGTGGACTAAACCCATTATACAATAGATGCTCCTGAACAACTTCTGGTTCGAATGAAGAACAATTACCACATCTTCGACATGGACAAACAATGCCACCACGACCACAAGCTTTCTGACATGCAAATATAACGAAGTTTGCAACACCATCCATATAGGCTTTACTCAACCTCGGTTTATCTATCCAACTTTTATCCATTTTTAGATGACGCCAATAGACTTTCCTAAAACAATATTAAGAAAGTCATAATTGAAATATTAAGAAAGTCAGAATGGACAAACAATACTACCACGACCTCTGTGCTGGTGCTGGTGTTGGTGCTGGGGTTGCACTATACTACCACGACCCCTGTGCTGGTGATGGTGCTGGGGTTGCACCAGCCCATGTGCTAGTGCAACATTAAAGATAATTGAAGTACAAATGCATGAAGAGAAAAAAGTATAAAGGTAATAACAAATGAAAGTGAACCATCATAGGTGTTTGATGATAAATATATGAGCAATCTACCGCATCATAATTGGATAACTGAAACCTAAGCACTTGACACATATCTCACCCTTTCCACTTTCTTGTTAAGTGGAAACTTCTTGATTCTTACTAGAATTTTACCATAACTTTCACTTATGTAAGATTTATAAAATTATCTAAGGATATTGTAAATTGATAAAGATAGACAGTCTTTGCTTCAGGGGTGGAAGGGAAGAATTGTTTATGCTCTCTCTTCTTGGGTACCTGCTTATTAACGGCATGTTCTTTATTATTCATGGAAGGCATGATAATAGGAGTCTCCTTTAAGGTCACCCCTGCCATTTGGCTATATGATCTTTGTATTGGATTTCTGCTATTCCAAGTGAAGGTATTTTCATTTATGGTTAAAATCCATCTATCTCTTTCTGACATATGCAGATGCATGTAGGAACATATACATGCTCCTCAAGAGAACTAAAATAGTGGTTGGTTCTATAAAAATAAATCGTTGTTATTCCATGGGTGTAAGCTTGCAAAGCAATTGCAATTGATGGAATCTCAATGGTGGTTTGTTCTATAATAGAAGGAAAGTTCACAATGGTGCATCGTGGTCTAATTATTGTTAGTGCATAAACTGATAATGCAAAATTTGTTTCAGTAGCATAACAGTGAAAAATCTCTGATCTTTAAGGAATCAGCTAGTGCATAATAAATGAGAAAGGAACAAGATAGAAAAGAGAAAGAAGAAGTTGAAAAATATAGCAGAGAAGAAGAGAAATCTGCTGCAAACATGTGTTTTCATTCATCTTCTATTAACGGTACATTGCCCCTTCTATAGCAGCATTAAACAAGTACATTCTTATAATAGAAATCTAGAAACTAAGGCTTACCACAGCCACACATAATTAACTTAACACAACATAAATTCTAGTTAACTTAACAATAGTTAGTAAAAAACACTACTAGGACCATAAATGACATATGACTCAAGTCCTTAGTTGTTAGTGGTTGGTTCTATAAAAATAAATCGTTGTTATTCCATGGGTGTAAGCTTGCAAAGCAATTGCAATTGATGGAATCTCAATGGTGATTGGTTCTATAATAGAAGGAAAGTTCTCAATGGTGCACCGTGGTCTGATTATTGTTAGTGCAGAAACTGATAATGCAGAAATTGTATCAGTAGCATAACGGTGACAAATCTCTGATCTTTAAGGAATCAGCTAGTGCATAATAAATGAGAAAGGAACAAGATAGAAAAGAGAAAGAAGAAATTGAAAAACAGAGCAGAGAAGAAGAGAAATCTGCTGCAAAACATGTGTTTTCATTCATCTTCTATTAACAGTACATTGCCCCTTCTATAACAGCATTAAACAAGTATGTTCTTATAATAGAAATCTAGAATCTAAGGCTTATCACAACCACACATCCATTACGTTACATCAGGTCACCAGAACTAAAATGTCAGGTCAACAATAGATTTAGGCATCACTGTGTTAACACTTCTATTATTGGATTTGCTGTATCCCTATTTTAAGACAACTTATATGTACTACAATTACAAGCTTTAAAGAAGGAAGGAAGAAGAGCATGGGAAAATCAATTGGAAGCTTTAGAATGTTTAGTGTACCCTTTTATGGTGTTTATCTTAGGAGCCTCAACTACACCAGATAGTATCACTCCAAGTAAATCCATCAAAGACAGTGAGACTCTAGTTTCAAGTGGTGGAAGTTTTGAAATGGGATTTTTCAGCCCGGGAAATTCAAAGAATCGTTACTTAGGAATATGGTACAGGGACGTATCTCCAACTCCAAGGACGGTAGCATGGGTGGCAAACAGAGAAAATCCCCTGATAGTTTCCTCAGGAGTTCTAAGTATCACTGACCAAACCCATTATTATCTAAACTAGCTCTAACCCTGATGAGAAACTGCCTAAACTTCCTGCCTTAGTTCATACTCAAATTCATACACTAGTGAGATAAATACACAGCAAACTATGAAAGCTAGCAGGAAAGAAAACCTGAGCAAATCACAGTAAACATGGGAGCAGTAAGTGGAAACGGGAAAACATCATCCATACATTTTTATCAAGTTGCACATCAAATGAACAGATAGATTTTGACCTATTCAATGTCCCATGGCCAACCAACTGTAGAGTATGCTTTCCATATTTCATTTCTTATAAATTGCTAGACACATGAGTAAGCACATAAGCACATACTAAGGCAGAAAAATGCATTGGGTCAGAAGTAAGCATTTAGCAGAATCATGAACAAATAAAGGTTTTTTTTTTTTATAAAAAAAACATGGTGTGGGACTTGGATTAGGAGACCTTTTATCTTGCAATTTTTTTAGCTTTAGCAAAACATGGTTGTAAAGTGAAGTAAATTATCATTTAACATAAGATGTGTTGTTATTTGTCTAAGGTTCAAACAGGTCCAACCATGGTTTAAAAATGGTTAAAGTCCAAACCAAAGGTGGAGTATCAAATTTTAGCAAGTTGGAAGACTGCACACATATGTGTGCATCAATTTGGAGCAAGGGAAGGCCATACGCACTAGTGTGCGCACTTCTGCACACAATTAGGGAAGTGTGCGCACAGTAGCAGCATCATCAGCACCATGGCGCCCAACACCAGCACCATGGCATCCAGAATGGTGTGCTAAAGGACCGGACCAGCGCCATGGTGCCCAGAAGGTGTGCAAAGGTGCTCTACCCAGCACCATGGCGCCCCCTGTTGAGCGCCTAGGCGACAGGCAAAGGGCTGCACACATGGACAGCCTATTTTAAGACCCTTTTAAGTGTGTGAATGCAAGAATAAAACACACAGCACCACTTGGGAAGTGATGAAGGGCTATGATTAAGTGGAGATCATGATCAAAGGGTGGAAATTGATTCACAAGAATGTCCAAGAATTAAGAGGCTATAAAAGGGGTTCTAAAGGCCTCATTTCTACAATGATATACAACACACATACAAGAGAGATTTGTGACATTGTGAGATCATTGTAAACACTTAGAGAGAATTGTGTAAGAGTGACAAATACAAGAGGGACTCTTGTAGTGAGGCTAGTTGTAATAAGATAGAGAGAGTTTAGATTAGATTAGAGAACATTATTGAAGTTCTCATCTTCTTCCTTCTCTTCTTGTTTCTTCAAGAACTTAGATTCTTGAAGGGGATTGCTGTAACTTTGTAAGAACCATTGAGATAGTGTAGAGAGTTCAGAAGAACTCATGGGGACATAGGCACATTACCGAACCTCGACAACAAATTGCTTGTCTTATTTCTTTCTTTGATTTTCTGTTCTTGTGTTCGATTGCTGAAATTATTTCTACAAGCCATTCAAGACTTGGGTGTTTGGAAGATCATCACCTGGGCATCTTGCTAGGATGATTTCCAATAGTGGTATCAGAGCACAGCAGCTGGTTATCGGAACAAGAAGTAGAAGGTACGGAGCCAAGACTCCAAGAATCAAAGATCAAACTTCTTGGGGGATTCAAGAACAGTGAAAAGATCAAGATCCGGTCGTGTTCTTGAAGGTTGATTCAAGAACGGTGTTAAAGATCCATCTTCGATCTGTGTTCTTGAAGTTAAAGAAAATAGTTGTGGTTAGTGTACAAATCTGGGATCTTGTCCGCAAAAGATGGCTTCAAATTTTCGTGTGGAGAAGTTTGATGGAAAGGGGGACTTTACCCTATGGAAGCGAAAGATCAAGGTGGTTCTAATGCAGCAGAAAGTGGACTTAGCTATTGGAGAAGATGATGCTTTTCCAGCAAGTGTCACGGAGGACCAGCGAACTGAGATGAAGAAGATGGCTTACAACACCATTTTCTTGCACATGTCGGACAATGTCACAAGAGAGTGCAGAGACTCGGAAGATCCAGCTGCATTATAGAAGAAACTAAATGAATTGTTTCTTTCCAAGACTCTCCCGGATAATAGGTATCTTCATAAACGAATCTTTGCTTTTAAATTTGATCCTAATAAAGAGTTACAAGATAATCTTGATGCCAAGAAAAGGAGTGCATCAAGTGGTAAAGGGCTGTTCTTTAAAAGAAGGCCAACAACTCAGTATGGCAGCAGCAATGGCTACTACCGGGACAAAGGTAGAGGAGAAAGCTATGGGAGAATGAATTCCAAACCAAGATTTGGAGGGAAGAGTTACTGCTACTGCCATAAGGAGGGTCATTTCAAGAAATATTGCAAGAAGAGGATGTGGGATGAGAGGAGAAGCCATACCAACAATGGAGAGGCTTCGGTTGCCATGGGGAGAACAACAAGATGATGATGTTTTTGTTGTGTGCTCGGATGTGAACAAGAGGCAAGGCAGCGGAAAGTGGATTCTTGATTCTGGGTGCACTCATCATATGAGCCCTCACAAAGAATGGTTCAAGAATTTCAAGAAGATCAATAATGGAAGGGTCTTCTTGGGGAATGATAATTCTTGCCAAGTGAGAGGGATTGGAGACATCCAATTAAGGATGTTTGATGGAGTCACAAGGCTGCTGGAAAATGTGAGGTATGTTCCAGATTTGAAAAGGAACTTGATCTCATTGGGGCAGCTGGATTCCATGGGCTATACATGCAAGATAGAGGGAGGAAAGATCAAGGTGGCCAAGGAATCTTTGGTAGTGATCAAGGCAGCAAGAAACGATGGACTCTATGAGATGATCAGAGAAACAGAAACCAATGATCAAGCAGCAAGCTTGATGGCTGAGCTGGACAAGGCAGCCCTTTGGCACACTCGCTTAGGACAGATGAGCGAAAAGGGCTTGCAAGTGCTTAGCAAGGAAGGTCTACTTGGTGGTGATAAAGTAGAAAAACTGGATTTCTGTGAGAGTTGCGTTCTTGAGAAGCAACACCGGGTCAGCTTCAACACCGGAGTGCACAAGGATAAGGGCATTCTTGACTACATTCATGCGGACCTTTGGGAGCCAGCAAGGACACCAACACAGGGAGGTAACATTTATTTTCTATCTTTAATTGATGATTGTTTAAGAAAAGTGTGGGTTTATTTGATGAAAAATAAATCAGATGCATTGAATAAGTTAGTTGTTTGGAAAGGGCTGGTTGAGACTCAAATGGGTAGAGTAGTTAAGGGGATAAGAACCGATAATGGCTTAGAAATTTTTAACCAAGAACTTGATCAATTCTGTAGGTTAAATGGCATTCTAAGACATAGGACAGTTGTGGAAACCCCTCAGCAAAATGGAGTTGTTGAGTGGATGAATAAGACCCTTAGGGAAAAGGTTAGGTGCATGTTAAATAAATCCGGATTACCCAAATGTTTTTGGGGGGAAGCGGTGTCTACAGCTGCATATTTGATTAATAGATCACCCTCTAGGATTGTATACCATAAGACTCCCGAAGAGATGTGGAGTGGAAAACCCCCTGAATTAAACAACCTTAAGACTTTTGGGTGTGCAACATATGCACATCAAAAGGAGGATAAACTTGGCCCTAGGTATAGAAAATGTGTATTTCTAGGATATGGTGATGGGGCTAAGGGGTACAGGTTGTGGTCCTTAGAAAAAGAAGGATTTAAACTCATAATAAGTAGGGATGTTGTCTTTAATGAATTATTATTTCCCTACTTGGAGAATACTAACCCTGCAGGGGCTAGTGAGCAAACCAGTTTGGTTCTTGTGGAGCATAGCATCAAGGGAGATTCTGTTCAGGTAGAGCAGAGGAGGCAAGAGGGTTCGGACCAGGTAGAGCCCTCGGATGATTACCAAGAAGAGCTGAACAAGAAGAGGATGCTGCAGCAAGTCAGAAGGACTTTCAGCTCATAAAAGATCGGGAAAGAAGGCTGGTCGGACCACCTTCAAGATGTGGGTTTGCGGATGCTACGGATGCAGCAGCTCCTTGGACAGAAGGAGAGATGAGTGAACAAGAAACTTACACGGTGGCCATGGAGTGTAAGGATTCGTCAAAGTGGCAGCTAGCAATGGAGGAAGAAATGGATTCTTTGAGGAAGAACAACTTCTGGGAATTGGTGAAAATTCCAAGAAATCAGAAAGTTGTGGAATGTAAGTGCACTTACAAGATCAAAAAAGGGTGCCCTCTAAGAGATGAAGTCCGGAACAAGGCTAGGCTAGTGGCGAATGGTTTCACAAGAAGAGAAGATATAGGTTTCACAGAAACTTTCTCACCTGGACACAAGGTGGAGAAGATGGCGAGTATCCTCACCTATGTCATTGATGGGCTGTTGGGTTGGAACAGCAGGAAGAGGATGGAAAGGTTTATATCTCAACTCAGTGAGAAATTCGAGAGGAAGGATCTCAGCCTTACACAAAAGATCCTTGGGATGAGAATCATCCGAGAAAAGGAAAGAAACAGGTTTAGTGTTTCTCGAGCAATGGATTTTTTCAGCAAATGTGTGAGTAATCCTGGAAAAGAGTGTTGGCTTGGGATGAAGTGGTTGCTGAGGTACATGGAGACTCAGTGGCAGCCAATGGTAGCACTCATAACAACCAGGGCAGAATGCATAGCAGCTATGGAAGCCATAAAGGAGGCTGTGGGGTGCAAAGGGTTGTTTGACGAATGGGAGGTCCTAAAAGAGCAGGTTGTGGTGTCTTTGGATAGCCAAAGTGTGGGGCACTTGTGGAGGAATCTGATGTTCCATGAGGGGACAAAGTATATGGATGTTCGGTATCATTACATTCCGCAAAATGATACGAAAGGATGCATTCATGTTGACAAGAAGACCATGGAGGAAAGTCCTACAGATTTAGGTACTAAAGTTCTACCTCTAAGTAAGTTTAATCATTGCCTTGAATTACTTAGGATTGGAGTTGGTTAATTGGTGACTCAAGATGAGTTTGGATCCTGAAGCTTTCTGCATAATGGTTCAGGTTTTTGAACACGTAGACAAAGGTAGAGATTGTTGTTATTTGTCTAAGGTTCAAATAGGTCCAACCATGGTTTAAAAATGGTTAAAGTCTAAACCAAAGGTTGAGTATCAAAGTTCAGCAAGTTAGAAGATTGTACACATGTGTGTGCATCAATTTGGAGCAAGGGAAGGCCATGCGCACTAGTGTGCGCACTTTTGCACACAATCAGGGAAGTGTGCGAACAGCAGCAGCATCATCAGCACCATGGCGCCCAGCACCAGCACCATGGCGTCCAGAATGGTGTGCTGAAGGACCAGACCAGTGCCATGGCACCCAGAAGGTGTGCAAAGGTGCTCTGCCCAGCACCATGGCACCCCCTGTTGAGCACCTAGGCACCAGGCAAAGGGCTGTACACATGGACAGCCTGTTTTAAGACCCTTTTAAGTGTGTGAATGCAAGGATAAAACACACAGCACCACTTGGGAAGTGATGAAGGGCTATGATTAAGTGGAGATTATGATCAAAGGGTAGAAATTGATTCACAAGAATGTCCAAGAATTAAGAGGCTATAAAAGGGGTTCTAAAGGCCTCATTTCTACAATGATATACAACACACATACAAGAGAGATTTGTGACATTGTGAGATCATTGTAAACACTTAGAGAGAATTGTGTAAGAGTGACAAACACAAGAGGGACTCTTGTAGTGAGGCTGGTTGTAATAAGATAGAGAGAGTCTAGATTAGATTAGAGAACATTGTTGAAGTTCTCATCTTCTTCCTTCTCTTCTTGTTTCTTCAAGAACTTGGATTCTTGAAGGGGATTACTGTAACTTTGTAAGAACCATTGAGATAGTGCAGAGAGTTCGGAGGAACTCACAGGGATGTAGGCACATTGCCGAACCTCGACAACAAATTGCTTGTCTTCTTTCTTTCTTTGATTTTCTGTTCTTGTGTTCGATTGCTGAAATTATTTCTACAAGTCATTCAAGACTTGAGTGTTTGGAAGATCACCACCTGGGCATCTTACTAGGGTGATTTCCAACAAGATGAATACCATAATCATGTAACCAAATTGGAGTTGGATAGGATATACAAACAGCAACAAGACACACAATATAGCAATGATAGTCTACCGCAGAAACAGATCTAATTCTAACCCCCCTTTTTTCATTTCAGAAAAGGAAAAAATTCCAGTTCTACTTATTTATTAATCATATAAGGGTTATACGATATACAATCAAGCCCCAGAAGCAACCAAGAATCAGACTCTTTAGCCCTCAGCGCGCATAAAACTGAAAACTTAACATAAATAATCAAAATTAATGACTTACCTTTAAAATAGCTAGAAAAATCTCTGTCTGGCCGGTGATGAGTAAGCTAGAAGGAAAATCTTTGGCTGGCCGGTGATGAGAAAGCTAGGAAAATCTTTTCTGGGCTTGTTCCACTTACAAATGAGATAGAGAAGATGAGTAAAAGAGACCCGCACGTAGACTGAGAAATTAGACTCAGTGCGCGGTATTTTAACGCCTATTTCGGTGTTTCTAAGCTTTACGGCGCTTGAAAGTGCAGCAATATGCTTTAACATCATATTTCGGCGCTAGCACCGAAATATGAAATGGGTTTCGAGTATATTGCAGAACTCTGATGTTTTCCAGTATATTCCGGCATTTAGAAGCGCCGCAATATGATCTCGAGCATATTTCAGGACTTCAAAGCGTCGCAATATGCAGAAACCCATATGAAATGGGTTTGGATTATATTCTGACGCTTTTAAGCACCAGAATATTCCGGCGCTTAGAAACACTGAAATAGGAGATAGGTTTGGCATATAACGGCGCTTTGAAGTGCTGTTAAAATTTTCTTTGTATATTCAAGCACTTTTTATAAGCACCAGAACTAAAGCGCCGACGGGTTACTTACGGTGGCGCTTCTAGTAAGCGCCGGAATAGTCCATTAATCTTGTAGTGATCGTATTAAAGAAATTATGTTATTTTTAATTATAATTATATCGTATAAATTATTAAATTTACTAAGTACAAGTAATATAATCTTTGAGTTTCCTCTAGTAATTTCTCTCAATTCTTAGTTAGGGGAAATAAACCATTACTATAATAATTCATTAATATTCTAGTGATAAATTCAATACACAATCCTTATTACACTGCACATCTCATGAGATCATATATTGATGATAATGCAAAATGTCATATTCTTCTCTCTAAATATTTAGTCTTTTATACTCATTTGGTGCCTAAATGTACTCATTATTCTTATATTTTGATTTAGGATACAAATGGAGGTGTTAAGTGCAAAACAAAACTAATTGGGCGATTTTGGATAGTTTTGACATCACTTCATAATCTGGGCATAACTCTCTCATCTTAGCTTCGATTAGATGATTCAAGATGCTACAGAACACCAAGAAAAAGCTCTACAACTTTCATGTTTTGAGCTTTGAGAGATACTGGCTGCATCAAGGTCGAAACCGGGCTTGGAGTTGCTGCACCTGCATTGTTATAGTTCTGGAAAGTCCCTTAGCCTGCAATTCTAATACATTGATTTGACGCGGTTTATTTTCGAAAGTTTCCAGATCTGGTGCAAGAAAATTCATACTGAAAACACCAGTTTCTTAGTTATATTAGGACTTTATTTTATTTTTAATATTTTCCTTAAATTAGTCAGATTTGGATATTGTTATTTTAGGATAATATTTAGAATATTTTAGGAGACCTTATAAGGTTTCTACTACTGAAAATAACGTGTATAAGAGGGGAGAAATCATCAGACTTGGGGGATACCTCTCTCTCCCATCTTCTTTAACTTCTCATTCGAGTTTTTATCATGGCTCTGCTTGGCTAAACTTTTATAATTGGTCGAAGGAAACGAAAGCCTCAGAATCAATAAAACTGTGAGATCTAATCTGTTTTTATTGTTCAATTTATACATTGAGTATCGAATGTTTTTCTGTCCCTATTTCCATGATTGTCTCGTTTAATTACTATGAGGCCTACTAGTTTATTATTCGTTGCAATCTACTGCTAGGTTAGATATCAAATTTGTAATTGTTTGATCCCTCTAATTTGTGAAGCAACTAAGATTTAATGATTTGTTGCGTTAGAAATTATTAGATATTAGGAAGAATGCTCAACTAAATTAAATGCAACCGCTTGTGCTTGTGTTGTTTAGCTTCATCGATCTCTCTAATTCTTAAGGCTGCTACTAGATTAAACCTTTAGCGCTTGTCTTGGGTTGTTTAGTAGTTAGGGTTAATTAGATCGCTTGTTTTCTAATTAATTGCGACTAAGGAGAGATAGGAAAATAGTTCCAACGTTGAATATTCAAAGTGTGAATTGATATATACTTGCATCGATGATCAGTTGTAAAATTTCGATGGTGGATGTTGACTTAGACCAAGGTTTGTTCTTTTAATTGATTTCGATACTTCAATTTGAATTGTTCATTAGTGTTTTTCTTAAAATTGTTTTCGTTATACTCAAACCCCCCTATCCTTGTTCACATAGCATAAAACTAGGCTAGATACTCTCCGTGGGAACTATCCTTACTCACACTACTACATATATTTTTAGGAGTATAGGTTTTATTTTTGGTTGTTTGCATGTATATATATATGAAAGCTCAATACCTTTCTATCATCACAAATAACATTCATTCCCTTCACTGGGTCCAACACAGCACACACCCCTCATGGGCCAATCATAACACATGCCCCTCATTGGAAAATTATCTCGATGCATACATGAAATGAAATGCTATGCAATGCAAAGTACAATCAATCATTGCTCTTCACTTAGCTAATCTCATCATCACGGGGATGTCTCCCCATATACCGGTATATCAAATCATCATATCATATCATTTTACAACGGATCCCTCTTTGCCTTTTTTTGGATATGGTCCTTTATGTCCAATATTCTTCGGTATCCTTACACCCCTTATGGGAAGGGACCTAACAGCCTCACCCATCACTCACCCCTCAATAACATACCGTCAAACAATTATTATAATGCAAAATGCATTCGTGATGAAATGATTGAAATCAACATTGACCAATCAATCAATTACTAAATCAAAATAATCTAAACAATTATTTTCACCATAATTTTACACATTCCACAATCCCAGCATAACTATATCAATTCAAATTCTAAACTCGATTCTTATACATTTATATCTCAATCTTTATACAATTCTCATGACACTAAACCTTAATATTTTCTTGTCAAAATTTTATACACTTACTCTTCATATAATTTTTATATGTATATAAATATTTACCAAAGTAAATCATACTTCCATTTTCTATTATACAGTTTAATATGCTTCCTAAAAGTAAGGTGTATTCACCTCTCGAATCAACTCTTAAACCCGAGATATCTCCTTATCTCTAAAATGGTCCTCCACTACACCTGACGGATATAACAATTAACAATTAACCAAGAAGTACACATACAAATATAAAAATTATCCAAGCCATATTTACATAGAAGGAAAAGAAACTATACTTTTAAATTACAACAAAACTCTCTTTTTCTCTAAATACTTTCATAAACCTTGATCTTAGCAATTTAAGTGAAAAGAAGTAGTTTCCTTAAAACCATCAAGTTTAGATTTTTATCCAAAGAATCTCATTAAATTGTTTTAGAATGGTTTAGGGTTCCAAAGGATATGAAAATTTGTTGTTTTCGAGTGAAAACAGGGCTCAATAGTTAACTGTGTAATTACACAGTCAACCGTCCTAGTGTAACGACACATCCCGGGTTGGCCACCCCTGAGAAGTGTTGTCATTTTTTGAAATCTCAGCATAACACATATATGCAACAATATAAAAATACTAACTGAAATTTTCTACATACATAAATCCTCAACCCTAAACAAGGGAGTTACATTATTAAGATCCCAACTGAAACATTATATACAAGATATCATGCATAAATATTTACAATATATTTTTTTTTTCATTAGTTTGAGGATTTGGACTACGTGGCTTACAGATAATGACTCAGTCTGAATATCAGCTTGCCAATCTATGTCCTTCTTGCTATCTGAAATTATTTAACAATGAGGAGTGGGCTTCACAAGCTCAGTGAATTAAATTTACTAGAAGTATGTATCAATAGTCTTCCAATATTCATTCATCTATATCTCATATAATTTGATAATAGCATTCTATTATTACTACTCATATAATAATCCTCATCCTTTATCAATCTCTTTTTCTCATATATTTAATCATCATGAGGCTATCAATTCTATCTCATAATTACCTCGTTATGAGGTTCACAATATATAATCAATCACTCAGATAATTCTCATCATATCATACTTTAATATTTCTTTCTCATCATATTTGTCTCTTTGTGAGACTCATTCATCTACCAATAAATTTACAATCAAGAATAACTCTTTAGCATCTCAAGAATAACAATCAATATTTAAAGCAAATGCAATGCATGAATTGAAATATTATTATTATTTGGGAACGTCTTCCCACATGTTGACATGTTTTAGCTTAGACCGGCTACTTTCTTGGTTCTTTTATTTTAATTAGACCGATTGCCCTCCTGGTTCTTTTATTTTCAGCCTATACTGGCTGTCATGGTTTTCATTTAGATCGACTACCTTCTCGATTCTTTTATTTCCAGCATATACTGGCTGTCACGATTTTCATTTGTTTCATTTAGACCGGCTGCCTTCCCAGTTCTTTTATTTCAAGTATATACTGGTTGTCATGATTTTCATTTATTTCATTTAGACCGGTTGCCTTCCCGGTTCTTTTCATTTCATGTATATGCATATGAACAATAATATGAAATATGCATAAGAGCAATAATATAAAAATAATCATACGTTCAGACATTCAATTTACCTATCCAGCTCTTTCTCAAAATTATTATTTTATCATATTCATTAAATAATCTCTTCATATATCATATCAAATTATCAATCATAGCTTGTCAAGAATTTCATCCATCCCTTCATTATATATTTAATCAACTCATTATTTCAAAAATATTACTTCTCATATAATAAATCGTTAACATATCAATTATTCCTATTATACCTATCAACCAACCATAGGTTAATATTAATTCAAATATCATCTCTTTATATTTCATATTTATCTTGATTACAAAAAGCAAATCTAACTCACCACGTAGCACTTAGATCTACCCGTGGATGACCTCTTTGCCTTTCCTGCTCCTTTCAGCTATTTTCTCCGATTGCTGATCGTCAGCGCCTCACATAATATTTATATTAAAATTTCTAATTTATTTTTCAATTCTTCCAGAATTCATACCCTTTAAAAATTCCCACATTGAGTTCCAAGAAATTTCATGTATGCTAAATTTCAAAAAATAAAATTCACATTATTACCTTTTGTTTTTCTTAGAGCTTCCCTCGAATCTCTTTAAAATTCTCCCGTAACCCTATTCAAAATTTTACTCTTTCAACCTTTCTTTCATTCTCCAAGTGTTTAAAGAAATAGATTAATTTGAATTAAAGAAAGAAGAAAACTAAACAAGATTTGGTAAAAATTAAATAAACAAAATAATAAAAAACATTTTTATGCAAAATCATTAACCACTGCACCTTTTCTGAGAATTGTGCTAGCTAACATGTTGCCCACGTTTTTTCCTTTTTTTTTTCCTAATGTCCAAATTTTTTTATTTTTCTTTTCTCCCTAACATCCAAATTTTTTTTTCTAAAAGAATTATTTTATTCAATAATAAATCTTTCATATATATTATTTTAATTTCATATTATATTTATCAAATTAGTTTTTTACTCTTACTTTAAGAATACGGGTATTACACCTAGCGTTCCGGGGTTTCTGCCTAGATGACAGTCGACGATGGGTTCGACGCAGTTGATTGTCGATTGTCGATTGGTTCAACACCTAAACACCCCCTAAAATCCTTCATTTTTCTTATAAATCCTTTTTGATTCCCATGAAACACTCCAATTTTTTAAAACACAAGTCCTTAGGAGTTAAAAATCAAATCTTTACATTACCCATAAAAGAATTTAAACTTAAAATCTCCAAATCAACATTTTTAGTCAAAAACCCATTTTTTCTCAAACTTTCTCAAGAACACTTTGAATTTCAAAACCCCAACTCAAAATCTCAACTTAATAAATATGTATGAAAAATTTAGAAGAAGTAAAACAAACTTTTACGTTAAGCTTTGCAAGAAATTTCCCATCTCTTTCTTTTTTCTCCCTTTCTTTTGTTTTATCTTTTTCTCTTCTCTTTCTCTCTCTTGACCACTCTAGAAATTTCCAGCAAAAATATTGTTCTTTCACCCTCTCTCCTCCTATTTGTAACTAAAACTTTCTCATTTTTACAACACCACCCCTCTAATTACCAATTCTTTCATAATTTATCCCACAACTAATTAAAACCCCAAAACTAGTTTTATTTTCAACTTCACATTACTTAATTGTTTCCAAGTTTCAAAATTTAAGTATGAAATATTTAGGGCTCAAAACTAAATAGGTACACACTTTTACCCGTCAAAGTGAAAATCTTTAGATTAAAATATTCCAATGAAATACCGGGCTCTACAATTCTCTCCCACTAATAAAAATTTCTTCCCAAAATTTTCCTTGACCAAAGTCCACAGAACAACAAGATTATTATTTTCCTAAATTTGTTTCGCATTCTTGAGTTTCCTTCTCGAATTTTTCCACTTTCAACAATTTTTTCCTTACAAGGCTGAACTTCTTATTTGTCATCATTTTAAATTTTCTATCTATTGTTGTGAAACCATTATTTAATATCCAAATGATCTAACTCACTACTTTAATAAACTTTGTTCTAATTTGCTCGAAAATCTTTTTACTCAATAAACAATATTCATCCTTTTATCAACTATTCGCCTTTAAAATCATTCTTTCTCCTCCATTTGATTTTCAATTCACCCAACTAGTCTCTCAATTCACATACTTTTAACCAAAAGTGTTACTTAAATTTGTTCCCTTCTTACATCTTCCTTCTGCTTTTGAGTTTCAAAACTAAATTACTTACTAGTTCACAGTCCTCGCTCTCGATTCATACTTCAAGGGTCTCAATGCGGTACGACTCTTAAATCGTGTGTCTTCCCCAAGATATCTCTTCACAAGTTCACTTACCAACTTATTACTTTCTTTAATTGCTTAGTTATTTCTTCCTCAAGGAAAGTTATATGGTACTTAGGTATCATCAACATTGTTACAAAATTTTCTTACTCAATTCAACTTAGTCCTTCATTCAAATTTTCAATTCCTTTACTTCCTGGTCCCCATTTTCCCTAAGATTCAATTGGTAACTTACTCTCTCTATGCAAAGCAACTCTTAGTTTTAGCTTAACTTTCTCACTTAATAATTCCATTTACAGCTAACAAGTTCCATTTGCTAATCTTCACTTCAATTCGGTCACTTAGTTGTCTTCAATGATGACTTACCTAGTTTGTTCTTAGTCTTTACTTACACCTCCCAATGATTTCATCCATCTAAACTTTTCCCTTAATATCGATCGTACATCAAATTTATTATCCTCTTAGTGTCTTTCCAATCCTTTATCTAACCTCAAAGTTGGCATCTTTTATTCTTTCCCCACTTTAAAAACATTATACGTCACGTTTAATCCATTTTTCTCTTACTTAGAAAACTTCGAAGATATATTTTCCACCTCTTTTCATCTTTACTACCTATTCCATCTTCTTTTCATTCTAATAGCAAAACTAATCGCATTATGTCTTACAAATCTTCACTTTTCTCAACTCAAATAATTCTTCTCTTTACAACGACTTCATGATAATACAAATTTCCTTATTCCTCACTCAACTCTTTCCGTTAATTCAATGAACTATAATATCTTCATTTCTTTATTCTACTTCCACCTTTCTGATAACCTTTACACACTCAAACTATTCTTTTGACCTAACTACACCTTCAGCACCTTTTCTTTTTTTATTTTTCCTTGTGGTCCATTTACAAAATCAAATCTTATAGAAAACCAAAAGATATAACATCTCATCTCTATACTTTTCCTTACCAAATCTCAAGTTTAATTGCATGATATATAACGAAGTCTAATACTTTACTTTAACTTACTATCACTAATAATCCTTGAATATAATACTTAACATCCAAAATAAAACGTCTTATACAATTCTTCAAGGCAACTTTTGATCAAATCTTTATTAATACTTCATCTCATACACTTAGTAAAAACCCATTCTCAACCCTTTGACACTTCTCGGTAACTCTTTAATTTGTCTAAGGTCCCTTCACTCTACATCAAGTTCATAAAAAAATCAAAATATTTAATAACCTCTAATCCCACCTCTTCTAATACTATCTTTCCTTAAGGTGCTTCGAACATCAATGGCTTCTAAGTTAATGACTTTCGTCTTGCAATCTCTCCTTTTTACATCATTACTGATAATTGTTAAGTCCTTCATATTAGTTATAGGTAAAGGTTAAAGCTAAAAATCTCTAATTGTAACTTCTCATTATAAGTCCAGACCACAATCCTTTATCCATCACTCCATTGGCCTTGAAGTCTGCACCCACTTCTTTTTCATCATAATTGTCTTACTACTTTCATACCTTACTAGACTCTTGGTCTCCTATTAAACATTTTATTAACTTCTCAACTCAAAAAGTAATCTCATTTGCTATGTATATCTACCATATTTTCCTAGTCATCTTTCTTCCTAATACTCCAATCACATCTAATATAGGTTATTCGTCACCCTTTAGCTTTTTAAGCATTCCAATTACCTTAACTTATCATCACACATCTCTCATTAATTCCAACTTAGCATTTCTCAAACATAAATCTCCAAGTAAAATAAAACTCTTAGACTCACTCATTAATGTAAACCAAACAATTGTTTATCTTAACTCTAAACTCAAGATTTCTTAGGTTTTTTCATAAATCCACCATCCCTTCGTATTACACTTCGTCTATCATTAAAATCAATTTGAAATTCACTACACCTATCTCCTTGACAAATTTTCACATAACAAATTAACTCTCCAATTATTTCCTCTCGAAATTTATAATTGGTTCTCATATAAGATTCTTCACTTGGAATCCATCTTAAGGTACTCTAATTGAGTCCATAAAAACTTTGCTTGAGAAGACTATACTTTCCTTCCCCTTTCTCTTAAGGTCCATATATCACAAAAACTTTGTCTGCAAATTATTTATTACCATCGTTGCTCCACTTGAATTGTTACTCTCGTTTTATCTCAACCACTCCTTAATAGCCTTATTCATTAAATTAACTATTTGTCCATAATTTACTCCTTTCGTAGTCGTTAATCCATCTAAACCCTTACTATTATATCAATCATTCTTCTCAAATCCCACTTTATAACGGGATGCTTACAATTTCTACAATCAAAACTATTTCTCTAACTCTCAAACTTCCCTAGAATTTCCAAAGACTTCACAATTCAAACTTTTAACATTCCTTAGTTTGACACTTAGACAACTACCTTTTTCTTTTACTGATTATCCAAGTACGCATACAAACCTACCACACAAAACTTTATCTATTTCAATTTTTTAGATTCTATAATAACAATTTCTTAGGCCAATACTACATAATAATAACACACACAAATCCTCATTCGCAAGTACCTCAGTAGATACAATAAGAAAAAAAATCATCAAAAGAGACATTCATACTTAACTCAACATTACACAGATTATTCTTATACAATAAAAATCCCCCACGACAAAGTCTCTAATTTCTTTAACGAGCAATAAACTAACAATTTGTCAAAGCTCAAACAAACTCAAGTAAAACTTTCAAGCTAATAAAACTATTTAAGGACAAAATCTTTTTCTCAATCTTTGTTTCATAATTAAGATCCTTTCTTTCACTTCACATTAAGTTTTAACACAATTCACAACGTTTAATAACCCTTTTTCGTCAACCAAGCTGCACCATAACGTTTCCACAAATACATACGAATGATATATCACATAAAACACCTCATCATGTCAAAGCAGTTATACAATTGATTCTCATTAAAAGCATCAACATAACAATTCACAAACATCACAAAGTCACTCCAAAAATAAAAAATTCACACAACATCCACACACAAGTCAACTCATCTTAGATCTTAAGACATATTACCCCCACTTAAACCATTACTGATTTCAACTCCTAAACGACATCCTCTCTAACTCTACATAACCGATTTCCATAACTGTCCAATGCACCATGCATCATGCTACTAAGTCTATAGGACCATAAACCTAAAACTCTGATACAAAAAATGTAACGACCCATCCCCGAGTAGGCTTTACCTAAAGAGGTACCATCATCTTTCAGCTTTGAGTACCCTAACCTATATGCCAACATAAAAAACTTACAAAAAACAAAACAAACAATATTCCTTCTAAATATCATAGTTTACACAAACACATAACTTCATATACATTTAACTTTAAGATACAACAAATTAACTCTTGACGTTTTACAAAGGATCTTAATAAAAAGGAAAATCTTCTCAGTCTCAATTAATTGAACACTTTTACATTTACTAGACTATAACTAAATTTAGATTCTCACAACATAGAGAAATGAGGATGTCGTGTACGAGGATTCCTTTTAACTTGACCATAAAACTTCCGGAGCTTACATGAAATGTTAGTAAAATAAAAGGGTGAGCTAAAAAGCTCAGTGAGAAACAATTTACGAGGAGTAATCATATTAAAGAAATTCTATTATTTTAATTATAATTATATTGTATAAATTATTAAATTTATTAAGTACAAGTAATATAATCCTTGAGTTTCCTCTAGTAATTTCTCTAAATTCTTAGTTAAGGGAAATAAACCATTACTATAATAATTTGTTAATATTCTCGTGATAAATTTAATACACAATTGTTATCACACTGCACATCTCATAAGATAAAAAATATCTATGAAAGCTCAATCTCAATACCTTTCTATCATCACAAAAAACATTCATGCCCTTCACCGGGCCCAACACATCACATGCCCTTCGGCCAATTACAACACATGCCCTTCATGGGCATATCACAACACACACCTCTCATAGGTCAGTTATCTCAGTGCATCCATGAAATGAAATGCCATGCAAAGTACAATCAATCATTGCCCCTCACTTGGCTAATCTCATCATGACGGGGACGTCTCCCCATGTACCAGCACGTCAAATCTATTGTTGGAAATCACCTTGACAAGATGCCCAGGTGGTGATCTTCCAAACACCCAAGTCTAGAATGACTTGTAAAGATTTGGAATCGAAAATAGGAACAAAAATCAAAGAAAGAAAGAAGACAAGTGATTTGTTATCGAGGTTCGGCAATAGCCTACGTCCCCGTGAGTTCCTCTGAACTCTCTGCACTAAATCAATGGTTCTTTTACAATTACAGCAACCTCTCTCCAAGAAGCTCAAGTTCTTGAAGAAACCAAGAAGAGAAGAAAGAAAATGATAAGAACTTATTACAATGCTCTCTATCAAATCTATGTTACTCTTTCTTTACAACCAGCCTCACTACAATGAGTCCCTCTTGTATTTTGTGTCTTTGCACTCTAAAAAATTCTCTCTTGTATCTCTTGATCAGTTGTATGTCACAATTGTTATTGAGAATGAAGCTAGGTGACCCTTTATATAGTGCACCAACTTCTTGTTCAATCTTAAGGGTCAATATCCACCCTTAGATCTTGATGACCAATCAACCATGGCCCTCCATCAATCCTAAGTGATGTTGTGCATTTTGGACTTGAATCCACGTACTTAACAAAAGACTGAATCAAGTTAATCATGTGTGCATCAGTGTGCCTAGCGCATAGGCACTGAACAGGGCACGCTACGGCCTTGGGCAAAACACTTTTTCACCACTTTCTGGGCGCCGCAGCCTTGGTGAGGGAGAGGTGCGGTGCTGCCCTCCACCAGAACTTCCTCCTTCCTGGGAGCCATGGCCTGGAAGGAGTAGGGCTGCGGCGCACACTGAAGTTGGACCTTTCACAGCTATGCGCACTTCTTTGTCTTGCTGAATGGAAAGGTGTGCACACACCCAAAGTGAGGCGCACACTTGTGTGCACTCCTTTAACATGCTGAAATTTATTCTTCTACCTTTTGTTTAAACCTTAACCATGTTTAAACCTTAGACAAATACCAGTAATCTCTACCTTTGTCAAAGCATTTAAACCCGAACCATTGTGCAGAGAACTTCAGGATCCAAACTCATCTTGAGTCATCATATCAACCGACTTCAGTCTTAAGTAGTCCAAGGCAATGATTGAACTTACTTAGAGGTAGAACCTTGGTGCCTAAATCAGCAGGATTTTCTTCCATGGCGACCTTGTCCACATGGATGCATCCTTCCGTAACATTTTCTCAAATGAAATGATACCGAACATCCATATGCTTTGTCCTCTCATGGAACACTAGATTTTTACATAAGTGCAATGCACTTTGACTATCTGAATACACCACCATATGCTCTTCCAGGACCTTCAACTCTTTCAACAACCCTTTGCACCATATAGCCTCCTTAATGGCTTCCGTAGCCGCTATGTACTCAGCCTCGGTTGTTGAAAGTGCTACCACAGGCTGCAACTGAGCCTTCCAACTTACACAACATTTGTTTAAGTTGAAGAAATAGGAGGTAATCGATCTTCTTTTATCTCGGTCTTCTCTATAGTCCGAATTCGCATAACCTTCAAGACAGATGGACTTACCCTTCTTCTCATAAATCATCCTTTCTTCTGGGCTTCCCTTCAAGTATCTTAGCAACCACTCATCCCAAGCCAATACTCCTTTCCAGGATTACTCATAAACCTGCTAAGAATACTTATTGCATGAGCAATATCAGGTCTAGTGCTTACCATGGTGAATATGACAGAACCAACAGCACTAGAGTAAGGGACTTTTTCCATTTTCTTCTTCTCTACCTCCAATCTCGGACATTGATCACTGGAGAACTTGAAATGACCAGCAAGGGGAACCTTAACTGGTTTGCTATCTTCCATAGAGAACTTAGATATCATCTTCTCTATGTAGGAAGTTTGAAAGATCTTCAATCTGTTTCTCTCTTTTTTCCAGATGATACACATCCCAAGGATCTTATGTGCATGGCCAAGATCCTTCATCTCAAACTCCTCACTGAGTTGAGACTTTAATTTTCTTATCCCCTCCATGTTGCTCCCAACCAGCAACATATCATCAACATAGATGAGGATGATCACCACTTCCTCAACCTTCTACCCCTTGTAGTACAAGCACGAATCATAGTAGCTCCTCATGAAACCCAAGCTGATTATAAAAGAATCAAACCTCTTATTCCATTGCCAAGGTTATTGATTCAAGCCATAGAGAGATTTCTTCAATTTGCACACCAACTCTCCCTGCCTTCCTTCCTCATAGTCTTCGGGTTGCCTCATGTAGATGGTCTCATCAAGCCCTCTATGTAAGAACGTTGTCTTCATATCCATTTGCTTGATTTCCCAATCAAATTGGACCACTATTGCCAATACTATCTGTATTGTTTTGTACTTCACAACCGATGAGAATATTTTGGTGAAATCTATGCCTTCTTTTTGTGTGAACCCCTTCGCCACTAGCCTAGCTTTATATCGTACTTCATCTCCTGGAGCATTCCCTTCTTTGATCTTATAGATCCATCTACAATCCATAACTATTTGTTTTTCTGGTTTGGGCACCAACTCCCAAGAGTTGTTCTTCATCAAAGAATCCATTTCTTCCTCCATAGCTAGCTGCCACTTTGACGAATCCTTACACTCCATGGCATCCGTGTAAGTTTCTGGTTCAACCTCTCTTTCTGTTCAAGGAGCTGCTATATTAGCATTCTCAAACCCATATCTCAAATGTGGTCTAACCATCCTCCTTTCCGAGTCCCTTGTGAGCTAGTAGTCATTCTGACTTTCTACATCAACCTCTTTTGGTTCAGCCTCCTCTTGAGTGCCCTGAGCATGGCCTTCATCAATGGGCTCTACCTGGTCTTAACCCTCTTACCTTCCTTACTCTACCTGAACTGAATTCTCCTTGATGCGATGCTCCACAAATTTCAGACTGGTTTGCTCACTAGCCCCTGCAGGGTTAGTTTTCTCCAAGTAGGGAAATAACAATTCATTAAAAATAACATCTCTACTTATTATGAGTTTCATGCCCTTCTTTTCTAAGGACCACAATGTTGGAGCGATTATCTACCTAAATAAATATGCAAATAACCGTCGAAGTTTTACTTGTAAGTGCACAAGGTCTGTGGTAGCATAGTGTGCAAGTGCGAGATCATTTCCACAGGGATTGGTGAATTTCGTTTTAGAATTAGTTTCTTCAAGAGAAATAGCAGTTTGATTATAAGAGAATAACAATAATGAGAATATAAGACTACAATATCCACCCTAATTATACTTTCCCACTAAGTAAAGCTTCAATACTCTAGCCTTATCATGAATATCTAATGGTTGCCAACTTAAGGGCTTGGTCCACACCTTAGGCTATTGATCTCCCTATGCAATGAGTTAGGCATGGTGTATACTCTAACTCTTTTCTCTCTTAAGGGATTCAGCATGTGTGTATACTGAGTTTTTCCTTAAGAGAGCATGAGGGCTGTGGAGATCGGCAACCACACGGGACCTAAGGCTTGGTCTGTTCCCGGTTTCCCATGTTGATTAACTCGGGAATCCGGTGTGGATGTCCCTTGTTACTAATGTCGAACCCAGGATTTGGTCATCCAAATTAATTCGACTAACTTATCCATACCACATGCATATGTTGATCAGGCACATACATATGAGGAATGTAAATACAAACAAGTATTATTCAAGTTAAATATTCTAACAAGGCTATAGCAAAGATAATCAATGAATGAACATGTGGAAAAGCATAACTAGGGCTTCAATCGAGCCCTATAGGAGTTTAGTTACACATACTAAGTAAACTAAACATTTTAAACATAAAGAAATAAAAACAGAAAACTAAAACCGAAGAAGACTCGGGAGACGAGTCGTCAATTCCTCTCCTAAGCTTGCTACTTCGAATCTAAAACAAAAAAGTATGGTTTATGTGTTTTACAGGGCTATTTATAAGGTCCTCTTGGTGTCCCAAAACCCTAATTTCCTATTTGGAGCCTGGAGACTTCTTTCTATATCTGGCTCTGCTGCCTCTGGAGTGATTGCACTCGAGCGTATGCGGGATGCACTCGAGCGCAGGTGTACGCTCGAGCCTTCTTCAAGTGCGCTCGTGCTCTTGTGCGCTAGATCTCAATGGGGTGCGCTCGAGTGCACCTTATTGGATGGTAGATCTTAACTTTTGCTCTTAAAAGCTCCAATTTATCATCTTTTTGTCCACGTCCTGTGAAAAACACATAAAACACGAAAATGAAGTAGAAACTACTAAAATATATAAATAAAGAGTCTAACAAGTGTAAATTAAGGGGCTTAAATATGACTATTTAAGCACTTAACACACAACCTATATCCCTTAACCCCATCACTATACCCTAGAAATACACATTTTCTAGACCTTGGGTTAAGTTTATCATCCTTTTGATGTGCAAATGCAACACACCCAAAAGTCCTAAGGTTGCTCAACTCAGGGGGTTTTCCACTCCACATCTCCATGGGAGTCTTGAGCTCTAAAGCTCTAGAAGGTGATCTATTTACCAAGTATGCAGCAGTAGACACAACTTTCCCCCAAAAATATTTTGGTATACCGGATCCTATTAACATGCACCTAACTTTTTCCATAAAGGTTCTATTCATCCTTTCAGCAACTCTATTTTGCTGAGGTGTTTTTACAACCGTTCTATGCCTTAGAATGCCACTTATTTCACAGAATTTATCAAAATCCTTATTACAAAATTCTAAGCCATTATCAGTTCGTAAAGCCTTAACTACCCTACCCGTTTGAGTCTCCAGCAACTTTTTCCACACAACAAATTTATTTAATGCATCTGATTTATTTCTAAGCAAATAAACCCACACTTTTCTTGAATAATCATCAATTAAAGATAAATAGTAAAAGTTACCTCCCTGTGTTGGTGTCCTTGCTGGTCCTTAAAGGTCCAAATGAATGTAGTCAAGAATCCCCTTAGACTTGTGCACTCCGGTGTTGAAGTTGACCGGGTGTTGCTTCCCAAGAACGCAACACTGGTAGAAATCAAGTTTCTCTACTTTGTCTCCTCCAAGTAGGCCATCCTTGCTAAGAACTTGCAAGCCCTTTTCGTTCATGTGTCCCAAGTGAGTGTGCTAAGGGATTGCCCTATCCATCTCAGCTATCAAGCTTGTTCCTTGATCATTGATTTGTCTATCCGATCATCTCATAGAGTCCATCCTTTTTGCTGCTTTGATCACTACCAAAGATCCTTTGGCCACCTTGATCTTTCCTCCCTCTACTTTGCATGTGTAGCCCATGGAATCCAGCTGCCCTAATGAGATCAAATTCCTCTTCAAACCTGGAAGATACCTCACATTCTGTAGTAGCCTTGTGACTCCATCAAACATCCTCAACTGGATGTCTCCTATCCCCCTCACTTGGCAAGAATTGTCATTCCCCAAGAAGACCTTTCCATCATTGATCTCCTTGAAATTCTTGAACCATTCCTTGTGAGGGCATATATGATAAGTGCACCCAGAATCCAGAATCCACTTTTCCCTGCCTTGCCTCCTGCTCACATTTAAGCACACAACAAGAACATCATCTTATTGTTCTCCCTTGGCAACCGAAGCCTCTCCATTCTTGGTATGGCTTCCTCTCTCATCCCACAACCTCTTCTTGCAATCTTTCTTGAAATGGCCCTCTTTGTTGCAGTAGAAGCATCTCTTTCCTCCAAATCTTGATTTGGAATGAGATCTCCCATGGCTCTGCCCTCTACCTCTTTATTTCTCCTGGTAGTTGCCATGGATGCTATTTCCATTATGAGTTGCTGGCCTTCCTTTTATGAACAGCCCTTCTCCACTTGATACTTCCCTCATCTTGGCTTTAAAATCATGTGCCCTTATGGCATTGATCACAATCTCCTTGGTTAAAGTATCTCTTCCATACTCAATAGCATTAATCAAATTATCAAAACAATAAGGAAAAGAATTTAACAAAATAACAGCCAATTGTTCATCCGAGAATTTAATACCATAACTAGCTAAATCTTGAACTAGTTTATTAAAGACATCAAGATTATCTTGCAACTCTTTATTAGGATCCATTTTAAAAGCAAAGATTCTTTTAAGAAGATAAATCTTGTTAGGAACAGTTTTGGTAAGAAATAACTCATCTAGTTTCTTCCATATGACAGCCGGATCTTCCGAGTCTCCGCACTCCCTTGTGACACTATCCAACATGTGCAAGAAAATGGTGTTGTAAGCCATCTTCTTCATCTCAACCCGCTGGTCCTCCATGATACTTGCTGGAAAAGCATCATCTTCTCCAATAGCCAAGTCTACTTTCTGTTGCATAAGAACAGCCTTGATCTTCCGCTTCCATAAGGAAAAATCTCCCTTTCCATCAAACTTCTCAACAACAAAATTTGAAGCCATCTTTGCGGACAAGATCCCAGATTTACGCAATACCCACAAATGCTTTCTTCAACCTCAAGAACATGATCGAAGATGGATCGTAACACCGTTCTTGAATCACTCTCAAGAACATGATCTGATCTTGATCTTTACTCCGTTCTTAAATCACCCAAGAAGTTGATCATTGATTCTTGGAGTCTTGACTCCGTCATCTTATTGTTCTTGATACGATACCCAGCTGTACTAGCTCTAATACCACTGTTGGAAATCACCTTAACAAGATGCCCAGGTGGTGATCTTCCAAACACCCCATTCTAGAATGACTTGTAAAGATTTGAAATCGAAAACAGGAATAGAAATCAAAGAAAGAAAGAAGACAAGCAATTTGTTATCGAGGTTCAGCAATAGCCTACGTTCCCGTGAGTTCCTCTAAACTCTCTGCACTAAATCAATGGTTCTTTTACAATTACAGCAACCCATCTCTAAGAAGCTCAAGTTCTTGAAACCAAGAAGAGAAGAAAGAAGATGATAAGAACTTATTACAATGCTCTCTATCAAATCTATGCTACTCTCTCTTTACAACCAGCCTCACTACAATGAGTCCCTCTTGTGTTTTGTGTCTTTGTACTCTCACACAATTCTCTCTTGTATCTCTTGATCACTTATTTGTCATAATTGTTATTGAGAATGAAGCTTGGTGACCCTGTATATAGTGCACCAACTTCTTGTCCGATCTTGAGGGTCAATATCCACCCTTAGATCTCGATGACCAATCAACCATGGCCCTCCATCAATCCTAAGTGATACTGTCCATTTTGGACTTGCACCCATGCACTTAACAAAAGACTGAATCAAGTTAATCATGTGTGCATCAGTGTGCCTAGCACCTAGGCACTGAACAAGGCGTGCTGCGGCCTTGGGCAAAACACTTTTTCACCACTTTCTGGGCGTCACGGCCTTGGTGAGGGAGAGGTGCAGTGCTACCCTCCACCAGGACTTCCTCCTTGCTGGGTGCTATGGCCTGAAAGGAGCAGGGTTGCGGTGCACACTAAAGCTGGACCCTTCATAGCTGTGCGCACTTCTTTGTCTTGTTGAATGGAAAGGTGTGCACACACCCAAAGTGAGGCGCACACTTGTGTGCACTCCTTTAACATGCTGAAATTCATTCTTCCACCTCTTGTTTAAACCTTAACCATGTTTAAACCTTAGAAAAATACCAACATCTATAATACAATTCTTGAGTTTTCTCCAATTATTTCTCTCAATTTCTTAACAAGAAGAAAACCATAATCACAAGAATTCACCAAACTTTCTTAATTTATTTCAAACATACTATTCTTAACAAATTTCATACGTCATAAAGCCAATAAAAAATGAGGAGTTTCTATATCAATATTTCTTTATTTCCACAACAACTTTCAAACTCTTCACCGGGCCAAACATATTCAACACCCTTTATTGGGCGAATCACATCATTTGCCCTTCATTTGTCAATCTACACAAGTGTCATTCAATGGACTAAACCCACATGGACCAACTCCATCAACATAATCATCATCAATGAAGTAATATGCAAAGAAATAAATATATGATTAATGTATTAGCTCATTATGTATCATTATCCCTCACTGAGCTAATCTCATATAAAAATGGGGACGTTTCCTCACATATTGATACGTTTTCAACAATAATTCTCATCAGAAAGCTTCGGATCCCATGCACCTTCTCATCAGGCGTGGTCCTACATGTCCGACCATATTCAGTTCCCTATAACCCCTTGTGGGAAGGGACCTACTGGCCTCACCTAACATTCCCACTCTTATAAACCGTTAAATAATATATATCATGCAAAAATGCAAATTCATGATGCCATGATCTTTTTAATCTAGGTATTCATCATCCAATCACATTACAAATTTATAACAATCCATTAACCATCTTCATTACAATGACAAGCATCACATTTCTCAAACACAATCACATCAAGTCATTCCTACACTCACTCCTTATATGATATTATCCCAACGTAAACTTATATCATTCTTATCTCAACAATATATTTTCCACAATCATCAACATATAATCTCATAGCATCAATACTTATACCTCTGTAATCTTTCATAATTATATACTTTTAACTTTTCGTCTTTATTTTACAATTTCGCTACGTTTGCTAAAAGTAAGGTGAAACTCACCTCGAGAGCCGAGTTCTAGACTCGAATCACTTCTTTTCTCTTACTACAATCTTCAACCACACCTATTGAAAATATTATGTTGGTATTTGTCTAAGGATTAAATGGGTTGAAGAATGAAGCTTCATCAGGCCTTGGCGCCTCACCCTAGGAGGTGTGCACCTCACCTCCCAGCAAGGAAGAGTCTTCTGCCCAGGTGTACGCCGCACCTCAAGAAGGGTGTGTCGCAGCGCCCAGAAGGTAGAGGTAGTCTGCCCTGGCTTGAGCCGCGGCCTGCCCTGTTCTGAGTCGCGGCACTAGGCACACCTGATGCTTCCTGATCAACACTTTGGATTGAGGCTTGATCAAAAAAATGCACATGATCACTTAAACTTGTTCAAGGGCTATGATTGATTGGTCCTTAAGATCTAAAGGTTGAGATTGTTTTCAAGATTGGTTCAAGAGGTGGTTGCACTATATAAAGGATCATCTAGGAGCAATTCAAAGGGGAAGAGTTCAGTACAGAGTGTGTGTGAAATAGAACACATGGTGTGTGAGAGTGTAAAGACATAAAACACACAGGAGAGACTCATTCAAGAGAGTTTGGATGTTTAGAGAGAGAGTAGTATAGATTGGGGATTCAAGGGCATTGTAAGTGAAATTTTCTTGGGGAAAATTCCAGGGTAACTTAAGTCCTTATCACTTTCTTTTCTCTTCTTTTATTCTTCAAGAACTAGAGGTTTCTTGAAGAGGTGTTGCTGTAACTTGTAAGAACTCATTGATTTAGTGCAGAGGGCTCGGAGGAGCTCACGGGGACGTAGGCACATTGTCAAACCTCGATAACAATTGTTGTGTTCTTTCTTTGATTGGTTTGATTACTGTTTTGTTTTGGTTTTATTATAAGTCATTCTAGACTTGGGTATTTGGAAGATCACCACTTGGGCATCTTGAAGGTGATTTCCAACTGTGGTATCAGAGCTTTGGATAGCTGGTATCGGAGCAAGAATAGGGGGTTATCGGAGCAAGACTCTAAGAATCAAAGGTCAACTTCTTGGGTGATTCAAGAACAGAGTAGAGATCAATATCTGATCGTGTTCTTGAGGTGATTCAAGAACGGAGTAGAGATCAATATCTGATTGTGTTCTTGAGGTGATTCAAGAATAAAGTAGAGATCAAGATCTGATCATGTTCTTGAAAGTGATTCAAAAACAGTATTGAGATCAATCTTTGATCGTGTTCTAGAGATTTAGAAGAAGTTGGAAAGCAATTGTGGGTGCTGCATAAATCTAGGATTTTCTCCACAAGATGGGTTCAAACTTCATTGTTGAGAAGTTTGATGGAAAGAAAGATTTTGCCCTTTAGAAGTGAAAAATCAAGGCTGTTCTTATACAACAAAATGTGGACTTAGTGATTGGAGAAGAAAATGCTTTTCTAGTAAGTACCACAGAGGTCCAGCGAAATGAGATGAAGAAGATGGCGTACAACACCATCTTTCTGCACATGTCGGATAATGTCACAAGGGAGTGCGGAGACTTGAAAGATCCAGCTGTCATTTGGAAGAAACTAGATGAGTTGTTTCTTACTAAGACTCTCCCTAATAAAAGGTATCTTCAAAAACGAATCTTTGCTTTTAAATTGGATCCTGATAAAGAGTTACAAGATAATCTTGATGCCAAGATGAGGGAAGCATCAAGTGGAGAAGGGTTGTTCGTTAGAGGAAGGCCAGCAACTCGGTATGGCAGCAACATACATGGCTACTACTGAGACAAAGGTAGAGGAGAAAGCCATGGGAGATCGTACTCCAAACCAAGATTTCGAGGGAAGAGATGCTTCTACTGCCATAAGGAGGGTCACTTCAAGAAAGATTGCAAGAAGATAATGAGGGATGAGAGAGGAAGCCATACCAAGAATGGAGAGGCTTCGGTTGCCAAAGGAGAATAGTAAGATAATGATGTTCTTGTTGTGTGCTAAAATGTGAGCAAGGGGTAAGAAGGCAGCGGGAAATGGATCTTGGATACCGGGTGCACTTATCATATGTGTCCTCACAGGGATTGGTTCAAGAATTTCAAGGAAACCGATGATGGAAAGGTTTTTTTAGGGGAATGATACTTCTTACCAAGTGAGGGGCACAGGAGACATCCAGTTGAGGATGTTTGATGGAATGATAAGGCTGCTAAGGAATGTGAGATATCTTCCAGAGTTAAGAAAAAATTTGATCTCATTAGAGCAACTAGATTCCATGGGGTACACATACAAGGCGGAGGGAGGAAAGATCAAGGTAACCAAGGGATCTTTGATAGTGATCAAAGCAGTGATGAAGGATGGTCTCTATGAGATGATCGAAGACACAGAGATCAAGAGGTCAAGCAGCAAGCTTGATGGCTGAGATGGATAAGGCAGCTCTTTAGCACAATCGCTTGGGAAACATGAGCGAAAAAGGTCTGCAAGTTCTCAACAAGAACGGTCTACTTAATGGTGACAAAGTAGAGGAACTTGATTTCTGCGAATGTTGTGTTCTTGGGAAGCAACATCGGGTCAGCTTCAACACCGGAGTGCACAAATCTAAGGGCATTCTTGACTACATTCATGTAGATCTTTGGGGACCAGCAAGAACACCAACACAGGGAGGTAATGTTTACTTTCTATCATTAATTGATGATTATTCAAGAAAGGTTTGGGTTTATTTGCTTTAAAATAAATCATATGCTTTGAATAAGTTAGTGGTGTGGAAAAAGCTGGAGGAAACTCAAACGGGCAGGGTAGTTAAGGGGGTAAGAACCGATAATGGCTTATAAGTTTTTAACAAGGAACTTGATTAATTTTGTAGGTTAAATAGGATTCTAAAACATAGAACGGTTGTGAAAACACCTCAGCAAAATGGAGTTGCTGAGACGATGAATAAGACCCTTAAGAAAAGGTTAGGTGCATGATTATAGGATCTGGATTACCCAAATGTTTTTGGGGGGAAGCGGTGTCTACTGCTGCGTATTTGGTTAATAGATCACCCTCTAGAGCTTTAAAGCTCAAGACTCCAGACGAGATGTGGAGTGGAAAACCCCTTGAGTTGGATAACCTTAGGACTTTTGGGTGTGCTGCGTATGCACATTAAAAGGATGATAAACTTAGCCCAAGGTCTAGAAAGTGTGTGTTTTTAGGATATGGGGAAGGGGTTAAGGGGTATATGTTGTGATCCTTAGAGCGAAAAGGATTTAAACTCATAATAAGTAGGGATGTCATTTTTAATGAGCATGTATTTCCCTATTTGGAGAAAACTAACCCTGCAGGGGATAGTGAGCAAACCAGTTCGATATTTGTGGAGCATAACATCAAGAAAAATTCAGTTCAAGTAGAGCAAGGAAGGCAAGAGGGTTCGGACCAGGTAGAGCCCATTAACGAAGGCCAAGCTCATGACACTCAAGAGGAGGCTGAACTAGAAGAGGATGATTCAGCAAGTCAGAATGACTATCAGCTCACAAGGGATCGAGAAAGAAGGCTGGTCAGACCACCTTTGAGATATGGTTTTACGGTTGCGAATGCAGCAGCTCCTTGGACAAAATAAGGGATAAGTGAACCAGAGACTTACACGGATGCCATGGGATGTAAGGATTCGTCAAGATGGAAGCTAGCTATAGAGGGAGAAATGGATTCTTTGAGGAAGAACAACTCTTGGGAATTGGTGCACATTCATGGAAAACAGAGAGTTGTGGATTGTAAGTGGACTTACAAGATCAAAAAAGGGAACCCTCCAGGGGATGAAGTCCAAAACAAGGCTAGGGTGGTGGCGAAGGGGTTCACGCAAAGAGACAGCATAGATTTCACAAAAACTTTCTCACCTGGACACAAGGTGGAGGAAAGGGTGAGTATCGTCATCTATTCTGATGACATGCTATTGGTTGGGAACATCAGGGAGAGGATAGAAAGGTTGACATCTCAACTCAGTAAAGAGTTCGAGAGGAAGGATCTTGGCCTTGCACAAGAGATCCTTGGGATGAGAAGAATTCAGGAGAGGGAGAGAAACAGGTTGAAGGTTTCTTAGTCTTTCGACATAGAAAAGGTGATGTACAAGTTTTCTGTAGAAGATGGTAAACCAGTGAAGATTCCCCTTACTGGTCATTTCATGTTCTCCAGCGAACAATGTTCTAGAACGGCTGAGGAGAAGAAGGAAATGGAAAAGGTCCCTTACACTAGTGCGGTTGGATCAGTCATGTTCATGATGGTAAGCACTAGACCCGACATTTCTCAGGCAATTAGAGTTCTCAGTAGATTTGTGAGTAATCCCAGAAAGGAGCTTTGGCTAGGGATGAAGTGGTTGCTGAGGTACTTGAAGGCTCGGTTGCAGGCAGTGGTAGCACTCTTAACAACTGGAGCAGAGTACATATGATTACACCTAAAGTATAACGCGATAGTTGTAGCACAACTTTGTGGTGTCAATTCCACAGGGAGACAAGCGATCTACAAGAGAAAGTGCAAACCTTAAAACGAACGATAAAAGTTAAACGAGAGAAATTGAGTTTTGATATTGAAGTAATGTGAAGTAGTGTAAATATAATGGATAAATAACAAGGGTCCGGGAATCCTCCCTAGGTTCATTGCCTTATTCCAATTTTGATTCAATTGTATTTATCTCGATTGCAAGTTTCACATCCCAAACAAGCAATCGACAAATATTCAATCAAGCACATATATAAACCCTAATGTAATTGATATGTCATGTTCATGATGGTAAGCACTAGACCCGACATTTCTCAGGCAATTAGAGTTCTCAGTAGATTTGTGAGTAATCCCAGAAAGGAGCTTTGGCTAGGGATGAAGTGGTTGCTGAGGTACTTGAAGGCTCGGTTGCAGGCAGTGGTAGCACTCTTAACAACTGGAGCAGAGTACATATGATTACACCTAAAGTATAACGCGATAGTTATAGCACAACTTTGTGGTGTCAATTCCACAGGGAGACAAGCGATCTACAAGAGAAAGTGCAAACCTTAAAACGAACGATAAAAGTTAAACGAGAGAAATTGAGTTTTGATATTGAAGTAATGTGAAGTAGTGTAAATATAATGGATAAATAACAAGGGTCCGGGAATCCTCCCTAGGTTCATTGCCTTATTCCAATTTTGATTCAATTGTATTTATCTCGATTGCAAGTTTCACATCCCAAACAAGCAATCGACAAATATTCAATCAAGCACATATATAAACCCTAATGTAATTGATATGAATTACTCTTTACTTTCGATTTAAGCACACATGACCTATCCTATAGATTTATCAAGAAATGACAATATATCTTTAATGACAATATCGTTGTAATGGACAAACCTAAAAGATAAATCTACCGGACTTAATCATACCCAAACAACGTCACATAAGAAAAGCATGACTAGACTTATATGGAGAAGAAAGATACAATCACCGGATTAAGAGATAAATCTTCTAATTAAATTAAAGAGTAACTCATACAATGTTTTGATAATAAATCCAAACTACAATTGAATCAATAATGGAAGATAAGAACAACTACACCTAGGGATTCATCCCTTCGCCTTGCTTGGAGATTAGTTGACAATGGGGGAGAATGTGGCAGCCTTCATGATGTTTTCCCCGGCCTCTTGGCTCTTCAATGAATCTCTTCTCAAACTTGAAGTGATTTATTTATAATACGAAAGGTCCAAGGGTGTTTTTAGGGTTTAAACAATCATGAAAGTCCTAATTAGGTCATAATTCGGAGAAAGGGATTGTGTGGGCGCCGTACCTCTCATCAGTGGGCGTCACACCTTTCATCAGTGGGCTTTCTTCTTGCTTCTGGAGGCCGCACCTCTCATCAGTGGGCGCTGCACCTCTCATCAGTGGGCACTGCACCTCTCATCAGTAGGCGCTGTACCTCTCATCAGTGGGCTTTCTTCTAGCTTCTGGAGGCTGCACCTCTTATCAGTGGGCGCCACACCTCTCATTGAAGCTTCTTTCTTACTCTTTTGGCTTGGTTCTGGAGGCCGAGGCTTGGATATTTTCAGGCCACAGCGCACACATTCAAGACTTGATTTTTCTTCATTTGTCCTTCCACAACTATGCCTTCACTTCGGTATGCCTCGAGTCTTTATGCTTCAAGCAACGATAACTTTTCCTCCTCTTTTGACTTAAAGTACCTGAAAACACACCGAAATAGATCAATGATCCAAAAATGATACTTTAGAGTTGTTAACGTATAAAAGTGTAATTAAAACCTAGATCAACCCTAAAGTGCGAACAATTAAGTACTGTTAAGATGTATTTTATGACTCTCATCGACATAGCGGCTACGGAAGCCATAAAGGAGGCTATGTGGTGCAAAGGGTTGTTAGAAGAGTGAAAAGTCCTAAAAGAGCAGGTGATGGCGTCTTCGGATAGCTAAAGTGCGTGGCACTTGTGTAGGAACCCGTTGTTCCATGAGAGGACTAAGCATATGGATGTTCGGTATCATTTCATTCGGCAAAATGTTACGGAAGGATGCATTCATGTAGACAAAGTCGCAACGGAAGAAAATCCTGCAGATTTAGGTACCAAAGTTCTACCTCTAAGTAAGTTCAATCATTGCCTTGGACTTCTTAGGATTAGAATTGGTTGATATGGTGACTCAAGTTGATTTGGATCCTGAGTTCTCTGCACAATGGGTTCAGGTTGACAAATGTAGAGATTGTTGGTATTTGTCTAAGGATTAAACGGGTTGAAGAAATGAAGCTTCATCAAGCCTTGGCACCTCACCCCAGGAGGTGTGCACCTCACCTCCCAACAAGGCGGAGTCTTCTGCCTAGGTGTGTGTCACACCTCAGGAAGGGTGTGTCACGGCGCCCAAAAGGTGGAGGTAGTGTGCCCTGGCTTGAGCCGCGGCCTGCCTTATTCTGAGCCGCGGAGCCAGGCACACCTGATGCTTCCTGATCAGCACTTTGGATTGATGTGTGAGGCTTTATCAAAATGAACAGGATCACTTAGACTTGTTAAAGGGCTATGATTGATTGGTCTTCAAGATCTAAGGGTTGAGATTGTCTTCAAGATTGGTTCAAGAAGTGGTTACACTGTATAAAGGATTATCTAGGAGCAATTCAAAGGGGAAGAGTGCAGTGCAGAGTATGTGTGAAATAGAACACATGGTGTGTGAGAGTGCAAAGACACAAAACAGACAAGAGAGACTCATTCAAGAGAGGTTGGTTGTTTAGAGAGAGAGTAGTATAGATTGGGGATTCAAGGGCCTTGTAGGTGGAATTTTCTTGGGGAAAATTCCAGGGTAACTCAAGTCTTTATCACTTTCTTTTCTTTTCTTTCATTCTTCAAGAACTAGAGGTTTCTTGAAGAGATGTTGCTATAACTTGTAAGAACTTAATGATTTAGTGCAGAGGGCTCGGAGGATCTCACGGGGACGTAGGCACATTGCCGAACCTTGATAACAATTGTTGTGTTCTTTCTTTGATTGGTTTGATTCCTATTTTGTTTCAGTTTTATTACAAGTCATTCTAGACTTGGCGTTTGGAAGATCACCACCTGGGCATCTTGAAGATGATTTCCAACATATTACTTAACAAATAAAAACAATGTGTACAAAATCATAACATTTATCTACGTTAAGAAGGAAAAACTATATTCTAAGTCACGATGTTTACTCCCCCTTAGTCTAAGTGTTCTTTGAAGGTTAAAAACAAATGGAAAAGGATGTTTTTAAGACCATTTGATCCAAATTTATAAATTTTAATTACCTTGGGGTGTTCTAGAAGGAGTTACAAACTCAAAAGTACGAAAAACTTTGGTTATTTTTGAAAAAATGGTTGACCTAGTTGACTGCCCTAAGCTTCCAGTCAACTGGAAATTGGTTCAGAAGCTTCTACCCATTTTACCAATTGACTGGGTACCTTATCCTACTCGACTGGTACCTCTAATACAGCCCCCAATTGACTAGAGCAAAGCCACCAGTCGATTAGTCATACGTTTCCAGCAAAAAACAAATTTGGAGAAAAATTAACTTTTTACCTCAAAAATCCCCTTGAATCCTCAAGAAACTCCCAAATATTTTAGAATAAAAATTTTTCCTAAAGTTTTAAGATAAAACTCCACAATACTCATAGCAAAAATCTAATGATAAAAGCTTTAAATCAATAAACCTAACACAACACACATTCTTGAAACAAACTCTTTTCTCAAACTTTTCTTTAAGCAAAACTTTCAAAAAATAAAATCTCTAGTTTAGTAAACAAGCTTGATGATTTAAAAGTAAAGAATAGCAAGATTTTACCTTGATTGACTAAGATTTCCCCAATTTTTCCTTTTTCCTCTCTCTTTTTTCCCTTTTCTCTCTTTTTCCCATCTCTTTCTCTCATCTTTCTCGGTTCCTCTAGAAAATTCCAGCATAATATGGTCTTTCTCTCCTTCTCTCATCCTATATATAGGCGAAGTCTCTCTTAATTTTAAAACTACCATTCCACTTTACAAATTTTTCATAACCTACTTCAAACACTCTTTAAAATTCAGAAATTCTCCCAATTCAAGTTTTTTATTGCTAAAACTCAATTTATTTACTTGTTTCCAAGTCCTACACATCGAAGAATGAGTTTATTATGACTCAAATCTAAATAGGCACACATTTTACACGTCAAAACAGAAACCATAAAATTAAAATATTCTAATTAAGGTATCGGGCTCCATAATTCTCCACCACTAATAAAAATTTCGTCCCTGAAATTTCCTTAACCATGGTTCACAAAACATCTGGCTTATTACCTTCCTAAATCTGTCTCACATTCTCAAATAAACTGCTCAAGTTCTCTATTTTTGTCAAAATTTGACATTACAAGATTAAACTCCTATCTCACCACCACTTGAACTTTTTCTACATCATTGATAACCATCTGATTAATAGAATGATTTAACATACTATTTTAATAAACTCCGTCTGATCTTTCTAGAAACTCTTTTTATTTAATAAGCGGTACTCATCCTTCTATCAATTACTCATCCCTATAATCCATTATTTCTCCTCCATTCAATTCTTTGATTCACCTAGTTAGTCCCTTAACTACACAATCTTAAACAACTCTTTACTCAAATCACTCACTCTTTTCTTTACTTCTTTCACTTGTTTTTCCACCCAAAACTAAAATTTCTACTATCTCACACTTCCCTTTGAATCTTTCTATTTCTATCTCACTTCATGCTTCAAGGGTCTTAAACATGGAATAACTTTAATCATTTGTCTCTTCTAAGATACCTTTCTCTTATTATTTAGTAGTTTCTTTTCCAACTAAATATGGCAACTTAGATTCCATTAGTAGTATTACCAAACATTTTCATACTCAGTTCAACTTAGTTATTTTTCAACTTTTCAGTTTTTCACTTCACAGCTCCAAATTCACCTATGAAATAGAAATATTCATTAAACCCTTTACAAATTAACTTCTTAATCATTCACAAGAATTTCTAGCATTGTTCAAACAAAAGGCTTCATTTAATAATTTACTCTTTTTACTCAACGCTTCTTTTAATTCTAATCCATATTTCTCTCTCGTTATTTCCATCAACTTTAATTCCTCCATTTCCTTCACCACGGTTTATAAATCAATTAAATCCTATGTAACTCTCCAATTAAAGGATGAGAGATCGTACACTCTGACTTGCTATCCTGACGACCTAAAGACAGGGTTATAGTTTCTCCTTGACCTTGATGTTACCTAGATAGTAATTCATTAAGGGGTCTATATCTCCCAACTTTTCTAAAATAGTATGAGGAGTATAGTGGGTTTTGAACTAGACTTGAGAAAGCACACCAGGTATATTAGGGATGATGGGAAAAATAAGGTGAAGATGCTTAGATGGTTCTACAACCTCAAGAAGCACATCGGCAAGGGGTGGTACTAGGAATGGTAGGAAGATTCTTGATAACCTTTCTTTGAATGAATACTAGAACAAAAAGTACTTCTTTATTAAGGGGCCAGAGTTTTATTAGGTTTTGCTAGAGTGGAATTCTAAAGACATTCCTGATCAGAAGCCTCCAGTGTTGACTCTTGAAGATCAGACGACGGTCAATAATGTTTTGGGTTCCAAACCTAGGAAGTCTAATAAAGGCTTGATTGATGAGTAGCTATGAGGACCTTTCAACTTACTCTTTATGATCATTCCCTTCCTGATGGTAGTAGATAGTTCCTTTTTAATGTTTTTGATACTTGCATTTTCTGATTTGGTTTATGACATTATTGACTTTGGTTCCTTCTGTTGCAACTGATGCTATGTTAAACCTTGTTGAAGTGGCCAAAATGGCTCGTGAGAAAGGCTACCGAGAAAAAGAAAGCCAAAATGAAAAAAGCCTCAAGTTTAACAAACTAATGGGCAAAAGGTTGTGGTGCAATAGACTGAAGCGAGGAGGTCTGAGGTCCCTCAAAGAGGTGAAGTGGTGGTAGTTGGTAATACTTTCTTCTAGTATTGCAACTGCTATTGTTCCACTTTCTTTTACTCTTGTCGTGGCACCTCATTTGGCATAGTTACTCCTATTGTGGCACTTGCTTCCGCTCTACCCTTTATCTTCTGTCGATGCTGCCACCGGGACTCATGCTGTTAAGAGCTCTGATTTAGAGGATTCCAAGGTGTACATATCGAACTAGAATGTTAGGCCTACGGACTCCGCATTTGAGGATGGAAGCATGGTCTGTCAACTTCTCAGCAGTTCGGTCTTACCTTTTGATGAAGTGATACCGAAAGAGCTCTCATCTCACTAGCTGATGGGGAAAACACTAAAGACCTAATATAAGGTGAGATATGAGGTCCTTAAACTTATAAAATGTTTATTCATCTTTACCTAATATGTTCTAGCCGAGTTGATTTTGGTGCATTCTGGCCTGTTTGCCTTGTTTTTTAATGACTCTCTCTAGTCCATGAGTAACACTGTTAATGGACTTCGAGAGAGTGAGAAGAATTATCAAAAGCAGCTAGAGGATAGTGGGGAACAACTAAAGATCCTCGCCAGCCAAAACAACTAGTTGAAGTCTGAAAGAGGGAAGCTCCAAGCCTCCTTGGCCATGGTTGAAGACAACTGCTAGATTGCCCAAGAAAAGGTCGAACAGCTAAAGGTTGAAGTCTCCAAACTTTAGGAAGTGGAGGTTTAGTTTGGAGCTGAAGTGAATCACCTCTACGGGTGGAGGGAGAATTGAGGGCTGAATTGGAACATCTTTGAGGGGTTGAGGGAGAACTAAGAGCTTAACTAAACCAATCTAGAACTTTTGCCATGGAAAACTTCCACAACTCTGAAGCCTTCAAGAGTGAGTTGCTAAAAGAGGCTTCAAGAAACTACATCGTGGGGTTCAAAGCAACTAAGAGAGGGAAGATAAGTGTTGGCTGGATTAGGCTAGTTTGGAGATCCCTGAGGACTTGAGGAGTAGGCAGGAGCTAGAGAGGAGGTGACCGAGGTCCAAACTGAAGATACCAGGAATGAGGAGTAGTAGTCTTAAGCTTAGGACTTTCCTTTTCTTTTCCTTGTAACTTTGGCCTTGAAGCTCACTATTTGTAGTTATATTTTTAAGGAATGAAATGTTTAGTTTTAAATCTTTTGCCTTTTTGTTTAACCTCTTTTGAAGAGTAAAATCTTCAAGATTTTTACAAGTGTTAAGACTTCAGTCTTATCTTTTTTTATCTCAGCTTGAGTTGATTAATGGATTTGAACTGGAGTTTTTCCAAGTGTGGGACTTCAGTCGCTAACTTCAGACTTTCTACGGTGCTTTGATCTTGGATTGGTTTCGACTTCAGTGCTTTCTTTTCACCTTAGTTAGGGAATTCTTAAGTGTGTGGTGAAGAGTTAAGCTTGACTAAGACTTCTTTGTAGTGTCATTCTCTCTTTGGTTTCTAAAGCTCTTATCTTCTTCGGTCATGACAAACTTGTCTACTTGGATAAGATAGGTTGTTAGAGAGTTCACTGGATTTTTGAATAGGTAATGGTTGAATTCAGAGGCTCAAAGTCTATTAAGAAAGTCTATTACTGCCACTTTCTGGTCGGGTTTTCTGATTTCTACCATGGTTGTTTTAAACCGAGTTATGTACTGATGCGTTTAATAGCTCAGAAAAATTATTGATTCGAGTTTAAGACTAGACTCCTAAAAATATTGCAAGAATTGAAATAAAGAAGGAAAAGGAATACAATACCTTATATATGCCATGAATGATGAATATAAGAGGTAATCAACTATCATTCTAACGAACTAATTAACCAACTACTAATAACTAACTAATCTTTCTCTAAAACTAATTTTATTTGTATCATGTACTCCTTGAGAGGTTCATCAACTTGTTGGATGAAGCTGAGTAGACTCTCTACCATCCTTCTTGGTTCAAGGCAGCTAAAGAAGTAAGTTACAAACTGTTCACTTAAGTCTTTGAAAGAATTGATTGACCTTGAGGGATGACGTGAAACTAAGTCCATTCCACTTTTCGAAGTGTGATTGGGAAAGCTCGGTACAATACTGGTTCCGAATGTCCATGGATGAACATTAGGGACTTGAAGGTCTCCAAATGAACAGGGGGTAAGTCTTCTCTTTGTAGGATTCGGTTTTTAGCATCTCGAAGTTGTCAGGGACAGCTATATCAATGATTTCTCGTGAGAATGGGTTTTTTAGAGGCCTGATCTCGTTTAAGATGTTTAGCTTACCGGTTTTTAGAGTGAGTCGGTTAATCATTTACCTCAGTTACTGAGAGACTTCGAGCAGCTTTGAGTTCTTTGTGCCTCCTTTGAGGTCGAGAGTCAGATGCAAACTTCTCTTCATATTGTTTCAAAATCGATCGAACGTTGGGCTTGGGTGCTCTAGTGTGTCGAGTTTGGCTTCGAACATCTTGTTTCCAATCAGGCCTGTACCAATACTCATGTCAACTCGAGGTTTTTGAGTTTTTCTTAATCTTATCTGGTTACAACCGTGCTAGTTTCTTGGTGACGAGCTGATATTGACTGAACCCGAGCTAGGTCTGCTACCAACTGTATAACCATGGAAGTTAGGTGGTCACACCAGTGATTGAGCATTTCATGCTTTGCTCTGCACAGTGGAGCTAGGAGATCTTCAATGAAGTCAATTTTTATGGGGCTTGATTAAGCCTAGTCATCATGGGCCTCAAGATTTTGGTGACTTCCTGAGGCTTGGTGAGGATTATGCCCATCTGTGTGCCCTATGGTTGTCATGCTATTTCTCTCTTCTTTGGTGGGGAGCTAAATGGGGCTCCTTAAGGCTATAGTTGAGGGTTTTCTTTAGTGGCATCGTAAGATAAATTTTTTTGTTCCCACAGACAACGCCAATATGTTGATGCCAAAAAAAAAGGGGTAGTCTTGTCCACTGGTTTTGGATTTAGGCGTGAGCAAACGGTTAAAATGGTCGATTCGGTCAATTAAATATTTTAACCGATTTTTTTTTTTGTCAAATTTGTTTTTAACTGTTTCGACCGAATTAACCTAAGTATTTCAATATTAACTGACCTAATTAATTTTGGTCAGTACAGTCGTTAATTGGTTAACCAATACTATTTATATAATTAAGTTTTTTTAATTTATACTTAAGTTTTTTAGTTTATTATATTATATTTATATTTAATCTATTAGTAATATTAAATATTAATATTAATATTAATTAGTCAATTAAACGGTCGAAACGGTTAAAAAAATTAACCGCTAACCGACCGATTAACAGATATATCTTATTTGGTTAACTGAATTTATACTAATTTAACCGATTAACCGAATCGGTTCAAAACAGTCGGTTAATTAGTTTTAGTGAACACCTCTACTTGGATTAATGAAGAAAGAAACTTTGTGTTGACCTCATTCTTGTGCTTATATCAGTGTGATACACGAACCCCTGCAAAGAAAGCCACCCGAAGTTGGGTTCTCCAGGGAATAACCCTCCGATGGTTAAGGCAGTAGGTGTACCAAAGTGAAGTAAAAGAAAGTAGATGTACTGAAGTGAAGTATAAGGAAGGGCTTAGGGAAATACTGAAGTGGTAGAGAGAAAGTCAAAGTGGTGCTGGTTGTAAAAAACCTTATTCTCTTATGAGGGTTTCAGTCCCTTTATAAAGGCATTGAAGATCCTCTTCCTAAGGTCTTGAGTGGGGTCCCAACAGAGATGCGATTTTTGTTCCTTGAGCTTTGTGTGATGCGACCTCTATTGACTTAGGATAAAATATTCAGACTTAGGGCGATGATTTCATCATTGCGTACTTAGGGAGATCTAACCCCTACACAGCCCAGGGTGGTTGGTCATCAATGTGTGTCCACACGTCCAAGTCTTACTGGACCGATTAATTTTACCAACATCAAGTAGTAAGGAAGCTGATTATATGATAACACTTTGAATTTTGCAAATCAAAGTTTTCTTAGCTTTGTATTTCTATTCAATGCCAATGGTGATAAGTAATTCTAGTAAGGAAGTTGATCATCTGCAATGGTTGAAAGTATAAATAGTAAATTGGAGAAAATGTTATTATATAAAGAAACAAATACCAGATTAAAAAAGGAGAAAAATCGTGCTATAAAGAAAATAGTATATTGTGGAAGTAAAAAAAAAAATTATTCTTTGACCAAAAAGGAGTAAAAATGTTAAATGTCTAATTATACTTGAAAAATGTAGCTGTTGTGACATAACAAAGCCAATTGTGACATTAACACTAGCCAAAAATAAAAGAGCTTCTTAAGTAAAAGTTGCAAGAGCTAATAAATTACATAATATATAAAACATTTGTGCTGATGTAAGAAGTAAATAAGCAAAGGAAAATCCCTATAAAAAAATAAAGAAACAATTTATTTTTTCAAAACTGAAGTCATTAGAGGCTAAGAAGGGAATTTTTTTGTTTATTTTTCTTCCGATTGAACGAGAGACCACCATCACATGTGACGAAATAGGGAGGGAAGCCTATAGGGCCTGTTTGGTTGGTAAGATTAAAATGAGATTGAATTATTTCAGAGACAAACGCGTTGGGCAAGACATTTTGCCCCAAATAGGCGATGTGTAAGCCTCGAGGCGTTTGGGCGTTTCAAAATTCTAATAAAATAATAATAAGTTGAGTAAATCCTACTTTTAGTCCATTTAGTTTGCTTTGTGTCTTTATTGGGTCTCTGAAGTTTAAAACATTGCTATTGGGTCATTTAAGTTTGATACCCATTCCAATTAGGCCTTTCACCCAAATGATTCTGTTTCAATAACTAGTGATTCAAATTTATATGGTATGTGCATGAAAGTTCCTAAAGCCAAGAGTCGTTGAACTTTATTTGGAGCATAGGGTTCTAGTTGATGTAATGGAAGACCAGTTAAATAAGGTTGATGAAGATGTGAAGATAACAAATGGTGTGAGAATTTGATGAAACTTTTTTTGACTATACTGTTGAACCTAATATGAATGAACTTGTTGTAAATGAACCTACTGTGAATTAGTATACTGTGAATGAACCTGTTGTGAATGAGATTATTGGGTCATTTAGTTAAATGACTTGATTGGAACGAGTAGCAAACATAAAGGATCCAAGAGGGACGTTTTAAACTCTAGGGACCCAATAAGGACACGAGGCAAACTAAAAGGACAAAAAATAGAATTTACTCTAATAAGTAATTAATTAAAATAATATAAATTATATAGAAATAAAAATATAATAATTTAAATTTAAATTGATTAATTTTCAATAAATTTTAATACTTTATTAACTCTCTAGAGCATATAAATTATACTTGTAACCTTGTAAATATTTATATATACATTATATAATTTTTATTCTTATATTGTTGTAACTTGTAAGTGATTAATTAAATAGTTTGTAATTATTATTAAACCAAATAACATGAAATACATATTTATGAAGTGCGATGATATCACAACTAGAACAACTAGTTCATCGGTTAAGGTTTATATTTCTACTCATTTGGGCAAGGGTTTAAGCATTAGATTCGTATTTTTTTTAAGGCTTTTAAAAAGCTTCAACTAATTTTCAAGGCTTTTAGAAAAACTTCAATAGAGTGTATGTCCAAAAAGTGTTCTGTAAAGCCTATACCCTTGATGTAGGGGTAAATTGATCAATTAAAAATTGATATTATAATCATCATGCATATATATACAAAGTGATTTTAAACTCAAGTTTGAAGTAAGAATTTGAAAATATATTGAAGAAAATGAGTTAAAAAGCATAACAGTAGTGAAAATTAAAATTTTAAGGCTTCAAAAGGGGTGTCGATCGACTCGTAAGTTGAATGGTAACCTGACCAGTCGACTGGGCGGTCGACTGGTAACTATTGGGCGATTGACTGGTAACTTAGGGGTGGTTGACCTGTAAGTCAATTGGTAACCTGACTAATCGACGAGTAACCTGACTAGTCGACTGAGAGGTTGACTAGTAACTACTGAGCAACTGACTTGTAAGTCAATCGGTAAGTAAAATTTTTAGTATGTAAAGATTTTTCACGACCAAAATTCATTTCTTCTTCATTTACACTCTATTTTCTCTCTTTAAAATTCTCTCAAATACTAAAGAATTAAAGGATTTCATAAACTATTGTTGAATTCAATTGATTCAATGATTGATTTCGGGAATTTCTAAGAAAAGCTTTGTGAAGGTAATTTTTACTATTTTTATTCTTCTATATAAAAACTATGATTTTAAGAGTATAAATCCTTATTTTTTTCTTATAAGGATTTGAATTTGATGGAAGATAAAAAGGAAATGAGTTTAACTGGAACTTTAAATTTGAAACTAAGATGGAGCATGCATAAATATTCATGAATTTAACCTAGTATAGGGTTTGAAATAAGTTGTGAGATAGTGAGATTAGTAATCATATTTTGGTTAGGTGGAGGTGAACCATTTGGTGGTATCGTTGAGAGGAGCGCAAAAGGTAAGGAGGTGATCCACAGATAGTGTTAGTGCTTCGTGGTGAGTTCAGTTTACTATTAGTAAGTGAGAAGAACTTAATATATGAATAAAACTTAAAATGAATAATATTATGAGAAAAGCTATTGAATATATTATGAATATGTTTGATTTGATGGAATACATTATATAAATAGGCATTTATATTTAAGATAAGTATGATTCATGAAATGATTGAAAATATGAATATATGATAAGTTGATGAAATTGTATCCTTGAAATGATAAGTAAAATTCTTATGACAAAAAATGAGATTTTAGGAAAAGAAAACCATTTGATTTATATGATGATATGCTATGTTTGCTTGTATATGTTTATTCATATGCATTGTTGGGCCATTAGAGAGATTGAGTGTGTGGTCCCGGGAAAGACCAGAACTATGGCTTGTCTGGATGTAAACATGTCAACATGTGGGGAGACATCCCCAAATGTTGTACTAGAGACTAGTATGGATACCCAAAAATGGATTAAGTTAGCCATACTTATGATAGTATGGATGAGATGTGAAAAAGAAAATGAAATGATGAGTGTGGAAGTGAGAAGAAATGATTATGCATTCATGTTTATTTATTTGCAAATATTGAGATGTTGAAACACCAAGATGATTATATATATTGTGAGGAAATGAATATGAACCTCATGATGAGGTAATTGTGATGAAGAGATGATGAAATGATATTAGAAATGAAATTTATAAGTTGATTGAAATGTTTGAAATTATATCAGAAATGATATCTGTATGATAATTGAAATACATGAGAAATGATGTGATATGAGAATTGATGATTGAAAGGAAGCTTTGAATTATCGATGCAAATTATGATTTAATTATGACTAGAAGTATACAAATCAAGCACTTCTAGTAAATTGAAATTGACTGAGCTTGTGAAGTTCATTTCCCAATATTTAAATAAATTTCAGGCCGCAGGTAGGATCGATAGATTCTTGACTTGAGATTTAGAGTAATTATCTAGGTAAGTCCTCATGGTTGGCATCTTCAGACAATAAAAGAAAGAAAGAAATGAAAAGAAAAGAAAGGAAGAAATGAAAAGAGAAAAATATATGTAAAAAATGTCTCAGTCCTATATATGTACATGTATAGTTGTAAATGTTTTTGTATTTTTGTAATTGTTCTAAATGAAAGAGTTGTATCTTCTTTGTAAAAGAGTTAAGGCAAATGTTGTAATTACTTTCAAATAATTAAGGGTAAATTACAGTTTCATACCTGAGTTAGGGGGTAATTACAGAAACATACTTGAGGTATTTGAAATGATGGTTTAATACTTGAGGTTTGTTAGGAACATTACAGAAACATACCTTCGTTATTGAACCCGTTAGTTAAGCATTAAAATTTTGGTCAAATGCCAGGCCACATCATAAAAACTTTTGAAAACCCCTTAATACCCTCAAATGAACTTAGTTAAAGTTGTACAACTCCGCTCTTCTTCCCCAAAGCTTCAGTCAATGTTGTAGAACCCCCCCCCCCCCCTCTCTCTCTTCCCAATGTCTCTCCCATTTCTTCCTAAATCCTCTCATTTCTTCCCAATATCTCCGTTCAGTGGCATTCTTCTTCCCCATACTGCAAAACCACTCTTCATCGTCATCCTTTCATCTATGTCACTCTTCATCATGCAATTTCATGTTCCCAAAATCAAGTATATTTCATCATCTCTCTTTCTCATCCATTTCCCCTTTCTATTTAGTTTTTGGTTTTCGTTTGCATAAGTTTCAAAATGTAATTTTTGGGTTTCAACACAAATTTGTTGGATTTGAGGAAATTCAAAATAATTTCCAATTTTGATCTAATGAAATTTCAGATTTTGTTGTTATTTATTGTGTGTTTTAGTGTAGTATTTAGTTACAAATTAGATTCATTTGATCCTTTATATGCTACTAATATTGTAGGTGCAAAGAATGTCTTCCTCAAGTTGTAATGGCAATGTTGTTGATTTGAAATTATTGAATAAATGGTGTAAATGTGTTTAAAAAGCCTTAGTGAGGATTTCTAAATCTGACAAAAATAAGAACAAGCTCAACTATTGCTGTTACGATAGGAGCTGCGGATTTTTAGGCTGGTCCGACAAATCTGTCTCTTCCTGCGTTGACTGCAAACAATTCAGTTGCTGCTATACATTTATCCAACTCATATTTACAAAGAGAAATTAAAAGTGTGAGGGAAGATTTTAGAAGATTATATAGAAGATTGATTGCTTTAGAAGATGTTGTTGGAGCAAATAAAACGTTATTAGTTGCTACTCTTATTTGTAATGTTGTTGTGCCTATTTTAGTGTTTGGGTTGTTACTGAAGGAGTGAATACTATGTATTGTTATTTTTCTACTGACTTCTCTTGTAACTTTTTGGTTAAAGTAATGAATGAGTATTTCGAAAGCAACTTGAATTCATTTCATGGTTCCCAAGTACACTATCTCGAGACAAGAAAAAGCAAATGAAAAAAGTGGCAAGCACAATAGAATACTAGAAGTATGCATAACAAAGCTGATTAAATAAGTCTAGCAGATTATATTGTGCATATACAAATCACCCACTGTTTAAATATGGCTCTCTAAAAAAGCACATAAAATATCCTCTATGCAAACATACATTATCATGTGCATATATACTCTACCATCAATAGGGTATGAAACCCTAAAAAAACTACATATCCAAAAGATGATATATCATCAATAGGATCAAAAACCTTTAAAATTACAAAATGAAACTTTATTTTTTGTTCTACTAAGAAAAAACTTGTTGTTTCTACTCTGCTGAGTTCCATTGTTGTTGACACTAGAGTTGTGTCTTGTCACTCTACTTGTAGCTTGAGATTCTTTGGTTCTGATAACAAACTGCACAACCAATAATATGTTAGTCCTATATAATACATTCAAAGCACACAACCACCATATTTAAACCATACTCATACCACATTAAAAAATAAATAGAACAATTACATTGAAATCAAATACACCACATACTTACTGGAAAGTTTAGTGGGGTAGGTCTATACACATACTTTTCCTTCAGGACATATGTTACCTTCCCTTTGCCTTTATCAATAGCACCCCTCCCACCACCTGGCCCAGATGCCCTAACAGATCCAACCATTATTCCACCATCACCATAGCTAACTCTCTTTCCTCAAACACCTCAGCCAGATCCTTGAAGACCACCCCTGGACTCAATCTCTGATCCATCCCTCCCCCCTTCTCTGCCACTACTAGAACTAGAACCACCAACAAATTTATCCCTTCCCCTTCCTCTCCCTCTCCCTCTGACAGTACCAACAATAGCAGATCCATTAGTCCCCCCTCCTCTACATCTACTTCTAATAGACCCACTACTACCAGCAGCAGCAGATCCATCTGTCCCCCCTCCTCTACCTCTCCCTCTCCCTCTAATAGAGCCACTACTACTAGTAGCAATAGATCAATCACTCCCCTCTCCTCTACCTCTCCCACTAATAGAGCCAGTACTACCAACAATTGTAGATCCATTAGTCCCCCCTCCTTTACATCTCCCTCTAACTGAACCACTACTATCAGTATTAGCATATCCATTCATCCCCCTTCTACCACCTCTTATTGTAGTAGAATGAAAACCACCTTTGCCTCTTCTTGTTCCTCTTCAAAATGAGAATGAGGAGGTCTTATTGATGAAGCAGGTCTAGTTAATGAAGAAGGCACAAAAGTCAATCCAACTTTAGGATTTTCAACTTGTGAGTCCACCCTCCTCCTTTGATTCTACATAAAGTATTTTTTAAGTCAGTAAAAGATAATCAAGCACTTAATTATAATAATTAACATACAATAGGTAATACATATTACTTGGCCATTAGTTGTTCTACTATTTCTCTTCTTCTTCCTAGCAACATCTCTTTGGCATGTTCTTGAGTTGTGACCAAATTGTGAGCACACATTACATCTCACTGTGCATGATCTCTTCTTAACAGTAGCTTTATCTTCCTCTCTTCTTCTGTTTTTCCTTGACCTCCGAGGCATCATTCTCAATTACATCTACATTTACAATGGAAGGAGTGAAGTCCACCTCAAGCAATGGATGAGTGATTTCTGAGTATGCTTCAAGGCACTTCTTGACTCATCACATAAGTCCTCTAAATCTGCAATTTTTTATGTAATACACCTAACAACATACTTGTAAGGAATCCCATTTATACTCTAGTAGTTGCAATTGCAAGTTCTATTGCCCAAATCCACCACATACATAACCCCATCTTCATTAACTTGGTATTCATCTCTCATAGTAGGTATCAGACTACACCACCTCGCCGCATGTATTATTTTTTTCAACTTGTGATTCACTATAGGTGTGACCTTACCCTCTCATGTATAACTAGTGGCATACCTCTTATGAAGCCTTGACATCAACTTCAGCCTGACTATATCCAACATAGTTTGAATTGGTTTGTTCCTCAACTTAGTCACCCAAGCGTTGAATGACTTAGTGTGATTGTTTGTAATATGATGACTCTTGGATGTTGTGTCAAATCTGGAAATTTTTCAACTGACTTCTTTCTCCATCAACCAAGTCTAGGTAGCCTTAGAATGGCCCTTTAATGAATCCATTGTTTTCTGCCAATTGTCATGCTGATATGTTTTAGTTTCCCACCATAAATTTTGCCTTAACTCTAGGCCTGGATGCTCTAATATGAAATTGGCATATACATGTCTGGCATAGTTTTATGGTGTGTATATGGAAAGAACTTAGCAACAACATGCTCAAGTCCTTGCAAAGCAAAGCACATGGAAGAACATGTAGGATATTAATGTTAAATTCATAGTTAAGTCCATCAGATTCACATAAGCATTTCATTTAATTTTACACATAAGCATGACATTTATATTTACATACCTTTTTCTTGTCTAAAATTATTGTTAAAGGTCTCTTTTTGCTTCATTAACTAATGCACTCAGCTAAATGTTCGCAAAACATCTCCAACTATCCTTGGTTTCTATTTCAACTACTGCAAATGCAATTGAAAACATGCCATTGTTAGCATGTAGTATAATGATAGAATGTAGAATCCCTCCAAAAGGACCTTCCAATAAGCACCCATCTAGACCAATGAATGGTCTACAACTTTTCATTCAACCTATCTTTAATGCACTGTAACATATGAAGATCCTCTTGAACATTCCAAGAACATTCATATCTATTCTCATATGAAGTTCTATCCTAACCACTATCCTAGTGTTCTTCTTAATTAGTAACTCACCATACTTCCCAAGTTTGTGAAATGAGGAAGCATGAGTGTTGAGCTCGATACCTTAAAAATGAATATTTTATTTTCGATGTCTAGCTCTGATGCGTTTCGGTGTTTGAAATTCCTTTTAGTATTGGGATTTAAGGAACTTGGAATTAAGTAAATGAAATAAGAATTTAAGAGATAGAATGTGTCATGGGAGAAATGTTAAGTTTTAAAGAGTTTTGGGGTGGGTATTAGAAGAAAGGAAGAATTGAAGGTTGTTTGTGCAATTCAGGAAATAATTTAGTATAAATAGGGGTGAGGGGTTGAAAGACCAGCATTTTTTTACTGGAATTCTCTAAAAGTGCCGAGCAAGAGAAGAGAGAAAGAGAAAAAGAAAATAGAGGAAGAGAAAATGGAAGAAAAATAGGGAGATGAGGAGATTTCGGCTAAGGATCAAGGTAAAGATCCTTCTTTCCTTTCTTGTAATTCTTTAAATATGCTTTCTAAGTTAAGGATTTGAGTTTTTGGAGTATTAATTTGAAGTTTGGTTTAAGAAAAACTTGAAGAAAGTAGTTGTTAAATAAAGTTAGGTTTTTATTCTTTAGTGTTGATTTCAAGAGCTTTAAATCCATTTCTTTCACTTGGATAATGTAAATTTTTGGTTTTTAAACTCCCAATAACTTGTTTTTTGAAAGAATTTGAATATCTCATATAATGTATGAGAAATTTTGAAGAAAAAGATTGTTTTCGTAAAAAAAAAATCGAAAAGCCTGAACAGAAGGTTAACTGTCCAAAAAGAACAGCCGACTGTGTGGCTCTCGGACCAGGTGGCAATTAACTATCTAAAGGGACAATTGACTATGCTAGTCTCTAGATAGATTGCAGTCGACCATCCAAATAGACAGTCAACTGTCCAATGCTCTAAAGCTGTTTTTCAACCTTGTTTTTGAAAAATAAGTTAGTTTTCCTAAAGAATTTCAATCCTAAATCCCTCCAAAAATATTTTTAGCTTTAACACTTGATAAAGTTTGAAAGTAAAGGGTCTTGAAAGGATCTCATTTGCTTTAAACATTTCAGAATGAATTTAAAAAAGATTTAAATATGGAGGGGGAGAGTTCACAACTTAACTCATAATTTTTATGTTTGAGTGAAAAAATTAGTAGTGTGTTTTGGTATTAATTATTCATTTGTATTTGGATAATTATACTGAGAATATATATGATTATTAGGTGCGATTGAAGAGAAATACCAAAGCCTAGAAGAAAAACTCAAGTTGAGTTTTGGCTTGGTAAGGTGAGTACACCTTACTTTTAGTAAGTGTATTAGATTGTAAAAATTAGAAATAAAAATATTAAAAACATAATTGATGATGAAAAATGACAATAGTATAATTATAAGAAATGTGTGTGTATAGAAGATTTTTAGTATGAAAGTAATAAAGAATAATGTATTAAGAATTGTATAAATATATGTGGAGATATGAATGTTTAAGGTATGAGTTTAGAGATAAATTGATGTAGATGCGTTGAGAAATTGTGATGAAGATTATTGATTGGGTTGTTATGAAATTATGATGTGGTTGGTTGATAAATACTTGATTACGTATTCATTGCTTCATGAATGCATTTCACGCTATATATATAGTTAGCATACTATAAGAAGGGGGAGTGGTAAGATTGTAGTAGGTCACTTCCCACAAGGGGTGTAAGGTACCAAATGTTATTAGATGTACAAGACTCCTGAAGGGGATCAGATGTGATTTGATATGATGAGTGGACGTACCGGTACGTGCGGAGACATCCCTGTGATTATGAAATTAGCCCAATGAGGGACAGTGATATGATTGTGCATTTTATTGCATAGCATTATATTTCATGAGGGTTGTGTGTTGTGATTGGCCCATGAGGGTCGTGTGTTGTGATTGGCCCATGAGGGGCTTATGTTGCGACATGAGGGGCGAATGTTGTGATTGGTCCATGAAGGGTAAGAGATGTATTGAGCCTGGAGGGGTGTAAATGTTGTTGTGGTAATAGAAAGGCATTGAGATAGAAACATCTCATATGTTTGTTGACCTTATGTTGTGTGCAATGTGATAAGAATCATATGTTCGAATTTAAACTAAGAAAAGAAAATTTGGTGAACTTTTGTCTAAATGATAGTTTTCTATCAAGTAAATAAGAAAGTAATTAGAGAAAATTTAAGAATTGTATTACACGTAGTTAGAAATCAAATAATTTATACGTTGAATCTTGTAATTAAAATGATAATTCTTTTATTATAATTACTTATAGAATGTGTTTCTCACCAAGCTTCTAGCTCACCCCCTTTATTTTTTTACTAACATTTCAAGTAGCACCGGAAAATTTATGGTCAAAGTTTAAGGAGTCCTTAGAGGCTCTTGTCTATAGAATCCTCATCCTTTGGGTCTCTTTGCTAAGATTTTAAAATTATTTGTACTATGGTCAAGTTTTTGAAAGAAAATATTCGAGATTTGTAAATAGGAAAGTTTTCTTTTATTTGCGTTTAGCTGAAGTTTGACGTTTTGTAAAGATTATTTTGTTATAAATTTATGATTGCATAAACTTGTGATGCTTGAAAGAATGTTTGTATTTTTGGTGAGCTTTGTATGTCCACATATAGGTCTGGGTGCTCAAAGATAAAAGGTGATGATACTTCCTCAGGTAGGGCCAACCCAGGGATAGGTCGTTACAATAAGACCCTTCAACTTGTTCCTTAACCTTCTTTCTAGACCTATATAGATGTATCTGCTCTATATCAACCCTATATCTCTCTGTCAAAGTATTTATCATGAGGTCATAGTTCATAGTTGGATCAGGCTTAAGTTATGAAGCCAACTTCATGGTTATCCATGTCACCCTCACATTCTGATTCTTGGTAACTCTCATACAACTGTGGTGATTTTCTAAAGTATTTACCATAAATGTCCTTCCATCCAAAGTCGCATATGCATAAATTCTCTAGGCATAGTTTTCACTCTTGTATTCTGCACACACTCTTCTTGTGTCATTGAAGGGTTTCTTAAAGTTGTACCCACCTTGAACCCCATAATCAGCTAACACCTCCCTGAAGTGGACAATATTTGTAAATACATATCCAATCTCGAATTCAATTTTCTCATCCTCTCTAGGTTTAAACAGTTTTACACCCAATCTCCTAGACAACCTGAAATCTCTAGTTCTTTCAGTTCTACCTGTCTTTTAGCTCATCACAACTATAAACAAAATGAGCCTGGATCATTAAGCTTAGGATCTGAAGGTGGCTCACTATTAACATCTCTTTCTCTATCTTCATCTTCATTAGAAGCACAATCCACACCTTCTATCCACTCTTTATCAAATTCTGAAAAAAAAAAAAAAAAAAAAAAAAAAAAAAAAAAAAAAAAACTAGTTTCTTGTTCTGAATCAACCTCATAGTCCTCATCATCACCTTCCACATCAGTTTCTTCATTTTCATCATTAACTACTCCATTAGTGCCCCCTCCCCCAACTTCAACATCTTCATTTCCATCAATATCTACACCACCAATGTTTCCCCCACCATCAGCAACTTCATTTTCATCAGTATCTACACCACTAGTATTGCCCTCACCTTCAACATCTTCACTTCCATCATTCCTAACACCACCAATAGTCCCCACACCCTCACCCATAGACTGCATACCCTCACCTATAGTCCCCATACCCTCACCCACTTCTATTCTAGTAGATTGTACACTCTCATAAACCCTAAAAAATATCATCATCAAACCATTCAATTTCTACACCACTAATTGTCCCACTACCATCATCATTAACATTTACATTACTATTTTGAACCCCTGCATTTACATTACTATTATGAACCCTTGCATTTGCATTACTATTGTCAACATTTTCATCTATATTCACATTAGTTTCAACCCCAACATTTACATTACTATTCTCAACAGTTTCTACATCATTGAAATTAGTTTCCAACCCCTACCCCATTACTGTTTTCACCATCATTCAGATCATTTTCAACACCTATATTTTCATTTTTTTCATTTTCAGATTATCAAAATCATCTATACTGATTGGTACATCAGGTTTCATACCCCTGATATTAATTTGACCCACAACTACAATAAGGTCTAATTCTGTTACTTCCTCTCTCTAAAAATAAGCTAAACCAATGTCTCTATAACACCTAAACACACCATGCATATCATCATCAGTTCTATAATTCTACCAGTATTTGATGTAATTTTCAGAATCGATAACTTCAAATTCAAATTACTGAAGATGTCTTCTAGCAAATCAAGGTAGTAGTAGTGTCTCGAATCCATATAAATTTCACAATTGGGGTCTATATCATCCCAATGTAGAAGAACAACTTAAATTGTTCGTACATTGTAACTTGTAAAAGCAAATGAAGATGTTACAGGTTAAAATGATTCACGCTCAAAATAAAAGAACTAGATTAAAATAAAGGGTTATAGTTTTCAAAACCACCACCAAATTGACTAATGGAACTGGGTGTTCGAAACCATAACCATATTCAACTAACATCAAAATAAAATAACAAAAGTTCAACATGACTCACCAGTGCAATGAACTTGGTAACAATTCCAGATTCTTGCAATGATTTGTTAAATCAAATTTCATACATAAAACTCTTGAGGATTTCTACTTCTACAGCCAGTAATTACGGTTTACTGTTAAGAAATTTGGGGATTATAGGTTAGGGCTTCAACTTGGGGTTTTTCAGTTCTTTGAGTATCGAATGGAGAAGAAAGAGTGTGTGAGAAGAGAGAGTGAAAGTAATGTGAATACATCACGTGGGTTAGGTTAGATAATTTAAGGTGGGGTAACTTCAATATTCCTCATGCTCCATTATGATTTAACGAATTTTGTGAGGTGGACTTTCTGACAGGTATTAAACAGTTATTTGAAATATCTTATGTATGTTTATGTAATTATCCCCTAACCTCAGGTATAAAACTGTAATTTACCCAATAATTAATGCAATAGTTGTTGCATATATATCGTGCTTGGATCTAAAAAGTGACGATACCATCTTGAGTGGGCCTATCCAAGGTAAGTCGTTACAATTTTGGTATCAAAGATATAGGTTTTATGATTTTGTAAACTGCATAAAACAAATTGGTAAAGTGGAAATCTAAAATAAATTATTTTGATGTAGGCCTGAGGATGCCACATGGACGTGGTAGAACTAGAGCTAGAGTAGTGGGACAGAGAGGGTGTGGTAGGTCCCCTTTGTTTAGAAGAGATGAGGTAGAAGTTGATGTTAATTATGTCGTTCCTGAGATGGAACATGTTGATAGTGCACCTGGTACTAGTGGTACAATGAAGAATTCTAAAATTAAAAGGGACGAGTCAAGAGAAGCTCTTATTTAAGCTCTTGATAGATTGAATCAGGCAAATGGTAGAGCTGATAATCAATAGTGTAGATTGGATGAGTAGGTTAAACCAAATCCAGATATAGTAGTAGATCTTAGGAGGATTCTTGAGAGGCATGTGGTTCAGAGGGGAGAGGGTGGTTTTGATTAGGAGATACAAGGAGATAGTTTTGATACATTTATTAAATTGAAACCTCCATCCATTACAGAGTTTGAAAACCCATCTGAAGTAAAGTTGTGGATTAAACGGGTAGAATGTTTATTTAGAGTATTACCAGTAACTGATAGACAGAAGATTGCCTTTAGATCATTCTAATTAAAGGGTGAGGTTTCTAATTGGTGGGATGATATTTTCCTTAGGCTGAGTATGGATATAGATCAACCCTTAACCTGAAGTAGGTTTAAGGAAGTACTCTTTCCCAAATACTTTCCAGATACATTTAGATCTCAACAGGGGAGTGATTTAATCCAATTCAGACAGAATGTGATGAACATGGCTCAGTATGATGGTAGATTTATGGCCTTTTCTAGATTTGTACTAAAGCTAGTGAATACTGAGGAGAGGAAGTGTAAGAGATTTATTTATGTGTTGAATTTTGAGATATGTTCTAGACTATCCTATCTGAGGCATACAAATTATGCTGTGTTGGTGGATATGTCGTTTCAGATAGAGAATGACATGTTTGAGTCTAAAGGACGTCTAGAGTGGTTGAAGAGGAGTAGATCTGAGGGTACTAAAGGTGGTAGTATGGGGATGTAGGGAGGTCATCCATCTCATAGGAATCGTTCCTTTTCACAGGGACCCTTTATTCAGAGTCAGTAAAAGTAAAGTGGATCAATGGCCTCTATTGCTTAGAGTTCAGTTAGAGGAGCCCATGGGGTTAGAAAACAACCTATGGAAGTGGGAGGATTTAGTAGAGTTGGGAGTGTGCCACCAAGAGGATGTGGTAATGTTATATACGACAGAGAGAGTAGAATATGTTATCAGTGTAATCAATTACAACATTTGTCTCGGGATTGTCCTACTTTGATTTGTTTCGTTTGTGGTGAGGGTAGATATGGAGGTAAGGATTGTCCATTGAAGGTTAAACCATTTGATTTAATTACTACTGGGAGAGTTTGGAGAGGACAGTCAAGTAGAGGTGGGGGATCAAGAAATGTTCGGGCTAGAACTCAAGGTAAGGAACAATAGCTGAGAGAGGACATGGTAGTCAAACACAACCCAAAGAAAGCAGAGTGTATGCACTTACCCACCAGGATGCCCAAGATACACCTAATGTCATAATAGGTACAGTATTTATCCTGTTAGATTATTAATTGATCCAGGAGAAACTCACTCTTTTGCATGTAACTCTTTTATAAAGTCTATAAATTTTGATATCAAAGATATAGGTCTTATGATTTTGTAGACTGCATAAAAGAAATTGATAAAGTGAAAATTTAAAATAAATTATTTTGATGTAGGCTTGAGGATGCCGCGTGGACGTGGTAGAACTAGAGTTAGAGTAGTGGGACAGAGAGGGTATGATAGGCCCCCTTTGTTTAGAAGAGAGGAGGTAGAAGTTGATGTTAATTATATGGTTCCTAAGATGGAACATCTTAATAATGCACCTGGTACTAGTGGTACAGTGAGGAATTCTAAAACTAAAAGAGACGAGTTAAGAGAAGCTCTTATTTAAGCTCTTGATAGATTGAATCAGGCAAATGGTAGAGCTGATAATCAATAGTGTAGATTGGATAAGCAGGTTAAACCAAATCCAGATATAGTAGTAGATCTTGGGAGGATTCTTGAGAGGCATGCGGTTCAGAGGGGAGAGGGTGGTTTTGCTTAGGAGATATAAGGAGACTATTTTACTAGATTTATTAAACTGAAACCTCCATTTGTTAAAGAGTCTAAAAACCCATCTAAAGCAGAGTTGTGGATTAAACAGGTAAAATGTTTCTTTGGAGTATTACCAGTAACTGATAAATAGAAGATTGCCTTTAGATCATTCCAATTAGAGGGTGAGGCTTCTAATTAGTGGGATGATATTTTCCCTAGCCTGAGTATCGATATAGATCAACCTTTAACCTAGAGTAGGTTTAAGGAAGTATTCTTTGCCAAATACTTTCTAGATACATTTAGATCTCAGCAGGAGAGTGATTTTATCCAACTGAGGCAGAATGTGATGAATGTGGCTCAGTATGATGGTAGATCTATGGCCCTTTTCTAGATTTGTACTTGAGCTAGTGAATACTAAGGAGAGGAAGTGTAAGAGAGTTCTTGATGTGTTGAATTTTGAATACATTCTAGACTATCCGATTTGAGGCATACAAACTATGCTGCTGTGATACCCGTATAAAAAAATGGTAAAGAAGTACTTTAATAAATATGAGATAGAGTTAAAATAATAAATATATATATTTAAATATGAAAATTCAAATTTTTATAAAACAATTTTAAAAAAAATTCTGAGACGCGGACGTCCAGAAGAAGAATAAGGAAAAAAAAGAAAAAAAAAAGGAAAATGTGGCAGTAGGTGGCAACACCTACTACCAAGTGCAATTGGAAGCCTTGCATGTTTTATAGCAAGGCAAAAGCGTGGAGAGTTTTTGGGAGTGTAGACTGCTGATAAATGTTGAGCTACCGAAATTTTGTTTCAAATATATATATATATATATATATATAATTAGCATTTACCCAAATTTCGTTTAGTTTTTCTTCAAATTACTCTATTTCTTTAAACACTTGGAGACCGAAAGAACAAAATTTTGAAGGGGTTTACGGGGGAATTTTATAGAGAGTCATAGGAAGCTATAAGAAAAACAAAAGGTAATAATATAATGTTTATATTTGAATTTTTAGCATTCATGAAATTTCCCGAAATTCAAAGTGGGAATTTTCGAAGAGTGTAAATTATGGAGAATTGAAGAATAAATTAGAAATTTAATATAAATATTATATCAGGTGTTGACGATCAGCAACCGAGGGAAATTGCTAAGAATAGCAGAAAGGGCAATGAGGTGATCTACCGGTAGCTTTAAGTGCTATGTGGTGAGTTAGATTTACTTTAAGTAATCTAAATAAAAATGAAATATTTAGTGATAATATTAAAATAAATTATTAACTTATGCTTTGGTGGTAGATAAAAATTTGGTTGATAGGTATGATATAAATATAGGACATGTAAAAAATTATTATGTGAAAAGAAATATTATTAGAATAACGAGTCGATTTAATAATGATGGTGATAAATAAAATTCTTGATGAGTTATGATTAATGAACTGATGTGATATATGAGGAGAATAAATTAATGAAATTTATCAAGTAGAAATTCGAGGAAAGACAAGATAGCTAAATTTAATATTTGAATTCATGTTTTTTTTATATTATTGTTTATATGCATATTTCATATCATTGTTCATATGCATATGTATAAAAGAAAAGAACCAGGAGGGGACCAGTCTAATTGAAAAACCATGACAACTGGTATATACTGGAAATAAAGGAAACCATGACAGACGGCATATGCTAGAAAGAAAAGAACCAGGAGGGAGCCGGTCTAAGATAAAAACATGTCGATATGTGGAAAGACGTTCCCTAATAATAATAATTCATGCATTGCATCTATTTTACATATTAATATTTTTACTGAAATGTTGTTGATGTTGTGCATTTATTTATAAATAATTGAGTCTCACAGAGAGACAGTTACAGTGAGAAAAAGACATAGAAGTATGATATGATATGAATTATTTAAATGTTAGACTATATGCCATTATCCAGTCATATGAGTGATAAATAATTAAATATTAAAGAGCTATTTATACAAATTGAATACTTCTAGTAAATTTAATTCACTGAGCTTGTGAAGCTCATCCCTCATTATATGATGAGTGCCAAATAGTGCATGTTTTGGCCCCTTAATTTATATTTGTTAGCTTAGGAATTTGTTACTTTGAGTTCTTTTTCGTTGTTTTACAGGTTTACAAGCTTGGAAAGCAATTTCACTAAATTTCCAGAATTGCTCGTACAGATCAGCCATTTTTTAGGATTAAACTGTATTGATTCAGGGTGAACTAAGAGATGACCCATATATTCTTGGAAAGATCCAGATGTCTATTTTCTGAGGAATTTTACGAATCAATAAAATAATTTTTCTAGAGAAAGTTATGGCAGTTTTAATAGACAAAGATCAGGCTGTGCATGATTTCAGCGTGACAGATCAGCAATTTTTGAGGATTAAACTGTACTGATTCAGGAAGAACCAAGAGATGAACCATATATACTTGGAAAGATCTGGATGTCTATTTTTGGCAGAATTTCACATATCATAAATATAATTTTTCTAGAGAAAGTTATGGTAGTTTTAGTAGACAAAGGTCAAAGAGCAAAAGCTGGAATCTGCAGCATCCCACATCGGATTGGAAACACATTGCACTTGTGTTGTTTCCCTATATAAGCCCCTCTTCACTTCATCTTGAGTAGGCAATCCAAGTGCCATTTTGGTGCAATTTGGAGGACTTCTACTAGCATTCTGGTGGATCTCCAAGGGCTTTGCTACCACGAGAGGAAGCGCCGCCCAACAGCGAGTGGAATTTCTCCCAATGTATAGTCAGTTTTTTTTTTAAGTTTTAAAGTTTAATGTTTAGCACTTTTATTGTGAACTTTAGTTTCATAATTATGAGAGGCTAAAATCTTCATCTAAGGTTGAAGATGAAGCCTCACCATTGTTTGGCATAATATTTTCAAATTTGTTTATACAATTCTGATATTTTTAGTATAAATGTTATGTTCAATTATTTGAGTAAAATCTTATGTTTGATTGCTTTTAACTGGTTAAATTGGATATTCCTTGTGTTTCATCTGCTGGATACTGCGGATCATTCAAATTAGATTGAATATCCATTGTGATTTGTGAATTAAACGGATACATTGGATGGTTTTGGTTTAGTTTGGGTATTCGCCATGATTTGTATAATGGTGGATTCATGGAATGATTTGATAGATTATTTTTTATATAGAACATAAAGATATATGCTTTAATTTGGTGGGGTGGATTTAGAAACCTTAGTGTTTTTATCATTTGTTTTTAAATCAATTTAATTTAGTTTATATTTGTTTTGCAAAATAAAATTCAAAATTCAGAACTAGGTTAAGATAAGGTTAGTTTAGATAAAATTATATTTTCACAACGCAATTCCCTGTGGATTCGACCTCGCACTTACACAACACTATATTGCAAATGACTCGTGTGCTTGCGAGTAATTTAAAACTCACAATATTATACAATGATTTCATGTAGCAAACATGACAAATAGTCTAGTGAGTTGAGAGTCAGACGAAATCATTTTTCTGTAAGTTACGTACATGTCAACATCCTCAGACAAATGAGAAAATGAACTATACAAATTTTATTTGTAAATATTCATGCATTTTACGTTGTATATTATGTTTAAGTTAATATCAGAATAATGTACCTCCTCTGTTGAGGGTTGAGGATTAAAATAAAAACACTTTGGCATAAAAAAGTACAAAAAAATATTTAAAAAATTGATGATCATAAATAAACTTTTCACTGAGTAACTGGACCTCTTGCCTCAGTAAGCAGTGAGCGTTCATGTCAAAAGGTGGGAATTTTGCTTGGTAGTATTAAGGCAAGTTTAATTTCGTAGCCTTTTTTACTCGAGTTAGTAAGTCCTTAGGGGTGTCTTTACACCTAATGCCCTAAAACCATCTGGTTTGGGTGTCATTGACTCAACACTCACTACATGGGTCAATTAGAAAGCTTAAGGGAACTAAACATAGCAAAGCTTTACCAAGCTAGAGAGTTAAATGGGTCAAATTGCAAGTCACTTGAGTGAAGAAGAGAAAGGAAAGTTCCCCAGTCAACCCGTGCCCAACCCGAAGGAACAGTTTGTGGTTGGAAATTCATCAACTCCTACGTATGGGCAGGAACAAGTGCAATCGATTATCACATTGAGGTATAGAAGACAAGTGGACAATCAAGTAGAAGAGAACCCCGCTCTGGAGCAAGGCAAGAAAGTGGCAACAAGGAGAAGAGAGATATTGAGTCATCTATAGCCACACTACTATTAAGGATCTTCCTAGGTCGTTTGTACCTAAAGCACCTTACCTTGAGAGATTACAAGCGCCCAAGAAAGAAGGGAAGTCTGAGGACATTTTGGAGGCATGCTTTGCTCAGTTTGGGGAGGATTTGGATTTGGATAAGTTACTTAAGCAAGCAAATGCCATTTTGGAGTCGGCTTCTCTGGAGAGCAGTGAGACGGAGGAGATTGTGGATGAATCCCGCATTGAGGACCCCCTGGAGCCCTGCTTTGTTCAATTTAGAGAGGATTTTGATTTGAATAAAGTACTTGATCAAGTGAAAGCCATTTTAAAGTATGCTCCTCGGGAGAGCAGTGAGATGGAGGAGACTGCAGCACCTGAACCCCTCAAGAAGGAACTTAAGCCTTTACCGGACAATCTTAAGTATAAGTTCCTAGGTCCAGCAGATTCTTTGCCTGTGATTATAGCTACAGATTTGGTTGAAGCTCAAGAAGAGAAATTATTGGACATTTTAAGAGAGCATAAGGAAGCTATCAGCTGGACTATTGAGGATATCAAGGGAATCAGCCCCTCGGTGGTATGCACAAGATACATTTGGAGGAGAATTCCAAGCCATCGAGGGAGCCACAAAGAAGGCTCAACCTAGCTATGCAAGAGGTTGTGAGGACTGAAGTGATTAAGCTGTTAGATGTAGCGATCATTTATCCAATCTTTGATAGCGAATGGGTTAGCCCAATTCATGTCGTACCAAAGCGGGCTGGATTGGCGGTAGTGATGAATAAAGACGACGAGTTGGTTCCAACTCGTGTGCAGTAAGGATTTAGAGTGAGTATAGACTACTGTAAGTTGAATGCTGCCACAAAGAATGATCATTTTCCACTCCCATTTATTGATCAGATGGTGGAGGGCTTAGCTAGGCACGATTACTAATGCTGAGTCTGGCTGAAGACGTTAAACTTAGCGCTCGTGGGAGGCACCCCACAATATATCCTTTTTGTTTGTTTCTTATTTTACATATTTATTGTTACTACTTATTTCTAGTATTTTTTTTTTGTTTTTCAGTCTTTATTTTTCAGGCACAAAGCGTACTTCAAATTAAGTTTGGGGGTATGCTATGAGCCATGCTAGTCCAGCTAGTTCTCCATCTCCCAGGTCAGCTCTTTCCATAATATTCACACATTGAGGACAATGTGTAAATTAAGTTTGGGGGTATGAGAGACACATTACACACACTTTGTCCTAATTTGTTGTTTTTTTTTCTTCGTGAAGATAAATGCATGCTCATGTTATTTTGAAATTTTGGTTGATCTAAATAATTTCTGTGATGTGATGTTATTGGTGAGCTTAAAATTTTGAACACATGATCTAGTGATAAAGTTTTAAAATTTAGTTACTTACTTTAGGCATTTGAGAATTCACATGTTTGATCTAATCTAACACGAGCACATTAGCACAAATTGTGTGAGGTATGACATATGATTTTAATATGTACGTTTCCTTGTCTTAACTGAAACTGGATGATTTGTTGGATAAACACTTTGGCATAAAAAAGTACAAAAAAAATATTTAAAAAATTGATGATCATAAATAAACTTTCCACTGAGTAACTGGACCTCTTGCCTCAGTAAGCAGTGAGCGTTCACATCAAAATGTGGGAATTTTGCTTGGTAGTATTAATGCCAGTTTAATTTCGTAGCCTTTTTTACTCGAGTTAGTAAGTCCTTAGGGGTGTCTTTACACCTAATGCCCTAAAACCATCTGGTTTGGGAGTCATTGACTCAACACTCGCTACATGGGTCAATTAGAAAGCTTAAGGGAACTAAACATAGCAAAGCCTTATAATAAAAAGAAAGAAAAAATAAATTATGCCATTTTCGTTCATTCTGATGGGAAATTCGGTGAATCTTGAGACATGGAGACCTTACACATTAGAGTTATTTGGAAGCTTCATTTTTATATGCTAATTCACTTTACACTGTGTCAGATTTGTGATGCCTTAACCTGCCTTTTGTGAGTAATTAGATTTTAACATTTCTATCCATTGCAAAGATGGGTTTACCTTTTTAAGCTTGCTCATGAATGAATATCATGGTGATGTGTGCTCCTTAAATTTTTGGATACCATGAGTGATGAACTTATCTTTATGTTCTTTGTTTTTCATATAGTTTTTAGTTTCGTATTGCTATGGGACTAGCAATATGTAAGTTTGGGGGTATTTGATGAGTGCTAAATAGTGCATGTTTTAGCCCCTTAATTTAAATTTGTTAGCTTAGGAATTTGTTACTTTGAGTTGTTTTTCGTTGTTTTACAAGTTTACAAGCTTGGAAAGGAGTTTCACTAAATTGCTCGTACAGATCAGCCATTTTTGAGGATTAAACTATATTGATTCAGGAAGAACCAGGTGATGGGCCATATATGCTTGGAAATAAATGGATGTCTATTTTCTTGGGAATTTTACGGATCAATAAAATGATTTTTCTAGAGAAGGTTATGGCAGTTTTAGTAGACAAAGGTCAGGCTGTGCATGATTTCAGCGTGACAGATCAGCCATTTTTTAGGATTAAACTGTACTGATTCAGGAAGAACTAGGAGATGAACCATATATGCTTAGAAAGATCTGGATGTCTATTTTCTAGAAAATTTACGGATCATAAATATGATTTTTCTAGAGAAAGTTATGGCAGTTTTAGTAGACAAAGGTCAAAGAGCAAAAGTTGGAATCTATAGCATCCCACATCGGATTGGAAACACATTGCACTTGTGTTGTTTCCCTATATAAGCCCCTCTTCACTTCATCTTGAGTAGGCAATCCAAGTGCCATTTTGGTGCAATTTGGAGGACTTCTACTAGCATTCTGGTGGATCTCCAAGGGCTTTGCTACCACGAGAGGAAGCGCCGCCCAACAGCGAGTGGAATTTCTCCCAATGTATAGTCAGTTTTTTTTTTAAGTTTTAAAGTTTAATGTTTAGCACTTTTATTGTGAACTTTAGTTTCATAATTATGAGAGGCTAAAATCTTCATCTAAGGTTGAAGATGAAGCCTCACCATTGTTTGGCATAATATTTTCAAATTTGTTTATACAATTCTGATATTTTTAGTATAAATGTTCTATTCAATTATTTGAGTAAAATCTTATGATTGATTACTTTTAACTTGTTAAATTGGATATTCCTTGTGTTTCATCTGCTGGATACGGCGGATCATTCAAATTAGATTGGATATCCATTGTGATTTGTGAATTAAACGGATACATTGGATGGTTTTGGTTTAGTTTGGGTATTCGCCATGATTTGTATAATGGTGGATTCATGGAATGATTTGATAAATTATTTTTTATATAGAACATGAAGATATATGCTTTAATTTGGTGGGGTAGATTCAGAAACCTTAGTGTTTTTATCATTTGTTTTTAAATCAATTTAATTTAGTTTATATTTGTTTTGCAAAATACAATTCAAAATTCATAACTATGTTAAGATAAGGTTAGTTTAGATAAAATTATATTTTCACAACGCAATTCCCGGTGGATTCGACCTCGCACTTGCACAACACTATATTGCAAACGACTCGTGCGCTTGCGAGTAATTTAAAACTCACAACAAGTTTTTGGCGCCGTTGCCGGGGAGTTGTTTTGTTTGTGAAATTTTTGTCTGAATTGATTTTATTTTTCTACTAGTTTGGTTAGCTTTTTTTCATTTTAATTATTATTTTTTTAATTTTATTTTAGTTTATTTGGTTTTGTTTGCAATTGCCCAAAAATAAAATAAAATAAAAATGTGGATGAATCCAACGCTTGTTTCACAGTCTTTAGAGGACACCCTCAAGGATTTCATGAAGATGATCGGCTTGTCCATCAGTGCAGCCAATACATTCAATGTTGATAGTTGTTCCATCTGTGCTAACCCTATGCATTTAGCAAAGAATTGTCTAACTATGTTGGTTTTCGCCAAATATCCCATGGAACAAGTGAATGCTTTCAATGACTGTCGATGGCAATCAAACGAATCTTACTCCGAGACGTACAATCCAGGGTGGTGGAACCACCCTAATTTTTTATGGAAGCAGAACCAATTGATGAATCAAGAAGGAGCCCCTCATCATGCTCACAATCAATACCCTCCCGGATTTCCTCCACTAGTTCCAAGTTATGGTCTCTCAGCCCATCCAGCACCATCACCCGCTTACCAAGCTCCCACTAAAGCGCCAGTGTCGGTTTCACAGTCATTGGAGGACGCCCTCATTGATTTTAGGAAGATGACTGGCCAATCCGTAAGTGAAGTAAGGAGTGCAACAATAGTAAACACCCAAGCGATTACCAAGCTAGAGAGTTAAATGGGTCAAATTGCAAGTCACTTGGGTGAAGGAGAGAAAGGAAAGTTCCCCAGTCAACCCGTGCCCAACCCGAAGGAACATTTGTGGTTGGAAATTCATCAACTCCTACGTATGGGCAGGAACAAGTGCAATCGATTGTCACATTGAGGTATGGAAGACAAGTAGACAATCAAGTCGAAGAGAACCCCGCTCCGCAGTAAGGGCAAGAAAGTGGCAACAAGGAGAAGAGAGATATTGAGTCATCTATAGCCACACCTACTATTAAGGATCTTCCTAGGTCGTTTGTACCTAAAGTGCCTTACCCTGAGAGATTACAAGCGCCCAAGAAAGAAGGGAAATCTGAGAACATTTTGGAGGCATGCTTTGCTCAGTTTGGGGAGGATTTGGATTTGGATAAGTTACTTAAGCAAACAAATGCCATTTTGGAGTCTGCTCCTCGGGAGAGCAGCGAGACGGAGGAGATTGTGGATGAATCCCGCATTGAGGACCCCCTGGAGGCCTGCTTTGTTCAATTTGGAGAGGATTTGGATTTGGATAAAGTACTTGAGCAAGCAAATGCCATTTTGGAGTCTACTCCTCGGGAGAGCAGTGAGATGGAGGAGATCGTAGCACCTGAGCCCCTCAAGAAGGAACTTAAGCCTTTACCGGACAATCTTAAGTATAAGTTCCTAGGTCCAGCAGATTCTTTGCCTGCGATTATAGCTTCAGATTTGGTTGAAGCTCAAGAGGAGAAATTTTTGGACATTTTAAGAGAGCATAAGGAAGCTATCAGCTGGACTATTGAGGATATCAAGGGAATCAGCCCCTCGGTGGTGATGCACAAGATACATTTGGAGGAGAATCCCAAGCCATCGAGGGAGCCACAAAAAAGGCTCAACCTAGCTATGCAAGAGGTTGTGAGGACTGAAGTGATTAAGCTGTTGGATGTAGGGATCATTTATCCAATCTTTGATAGCGAATGGGTGAGCCCAATTCATGTCGTACCAAAGCGGGCTGGATTGGCAGTAGTGATGAATAAAGACGACGAGTTGGTTCCAACTCGTGTGCAGTCAGGATTTAGAGTGAGTATAGACTACCGTAAGTTGAATGCTGCCACAAGGAATGATCATTTTCCACTCCAATTTATTGATCAGAAGGTGGAGGGCTTAGCTGGGCACGATTACTAATGCTGAGTCTGGCTGAAGACGTTAAACTCAGCGCTCGTGGGAGGCACCCCACAATATAACCTTTTTGTTTGTTTCTTATTTTACATATTTATTGTTACTGCTTATTTCTAGTATTTTTTTTGTTTTTCAGTCTTTATTTTTCAAGCACAAAGCGTACTTCAGATTAAGTTTGGGGGTATGCTATGAGCCATGCTAGTCCAGCTAGTTCTCAATCTCCCAGGTAAGCTCTTTCCATAATATTCACACGTTGAGGACAATGTGTAAATTAAGTTTGGGGGTATGAGAGACACATTACACACACTTTATCCTAATTTGTTGTTTTCTTTTCTTCGTGAAGATAAATGCATGCTCATGTTGTTTTGAAATTTTGGTTGATCTAAACAATTTCTATGATGTGATGTTATTGGTGAGCTTAAAATTTTGAACATATGATCTGGTGATAAAGTTTTAAAATTTATTTACTTACTTTAGGCATTTGAGAATTCACATGTTTGATCTAATCTAACACGAGCACATTAGCACAAATTGTGTGAGGTATGACATGTGATTTTAATGTGTACGTTTCCTTTTCTTAACTGAAACTGGATGATTTGTTGGATAAACACTTTGGCATAAAAAAGTACAAAAAAAATATTTAAAAAATTGATGATCATAAATAAACTTTCCACTGAGTAACTGGACCTCTTGCCTTAGCAAGCAGTGAGCATTCACATCAAAAGGTGGGAATTTTGCTTGGTAGTATTAATGCCAGTTTAATTTCGTAGCCTTTTTGACTCGAGTTAGTAAGTCCTTAGGGGTGTCTTTACACCTAATACCCTAAAACCATCTGGTTTGGGAGTCATTGACTCAACACTCGCTACATGGGTCAATTAGAAAGCTTAAGGGAACTAAACATAGCAAAGCCTTATAATAAAAAGAAAGAAAAAATAAATTATGCCATTTTCGTTCATTCTGATGGGAAATTCGGTGAATCTTGAGACATGGAGACCTTACACATTAGAGTTATTTGGAAGCTTCATTTTTATATGCTAATTCACTTTACACTGTGTCAAATTTGTGATGCCTTAACCTGCCTTTTGTAAGTAATTAGATTTTAACATTTCTATCTATTGCAAAGATGGGTTTACCTTTTTAAGCTTGCTCATGAATGAATATCATGGTGATGTGTGCTCCTTAAATTTTTGGATACCATGAGTGATGAACTTATCTTTATGTTCTTTGTTTTTCATATAGTTTTTAGTTTCGTATTGCTATGGGACTAGCAATATGTAAGTTTGGGGGTATTTGATGAGTGCCAAATAGTGCATGTTTTGGCCCCTTAATTTACATTTGTTAGCTTAGAAATTTGTTACTTTGAGTTGTTTTTCGTTGTTTTACAAGTTTACAAGCTTAGAAAGGAGTTTCACTAAATTGCTCGTACAGTTCAGCCATTTTTGAGGATTAAACTGTATTGATTCAGGAAGAACCAGGTGATGAGCCATATATTCTTGGAAAGATCTTGATGTCTATTTTCTGGAGAATTTTACGGATCAATAAAATGATTTTTCTAGAGAAAGTTATGGCAATTTTAGTAGACAAAGGTCAGGCTGTGCATGATCTCAGCGTGACAGATCAGCCATTTTTTAGGATTAAACTGTACCGATTCAGGAAGAACTAGGAGATGAACCATATATGCTTAGAAAGATCTGGATGTCTATTTTCTGGAGAATTTACAGATCATAAATATGATTTTTCTTGAGAAAGTTATGGCAGTTTTAGTAGACAAAGGTCAAAGAGCAAAAGTTGGAATCTACAGCATCCCACATCGGATTGGAAACACATTGCACTTGTATTGTTTCCCTATATAAGCCTCTCTTCACTTCATATTTAGTAAGCAATCCAAGTGCCATTGTGGTGCAATTTGGAGGACTTCTACTAGCATTCTGGTGGATCTCCAAGGGCTTTGCTACCACGAGGGGAAGCGCCGCCCAACAGCGAGTGGAATTTCTCCCAATGTATAGTCAGTTTTAATTTTTTTTTTTTAAGTTTTAAAGTTTAATATTTAGCACTTTTATTGTGAACTTTAGTTTTATAATTATGAGAGGCTAAAATCTTCATCTAAAGTTGAAGATGAAGCCTCGCCATTGTTAGGCATAACATTTTCAAATTTGTTTATACAATTATGATATTTTTAGTATAAATGTTCTATTCAATTATTTGAGTAAAATCTTATGATTGATTACTTTTAACTTGTTAAATTGGATATTCCTTGTGTTTCATCTGCTAGATACGGCGGATTATTCAAATTAGATTGGATATTCATTGTGATTTGTGAATTAAACGGATACATTGGATGGTTTTGGTTTAGTTTGGGTATTCGCCGTGATTTGTATAATGGTGGATTCATGGAATGATTTGATAAATTATTTTTTTATATAGAACATGAAGATATATGCTTTAATTTGGTGGGGTAGATTCAGAAACCTTAGTGTTTTTATCATTTGTTTTTAAATCAATTTAATTTAGTTTATATTTGTTTTGCAAAATACAATTCAAAATTCATAACTATGTTAAGATAAGGTTAGTTTAGATAAAATTATATTTTCACAACACAATTCCCGGTGGATTCGACCTCGCACTTGCACAACACTATATTGCAAACGACTCGTGCGCTTGCGAGTAATTTAAAACTCACAACAAGTTTTTGACGCCGTTGCCGGGGAGTTATTTTGTTTGTGAAATTTTTTTCTGAATTGATTTTATTTTTCTACTAGTTTGGTTAGCTTTTTTTTAATTTTAATTATTATTTTTTTAATTTTATTTTAGTTTATTTGGTTTTGTTTGCAATTGCACTAAAATAAAATAAAATAAAAATGTGGATGAATCCAAAGCCTGTTTCATAGTCTTTAGAGGACACCCTCAAGGATTTCATGAAGATGACCGGCTAGTCCATCAGTGCAGCCAATACATTCAATGTTGATAGTTGTTCCATCTGTTGTAACCCTATGCATTTAGCAAAGAATTGTCCAACTATGTTGGTTTTCGCCAAATATCCCATGGAACAAGTGAATGCTTTCAATGACTGTCGGTGGCAATCAAATGAATCTTACTCCGAGACGTACAATCCTGGGTGGTGGAACCACCCTAATTTTTTATGGAAGCAGAACCAATTGATGAATCAAGAAGGAGCCCCTCATCATGCTCACAATCAATACCCTCCCGGATTTCCTCCACCAGTTCCAAGTTATGGTCTCTCAGCCCATCCAGCACCATCACCCGCTTACCAAGCTCCCACTAAAGCGCCAGTGTCGATTTCACAGTCATCGGAGGACGCCCTCATTGATTTTAGGAAGATGACTGGCCAATCCGTAAGCGAAGTAAGGAGTGCAACAATAGTAAACACCCAAGCGATTACCAAGCTAGAGAGTTAAATGGGTCAAATTGCAAGTCACTTGGGTGAAGGAGAGAAAGGAAAGTTCCCCAGTCAACCCGTGCCCAACCCGAAGGAACAGTTTGTGGTTCGAAATTCATCAACTCCTACGTATGGGCAGGAACAAGTGCAATCGATTGTCACATTGAGGTATGGAAGACAAGTAGATAATCAAGTAGAAGAGAACCCCGCTCTGCAGCAAGGGCAAGAAAGTGGCAACAAGGAGAAGAGAGATATTGAGTCATCTATAGCCACACCTACTATTAAGGATCTTCCTAGGTCGTTTGTACCTAAAGTGTCTTACCCTGAGAGATTACAAGCGCCCAAGAAAGAAGGGAAATCTGAGAACATTTTGGAGGCATGCTTTGCTCAGTTTGGGGAGGATTTGGATTTGGATAAGTTACTTAAGCAAGCAAATGCCATTTTGGAGTCTGCTCCTCGGGAGAGCAGCGAGACGGAGGAGATTGTGGATGAATCCCGCATTGAGGACCCCCTGGAGGCCTGCTTTGTTCAATTTGGAGAGGATTTGGATTTGGATAAAGTACTTGAGCAAGCAAATGCCATTTTGGAGTCTACTCCTCGGGAGAGTAGTGAGATGGAGGAGACCGTAGCACCTGAAACCCTCAAGAAGGAACTTAAGCCTTTACCGGACAATCTTAAGTATAAGTTCGTAGGTCCAGCGGATTCTTTTCATGTGATTATAGCTTCAGATTTGGTTGAAGCTCAAGAGGAGAAATTATTGGACATTTTAAGAGAGCATAAGGAAGCTATCAGCTAGACTAGTGAGGATATCAAGGGAATCAGCCCCTCGGTGGTGATGCACAAGATACATTTGGAGGAGAATCCCAAGCCATCGAAGGAGCCACAAAGAACGCTCAACCTAGCTATGCAAGAGATTGTGAGGACTGAAGTTATTAAGCTGTTGGATATAGGGATCAATTATCCAATCTTTGATAGCGAATGGGTGAGCCCAATTCATGTCGTACCAAAGCGGGCTGGATTGGCGGTAGTGATGAATAAAGACGACGAGTTGGTTCCAACTCGTGTGCAGTCAAGATTTAGAGTGAGTATAGACTACCGTAAGTTGAATGCTACCATAAGAAATGATCATTTTCCACTCCCATTTATTGATCAGAAGGTGGAGGGCTTAGCTGGGCACGATTACTAATGCTGAGTCTAGCTGAAGACGTTAAACTTAGCACTCGTGGGAGGCACCCCACAATATAACCTTTTTGTTTGTTTCTTATTTTACATATTTATTGTTACTGCTTATTTCTAGTATTTTTTTTTTGTTTTTCAGTCTTTATTTTTCAAGCACAAAGCGTACTTCAGATTAAGTTTGGGGGTATACTATGAGCCATGCTAGTCCAGTTAGTTCTCCATCTCCCAGGTCAGCTCTTTCCATAATATTCACACGTTGAGGACAATGTGTAAATTAAGTTTGGGGGTATGAGAGACACATTACACACACTTTGTCCTAATTTGTTGTTTTCTTTTCTTCGTGAAGATAAATGCATGCTCATGTTGTTTTGAAATTTTGGTTGATCTAAACAATTTCTATGATGTGATGTTATTGGTGAGCTTAAAATTTTGAACATATGATCTGGTGATAAAGTTTTAAAATTTAATTACTTACTTTAGGCATTTGAGAATTCACATATTTGATCTAATCTAACACGAGCACATTAGCACAAATTGTGTGAGGTATGACATGTGATTTTAATGTGTACATTTCCTTTTCTTAACTGAAACTGGATGATTTGTTGGATAAACACTTTGGCATAAAAAAGTACAAAAAAAATATTTAAAAAATTGGTAATCATAAATAAACTTTCCATTGAGTAACTAGACCTCTTGCCTTAGTAAGCAGTGAGCATTCACATCAAAAGGTGGGAATTTTGCTTGGTAGTATTAATGCCAGTTTAATTTCGTAGCCTTTTTGACTCGAGTTAGTAAGTCCTTAGGGGTGTCTTTACATCTAATGCCCTAAAACCATCTGGTTTGGGAGTCATTGACTCAACACTCGCTACATGGGTCAATTAGAAAACTTAAGGGAACTAAACATAGCAAAGCTTTATAATAAAAAGAAAGAAAAAATAAATTATGCCATTTTCGATCATTCTGATGGGAAATTCGGTGAATCTTGAGACATGGAGACCTTACACATTAGAGTTATTTGGAAGCTTCATTTTTATATGCTAATTCACTTTACACTGTGTCAAATTTGTGATGCCTTAACCTGCCTTTTGTAAGTAATTAGATTTTAACATTTCTATCCATTGCAAAAATGGGTTTACCTTTTTAAGTTTGCTCATGAATGAATATCATGGTGATGTGTGCTCCTTAAATTTTTGGATACCATGAGTGATGAACTTATCTTTATGTTCTTTGTTTTTCATATAGTTTTTAGTTTCGTATTGCTATGGGACTAGCAATATTTAAGTTTGGGGGTATTTGATGAGTGCCAAATAGTGCATGTTTTGGCCCCTTAATTTACATTTGTTAACTTAGAAATTTGTTACTTTGAGTTGTTTTTCGTTGTTTTACAAGTTTACAAGCTTAGAAAGGAGTTTCACTAAATTGCTCTTACAGATCAGCCATTTTTTAGGATTAAACTATATTGATTCAGGAAGAACCAGGTGATGAGCCATATATTCTTCGAAAGATTTGGATGTCTATTTTCTGGAGAATTTTACGGATCAATAAAATGATTTTTCTAGAGAAAGTTAAGGCAATTTTAGTAGACAAAGGTCAGGTTGTGCATGATTTCAGCGTGACAGATCAGCCATTTTTTAGGATTAAACTGTACTGATTCAGGAAGAACTAGGAGATGAACCATATATGCTTAGAAAGATCTGGATGTCTATTTTCTGTAAAATTTACAGATCATAAATATGATTTTTCTTGAGAAAGTTATGGCAGTTTTAGTAGACAAAGGTCAAAGAGCAAAAGTTGGAATCTACAGCATCCCACATCGGATTGGAAACACATTGCACTTGTGTTGTTTCCCTATACAAGCCCCTCTTCACTTCATATTTAGTAAACAATCCAAGTGCCATTGTGGTGCAATTTGGAGGACTTCTACTAGCATTCTGGTGGATCTCCAAGGGCTTTGCTACCACGACGGGAAGCGCCGCCCAACAGCGAGTGGAATTTCTCCCAATGTATAGTCAGTTTTAATTTTTTTTTTAAGTTTTAAAGTTTAATATTTAGCACTTTTATTGTGAACTTTAGTTTCATAATTATGAGAGGCTAAAATCTTCATCTAAAGTTGAAGATGAAGCCTCGCCATTGTTTGGCATAATATTTTCAAATTTGTTTATACAATTATGATATTTTTAGTATAAATGTTCTGTTCAATTATTTGAGTAAAATCTTATGATTGATTTCTTTTAACTTCTTAAATTGGATATTCCTTGTGTATCATCTGCTAGATACGGCGGATCATTCAAATTAGATTGGATATCCATTGTGATTTGTGAATTAAACGGATACATTGGATGGTTTTGGTTTAGTTTGGGTATTCAACGTGATTTGTATAATGGTGGATTCATGGAATGATTTGATAAATTATTTTTTATATAGAACATGAAGATATAATTTGGTGGGGTAGATTCAGAAACCTTAGTGTTTTTATCATTTGTTTTTAAATCAATTTAGTTTAGTTTATATTTGTTTTGCAAAATACAATTCAAAATTCAGAACTATTTTAAGATAAGGTTAGTTTAGATAAAATTATATTTTCACAACGCAATTCCCAGTGGATTCGACCTCGCACTTGCACAACACTATATTGCAAACGACTCGTGCGCTTGCGAGTAATTTAAAACTCACAACAAGTTTTTGGCGCCGTTGCCGGGGAGTTGTTTTGTTTGTGAAATTTTTGTCTGAATTGATTTTATTTTTCTACTAGTTTGGTTAGCTTTTTTTAAAATTTTAATTATTATTTTTTTAATTTTATTTTAGTTTATTCGGTTTTGTTTGCAATTGCCCAAAAATAAAATAAAATAAAAATGTGGATGAATCCAACACCTGTTTCACAGTCTTTAGAGGACACCCTCAAGGATTTCATGAAGATGACCGGCTAGTCCATCAGTGCAGCCAATACATTCAATGTTGATAGTTGTTCCATCTGTGCTAACCCTATGCATTTAGCAAAGAATTGTCCAACTATGTTGGTTTTCGCCAAATATCCCATGGAACAAGTGAATGCTTTCAATGACTGTCGGTGGCAATCAAATGAATCTTACTCCGAGACGTACAATCCAGGGTGGTGGAGCCATCCTAATTTTTTATGGAAGCAGAACCAATTGATGAATCAAGAAGGAGCCCCTCATCATGCTCACAATCAATACCCTCTCGGATTTCCTCCACCAGTTCCAAGTTATGGTCTCTCAGCCCATCCAGCACCATCACCCGCTTACCAAGCTCCCACTAAAGCGCCAGTGTCGGTTTCACAGTCATTGGAGGATGCCCTCATTGATTTTAGGAAGATGATTGACCAATCCGTAAGCGAAGTAAGGAGTGCAACAATAGTAAACACCCAAGCGATTACCAAGCTAGAGAGTTAAATGGGTCAAATTTCAAGTCACTTGGGTGAAGGAGAGAAAGGAAAGCTCCCCAGTCAACCCGTGCCCAACCCGAAGGAACAGTTTGTGGTTGGAAATTCATCAACTCCTACGTATGGGCAGGAACAAGTGCAATCGATTGTCACATTGAGGTATGGAAGACAAGTGGACAATCAAGTAGAAGAGAACCCCGCTCGGCAGCAAGGGCAAGAAAGTGGTAACAATGAGAAGAGAGATATTGAGTCATCTATAGCCACACCTACTATTAAGGTTCTTCCTAGGTCGTTTGTACCTAAAGCGCCTTACCCTGAGAGATTACAAGCGCCCAAGAAAGAAGGGAAGTCTGAGAACATTTTAGAGGCATGCTTTGCTCAGTTTGGGGAGGATTTGGATTTGGATAAGTTACTTAAGCAAGCAAATGCCATTTTGGAGTCTGCTCCTCGGGAGAGCAGCGAGACGGAGGAGATTGTGGATGAATCCCGCATTGAGGACCCCCTGGAGGCCTGCTTTGTTCAATTTGGAGAGGATTTGGATTTGGATAAAGTTCTTGAGCAAGCAAATGCCATTTTGGAGTCTGTTACTCGGGAGAGCAGTGAGATGGAGGAGACTGTAGCACCTGAGCCTTTCAAGAAGGAACTTAAGCCTTTACCGGACAATCTTAAGTATAAGTTCCTAGGTCCAGCAGATTCTTTGCCTGTGCTTATAGCTTCAGATTTGGTTGAAGCTCAAGAGGAGAAATTATTGGACATTTTAAGAGAGCATAAGGAAGCTATCAGCTGGACTATTGAGGATATCAAGGGAATCAGCCCCTCGGTGGTGATGCACAAGATACATTTGGAGGAGAATGCCAAGCCATCGAGGGAGCCACAAAGAAGGCTCAACCTAGCTATGCAAGAGGTTGTGAGGACTGAAGTGATTAAGCTGTTGGATGTAGGGATCATTTATCCAATCTTTGATAGCGAATGGGTGAGCCCAATTCATGTCATACGAAAGCGGGCTGGATTGGCGGTAGTGATGAATAAAGACGATGACTTGGTTCCAACTCGTGTGCAGTCAGGATTTAGAGTGAGTATAGACTACCGTAAGTTGAATGCTGCCACAAGGAATGATCATTTTCCACTCCCATTTATTGTTCAGATGGTGGAGGGCTTAGCTGGGCACGATTACTAATGCTGAGTCTGGCTGAAGACGTTAAACTTAGCGCTCATGGGAGGCACCCCACAATATAACCTTTTTGTTTGTTTCTTATTTTACATATTTATTGTTACTGCTTATTTCTAGTATTTTTTTTTGTTTTTCAGTCTTTATTTTTTAAGCACGAAGCGTACTTCAGATTAAGTTTGGGGGTATGCTATGAGCCATGCTAGTCCAGCTAGTTCTCCATCTCCCAGGTCAGCTCTTTCCATAATATTCACACGTTGAGGACAATGTATAAATTAAGTTTGGGGGTATGAGAGACACATTACACACACTTTGTCCTAATTTGTTGTTTTCTTTTCTTCGTGAAGATAAATTCATGCTCATGTTGTTTTGAAATTTTGGTTGATCTAAACAATATCTATGATGTGATGTTATTGGTGAGCTTAAAATTTTGAACACATGATCTGGTGATAAAGTTTTAAAATTTAGTAACTTACTTTAGGCATTTGAGAATTCACATGTTTGATCTAATTTAACACGAGCACATTAGCACAAATTGTGTGAGGTATGACATGTGATTTTAATGTGTACGTTTCCTTTTCTTAACTGAAACTGGATGATTTGTTGGATAAACACTTTGGCATAAAAAAGTACAAAAAAAATATTTAAAAAATTGATGATCATAAATAAACTTTCCACTGAGTAACTGGACCTCTTGCCTCAGTAAGCAGTGAGCATTCACATCAAAAGGTGGGAATTTTGCTTGGTAGTATTAATGCCAGTTTAATTTCGTAGCCTTTTTTACTCGAGTTAGTAAGTCCTTAGTGGTGTTTTTACACCTAATGCCCTCAAACCATCTGGTTTGGGAGTCATTGACTCAACACTCGCTACATGGATCAATTAGAAAGCTTAAGGGAACTAAACATAGCAAAGCCTTATAATAAAAAGAAAGAAAAAATAAACTATGCCATTTTCGTTCATTCTGATGGGAAATTCGGTGAATCTTGAGACATGGAGACCTTACATATTAGAGTTATTTGGAAGCTTCATTTTTATATGCTAATTCACTTTACACTGTGTCAGATTTGTGATGCCTTAACCTGCCTTTTGTAAGTAATTAGATTTTAACATTTATATCCATTGCAAAGATGGGTTTACCTTTTTAAGCTTGCTCATGAATGAATATCATGGTGATGTGTGCTCCTTAAATTTTTGGATACCATGAGTGATGAACTTATCTTTATGTTCTTTGTTTTTCATATAGTTTTTAGTTTCGTATTGCTATGGGACTAGCAATATGTAAGTTTGGGGGTATTTGATGAGTGCCAACTAGTGCATGTTTTGGCCCCTTAATTTAAATTTGTTAGCTTAGAAATTTGTTACTTTGAGTTGTTTTTCGTTGTTTTACAAGTTTACAAGCTTAGAAAAGAGTTTCACTAAATTGCTCGTACAGATCAGCCATTTTTGAGGATTAAACTATATTGATTCAGGAAGAACCAGGTGATGAGCCATATATTCTTGGAAAGATCTGGATGTCTATTTTCTGGAGAATTTTACGGATCAATAAAATGATTTTTCTAGAGAAAGTTATGGCAATTTTAGTAGACAAAGGTCAGGCTGTGCAAGATTTCAGCGTGACAGATCAGCCATTTTTTAGGATTAAACTGTATTGATTCAGGAAGAACTAGGAGATGAACCATATATGCTTAGAAAGATCTGGATGTCTATTTTCTGTAGAATTTACAGATCATAAATATCATTTTTCTTGAGAAAGTTATGGCAGTTTTAGTAGACAAAGGTCAAAGAGCAAAAGTTGGAATCTACAGCATCCCACATCGGATTGGAAACACATTGCACTTGTGTTGTTTCCCTATATAAGCCCCTCTTCACTTCATCTTTAGTAAGCAATCCAAGTGCCATTTTGGTGCAATTTGGAGGACTTCTACTAGCATTCTGGTGGATCTCCAAGGGCTTTGCTACCACGAGGGGAAGCGCCGCTCAACAGCGAGTGGAATTTCTCCCAATGTATAGTCAGTTTTAATTTTTTTTTTTTAAGTTTTAAAGTTTAATATTTAGCACTTTTATTGTGAACTTTAGTTTTATAATTATGAGAGGCTAAAATCTTCATCTAAAGTTGAAGATGAAGCCTCGCCATTGTTTGGCATAATATTTTCAAATTTGTTTATACAATTATGATATTTTTATTATAAATGTTCTGTTCAATTATTTGAGTAAAATCTTATGATTGATTGCTTTTAACTTGTTAAATTGCATATTCCTTGTGTTTCATCTGCTGGATACGGCGGATCATTCAAATTAGATTGGATATCCATTGTGATTTGTGAATTAAACGGATACATTGGATGGTTTTGGTTTAGTTTGGGTATTCGCCGTGATTTGTATAATGGTGGATTCATGGAATGATTTGATAAATTTTTTTTATATAGAACATGAAGATATATGCTTTAATTTGGTGGGATAGATTCAGAAACCTTAAGGTTTTTATCATTTATTTTTAAATCAATTTAGTTTAGTTTATATTTGTTTTGCAAAATACAATTCAAAATTCAGAACCATGTTAAGATAAGGTTAGTTTAGATAAAATTATATTTTCACGACGCAATTCCCGGTGGATTCGACCTCGCACTTGCACAACACTATATTGCAAACGACTCGTGCGCTTGCGAGTAATTTAAAACTCACAACAAGTTTTTGACGCCGTTGCCGGGGAGTTGTTTTGTTTGTGAAATTTTTGTCTGAATTGATTTTATTTTTCTACTAGTTTGGTTAGCTTTTTTTTTAATTTTAATTATTATTTTTTTAATATTATTTTAGTTTATTTGGTTTTGTTTGCAATTGCCCAAAAATAAAATAAAATAAAAATGTGGATGAATCCAACACCTGTTTCACAGTCTTTAGAGGACACCCTCAAGGATTTCATGAAGATGACCGGCTAGTCCATCAATGCAGCCAATACATTCAATGTTGATAGTTGTTCCATCTGTGCTAACCCTATGCATTTAGCAAAGAATTGTTCAACTATGTTGGTTTTCGCCAAATATCCCATGGAACAAGTGAATGCTTTCATTGACTGTCGGTGGCAATCAAATGAATCTTACTCCGAGACGTACAATCCAGGGTGGTGGAACCACTCTAATTTTTTATGGAAGCAGAACCAATTGATGAATCAAGAACGAGCCCCTCATCATGCTCACAATCAATACCCTCCCGGATTTCCTCCACCAGTTCCAAGTTATGGTCTCTCGGCCCATCCAGCACCATCACCCGCTTACCAAGCTCCCACTAAAGCGCCAGTGTCAGTTTCACAGTCATTAGAGGATGCCCTCATTGATTTTAGGAAGATGACTGACCAATCCGTAAGCGAAGTAAGGAGTGCAACAATAGTAAACACCCAAGCGATTACCAAGCTAGAGAGTTAAATGGGTCAAATTGCAAGTCACTTGGGTGAAGGAGAGAAAGGAAAGTTCCCCAGTCAACCCGTGCCCAAGCCGAAGGAACAGTTTGTGGTTGGAAATTCATCAACTCCTACGTATGGGCAGGAACAAGTGCAATCGATTGTCACATTGAGGTATGGAAGACAAGTGGACAATCAAGTAGAAGAGAACCCCGCTCTGCAACAAGGGCAAGAAAGTGGCAACAAGGAGAAGAGAGATATTGAGTCATCTATAGCCACACCTACTATTAAGGATCTTCGTAGGTCGTTTGTACCTAAAGCGCCTTACCCTGAGAGATTACAAGCACCCAAGAAAGAAGGGAAGTCTGAGAACATATTAGAGGCATGCTTTGCTTAGTTTGGGGAGGATTTGGATTTGGATAAGTTACTTAAACAAGCAAATGCCATTTTGGAGTCTGCTCCTCGGGAGAGCAGCGAGACAAAGGAGATTGTGGATGAATCCCGCATTGAGGACCCCCTGGAGGCCTGCTTTGTTCAATTTGGAGAGGATTTGGATTTGGATAAAGTACTTGAGCAAGCAAATGCCATTTTGGAGTCTGCTCCTCGGGAGAGCAGTGAGATGGAGGAGACCGTAGCACCTGAGCCCCTCAAGAAGGAACTTAAGCCTTTACCGGACAATCTTAAGTATAAGTTCCTAGGTCCAGCAGATTCTTTGCCTGTGATTATAGCTTCAGATTTGGTTGAAGCTCAAAAGGAGAAATTATTGAACATTTTAAGAGAGCATAAGGAAGCTATCAGCTGGACTATTGAGGATATCAAGGGAATCAGCCCCTCGGTGGTGATGCACAAGATACATTTGGAGGAGAATGCCAAGCCATCGAGGGAGCCACAAAGAAGGCTCAACCTAGCTATGCGAGAGGTTGTGAGGACTGAAGTGATTAAGCTGTTGGATGTAGGGATCATTTATCTAATCTTTGATAGTGAATGGGTGAGCCCAATTCATGTCGTACCAAAGCGGGCTGGATTGGCGGTAGTGATGAATAAAGACGACGAGTTGGTTCCAACTCATGTGCAGTCAGGATTTAGAGTGTGTATAGACTACCGTAAGTTGAATGCTGCCACAAGGAATGATCATTTTCCACTCCCATTTATTGATCAGATGGTGGAGGGCTTAGCTGGGCACGATTACTAATGCTGAGTCTGGCAGAAGACGTTAAACTTAGCGCTCGTGGGAGGCACCCCACAATATATCCTTTTTGTTTGTTTCTTATTTTATATATTTATTTTTACTGCTTATTTCTAGTATTTTTTTTTCAGTCTTTATTTTTCAAGCACAAAGCGTACTTCAGATTAAGTTTGGGGGTATGCTATGAGCCATGCTAGTCCAGCTAGTTCTCCATCTCCCAGGTCAGCTCTTTCCATAATATTCACACGTTGAGGACAATGTGTAAATTAAGTTTGGGGGTATGAGAGACACATTACACACACTTTGTCCTAATTTGTTGTTTTTTTTTCTTCGTGAAGATAAATGCATGCTCATGTTGTGTTGAAATTTTGGTTGATCTAAACAATTCATGTGATGTGATGTTATTGGTGAGCTTAAAATTTTGAACATATGATCTGGTGATAAAGTTTTAAAATTTAGTTACTTACTTTAGGCATTTGAGAATTCGCATGTTTGATCTAATCTATCACGAGTACATTAGCACAAATTTTGTGAGGTATGACATGTGATTTTAATGTGTACGTTTCCTTTTCTTAACTGAAACTAGATGATTTGTTGGATAAACACTTTGGCATAAAAAAGTACAAAAAAAATATTTAAAAAATTGATGATCATAAATAAACTTTCCACTGAGTAACTGGACCTCTTGCCTTAGTAAGCAGTGAGCATTCACATCAAAAGGTGGGAATTTTGCTTGGTAGTATTAATGCCAGTTTAATTTCGTAGCCTTTTTGACTCGAGTTAGTAAGTCCTTAGGGGTGTCTTTACACCTAATGCCCTAAAACCATCTGGTTTGGGAGTCATTGACTCAACACTCGCTACATGGGTTAATTAGAAAGCTTAAGGGAACTAAACATAGCAAAGCCTTATAATAAAAAGAAAGAAAAAATAAATTATGCCATTTTCGTTCATTCTGATGGGAAATTCGGTAAATCTTGAGACATAGAGACCTTACACATTAGAGTTATTTGGAAGCTTCATTTTTATATGCTAATTCACATTACACTGTGTCAGATTTGTGATGCCTTAACCTGCCTTTTGTAAGTAATTAGATTTTAACATTTCTATCCATTGCAAAGATGGGTTTACCTTTTTAAGCTTGTTCATGAATGAATATCATGGTGATGTGTGCTCCTTAAATTTTTGGATACCATGAGTGATGAACTTATCTTTAAGTTCTTTGTTTTTCATATAGTTTTTAGTTTCGTATTGCTATGGGACTAGCAATATGTAAGTTTGGGGGTATTTAATGAGTGCCAAATAGTGCATGTTTTGGCCCCTTAATTTACATTTGTTAGCTTAGAAATTTGTTACTTTGAGTTGTTTTTCGTTGTTTTACAAGTTTACAAGCTTAGAAAGGAGTTTCACTAAATTGCTCGTACAGATCAGCCATTTTTTAGGATTAAACTATATTGATTCAGGAAGAACCAGGTGATGAGCCATATATTCTTGGAAAGATCTGGATGTCTATTTTCTGGAGAATTTTACGGATCAATAAAATGATTTTTCTAGAGAAAGTTATGGAATTTTAGTAGACAAAGGTCTTGCTGTGCATGATTTCAGCGTGATAGATCAGCCATTTTCTAGGATTAAACTGTACTGATTCAGGAAGAACTAGGAGATGAACCATATATGCTTAGAAAGATCTGGATGTCGATTTTCTGGAGAATTTACAGATCATAAATATGATTTTTCTTGAGAAAGTTATGTCAGTTTTAGTAGACAAAGGTCAAAGAGCAAAAGTTGGAATTTACAGCATCCCACATCGGATTGGAAACACATTGCACTTGTGTTGTTTCCCTATATAAGCCCCTCTTCACTTCATCTTTAGTAAGCAATCCAAGTGCCATTTTGGTGCAATTTGGAGGACTTCTACTAACATTCTGGTGGATCTCCAAGGGCTTTGCTACCACGAGGGGAAGCGCCGCCCAACAGCGAGTGGAATTTCTCCCAATGTATAGTCAGTTTTAATTTATTTTTTTTAAGTTTTAAAGTTTAATATTTAGCACTTTTATTGTGAACTTTAGTTTCATAATTATGAGAGGCTAAAATCTTCATCTAAAGTTGAAGATGAAGCCTCGCCATTGTTTGTCATAATATTTTCAAATTTGTTTATACAATTATGATATTTTTAGTATAAATGTTCTGTTCAATTATTTGAGTAAAATCTTATGATTGATTGCTTTTAACTTGTTAAATTGGATATTCCTTGTGTTTTATCTGCTAGATACGGCGGATCATTCAAATTAGATTGGATATCCATTGTGATTTGTGAATTAAACGGATACATTGGATGGTTTTGGTTTAGTTTGTGTATTCGCCGTGATTTGTAGAATGGTGGATTCATGGAATGATTTGATAAATTATTTTTTATATAGAACATGAAGATATATGCTTTAATTTGGTGGGGTAGATTCAGAAACCTTAGTGTTTTTATCATTTGTTTTGCAAAATACAATTCAAAATTCAGAACTATGTTAAGATAAGGTTAGTTTAGATAAAATTATATTTTCACAACGCAATTCCCGGTGGATTCGACCTCGCACTTGCATAACACTATATTGCAAACGACTCGTGCACTTGCGAGTAATTTAAAACTCACAACAAGTTTTTGGCGCCGTTGCCGGGGAGTTGTTTTATTTGTGAAATTTTTGTCTGAATTGATTTTATTTTTCTACTAGTTTGGTTAGCATTTTTGTTTAATTTTTGTTTAATTTTAATTATTATTTTTTTAATTTTATTTTAGTTTATTTGTTTTTGTTTGCAATTGCCCAAAAATAAAATAAAATAAAAATGTGGATGAATCCAACTCCTGTTTCACAGTCTTTAGAGGACACCCTCAAGGATTTCTTGAAGATGATCGGCTAGTCCATCAGTGCAGCCAATACATTCAATGTTGATAGTTGTTCCATCTGTGCTAGCCCTATGCATTTAGCACAGAATTGTCCAACTATGCCGGTTTTCGCCAAATATCCCATGGAACAAGTGAATGTTTTCAATGACTGTCGGTGGCAATCAAATGAATCTTACTCCGAGACGTACAATCCAAGGTGGTGGAACCACTCTAATTTTTCGTGGAAGCAGAACCAACTGATGAATCAAGAAGGAGCCCCTCATCATGCTCACAATCAATACCCTCCCGGATTTCCTCCACTAGTTCCAAGTTATGGTCTCTCAGCCCATCCAGAACCATCACCCGCTTACCAAGCTCCCACTAAAGCGCCAGTGTCGGTTTCACAGTCATTGGAGGATGCCCTCATTGATTTTAGGAAGATGACTGGCCAATCCGTAAGCGAAGTGAGGAGTGCAACAATAGTAAACACCCAAGCGATTACCAAGCTAGAAAGTTAAATGGGTCAAATTGCAAGTCCCTTGGGTGAAGGAGAGAAAGGAAAGTTCCCCAGTCAACCCGTGCCCAACCCGAAGGAACAGTTTGCGGTTGAAAATTCATCAACTCCTACGTATGGGCAGGAACAAGTGCAATTAATTGTCACATTGAGGTATGGAAGACAAGTGGACAATCAAGTAGAAGAGAACCCCGCTCTGCAGCAAGGGCAAGAAAGTGGCAACAAGGAGAAGAGAGATATTGAGCCATCTATAGCCACACCTACTATTAAGGATCTTCCTAGGTTGTTTGTACCTAAAGCACCTTACCCTGAGAGATTACAAGCGCCCAAGAAAGAAGGGAAGTCTTAGGACATTTTGGAGGCATGCTTTGCTCAGTTTGGGGAGGATTTGGATTTGGATAAGTTACTTAAGCAAGCAAATGCCATTTTGGAGTCTGCTCCTCGGGAGAGCAGCGAGACGGAGGAGATTGTGGATGAATCCCGCATTGAGGACCCCCTGGAGGCTTGTTTTGTTCAGTTTGGAGAGGATTTGGATTTGGATAAAGTACTTGAGCAAGCGAATGCCATTTTGGAGTATGCTCCTCGGGAGAGCAGTGAGATGAAGGAGACTGCAGCACCTGAGATGAGGGAGAAGGTATGTTTGCATATAAGATGCAAGGTGATTGTTTTGTGAGATTTCTTAAGTTTAAACCCCAGTCCTTTAGAAGATTTGTAAATCTTGTAAAAGTTAAGCAGTGGATCAGACATGTCAAAAAATATTTTGAGGTCTTACCAGTGACAAATCGCTTTTGCTTCATTTATGCTGGAGGGTGAGGCTTCTCAATGGTGGTAGGATATTTTGCCCAGGGTAAGCACATGGGTAGAACAACCTTTAACTTGGAGTAAGTTTAAGGATGAGTTCTTTGTGAAGTATTTCTCAGATACCTTTCGGGCACAACAAGAGAGAGATTTTATTCATTTAAGACAGAGTTTTATCGGAGGTTGAATACGATAGTAGATTCATAGCCCTGTTAAGGTTTTTACTTGAATTACTGAATACGGAGGAGAGAAAATGTAAGAGATTTTTAGACGAGTTACACTATGACATTCGGACTAAACTCTCTTATATGGGCATAGGAAATTATGTTGTACTGGTGGATAAAGCATTACAGATTGAAAAGGATTTGATGGAGTTTAGAGGTAGGAAAGATTGGCTGAAGAGGTCTAGATTTGAGGGACCTAGAGGTTGCAACAGTATGGGTGTACAAGGTGGAAGACCACCCTAGAGACGGCGTTCTTTGTCACAAAGAACTATAGTGCAGAATCAGAGGCAAGCATGATCTGTTGCTTCTGTAGCTCAGAGTAATACCGGTGGGACCCCTAGATTTGGGAGTTATGGAAGAGGAGTGAGTATGCCACCAGGGGGAAGTGGTAATATGATGTATGATCGAGAGGAAAGGGCTTACTTTAGATGTAATCAGACGGGGCATCTGCCTCAAAATTGCTCTACCCAGATATGCTTTGTATGTGGTGGGGGAGGATATGTTGTTGCAGATTGTCCAGCGAGGAAATCTGCTGACGTAGGCGTTGGAAGTGTTGAGAGGAGATCGGTGGAGAGAGGTGGTGGATCAAGGAGTGTGCGGGTCAGAGGCCGAGGATCAGTAGCTGAGCGAGGATGTGGCAGCCAGTTTCAGTCTAGAGATTGCAAAGTCTATGCATTGACCCAACAAGATGCACAAGCCACTCCTGATGTTGTTATAGGTATGATATCTATCCTTGGTAGGCCTGCTAGATTATTAATTGATCCTGGTGCAACCCATTCTTTTACATCTAGTATTTATATGAAATATGTTGATGCTAGTGCTAGTCCTTTGATGCATGCGATTATTGTTGAGGTTCTTACTAGAAATAGGGTTATTATCAGGACAATCTATCGAGGTTGTGTGATTAATATTGCTGATAGAGAATTTGAAGTTGATTTATTGCCTTTATATATGACAGATTTTGATTTAATTCTGGGGATGAATTAGTTATCTGCATATCATGCTTGGGTAGATTGTTTTAGGAAAAATGTGGTGTTCAAGATACTCGGACAGGAGGAGTTTAATTTTCAGGGAAAACGTAAAATACTTGCTAATTGTCTTATTTCTGCCTTAACTACTAGTAAATGGTTAAAGAAGGGTTGTGAAGGGTATTTGGCATATGTGGTGGTTCTAGTAAAGAAAGTAGGAAGTTAGAAGAAATATTGGTAGTGAAAGATTTTTCTGACATATTCCCTAAGGAGTTGTCTGGTTTGCCTCCCAATAGAGAAATTGAGTTTTCTATTGAGGTGATTCCAGGATTAGCACCTATATCCATAGCACCCTATAGAATGGATCTAGCTAAATTGAGAGAGTTGAAAGTTCAGCTTCAAGAGTTGCTAGATAAACAGTTTATCTGACCTAGTATGTCACCCTGGGGAGCCCTTGTGTTGTTTGTCAAGAAAAAGGATGGGACAATGAGGTTGTGTATTGATTATGGATTGTTGAATAAGATCACCATCAAGAATAGATATCCTTTGCCCAGGATAGATGATTTATTCGAGCAGTTACAGGGAGCTAGAGTGTTTTCTAAGATAGACCTGAGATCAGGTTATCATCAATTGAGGATAAAGGAGGGGGATGTCCCTAAGACTGCTTTTAGGGCACGTTATGGCCATCATGAGCTCTTGGTGATGCTATTTGGGTTGACTAATGCTCCTGCAGCATTTATGGACCTTATAAATCGAGTGTTTAAACCATTATTGGATAGATTTATGATTGCGTTCATTGATGATATTTTGGTATATTCCAAGAATGAATAGTAGCATATGCAACATTTGGAGATAATGTTGGAGATTCTGATGAGAGAAAAATTATATGCGAAGTTCTCTAAGTGTGAGTTTTGGTTGAGTAAACTATCTTTCTCGAGGCATGTTGTGTAGGGAAAGGGATAGCAGTTGACCCACAGAAAGTATAAACGGTGTTGAATTGGGAAAGACCCATGAGTGTAATTAAAATTAGAAGCTTTTTGGGGTTGGCTGGTTATTATAGGAGATTTATCCAAAAATTTTCTATAATTGTTGGCCCATTGACTAAATTGACCAGGAAGGACGTGAAGTTTAGGTGGTAAGAGGAATGTGAGAGAAGTTTCCAGCTGTTGAAAGAAAAACTAACTACTGCCCCGGTATTAGTGCTTCCTTCTAGTGATGAAGGATTTGTGGTTTATAGTGATGCGTCACATCAGGGGTTGGGATGTGTGTTGATGCAACATGGGATGGTTATAGCTTATGCATATAAGCAATTAAAGAACCATGAAAGGAATTACCCGACCCATGTTTAGAACTGGTTACCATAGTTTTTGCTTTGAAGATTTGGAGTCACCATCTATATGGAGCCAATTGTGAAATTTTTACTGATCATAAAAGCTTGACGCATTTACCGACCCACAAGGAGTTGAATTTAAGGTAGAGGAGGTGAATGGAGTTGATTTGTGATTATGACTGTATAATTCATTATCATCCAGGAAAGGCTAATGTAGTAGGTGATGCATTGAGTAGAAAGGCTGTAGGAAGATTAGCTGCTATGGGGAGTCATAATACTAGCTTGATGATAGAATTAAGAAGCATGAGGATGTAGTTGAGTGTCGATGATAGAGGAGTATTGATGGCAAATATGGTGATATAATCTTCTATTATTGATTGTTTATTACAAATGCAGGGTAGAGATAAGGGGTTAGAGAAGATCAGACGGGAAGTGTTGAGTGGGAAGTCAACTGAGTTTAGAATTAGAGAAGATGGTATGGTAGTATTGGGGCATAGAGGTTGTGTTCCCAATGATGTGGAGATAAGAAAGGAGATACTAAGGGAGGCTCATGACTCTGTATATTCCATGCACCCACGTAATAGTAAGATGTACAGAGGGTTGAGACAGAATTACTGGTGGTCAAGGATGAAGAAGGATGTAGCAGAATATAATTCGAAATGTTTGACTTGTCAACAGGGAGAATAGACATCCAACAGGTTTATTACAACCTCTTCCAGTACTTGAGTGGCCATGGGAAAATGTGAGTATGGATTTTGTGTCTAGTTTTTCCCGTACCTAGAAGGGACATGACACTGTGTGGGTTATAGTGGATAGACTTTCTGTCTTCACATTTTCTTTCTATTAAAACTACTTTGAGTCCAGAAAAGTTGGCTGAGTTGCATGTAGCAGAGATAGTAAAATTACATGGAGTACCCTTGAGTATCGTATCAAATAGAGATTCTAGATTTATCTCTAGATTTTGAAGGGGTTCCAAGAAGCTATAGGTACGCAATTATAGTTTAGTACAGTCTTTCATTCACAAACTGATGGGCAGACGGAGAGAATCATCATAATACTAGAAGATATGCTGAAGCTAAGTGTATTGAGTTTCTCAGTGAGCTGTGATGTTTATTTGCCTTTGATTGAGTTTGCAGACAATAATCAGTATCAAACTAGTATTGTGATGGCACCTTTTGAGGCTTTATATGGTAGGAGGTGTAGAACTCCAATATGTTGGGAAGAAGTTGGAGAGAGAAAGATATATGGCTCAGAAATGATAGATTTGACTATTGAGATGATTAAACTGGTTAATGAGAGTCTCAGAGCAACCCAGAACAGACAGAAGGGATATGCTGATAAAAGAAGACGACCTCTCGAGTTCCAATTTGGTGATTGGGCATTTTTGAAGATATCTCCGTGGAAGGGTGTGTTGAGGTTTAAAAAGAAGGGAAAGTTGAGCTCGAGATTTATGGGGCCATATGAGGTAATTGAGAGAATTAGACCAGTAGCATATCATTTGTATTTGCCTCCAGAATTAAAGCAATTACATAACATGTTTCATGTGTCACTGCTGAGAAAGTACTTACACGATGAATCTCATAGTATCTCGAATCAGGTGATAGAATTTCAGGAAGATTTGACTTTTATGCAAGTACCGGTCAGAATCCTAGACAGAAAGGAACAAGTCTTGCGCAATAAAGTTATTCCTTTGATTCAAGTATTATGGCAGAACAAAGATGTCGAAGAAGTCACATGGGAGCATGAAGCAAGAATGAGGAAGGAATACCCTCAACTTTTTTTTGAATTAGGTAAGGAAATTTCGAGGACCGAATTTTTGTAAGGTGGGTAGAATTGTAATACCCGTATTTGTAAAGTAAGAGTAAATAAGTACTTTAATAAATATGACATAGAATTAAAATAATATATATATTTAAATGTGAAAAGTCAAATTTTTATAAAACAATTTAAAAAAAAAAAATTCTGGGATGTGGATGTCCAGAAGAAAAAGGAAAAAAAAAAAAAGGGGGCCAAGTGCAATTGGAAGCCTTGCATGTTTTACAGCAAGGCAAAACACATGGAGAGTTTTTGGGAGTGTAGACTGCTGATAATAGTTGAGCTACTGAAATTTTGTTTCAAAGTTTACCTATATATATATATATATATATATATATATATATATATAAACATAATTAACACCTACCAAATTTCGTTTAGTTTTCCTTCAAATTATTCTATTTCTTTAAAAACTTGGGAACCGAAAGAAAGGTTGAAAGAACAAAATTTTGAAGGGGTTTACGGGGGGAATTTTATAGAGAGTCACGGGAAGCTATAAGTAAAACAGAAAGTAATAACGTAATGTTTATTTTTGAATTTTTAGCATTCATGAAATTTCCCGAAATTCAAAGTGAGAATTTTCAAAGGGTGTAAATTATGGAGAATTGAAGAATAAATTAGAAATTTAATATAAATATTATGTCAGGTGTTGACGATCAGTAACCAGGGGAAATTGCTGAGAGGAGCAGAAAGGACAAAGAGGTGATCCACGGGTAGCTTTAAGTGCTACGTGGTGAGTTAGATTTACTTTAAGTAATCTAAATAAAAATGAAATATCTAGTGATAATATTAAAATAAATTATTAGCTTATGCTTTGGTGGTAGATAAAAATTTGGTTAATAGTGTTGACCCTCACCTTTATTTTAATGATGACAAAACACAACTCTTTTTATACTAACGATGCTATCTAAATATATTAAGCAATAAGAGCATTCAACCAAGGATCAAAGTGCAAGAACTCAACCCGAATCAAACATCAAGTGAATACAAAAGAACTAGAATAGGTCTATAGTATTAAAACAAGTTGTAGTCTCACTTGTTCAGGCAATTAGCTTGTCCAATGGCTCTTTTTGAAAAAGCATTTTAATATAACCTTTTTAAAAAAATGTTTTTAAAGTTAAAATCTATTCAAACACATGAAAACTGGGTTGTTAAAGCAACCCAGTCGACTGGATACTTATACCAGTCTTCTGGTATAAAGGTCAATATGTTCCCAGTCGACTGGATGCTTCATACCAGTCGACTGGTGTTTTGGTCAGAGACTTCCCAGTCGATTGGTAAGAACTACCCAGTCGACTGGTAATCTAGGCAGAAGGTTTCCAGTCGACTGGTAAGTCATACCCAGTAGACTGGTACCTTCAACAGCCTTAAAAATGTGATTTTTAAATAGGACCCAGTCGACTGGTACTAAGACCCAGTCGACTAGTAGTTTAAAAAAATATGACCGTTAGGACGCGAGATTTTAGCACAAATTGTACCTAAATGGACAAAATCAGTTACAAACGGACATATTACATCAAGGCTATATAAACCCACTCTATTAAGCATTTAAAAATAGAGCTTTACACATTAAAACAAGTTTTTACTCATTGATACTCAAAAAGCTTTGAAAAATTGATTGTTGAGCCATTCTTCAAGCTTTGCCTAGAAAGAGAGATATTATTCAATTGTATAAGCTTCCATTGTTGTCTCTCTACTACTTTCTTTACAGTATTTATTGTAAAGGGATTTGCTTCCGAAAGGAAGAGATTTGCTTCCAAAAGGAAGGGGTTTTTGCTTCCGAGAGGAAGGGGTTTGCTTTCGAGAGGAAGAGATTGTAAGGTTTGTGCAACACCCATGAAGTTGCACGACTAAGTTTCTTAGTGGAGTACTTCAAGGAGGTTCCTTGAAAAGAGTGGACATAGGGTCGGAACGATTCCAATATTGTCGAACCACTATAAACTGAGTTTGCATCATCTATTCCTTAAACTCTTTATTTACAACATATATTACTTATTATATGCTTATTGTGTTATCTGTTTTAATAAATTTGTGTTTCAATCCGCAAAAAGTTTTCAAAACCCAATTCACCCGCTCTCTTGGGTTGAAACCTCAGTCTACAGATAGGTATGATATGAATATTGGACATATAGAAAATTATTATGTGAAAAGAAATATTATTAGAATAATAAGTCGATTTAATAATGATGGTGCTAAATAAAATTCTTGACGAGTTATGATTAATGAACTGATGTGATATATGAGGAGAAGAAATTAATGAGATTTATCAAATAGAAATTCGAGGAAAGACAGGATAGCTAAATTTAATATTTGAATTCATGTTGTTTTTATATTATTGTTTATATACATATTTCATATCATTGTTCATATGCATGTGTATAAAAAAAAAGAACTGGGAGGGGGCCAGTCTAATTGAAAAACCATGACAACCGGTATATGCTGGAAATAAAGGAAACCGTGACAGCCGTTATATACTGGAAAGAAAAGAACCGGAAGGGGGCCGGTCTAAGATAAAAACATGTCGACATGTGGGAAGACGTTCCCTAATAATAATAATTCATGCATTGCATCTGTTTTACATGTTAATATTTTTACTGAAATGTTGTTGATATTGTGCATTTATTTGTAAATAAATGAGTCTTACAGAGAGACAGTTACAGTGAGAAAAAGACATAGAAGTATGATATGATAGGAATTATTTAAATATTAGACTATATGCTATTATCTAGTCATATGAGAGATAAATGATTAAATATTAAAGGGTTATTTATACAAATTGAATATTTCTAGTAACTTTAATCCACTGAGCTTGTGAAGCTCATCCCTTATTGTATAATGATTTCAGGTAGCAAACAGGACAAATAGTCTGGTGGGTTGAGAGTCAGACGAAACCATTTTTCTGTAAGCCACGTACATGTCAACATCCTCAGACAAATGAGAAAATGAAATATAAAAATTTTATTTGTAAATATACATGTATTTTACGTTGTATATTATGTTTAAGTTAATATCATAATGATGTACCTCCTCTATTGAGGGTTGAGGATTAAAATAAAAAATTTTGTTTGTATTATTGTTGCATATATGTGTCGTGTGGGATTTTCAAAATGTGACGACACCATCTCAGGGGTGGCCAACCTGGGATGGGTCGTTACAGCTGCATTGATGGATATGTCACTTTAGATAGAAAGACATATTTGAGTCTAAAGCACATCGGGAGTGGTTGAAGAGGAGTAGATCTAAGGGTACTAGAGGTGGTGGTATGGGGATGCAGGGGGGTCATGCATCTCATAGGAATCATTCCTTTTCACAGGGACCCTTCATTCAGAGTTAGTAGAAATAGAGTGGATTAGTGGCCTCAATTGATCAAAGTTCAATTAGAGGAACCCCTAGGTTTGGAAAACAACCTATGGGAGTGGGAGGATTTAGTAGAGGTGGGAGTGTGCCACCAAGAGGAGGTGGTAATGTTATATCGGATAGGGAGAGTAAAATATGTTATTGGTGTAATTAAGTAGGACATTTGTCTCGGGATTGTCCTACTTTGATTTGTTTCGTTTGTAGAGAGGGTGGATATAGAGGTGTGGATTGTCCATTGAAGGTTAAACCATTTGATGTAATTACTACTGGGGGAGTTGGGAGAGGACAGTCGAGTAGAGGTATTGGTTTTGGAAATGTTCAGGCCAAAACTCAAGGTCAAGGAACAATAGTTGAGAGAGTACATGGTAGTCAGACACAACCCAAAGAAAGTAGAGTGTATACCCAACAGGATGCACAAGATACACCTGATGTCGTAATGGGTACAATATCTATCTTTGATAAACTTGCTAGAATATTAATTGATCCAAGCACAACTCACTCTTTTGCATCTAGCTCTTTTATAAAGTCTATAGATGCACTTGTTAGTCCTTTATTTCATAATATAACTGTTAAGGTTCTTACTGGAGATAGAATTATGATTAGAAAAGTTTATCAGGGATGTGTTATTCATATGGGAGATAGGGAATCTGAGGTAGATTTATTACCTCTAAATATGGTAGACTTTGATCTGATACTAAGGATGGATTGGTTATCAGCATATTAAGCCTGAGTTGATTGTTTTAGAAAGAATGTAATTTTTAGAATACTTGGGCAAGAAGAATTTAGCTTTCAAGGAGAACGTAAGATACTTTCTAGAGAGTTGTTCGATATTACAACTCTTGAGTCAGAGGCAAGGCATTTAGGTTTAATGATTTAGTGCTTTAGAACAAAGAGGTCTCCAATCCATATGAAACAAGAAAAATCCTCCCAAATTAAGAAGGTCATTACTGCATTCAAAGAGTATACGGAGCCGATACATTCAAACTTGAAGATCTTAACAAAACTCTAATACCTCAGGCCTAGAATGATGAGAACTTCCACAAATTCTATCAGTAATACCTTTGCTTTTTAGATATTTACTTATTTTTTAATTTTAGTATTTTTTATCAATAAAATAATTATTTTTTAGTTCTCCATAAAAGTGCATAAGAAAGTCTCCAGTTTGTGGCATAATAAAAAATCGTTAGCCTATGGCGCACAAAAATCCTAGGTTTATCTAGTAATGACAGGAGTCTATCCTCACTACTAAAAGTCTAAGGATAAATCCTCAAGTTTTCACCATCCTCGGTCATCTCTCATGCAAAAAATTTCGAGGATATCACCCCGTGTGTTCACCATCCTCAACCATCTCTCATGAAAATGTCTGAGGATGACACCACGAGTATTTACGATCCTCGGTCATCTGCTATGAAAAATCTAAGGGCCACCTCAAGTATTTGCTACTTCCTACCATTTTTTCATATAAGAAAGCAAAGAAAGGAAAAAGAAAGGCACAAACACAATTACTTAGAAAAAATAAAAAATCCCATTTCCATTAATAAAATAGTTGAATACATAAGGAAGGCACTAGCTATATGCAAATCATTAAAAAAAAAAAAGGAACACTAATATTACTTTCCATTGCATTTACGCTAAGTCTTGACTTCTTCACCAGTATCGGGCCTCAAAGCATCTCCAACAAGGGTACTCTCATCCCCAGAAATCTCGACCCCTGTGATGAGAGTCATAAAATGCATCTTAACAGTACTTAATTGTTAGTATTTTAGGGTTGATCTAGGTTTTAATTGCACTTTTATACGTTAACAACTCTAAAGTATCAATCTTGGATCATTGATCTACTTCGGTGTATTTTCAGGTACTTTAAGCTCAAAAGAGGAGGAACATTTATCATTTCTTGAAGCACAAAGACTTGAGGCATATTGGAGTAAAGGAATACTTCCGGAAGGACAAGATGGAGGGCTTAAAAGAGCAACAATTGCTGCCCACATTGGAAAGGAGTTTCACTAAATTGCGAGAATTGCCCGTACAGATCAATCATCTTTGAAAATTAAAATGTATTGATACAAGAAGAACGAGGAGATGAGTCATATACATTTAGAAAGATCCGGAAGTCTATTTTCTGGAAAATTTTACGGTTCGTCAAAAGCATTTTTCTAGAGAAAGTTATGGCAGTTTTAGTAGACAAAGGTCAGGCTGTACGGGCTGCGCGGGATTTCAGCGTGATTTTGGGCTTAAATCCCACATCCCTCATCGGTTGGAAAACACATTTCTATATCTCACATCCCACATCAAATGAGACACACATTGCACTCTTGGTATTTTCCTATATAAGACCCACTCCACTTTAGCTTTGAGGATCAATCAGAGCTCATCTGAAATCATCAGAGAGTGAATCCAGAGGGCCTTTAGGATGAATCCAAAGTATAATTTTGGAGGGCAAGCTGAGGAATCGCCGAAGCTTTCACTACCAAGGAGGAGATGATCATTGAGAGGCTGGAGGCAACTCAATGAAGCATGAGCTCCATGGCCGGCTAGTCTCCAAGCAAGGCGAAGGGATGAATCCCTAGGTGTAGTTGTTCTTATTTTCCTTTATTTGATTCAGTTGTAGTTTGGTATTATTTTCATTAAATATTTTTATGTTTTATTCTTTAATTTAATTAGTAGATTTTTATTAGTCCGGTGATTACATGCTTCTTTTCCATATAAGTCTAGTCATGCTCTTCTTATGTGTATTTGTTTGGGTGTGATTGAGTCCGGTAGATCTCTTTTATAGATTTGTCCATTGCTGCGGTATTATCATTTAGATATATCATCGTCTTTTGATAATTTATAAGTTAGGTCATGTGAGATTGAAAGTAAAGAATAATTCATAGCAATTACATTAGGGTTTATAAATGCATTTTAATTGAATATTTGTCGATTGCCTGTTTGGAATATGAAACTTGCAATCGAGATAAAAACAACTGAATCAAGTTAGGATTAGAGCAACAAACCAAGGGAAGATTTCCAGAACCTTATCATTTCTTTATTATATTATTCAATCATTAACACAATTTTCATAAAATCAATAATTCAGATTCTTTCAATCAATCTTTCATCGTTTTTGTTCAAGTGTACACCTTCTTTTGTAATTAACTTGTTTCCTTGTGGAATCGACACCCCAAAACTGTACTACAACTACCACGTTATGTTTTGGGTGTAATCAAATTTTGGCACCGTTGCCGGGGAAACGCACTTAAGTACAAAGAAGATTGTCAACTTTTGACATGACGGTAGAAGAACTGTAAATAGTTTTTCTTTTCAGCAGCTGTAAAGGCAGTAACTTTGTTCCCTCTTTTAGCTTGCTGCATTAATTTATTTTATTTTATTCTTTCTTTTTAGGATTTTTGTGAACTTGCATGCCCAAATATAGAGACCATTTGGGTAGATTTGCTTGTAGGCCTGTGCTAGAGTCAGGATTGAACTTTTTAAACCCTTTATTTGATAATCCATCTAGTCCTGAGGAAATGAGTGAACACGAAGATCAACCTGCTAGGACCCTTCATGATTACCTCCACCCTACATGTACAACCACACCATCTTGCATCGTGTTTCCAACCAACATTCCCCAATTAGACCTTAAAAAATGGATGATACAGTTACTCCCTACATTTTATGGCATGGAAAATGAGAACCCATATGTGCACATGAGAGAGTTTGAGGAAGTAGTTGCAACTTTCCATAGTCAAGGTGCAACTGCTGACATTGTGCGGCTTAAGTTCTTTCCTTTTGCTTTGAAGGATAGAGCTAAGAGTTGGCTATACTCACTGAGACCACGATCTATTGGATCATGGACTGAGATGACTAGAGCCTTCTTTAACAAATACTTCCCTCAGCACAAGACTAATACGTTGAAAAGACAAATCTCCACCTTTGCACAAAAGGAAAACGAGACTTTGATCAGTCTTGGGAGAAATTTAAAGAGCTGTTAAGTATGTGTCCACATCATGGGTATGAAAATTGGCGTTTAGTGAGCTACTTCTATGAGGGTCTTACCTATAGAGAACGCCAATTTGTAGAGATGATTTGCAATGGGGAATTTCTGCAAAAAGACCCCGATAAGGCTCTTGAATACCTCAATGAGCTTGCTGAGAAAGCTCATACATGGACTGGACCTAGTGCTACTGAAAGTACGAGTAGGTCACGACCTATAGGAAACCCCAATGGTGGAGGGATATGCCATCTTAGGGAATAAGACAATCTGAAAGCTAAGGTTGAACTACTCACTAGGGAGTTAGAAGCATTGAAAACTAAAGGCTCAAAGCAAACACATGCGGCTAATCATGCCGAGTCTTTAGAGCCGTGTTTTGTGTGTGGCGGGGTAGATCATCTCTTCCAAGAATGCCCCACATTTGCTGATATGAGAAGGTTGTATGAGGAACAATGTAATACCTTAGGCATGTACAAGAAGCCTCTTGCACCTTTCTCTAGCACTTATAATCCGGGGTGGCGGAATCACCCCAACTTCAGATGGAAATCTAAAAGTCAACAGCATGCACAGCCCCCTAGATCATCCCCAGCACCTTATCATGCACCCTCATCCTCTAGGGACTCCTTAGAAGACACCTTACAGGCTTTTATAGAGGCACAAGGTAAGACAAACCAGAGGGTTGAGGCATTAATTACGCAGGTGGTTGAAGAGCATAAAGAAATTAAGAGCCAAGTGTCCAAATTAATGGGCTCCTTAAGTGTGACTGAGCGAGGTAAGTTCCCTTCCCAAGCTCAGTCCGCACCTCGTGGTCAACATGTGGCATAAGAAAATTTGAAGGATGTAAATGCCATAGTGACCTGTAGTGGTAAGTCACTGCACATCTCACCAATGAATGAATCCGAGGATGTGGAAAAGGGTCAAACTAGTAGTAATACCAAGCTGTCCAAAGACCCTGAAGTGACCAAAAGTCCTGTTAAGGCACCATTTCCTCAAGCCTTAAAGTCAAACAAGAAAAATCTGGACTTAAATAACGAAATCCTAGAGAACTTGAGGCAAGTGAAACTCAATCTTCCTCTGTTGCATATGGTTAAACAAGTTCCTACTTATGCAAAAGGTCTCAAAGATTTATGCACAATTAAGAGGAAACACCATGTCAAGAAAACTGCATTTCTAACTGAGCAAGGTAGTGCTTTAATTGAAGAAAGAATTCCCCCAAAATACAAGGATCCAAGCTATCCTACCATTGCTTGTAACATTGGAAATCATGAGGTTGGACAAGCCTTGCTAGATTTAGGAGCTAGTGTAAACCTGATTCCATTTTCCATTTATTTACTGCTAGGTTTAGAAGAAATCAAACCAACCGGCGTGGTGCTACAACTGGCTGACCGTTCAGTCAAAGTACCCCGGGGTGTGGTAGAGGATGTGTTGATTTAGTCGATAAATTTTACTATCTTGTTGATTTCCTAATCCTTGATACTACTTCTGCGGTTGACACTAACTCTAGAATTCCTTTGATTTTGGGTATACCTTTCCTTGCTACTTCAAATGCTCTTATTAATTGCAGGAATGGACTCATGAAGCTGTCTTTTGGAAACATGACCTTAGAAGTGAACATTTTCAATGTTCCAAAACAGCCCGAAGATGAGGACAAAAACCACCAGCAATAGATGATCGAGTCACTCATCGATGAGGGAGTTTCTATGGCTCATGATTTTGATCCTTTTAAGAGTTTTCTTGTTAATTCTGAGATTGATTTATTTGATGATAAAACTGATATAATTGATACTTGTACTATTTTTGACAAATCTCAGGATTATGGCATTCGGGTGTGGCACCCGAGGTTTGAGAAGTTGCTTGACAAAAGCGGAAAACAAATCCCCTCAAGTGTGGAAGCACCTAAAATCGAATTGAAGCCACTACCTAAGGGTTTAAAACATGCCTTTCTCAGTCCAGGTGATATTTTTCCTGTTATTATTTCTTTTGAATTATCTAAGACTCAATGTGAGAAATTAATTCAGACATTAATTGCACATAAATCGGCCTTAGGATGGAGCACGGCTGATTTGAAGGGAATTAGTCCCTTGATCTGCTCCCATAAAATAAATTTGGATGAAGGAACCAGTCCTTGTAGAGACCCTCAATGTAGACTTAACCCCACTATGAAAGAAGTAGTGAAAAATGAAGTGCTGAAACTGTTAGTTGCGGGTATTATATATCCCATAGTTGATAGTAAAGGGATAAGTCCTACACAAGTCGTTCCCAAAAAGTCCGGAGTCACTGTGGTAATGAATGACCTAGGAGAGTTAGTCCCTACCAAACTTGTGACCGGGTGGCGTATGTGCATTGATTACAAAAAATTAAATGCTGCCACCCGGAAAGACCATTTTTCACTCCCTTTTATTGATCAAATTCTTGAGCGTGTAGCTGGTCATCATTTTTATTGTTTCTTAGATGGTTATTTTGGCTATTATCGGATAGAAATTGCATTGGAAGACCAGGATAAAACCACTTTTAATTGTCCCTTTAGCACTTATGCTTTTCGTAGAATGCCATTTGGATTATGTAATGCCCCTGCCACTTTTCAACGTTGCATGATGAGTGTTTTTAGTGATATGGTTGAAAATTGCATGGAGCTTTTTATGGATGACCTGACTGTTTTTGGATCTTCATTTGATACATGCTTAATGAATTTGGAAAGAGTATTAATTGGATGTGAGGAAAAAGAATTGGTTTTAAATTGGGAAAAATGTCATTTCATGGTCCCATCCGGTATTGTCTTAGGGCATATTATCTCTTCTAAAGGAATAGAGGTTGATCAATCTAAGATTGAATTAATCCCCAAATTGCCTACACCTAAGACAATAAAGGATGTGAGATCTTTCCTTGGTCATGCTGGCTTTTATAGGAGGTTCATACAAAATTTTTCCAACACATCTAGACCATTATATGCCCTCCTAATTAAAGATACCCCATTTGAGTGGACTCCAACTTGTCAAGAGGCCTTTAAAACGCTGATTGGCAAGCTTACTTCAGCACCTATAATGCAGTCACCTGATTGGAATTTACCGTTTGAAATCATGTGTGATGCTAGTGACTACGCTGTAGGTGCTATTCTTGGACAGCGACGAAAGGGAAAACCTTTTGTAATTTACTATGCTAGTAAGACTTTGAATAGTACTTAGATGAATTACTCCACAACTGAAAAAGAATTGCTAGCTGTAGTATTTGCTTTAGATAAATTTTGTGCATACTTAATTGGTTCTCCTATCCTTATTTTTACAGATCATGCTGCTCTCAAATACCTTCTTACAAAGAAGGATGCTAAGGCGCACTTAATACGATGGATCCTACTCCTACAAGAATTCGGCATCACCATCAAAGACAAGAAACGAGTAGAGAATGTAGTGGCTGACCATCTTTCAAGGCTCACATTTGAAGACACATCTGATGACATGCCGATCAAAGATGAATTTCCCGATGAGTATTTACTTTCTGTTACTTTCTTACCATGGTTTGCTCACATTGTGAATTATTTGGTTACAGGTGAGATACCAGTGGATTGGAGCGCTCAAGACAAGAGGAAATTTTTATATGATGTACATAATTTTTATTGGGATGACCTCTATCTTTTCAAGTACTGCCCGAACCAAATTCTAAGGTGTTGCATCCCTAATGAAGAGATTGTACGTGTCTTAGAATTTTGTCATTCCCTAGCTTGTGGAGGCCACTTTTCAATGAAAAAAATCGCTGCAAAAATTTCGCAATGTGGATTTTATTGGCCTACCTTGTTTAAGGATGCAAACACCTGTTGTCGCTCATGTGAAAGATTTCAAAAGTTAGGAGTTGTGTCTCATCGAAATATGATGCCCTTAAACCCCATTTTAGTAATTGAAATCTTTGATTATTGGGGCATCGATTTTATGGGACCCTTTCCTCCTTCCTTTGGATACCTATATATCATTGTGGCAATAGATTATGTATCTAAGTGGGTAGAGGCAGCAGCTTGCCGAAGCAATGATAATAGAACGGTAATTAAATTTCTTAAAGAAAATGTGTTATCTCGATTTGGTACACCACGTGCTATAATTAGTGATCAAGGTACACATTTTTGCAACTGTTCTTTTGAAGCTTTGATGAGAAAATATGGGGTGTTACATAAAATTTCTACCGCTTATCATCCTCAGACTAGTGGGCAAGTAGAGCTCGCTAATAGGGAGATTAAACAAATTTTAGAAAAAACAGTTAACCCGGATCGTAAGGATTGGTCCCTGAGACTAGTTGATGCACTTTGGGCTTACCGTACAGCTTTTAAAACTCCCTTAGGTATGTCATCTTATCGACTTATTTTTGGAAAGCCTTGCCACTTACCTGTAGAGCTCGAGCATCGAGCATATTGGGCAATTAAATCTTTTAATTTTGACATAGAAGAAGCCGGTAAGCTTTGGAAATATCAGTTGACCGAGTTAGAGGAGTTAAGGAATGATGCTTATGAGAATTCTAGAATCTATAAGGCTAAGATGAAAGTATTCCATGATAAAAATATTTTTAGGAAACGTTTAAACCTAATGTGTTCTTGTACGACTCTAGACTCCATAAGCATCTTGGAAAACTTCAGTCGAGGTGGACCGACCCTTTTGTGGTGAAAAATGTTTTTGAAAATGGGGCGGTAGAAATTGAGGATACTAGAGATGGCCGGGTCTTTAAAGTCAATGGTTAATGCCTTAAGATCTTAATGGATAGACAAGATCCGGAAATGGAAGACATTCTACTTATGGATCCTGTCTACTTACCTTGACCACACAACAGAGGTACATTTTTTTTCTTTTATTTGTTTTTGTGTTGTTTATTTGTTTCGTTTATTTATTTATTTTTTATTATTTGCATTTTACTTTTAAATTTTTAGTATGCTAACACATGATGGAAGTCTTAATAGTACACCACAGATGCTTTCTTTTTGTTTGTTCTATGTTGTAGATCAGACTTTCAACCAGAAGGTTAGCATGCAGTTCATATGGAGGTGCACAAGTTTCAGCTGCCATGCATTTTTGCTTACAAAGGGAGTTTCCTTCACCTTTTTCTTTAAACATTGAGGACAATGTGATTTTTCATTTGGGGGTGGAGGAAACATATTCTTTTTCTTTCATTAAACTACCTGGTGTCATCTTTGTTTTTGTTTAGCATGCTTTGTGTTAGCCTTAGAGTCAATTTACATGTTAATGATATGAGCATAATTGAGATAGCAGATAGCATGTAGAAGAAGTTAAATTTTGTTTCGGTTTGAAATTAATTTAAATATCAATCTTCATTTGGTTTGAGACTCTAGTTTGTGGTAAGATTGTATGATTAGTCTATAACATCTAGAGAAATTTTATGTGTGATTGTTTTATGAATACTTTTGCGGTCTTGACAAGCTCTAGAACTTACTTGATAATCACTTGAGGCGAATTCCTAGGATGCACACTACTTAGGATATGATATAGGCCATTTTTGAACCGTTTGAGCCTTCTAAACTTACCATTGCTATATTTATCACTAGTCACCCATTTGAGCATTTTTCTTGAAAAGAAAAATTTAGCCTTGTTTCTTTCGATAAACCAATTACTTACCTTTATGAGCCTAAAAATATTTTATCCTTACCTTTCTTTTAAAAGAACTTAGTTATACACATTTGTTGAGAAGCACTCAAGAGGAATAAGGATGAAAAAAAAATTACTACTATATCCCAAATACATTAAAGGAGATAAGTTGGGGGTTGTGGAAAAGAAAAAAAAAATAAAAAAGAAGGTGAATGGTTATGTGCCAAAAAAAAAATAATTATGGCAAAGAAAGAAGAAAGAAAAAAAAGAAAAAAAAAATGGTGATTTGTTGAAAGAAATGCTCGAAAAATGGTTGAAAGAGTTAGGTGTTGAAGTAAGGTTATCCAGTGCTTAAAGAGTTGTGTTCAAAACTAAGAGATTAAGTTCTTCTACTTGTTGAATCCTTCCCGTTCTTTTTTAACCTTTACCTTAGCCTAACGTTACAAGCTTATTAAAGACCTTTTGATCCAATGTAGTGTGATTTTTCTACAATAGTGGAGAGTGATTTGAAAAGTGAGCCTATGGAGCTTGTTTTTGTGATTGATGTCATGCAATTTAGTATGTTTTTAGAGGCCAAGACTTGTATTCATGAATGTTATGCATAAAATCATTCTGGTGTTTGGATTAATGGATTGTGCTAAGATGGACATTAAGAGTCAATAACGATTTTAAGATTGATGTTTGGATTACTTTTGGACTTTGGTGAAATTTAATGATTCTATGTGCCGTATGTTATGTGCAATTTTTGAGACAAAAAGTACTCTTGGTTCAACGCTAGCATTGCTTTACTTTGTTTTTAACTCCTACCATAGAATTCATCTCTTATTTTCGCTTGAATTGCTAGGGACTAGCAATAAGCTAGTTGAGGGTTGTGATGAGAGTCATAAAATGCATCTTAACTGTACTTAATTGTTAGCATTTTAGGGTTGATCTAGGTTTTAATTGCACTTTTATATGTTAACAACTCTAAAGTATCATTCTTGGATCATTGAACTACTTCGGTGTATTTTCAGGTACTTTAAGCTCAAAAGAGGAGGAAAAGTTATCATTACTTGAAGCACAAAGACTCAAGGAATATTGGAGTGAAGGAATACTTCCGGAAGGACAAGATGGAGAGCTTAAAAGAGCAACAACTGCTACCCGCATTAGAAAGGAGTTTCACTAAATTGCGAGAATTGCCCATACAGATCAATCATCTTTTGAAAATTAAACTGTATTGATACAAGAAGAATCAGGAGATGAGCCATATATGCTTAGAAATATCCGAAAGTCTATTTTTTGGAGAATTTTATGGTTCGTCAAAAGTATTTTTATAGAGAAAGTTATGGCAGTTTTAGTAGACAAAGGTCAGGCTGTGCGGGATTTCAGCGTGATTTTGGGCTTAAATCCCACATCCCACATCGGTTGGAAAACACATTTCTATATCTCACATCCCACATCGGATGGAAAACACATTGCACTCTTGGTATTTGCCTATATAAGACCCACTCCACTTTAGCTTTGAGGATCAATCGGAGCTCATCAGAAATCATCAGAGAGTGAATCCAGAGGGCCTTTAGGAGCAATTCAGAGGGCCTTTAGGACGAATCCGAAGTATAATTTTGGAGGGCAAGCTGAGGAATCGCTGAAGCTTTCGCTACCAAGGAGGAGATGATCGTTAAGAGGCCGGAGGCAACTCAAGGAAGCATGAGCTCCATGGCCGGCTAGTCTCCAAGCAAGGCGAAGGGATGAATCCCTAGGTGTAGTTGTTCTTATTTTCCTTTATTTGATTCAGTTGTAGTTTGGTATTATTTTCATTAAATATTTTTACGTTTTATTCTTTAATTTAATTAGTAGATTTTTATTAGTCCGGTGATTGCATGCTTCTTTTCCATATAAGTCTAGTCATGCTCTTCTTATGTGTATTTGTTTAGGTGTGATTGAGTCCGGTAGATCTCTTTTATAGATTTGTCCATTGCTGTGGTATTATCATTTAGATATATCATCGTCTTTTGATAATTTATAAGTTAGGTCATGTGAGCTTGAAAGTAAAGAATAATTCATAGCAATTACATTAGGGTTTATAAATGCGCTTTAATTGAATATTTGTCGATTGCCTGTTTGGGATGTGAAACTTGCAATCGAGATAAAAACAACTGAATCAAGTTAGGATTAGAGCAACAAACCTAGGGAGGATTTCCGGAACCTTGTCATTTCTTTATTATATTATTCAATCATTCACACAATTTTCATAAATTCAACAATTCAGATTCTTTCAATCAATCTTTCATCGTTTGTGTTCAAGTGTACACCTTCTTTGGTAATTAACTTGTTTCCCTGTGGAATAAACACCCCAAAACTGTACTACAACTACCGTGTTATGTTTTGGGCATAATCACCCTGTGAGGTCAAGTTTGGGGTGGGCCTTGGCCACCTTGACCTTGGCAGCATCGAAGCCAGCGAGGTATTAACCCTCAGTCTCGTAAGTAAGGCGCTTCTCAAACTTAGAAGAAGCCTTGCACTTGCGAAGAGCCCTAGATCCGATAGCCTTAAGCTATGTCTTCATCGCGTCAGAAGCTTTGTACTCCATCATTGCCTCATTGCGAGCTTCTTTGAGCATGACCTTCAAGTCTTCAATGGTCTTTGTAGATCTCGTCAAGTGGGCGTTCAAGATAACAACATTATTATCCTTGGTAGTGAGAGTAACCTTAAGCTAAGCAACCAAGGCAGTGCGCTCCTCAAGATGCTTGTTGACATCAGTAAAGCACTGTGCAAACACCCCTACACTGACGTTGGCTTGAGGAAAGAAACTGAGAACTTAGTCAAAATACTTAAGGAAAAGGTTGAGAGAAGTCAAAGAAAAGAAATATACCTTCGAGATCAGCTCGTTGATTATACAAGCCAAACTCTTTGGAACCTCAACAGCAAGCTCCACCTTGTCCTTGGGTGTGATTCCCTTCATTAAATGCTCCTGAGCCACCCTCGAGCATCCCCATGATAGAATTCCCAACCTTCACAAACCAGTTGGGGTTGAAGGGACCATTCCTCTAGGGCTCGACCAAATGGGACCCGTGCCCTAGCATAACTGGGCCCGAAAGAGGAGGAACCTCATCCAAGACCATAGTAGAAAGGTCTTGATTATGCCCAAAGTATAACACGGTAGTTGTAGTACAACTTTGGGGTGTCGATTCCACAGAGAAACAAGTTAAGTACAAAGGAAAATGTGTAAATCTTAAAATGAACGATAAAAGTTAAACGAAAGATTTTTTTGGGTTTTGATAATGAGATAATGTAAGAAAAATTGCGTGAATGTAAATGAAATATAAATAAGAAATAACAAGGTTCCGGGAATCCTCCTTAAATTCGTTCCCTATTTCCACTCTTGATTCAATTGACTTTATCTCGATTGCAAGTTTCACATCCCAAACAAGCAATCGGAATATATTCAATCAAGCACATTTATAACTCTAATATAATTGCCAAATTACTCATTGATTTCAGTTCAAGCACACATGACCGATCTTAAAGATTATCAAGAAACGACAATATATCACAATGACAATATCGCAGTAAGGGACAATCTATAAAATAAATCTACCGGAATCAATCACATCCAAACAACACCAATGGAGGAGAAGGATGCAATCACTGGATTAAGAGAATCTAAAAGAAGAAGAACAAAAAGTGCATCTATCTCATGAACTCAAATCCTTCTTACTTAATCAATGAATAATTCACAAACAATATTCAACAATAAATTCGTACAACCAAATCAAGAAAAGGAAATAAGGAAATAATAAATCCCTTTCCCTTGTATGAAGACTAGTTGGCTATGAAACTCAAGGTGGAAGAACAATATGGATGCTCTCCCATTGATTTGGCCATGGAGTTCAAGTTGGAAGAACAATATGGATGCCTTCAAGAAACTTATAAATAAAATGGAAGAATGCTGGATTTGGATCCCTTGGATCCTCTCTTTTTTCTCTCTTCCTTGCTTGAATTCAATGTTGGCTGCACACTCTTTAAGCATCTATTTATAGATTGTTGTGAGTTTTAAATTACTCGCAAGCGCACGAATCGTTTGCAATATAGTGTTGTGCAAGTGCGAGGTCGAATCCACAGGGAATTGCGTTGTGAAAATGTAATTTTATCTAAACTAACCCTATTTTAACCTAGTTCCGAATTTTAAATTGTATGTTGCAAAATAAATAAAAACTAAACTAAATTGATTTTAAAAACTAATAAAAACACTCTAAGGTTTCTGAATCCACCTCGCCAAAGTTAAGCATATATCTCAATGTTCTAAAGATAGTCTATCAAAACATTCCATGAATCCAACTTAAAACAAAAAACAACAAATATCCCAATTAAACCAAAAGCATCCAATGTATCCGCTCTTAACAAATTACAAAGGAAATCTAATTTAATCGAAAACAATTCGATGTATCCATCAGATGAAACACAAGGAATATCCAACAGAACAATTTAAACACAATCAATCATAAGATTCTACTCAAATAATTGACAGAACATTTATACTAAAGAAATTTCATATTTGTACAAGCAAATCTGAACTACTATGCCAAACAAAGGCGAGGCTTCATCTTCAACCTTAGCTGAAGATTCTAGCTACTCATAGTTATGAAACTACAGTTTATAATAAAAGTGTTAAACATTTAAACTAAACAAAACTAAATGAAAAGAAATAATTACTATACAAGGAAGAAGTTCCACACGCTATTGGGCAGCGCTTCCCCTCATGGTAACAAAGCCTTCGGGATCCACCAGAATGCTAGCAGACATCCATCGGATTACACCAAGTGGCTCAGGAATTGCACACCGAATGATGGAGTCAGATGGTGTTTATATAGGCAAATACTACGAGTGCAATGTGTTTCCAATCCGATGTGGGATGTGGGATATAGAAATATGTTTCCAACCGATGTGGGATGTGGGATTTAAGCCTTCATTTGCCCTTCAAAACTTCTGCTCACGCTGAAATCCCGCACAGCCCGCACAGCCTGACCTTTGTCTACTAAAACTGCCATAACTTTCTCTAGAAAAATCCTTTTTACGAGCCATAAAATTCTCCAGAAAATAGACTTTCGGATCTTTCTAAGAATATATGGCTCATCTTCTGGTTCTTCTTGCATCAATACAGTTTAATTTTCCAAGATGATTAATCTGTACGGGCAATTCTGGCAATTTAGTGAAACTCCTTTCTTGGTGCTTGTAAACCTGAAAAACAACGAAAACAACTCAAAGTAACAAATTCCTAAGCTAACAAATGTAAATTAAGTAGCCAAAATATGCAATATTTTTCACTCATCAAATACCCCCAAACTTACGTTTTGCTAGTCCCTTAGCAAAACAAAATAAAAAACTAAATGAAAAACAAAGAACATAAAGATAAGTTCATCACTAATGTTATCCAATAAATTTAAGGAGCACACACCACCATGATATTCATTCATGAGCAAGCTTAAAAAGATAAACCCATCTTCGCAATGAATAGAAATGTTAAAATCTAATTACTTACAAAAGGCAGGTTAAGGCATAATAAGTCTGACACTGTGTAAAGTGAATTAGCATATAAAAATGAAGCTTCCAAATAACTCAAATGTGTAAGGTCTCCATGTCTCAAGATTCACCAAATTTCCCATCAGAATGAACGAAAATGGCATAGTTTTTATTTTCTTCTTTATATATATATATATAAGGCTCTGCTATGTTTAATTCCCTTAAGCTTTCTAATTGACCCATGTAGCGAGTGTTGAGTCAATGACTCCCAAACCAGATGGTTTTAGGGCATTAGGTGTAAAGACACCCCTAAGGACTTACTAACTCGAGTAAAAAAGGCTATGAAACTAAACTGGCCTTAATACTACCAAACAAAATTTTCACCTTTTGACGTGAACACTCACTACTTACTGAGGCAAGAGGTCCAGTTACTCAGCGAAAAATTTCGCAATGATCATTATGAATAAAATTCCCACATTTTGACGTGAACACTCACTACTTACTGAGGCAAGAGGTCCAGTTACTCAGTGGAAAGTTTATTGATGATGATCATTAGTAGTATTATTATTATATATTTTTTCTCTTTTTTTATGCTTTTCTATGCCCAAGTGTTTATCCAACAAGTCGTCCAGTTTCAGTTAAGACAAGGAAACGTACACATTAAAATCACATGTCATACCTCACACAATTTGTGCTAATGTGCTCGTGTTAGATTAGATCAAACATATGAATTCTCAAATGCCTAAAATAAGTAACTAAATTTTAAAACTTTATCACCAGATCATGTGTTCAAAATTTTAAGCTCACTTATGACATCACATCACAGAAAATGTTTAGATCAACCAAAATTTCAAAATAACATGAGCATGCATTTACCTTCTTCTTTTTTTCATTGAAGAAAAACAACAAAAAATTAGGACAAAGTGTGTATTGTGTCTCCCATACCCCCAAACTTAAATTACACATTGACCCCTATGTGTGAATAATATGGAAAGAGCTGACCTGGGATATGGAGATCTATTTGGACTGGTATGACTCATAGCATACCCCCAAACTTGATCTGAAGTATGCTTTGTCCCTGAAAAATAAAGACTGGAAAACAAAAAATACTAGAAACAAACAGTAATCATAAATATGTAAAATAATAAATAAACAGAAAGGATAAGCTGTGGGGTGCCTCCCATGAGCGCTAAGTTTAATGTCTTCAGCCAGACCCAACATTAGCAATCGTGCCCAACTAAACACTCCACCATCTGATCAATAAATGGGAGTGAAAAATGATCTTTCAGTGTGGTAGCATTCAACTTACGGTAGTCTAGACACATTCTCCATCTTGACTGCACTCGAGTTGGAACCAACTCGTCATCTTTATTTATTACTACCGTCAATTTAGCCTGTTTTGGCACGACATGAATCGGGCTCACCCACTCGCTATCAAAGATTGGATAAAGGATTAGAACCTCTTGTATAGCTGGGTTAAGCCCTCTTTGTGGCTCCTTCGATGGCTTGGCATTCTCCTCAAAATGTAACTTGTGCATCACCACTGAGGGGCTGATTCCCCTGATATCCTCAATAGTCTAACCGATAGCTTCCTTGTGCTCTCTTAGAACATCTAATAATTTCTCCTCTTGAGCCTTACCCAAATCGAAAGCTATAATCACAGGCAAACAATCGGCTGGACCTAGGAACTTATACCTAAGATTATCCGGTAAAGGCTTAAGTTCCTTCTTGGGGGGTTCAAGTGCTGCAGTTTCCTCTGTCTCATTGCTTTCTTGAAGATCAGACTCTAAAATGGAATTCACTTCCTCGAGTAGCTTATCTAAGCCTAAGTCCTCTCCAAAGTGAGCAAAACACGCCTCCAGGGGATCCTCAATACTTGATTCATCCACAGTCTCCTCAAGAATCTCCTCTATCAAGCATACATTTCTCACTTCATCATATTCCAGTGGTTGCCTAGTGATATCAAAGATGTTCAACTCCACTATCATATTTCCGAAGGAGATCTTCGTCACCTCTGTCCTATAATTGATTAGGGCATTAGCCGTGGCTAAGAATGGTCACCCTAGAATCACCGGTATTTGAATCCCTACATTTTGGACCGGCTCTGTGTCAAGCACGATAAAATCCACTGGGAAATAAAATTTATCCACTTTTATCAAGATGTCCTCAACTATTCCTCGTGGTCTTTTCACTGACCTGTCAGCCAATTGAAGCGTCGTGGATGTGGGCTTCAATTCTCCTAATCCCAAATGCAAATAGATTGAGTAGGGTAGAAGATTCACACTCGCCCCTAGATCCAAAAGAGCCCTCTCAATATGGCTGACTCCTATCGTGCAAGAGATGGTAGGACATCCCGGGTCCTTATACTTGATGGGTAGCTTGCACTGAAGGATTGAGCTGATCTGCTCGGTCAAAAATGCCTTCTTTGGGACATTCTTCCTCCTCTTGATAGTGACCAAGTCCTTTAAAAACTTGGCATATGATGGCACTTGATGGATGACACCCAAAAATGGGATATTGATTTGGACCTGTTTGAATACCTCCAGAATTTCCTCATACTTCCCTCCTTTCTTGGGTGCCTGTAGTCTGTCGGGGTAAGGTGCTCTAGGTACAAACGACCTAGGAGGGTCTTTTTCAATAGGTGTGGCTGTAGATGGCTCAGCATCTCTCTTCTTTTTGTTGCCACTCTCTTGCTCTTGCTGCATAGCAGGGCTCTCTTCCACTCGATTGTCCACTTGTCTCCCAGACCTCAGTGTGACAATCGATTGTACTTGTTCCTCCCCGCGCGTAGGAGTTGATGAACTCCCAACCATAAATTGTCCTTTCAGGTTGGGCACGGGCTGACTGGGGAACTTCCCCTTCTCTCTCTCACCCAAGTGACTTGCAATTTGCCCTATTTGACTCTCCAGCTTGGCAATTTCTTAGGTGTTTACCATTGTTGAACTCCTTACGTCGCTCATGGATTGGCTATTCATTTTCATGTATTCCTTAATGGTGTCCTCTAGTGACTGTGAAACTAGCGCTGGTGTTTGAGTGGGAGCTTAGTAAAAAGGTAATGGTGCTGGATAGGCAGAATGACCATGACCAGGAATTTGTTGGGCAAATCCGGGAGGATATTGATTTTGAGCATTATGAGGGGCTCCTCCCTGATTCATTGGTTAGTTTTGCCTCCATGAAAAATTTGGGTGGTTCCGCCACCCTGGACTGTACGTCTCAGAGTACGATCCATTTGACTGCCTTCGATAGTCATTGAAAGCATTTACTTGTTCCATAGGATACTCGGCACAAGCCTGCATTGATGGGCAATTATGTGCTAGATGCATGGGACTAGCACAGATGGAACAGCTTTCAACATTGAATGTGCTGGCAGCATTGATGGATTGGCTCACAGTGAGAGCGTCAATCTTCTTAGTGAGGGCATCTAACTTTATCTTCAAATCAGCGTCCTCCCTAACCTCATAAATGCCTCCCCTCTTAGGAGCACGAATGGACTTATCTCAACAGCTTGAAAAATCCCACTGTTGCGAATTGTCGGACAACTTGTCCAACGCCATATATGCTTCATCTCCTCTCAGACTCAAGAATGCCCCCCCATTCATAGACTCGATCATGCTACGGTTGGGTTGAGTCAACCCTCAGTAGAAGAATTGAACGAGTCTCCACTTCTCATATCCATATGGAGGGCATCTGATCAGTAGCTCTTTGAAGCGCTCCCAACTCTTAGAAAATTTTTCATCCTCATCCTGAGTGAAAGAGCTAATCTCCTTTCGGCACTCATTCACTCTAGACATTGGGAAATACTTATGATAAAATTTGCTAAGCAGGTTTTCCCAAGATGTAATAGACCCGGGCGTGTTGGAATCCAACCACACCTTAGCTCTATCGTGAAGAGAAAAAGGGAAGAGTCGAAGATGGACTGACTCCTCAGAGAAGTTCTGGAATTTAAATGTGGCACAAATGTCTTTGAACTTCTTCACAAGACTATAAGGATTTTCAAGATCTAGGCCATGGAATAAGGGTAAGAGTTGGATAACATGTGGCTTTAAGTCAAAGTGGGTGGCATTGGTAGGTGGCAACACTATGCAAGAGGATGAGTTAGTCGCAACGGGTGTGAACAAATCCCTAAGGGATGTAGTGGAGTCCACGTTCCAAGCTCTAAGTTGCTCTACATGTTCAGGATGATGTGCATCCCTAAAATTCTCTCCCATCTCAACAGTCTCTCTCTCAACTAGTGCTCTTCTCTGTCTCCTAAGAGTTATTTCTAAGTCAGGATCTAAATTTATTAAATCTAAGTTCAATGATCTCCGACCAAACATACACCAACAAAAAACAATGAGGTACTAACCAACAGAAACAACAGAATAAAGCAAAAAGTGCAAACACACTACTCACAAAAATTAATTTTTTTTTAATAAACAAATAAAATTTCCAAACAGAAAAATCAAACAAATAATGCTAACTAACTAGTAGAAAAATAAAATTAATTCAGACAAAAATTTCACAAACAAAACAATTCCCCGGCAACGGCGCCAAAAACTTGTTGTGAGTTTTAAATTACTCGCAAGCGCACGAGTCGTTTGCAATATAGTGTTGTGCAAGTGCGAGGTCGAATCCACAGGGAATTGCGTTGTGAAAATATAATTTTATCTAAACTAACCCTATTTTAACCTAGTTCCGAATTTTAAATTATATGTTGTAAAATAAATAAAAACTAAACTAAATTGATTTTAAAAACTAATAAAAACACTCTAAGGTTTCTGAATCCACCCCGCCAAAGTTAAGCATATATCTCAATGTTCTAAAGATAGCCTATCAAAACATTCCATGAATCCAACTTAAAACAAAAAACAACAAATATCTCAATTAAACCAAAAGCATCCAATGTATCCGCTCTTAACAAACCACAAAGGAAATCCAATTTAATCGAAAATGATTCGATGTATCCATCAGATGAAACACAAGGAATATCCAACAGAACAATTTAAACACAATCAATCATAAGATTCTACTCAAATAATTGACAGAACATTTATACTAAAAAAATGTCAGATTTTTACAAGCAAATCTGAACTACTATGCCAAACAACAGCGAGGCTTCATCTTCAACCTTAGCTGAAGATTCTAGCCACTCATAGTTATGAAACTACAGTTCAAAATAAAAGTGCTAAACATTTAAACTAAACAAAACTAAATGAAAAGAAATAATTACTATACAAGGAAGAAGTTCCACACACTGTTAGGCAGCGCTTCCCCTCGTGGTAGCAAAGCCTTCGGGATCCACCAGAATGCTAGCAGATGTCCACCGGATTACACCAAGTGGCTCAGGAATTGCACACCGAATGATGGAGTCAGATGGTGTTTATATAAGCAAATACCACGAGTGCAATATGTTTCCAATCTGATGTGGGATGTGGGATATAGAAATATATTTCCAATCGATGTGGGATATGGGATTTAAGCCTTCACTTGCCCTTCAAAACTTCTGCTCACGCTGAAATCTCGCACAGCCCGCACAGCCTGACCTTCGTCTACTAAAACTGTCATAAATTTCTCTAGAAAAATCCTTTTTACGAGCCATAAAATTCTCCAGAAAATAGACTTCCGGATCTTTCTAAGCATATATGCCTCATCTCCTGGTTCTTCTTGCATCAATACAGTTTAATTTTCAAAGATGATTGATCTGTACAGGCAATTCTGGCAGTTTAGTGAAACTCCTTTATTGGTGCTTGTAAACTTGAAAAACAACGAAAACAACTCAAAGTAACAAATTCCTAAGCTAACAAATGTAAATTAAGTAGCCAAAATATGCAATATTTTTCACTCATCATAGATCACAAGTAGTTAGGGGCATTTTGGTCCAGAAAATGTCATTGTGCAGCCCTAATTTGGTCTTGGACCGAGTGGGAGCTGGAAAGTGAGAGGTGCAGCACTGGAAAGTGAGGGGCACGACGCTAGGTGGATGCTGATCTGGAGGCCTGACCTGTGTCTACTAAAACTGCCATAACTTTCTCTAGAAAAATAATTTTTATAAACCGTAAAATTCTCCAAAAAATAGAATTCTGGATCTTTCTAAGCATATATGGTTCATCTCCTGGTTCTTCCTACATCAATACAGTTTAATCTGCAAAGATGATTGATCTGTACGGGAAATTCTGGCAATTTAGTGAAACTCCTTTAGCTTGTATGCAGAAGTGAACACACTAGTGTGCCTACCCTTACCTTGTTCCAAAATGATGCACACACTTGTGTGCAGTCTTTTAACTTACTGTACTATATTATTCCAACCTTAGTTTAGACTTTAACCATCTTTGAATCATGTTTGAACATGTCTAAACCTTGGACAAATACGAGCACCGACACCCAAGATCTTTTAGTGCTTTAAACATGGATCGCTTTATCATATCTTTTGTACTCAAAGCACATGAAAATGCATCAAATTAAGTCAATGATTTATGAATATCACTTTAGAGTTATTAACATATTAAAGTGCGATTACGACCGAGATCAACCCTAAAATGCTAACAACTAAGTATTGTTTAGATGCATTATATGATTCTCATCACAACCCCCAACTAGCTTATTGCTAGTCCCTAGCAATTCAAGTGAAAGACATGAAATGAATTCTTTATTTAGAAATCAAAGAAAAATACAGCAATGCTGGTGTTAACCAAGAGTGATTCAAAAATCTTTGTCTCAAAAATCATGCATAACATACAACAAATAGAATCATTAAATATCACTCAAGTCCAAGAATAATCCAAATGTCAACCTTAAAATCGTTATTGACTCTTAACATCCATCTTACCACAATACATTAGCCTGAACACCCAGACAATTTTATGCACAACATAGCATAAATACAAGTCTTGGCCTCTAAAAACCTATTAATTGCGTGACATCAATCACAAATCAAGCTCCATAGGCTTACTTTTCAAATCACTCTCCACTATGTAAAAAAATCACACTACATCGGATCAATAGGTTTTTTATAAGCTTGTAACGTTAGGCTAGGGTAAAGGTCAAGAAAGAACGGGAAAGTTTAAACAAATAAAAGAACTAAGTCTCTTAATTTAAACACAACCACTTTAAGCACTAGATAATCTTACTTCAACACCCAACTCTTTCAACCATTTTTCGCAATAAATCACCGTTTTTTTTATTTTCTTTCTTTGCCATAATTCACTTTTTTTCTTTTATTTTATTTTGGCATAAGACCATTCACCTCCTCTTTCATTCTTTTCTTTTCTTTTCCACAACCCCCAACTTATCTCTTTTAATGTGCTTGGGTTATGGTAGTAATACTTTCTCATATTTCTACCCTTACTGCTTTTAAGTGCTTCTCACAACATGTGTATAACTAATGTTCTTTTAAAAGAAAGGTAAGGATAAAATATTTTTAGGCTCATAAAGGTAAGTAAATGGTTTATCGAAAGAAACAGGGCTTAATTTTTCTTTTCTTTTCAAGAAAAAGGCTCAAATAGGTGACTAGCGATAAATATAACAAGGATAAGTTTAAAAAGGCTCAAACGGTCCAAAAATGGCCTACATCATATCCTAAGTAATGTGCATTCTATGATTTTCGCCTCAAGTGATTATCAAATAAGTTCTAGAGCTTGTAGAGACCGCAAAAGTATTCACAAAACAATCACACATAAAACTTCGCCAAATGCTTTAGACTAATCATGCAATCTTACCACAAACCAGAGTCTTAAACCAAAGAAAGATTGACACTTAATTTATTCTCAAAGCGAAGCAAGATTTAACTTCTTTTAAATGCTATATGCTATCTCAATTAGGCTCATATAATCGACATATGAATTAACTCCAAGGTTAACACCAAGCATGCTAAAAACAAACGAAAAGTTAAAATAACACCAAGCAGTTCAATGAAAATCATGAAAAGCAGGAATATGTTTCCTCCACCCCCAGCTTACAGTAGGCATTGTCCTAAATGCGAAAGAAAAAGATAAGGAAACTCCCTTTGTAGCCAAAATTGCACAGAAGCTGAAAATTATGCACTACCATTTGAACTGCTTCGTATATTTGTCCCTGAAAAAGAAATACGAAAGTAAAACTGGAAAACAGCAAAATACTAATAGTAAACAAGAAAAAGAGTTATGAAAAACAATAACAATAATAAAAATAAGAGGATATGCTATGGGGTGCCTCCCATGAGTGCTAAGTTTTATGTCTTCAGCCAGACACTCTTATTCCCTCCTAGACAAGCATGAGTTGAATGCACCCACAACTGCTTTACTGTTAAATTTGGTGCTTGTGTGCTTTGGAGAGGCCTTAAGGATGTTATCAGTAACATTTGCAGATTCTGGCTCGATATATGCTCTTGTGAAGCCTTGGGTGAGGGTGGACTCCAATGGATTAAGGTGATGGACCTTTTCCATGAATGAGTCAATCATGTATACTTGGTGGTTCTTGTCCACATCCTCTGATTTTTTCGTTGTAGGGATGTGTAACGACTTCCCACTAAGTGTCTCAATGGCATTCACCTCCTTTTTATTCTGGTGCTCTAGGTGCTGACCATAGGATGTGGACTGAGCTTGAGAAGGGAACTTACCTCGCTTAGTCACACTCAAGTAGCTCGTCAGCTTGGACACTTGGCTCTTTATCTCTTTATGTTCTTCAACAACCTGCATAATTAAAGATTCAAGCCTTTGATTAGTCTTACCCTGTGCCTCAATAAAAGCATGTAAAGTGTCTTCTAAAGAACTCCTAGAAGACACGGGTGCATGATATGGTTCAAGATGTGGTGCAGGGGGTTGTGCAAGCTGTTGGTTTTTAGACTTCCAACTTAAATTAGGGTGATTTCGCCATCCCGGATTATAGGTATTAGAGAAGGGTGTAGAAGGCTTCGTGTACATGCCTAAGGCATTACATTGTTCCTTATACATCCCTCTCATCTCAGTAAATGTGGGACACTCTTGGGCGAGATGATCTACCCTGCCACACACAAAACATGGTTCAAAAGATTTTGCAAGATTAACCGCGTGTGTTGGCTTTGAGCTTTTAGTCTTTAATACCTCTAGTTCCCTAATGAGCATCTCGACCTTGGCCTTAAGGTTATCCTCTTCCTTAAGATGGTAAATTCCACCACCATTCGGGTTCTCTATAGGTCGTGACCTATTTGTGCTCTCAGTAGCACAAGGTCCAGTCCAAGTGTGAGATTTTTCAGCAAGCTCATTGAGGTACTCTATGGCCTCATCAGGATTTTTCTCCAAGAACCCACCATTACACATCATCTCTACAAATTAGCGTTCTCTATAGGTAAGACCCTCATAGAAATAGCTCACTAAACGCCAATTCTCATACCCATGGCGAGGGCACATACTCAGTAACTCTTTAAATCTCTCCCAAGACTGATACAAAGTCTCGTTGTCCTTTTGTGCAAAGGTGGAGATTTGTCTTTTTAAAGCATTGGTCTTGTTTAGGGAAAGTATTTATTAAAGAAAATTCGAGTCATCTCAGTCCATGACCCAATGGATCATGGTCTTAGTGAGTATAGCCAACTCTTGGCTCTATCCTTCAAAGCGAAAGGAAAGAACTTAAGCCTAACAATGTCATTGGTTTCATCGTGACTATGAAAAGTCGCGACTACTTCCTCAAACTCTTTAATGTGCACATATGGGTTTTCATTATCTAAGCCATGAAAAGTAGGGAGTAATTGTATCATCCCTGGTTTAAAATCTAGTTGGCGAGTATTGGCTGGAAACATGATGCATGATGGTGTGGTTGTGCGTGTAGGGTGGAGGTAATCCTGAAGTTTCCTAGCAACATTCTCATTAGGATTATCGGTCATATTAACAAAATCCTCTAAATTTTCGTGTGGGGGTGCACTATTGTTTGATCTAGGCGAGGTTTCACCAACGGACGTGGAAGGAGAGGGTAACTCTAATTCGGGTCCTCTAATGAATCTACCGCGCAAATCTCTCGGTTTAAGCATGCACTAATTAATTTAGAGGGGAATAAAATAAATAAAACAGGAGAAAAAAATAATAAAATAATAAAAGAAAATTAGAAAATCAAAACAAAGGTAAAGGAACAATATTATCGTATTTACAAACGGCTGAAAAGAAAAATATTTACAATTCTTCTACTGTCACACTCAAAGTTGACAAGCTTCCTTGTACTTAAGTGCGTTTCCCCAGCAATGACACCAAAATTTGATTACGCCCAAAGTATAACACGGTAGTTGTAGTACAACTTTGGGATGTCGATTCCATAGGGAAACAAGTTAAGTACAAAGGAAAATGTGTAAACCTTAAAACGAACAATAAAAGTTAAACGAAAGATTTTTTTGGGTTTTGATAATGAGATAATGTAAGAAAAAATAATGAGATAATGTAAGAAAAATTGCGTGAATGTAAATGAAATATAAATAAGAAATAACAAGGTTCCGGGAATCCTCCTTAGGTTCGTTCCCTATTTCCACTCTTGATTCAATTGATTTTATCTCGATTGCAAGTTTCACATCCCAAACAAGCAATCAGAATATATTCAATCAAGCACATTTATAACTCTAATATAATTGCTACAAATTACTCATTGATTTCGGTTCAAGCACACATGACCGATCTTAAAGATTATCAAGAAACAACAATATATCACAATGACAATATCGCAGTAATGGACAATCAGTAAAATAAATCTACCGGAATCAATCACATCCAAACAACATCAATAGAGGAGAATGATGCAATCACTGGATTAAGAGAATCTAAAAGAAGAAGAACAAAAAGTGCATCTATCTCATGAACTCAAATCCTTCTTGCTTAATCAATGAATAATTCACAAACAATATTCAACAATAAATTCGTATAACCAAATCAAGAAAAGGAAATAAGGAACAATAAATCCCTAAGGATTCATCCCTTTCCCTTGTATGAAGACTAGTTGGCTATGAAACTTAAGGTGGAAGAACAATATGGATGCTCTCCCCTTGATTTGGCCATGGAGTTCAAGTTGGAAGAACAATATGGATGCTCTCCCCCTTGATTTCCAGCCCTCAAGAAACTTAGAAATAAAATGGAAGATGCTGGATTTGGATCCCTTGGATGCTCTCTTTTTTCTCTCTTCCTTGCTTGAAATCAATGTTGGCTGCACACTCTTTAAGCATCTATTTATAGATCACAAGTAGTTAGGGGCATTTTGGTCCAGAAAATGTCATTGTGCAGTCCTAATTTGGTCTTGGACCGAGTGGGAGCTGGAAAGTGAGGGGCGCTGCGCTAGGTGGATGCTAATCTGGAGGCCTGACTTGTATCTACTAAAACTGCCATAACTTTCTCTAGAAAAATCCTTTTTACAAACCGTAAAATTCTCCAGAAAATAGACTTCCGGATCTTTCTAAACATATATGGCTCATATCCTAGTTCTGCCTACATCAATACAATTTAATCTACAAAGATGATTGAGCTGTACAGGAAATTCTGGCAATTTAGTGAAACTCCTTTAGCTTGTATGTAGAAGTGCACACACTAGTGTGCCTACCCTTACCTTGCTCCAAAGTGATGCACACACTTGTGTGCAATCTTTTAACTTACTGTACTGTATTATTCCAACCTTAGTTTAGACTTTAACCATCTTTGAATCATGTTTGGACATGTCTAAACCTTGGACAAATACGAGCTCCGACACCCAAGATCTTTTGGTGCTTTAAACATGGATCGCTTTATCATATCTTTTATACTCAAAGCACCTGAAAATGCATCAAATTAAGTCAATGATTTATGAATATCACTTTAGAGTTATTAACATGTAAAAGTGCGATTACGACCGAGATCAACCCTAAAATGCTAACAATTAAGTATTGTTTAAATGCATTATATGACTCTCATCAGGTCTCTAGACAAAGGAGGACTAGCACCACCAAACTCGGGAGTCTATAGAGTCTAACACGTTCTCTTCTCAGCACCTTGATCTCCATCACCAACCCTGACAACCCTCTTGTTTTTCTTATCCACCTTCAAAACTCCAGTCAAACTAGTGGAACATGCCAATTTCTCGGTTGTATGTTAAACTCTTGGTTTTCAAAGAATTTTTTCTGTTTTTAAGAAGTCTTATAAAATTATGACCAGGTTTATATGTTTTTTGTTAAAAACATTTTGTAAACAATCTGGGCCACATTTAAGCTAGATAACTGAAAGGAGATTTACATTTAGATTGACTACCTTAGCAGCTTCTAATATTGTTCTTCAAACTTCTCTTGAGGTGTGTATGTCTTTGAATAAAAGACCTTAAATTCTTAAACACTTGGACAAAATTGATTAGACCAATTCAATTTAGTTTTGGCATTACTAAATCAAGTTAGAGGTCAACAATATAGTTTTATAGGCAACTTATAATTCACTATTTGATTAGAATGAAAATGGAGAAAACTAAAATTTGCATTTTTGATGGAAACTAAATTTTTTTGTTGGAGGATCTTTTAAAAAGAAGAAATAAAAGAAATGAGAAGACAAACACAATACATTGCAATTCAAACTAACTTAGAAAAATATGAATGTAATCCATTAATCTTTAAGCAAGCATATTTTAAATATATGTAAAATATAATTATATAATGATTGAGTTATTAGTTTAAATTAAAATTTTTTGAACCTGTGACCCAACCCAACCCAACCCATCAGGTTCTTAAATTTATTTAACCCAAACCTAATTCAACTTTTAAAAACTTCATCCCAACCCAACCCAACTCGTTACACCGATTTGGACCGAGTTCACATATCCATCCATTTTCATGTTTACCCTAGTACAGAGAGTTGGAAAAATTCTTACCTTGCATAGGTCCATGAGAGATACATGGCACAAGAGTCACGAAATTTTTGAATGAAAATAAAATATCTTTTTTTTTTCTCTTTTCATACTATATAATTCTCATACTATATATAACAGTAAGATGAACTCTTAAGCCATGTATCTCTTGTTACATTTGCTAAGCAAAAACTTGTCAAAGAGATATGGTAGACCCTATAGCAGCTGTAGTAAAGAAGAGTCCACATATATATAAAGAGGAAAATAAGAAAGAAAAACAACGAAAAACCCAAAAACACAAATGGCGGGATTTCTGATTACAAACGCTTCCCTGTTTGGGCGGCGATCCGATTGCTTCGCTCTCTCACTCTCTTTTCACGGGAAAGCGGAGACAACAACCTAGTCATCGTCATCAATACATGCCCTTTCCTTTTCATTTCCTTTTACCTCTCTCCCCCTTTTTCTCATGTGAATGCCCTTGCGCTTTAATCATTTCTTTTAAATTTTGGTTCAATGGATATAATCGCTTTCCCTGTAAGCCTCATTAACACCGGTTTCTTTTATATATTATTATTATTATTACTTCAAATTTTATCAAACTTTTTAACCTTGTACGGCATGGTCAAAATTTGCAGCAGATGTACATAATTAAAATTGGGATGCCGGCATCTCCTCTCAGCTGCATTTGCGTGGTCACCACCAAATTCCAGGTAGTCTTTGATGCTTTCTTATTTTCTATTTTCTTTTTATTGTGAAAATAGTAGCCTAGTATCTTTTTCCCTTTTGCTACAAACATTGTGAACAATTTTTTGTTAAATATTGTAATTCGTGGATCGTTAGAGAGCTGCATCTGTTTAGTACGAAAACAAGCGTTATTTATTTATTTTTAATTTAGCTTAAAAGTTTATGTGCATCTAAAATTAATTGTCATGTTACCTAAAAAATTGGTTAAATTTAAATTTTGTGGATCTCATGTGTGATACATTTTTGTGTGGTTTACAACGAAATTGAGATTAATTTGTGAATAGGAAACTAGGGCATTCTCCACGAACCCCGTTAACTTTGGTATATGGGAATCAACTTTTTCCCATGTCAAATCAAATTTACTAATATTTTCTTCAAAATTTTACGCATTTTAATGTCATTTGATTGTTGAAAATTCTGGTTATATATATATATATATTATTTTTTATTTCTTCCATCACTTATGAGTTGCATTGTTGTGGGTTGAACAAAATTAAGGTTATTGGCTTGTGATTTTTGTGATAGTGAAGGAGAGTTGTAAATGATGGAGAAGAAGAAGTATCCGATTGGATCAGAGTATTACATACTGTATGAGGAGGTGGGGCAGGGTGTGAGCGCTTCAGTGCATCGTGCTCTGTGCATACCCTTCAATGAGATTGTCGCCATCAAGATTCTTGATTTTGAACGTGATAACTGCGATCTGGTAGTTGTTATGCTTCTTATTTTGCTATTGCTTTTGTCATAATAAAGCACTTAGTTTTTCTCTTCGTAATTTTTGGTTTAGCTTATTTAATTCATTCAATGTAGCTTGTTATCCATATGAAATGATCTGAATAGGTTATTAAAATTGATCAATGTCATGAAACATTTTTTTCTTCTCCTTTTAATCTTTTACTTTCTTGCAAAATACTGGAGTTTGTGGATGAAACAAAGTGTTACTGAAGGATGCATGGAAAGAAGTCGAGTAACTTCATAAAACTATCAAAAGGCTGATGACGTATTTGTGTAATCAGAGAACATGAAAAGCTAAAATGGAATACATATACTTTTCAAGATTATGCAATAAGAGAGCTGCTCTAAACAACCACGCTACTTTGAAATGAAGTACGTGAATTCCCACTATATTTTACAGCCAATTGTACAGATTTGATTAAAGTTGATCACTGTCTTGGTTGCATACCTTGCTCATTTTGGTTATGAAGGTTTAGTTTGGCAATTTTTGGGAAGCTGGTGCATGTGTATATCCAATTCCGCTCTTGACTAATGTAGAATAGCAGATATGATGAGAATGTCAGATGACCCAAGTTTATATCTATATGGTGATAAGGCTTCTTAATTAATGAACAACATAAATGTTGAGTGTGATTGCTTGTCCCATTGGTACTGAACGGGTTTACCAAAATTTACATAGGACTTGAACATCTCTTTCATCTTGGGATGAAGTCTATGGAGAAAATTTAATCCTCGTTCAAATTTGATGATGTGTCATCCTCCATGATTTTGTGGAATGTTATCATTTCTGCTTTCATCTGTTAGGTGTCTCGATGCTGGCTATTTTATAAATCTTCAATGGATGATGAGTTGATGCATGAAATCCTATACGAAGAAAAAGTGGGAAATTCAATTTTAATGAGATGTCCCCAAACAAGCCTGTGGTGTTTTTTTTTTCACTCCAGGAATTTTTACAGAAAAGAAATTGCAGAACATGAATAGCTTCAAAATCTTCTAGTATAGATATGTTTTATGTTTGAAGCACCAAATAGCATGCTTTTGCATTGTAGTTTTCTCACATTACCTATTCCTACTCTTATTATGGTTAACGACTTGTATATTTCCTGACACCTTTCGTAATGTGCTTTCCACAGAATAACGTTTCCCGTGAAGCACAAACAATGATTTTGGTAGACCATCCCAATGTTCTTAAATCATATTGCTCCTTTGTTAGTGATCACAATCTATGGGTTGTCATGGCATACATGGCTGGGGGTTCTTGTCTTCATATACTAAAGGCTGCATATTCTGATGGTTTTGAGGAGGTGGTTATAGCAACAACATTGCGTGAGGTATTGAAGGGTTTAGAATATCTCCATCATCATGGGCACATACATCGAGATGTTAAAGTGAGTACTTCATTCTTTATATAATTGAACAATCAGTTAGTTTCAAATGGGTTGCATGCCATTATTGAGTTACTTTTACTCTTTACCTCGTTATCATCTTAATTTTTGTGCTGATATGATCTCTATTAAATTGAGCAATTCTAGTATTTTTTTTGATACAAAAATACTCATTAAGAGAGAAAAAAAGTACAAAAGAGCAGGACAAGGAGTTCTCCTAAATGAAGAAAGGAGACTACATCACAATAGTCCTCCAATCTCTTTGCACTATAGTTGAAGCCCAAAGAAAAGAAAGGAAAATAACCCTATCGCACCATTGTGGAGCGATCTCTAAAAATTCACTCATTCCTTTCCTTCCAAACCAAACACATTGCCATAAAATCTTTTTTCGCTTACTCCTTTGAAAACCCAAAAATTTGATCTTCGTAAGACCCTCTGTAGTAGATGGACAAACCCAAAATTTCACTGAAAATGTCAAAAGAAATTATTTCAAAGCTGCTTAGTTACTTCCTAGTGGAGAAAAATATGGTTATTTGTCTCTTTTGAGGACCTGCTTTTAGACAAATATCTGGATTGAGTGCCTTGTTAGGCCTCCGCACTTGCAACAAGTCATTAGTATTAATCTTTTTAAGTACCAAAGTCTAGGTGAAAGCTATGATCTTAAAGGGAAGTGCACCTTCCAGATAGTCTTGTCCAAAGGGAAAGGAGAGAAGAGCAGATTTCAATAGATTTGATATGAATGATTTATAAGAGAATATGCTAGAAACATCCCCTTCCCATACTCTAGTATCACCCCATAATGGGGAGCAAAAGAATCTAGGATATTTACAAACCTTTATTTCCCTCTCATTAAGATTCCTAAAGAAATGTAAATTCCAAGATAAAGATGTAATTGTAGCGTTGTGAGTATAGGAGAGTCTATGGAGCCGAGAAAATGATATAGATAAAGGTGCATCCCCAATCCAAAAGATCATCCCAAAAACGGAAGAGGAACTATCACCAACTTTATAACGAGTAAGTGGAAAGAAAGATTTGATACCTATGAAATGAACTTCCAGTGACTCATATGTGTAGCATAGATACCTTCCCTAGCATCCCACCCATTGTCTTGTAGTCCATACTTACTCCTTATTACCTTATGCCATAGGAAGTTTGTTCTAAAGGAAACCTCCACAACCATTTTCCCACCAAGGAAATGTTTTTGAAAGCCAAATTTCCTAGACTTGAACCCTCCTCATACTTAGGCTTGGTAACAACCTCCTAATTCACCAAATGATCTCTTTTACCATCACCAATACCTAATCACAAGAAGCCCATCATCATCCGTTCTAACCTCTCAGCTACACCAATAGGAATCCTAAACAAAGATATGAAGTATAGAGAAAAATAAGCTCTTTTCCAACCTTCTAGGCATTTACTCATGCACTCAATAACAAGATCCCAAAAGGATATATAGATCTTGAATTACCTTTTAAGGGAAGACCTAAATAAGACAAGGGCTAATTAAGCATTGAACAACCAGCTACACTACTAATCTCATTCAACACCTGCCTCACCACATTATATCCGCAACACCACTCTTAGCCATGTTTATCAAGGCCAAAAACTATCTCAAAACCTTTAATATGGAAAGAGCCTTCTTAAACTTAATCAAATTAGTATCGAGGAAGAAAATAGTATCATCAAGAAACTGTAAATACGAAATCACCTTCCCTCCCAACTGTGATCCTGAATTATCCCTATTCCCTAAGTCTTAAGCATACATCACCATTATGCTTAACACAAATCACTATGGTGAACAAGAACGGTGAGAGTGGATCACCTTGCCAAAACCCTCTAGAATCATTGATTACGCACAAAGAATAACGCGGTAGTTGTAGCACAGCTTTGGGGTGTCAATTCCACAGAGAGACAGATTTAAAGAATAGTAGAAGGAACAAAGAAACTAAAGAAAAATATTAAATGATTAATGGAGAACAAAAATTAATTTTTAAATGCAAATTAAAGTGAAGCAAAGTGACTAACGGAGAAAGTACTCAAATTTGACAAACAGTAAAGTGTTGAGAATCCCTTGCACAAATCTGGTATTTTAATTATTCTTAATTCATTGAATAACTCAATTGGGAACTCAATTCCCAAAATTCCCAATCGAAAGGTATAGATTTATAAACGAAGATTAAACCAAATGTAACCCTTTGAAAAATCATTCACCACTTTTAAAATACGTAAATTATTATCACTATTGAGAAAATCTAACGACGACATTATACTCAGGAAGCGATATTGTAGCAAAGAATTAAATCAATATAGATAAATAATTGATCCAAACATAATCAAAGAGCTAATCCATTCAATAGAGAAAGCATGACTGAGTCCATAAACATAATAAATTCTACGATTATTCGGAGAAGAAAACATCACCAATGAATTAAGAATGATAAAACAAAAGAGTTTTAGTAATTGAAAATCAAATACATCAATTAAAAAATAAACAAAAATACTATCTACTGTGTAAGTTCATCCCTAGCCCTACTTGAGAATTTAGTTACCCATAAATATAATGGACAACAAAAATCTCAAGGGAAAAATTAGAGCAAACATTAAAGTACCAAACTTTAAACTTTAAAACTTAAAAGAAATAAATTAAAACTAACAATACATGGAGAGAGAAATTCCACCTGTAGTTGCTGTGCGGTACTTCCCCCGATTGGTAGCAAAGCCTCCGAGATTGCACACCCATTTGATGAAGTGAAATTGGGCTTTTATTGGGGAACTCCATGAGTGCAATGTGTTTCCAATCCGATGTGGGATGTGGGATATAGAATGTGTTTCCAACCGATGTGGGATTTAAACTTTCACATGCCCTTCAAAACTTCTGTCCACGTTGAAATCATGCACAGCCTGACCTTTGTTTACTAAAATTGCCATAACTTTCTCTAGAAAAATCATATTTACGAGCCGTAAAATTCTCCAGAAAATAGACATCCGGATCTTTCCAAGCATATATGGCTCATCTCCTGGTTCTTTCAGAATCAATACAGTTTAATCCGCAAAAATGACTGATTTGTACGGGCAATTCTGGCAATTTAATGAAACATTAAAAATCATATAACTAACACAAAATATCTGATTAGGACACAACTAAATAATTAACAAATGTAAATTAAGGGGCCAAAATATGCAATATTTGGCACTCATAAAGCATCAAACCAAGACTTAGGCTCACCATTGACCATGACTGCCATACACAGAAGAAAGACAACCCATATCCACTTCCTCCACCTCTCACCAAAGCCCTTCCTCTCCATCACCATATCTAGAAAACCCAAATTAATCCTATCATAAGCTTTCTTGAAATCAAGTTTGAATACAATACCTTATTGCCCCTCCTTTTCACGTCATCTATTATTTCACTGGCAACTAGAGCAACATCCAAAAAGTCTATCTTGAGTAAAAGCACACTGTTAGTAAGATACTGTATCAGCTAGAATGTCCCGAAGCCTTCTTGAGAGCACCTTAGTCAAGATCTTATACAGACTAGTGACCAAACTAATGGGTCTATAGTTCTTCACCCTAATACAGGCTAAGCAAGATTTTTTTTGTTAAGTAGGCTAAGCAAGATCTTTTACCCCATTGTATTCTCTATATCGGTGTTACTTATTGTGAACTAAGAACAAAACTGTTAAGTATTTATTCCCTTCTTCTCTTGTAATTTCTGCAATAAATATGGCAGAGAAATTCTAAATGTTCATCTACGTTTCTTTTTGGTCTTGCTTAGCGTAAGACCTGTTGCTTTAATATAATTTCTTCATAGTCATAAGTTCAAATAAAGTTTTCTATAGTTTTCTCAACTGATACTGTATTTCTAGAATATCAATAAACATGCCTCATGAGTTAATCCATTAGCTGTTCATAATGATGACAGATTACAATTAAATTGAAAGTCTGTTGTGACCAGAACTTCTATTTTCTCTTCCTCAGTTGTACTCCTGCTAGTTATTGCTCCATTTTCATGGTTTTTTTCCCATGAGTATATCAAAATCATAAAATTTCTGTGTCTGGGGTCCATTAAATAATCTTCTTAGGTACCTTGAGAATTTCAATGTTGAAAGTACCATAGGGAGGTATATATCTGTCTGTTTGAACCATTCCATCGAATGCCCAAGTAAGAAAATAATTGTTAAAGGAAAGGGTGTTGCAAAGAGGATTCAAGAATAAAGTAACAACAATTAGCAAATATTCCAAAAACAATGGATTATGAGTTTCAGTAAACAAACAAGAGAGATATTCCTACTAATAAAAAAATAAGAGATATATTCCCTGTTTTGACTTTTCTTGGAATATGTGAGAAAGAAGTATACAAGGAAAATGATAACTAGCCCTATAATGAGGTTAGAAAATAATTCTAAGGGTCACTACAGGTATTGTCTCCCTGCTACATAGCATACAGCATTGTCATCTTTAAAATAAACTTCAAGAACCTTCCAAACCTAGGTCTTTAACACTCTGTAATGAAGCTAACAGCGCTATGGTTGAATTACTAATGCCAACCAGCCTTGAAATTGCAATGAGAATGCTTGATCAGTTTGATAGCAAAATCCTTTGCTAGACAAGACCTGAGAAGCTTAAGTCAGTATTCGGTATGCTGCTCCGCGAGCAGACCAAGAAAACTAAAGCTCATGAATATCCTTGAGATTAGACCGTGTCCCTGAGATCTGATAAAAGAAAGTTGTATTAGTGGTTATAACATGAGAAAGGGGAGTCTTTGTAACTCTTAGAAGAACAGAGGAGAAGACCCAGTATAAAAATAAGTTTAGTTTTGAGCTAGTATATTTATAAAAGAATTACACACATAGACTAACATTGGTTTCTGATATATCTGAATTACATACTGCTGTTTCACAAACTCCACTTATAGGTGTCAAACTCTTTGGATAAGGATTTGCTAAATGTTGTTTCTATGTAAACCAGAGCAGAGCCAGAATTTTGTTCTTGCAGTGGCCAAAGTTAGTTACCGGGATCCCTATTACCCCATTGGAACCGCAATCCGGATTGTACGTTCCTATTCATGGTGAATTTGTGCAATGGATTACTAAAATTGGCGATCCAAAGTTCTCTGAAGACTTTTAACTAAAAAATTGGAAAAAAATATTTCTAGACACAAGAAAGGCAATAAGAGAATCCTCAAACTTTATTTTAAATTTATGTTTTTTAATATTATGTTTAGTGACTTTACTGTTTTGCTAAAACTCTATTATCTTCTAAACTATTATCATGCACACATTTCTATTTAAATTGTACTTATAAATATATCTAATATCCTAATTTTATACATGTACTTGTACATAATAAAAACTATTTAAGTTTACCCCCAAAGTATCGTGTATGAGGTGGGTAACATATCACGTTCCTCTACATGTACCACGAACTAGGGTGTATCGAGTTCTTGGTATCTATGGGCCGACCATAGGCATAGGAATCAACAGTAGGGGCTATATTAAAAATTAAAGAATAAACTAATTAAATAACTTTAGAATCTAAGGGGCAGGTGGTGTGGGGCATTTAGCTCACCCCTCTATTAATATACAAACAGTTATCATTTTAGTTTCTTGATCATGATTATCTTATCCTGTGTTTCTTCTAGGCTGGGAATATTCTCATTGATGCACGAGGTGGACTCAAGCTGGGAGATTTTGGTGTTTCTGCTTGCCTTTTTGATTCAGGTGATAGGCAACGCATGAGGAATACATTTGTGGGTACACCTTGCTGGTAAGCTTTGCCAAATGCATACACACATTCCACTAAGTTCCTTGTTCTTTTCTTAACAACATATTTCTATGGCATATAATGTTGGTACATCAACTTAGGCCTTGGTGCATCCTTGTTAACTATCACAGTAAAAGAAATAATAATCAAATTTATTGACAATTTGTGTGTTGATGGAGAATTCATATGGAAACCAGGTTCTGCACTGAAGTACTGAACATCCTAATAGTAGTGTCCATCAGTGATTCAATGCTTTTCTTTTCTTCCACTATGTAGTGTTTGATAATAAAACCATAGTAAATGAGGAGGGTTGTGATAGGTTGATGGCCATTTTAAAATTATAGTCACATCTTTATGAACATGAATACACTGACCCCAACTAGTTTGGGATTAAAGCTGACTAGTATGCTATATTATGAAGTGTTTGATAATCGAAACTGCTTTGTCACTGTTTTGCAGGATGGCACCTGAAGTTATGGAGCAGTTACATGGTTATGACTTCAAGTTAGTGAATTGTTTTCTTACAAGATTATCTCCACTTTATACTGATTAAATAGTATGGTCTTAATGTTTTGTTTCACACCTTCCTGCAGGGCTGATATATGGTCTTTTGGTATAACTGCGTTAGAGCTTGCCCATGGACATGCTCCTTTCTCAAAATATCCTCCAATGAAGGTCAATAGATTTTATAATGTGCATGCTATTATCAGCTTCTTTTTGTTAAATACCAAAGTTTATTGCAATACTAAATCGAACTTACTGTTGCTAGGTACTGCTTATGACTTTGCAAAATGCACCTCCTGGCCTTGATTATGAAAGGGATAAAAAGTTCTCGAAGGTATGCTCTTAACAATTTAATTCTGTCAATACTCTGATAATAGTGTATGCCTTGTGATGCATTCCTTTTGCATGTCTTCCTTCTCTTCAGTCTTTTAAGCAGATGATTGCCAGCTGCTTGGTCAAAGATCCTTCGAAACGGCCTTCTGCGAAGAAGTTATTAAAGCACCCCTTTTTCAAGCAAGCTAGGTCAAGTGATTATATAGAACAAACACTTTTGGAGGGGTTGCCTGCTCTTGGCGATCGAATGAAGGCATTGAAGGTTAGCATATTAATGCTACGGGATATGATAATCAGTAAGCCTTATAACTGGTACCGTATACTAACAAGTGGTATCATTTCAAAACATAGAGAAAAGAAGAAGATATGCTTGCACAAAAGAAAATGCCAGACGGACAGAAGGAGGAAATATCACAGGTTTGATATATTTTTTTCTTTAGTGACAAGGATAAAATTTGAATTTTCCATAAAAGTGCACCGTTTTGAATTTTTCTTCGATTTCTTTATTGTTTTTCAATTTAGATTGGTTTCTCCCTACGACATTGTCAACATTCCAATTTGATAGACGTTAAATTTTTTCTTTTTCTTGTGGGGCAGGGGTAACGAGAGGCATTAGATCCATTTACTTAGTTTATTACTCCACTAACGATCAATTTTCTTATTTATTCCGTTAAAAAAGTGGATGTGCTGTCAGCTGCCATAATTTAGACATTTTCCAATAGTATAAGGATAGTAAATCTGGTAAAAGAAGTTCAAATCTACTGGTTCCTTAAAAATATGTTTTTGCTAGTAGTAGAATATGAAAGAATGGTATTGCTGATTTAGCATTGCAGATGCTACTTTGCTAGTACTTTTAATTTTCATTTATTAGAAAAACTACAACATATTTGTTTACACTAATCATACGTTAATAGAAATTTGACTATTGAGATCTCTGCAAAATAAAGTCCTGACGGCTTAAGCAAGACATCGCTCAAGTGATTGTCAACTATGAGGAGAAACACATATGGTTAAAAAGCCTTCCTGCATCTATAATCAATTATAACCATTCATTTAAATGCGACACTGAGATGTCTTTCCAATGGTTACTGGGGTTAGAATTATGACACATTAGATGAAGAGCTGAGACTGCCCTATTTTTGGTCACTTCTGGACCTGACTTACGACTAGGTGTAGTATTTAAATGGCAAAGCTCTGTATTAATTGCTAGACGTGCCTCTGCTAGCATATATAAAGCACAAACAGTACAACTGGTCTGACTGGTCAGATGCATTGGGTTTGAAGCCACATGTAGACTCAGTGTCCAATTCATGGAACAAAAAGCCTGCTTGACCAACTGGCTTGGTCTCTTAGCAGCATGTCTTCTTGGAATAGAGAACCTTTAGGCTGTATCCAAATCTCTCTAGGATCCTGCGTATAAAGAGAAATGTTTTAATGTGTTTTCTTTGATATCTTCTTCCAAGATAAGTTTAGTTAACATTAGTAGCAGAGGTTTTTTTTTTATCATCAAATTCCAAGCCCTGATTTCATACGAGTCAATGGATGTATCTTAGGGAATCATTTAATGGCATTTTGATCATCATGCTACCATGGTATTCTCACTGAGGATGTGGTATAACAAAAACATAAGGGCAGTGACTTAAAGTTAAGTAAAAGAAATGATGGTGTATATGACAAAAAGGAATGCCCAAGCTGCAAAATCCATGTCAGCGATATAAATGGTTGGAGGTAGTTTGTTATAAGATTTTGTTTAACTGAGATGAGGAACCATGAGTTTTCTTTCCTAAATTAATTTTCTCCTTTTGCCACTTATGTGTGGTCAGGATCAGGTATCTTTGTGATGAAAGAACTTTTTCAGGGGACATTGCACCCTATGAAAACTGGAATGCCCATTAGGATATGATATGCTAATACATTATTGCACTTTTATTGTTGAATATTGAAGCATTAGCACAAAGGATACCAATAATTCGAGACTATGGCATTCCACGAATTTTGAGAGTTGGCCCGTTAACATCAGTTTCTCTAACAAATCCAATGTCTTGAATGACCCTTATCTGGATTTGGTTATATTTTTCAAATACTATGTATAGTACAGCAGTATCATTTTACTTCAGAAGTGAAGGAAGCACAAGTTTGTCAGGGTAAACAACTTTCAGAAGCATTACTTGGACAAACAAATTAGGTTGCTCCTCTAATGGATAGTTGGGTATAAATCTAAGTTTGATTTCATGCAATGCAGTTTTTATTTATTTATTTTTATTTCCTTTTTCCTTTGAATTTCTAAAGAGAGAGTTAACGAGAGGAGGGAGGAGGTTGGGGATGGAAAAACTATGGAGATGTCTTATGCAATTTTGTTGAGTTGATGAGCTTCTAATTTATTTACTTTTTGGATTGTCTAGCAACTAGGCACTTAGGAAGTTGTCTCGGTATTGTAAATAAAAACATCCACAGTTAAGAGGAAGAAAGGATTTCTAGCAATTTTAATAGGGGTGTGGCCCTATAGTGAGCACAGATTGGATGAGAAGAATTCATGTTTCCAACCTCAAATACTTGGGATTAAGGCCTAGTCAAGTTGTTAACCAAAAAATTGGTATTTTCTGAGAAAGGTAGATGAATATTTCACATTGGTATGGGTTTACAGTTCTTTTATTCTTTTTCATGTTTATATCAGATTTTTGTACCAGAATATAGAGGCTTTCCAGTGTTATACTACTTTTATACATTTGTGATGTGTATGTTTATTGCACCCTGGATGATTGTTCTGTTTTGACTGTATTTATATCCAACTTATGTTTTGGTTTCTGCTGATCACAACAGTATTTAAAGACAAATTCTGTTTCTCTTCACTGGTTGGCATTTTCATGTGCTCATTAGTTAGCCTTTAATCAGTTCTCATAGTAATTTGCAGAATGAATATAAACGTGGCATAAGTGGTTGGAATTTCAATCTTGAAGATGTGAAGGCTCAGGCTTCCCTGGTATGGTAATGGTTCATATCTGTTTCATTTGTAAAATCATTTTGGCAATGAAGCTGCTTTAGAATTCATATGCATGCCTTTTTGTTGCTATCAGATCCAAGTTGTTGAGGACCATGCATCTGATAATAATCAAGGAGGGATCTCAAATTCTTTGCCTGCACTTGAGGCACAAGAAAAGCAACCAGAGGATCAGGTCTCTTTCACAGGAATCTTCTCACAAGTTGCATATATAGTATACAGTACTTTGGTTTTGGAGGTTTTATAGTGGGAGATAGGTCTCTAATAATCATTATATTATATTTTGTCTTTGTTGAGGTCTTTTGTGGTTCCTAATGATCTGGATTTCCACAGGAAGATGATGATCATATGCATACCCAGCCAGCTATTCTTTCATTAACTGACCCGACAATAAATTCTAGAAAGTATGTCTTGATATATAAAATTGGTACTTGGTATTTTCATCTTTTGCTCATTTTTTAATCTTGTTAAAAAGTTATAAGAATATGGAAGTCCCATGCTTATTGTTACATTTGAAGTTTCATATTATGACATTTCAGTCAGGGTAAAGCTTGATTTATTTGAATTAATTGAATTCTAAACATTTCTGATGTTGCAGAGTTAGATCAGATAAGTCTGATGATGACTCAAGTATCACTAGTCCCAGTTATGAACAACATGTGAATTTTTCACCCCGTCATGATGAGCATGCTGAAAATAATCCAGCTGAAAGGACTGCTTTTGAGATCAATGGAAAATCTACAGATTGTGTGGCTGTTCCCTCTCATGCGAGAATGGTAATTTCAGAAGTCAGCTCTACTTTACCAGAAAGTAGCATTCCTCCGATTATAGTAGAGAGGTTTGATACTCAACCTATATAGTCAGTTAAAAAACTTTCACTTGTCATACTAACAGTTAGAATTTTATATAATGCCACTTGGGAGCGGCTTATCTTGCTTATATCATTATATAGACTTTGCAAACCAAGGACCTGGTCTTATATAACTCACCAGTAATATCTATTGCCCTCATGATTTATAGATTGCTGCTTCATCTTTTATCTTGGGATGAAGCTTTTATGATAAATGGAGTTACTAAGTCTTTGATCACCATGGAAATAAATTGAACCTATGTACAAATGAGGGCCTTAACTGCTAAAAGTGGATGTCATCATCCGAAGAGATACAAGCTGAATGTTATTTTATTGTAAGATCCTCAAACTGATCTTATATATTTGAATTGATCCATAATCTAGTAAGCTAGTACATGTGTTTAATGGAACCCAGATGTATGGTCATAGAGTCCTGTACTGGTAATATGGTGTCAATATAATTGGTGTTGGGCTTCTGTATTTCCCATAGATTTTACATTGCTTTGGAGCGTGAGTGTCCAACTCCCATATCCTTACTGCTATATGGTGTCTTGTTGACACAGGTTATTAAGGTTAAGTGAAGAGTCTGGATAAAGAGATCCAAAGTAACAATAGGATGGGCTAGAAAAAAACTCTAAAATCAGACTCTAGCCTATGTGAAAATTTTGCATGGTTTTCAATGCAAAATTCTAAATAAACTTCCAAGTATAGGTCCAAAAAGGCAAATCAACCATCGAGTAAGGGTCCGAAAAGGCGATTCAACCATCGAAGACGAGAAAAAATATATTATTCTTTGTAGTAACAGTTAGGAGATATTCAGTGATCCCTGCTTTCCACTGTCCAATTATATTACTCTCACTGGTCGGTATCTAATATGTAACTTGATGTTCAGTTATTTATTAGTCAGTGAGCAACAAGTATTTCTTAACTTTAGACTTGACTTATCTATAGAAGATGTGGTGTGTTGAAAGTTAAATCCGGAATAAAAGCTTTGCGGTGAAGTCTTACTATAAAATTATTTTTGAGGATCTTTCTTTGGATGGTTCCCTCACCTTTTCTTGGAAAGCCATTTGGGTTCCTAACGCCGCTAAAAATGTAGGTTTCTTTGCATGGGAGGCTTTTTGGGAGAAGATTTTAACTATTGACAATTTGCAAAGAAGAGGAAGACTTCTTGCTAATAAATGTTTCATTTGTAAGGAAAGGGCCGAGTTCGTTTCTATCTTTTGTTGGAGTATTCTTTGGCAATAAGCCTTTAGGAGATGGCTTTTTGTGTGGTGTGTATTTTTTTGGTAGTTGCGGGCACTGCTAAAGACGAGTTTTGGGCTTGGAATGGTTTGCGAGCCCCTAAAGAGTTGAAAAAGGCTATCTCTTTATTTTTTGGCTTGTGTGAAATGAGAGAATTAAGAGGTCCTTGAACAATGAAGAAAGGCCCTTAGAGGCTATTCGGGATAGTTGGTTGAATACTTTAAGATTTTGGTTTAGCAGTAAACTTTTTGTAAATGAGAAAAAACTAATAGAGTTTTTTGAGTTTCTCGCTTGTAGATAATTTTGTAAATTAGTTGCACCCTCTTGGTGCTTTTCTTTTATATACTATTACTAATTAAAAAAAAATAATTTTTTTAAATAGAAGCAAAGTATGCATATAGACGAGATTTCTTTTTTAGTTTCTGCCACCAATTTATTCAGTCTTTTTTACTGTCAGATATAAAATAAATTATATTATAACATATGTCAAGTGTTAACTTACATATACGGAATCTTCAGTGATGAGACACAAAGTCAGCTCCAAAATGATTCAGTTTGCAATGGAAAAGCAGCTCCACCAACAGGAGATGATGTACTTTCTGAACTTCCTTCTAAAGCGTCTAAATCACCAGGCAAGTGTTTATTATTACTGGGTTCTTCCCCATGAAAAGACAATCTCCAGGTTTCTTATTTGATCAATGTGTTCACTTGGCTCTCTTGCTAAATTCTACTTTTCGATCCAATCAAATTATCATGGCATTAGCAAATGGTGATGAACCTGATGAGAAAGCAAAGCCACCAGTTGTTCAGCAAAGGGGACGTTTTAAAGTTACATCTGAAAATGTTCACTTGGAAAAGGTGACTGAGGTGATCTGATCCTGATGTTCCTTTTATTGTTCAGACTGGATGTGTATTCATATTCACCTTCCCTTTTCAGGTGGTCCCATCTCCAATACTGCAAAAGAGTCACAGCATGCAGGTAGGTAGTTTTGAGGTTACCACATATGTGCCAAGCACCTTTCACACTATTCACTAGTCCATTGTGTCGTCTTCCAAGCTGTGTTAACATATATTTGACCTCCACTGTTAACAGGCTTCTGTTAAAGATAAGGTAATTCTAATGACTCTTTAAAAAGATTCTCTGCCAAAGAAAAGGACAGTTGTGCAGAAAAGTTCACCCACTAGCCAAACCTCCCCTCCCTTCCCCCCTTCAAAAAAAAAAAAAAAAAAGAACTTACGCAGAAATGTGTGCAGTCACTAGCTGAGGTAACTTAGGGACTCTCACAATTCTTGAAGCTGCATTCTAGGTACCTAATTTTGCTATGTTTTGATGTTGGCACCTTCAGAACACAACGACTATCCTCTTGTATTCTATTCTGACTTATGCAACCACTTTTGATTTTTAGGGAAAGTTGAAAGAAACACAAAGATTTTATTGAATATTTATGTGAAGATGCTTGTAAAATTATCGGTACAAGCAAAAAATATTATGCTACTTATTATCATAAAATAATAAATAAATAAATATTATATACATATATTAATCCTGAACATATTCCGGGGGGCTATGCTAGTTTTATTAAGGTAAAAGGATTGATTTAAGGGCTGGGCACCAAACAGAGATTCTGGCTTTATTAATAGTATAGATAAACGTATTTCAGAAAGTACTTCTTTCTCTTACTGCTACATTGTCTTGAATTAGCTACCATAGATATTCCTGAGGTAACTCTTGCATTGACAATGAGGTTGTCAAAGAAAGATTCCTTATTTTCGATGGGATTAGAACTTTCTGGATTTATTTCCTTTTGTCCAATTATACTAAAGTAAATAATAATTCTACTGTGGCTGAATTTTTGAATAATTTTCTTTCTGATGTCTAAGGTTTTGTGGCAGATTTCATAGTATGTGCTTTTCCACACCTTTTAAAATAAACATATTAATTTGTTAAAGCACTTTTTAATGTTTTTAGAATTCTAATGAAATAAAAAATTAAATTACGGAATACAGGATACCTATATGCATTTTAATCATCTTAAGATGATGATACTCTCCATTGTAGCCCTAGAAACAAGAATGTGTCTATATCTTATTTTATCGGTTATCTTATGGTAGTATTACGGATTATGTAGGTGCTCAGCCAACATCCTGCAATTTCTTTCCCATCTGATGCTACATCATCAACTATTTGCAGCTCATCACTTTTTCCACTGTTGCATTCTGTTTTGCAAACAAATATTCTTCAAAGGGTATGGATTAGCTATATATTTTTGGTCTTCATTACAGTCTGATTTTGATGGGAATTTCTTTATTTGCCATATTGTTCTCAACAGGAGAGTATATGTAATTTAATGAAGCAAGTCTCTTCCGGTGACTCCACAGGTGTGTGCAATTAATGCACCTTGGATTCTCTCTCTCTCTCTCTCTCTATATATATATATGTATGTCTGTATATCTTTTTTTTTTTTGTAACTTTCTGAATCAAATGATTTACCTTGTTTTTCTGATGACTCAGCCAACCGTGCAATGGATGGAGGATGCATGCCAGTAAATGTTGCTGCTACAGAAAAATCTTTGGTACATAACTTTTGGCCTTTATGCTTCTGCATGAGATTTTCTCCCAAATTTTCATCCTGTCCAGAGTTCACATTCTTTGTCTAGAAAAATCGTATTACATAAGTACCCATATGTCCTGCTTAAGAGTGCAACAATTCAAAATTCTTTCTTCTACTCATAAATTGAAATGTTGGCCTGACAAGGCCAGAAAACAGTGATGCCATAGTTTATCTTTTGCCAAATTTTTACTCACAGCTAGATTCTTGTGTTTGCCAAAATTAAAACTTGGTGTTTGCTCTATACTTCCAAATGTTGGTAGCTAGGAAACTCGAACACTACCACACTGCTAACTCTAGAAAGCTCTTCTAGGGAAGGACTCCCCTCTGTGGTTAAACTTCTTTAAATGGTTTGATGCAAAGGCAATCATTTGTTACTTTATAAATACTGTTTGGCTCTTATTGCATGCATCGGTTTAATTTGTTAGGACCCTTGTATATTGAAATGATTAAAGGTCTTTGATTTTATTGCGAGAAAAGATGGGTGCCTTTGCTGCGCCTATTTGTCACTGCTATTTTATTTTATTATTTTGGTGGTTGAAGTGGTGGTTGCTAGGCTATCTATCCTCATCATTATAGCATCTCATATGTGGCCTTACCTTACTAAGATTATAGCATCTTACATGTGGCCTTACCTTATTATGATCATACCCTTACATTTGCGCCTCAAAATTGACAGTCATGCAATGAATTTGCTTCCTGACTTCAAACGTTGTAATAGTAAATTGCATCAGTGCCAGTTATGTGCTTTTTAATTCCATAATGGAGCCTTGTGTACTTGAGCTTAGATGAATGACTGTATTTAGACAGCACTTGTGTCTTGATTGAAGTTAGTGAAGAAGTCTTCTGTTGAATTGCAGTTGGAAGCAGCCCATGATAGGGAGAAAGAATTACTTCATGAAATAACTGAGTTGCAGTGGAGGTACTTTTGATGTTATCCACCTGCATATATATACATATATTTCTTTACAGCATTATCTAGTGATAACTTGTCTGAAACTCTGGTTTGCCTTTGTAGGCTCATATGTGCCCAAGAAGAACTCCAAAAATATAAAACAGAATATGTTCAGGTTTACTTTTGATATACTTTGCTCATATGTTTTCCAATTTCTTTGATTAACTAAATATTCTAATTTCTAAACACAGCAATTTCAGGTATGATTTCATTTTCTAATTGATGCTTGGATGGATGTAGAGCAAATTTCTCAAACCTCATACTAATCAAAGTAAAAGGAGAAGAAAGAAATAGTACCAATGGATCATTAATTATTAGTAGCTCATTATTTTGTGTATTATATAGGGTTGTTTCAGTTTCTGGTAGGCCAAAAGAAACTTACCGCTATAGATATCCCTTAACTTGCTCAGATTCACTGATTACGTTATTAAGTTACTTGATTCTTATATTTTCTAGTTTCAGTTGTAATTCTTATGTAGCCGAACCTCAAGTTTAGGCACATTATCTACTCACCCATACAGCATTTTGATGTTCTTGGTCTTATATATCAAACTTCGTGGCAATATTGAGTTTGATTATAATTAGACTTAATACTTGTGCTTTGTGTTCTAATCTTGTTCATGGAGCTTTGAAGTAATGTTGGGTAAGCAGAACACTGAATTATGTAGCTTGGGTTTATTTAGTAAGATTATAATTTGTATGAAGTTTAATGACTTCGAATCACAATAGTTATGCAAATCTTTGGACTATTATTAAAACCTAAGCTTTGGACATAGCCCAATTGGTAACACACCTCTCTTAGATCCCAATTCAAGTACCCCCACCCCCCATTATAAATAAAAAAATAGCTTGCATCTGTCTGAATGGGGGGATGCCTTAGGTGATACTAATGGTCGATTTGATTGAGGCAACAGTTGATGTTTTGAACTGCCTAAGCCAAAATGATGGAACCAATTAGGAAAGTGTAAGATTTAGATGAAACTCAGAATGCACACAAGTTTAGGTGATCTGAGTTGTGTCTGAAAATATGATCCACAATAGGAGAAAGGCAAGCAGAAATAAAAGCATTGTTGACCAGACGTCTGTCTAACCTCCTCCATATACGAGCTAAGCACTGTTGATTATCACACCAAGTAAAAGTGTTCCTTTTGAAACCAGCATCTTTCATACTTTCTTAATTTATACAATTATAAACCCCTTCCATACTGAGTCATAAAACTTAACAACCCTATTGCCAAGATGGGACGGGATGAATTGGGTTTCTCAAAAATCAAGCTTAAAAAGCTCTTATCAAGTCAATTCACAATCTTCTCTCTCAATTGCAAGCTTAGTCAAATTACTACTGTTAATGATATTTCAAATTAAATAATGCAAGCTAGCAGTGTTTCACAACTGCAATTATAAGAACTCCTAAGCAAATAACTCAAGCATATAAATCAAATTGCAGAAGTAAAACAGATATTTTCAGGAATTAAAGAGTCAAGGGAAAGAGAGATCAAACACAGCTAGTATAGTGGTTTAGTGACATCAAGAACACACTCGACCCTACCTCCACTCACTCTATAATGGTCTCGAAGATTTCACTTTTATCATCTTGATTACAATTTACACACGAGTTTTATTAGTTTACCTCCATTTTTTTTTTTAATGAGATCACAACAAACTCAATGTTTTTCAAAGATCACACCAAGCTTAACAGGAGTTTTCACGGGCTGACCCTTAATCGTTGTGGAGTTTTTATGAGATAGCTCCAAACTTATGTGAGTATTTTTATTGGATCACACTCGAACTTTTGTTGAGTTATGATAAGTTCACTCATTAACCTTTTGAGTTTCTTTACAGGAGGATAACTTGTAAGTGTTGGGATATTTAAATTCTATTTTAGCTTACAAACTCTGAGAGTGTTCTACAAGCTAGATTGTCCTATGATAATAGGATGAATTTTACGCTTTGGTTAGAGAGAGTATGAGTATGAGTTTACCCAAACATGACTCTCTAGGAGAAGAGGATGAAATGATTTTATCAATTCAGTTTTGGCACTCTCTTTCTTACTTCATGTTTCTAACCCAAAGGTATTTATAGCATTTGAGAAATAATATTGTTTGCTGTCAAAAAGAGGATGTGGAGCACTTTACATCTTGTGACCCGCGAATATCTGCTTTTAAAAATATGATCGTTAATGAGTTAGAGGTTGATGCCTCCGAGTGATTGCATTGACTTAAGTTGAGGGTGAAAGAATTTTTTTGATAAGGCAATTCATATTGATGTTAGTTTTTTGATAGTTCGATGTAGGTTTTCCATGAAACGATTAGAAACTTTTGTTTTTATTCATCGACTCAAGTGGTGAGTTGCGTTGACATGGTAAGAACATATTGCCTCATCTTTAGGTAGAGAAGCGTTTAGGTGTAGAAGTACCTAACTTGAGCAAATATAATGAACAAATATTTCTTACCAAATTACAAAAGGTCCTAAAGACTCTTCTAGACTCAATCATTTCGATGAAGCTTTCTTCAAATCTTCAGATTATTTGATCTTCGTATTCTTCAACTCTTCAGCATGTCTTCATGTTGGTTGGTCTTCTTATAGGAATCACTTATTTCCCTTAAAGCTTTTGGTTTAACATTTGTTACTTTAGAGATAGTGATTCTTTTTATCCTTCTTCTTTTTCCTTATGAAGCTTTTTATCTAATCTTGCTTGAAGTGTTGCTTCTAAGGTGAGGACACCGATGAGGCTTCTTCTTCTTCTAACCTCCTTTACTTGATTACTTTCCTTTTACTTTTGGTTTGCAGCGAGGATGTCTATAACTACTTCAATTTCTCTGGTGCAATGGTTCTTTTGCTTATCATTTGTTAGATAAAAACCTGAAACACTCGCAGAATATTAAAATCATAGTAAAAGTTTTTGTAAATCGAGGTTCAAACCCAAGAGGGGGCTGAATTGAGTTTTAAAAACTTTTGTTGATTAACTTGCAAGTTTTTAAACAGTTAAATACACAAAACACCCAATCAAATAATATGTTTGAAAGTAAAGAATTTAAGGAAGAGAAAGGGAAAACTCAGTTTATAGTGGTTCGACAATATCAAATTCCTTCCGACCTTACGCCCACTCTCTTCAATGAACCTCATTGAAGTAATCCACTAAAACTTTAGTCATACAACTTCACGGGTTTTGTACAAACCTTACAACTGATCTTTTCCTCACGGAAGCTATGTTGGAAATCACCTTGACAAGATGCCCAGGTGGTGATCTTCCAAACACCCAAGTCTAGAATGACTTGTAAAGATTAGAAATCGAAAACAGGAACAGAAATCAAAGAAAGAAAGAAGACAAGCGATTTGTTATCGAGGTTCGGTAATGTGCCTATGTAAACGTGAGTTCCTCTCAACTCTCTGCACAAAATCAATGATTCTTTACAATTACAGCAACCCTCTCCAAGAAACCTCAAGTTCTTGAAGAAACCAAGAAGAGAAGAAAGAAGATGATAAGAACTATTACAATGCTCTCTATCTATACTACTCTCCCTTCTTTACAACCAGCCTCACTACAATGAGTCCCTCTTGTGTTTTGTGTCTCTGCACTCTCACACAATTCTCTCTTGTATTGTATTTTGTCACTCTTTACAATTGATCTCAAATTATGTCACAATGTTATGTTGAGAATAAAGCTAAGTTATAGTGTACCAACTTCTTGATCAATCTTGAGAATCATTCTCCACCCTTAGATCTTGATGACCACTCAATCATGGCCCTCCATCAATCCTAAGTGGTGCTGTGCATTTTAACCTTGCATCCACGCACCTAACAAGAGGCTTAACCAAGTTGTATGTGTGTGCCTCAGTGTGCCTGGCGCCTAGGCGCTGAACAAGGGGCGGTGAGGAGCTAGGCAAAGCCCTTTTTTACCTCCTTGCTGGGCAGTGCGGCGCTGGTGAGGGAGAGGTGCGGCGCACACTGATGTTGTCCCTCTCACAGCTGTGCGCACTCTTTTGCCTTGATGATTAGAGGTGTGCACACACACCCAAAGTGATGCACACACATGTGTTCACTCCTTTAACATGTTGAAATTTATTCTTCCAACCTTGGTTTAGACTTTAACCATGTTTGAACCATGTTTAAACCTTAGATAAATACCAACAAGCTACAATGAAGTGTTTAATCCTAAACACTCTAAGAGTTATACCAACTCTTTCACTTTACAATAAATGAAATTTGCTGTAAAGTAAATGGTAGAGAGACAGTAATAAGTGCTTTTACAAATGAACAATATCTCTCTTTCAAGAGCAAGCTTGAAGAATGGCTCAACAATAAATTTTCAAAGCTTTTGAGAATTAATGAGCTATCTTGTGAATTGAATGTGTTTTCTACTGCATTTAAATGCTCATTAAAGTGGGTTTATATAATCTTGAATCAATATGTCATTTTACATACACTTGGTAGGTCTGGGGCATTAAATGCTTAAGTCTCATGTCTCAAACAGTCATATTTTCAAATTACCAGTCGACTGGGTCAAGTGAAGAATTTTCACTTTTTAGGCCATGGGAGAGTACTAGTCGACTGGGTCAGAGGACTAGTCGACTGAGTGAAGTTACTAGTCGACTGGGTCCTCAGCACCAATCAATTGGGAACTTTCTGTCCTATATCCCATTCGACTGGTATAGGGACCCAGTCGATTGGGTTATCCTTCAACCCAGTTTTCCTTTTGAAAAGTAGTTTTTGACTTAGAAAATTTTTGTATTTTCAGTTTTGTTAAATTTGTTTGTAAATTGATCCATAGATCAAGCTATGTAATTGAACATAAGAGATTTACAATTATTTAAATTACCTTAATGCCTATTCTAGATCTTCTGTCTTGTTTTAGTGTCTGAATCGCGTTGAGTTCTTGCATCTTGTTTTTGTACTGAATGCTTTTACTGCTTAAACACTTAGATAAAACTGTTAGTACAATTAGAGTAGTGTTTTGTCATTATTAAAATCAAATACGGGTCAACAATCTCCCTTTTTTTGATGATGGCAAAACTAAAGAGAGAAAAAGCAGTTTTAAAAACGAAGTGTTGGTTTTTAGAGAAATTTGGGCGGAGTCTCCTTTGTTTTTTGGAGTAAAACCAACCTGTTTAGCATTCAAACGCAGTTTAATTCAATTATATCAACCCAACCAATCAATGCAAGATAGTATTACATTTGTCAACATGTTCGGAGCAATGCTCCCCCTAAATATATGTTCTGTTCTAAGTTTACATACAGTTTTCTTTTATATATTGATTTTTCTCATATTTTCCCCTTGTTTTGACAACAACATAAAAGGGGGTGTAAACTCAAAAAATAAGCAAAATAAACACCACATCCATGAAGATAAGCTAAAAAAAAACTTGTATGCAAAAACTAGGCATGATTCAAAATTAGGAAGACTTCCCAAGAAGAATCAGAAGTTTTCACACTAGTATAAGTAGTTAAAGCATATAGGTGAGCAAAAAGTGCTCAAACTAAGCAACCATATAACTTATAAGTAAAGCATGTATGCGAGCCAAAAGATAAATAACTGAAAAATAATCATCTATGTACAATCATGCATACATCATAAGCTTTGGAAGTTGTTTGAATATCGAGTACAAGCATATGAATGTACGTGAATAAAAAGGATGTCCGTGCTAAGTATCCATGGAGCTATATATGTACATAACAATGAGAAAAAAAAGGCTTAGTGAGCGAGGGAATCAAAACTATCTCGAAGAAGATCTCGAAGCTCAACCAAAGAGCCCTCTTTGTGCTCCCGGTGTAACTCGAAATCGTCTTGGAGTGTGCGGAGGTCGCGATGCATGTGATCGATGGAAGAGCCAAGCTCTGAAATCCGGATTGCATGGACATCTGGAGGCTCGCCATAGCCTGAAATATGTCATTGTATCCAGCGTGACCAGCACTAGAGCCACCGTGCTGTGGACTAAGTGCTTGCGTCAGTGTTCATAGCAGTGGGAGGAGCTGCATCACCAAGAACCTTGTCGTCCTCCTCACTGCTATACCCTTTCCAATCTTAATGTTCCCCCTGGTCTTGGAGTAGATCATCCCATCTTGGATAGTGCACTTCATCTTCTTCAGAGAAGAGACATTGATGATGCCCTTGGGGCCGATGTCCTAAGCCTCTGAGGCGGGTACGGGGACTTAGAATGCTGGAGGATCAAGGTGATGAGCATCTCATATGGGAGGCACCCGGAGTCACTTGCTTCATTGTTAATCATGTTGGCGAGTAGTAAAGGGTAGATATTGAAATAGTGTCCTGTTTTGAGACATCAGATCAATACCACGTATATCTTAGTAAGATAGCCCCGACTCTCGAGTCTCGGGTGGATGGTCCAACTCACAATGAGATTGAATAACTTTGCGTTGAGGGGCATATCACTACATTGGTGAAATGTAGTGGGCGTAAAGATGTAGTCAGGATCGTCCCTAACAATCTGGCATGCCTCATCGTAATCAAAGTTGTCTGGTCATCCATCCAGACTTCATTGGACCTCTTCCACAGGGATCCTAAGAATATTGACTAGTAGGTCAGTATTCACCTCGAATTCTATGCCCATGACACTGGTTTTAAACCTAAAAGCCAGTGAACTTGGTTTAACCAGGTTAGTGTAAAATTAGTGAATTAAGCGAGAGTAAAATTTTTGGTGAATGTTGACAAGTGGTGTCAACTGTATCGCCTCGAAAGCAACTAAAATGTCAAAGTTTGCATGAAAAATAAAATCGAAATCAACGAATCTACCTGTCATGATCTTTTTGTGGCGTATGACAGAGTTATACCTGCTCTTAGCTACGGGGCTCCAAAAGAACGAGCCATCGAGCTCAGTCCACACCTTTTTGCTCGATGAACCAGCAACCCCCTTTCCCTTAGCATCCAATGCCGAGGATTTTGTAGACTGAGGCCTTGTAGACATGTGAGGTCCTCCAACGGTGGTTTTGATGCGTATTCTCTCAAACATTGTTGAAAAATTGTTTTAGGGAGAGATTTTGGAAAATATGGAGTTTTCAACCATGAAAAGTTGAAAAATGAGTGATTTGGGATAGGATTGAGGTTTCTATGGAGTGGTTTTGAGAGATTTTGGGCTGAAATCAAAGATTTTCTAAAGAGAGAAAGCTTAGGGTTTTAAAAATGGCATGAAAACTGAAAAATTTGAAGAGACTATTTATAGAATCGCGATACGAGTAGACTGAGTTAGGGTACCAGTCGACTGGGTACTTCATAATTTGAGGAATTTTTGACATACCAGTCGACTGGATCGGGGCACCAGTCGACTAGGTAAACTGGATACACCAGTTGACTGGGTGAACCATACCAGTCGACTGGGTGAACCACCAAAATTTCAAAATTTGGCTCTAAACAATGTCTTGTAGTACTAGTTGATTGGATGCTTTGTACTAGTCGACTGGTAAAATGGGCAATGGGATACTAGTCGACTGGGATCAATATATTAGTTGACTAGTTCTTTAAAAAATTTAAAATTTTGAGCACTATCTTGAAATTTTAGCACGAAATTGTTTATCTATGCCATCTTGAGTGAGAGATATATTAAATAAGAGTTAATACTCATTCACTAGATGTCAAATATGCATATGATGAATGTTGATGCAATCAAACATACATTTTATCATAGTTTATCAGGCCTATCAATAGTCTAATCTTGCAAAAGCTATCTTCACTTAAGGGTTTTTTAAGAATATCAACTATTTGATCTTCTGAATGAATGAATTCTAGTCCAATATCACCTTTTTGAGCATGGTCTCTTATGAAGTGATGTCTTATTTCTATGTGTTTGGTTCTAGAATGCTGAATAAGGTTTTTGGTCAAGTTGATAGCACTAGTGTTATCACAATGAATTGGTATATCTTTAAAGTTCATGCCATAGTCTTCTAATTGTTGTTTCATCTACAACACTAGTGCACAACAACTTTCGACTGCTACATATTCTGCTTCAGTGGTTGATAGTGCAATCGAATTTTGTTTCTTGAAAAACCAAGACGTTAACATTGCATCTAAAAATTGGCATGCTCCACTAGTGCTTTTTCTATTTAGTCTACAACCCGCAAAATCAGCATATGAATATCTTACAAGCTCAAAAGTTGATTTTCTAGAATTCTATAACCCTAGGTTTTGAGTCCCTTGTAGATATCTAATGAATCTTTTTACTACAATTACATGTGATTCCTTAAGATTAGCTTGAAATCTAGCACACATGCATACATTGAACATTATATCAGGTCTACTTGCAGTTAAATAAAGTAAAGCTCCTATCATGCTTCTATAAGTTTTAGTATCTACACACTTACCTTCCTCATCTAGGTCAAGTTTTGTAGAGGTGCTCATAGGAGAGCGAATTGACTTTGAGCTTTCCATCCCAAACCTCTTTAATAGGTCTTTGGTGTACTTTGATTGATTGATGAGGATCCCTTCTTTCAATTGTTTGATTTGACGTCCAAGAAAGTAGGTAAGCTCTCCCATCATGCTCATTTCAAATCAATGTTTTAGAAAACCACATTGGGGCGCGCCCGGGTCGCGCCCACGGGCGAAATCCGCGAAAAACGCCCATGGGCGTGATTGTTGGGGCGTTATTTTTTTGTTGCAACCTCAAAACGAGGTCGTTTTGGGTCAAATGATATCAGCCCATTTAACCAAAGCGACGTCGTTTTGGTCAGCCCCTCCTAATTCTTCTTCCATGCGGCTCGAACTCATGACCTAAAGTGTCATAATCATAAACCTTACCACTAAACTAGTACTATTGGTGTGATATTATTACACTTCATAAATATATAATACATGTTATCTAGTTTAATAATAATTACAAACTATTTAATTAATCATTTACAAATTACAACAATATATAAATATAAGTCATACTTCATATAATTTATATATCAATATATATATTAATATTTATAAAATTATAATTATCAGACTATAGAGAGTTAGTAACGTATTAAATTTTGAAAAAAATTAATTAATTAATTAAAAATTAAATTATTTTTATTTTACTATTCTAATTAATTAATATTATTTTATTAAAAAGTCAAAACACCCCAAAAAATTCAAAAGACTTACCCAGATTTTCAGCCTTTTAGGTCAGAATTTTAAATTTTCAACATTTTGATTGGACGTTATTACAAATGGAACCACTATGTTGGAGGATCATAGTGTAAATTGATGGATACATATGCAACAAACGATAGCGTACGTCTAATATCATATGTGATTAAAATTTTCATCAAATTGTTTGATAGTTGTGTAAAAATATTTTCATAAATATTCATTCATAGGTTTTAAGTTAGTAAAGTTAATTGATAATTAATTTATTTATATTATTTATATTATTTTAATTTTTTAATATTTTTATAATTTAATTAATATTATTTTATTCAACGCTCCAATGTTTCAAAAGACTTATGCCCCAATGCCCCGGGACTTATGCCTCTCCTCATTGAGGCAAAATGCCTCGCTCAACGCCCTTGCCTCTGAAAACACTGTTTCAAATTCACCTTGCACGCACTTAACAAACTCTTGACACATAGATTCATTAGTAGCACCAAATATAATATCATCAACATATATTTGGACTAGTAGTGTGTCATTTTTGTGAGCTTTTTGTGAAGAGGGTTGTGTCTATTTTTCCTCTTGTAAAATCATTTTCAAGCAAAAACTTAGTCTTTCATACCATGCTCTTGGAGCTTGCTTCAACCCATAGAGAGCTTTAGAAAGCTTATAAATATGGTTTGGAAGACTAGGATTTTCAAATCCAGGAGGTTGCTCAACATACATCTCTTATTATAAAAATCCATTTAAAAAAGCCTTTTTTACATCAATTTGAAATAGCTTAAACTTATTAAAGAAAGCAAAGGCTAATAGTATACGAATAGCTTCTAATCTAGCTACGGGAGTATAGGTCTCATCAAAATTTATTCATTCTTCTTGATTATATCCCTTAGCAACTAGTCTAGTCTTGTTCCTAGTTATTATTCCATTTTCATCCATCTTATTTATAAATACCCATTTAGTTCCTATTATAGTGTGATTCTTTGGTCTAGGAACTAGATTCCATACTTTGTTTCTTTCAAATTGATTTATTTCTTCTTGTATAGCATTTATCCAATCAACATCCTTCTCAGCTTCTATAAATGTGTTAGGTTCTACCTGAGATAAATAAATTACACAATTGCAAATATTTCTAATAGAGGAACGAGTTCTTACCCCTTTGTGAAGGATCACCAATCACTTGATCGATTAGATGATAATTCACATACCTCCAATCTTTGGGAAGATTATCCTCTTGTTGACTTGTAGATGGTTGATCAAGATTGAGAACATCTACCTCTTGACTTATTTGAGGCTGGCTCTCCTTCGGGTCAACAATGGGAGTAAGTGTTTCCATTCTTAGAATAAAATCTGCATCATCATTAAAAGAAACTACTCTTCTACTAATTAGGTTAGAATCATCAAATGCTACATGTACGGATTCTTTAACCACTAGAGTTCTTTTGTTAAAGAATCTATAAGCTTTACTATAGGTTGAATATCCTAAGAATATCCCCTTATCGGTCTTTGAGTCAAATTTACCTAAGTTAGTTTTATTGTTATTTAGGATAAAACATTTACAACCAAAGGCACAAAAATAAGAGATATTAGGTTTTCTACTTTTTCATAATTCATATGGACTTTTATTTAGCATAGGCCTAATCAATACTATATTTAAAACATGGCAAAAAGTGTTTACGGCTTCCGCCCAAAAATATTTTGGCAAACTATTTTCACAAAACATTGTTCTTGCAAATTCTTCTAGAACTCTATTTTTCCTCTCAACAACTCCTTTTTGTTGAGGAGTTCTAGGTGCTGAAAAATTGTGATCAATTCCATTTTCATCACAAAATTTTGAAACGTTTTGGTTTTCAAATTCCTTTCCATGATCACTTCTTATACTAGAAATAAAAATTTCTTTTTTATTTCGAATATTTTTACAAAAGTTCACAAATCCTTTGTAAGCTTGATCATTGTAAGCAATAAAAATAAAAAAAAGGTATATCTTGAATAATCATCAACAATAACAAGAGTATATTGATGGCCACCTAGACTTATGGTACTTATTGGACCAAACAAGTTCATATGTAGAAGTTTCAATGGTCTAGTAGTTGAGACTATATTTTTTTATTTGAAAGAAATTCTAGTTTGTTTTCCCATTTGACAAGCATCACACACCTTGTTTTTTTCAAATTTTATTTTTGGAAGTTGAATGACTAAATCATTTCTTGAAATGATTTTAAGAAAATCCATAGCAATGGGTTTTCACTAAATGCGGGAAAACATTTTTCATTTTCCGAATGCAAAGATTTTAAATCAATTATATAGACATTTTCGTGTCTATGGCCAACAAACTTGATCTTGTTACTCTTGATGTCTATAACTAGACAATGAGAGGTTTCAAATATGACTTTGTTGCCTTTGTCACGTAGTTGACTAATACTATGCAAATTTGGCTTAAAACCTTGCACATATAATACATGATCAATGGTTGAGAAATCGTTACCAACTTTTCCATGCCTGATGATCTTTATCTTTATGTTATCTCCAATGGTGACATGTCCGCCATCCCTTAGTGTTAGCTATTTGAACATGCTTTCATCACCGGTCATGTTCTTTGAGCATCCACTATCAAGGTACCAATAGTTATCTTTTTCCTTGGTGTGAAGACATGTCTACATTACACAAGGATACACAATTGCACTCTTAGGTACCCAAAATTTCTTGGGTCCTTTGGGGTTAGTTCTAGAAAATACAGTTCCTTTAGGAAGCCATACCTTCTTAACATTATAAAGTGCTCTATAATTATAAACATGTTGACGATGCATAATCCCAGGATAATAGTTACTGAAATTTCTAGGATTTCTTAATTGTGCATGTCTATAGTTCTTTGGATAAGCATTCCTAGGATACATGTTTCTATGATCAAAGTTATAAACATGCATGTTATTACTAGGAAATGTATAATGGTAGCTCCTAAGATATGCACTTGTGATGTGAGCATACATATTATTTCTAGAATACACATGATGGTAATTCCTAGGATGTTCATGTGTAGTGTGCAAGTTATGTGTATACATATTATCTCTAGGATTCACATGATGGTTACTCCTAGGATGTGTATTTCTAGTATATGCATTTCTTGAATTATCATTGCTAACATTTGCATTTCTTGAGTGAGCATACATATATGCATGAGTATTTATAGGATGCTTAATTCTAGTATATGCATTAGAATTTAAATTCACATTTTTAGACCTACTAGCATATATTGAAGGATTAATTTTAATCTTGTTAGAGGTCTTGGAAGTGGAGGCTTCATTCAAACATGTTGTTTTCATGAACAAAGTTTCTTTAGACTTTTGCTTGCCTAATGGAGAATAACCTAAGCCGGATTTTCCTCCATTTAACCTTTGGCTAGATAACACTTCATCTAACTTTTTTTTTTCTTCTTAAGCATAAGTCTAGATATGGTGCTATTCAATTCCAATATTTTATTCTTTAAATTTTCATTTTCATTTTTTAGAAAATCTTGTGAAGATTCATAAAGCATGGAAGATAGTTTTTCCTTTTCTTCTTTTAAGCCTTCCATCTCTTTGGAAAGAGATGAGACTTCCTTTTTGAGGATGATATTCCTAGAATCGAATTTCTTCAATTCTTCATGCATCTCATTTATAACTTCAATTAACTCTTCACTACTACTAACAATGCTATTTTTAGAAGGGGAAGAAGTTGATACCTCATTCTCATTGTCGATTACCATTAAGAATAGGTTAGTAATCTCCTCGTATCTAACTTCATTGTCAGAAGTTTCTTCCTCTTTGTCATCACTCCATGTGGTTATAGTCATAGCTTTCTTTTTGAAGCTCTTATATGGTTTGCTTGTTGTTGTACAATCGACCTTGATGTGACCGGGCTTCTTGCAACTGTAACACATAAAAGTTTCCCTTTTTGGAGTGGAATCCCTTGTGTAAGGTTTTTTGCTCTTTTTTTAAGAACTTGTGAAACCTTTTGGTGATTAAGGCAATGTCACCATCTTCTTCGCTGCTTTCATTCTCCTCTTCTTTTTCTTCCTCTTTGTTACTTGTAGAGGCCTTGAGAGCAATCATCATTTTCTTCTTCTCATCATCATTGACAACGAGATTCATTTCCTCCATCGTGTATGTCAATAGTGTTTCGTGAAGTGTTTCAACATCAAGTTTGTCGAGATCTTTGGCCTCCGTGATGGTCGTCTTCTTTGCTTTCCACGTGGATGGCAAAGACCTTAAGATCTTCCTTGTTAGTTCAAACTCCTCAATGTTCCTACCAAGAAGCTTAAGCCGTTAACAATAATGGTGAAACATGAGTGCATTTGAGAAATTGTTTCGTTAGGAGACATTTTGAAAGATTCATACTCGGACACTAGCATATAGATTTTTGACATTTTAGCTTCGCTAGTGCCCTCATATGTGACTTGTAGTTTGTCCCAAATCTTCTTAGCAGAAACACATGTAAAAACTTTATTATACTCAGAGATGTCTAAACCACAATGTAAAACAATAGTGGCTTTACTATTTAAAGACATCATTATACAATCCTCTTCATTGAACTTAGTTTTGAGTTTAAGCATTGTATGATTGATTTCTCCAATAGTTATTTCCTTTGTAGGAATTCTAGATCCTTTCTCAATGACTCTCTATAGATTGTAAAGATTTTCATTCTATTTTTCCAATAGTTATAGTTGGAGCCATTGAACAAAGGAGGCCTAGTATAGGAATGCCTTTCGGAATAGCTATTTGATTCCATCGGACCAACTCAAAGATTTTAAGCCTGAAATTGAGTACGAAGCTCTGATACCAATTGTAAACCGAGGTTCAAACCCAAGAGGGGGGTGAATTGGGTTTTAAAATCGTTTGTTGATTAACTTGCAAGTTTTTAAACAGTTAAATACAAAAAACAACCAATCAAATAATATGCTTGAAAGTAAATAATTTAAGGAAGAGAAAGTGCAAACTCCGTTTATATAGTGGTTCAGCAATATCGGATTCCTCCTAACCCTATATCCACTCTCTTAAAGGAACCTCCTTGAAGTAATCCACTTAAACTTTAGTTGTACAACTTCACGGGTGTTGTACAAACCTTACAACCGATCTCTTCCTCACGGAAGCTACAATGAAATGTTTAATCTTAAACACTCTAAGAGTTAGACCAACTCTTTCCCTTTACAATAAATGAAATTTTCTGTAAAGTAAATGGTAGAGAGACAACAATAAGTGCTTTTACAAATGAACAATATCTCTCTTTCAAGAACAAGCTTGATGAATGGCTTAACAATAAATTTTTCAAAGCTTTTGAGAATTAATGAGTTATCTTGTGAATTGAATGTGTTCTCTTCTGCTTTTAAATGCTCATTGAAGTGAGTTTATATAGCCTTGAATCTATATGGCTGTTTGACAAAGACTTGGTAGGTTTGGGGCATTAAATGCTTAAGTTCTGCGTTTGAAACAGTCATATTTTCAAATTACCAATTGACTGGGTCCTTGTACCAATCCACTGGGACAAGTGAAGAATTTTCACTTTTTAGGCCAAGAGAGAGTACCAGTAGACTGGGTCCTTGTACCAATCGACTGGGACAAGTGAAGAATTTTCACTTTTTAGGCCAAGGGAGAGGATAAGTTGACTAGGTCAGAGGACCAATCGACTGGGTGAAGTTACTAGTCAACTGGGTCTTCAGCACAAATCGACTGGGAACTTTCTGTCCCATATCTCAGTTGACTGGTATAGGGACCCAGTGGACTGGGTTGTCCTTTAAACCAGTTTTCCTTTTGAAAAATAGCTTTTGACTTAGTAACTTTTTGTATTTTCAGTTTTGTTAAAGTCTTTTGTAAATTGAGGCACAGATCAAGCTATGTAATTGAACATAAGAGATTTACAATTGTTTCAATTACCTTAATGCCTATTCTAGATCTTTTGTCATTATTAAAATAAAATATGGGTCAACAGTTTTGTTATCATTAAAACATATAGGATAAATGAAACAAGGGCAACAATCTTCCTTTATTTGATGATGACAAAACCATAAGCCAACATCAATATATATATACATATATATATATATATATATATATATATATATATAAAGAGAGAGAGAGAGAGAGAGAGAGAGAGAGAGAGAGAGAGAGAAATGATAGAGAGCAAAAAGCTCCTCATGAATTGGTGCATTCTTTACATAATAAAAATTCTTTTGATCAAGGCAATAATGCTTTTAACAAATATGTAATTCAACACATAAAAAATGGGTAAAGGAAGTCAAAGAAAGAGTTACCAAAGATCTTTTATCTTTCTTGTTAAGTTGTTAAGTATAATGAAGTCAACATCCCCAACCAAAAAAGCTAAGAGATATCATTAGCTCCTCGCTTATGAGAGCCATCAGTAGCTCATCATATCATAAGAACTTTTTAGGTGTCGCTAAGTTCTTGCATCTTTCTTCTTCTTTTTCTCAGCTCATTCTCCCTTTTGTACATTCCTAATTCGTTATAGCTTTCTCTCCCTCTTTCTATTGCAATTTGTTCATCATATTGTCGAGGACAGATTTTGTCGTATTAACATTTTCTCCTCTTTTTGTTCATCACAAAAAGTGAGTAGTTGCCAAAATTCTATCCTCCCCAAATTGGGTTATGATCCCTCACATGATCAAGATTGAACAATTAAGAACATGTGAACTTTAAGGGTTTGAGACTACTACAAAGGAAGCAATTCTTAAGCATAAGAATGTCTTCAAAGATCAGAGCAAGAGAAAAGAAAAAGAGAAGCAGATTGCTCTAAAACAAAAACAAGTTTTAAAACATCATATCGACACAACATATAAATGTCAACGGTTTTTATATTAGAAAAAGTTATATTTTATCTGGTCGAGTCAAAGGAAAATCAAGTTGACCTCAATTCTGTAGATTTTTCAATTTTATATCATTATAACTTTGAGAAACAGTGAAAAACATTTTCATGATTATCACATAAAACACATGGGAGTTAAAAACCATTTTAAAGATATGTTAAAGTGACAACAATGTCAAGAAGTTCTCATCAAATAGGTAGATGTAATCATTTATCAAACATAGCTTGATAGTTGAACTTCCCTTGAGCGTATCTATCTTGGAGTTTTCAAAAGAAGACTTTCCTTTGTTTTACTTTGTAAGAATAAAACTCCTTGAGGATAGACCTAAGTTTAATATGCCATTATCTAAGTACATGAAAGGCACTTATCCTAAGCTTTAAACTCAAGACTTCAAATGAACAACATGGTATATTAAACAGGCTAGTTTATCAAGCTTCAAACATATATGCATATATGAAAGTAAGACAAAATACATTGGGATTTCTTAGTGATTTTAGTAGAGTATCCTCTATTTTTATGATAAATCCCCTTGTAAATAAACACACACAAATATTGCATTTTATGAAAGCATTATAGCATTTGAACACATGCAATATTTATAAGGCATATAATCCATTTCAAGCCAAAACTTGTTTCTAATTCTTGAACACAATGCATTAGGACATAATCACTTTTATCTTAAGCACAAAAGAATCATACAATAGAATATGATTGCATTTTGCTTTCGACACATGCAAAGATAATGCATTAGTACACAACCTTTGGCCTCAAGCACATATGCATCACGATAATCATTTTTCTTTTAAGTAAGAAGAGGAATAGTTGTTAGATACACTTATTAGATAAACATTCTAACACACAAATTGTAGTTTCTAAGCAAATTAGATATAAAGCAAAGGACCTTTCTTTCAAAAGATAAAAAGCATTTAACCATAAAAGAAGGCAGTTTAAACATGCTGACATATAAGAATATTTCAAATTGTTGGCACATCATATTTAAACACAATCATTTGCAGTTTATATCAAAACATATATAAACATTGAAGGACATACTAAAGTGCCACAATGAAATAAACAAAATTAAGATAATGAATTGTCTTGATTCTCTCTCTTTCGCACTATGCACTTTTTTTTTCAAGCATTTCTCAAAAACTTCTCAAAAGAGAGGCATAAGCTCCAATAAACATTGAGACAAGCAAGCAAGTATTGAATCTTAAGCTTAAAAGGTAATCATCATTCCATCTAAATATTTAAACTTGAAAAGAATAACAAAGGTTATTTCAAGTTCTTAGAAATTATGACAACAACAATAATATTCCTTTTATTCTATAAAAGAGCCTTTTCCATCCTTGTCTTCCTAATATTCCGAGCTTGAGGTATGGTTCAACTAGATCTTTACTTCTACAACTTTTTCCAATTATAGGATCCTTAGATTAGAGTCGTCGTTCATTATGATGATAGTAAAAACTTTGTCTAAAGCATCATACGTAACAATCTAAATTTATGATGATTCAAAATTCTTTTTGAAAGATAAGTTAAGCTTCTTGTCAATGGAAGGTTGTTTGAATTTATTTGAGGAGTTAGAAGTGAAACCAGAGGAAGAGGATTCGTTTGCAAATTTTTTGCAAACTTTTGTAACTAGATATTTTTTGTGCTTTTCCTTCATCGTGACTTTCATTTTTCCCTTTTGATTTCCTCTTTCCTTAAGTTTTTTCTTTTGATCTCAATTTTTTGTTTTGATTTTAAGAATTTTCTCATTCAAAGGTCATGGTAGTGGACATCAGTGATTGGATTTGATTTAGAGAGGTTTTTTCAACCCAAGAAAGAAGATACTCATTAATTCAAGTGTTTAAACTGAAATGAGTTTTATTAGAAAGGTGCTTTTATATTATCGCAATATGGATTGACATGAGTTGACTCAGTTTAAAGTTAGAGACAATGTTTAAGCCTTTTGATACAAAATGAATTTTTTTTTAAGTCATTATCCGTTGACATATCAATGTTCAATTTAAGCACTCAGAGAGCATGAAACTTTTGATACCCATACCAATTTGCTGTCTTTAGATTTCTAATCCTTGCCTTTATGGGATTCTTTGAGCTTTTCTCTCTTGTCTCGGAATGTTTTTCAAAGATATTTTCTCTTTCTTTAACAAAGCTTAACTTGTGATCTCTAATTTCTTTTGTAGGATCAAATCCTAATCCTGTTTTATTGAACACTACTCTCTAAAAACTTATCAACATGTCAAGCTTTTCTGAGCTTTGATTGTACTAGAGAGAGTACTTTTATTTTCTTGATCTTTTCTTTTAAGAGTCCACCTTTAGCTTGAAAGTCCTAAGATTTTAGGAATTTGGTAGTGTATCCCATTGAATTTGGGATTGTGATAAGCCCATTCAAAGTAGAAAACAAGAAAGGTGTTATTGGTAGATATACTCCAAGCTCATGAAGAAGAGACTATAGCCAACATATATCAATAGTGGCAAGAGAACTATACTATACCTTAATGCTTGAACAGGCAACCATTGGTTTTTTTTTTGAACACCATGTATAAAATTGGGTCCAATAAAGACATAGATGCCAGAAGTAGAATGTTGATCATCTTTGGAGCCAGCCTAACCAACATCAGAATAAGCAGTGAGAGACATAATGTTAATAGTTGTAAAACAAAGATCACAACGAAAGATTCTCTTCACTGATTCAAAGAGTGTTATGGTTGGACGATGTATGAACAAGGAGACTTGATGGACACCATAAGATATGTATGGTCATGTGATAGTGAGATACTTAAGTTCACTGACAATTTAACGATATGTGATTTCATGAGGGAGCACATCACCATATAACAATTAGAGCTTCTCACTTGAAGCTGCATGGGTATTTACTAGTTTGGCTCCAAGAATCTTGCATGGTCAAGGAATTCCAAGGCATATATGGTTTGAGTAAGCACGAGGGGAAGGAAATCGATATAAAAAACGCAGAGGGAATTTTAAATTTTTTATTGATTCCTATAAACTTTAATCACCATATGATTTACATGGAACACATACTTAACAATAATAACATACAAGGATAAAACTATTACCTTCTATTTGTTGCGTTCTTGATTATTTGAATTTTGTTGTTATCGAATTCTCTTACGCTCTTGAATCCAAATTCCTTTGTGTTATTGAGTTTGCAACAATAAAAAACATATGTGATCTCTAAAGATAGTTCACACGAGACAAATCTTGAATAAGGAAATCCCACCAACTATTTTACTCTTCCTTTTGAGAGAGAAGAGGTTGTAATTTTGAGAGAGATTAATGAGTGCAGATATTTGTGTTAGCAAAAATCTCCACACACATAAACTATTTATATGCTATGGTTAGTTACAATTAATCACTAATTTCAAATTAAACCTCTGCAATATTGTCTAATTACACATTGGCCAGGTTTGAATACCCAGTTTAAAGCCATGTTGCCTTAAATTTTGCATTGAAATTGGTGTGGGTCTGGTAACAGAATTGACGTGTTTACAAAATTGACCTTGATAAGACATGCATTGCTACCTGCCCAGGGTTAAATTGATAAATTATACTGCCTCAGTAAAGGACAAAAGAGGCTGATTTAAGCTACCCAATTTAAAGCCATGTTGCCAAACATGACCATTGTCCATTTTGTGTGTGACCCCTTAGGTTTAAACTAATATGGTTTTAGGCCATAATTTTTATTTAACTAAAAGTGAAACCCTTTCCAATTAATTAGAATCTCTTCTAATTTATTTTGAGTCAAAAACCCCCTTTTGATTATCCCTTTTGTGAGAATTAATTAATTCTCAAGGTTTCTACAATCATGAGTGACCCTTAACAGCATACCATGGAAACCTAGATAGTGTGAATTTGATTGTGAAACCTTAAACCATTATGTTATCAGTTATCATGCAATTCAATCTTTCCATCATGCAATGTCCCAGTTAAGTTAATTAGAGTATAGAATTGCTGTCAAACCTTTAGCATTAATTATATGTGTCTAGATCTTAAGACTATAAGTCTAATGGTGAAACTAGAAACTCTTTTCTAATTCTCACCCTACCTTGGCCAAGGAATTTCTTAAATTATATTTTAGTAGATCACATAGGACATTCTCTCTTTTTACTTAAGAGTTATAGATCTCTTATTTTACACTCACATATCTCCATAAGAAACCCATTATACCCAAATACTGCTTACTAATGATCCATGAATAGAAACATATTAAATAACATTAAAGTGTAATAAGTTACATACAAGATAACCATGGTGCCTTAGGTCTAAGGATCATATGCATAATTGTAACATAATATCTACCTATTGACTGGCAAGAAAAACTATAAGTACGTGTTTTTAATTCGAGTCATGTTCAGTTTACTCATTCTTCATTGAGCACCCACTTGTTTTAGTGTCTCATACACAAATGACATTAAGATCAATCACACTTCAAATTGAGAAAACATAGTATGTACCAGTTTAACCAAATTGCTAATATCTTATTAGTATCCTTTGACCAGGAACATTTAAGAATAAGGATTTCGAGAAGACTAGGTGTCATAATTATGATATCATCATAATGCTATCTCTATTTCTCTTACTCTATGAACTTAATCATGATAATGTAATTTAAAATATATTCGTGATGAATAAAACTTGCCATTAATAATGATAACAATTCAAATAAGATTGTTTTACAAATAATATGCTAATACATCTAATGTAATTGGTTTATATGGCATACTACTAACAATCTCTCACTTGCACTAAAGCTAATTGCCTATGTATCTTATACCCATGCTCTTAAGATGATGATCAAACTGCTATTGTGTTATTACATTAGTTAATGGATCTATTGTATATATTATTTGCCGACGCAACCTTTTATACGCTCACATCCCCTCTTCTAATGATTTATCTAACCATGGGAAAGTGACACTCAATATGCTTAGATTTCTGATGAGACCTTGGTTTCTTGGCTTGAGTTATCGCTCCATTAATGTCATAGTACATATGTATTGGGAGTTCAATGCTAGAAACAACTCCAATCTTGGTGATGAACTTCTTATTCCAAACCGCCTCTTTTGCAGCTATAGATGCATAATATATTCAGCCTTAGTGGTGGAATTTAGATTTGTATCTTTCTTACAACTTTTTCACCTCACTGCTCCGCCATTTAAGGTGAATACAAATCTAAAAGTGGATTTTCTATCATCCATATCAGACTGGAAGTTTGAATCAATATACCATTCCAACTTTAAATTATTTCCTTAATATGTGATGAACAAATCTTCAATCATTTTCAAGTACTTAAGAATGTTCTTCATAGCAATCTAATATTCCAACTTGGATTAGACTGATATCTACTAGTAACACGTATAGCATGACTGATATCAGGTCTAGTACATAACATAGCATACTTGAGACTTCCTATGGCTGAAGCATAGGGAATTTGACTTATATTATCTCTCTCCTCAAGTGTCTTTGGGGACATTTGCTTAAAGAGATGTACTCTATGTCTAAAAGGTAACAATCCTCTCTTGGAGTATTCTATGTCGAACCACTTCAATATTTTTTTCTATATATGTAGACTGGGATAAACCAACCATCCTTATAGATCTATCTCTATAGACTTTTATTCCCAAAACATCAGATGCTTATCCCAAATCTTTTATTGAGAAGGTCTTTGGAAGCTAGACTTTGACTGATTGTAACATACCTACATCATTCCCATTGAGTAGTATATCATCAACGTACAGTATTAAAAATGTAATCGTTCTATTGTTTGCCTTCTTGTATAGACAAGGTTTATCCACATTTTTAAGAAAACCAAACATTTTGATTGCCTCATCAAATCGGATGTTCCAACTTCGAGAAGCTTGCTTTAATCCATAAATTGATCTTTGTAGCCACTACCATTGGATGAAAAACCTTATGGTTGTTCCTTATATATGTATCTTCCTCTATATTGCCTTTGAGAAAAATGACTTTTAATTCCATTTACCATATCTCATAATTGTAGTGTACAACTATTCCGAGTAAGATCCTAATGGACTTAAGCGTGGCTATAAGAGAAAAGATTTCATCAAAGTCAACTCCTTGTCCCTACTTATAACCTTTAGCTACTATCCTTGCTTTAAAGGTATTTACCTTTTCATCGACACCCATCTTTATTTTATAGACCCATTTGCAACAAATAGGTACGATACCTTCAGTAGGGTCAACCAAAGTCCATACCTGGTTAGAATACAAGGATTCTATTTCAGATTTCATGTCTTCAAGCTATCTTCTAGAATTGATGTCTGACCTTGCTTCTTTGTAGTTTTTAGGATCCTTATTCCCAATGAAATGTAGTTATGTCACTTTGACGAAACGACTATATCTCTATTGTGCATTAGGTATCCTACTTGATCTACGAAGAGATTTGGTGAGAAGAAACTTCTACTATAATAGGCTCCTTAGGTTGATCATTCTTAACTTGTGGTTCTTGAGACACTTCTTTAAGTTCTATTTTACTCTCACAGCTCCCTTCTAGTATAAACTCTTTTTCCAAAAAAGGTAGTATGTTTAGAGCCAAACACCTTTTGTTCACTAGGGAGATAAAAGTAACACCCCAAACTTTCTTTGGGATATTTCGATAAATCTATATTTATCAGAACTTGCTTCTAACTTGTTTGTAACTAATCATTTGACATATGCAGGATAACCCCAGATCAAAACATTATTAAAACTAGGTTTCCTAACATTCTACATCTCATATAGTGTTTTATGTACAAACTTAGAAGGAACTCTATTTAATAGATATGCGGCAGTTTCTAGGGCATAACCCCAAATGGAAATTGGAAGATCAGTGTAACTCATCATCAATCGAACCATATCTAATAAGGTGGAATTTTTCATTTCAGATATACCATTCAGTTGAGGTGTTCTAAGAGGAGTCCACTATGAGAGAATCACATTTTCCTTGAGATGATCCAAAAACTCATTCGTCAAATATTCACATCCTCTATCAGATCGAAGAACTTTGATACTTTTGTCAGTTTGTTTTTCTACTTCATATATAAATTCATTGAACTGATCAAAGGATTCAAATTTGTACTTCGTAAGATACACATACCCTAACCATGAATGGTCATCGGTGAAGGTAATGAAGTAAGAATAACCAACCCTAGCCATTGAGCTCAGTGGTCCACAAGCATCTATGTGGATTAACCATACTGTGTCAACAACTCTTTCTTCAAGTCCACTAAAGAGAGTTTTAGTCATCTTTCCCATGTGACAGGAATCGCAAGTTGGGTATGACTCGAAAGTCAATGAATTGAAGTATCAATCTTTAGCAAACTTGCTAATCCTACTCTCATTGATATGACCAAGTTTAAGATACCATACATAAGAAGGATTAATTTAATTTCTTTTCTTTTTATTACCTTGTTGTTTATTATCAAGTATTATTCCATCTAATTCTAGATGGTAAGGCTAAGTAAAAAGTCTCTTCAGTTGTCGCACCAGAACTTGTTCTATTTCCAAGGTGAAGCTTGACTTTTGTTTTACTAAGCTTCCTACTAATTCTCAATAGTTGCAAGCTTTTGCAAATATAAGAACCACACTAGTTAGCTAATACTCTAGCAGAAACTTCTTTAACTAATAAGTTAATTTCAACAAGTAGTAAATCAAGCATTGCTTCAAAAGGTTGTCCTTTTAAACTTGCAAACTAGTATATAAAATTTCTCTTGCAGTGTCAATCATTGCTATAATGGAAGTACTGTCTCTTATGCTTATTAGCTTTTGAAGTACTGAACTTGTTGGCACCTCTTTTTACTTTCAATGGTTTCTTTTTCTTCTTTGAGACATTCTTTCCCTTGGGATTAGAATAAGAAGCCCCATCAAAAACAATAATGGTTGCCTTACCTTTCTTGATTAATATCTCTGCAGTCTTTAACATGTTAACAAGCTTTGGAAGCGTAGCTTCTAACTTGTTCATGTTGTAGCTCATAACAATCTACAAGAATGAATCTGGAAGGGACTCCACAATTAACTCATTATTTAACTCTGCATCTATGCTAAAACCAAGCTTGTCTAATTGTTTGATATAGTTGATCATCTTTAATCCATATCCATGAATTGAAGATCATTTGGGCATCCTAGTCCTATTGAGGTCCTTTGAGATCTGAAAGAGTGTATTGCAATTATGCTCATCATACAACTCTTATAGATGTGAAACATAGCAAAGGAACTTTCTATTTTTTCATGTTTCTTCTGAAGCTCACTAGAAATCGATGCTAGCATGTAGAACCTAGTCTTTATGTCATCATCTTCCCACTTCTCAAAAGTAGCGACCTCTTCTTCCATAGCATTCTCGGCAACAGTTGCTGAAAAAACTGATTAAAAAATATATCCAATTTTCTCAAAATTAAGAATAATTATCAAATTTCTTAACCAATCCAAGAAATTTGGAACAGTTAGTCTGTTAGTATCAAGAATTATGGATAAAGAGGTCGAGGTTGATCATTATGATCTACAATAAGTAACTATAGAAAATTGGTATCTATTCAGTTTTATTATCTACCAATATATTTGGTCTTTAATTACATTGATTCCTCTTATCATTCTTTTGAATTCCATAATCACTCGGTATGAAATTCGGGTGACCTCATTGGAAGGTCTCTTAACGGTGACTGGGACCCCATTACTAGTTTAAAATAGCCTTACATGATAAGTTCTTGGCTATAATAAACCTTTAATAGGTAGATAACAGTTATCAGTTACATCTTATGTTATCCCAATCTTTCCTTCTCCCTCAAGTATATTATTCTCACATGATAGTTTCTTGGACAATATACTCTAGTTAAGTTAAACCCACCATTTTCATAAGTGTAGGTGATTAAACCAATGAACCCTCACATAATAGTTTCTTGGACCCATTAGTTTCCTACCTTGTTATATCATATATTTAATAGAACATCATGAATCTCCCATAATGTAACTATCACATATTTGTAACAAAACTTACTTTGAACAATAGATCCCTTATATCCCTACAATAGTGAAAAGTCATGATAAGACATCAATAATGCATGTTCGTTACAACTTAATAGCCATTACTTTTATGAGGGAGTTTAATTGATCTTTTGTCTCATCATTTTTGTTAACTAAAGCAACCTAAGAGGGGGGTGAATTGGGTTTAAAATCTTTTTGCACAAACCCAAAAATAGTCACAAGATTGTGTAACTAGTCAAGAACAAGAAAGAGCAATAAATGTAAGTTTGCTGGAAACAAAAGAGGAAGGGAAAAGAAAGGGCAAACTCGATTTATAGTGGCTCAACAATATCAGAATCACTCCCGACCCTACGTCCACTCTCTTTAAGGCTCCTCCTTAAATATTTCACTAAATTAAACAAGCAACTTCCAAGGTGTTGCTTAAACCTTTACAAGTTTCTCTTATAAAGAAATTTTCACTCAAGTGTTTAACACATAAATACTCACAAGAGTTGCACCAACTATTTATCTTATAATATCAGAATTAATGAGAAGATTTTGGTACGAAAGAAAGAATGTAATTAATGCTCACAAGTTAAGAATGTTCAAGAATTAATTTTGAAAGTTTTGAAGAGTAGTAAATGAGTTCTTTATGAAATTGAATGATCTAATTAGTTAGAAATGCTAATTTATGATGGATATTTATAGTCTTAGCTCTAATTAGCTGTTAGAGACATTAAATGGCCATTTGGTGCATTTAATGCTCTATCCCGCTCCTCAAAATTTGCAATATAGTCGTTATTATCGTCCATACAATCGACTGTGGCTTTGTTCTAATCGTCTATTTTCTTTAGAATTTGAAAAGTAAGGCATCAAGGGAAGGACACAGTCGACTGTGAGTGCTAGTCAACTATAGAAACTTTGTTGTTTTTCACACAATTGACTGTGACAGTCTTATAATCGTTTGTAACTACAAATAGGGAAAAGAAGAGTTGAGCTTGAGAAGGACCTCTAGTCGACCGTGGTACCAATATAGTTGACTATAGTCACCCTAAAAAGAAGAATTTTACTTAAACATTTTTTGTATCAAATTTTATAAAAATATTTTTGAGTTTTAAGTAAGATATTTTGAAAACAAATTGATCCATTTAAAAACTAAGTAATTGAGGGGGAGATTACATTAAAAATTTAACTACCTTAAAACAAATAAGCTTGAAAGACTTTGAGTTTGAAATTTCCTAAAACGGTTGAAACTTGGAGCATGTGAGGCAACGAGCACGCGTGAATAACTTCTAGGGTGCGTGCGCTCTTTTAAGTTTCTTACAAAGTACCTTAAATGATACAAAGCTTAGACAAAATATATATTGTTTTAGTATAGTTTTATCATTATCAAAATCCATATGGAGCAAAAAATCTCCCTTTTTTAACAACGACAAAATCATTTCTTAAAATACTAATTTTAAAGTCTAACTGTATGGGTTTTAAAGAAATCTTGATAGATTTTCCTCTGTATTTTTAATAAAACCTCTTGCAAATGTAAGATAGTAACCAAACAATTTCAAAGCATATAACTGTAGTAAAATTCTCCCATTTTCTAAATACAATGAATAGCCTAATTTGTTCCTATAAAATGTAACTTTTTTCTCCCCCTTTTTGACATCATCATAAAAGGAAAATGAGAAAAAAAAACCCCCCTAAGAGTGACCAACAATAAGGGAGAAGTCTCCCTTATTTTTCTATATAAGTCCTTGCAAAAGAAGTGTCTATGTCTATATATATTGTTGGAAATCACCTTGATAAGATGCCCAGGTGGTGATCTTCCAAACACCCAAGTCTAGAATGACTTGTAGAAAGAAATACAGCAATCAAAGACAAGAAAGAAAAGAAGACAAGCAATTTGTTATCGAGGTTCGACAATGTGCCTACGTCCCTGTGAGTTCCTCCGAACTCTCTGCACTAAATCAATGGTTCTTTACAATTACAACAACCCTCTTTAACAAGCTCAAGTTCTTGAAGAAACCAAGAAGAGAAGAAAGGAAGAAGATAAGAACTAACAATGCTCTCTATCTAATCTAGACTTCTCTCTCTTTACAACCAGCCTCACTACAATGAGTCCCTCTTGTGTTTGATCTTTCTCACTCTCACACAATTCTCTCTTGTATTACAATTGATATCAAAGTATGTCACAATGTAATTCTTGTACTTGTTACATGAGAATGAAGCTAGGTAACCCCTTATATAGTGCACCACTTCTTGTCCATTCTTGTGAGTCAATCTCCACCCTTAGATCTTGATTGTCACTTAACCATGACCCTCCATCAATCCTAAGTGGTGCTGTGAATTTTGACCTTGCACCTATGTACCCAAGAGGAGGTTAAAGCATGCTGTCCATGTGTGCTTTGGTGTGCCTAGCGCCTAGGCACTCAACAGGGGGCGGCATGGCGCTGAGCAGGGCACACTTGCAGCCCATTCTGGAAGGCCCGACGCTGGTAGGGAGTGGCATGGCACTAGCACAGGTCAAGGGGTCTTCATTTTAGATGCCTAGGCGCTAGTGAAGGGGTGGTGTGGCGCACACTGATGCTGGCCCTTCACACAGCAGTGCGCACACTTTTCCTTCTTGTGTGCTGAAGTGCGCACACTAGTGCGCCTACCCTTACCTTGCTCCAAAGTGATGCACACATGTGTGCAGTCTTTTAACTTGCCGTATTTTAATACTCCAACCTTGGTTTAAACTTTAACCATCTTTGAACCATGTTTTGACTTGTTTAAACCTTAGATAAATAACAATCTCTACCTTTGTCTAAGTGTTTAAACCCGAACCATTTTTGCAGAGGGCTTCGGGATCCAAACTCATCTTGAGTCATCAATTAACCAACTTCAATCCTCCAAAGTAATGATTGAACTTACTTAGAGGTTGAACCTTGGTGCCTAAATCTGCATGACTTTCTTCTGTGGTCTTCTTGTCAACATGAATGCATCCTTTCGTACCATTTTCCTGAATGTAATGATACGGAACATCCGTATGCTTCATCCCCTCATGGAACACTAGATTCCTCCACAAGTGCCACACACTTTGGCTATCCAAAGACACCACTACCTGCTCTTTTAGGACTCCCACTCATCCAACAACCCTTTGCACTCCATAGGCTCCTTTATTGCTTCCGTAGCCGCTATGCATTCTGCCTCGGTTATTATGAGTGCTACCACTGGCTGCTACTGAGCCTTCAAGTACCTCAGCATCCACTTCATCCCAAACCAATGCTCTTTTCCAGGATTACTCACAAATCTGCTGAGAACACCCATTGCCCAAGAAACCTTTAACCAGTTTCTCTCCTTTTCTTGGATTCTACACATCCCAAGGATCTTTTGTGTAAGGCTGAGATCCTTCCTCTTGAACTCCTCACTAAGTTGTGATGTAAACCTTTCCATCCTCTTCCTATTGTTCTGAACCAATAGCACATCAATGACGTAGATGAGGATTCTCACCATCTTCTCCACCTTGTGTCCAGGTGAGAAAGTTCTTGTGAAATCTATATCTTCTCTTCTCGTGAACCTATTCGCCACCAGCCTAGCCATGTTCTAGACTTCATCTCCTAGAGGGTACCCTTCTTTGATCTTGTAAGTGCACTTACATTCCACAACTTTCTACTTTCCTGGACTTTTCACCAATTCCCAAAAGTTGTTCTTCCTCAAAGAATCCATTTCTTCCTCCATAGCTAGCTTCCATCTTGACGAATCCTTACACTCAATGGAATATGTGTAAGATTTTGGTTAAACCTCTCCTTCTATCCAAGGAGCTGCTACATCCATAGCATCCGCAAACCCATATCTTGAAGGTGGTCTGACCAGCCTTCTTTCGTGGTCTCTTGTGAGCTGATAGTCCTTCTGAATTGCTGCATCATCCTCTTTCAGTTTAGCCTCCTCTTGAGTTTCTTGAGCTTGGCCTTCATCCTAGGGCTCTACCTAGTCCGAACCCTCTTTCCTCCTTTGCTCTACGTGAACCGAGTTCTCCTTGATGCGATGCTCCACAACTTCCAGGTTGGTTTGTTCACTAGCCCCTGCAGGGTTAGTTTTCTCCAGTAGGGAAATAACAATTCATTAAAAATAACATCCCTACTTATAATCAGTTTCATGCCCTTCTTTTCTAAGGACCACAACCTATATCCCTTAACCTCATCACCATATCCTAGAAACACACATTTTCTAGATCTAGGGCTAAGTTTATCCTCCTTTTGATGTGCATATGCAACACACCTAAAAGTCCTAAGGTTGCTTAATTCAGGGGGTTTCCCACTCCACATCTCTTCTAGAGTATTGAGCTCTAAAGCTCTAGAGGGTGGTCTATTCACTAAGTATGCAGCTATAGCCACACTTTCCCCCCAAAAACATTTGGGTCATCCGGATCCATTTAACATGCACCTAACCTTTTCCATAAGGGTCTTATTCATCCACTCAGCAACTCCACTTTGTTGAGGGGTTTCCACAACCGTCCTATGTCTTAGAATCCCATTTAACCTACAGAATTGATCAATTTCTTGGTTAAAAATTTCTCAACCATTATCAGTTCTTATCCCCTTAACTACTTTACCCGTTTGAGTTTCCAGCAACTTCTTCCACAAAAAAAAATATATTCAAGGCATCAGATTTATTTCTAAGAAAATAAACCCACATTCTTCTTGAATAATCATCAATTAAAGACAGAAAGTAAAAGTTGCCTCCCTATGTTGGTATTCTTGCTGGTCCCCAAAGGTCTGAATGAATGTAGTCAAGAATCCCCTTAGACTTGTGCACTCCGGTGTTAAAGCTGACCCGGTGTTGCTTCCCAAGAATGTAACTCTCACAGAAATCTAGTTTCTCTACTTTGTCTCCTCCAAGTAGACCATCCTTGCTAAGAACTTGCAGGCCCTTTTCGCTCATGTGTCCCAAGCGAGTGTGCCAAAGGGCTGCTTTGTCCATCTCAGCCATCAAGCTTGCTGCTTGATCATTGATTTCTATCTCTCCGATCATCTCATAGAGTCCATCATTTCTTGCTGCCTTGATCACTACCAAAGATCCCTTGGCCACCTTGATCTTTTCTCCCTCTACATTGCATGTATACCCCATTGAATCCAGCTGCCCCAATGAGATCAAATTTCTCTTCAAATCTGGGAGATACCTCACATCTTTCAGCAGTCTTGTCATTCCATCAAACATCCTCACTTGGATGTCTCCTGTGCCCTTCACTTGGTAAGAAATATCATTCCCCAAGAAAATCCTTTCATCATTGGTTTCCTTAAAATTCTTGAACCAACTCCGGTAAGGGCACATGTGATGAGTGCACTTGGTATCCAAGATCCATTTCCCACTGCCTTTTTGCCCCTTGCTCACATCCAAGCACACAACAAGAACATCACCATCTTGTTGTTCTGTTTTGAAAAATGAAGCCTCTCCATTCTTTGTATGACTTCCTCCTCTATCCCTTGTCATCTTCTTGCAATCTTTCTTGACATGACCCTCCTTTTATGGCAGTAGTAGTAGCTATTCCCTCCAAATCTCGGTTTAGAGTGCTCTCTCCTCTACCTTTGTCCCGGTAGTAGCCATGCATGCTGCTGTGCACTCTCACATGGCTCTCTCCTCTTTCTCTATCTCGGTAGTAACCATTCATGCTGCTGTGCACTCTCCCATGGCTCTCTCCTCTACCTCTATCCCGGTAGTAGCCATGCATGTTGCTGTGCACTATCCCATGGCTCTCTCCTCTACCTCTGTCCCGGTAATAGCCATGGTTGCTGCTGTACACTCTCCCATGGCTCTCTCCTCTACCTCTGTCCTGGTAGTAGCCATGGTTGCTGCCATGCTAAGTTGCTGGCCTTCTTTTAAAGGATAACCCTTTACCACTTGATGCACTCCTCATCTTGGCATCAAGATCATCTTGCAACTCTTTATTAAGATCAAACTTAAAAGCAAAGATTCGTTTATGAAGATACCTCTTATCCAGGAGAGTCTTGGCAAGAAATAACTCATCTAGTTTCTTCCATATTGCAGCTAGATCTTTTGAGTCTCCACACTCCCTTGTGATATTATCCGACATGTGCAAGAAGATGGTGCTGTAAGCCATCTTCTTCATCTCGGTCCGCTAGTCCTCCATGACACTTACTGGAAAAGTATCATCTTCTCCAATAGCCAAGTCCACTTTCTGTTGCATTAGAACAGCCTTGATCTTTCGCTTCCAAAAGGCAAAGTCTCCTTTTCCATCAAACTTCTCAACACAGAAATTTGAAGCCATATTTTGCGGACAAGATCCTTGATTTATGCACTACCCACAAATGCTTTCTTCAACCTCAAGAACACAGATCGAAGATGGATCTTAACACCGTTCTTGAATCACTCTCAAGAACATGATCAAATCTTGATCTTTACACCGTTCTTGAATCACTTAAGAAACTTATCTTTGATTCTTAGAGTCTTGGCTCTGTCACCTTCTTGTTCTTGCTCCGATACCCAGCTATGCTTGCTTTGATACCTTTGTCCAAAGCTCTGATACCACTGTTGGAAATCACCTTGACAAGATGCCCAGGTGGTGATCTTCCAAACACCCAAGTCTAGAATGACTTGTAAAAATAAATACAACAATTAAAGACAAGAAAGAAAAGAAGACAAGCAATTTGTTATCAAGGTTCAACAATGTGCCTACGTCCCCATGAGTTACTCCGAACTCTCTGCACTAAATCAATGGTTCTTTACAATTATAGCAACCCTCTTTAAGAAGCTCAAGTTCTTAAAGAAACCAAGAAGAGGAGAAAGGAAGAGGATAAGAACTAACAATGCTCTCTATCTAATCTAGACTTCTCTCTCTTTACAACCAACCTCACTACAATGAGTCTCTCTTGTGTTTGATCTTTCTCACTATCACACAACTCTCTCTTGTATTACAATTAATATCAAAGTATGTCAAAATGTAATTCTTGTACTTGTTACATGAGAATGAAGCTAGGTAACCCCTTATATAGTGCACCACTTCTTGTCCATTCTTGTGAGTCAATCTCCACCCTTAGATCTTGATTTCCACTTAACCATGGCCCTCCATCAATCCTAAGTGGTACTGTGCATTTTAACCTTGCACCCATGCACCCAAGAGGAGGTTAAAGCATGCTGTCCATGTGTGCTTTGGTGTGCCTAGCGCCTAGGCGCTCAACAGGGGGCGGCATGGCGTTGAGCAGGGCACACTTGCAGCCCATTCTGGAAGGCACGATGCTGGTAGGGAGTCACATGGCATTGGCACGGGTCAGGGGGTCTTCATTCTAGATGCCTAGGCACTGGTGAAGGGGTGGTGTGGCGCACACTGATGCTGGCCCTTCACACAGCAGTGCGCACACTTTTCCTACTTGTGTGCTGAAGTGCGCACACTAGTGCGTCTACCCTTACCTTGCTCCAAAGTGATGCACACACATGTGTGCAGTCTTTTAACTTGCTTTATTTTAATACTCCAACCTTGGTTTAGACTTTAACCATCTTTGAACCATGTTTTGACTTGTTTAAACCTTAGACAAATACCAACAATCTCTACTTTTGTCTAAGTGTTTAAACCCGAACCATTTTTGCAGAGAGCTTCGGGATCCATACTCATCTTGAGTCATCAATTAAATAACTCAAATCCTAAGTAGTCCAAGGTAATGATTGAACTTACTTAGAGGTAGAACCTTGGTGCCTAAATCTGTAGGACTTTCTTCTGTGGTCTTCTTGTCAACATGAATGCATCCTTTCGTACCATTTTCCTGAATGTAATGATACTGAACATCCATATGCTTCATCCCCTCATGGAACACTGGATTCCTCCATAAGTGCCACACACTTTGGCTATCCAAAGACACCACTACCTGCACTTTTAGGACTCCCACTCATCCAACAACCCTTTGCACCCCATAGCCTCCTTTATTGTTTCCGTAGCCTCTATGCATTCTGCCTCGGTTATTATGAGTGCTACCACTGGCTGCTACTGAGCCTTCAAGTACCTTAGCATCCACTTCATCCCAAACCAATGCTCTTTTTCGGGATTACTCACAAATCTGCTGAGAACACCCATTGCCCAAGAAAACTTTAACCAGTTTCTCTCATTTTCTTGGATTCTACACATCCCAAGGATCTTTTGTGTAAGGCTGAGATCCTTCCTCTCAAACTCCTCACTAAGTTGAGATGTAAATCTTTCCATCCTCTTCCTATTGTTCTGAACCAACAGCACATCAATGACGTAGATGAGGATTCTCACCATCTTCTCCACTTTGTGTCCAGGTGAGAAAGTTCTTGTGAAATCTATATCCTCTCTTCTCGTGAACCTATTCGCCACCAGCCTAGCCTTGTTCTAGACTTCATCTCCTTCTTCTTTGATCTTGTAAGTGCACTTACATTCCACAACTTTCTGCTTTCCTGGAATTTTCACCAATTCCCAGAAGTTGTTCTTCCTCAAAGAATCCATTTCTTCCTCTATAGCTAGCTTCCATCTTGACGAATCCTTACACTCCATGGAATCCGTGTAAGTTTCTGGTTCAACCTCTCCTTCTATCCAAGGAGTTGCTACATCCACAGCATCCGCAAACCCATATCTTGAAGGTGGTCTGACCAGCCTTCTTTCGCGGTCTCTTAGACCAGTTAGTTTGTTAGTATCAAGAATTATGGATAAGGGGGTTGAGGTTGATCATTATGATCTACAATAAGTAACTATAGAAAATTAGTATCTATTCAATTTTATTATCTACCAATATATTTGGTCTTTAATAACATTGATTCCTCTTATCATTCTTTTGAATTCCATAATCACTCGGTATGAAATTCGGGTGACCTCATTGGAAGGTCTCTTAACGGTGACTGGGACCCCATTACTAGTTTAAAATAGCCTTACATGATAAGTTCTTGGCTATAATAAACCTTTAATAGGTCGATAACAGTTATCAGTTACATCTTATGTTACCCCAATCTTTCCTTCTCTCTCAAGTATATTACTCTCACATGATAGTTTCTTGGACAATATACTCTAGTTAAGTTAAACCCACCATTTTCATAAGTGTAGGTGATTAAACCAATGAACCCTCAAATAATAGTTTCTTGGACCCATTAGTTTCCTACCTTATTATATCATATATTTAATAGAACATCATGATTCTCCCATAATGTAACTATCACATATTTGTAACAAAACTTACTTTGAACAATAGATCCCTTATATCCCTACAATAGTGAAAAGTCATGATAAGACATCAATAATGCATGTTCGTTACAACTTAATAGCCATTACTTTTATGAGGGAGTTTAATTGATCTTTTGTCTCATCATTTCTGTTAACTAAAGCAACCTAAGAGGGGGGTGAATTGGGTTTAAAATCTTTTTGCACAAACCCAAAAATAGTCACAAGATTGTGTAACTAGTCAAGAACAAGAAAGAGCAATAAATGTAAGTTTGCTGGAAACAAAAGAGGAAGGGAAAAGAAAGGGCAAACTCGATTTATAGTGGCTCAACAATATCAGAATCACTCCCGACCCTACGTCCACTCTCTTTAAGGCTCCTCCTTAAAGATTTCACTAAATTAAACAAGCAACTTCTAAGGTGTTGCTTAAACCTTTACAAGTTTCTCTTATAAAGAAATTTTCACTCAAGTGTTTAACACATAAATACTCACAAGAGTTGCACCAACTATTTATCTTATAAGATCAGAATTAATAAGAAGATTTTGGTACGAAAGAAAGAATGTAATTAATGCTCACAAGTTAAGAATGTTCAAGAATTAATTTTGAAAGTTTTGAAGAGTAGTAAATGAGTTCTTTATGAAATTGAATGATCTAATTAGTTAGAAATGCTAATTTATGATGGGTATTTATAGTCTTAGCTCTAATTAGCTGTTAGAGACATTAAATGGCCATTTGGTGCATTTAATGCTCTGTCCTGCTCCTCAAAATTTGCAATATAGTCGTTATTATCGTCCATACAATCGACTGTGGCTTTGTTCTAATCGTCTATTTTCTTTAGAATTTGAAAAGTAAGGCATCAAGGGAAGGACACAGTCGACTGTGAGTGCTAGTCAACTATAGAGACTTTATTGTTTTTCACACAATTGACTGTGACAGTCTTATAATCGTTTGTAACTACAAATATGGAAAAGAAGAGTTGAGCTTGAGAAGGACCTCTAGTCGACTGTGGTACCAATATAGTTAACTATAGTCACCCTAAAAAGAATAATTTTACTTAAACATTTTTTGTATCAACTTTTATAAAAATATTTTTGGGTTTTAAGTAAGATATTTTGAAAACAAATTGATCCATTTAAAAGCTAAGTAATTGAGGGGGAGATTACATTAAAAATTTAACTACCTTAAAACAAATAAGCTTGAAAGACTTTGAGTTTGAAATTTCCTAAAACGGTTGAAACTTGGAGCATGTGAGGCAACGAGCACGCGTGCATAACTTCTAGGGTGCGCGCGCTCTTTTAAGTTTCTTACAAAGTACCTTAAATGATACAAAGCTTAGACAAAAGATATATTGTCTTAGTATAGTTTTATCATTATCAAAATCAATGTGGAGCAAAAAATCTCCCTTTTTTAACAACGACAAAATCATTTCTTAAAGTACTAATTTTAAAGTCTAACTATATGGGTTTTAAAGAAATCTTGATAGATTTTCCTCTGTATTTTTAATAAAACCTCTTGCAAATGTAAGATAGTAACCAAACAATTTCAAAGCATATAACTGTAGTAAAATTCTCCCATTTTCTAAATACAATGAATAGCCTAATTTGTTCCTATAAAATCTAACTTTTTTCTCCCCCTTTTTGACATCATCATAAAAGGAAAATGAGAAAAAAAACCCCCCTAAGAGTGACCAACAATAAGGGAGAAGTCTCCCTTATTTTTCTATATAACTCCTTTCAAAAGAAGTGTCTATGTCTATATATATTGTTGGAAATCACCTTGACAAGATGCCCAGGCAGTGATCTTCCAAACACCCAAGTCTATAATGACTTGTAGAAAGAAATACAGCAATCAAAGACAAGAAAGAAAAGAAGACAAGCAATTTGTTATCGAGGTTCGACAATGTGCCTACGTCCCTGTGAGTTCCTCCAAACTCTCTACACTAAATCAATGGTTCTTTACAATTACAACAACCCTCTTCAAGAAGCTTAAGTTCTTGAAGAAACCAAGAAGAGAAGAAATGAAGAAGATAAGAACTAACAATTCTCTCTATCTAATCTAGACTTCTCTCTCTTTACAACCAGCCTCACTACAATGAGTCCCTCTTGTGTTTGATCTTTCTCACTCTCACACAATTCTCTCTTGTATTACAATTGATATCAAAGTATGTCACAATGTAATTCTTGTACTTGTTACATGAGAATGAAGCTAGGTAACCCCTTATATAGTGCACCCACTTCTTGTCATTTCTTGTGAGTCAATCTCGACTCCCATAGAGATGTGGAGTGGAAAACCCCCTGAATTAAGCAACCTTAGGACTCTTGGGTGTGCTGCATATGCACATCAAAAGGAGGATAAACTTAGCCCAAGATCTAGAAATTGTGTATTTCTAGGATATGGTGATGGGGTTAAGGGATATAGGTTGTGGTCCTTAGAAAAGAAAGGCATGAAACTCATTATAAGTAGGGATGTTATTTTTAATGAATTGTTATTTCCCTACTTGGAGAAAACTAACCCTACAGGGGCTAATGAGCAAACCAGTTTGGAAGTTGTGGAGCATCGCATCAAGGAGAGTTCAGTTCAGGTAGAGCAAGGAAGGCAAGAGGGTTTGGACTAGTTAGAGCCCTTGAATGAAGGGCATGCTCAAGAAACTCAAGAAGAGGTTGATGCAGCAAATTATAATGACTACCAGCTCACAAGAGACCGAGAAAGGAGGGTGGTTAGACCACCTTTGAGATATGGGTTTACGGATGCTAATGTAGCAGCTCCTTGGAAAAAAGGAGAGGTTGAACCAGAAACTTACATGAAAGCCATGGAATGTAAGGATTTGTCAAAGTGGCAGCTGGCTATAGAGGAAGAAATGGACTCTTTGATGAAGAACAACTCTTGGGAGTTGGTGCCCAAACCTAAAAAACAGAGAGTTGTGGATTGTAGATGGATCTATAATATAAAAGAAGGGAACACTCCAGGGGATGAAGTTCGGTATAAAGCTAGGCTGGTGGTGAAGGGGTTCACACAAAAAGAAGGTATAGATTTCACCGAAATCTTCTCACCGGTTGTGAAGTACAAGACGATACGGATAGTGTTAGCATTGGTGGTCCAAATTGATTGGGATATCGAGTAAATGGATGTGAAGATAGTGTTCTTACATGGAGAGCTCGATGAGACCATTTTCATGAGGCAACTCGAAGGCTATGAGGAAGGAAAGCAGGGAGAGTTGGTGTGCAAATTGAAGAAATCTCTCTATGGCCTGAAGCAATCACCTCAGCAATGTAATAAGAGGTTTGATTCCTTTATAATCGGCTTGGGTTTCATGAGGAGCTACTATGATTCGTGCTTGTACTATAAGGGGCAGAAGGTTGAGGAAGTGGTGATCATCCTCATCTATGTTGATGACATGTTGTTGGTTGAGAGCAGCATGGAGAGGATAAGGAAATTGAAGGCTAAACTTAGTGAGGAGTTTGAGATGAAGGATCTTGGCCAGGCATAGAAGATCCTTAGGATGTGTATCATCGCGGAAAGGGAGAGAAATATATTGAAGATCTCTCAAACTTCCTACTTAGAGAAGATGATATGTGATGAGTGAAAAATATTGCATATTTTGGCCACTTAATTTACATTTGTTAGCTTAGGAATTTGTTACTTTGAGTTATTTTCATTGTTTTTCAGGTTTACAAGTGCCAAGAAAGGAGTTCCATTAAATTGCCAGAATTGCCCGTACAGATCAATAATCTTTGAAAATTAAACTGTATTGATTCAAGAAGAACCAAGATATGAGCCATATATGCTTAGAAAGATCCAGAAGTCTATTTTCTGGAGAATTTTACGGCTCATAAAAATGATTTTTCTACAGAAAGTTATGGCCGTTTTAGTAGACAAAGGTCAAACTGTGCTGGCTATGCGGGATTTCAGCGTGAGCAGAAGTTTTGAAGGGCATGTGAAGGCTTAAATCCCACATCCCACATCGGATTGAAAACATATTGCACTTGTGGTATTTGCCTATATAAGACCCACTCCACTTCATCATTCAGTGTGCAAATCCTGGTGCCATTGGGTGCAATTCCTGGGCCACTTTGGTGTTAACCGGTGGACGTCTGCTAGCATTCTGATGGATCCCGAAGGCTTTGCTACCACGAGGGGAAGCGCCGCCCATCAGCGAGTGGAATTTCTCCCATGTAAAGTTATTTATTTCTTTTTATTTAGTTGTTTTAGTTTAATGTTTAGCACTTTTATTATGAATTGTAGCTTCATAGTTATGAGTGGCTAGAATCTTCAGCTAAAGTTGAAGATGAAGCCTCGCCATTGTTAGGCATAGTAGTTCAGATTTGTTTATAAAATTCTGAAATTTTTTAGTATAAATGTTCTGTCAATTATTTGAGTAAATCTTGTGATTGATTGCGTTTAAATTATTCTGTTGGATATTCCTTGTGTTTCATCTGATGGATACATCGAATTGTTTTCGATTAGATTGGGTTTCCTTTGTGATTTGTTAAAAGCGGATACATTGGATGCTTTTAGTTTAATTGGGATATTCTTTGTTTTTTGTCGTAAGTTGGATTCATGGAATGTTTTGACAGACTATGTTTTTAGGACATATATGCTTAAACTTTGGTGGGGTGGATTCGGAAACCTTAGTGTTTTTATTATTAGTTTTTAAAATCAATTTTGTTCAGTTTTAATTTGTTTTCCAAAATATCATTCAAAATTCGGAACTAGGTTAAGATAAAGTTAGTTTAGATTAAATTATATTTTCACAACGCAATTCCCTATGGATTCGACCTCGCACTTGCAGAACACTATATTGCAAATGACTCGTGCGCTTGCGAGTAATTTAAAACTCACAACAAGTTTTTGGCGCTGTTGCCGGGGAATTATTTGGTTTGTGAAAATTTTTTGTCTGAATTAATTTTATTTTTCTACTAGCTAGTTAGCGATTTTTTTTAAACCAAAAATAAAAAAATAATAAATGTGGATGAATCCAGCGCCGGTTTCACAGTCTTTAGAGGACACCATTAAGGAGTACATGAAAATGATCGGCCAGTCCATCAATGCTGTCAACACAGTCAATGTTGATAGCTGTTCCATCTGTGCTAGTTATATGCATTTGGCACAGAATTGTCCCTCAATGCCGGCTTTTGCTGAGTATCCCATAGAACTAATGAATGCTTTTAATGACTGTTGTTGGCAATCCAATGGATCTTATTCCGAAACGTATAATCCAGGGTGGTGGAACCACTCTAATTTTTCATGGACGCATAACCAACTGAGGAATCAGGGAGGAGCCCCTTATCAAGCTCAGAATCAATACCCTCCCGAATTTCCTCCACCTGTTCCAAATTATAGTCACTCAGCCTATCCAGCACCATTACCTGCTTACCAAGCTCCCATTCAAACACCAGCGCCAGTTTCACAGTCACTTGAGGACACCCTTAAGGAGTACATGAAAATAACTAGCTAATCCATGAGCAAAGTGATGAGTGCAACAATAGAACACACCCAAGCGATTGCCAAGCCAGAGAATCAAATGGATCAAATCGCAAGTTACGTGGGTGAAGGAGAAAATGGAAAGTTCCCCAGTCAACCTGAGCCTAACCCAAAGGAACAGTTTGTGGTGGGAAATTCATCAACTCCTATGCACGGGCAGGAATAAGTGCAACCGATTGTCCCATTGAGGTTTGGGAGACAAGTGGACAATCAAGTGGAAGAGAACCCTGCTATGCAACAAGGGCAAGAAAATGGCAACAAGGAAAAGAGAGATGCTGAGCCATCTACCGCCACACCTATTATTAAGGATCTCCCTAGGTCATTTTTACCTAAAGCACCTTACCCTGAGAGATTACAAGCACCCAAGAAAGGAGGGGAGTCTGAGGACATTCTGGAGGCATGCTTTACTCAGTTTGGAGAGGATTTGGATTTAGATAAGTTATTTGAGTAAGCAAATGCCATTTTGGAGTCTGCTCCTCAGAAGAGCAGTGAGACGGAGGAGACTGTGGATGAATCCCGCATTGAGGACCCCCTGGTGGCATGCTTTGCTCAATTTGAAGAGGATTTGGATTTGGATAAGTTATTTGAGCAAGCAAATGCTACTTTGGAGTCTGCTCCTTGGGAGAGCAGTAAGACGGAGGAGACTGTGGATGAATCCCGTAGTGAGGACCCCTAGGAGGCATGCTTTGCTTAGTTTGGAGAGGATTTGGATTTAGATAAGTTGTTTGAGCAAGCAAATACCATTTTGCAATCTGCTCCTCAGAAGAGCAGTGAGACGGAGGAGACCACAACACCTGAACCTCCCAAGAAGGAACTTCAGCCTTTATCGGACAATCTTAAGTATAAGTTCCTAGGTCCAGCAGATTCTTTGCCTATAATTATAGCTTCAGATTTGGTTGATGCTCCAGAGGAGAAATTATTGGACATTTTAAGAGAGCATAAGGAAGCTATAGGCTAGACGATTGAGGATATCAGGGGAATCAACCCCTCGATGGTAATGCACAAGATACATTTAGAGGAGAATGCTAGGCCATCGAGGGAGCCACAAAGAAGGCTCAACTCAGCTATGCAAGAGGTTGTGAGCATAAAAGTAATTAAGCTGTTAGAGGCAGGGATCATTTATCCCATCTCTAATAGCAAATGGGTGAGCCAGATTCATGTCGTGCCCAAACGTGCTGAATTTACTGTAGTAAAGCATAAGGACGACGAGTTGGTGCCAACTCGTGTTCAGTCAGGATGGAGAGTGTGTATAGACTACCATAAGCTGAATGCTGCTACAAGGACTGATCATTTTTCACTCCCATTTATTGATGAGATGGTGGAGCGCTTAGTTGGGCATGATTACTAATGTTGGGTCTGGCTGAAGACGTTAAACTTAGCGCTCATGGGAGGCACCCCACAGCTTATCCTTTATGTTTATTTATTATTTCACATATTTATGATTAATGTTTGTTTCTAGTATTTTTTGTTTTCCAGTTTTTATTTTTCAGGGACAACGCATACTTCAGTTCAAGTTTGGTAGTATGCTATGAGCCATACTAGTCCAGATAGTTTTCCATATCTCAGGTCAGCTCTTTCCATATTAGTCACACATTGGGGTCAATGTGTAATTTAAGTTTGGGGGTATGAGAGACACATCACACACTTTGTCCTAATTTGTTGTCTTTTCATCATAAAGATAATTGCATGTTCATGTTCGTATAAAAAAAAAATTTTGGGTTGATCTGCAAATTTTTGATGTGACTTCATTGGTAAGCTTAAAATTTTGAACACATAACCTGATGATAGAGTTTTAAACTTTAGTTACTTACTTTAGGCATTTTTGAGAATTCACATGTTTGATCTAATCTAACACGAGCACATTAGCACATATTTGTGTGAGGTATGACATGTGAGTTGAATGTATATGTTTTCTTATCTTAACTGAAACGGGATGACTTGTTGGATAAATGCCTTGGGCATATATAAAAAAAAAACCTACTAATATTTGTAATGATCATCATCAATAAACTTTCCACTGAGTAACTGAATCTCTTGCCTCAGTAAGCAATGAGTGTTCACGTCAAAAGGTGAGAATTTTATTCATAATGATCATTGCGAAACTTTCCGCTGAGTAACTGGACCTCTTGCCTCAGTAAGCAGTGAGTGTTCACGTCAAAAGGTGGAAATTTTGCTTGGTAGTATTAAGGCCAGTTTAATTTCGTAGCCTTTTTGACTCGAGTTAGTAAGTCCTTAGGGGTGCCTTTACACCTAATGCCCTAAAACCATCTGGTTTGGGAGTCATTGACTCAACACTCGTTACATGGGTCAATTAGAAAGCTTAAGGGAACTAAACATAGCAGAGCCTTGTGTTAAAAAAATAATAATAAAAAAAAAAACTATACCTTCATTGTTCTTTCTGACGAGAAATTTTGTGGATCTTGAGATTTGAATACCATGTACATTGAAGTTATTTGGAAACCTCATCTGTATATGCTAATTCACTTTACACTAATTCAAGCTTGTGATGTCTTACCATGCCTCTAGTAAGTAATTAAGTTTTAAATTCTTATTCATTGTGAAGATGGGTTTGACTTATTTAAGCTTGCTCATGAATGAATCTCATGATTTTGAATGCTCCTTAAATTTTTGGATACCATGAATACTGAACTTATCTTTATAATCTTTGTTGTTCATTTAGTTTTTTATTTTGTTTTCCTAAGGGACTAGCAAAATGTAAGTTTGGGGGTATTTGATGAGTGAAAAATATTGCATATTTTTGCCACTTAATTTACATTTGTTAGCTTAGGAATTTGTTACTTTGAGTTGTTTTCATTGTTTTTCAAGTTTACAAGCACCAAGAAAGGAGTTTCATTAAATTGCCAGAATTGCCCGTACAGATCAATCATCTTTGAAAATTAAACTGTATTGATTCAAGAAGAACCAGAATATGGGCCATATATGCTTAGAAAGATTCAGAAGTCTATTTTATGGAAACTTTTGCGGCTCGTAAAAATGATTTTTCTACAGAAAGTTATGGCCGTTTTAGTAGACAAAGGTCAGGCTGTGCTGGCTGTGCGGGATTTCAGCGTGAGCAGAAGTTTTGAAAGGCATGTGAAGGCTTAAATCCCACATCCCACATCAGATTGGAAACACATTGCACTCATGGTATTTGCCTATATAAGACCCACTCCACTTCATCATTCAGTGTGCAAATCCTGGTGCCATTGGGTGCAATTCCTAGGCCACTTTGGTGTTAACCAGTAGACGTCTGCTAGCATTCTGGTGGATCCCGAAGCCTTTGCTACCACGAGGGGAAGCGCCGCCCATCAGCGAGTGGAATTTCTCCCATGTAAAGTTATTTATTTCTTTTTATTTAGTTGTTTTAGTTTAATGTTTAGCACTTTTATAATGAATTGTAGCTTCATAGTTATGAATGGCTAGAATCTTCAGCTAAGGTTGAAGATGAAGCCTCGCCGTTGTTTGGCATAGTAGTTCAGATTTGTTTATACAATTCTGACATTTTTTAGTATAAATGTTCTATCAATTATTTGAGTAAATCTTGTGATTGATTGCGTTTAAATTGTTCTGTTGGATATTCCTTGTGTTTCATCTGATGGATACATCGAATTGTTTTCGATTAGATTGGATTTCCTTTGTGATTTGTTAAAAGCGGATACATTGGATGCTTTTGGTTTAATTGGGATATTCTTTGTTTTTTGTTGTAAGTTGGATTCATGGAATGTTTTGATAGGCTATGTTTTTAGGACATATATGCTTAAACTTTGGTTGGGTGGATTCAGAAATCTTAATGTTTTTATTATTAGTTTTTAAAATCAATTTAGTTCAGTTTTAATTTGTTTTCCAAAATATCATTCAAAATTCGGAATTAGGTTAAGATAAAGTTAGTTTAGATTAAATTATATTTTCACAACGCAATTCCCTATGGATTCGACCTCGTACTTGCACAACACTCTATTGCAAACAACTCGTGCGCTTGCAAGTAATTTAAAACTCACAACAATATGTAAATTCTCTATGGAAGATAGCAAACCAGTGAAGGTTCCCCTTGCTGGTCATTTCAAGTTCTTTAGCGATCAATGTCCGAGATCAGAGGCGGAGAAAAAAGAAATGGAAAAAGTCCCTTATTCTAGTGCTGTTGGTTCTGTTATGTTCACCATGGTAAGCACTAGACCTGACATTGCTCATGCAATGAGTGTTCTCAGCAGGTTTATGAGTAATCCCAGAAATGAGCATTGGCTTGGGATGAAGTGGTTGCTGAGGTAATTGAAGGGAATCCCAGAAGTAGGGCTGGTTTATGAGAAGAGAGGTAAGTCCATGTGCCTTGAGGGTTTTGCGGATTCGGACTATGGAGCAGATCGAGATAAAAGGAGATCGATTACCTCCTACTTCTTCAACTTAAACGGATGTTGTGTAAGTTAGAAGGCTCAGTTGCAGCCAGTGGTAGCACTCTCAACAACCGGGGTTGAGTACATAGCGGCTACGGAGGCCATTAAGGAGGCTATGTGGTGCAAAGGGTTGGTGGAAGAGTTGAAGGTATTAGAGGAGCAGGTTATGGTGTTTTCGGATAGTCAAAGTGCATTGCACTTGTGTAAGAATTCGGTGTTCCATGAAAGGACAAAGCACATGGATGTTCGATATCATTTCATTCGGAAAAATGTTACGAAAAGATGCATCCATATGGACAAGGTAGCCACGAAAGAAAATCCTGTAGATTTAGGTACTAAAGTCCTACCTCTAAGTAAGTTCAATCATTGCCTTGGACTACTTAGGATTGGAGTTGGTTAATTTACGACTCAAGATGAGTTTGGATCCTGAAGCTCTCTACACATTGGTTCGGGTTTAAACACTTTGACAAAGGTAGAGATTGTTGGTATTTGTCTAAGGTTTAAACATGTCTAAACATGGTTCAAAGATGGTTAAAGTCTAAACCAAGGTTGGAAAATTAAAATACAGCATGTTAAAGGAGTGCACACATGTGTGTGCATCCATTTGGGTTTGTGTGCACACCCCTAATCAACAAAGCAAAGTAGTGCGCATTGCTGTGTGAAGGGCAGCATCAGTGTGTGCCTCATTGCCCCTTCACTAGTGCCTCACCGCCTAGCAAGGAAGCAGCTTGGAGAAGGGCAGCACTGCACCGCCCCTCCACCAGTGCCAGACCGTCCAGAATGTGGTGCAAAGGGGCTTTGCCTAGCGCCTCACTGCCCCCTGTTCAGGACTAGGCGCTAGGCACACTGATGCACACATGGACAGCTTGTTTAAACCTCCTATTAGGTACGTGGATGCAAGGTTAAAATGCATAGAACCACTTAGGATTGATGGAGGGCCAAGGTTAAGTGGTCATCAAGATCTAAGGGTGGAGATTAACTCTCAAGATTGGACAAGAAGTTGGTGCACTATATAAAGGGTCACCTAGCTTCATTCTAGATATAAAATTGTGATATAATTTGAGATCAATTATAAAGAGTGACAAGACACAATACAAGAGAGAATTGTGTGAGAGTGCAAAGACATAAAACACAAGAGGTACTCATTGTAGAGAGGCTGGTTATAAAGAGAGAGGAGTCTAGATTAGATAGAGAGCATTGTTAGTTCTTATCTTCTTCCTTTCTTCTCTTCTTGGTTTCTTCAAGAACTTGAGCTTCTTGAAGAGGGTTGCTGTAATTGTAAAGAACCATTGATTTAGTGCAGAGAGTTCAGAGAAACTCACGGGGACGTAGGCTATTGCTGAACCTCGATAACAAATCGCTTGTCTTCTTTTCTTTCTTGCTTTCGATTGCTGTATTTCTTTCTACAAGTCATTATAGACTTGGGTGTTTGGAAGATCACCATCTGGGCATCTTGTTAAGTTGATTTCCAACAGAACGTATCAGTAAGAGATCATGAAGCCTCTAAACCAAGAAGATAGTGTAAAGGACCTAAGTCTTTCAATGCAAACTTGTGACCCAGTTGAGATATAAGTGAAGTTATATCATCTTCAGAAGTTCCCGTCACGATTATATCATCAATATAGGCAAGTACAATGAGAGTTTGACTTGACCATCTTTTAACAAAGAGTGAATGATCAGATTTAGGCATAAAAAAATCCCAACAAAAGAAGAAAAGAGCTTAAGCAATTATACCATGCACGAGGCACCTGTTAGAGCTTAAGCAATTATACCATGCACGAGGCACCTGTTTCAAGCCATAAAGTACCTTCTTCAATTGACAAACATGATATGAAAATATAAATCCTGGTGGTTGAGTCATGAAATCTTGCTCATCCAAACTACCATGCAAAAAGGTATTACTCACATCTAGTCGTCAGATTGCCTAACAATGAGAGACAGTCAAGGTGAGAATGTTAGTAGTATGCACTACAAGCTAATGGCATTTGACTTCTAGGCATATTATTTGTAAAAGGATCTTTTTCAAATTATTATCATGATTAATGGAAAGTTTATTTATCATGCATATTTGTTTAATTACATTGTCATGATTAAGTCCATAAAGTAAGAGTAATGAAAATAGGATTATGATGAGATCATAATTTTGAGACCTAGTCTTCTTGAAAGCTTTTTACTTAAATGTTCTTAGTCGTAGGATAATAAATGGACGTTAGTAATCCAGTTAGACTTGTACATACTATGTTTGCTAAATTGGGATGGTGATTGATCTAATTATCACTTTTGTGGTAGACACTAAAACAAGTATGTAGGTGCTTATTGGAGAATGAGTTCACTGAACATGACTCGACTTAAGAACAATTAATGAAGTTTTACTTGACTTTCATTAGGTGGTTCTTATGTTACAGTTGTGCACGTGATCCTCAGACCTGAGACACCATGGTTATCTTGTACGCGACTTATTATACATTGATACTATTTTTTATATGGTTCTATTCATGGATCTTCCTCCGGCGACTCCTTAGCTTACCTTATTTCCCTATGCAGGTTCCCCTGAGGCACGACCTCCAACTCAACAGCACGTTTTTGGCAGCAACAGATTGGCGCTGTCCGTGGGAAACACTACCATCTCTCGCTAACAGTAAAAGCGAAAAAGTCTAAAGAACTCATTTGTTGCCATACCACCTAAAAACACCACCAGGGATATCGATAAGGGAGCAGTTGGGGCCAACACCCATACCCAGCAGTCCGGGTTGAGACCCTCTGCCGTGTCAGACACGTATGCCACCATGGCTATGCTCCAAGCCAGGTTCTTGGAGCTCTCACAATTGGTGACTGATCTGACCACCGAGGAGCTCACTAGCCTTCGCCTGCACCCCCTCAGTAGAACCCCAGCCGAGCAAGCTAGGCTAGCCGCAGGCTCCCGGTCGACAGTTGTTCCATGGTAGAGTCATCCCTACCTTACACTACCAAATCAAAAGAAAGCCCCTCGTCCATAAGCCGTTTCGGCTTTGATAAACGAATAGAGGACATGGACAGAAGGATCAACGAAGCACTGAAAGGCCGAAACCACAGTGTCCTGGACGAGTTCAACGTTCAGGACCCACCCTTCACTCAAAAGGTCCTTGAGGCCCCATACCCGCCGAATTTTTGAATGCCCCAGATCAAACCTTATGACGGTTCCACAGACCCCCTAGACCACCTCTAGCAATATAAAACCACGATGACGCTCCACAAACACTTCAATCCCGTGATGTGTCGAGCCTTTCCCCTGACACTCGAGAAGGCGACCGAAACATGGTATTCTCATTTGAAGCCAGGGGGCATCAGCACGTTCAAAGAACTGAGCTATGCCTTCACATCACATTTTCTTAGCAGCAAAGGACCCAAGAAGACCTCGGAGTCCCTGTTCAACATCGTCCAGCTAAAAGGAGAAAGACTCCGAGCCTATATCTCGAGGTTCAACTCTGTTGCCTAGGAAATCCCTGACTTCGACCCCAGCATCCAGATACTAGCATTCAAAAACGGGTTAATATCCAAAAACTTCAGTTCGAAGCTCACCAGGCAGCCACCCAGCGACACAAATGAGATCTTGGCTCAAGCCAAGAAGTACATGCTAGCAGAAGATGACCAGGCTTTTCAAAGAGAACGGGAAGGGGATGAAGAGAGAAAGAAAAGAGTCCCCGCCAATCCGCATCGAGAACTTGTCAAGCGACCTTTCCGAGAAGATAGGCCCAAGACCCCTAAGCCTTTCGGGAACTTCACCCCCCTCAATGCATCCAGAACCAATGTTTTGATGCAAATCCAGGACAGAGCGATCTTGTAGTGGCCCCCAAGACCGTTGTGCCTCAAAGAGGATCGAGGCAAGTGGTGATGGTTCCATAGAAACCACGGACACGACATAGAAGACTGTCTGGCGTTGAAGCACCAGATAGAGGCCCTCATAAACAGGGGATAGTTAAAAGAGTTCATTGGGCCCTGAATGGATAAATTATCAGAACGGACTTAGAGGAGTCCCGAGTGCCCATCCGATTGAAGCAAGACGGTTCGACCTACTCAGGGGCACTTTTGAGCACCGCAGAAAGACTTACGCCCAATCGGTGGCCTCAATCATTAGACCCCACTAGCGACGGAAGGAGAACATGGCCATCGCTTTTGCAGACAAAGATCTGGAGGGAGTCCAAACTCTGTATGATGACGTCGTGGTCATCTCCCTTCTCGTGGCCAACGACGAAGTCAGACGCGTCCTGGTCGACAACGAGAGTTCAGTAGACATCCTGTTCTATGAAACTTTCCAGCAAATGCAACTGAGAGATTCTCAGTTAGAGCTAGTTTCCACTCCACTCTACGGTTTCTAGGGGGGCCCGATGTTTGTGGAGGGCAGTATAGTTCTCTCGGTAACCGTAGAACGGCTCCACAAGCAACCACTGTGTAAACCACTTTTCTGATCGTAAGACAGTCTTTATCCTACAACATGATCCTTAACAGACCCACCCTCAATAAGCTCAGAGTGATCGTCTCGACGTATCACTTGAAAGTAAAGTTCCCCACCAAAGAGGGAGTGGACGAGATCAGGGGAGACCAGCAAACCTCCAAATTTTGCTATCTAAAGAGAAGGACGAAAGCCCTCCCGCTCAAGTTGGAAGACCTTAGGGGTGAAGGAAGAAATCCACTGGGCCAGCTGGTGGAAGAGTTAACCGCGATCCCCCTAGGTGAGGATGCCTCCCGAACCGTCCAGATCAGTTCCAACCTCTCCAAAGCCCTTAGGGGGTCCCTACTCACCCTCTTCCAAAAGAACCAAGATCTTTTGGCTTGGTCAGCCACAGATATTCCCGGGATCAGCCCAAAAGTAATAGTACATCAGTTGAACGCAGACCCAAACCACAAGCCGATTATCCAGAATAAAAGATCTTTCACCCCCGAGCGGTAAGCCGCTACCAAGGTTGAGGTAGATAAGCTGCTCGAGGCCAATTTTATCCGAGAAGTAGACTACCTAGACTGGGTGTCTAATGTGGAGATGGTGAAGAAAGCTAGTGGTAAGTGACGGATCTATATCGACTTTTCGAATCTAAACAAAGCTTGCGCAAAGGATAGCTTTCCTCTGCCATGAATCAACCAGCTCGTTGACGCAATGTCAAGGCACGAGTTACTGACCTTCATAGACACATACTCCGGGTACAACCAGATCCTTATATATAGGCCCGATCAGGAGAAAATGGTTTTCATTACCGAGCAGAGACTTTGCTGTTACAAAGTCACACTCTTCGGTTTGAAGAACGCTGAGACGACCTACCAGAGATTGATGAACAAAATCTTTTGGGATCAAATAGGCCGAAATATGGAAGTCTACGTAGACGATATGCGGGTAAAAAATTTCAGGACTAAGGACCACAAAGTCGACTTGAAAGAAGCCTTCGAAGTTCTTCGGTACCACAAGATGAAGCTCAACCCCACTAAATGTGCCTCTAGGGTCACTAGAGGGAAGTTCCTCGGTTTCATGGTGATCCAAAGGTGCATAGAGGCAAACCTCAAAAAAATAGAGGCCATCCTCAGCAAGAGCCCACCCCATACTATGAAGGAAGTCTAACGACTCACAGGGCAGATAGCTGCCTTGAGCCGATTTATGGCAAAATCCGTAGAGAAATGCCTCCCCTTCTTCAAAGACATCAGGAAAACTAAGGACTTCGTCTAGATGAAGGACTGCCAAAGGGCATTCGATGAATTAAAAAGGTACATGGGCTCACCTCCTACTTACCAAACCCATCGCCAATGAAGAACCCTTCTTGTACCTCTCGGTCGGACATGAAGTGGTGGCCTTCGTCCTAATTCGAGAGGAGGCAGGCATCCAAAGGCCTATATACTATGTAAGCAAGGTCCCCCACGATGCAGAAACAAAGTACCTTCCTATGAAAAAAATGGCGTATGCCCTCTTGGTCACGGCCCACAAACTCCGAACATACTTTCAAGCACACACAATTGTCCTTCTAACCGTCCAACCCCTTCAACAAGTGCTCCACAATCCGGATGTCTCTAGAAGAATGGTTAAGTGGTCTGTGGAACTCGGAGAGTTCCACATCTGCTACTGGCCCCACAATGCCATCAAAGCCCAGGCTTTACCCAACTTTATCGTGGGGATGTTGAACGTTTATCTACCTAAATAAATAAGCAAATAACCGAACTTGTTTTACTTGCAAGTGCACAAGGTCTACAGTAGCATAGTGTGCAAGTGCGAGATCATTTCCACAAGGATTGGTGAATTTTGATTTAGAATTAATTTCACAAAGTAAAAATAGATAGAAATATTAAGTCTAAATTAAGAATAATGATAGAGACGTAGGGACTTGGTATCCACCACTAATCATGCTACCCCAACAAAACAATATGCCAATGCTCTACTCATGCTATGAATACCTACTGGTTGTCAACCTAAGGGCATAGTCCACTCCTTAAGCTATTGATTTCCCTAAGTAATGAGTTAGGCATGGTGTATACTCTAACTCTTTTCTCTCATAAGGGATTTAACATGGTGTATACTGAGTTGTTACTTAAGAGAGCATAAGGTCTGTGGAAATCGACAACCACACGAGACCTAGGGCTTGGTCCACTCCTGGTTTCCTATGTCGATTAACCCAAGAATCCAGTGTGGGTATCTTTTGTTACTATTGTTGAACCCAGGACTCAGTCATCCAAATTGATTCAACTAACTAATCCATACCACATGCATACGTTGATCAGACACACACATATAAGGAATTTAAATAAAAACAGGCATTAATCAAATTAAGAATCATAGTATAAATATTGCAAAGGTGACAATACAGAATTATTGGTTAAACATAATTAGGGCTTCAACCAAGCCCTTACTAGGGTTTAGTTACACATAATAAAATAAAGGAAAGAAAAAAACCGAGAGAGCTCCATTGAAGAGTCGTCAATTCTTCTGTGAAATCCCCTCTGGCCTCCCGATCTAAAACTCAAACTAAAAGGGAGATACTGTTTCTGTGTTTTACAAGTCTATTTATTGGGTTCTAAGGATACCTCGAAACCCTAATTTCCAAAATAAGGCCCGAACCATTATTTCCAAAATAGGTTCTGCCAGTTTACTGTACGTGTGCGCTCGATCGCACACTATCGCTCGAGCCTTCTTCTTGCGAGCGAGCGTAGTCTACGTTCTATCCCGACATAGGCGCTGGGTGCTTGTGCGCTTGATCGCACTATTTTGTGCACTCGATCGCACTTATCTGGTTCCAGATCTTCAGTTTTCTTCCTTAGATCTCCAAAATGCTATCTTTTCTTCAAAAACCTATAAAAAACACAGAAAACACAAAAATGAAGTAGAATATACTGAAATACATGAACAAAGAACCTAACAACTGTAAATTAAGGGGCTTAAATATGAATATTTAAGCACTTATCATGCCCCCAAATTTACATATTGTTAGTCTCTTAGCAATACAAAACGAAAAACTAACTGAAAAACAAAATAAAAGATAAATTCATCATTCATGTTATCTAAAATTTGGGTTGCACATAAAATCATGATATTTGTTCAAGAGTAGGCTTAAAATATAAGCACATCGTCACAATGAATAAGGGTTTTAAATTCTAATTACTTACACAAGGCTAGTTTAAGGCATCATAAGTTTGACTTAGTGTGTGGTGGATTAGTACATAAAAATGAAGCTTCCGAATAATTTTGATGTATAGTGTTTTGGTGTCTTGACATTCATCGAATTCCCTATCAGAATGAACAATAATGGCATAGTTTTATTTCTTTTCTTTTTCTTTTATCATGAGCTCTTTGCCATGTTGAGTTCCATTAAGCTTTCTAATTGACTTATGTAGCGAGTGTTTAGCTAATGATTCCCAAACCAGATGGTTTTAGGGCATTAGGTGTAAAGACACCCCTAAGGATTTACTAACTCGAGTAAAAAAGGCTATGAAACTAACTGGTCTTAATGCTTCCAAGCAAAATCCCCACCTTTTGACGTGAATACTCACTGCTTACTGAGGCAAGAGGTCCAGTTACTCAGTGGAAACTTTATTTAATGATCATTATATGCATTATTCCCACATTTTGACGTGAACCCTCAATGCTTACTGAGGCAAGAGGTCCAGTGACTCAGTGGAAAGTTTATTTAATGATCAGTAGGAGCATTTTATTTTCTTTTTTTGCATAATAAACACTTTTCTCTATTTTTCTATGCCAAAGTGTTATTCTAACAAGTTATCCGATTACAGTTGGGTCATGGAAACATGTACATAAAAATTATACGTCATACCTCACACTATTATGTGCTAATGTGCTCGTGTTAGATTTAGATCAAACTTGTGAATTCTTAAATGCCTTGAGGTAGGTATTAAAACTTTATTATTTAGACTATGTGTTCTAGATTTTAAGCTTACTGATGAAATCTTCACAATATTCGTTTAAATCACCCAAAATTTTCAAAACAATATGAACATGCATTTATCTTTTCAAAAATACTAAAAAAAACTGGCACAAAGTGTGTGAATGTGTCTCCCATACCCCCAAACTTAAATTACACATTGTCCCCAATGTGTGAATAACATGGAAAGATCTGAACTGGGAGATAGAGAACTAGCCGGGCCGGCATCGCTCATAGCACACCCCCATACTTGAACGGATGCACACATTGTCCCTAAAAAAGAAAAACTAACGTAATACGGAAAAACAAGAAGTACTAAAAGTAATTAAATAACAATAAAATTGAAAAACAATAAAAATAAAAGGATAAGCTGTAGGGTGCCTCCCATGAGCGCTAAGTTTAACGTCTTTGGCCAACCGCTCTTATTCCCTCATAGAAAAACATAAGTTGAGTGCATTCGCAGCTGCTTCAATGCCAAATTTGGTGCGTAGATGCTTTGGAGAGGCCTCTAGGAGGTGCGCAGCTTTAGTGATGTCATCAGTAACATTTGCAATTTCTGGCTTAATACTCGATCTTGTTAACCCATGGATGAGGGTGGCCTTTAATGGAGCAATTAGATGGACCTAAAAAACTTCCTCAACAACGCCTTGCATCATATATACATTAGAACATTCCATATTATCTTGGGATAATTTTAATGTATCAAATATGTTGAATTCAACCTTCTCACCATTTACCTTCATACTTACAATACCCTTTTTCACACAAATTTTTGTATCAGTAGTTCGCATAAAAGGTCTTCCTAAGATGATGGGCAGAGGTAATGGCACAGGGCATTCTTCCATATCTAATACAATAAAATCAGCAGGTAAAATAAATGAACATACCTTTACCAAGATATCCTCAAGAATACTTCTAGGTCTTTTGATGCTTCTGTCTGCCAGTTGCAAGGTGATGGAAGTTGGTTAAAGCTCCCCCAAACCTAGTGTCTTGAATACAGTGTATGGCAGCAAGTTGACTCCAGCCCCTAGATCTAGTAATGCATGCTCAAAAATCTGGTTACCTATCCTACAGGGAATTGTAAAACTACCCGGATCTTTTAGCTTAGGTGGTAGTTTCCTTAACAATTCCGCACTCACCTCTTCGGTTAAAGCTACTGTTTCATGCTCCTGAAACTTCCTTTTATTAGTGCAACTATCTTTTAAAAATTTATCATATGCAAGAATTTGTTTAATTGCATCTAATAAAGGAATATTAATTTCTAGTTTTCTCAAAGTTTCAAAGATATCATGCATTTTACTTTCTTTTGTTGGATTTACTAACCTTTGGGGGAAGGGTGGTGCATTCCACTTCTCCATTTCACTTACTTTTGATGTGGATGTTGTGATTGGAGATGCTTGTGTAGGCTCATCAGCTCTTATGATCTTACCATTTCTGAGAGTTGTCACGACATTTAGTTGTTGATGTCCTCTTGGATTACGTAGTGCTTGGGCGAGAAGTTCACCATGCTTTCTTTCACTTATCTCCTTAGCCAATTGCTCCATCTGTACCTTGAGTCTTTGAATGGCTTGCTTATGCTTTGCAGTGGTTTCCCTTTGCTCAGTCCAGAATTGTCTTGTTTCTGCTACGAATTGTTCTTGTGAGGTCATTAACTGCCTTACAAGACTTTCTAGGTCACTTTACTTTGATTCCGGAACTGATTGGGCTGCCAGTTGGGAATTCCTTTGCTGCCCTTGAAAGTTCACGACATTTTGATTATTGCTCCATAAGAGGTTGGGGTGGTTTTGCCCTCCTTGATTGTAGGTATTTGCATATGCACTGTTTGGTCCTACATAGTTCGCTTGCTCGGGATCTATAGATGAATATAAATGGTAAGTCTCAGTAGTGTGATCAAATTGAGAACATAAAGCACATACCTGGAGTTGTGTAGCTTGTGGTCGAGGTGAGATATTCTAAGCAGTCATGGCTTTTATCAGTATATCTAGCTTCCTCTCCATAGCAGCCATCTGATTTGAAGATTCACCATTTAGGTTCACCTCATACATGCCCTTTTTCACACCTTGTCTACCTTTAGATGAGAATTGTTGTGTGTGCTCACTTAAGATCTCAAAAAGCTCCATAGCTTCTTCACTACTTTTTTCCATCAGCACACCTCCACAAATTGAATCAACTATACCTTTATTCATGTCATTTAGACCTTCATAAAAGGCTAGTACCAGCTCATCTTGAGGTAGATTGTGATGTGGGCATTTGAGTAGCAGCTTGTTGAAGTGTCCCCATGCTTCAAAGAAAAGGTTTCCATCCCTTTGTTGGAAAGATTGAATCTCCTTCCTCATTTGTTTTGTCCTTTGAGCTGAGAAAAACTTTCTTAGGAACTTACAGGCCAACTCTTCCCAAGTATGGATCGAAACTGCAGGCAATGAATTGTACCACGGTTTAGCATTATCTTTTAAGGAAAAAAAAGAAAAGAATTAACTTGATTCCTTCTTGGTCTAGGCCCTGAATATGCTGGAACTTGTAGAGATCAAAGAACTCTCAGAGGTTCAAGTGTGGATCTTCAGCAGGTGTACCCCTAAAGTGAGTCAAAGGATTGAGTATCTGCGAGGATATGTAATAGTTGCCCTCTGCCTCAGGTTGATATGTAATGCATGAAGGATGGTTGAGGTTCCGTGGGATGAAGGATTGCTTCATAGGTCTTTGCTTAGGTGGTTGTTGGTTGTCAAGCTGATATGCCATCGGTGTATCTCCTTCGAATTCTTCTTCTACCTCCTCACCATTGTTTCTAGGCCTCTGTCTAATGGTCCACTCAAACTTTGGATCAAGGGGAAAGAAGGTTTGGTTCCTGGATCGAAGCCCGTGCATAAATCAGCTGAAATACTTTGGTGCAGTAGCTTCAGTACTGCTACTCGGGTAATCTTTGGACAATTTGGGCTCAAGTGCACCAAGAACAGTGCCCGATCGCACCTAAGCTTGCGCTCAATCGCAGTGCCAGAAATAGCATTGGTGCACACCTGAAACAGAAAACAAGAAAATAACAAAAACAAAGAATGAAGTTAGATAGTTGACGAAATAAAACAAGGTAGAATAAGAAAAATAATAATTGAAAAATAAGAAAAATAAAACAAGAACAAAATAAGAAAAATAAACGAAAAATAATTCTAAACAGAAATTTAGCGTAATCCCCGGCAACGGTACCAAAAACTTGTTGAACGTTTATCTACTTAAATAAATAAGCAAATAACCAAAAAAAATTTACCTGCAAGTGCACAAGGTCTACAGTAGTATAGTGTGCAAGTGCGAGATCATTTCCACAGGGATTGGTGAATTTCAATTTAGAATTAATTTTACAAAGTAAAAATAGATAGAAATATTGAATCTAAATTAAGAATAATTATAGAGGCGTAGGGACTTGGTATCCACCACTAATCATGCTACCCCAACAAAACAATATGCCAATGCTCTACTCATGCTATGAATACCTACTGGTTGTCAACCTAAGGGCTTGGTCCACTCCTTAAGCTATTGATTTCCCTAAGTAACGAGTTAGGTATGGTGTATACTCTAACTCTTTTCTCTCTTAAGGGATTCAGCATGGTGTATACTGAGTTGCTCCTTAAGAGAGCATAAGGTCTGTGGAAATCGACAACCATACGAGACCTAGGGCTTGGTCCACTCCCGGTTTCCCATGTCGATTAACCCAAGAATCCGATGTGCATATCTTTTGTTACTATTGTTGAACCCAGGACTCGGTCATCCAAATTGATTCAACTAACTAATCATACCATATGCATACGTTGATCAGACACACACATATGAGGAATTTAAATAAAAACAGACATTAATCAAATTAAGAATCATAGCATAAATATTGCAAAGGTGCCAATACGGAATTATTGGTTAAACATAATTACGGCTTCAACCAAGCCCTTACTAAGGTTTAATTACACATAATAAAATAAAGGAAAGAAGAAACCCGAGATAGCTCCATTGAAGAGTCGTCAATTCTTCTGTGAAATACCCTCTGGCCTCTGGCCTCCCGACCTAAAACTCAAACTAAAAGGGAGATACTGTTTTTGTGTTTTACAAGTCTATTTATAGGGTTCTAAGGACACCTCGAAGCCTTAATTTCCAAAATAAGACCTGAACCATTATTTCCAAAACAGGTTCTGTCGGTTTACTGTACATGTGTGCTCGAACGCACACTATTGCGCTCGAGCGCATCTGTGCTCGAGCCTTCTTCTTGCGTGCGAGCGCAGGCTATGCCCGATCCCGGCATGGGCGCTGCATGCTAGTGCGCTTGATTACGCCCAAATTATAATGCGATAGTTTTAGCATAGCTTTGGGGTGTCGATTCCACAGGGAAAAGCGATCTACAAAGGAAAAGTGTAAACCTTAGCACAAACGATAACAATCAAGTGAGAAGTTATGAATAATGAAATAATTGTGTAAATAGATTGAAATATATGATAAAGAATCGGGAATCCTCCCTAGGTTCGTTGCCTTATTCCAATCTTGATTCAATTGATTTATCTCGATTGCAGGTTTCACATCCCAAACAAGCAATTGGCAAATATTTAACTAAAGCACATATAAATTCTAATATAATTGATATGACTTACTCTTACTTCGATTTAAGCACACATGACCTATCCTATAGGTTTATCAAGAAATGACAATATATCTTAATGATAATATCGCAGTAATGGACAAACCTAAAAGATAAATCTACTAGACTCAACCATATCCAATAATCTTGACATAAGAAGAGCATGACTAGACTTATATCAAAGATAAAGATACAATCACCTGATTAAGAGAAAATCCTTTAATTAGATAAAAGAGTAACACACAACAATGTTTTGACAATGAATCCCAACCACAACTGAATCAATAAAGGAAAATAAGAACAACTACACCTAGGGATTCATCTCTTTGCCTTGCTTGGAGATTAGTTCGCCATGGAATTCATGGTTGAACACTTTGATGGAGGAGAGTGTGGTCGCCTTCTTGAGTTTTTCAGACATCAAAAGATGCCCCTTCTCAAACCCTAAGTGATCTATTTATAAAACAAGAGGTCCAAGGGTGTTTTAGGGTTTAAACAGTCATTAAAGTCCTAATTAGGTCATAACTCGGAAACAAACTTTCATGTGCGCGCCGCGGTTCTCACTTATGGGCGCCGCAGCTCTGATTATTCTTTGGTTGGGTGAGCTTTTGGGCACCACGACCCTCACTGGTCCAGGCTGCGGCTCTGGCTGGTGGTGAGATTGTGCATGTTCTGGGCGCCGTGGCCCTCACTGGTCCAGGCCTAGGCGCCCACTAAAGAAAGACTTGGCTCTTTTAGGCAAACTTCTAGAGGCTGAGGCTTGGATGTTTTCAGGCCGCAGTGCACACACTCAAGACTTGATTCTCTTCATTTTTTCCTTCTGCAATCATGCCTTCACTTCAGTATTCATCGAGTTGTTGTGCTTCAAGCAACGATAGTTTTTTCTTCTCTTTTGGACTCAAAGTACCTGAAAATGCACCAAAATAGATCAACAATCCAAGAATGCCACTTTAGAGTTGTTAACGTATAAAAGTGCAATTAAAACCTAGATCAACCCTAAAATGCCAACAATTAAGTACAATTAAGATGCATTTTATGACTCTCATTACAACCCCCAACTAGCTTATTGCTAGTCCCTAGCAATTTCAAACGAAAACAAGAGATGAATTCTATGGTAGGAATCAAAACAAAGTAAAGCAATGCTAGCGTTAAACCAAGAGAAATTCACTTTTTTGTCTCAGAAATTGCACATAGCACACAACATATAGAATTGTTAAATATCACCCAAGTTCAAAAGTAATCCAAACATCAATCTTAAAACAATTTTCGACTCTTAACATCCATCTTACCATAATCCATTAATCCTAACACCCGGATGATTTTATGCATAACATTCATGAATACAAGTCTTGGCCTCTAAAACATAATAAGTTGCATGACATAAATCAAGCTCCATAGGCATATTTTTCAAATCACTCTCCACTATTGTAGAAAAGTCACACTACATTGGATCAATAGGTTTTTAATAAGCTTGTAACGTTATGCTAAGGTAAAGGTTAAGAAAGAACGGGAAAGATTCAACAAGTAAAAGAACTCAATCTCTTAGTTTTCAAACACAACCACTTTAAGCACTGGATAACCTTATTTCAACACCTAACTCTTTCAACCATTTTTCGAGTATTTATCTCAATAAATCATCACTTTTTTCTTTTCTTCTTTCTTTGCCATAATTTATTTTTTTTTTCTTTTTATTTTGGCACATAAGACCATTCACCTCCTCTTTCATTCTTTTCTTTTCTTTTCTTTTCCACAACCCCCAACTTATCTCCTTTAATATACTTGGGTTGTGGTAGTAATACATTATTCTATTTTCATATTTTCATCCTTACTCCTCTTAAATGCTCCACAACAAATGTGTATGACTAAGTTCTTTTTAAAGAAGGATAAGGATAAAATATTTTTAGGCTCATAAAGGTAAGTAAATGGGTTATCGAAAGAAACAAGGCTCAAATTCTTTTTCAAGAAAAAGGCTCAAATAGGTGACTAGTGATAGATATAGCAAGGATAAGTTTGAAAGGCTCAAACGGTCCAAAAATGACCTATATCATATCCTAAGTAGTGTACATTTTAGGAATTTGCGTCAAGTAATTATCAAATAAGTTCTAGAGCTTGTTGAGACCGTAAAAGTATTCACAAAGCAATCACACATAAAACTTCTCTAAATGCTTTAGAATAATCATACAATCTTACCACAAACTAGAGTCTCAAACCAAATGAAGATCGACATTTAAAATTATTCTCAAACCGAAGCAAGATTTAACTTCTTCTAAATGCTATATGCTATCTCAATTAAATTCATATCATTGACATATAAATTAACTCCAAGGCTAACATAAAGCACGCTAAAAACAAACAAAAAGGGAAAGTAACACCAAGCAGTTCAAAAAATAATACATTTCCTCCACCCCCAACTTAAAAGTTGCATCCTCCTCTATGTGAAAGAAAGGTAAAGGAAACTCCCTTTCTAAGAAAAAGTGCACACAAGCTGAAAATTGTGCACGATCATGTGAACTGCATGCCATTCCTCTTGCGGAAATTCTGATCTACAATATAGAACAAAACAATAAAAGGAAAGCAACTGCGGTGTACCATCAAGATTCCCACCATACGTTAGGTTAGCACATGAAATGGAGAGAAATAACTAAAAGAAAGAAAAATAAAGTACGAAAAATAAAATAACGAAAAAGAGAAACACAATAAATGTTAGTATAGTTATCTGATAATAAAAACAAAAGAAAAGTAGACAAACAAGAAATAGAACCCAAGACTATTCCTCTAAGTCCTCATCCTCTTCTTCATTCCCTTCATTCTCTTCATTCTCTTCACCTTCCTCAGGAGTTCGATCAAAAGAGGAACCCGGATAGGGTGGGAAAGTGATCCATGTCACAACCAGTAGCAGAGGCAAGGTGTTGGTACATCTGACCAAAAGAAGAGTACACCCCCGCTTGATAATCAGCTTGCCTAGCCAAGAAGCGCTCTTGATGATCAAACCTATCATGCAATAATTTTTTATGCTCATCAAAACGAATCTCTAAATGCTCAAGGCGCTCTGCAATTGTGACATGCCTAGGGGGAGGAGGGGCTGCAATTGCTGCTCTTTCTCCCGGAACTGGTGGCCTTGAGGCTTTAATCAGATTAAGCATGCTATCATTGATGTATTTTTTAGGTTGCTGGGCTTCCTCATCAAGATTGTACTAAACTCCAGCTTGGATGCATAATTGGGTAATTAAGGAAGGGAAGTACAATCCAAGCTTTTGTTGCACAGTGTGTATGAGAGAAGTGAATATGATCTGGCCCACATCAATAGTCATGCCCATCAAAATGGCATAAATCAACACAGCTCTCTCAACAGTAAGGTCCCTATAGTGCGTGGCAAGCATCAGTCTCTGACATACAAAATATTTCCAAGCTCGAGCATTGACAGTCAGAGAAGTACCGAGCAAGGTTACAAGGGTATCTCCCATCATTTTCCATGTAGTGCTCGGAGTACAGAGAGTATTATAAATCTCTTTATAATTAATATTAGATGCATATGCACTATACTCACTATTTTTTATGTCAGGGAGCCCATAGAATCTATTGATAGAAGTGCTTCTAAAAGAAACCATTTTTCCTCTCATTCTTACCTTACCATTCCTATGTTCTTCTGCATTAGCGTAGAATTCCCTAACCACATTTGTGAGGGAACGAGATTGGTTGGCTAGCAAATGTACCCCAATGCCTATCAATAATCATTCTAAACAAGGTGGGGTTTGCTCTCTCTATTATATTGAATCCTCTCTCAGGGATGGGTTTTCTAGTGTGCATCATCATAAAATATCTCTCACTAGCCTCAAAACTAACAAATTTTCCCTCATCATACTCTTGTGCTTGTTTCCCTCTTGGTCTCTTAGTATTAGGGGCCATTTGAATCAAATATATAGAACAATAGTACTAATTCAAAATCAACCACCCAAATAGCACAAATGAACGATAAAGAGGAGAAATTGGTCTTACTTGATGCCCAAAGTTGGAGAGAAGAAGGAGTACCCACCAACTTGAAGTTTTCTTTATGACTCCAAAATCTTCTTAGTACCAAGCTTTTTGGAGAAATTTCCAACAAAGTCTGCAATATTAGGGCAAAATCCTACAAGAAATGATGTTAGAATCAATAAATTTTGAGTAAGAGTGAGTGGATAAGTGAGGGTTTGGAGAGAAGATGAGAGAGAGAGAAGTGAGCTGCTATTTTCATGAGGGAGAAATGAAGATGATAAGTGCAAAATTGGGTTTTATTTTGGGTACAAGGACAGGTGGCAGAACAGGTGAAGCCGCGGCTTGGCTGAGGGCTCGCCGTGGCTTGAGCTGAGATGTGTGCGTGCTCATTCTGTGCGCTGCAACGTGCACAATGCTGGGCCTAGGGGCGAGAAGGTAAGGCACTGGGCGTTGGGGCATGCAAGGGGCTGGCCTAGGCATGCACTGCTGCTGGGCTGGTGTGCGTGCTAGGTGCTGACGTGCCCTAGGCCTGTTTTGGGTAAAAGCTTGTTTGTGGACCAAATAAAACTATTAAATTAGTAAAGTAAAAATAAAAATAAAAATAAACATGAAACTAAAATTAAATTAAATCAAATCAAACTAGAAAAAGAACTAAAAATTAAAATTTAACAAAATAAACAAAAGAAAAACAAAAACATACCTCCATGGTGGAGTCAAGGTGAATAAACTGGATCCATAAGTGGAATGTCTTCCACTTTCGGATCTTGTCTATTAATGACGATTTTAGGGAATTGACCATTTACTTTAAAGATCCGATCATCTCTAGTATCCTCAATTTCTACCGCCCCATTTTCAAAAACATTTTTCACTATGAAAGGACCGGTCTACCTCGACCGAAGTTTTCCCGGATGCTTATGGAGTCTAGAATCGTATAAGAACACTCGATCATCAGGCTTAAATGTTTTCCTCAAAATATTTTTATCATGAAACACTTTCATCTTTGCCTTATAGATTATAGAGTTCTCGTAAGCATCATTTATTAACTCCTCTAACTCAGTCAACTGAAATTTCCTAAGCTTACCCGCTTCGCCTATATCAAAATTGAAAGATTTGATGGCCCAATAAGCTTGATGCTCAAGCTCCACAGGTAGGTGGCAAGGCTTTCCAAAAACAAGCCTATAAGGTGACATACCTAAGGGAGTTTTGAAAGCTGTTCAGTAAGCCTAAAGCGCATCAACTAGTCTCAAAGACCAATCCTTGCGATCCGGGTTAACCGTTTTTTCTAAAATTTGTTTAATTTCCCTATTAGCAAGTTCTACTTGTCCACTAGTTTGAGGATGGTAGGCTGTAGAAATTTTATGTAACACCCCATATTTTCTCATCAAAGCTTCAAAGGAACGGTTGCAAAAATGTGTACCTCGATCACTAATTATAGCACGTGGTGTACCAAATCGAGATAACACATTTTCTTTGAGAAATCTAATTACCGTTCTATTATCATTGATATGGCAAGCTACTGCCTCTACCTATTTTGACACATAATCTACTGCCACAATGATATATTGATATCCGAAAGAAGGAGAAAATGGTCCCATAAAATCAATGCCCCAACAATCAAAGATTTCAATCACTAAAATTGGGTTTAAGGGCATCATATTTCGACAAGACACAACACCTAACTTCTAACACTTTTTGCATGGGCGACAATAGATGTTTGCATCTTTAAACAAGGTTGGCTAATAAAATCCACACTACAAGATTTTTGCAGCGGTTTTTTTCATTAAAAAGTGGCCTCCACAAGCTTGGGAGTGACAAAATTCCAAGATGCTGGCAATCTCTTCATTAGGGATGCAACGCCTTAAAATTTGGTCAAGGCAGTACTTGAAAAGACAGGGGTCATCCTAATAAAAATTAGGTACCTCATTCAAGAATTTTCTCTTATCTTGAGTGCTCCAATCCATCGGTATCTCACCGGTAGCCAAATCATTCACGATATAAGCAAACCATGGTAGAGAAGTAACGGAGAGTAATTGCTCATCGGGGAAATCATCCTTGATTGGCATGTTGTTAGAGGTGTCCTCAAATGTGAGCATTGATAGATGGTCAGCCACCACATTCTCTACTCCTTTCTTATCCTTGATGGGGATGTCAAATTCTTGTAAGAGTAGGATCCACCGTATTAGTCGTGCCTCGGCATCCTTCTTTATAAGGAGGTACTTAAGGGCTGCATGATCTGTGAAGATAAGAATAGGAGAACCAATTAAATAAGCATGAAATTTGTCCAAAGTAAATACTACAGCTAGCAATTCTTTTTCAGTGGTGGAGTAATTCATTTGAGCACTATTCAGAGTTTTACTAGCATAGTAGATGACAAAAGGTTTTCCTTCTCTTCGCTGTCCAAGTACAACACCTACAACATAGTCACTAGCATCACACATGATTTCAAAATGTAAATTCCAATCAAGTGACTGCATTATAGGTGTTGAAGTAAGTTTGCCAATCAGTGTTTTAAAAGCCTCTTGACAAGCTTGAGTCTACTCAAATGGGACATCTTTAACTAGGAGGGCATATAGTGGTCTAGATATGTTGGAAAAGTTTTGTATGAACCTTCTATAAAAACTAGCATGACCAAGGAAAGATCTTACATCCTTTACTGTCTTAGTTGTGGGCAATTTAGAGATTATTTCAATCTTAGATTGATCAACCTCTATCCCTTTAGAAGAAACAATATGCCCTAAGACAATACTGGATGGTTCCATGAAATGGCATTTTTCCCAATTTAAGACTAATTCCTTTTCCTCACAACAAATCAGCACTCTTTCTAAATTCATTAAACATGCATCAAATGAAGATCCAAAAATAGTTAGGTTATCCATAAAAACCTCCATGCAACTTTCAACCATGTCACTAAAAATGCTCATCATGCTACGTTGCAAAGTGGCAGGGACTTTACACAATCCAAATGGCATTCTATGAAAAGCATAGGTGCCAAAAGGACATGTGAAAGTGGTTTTCTCTTAGTCTTCTAATGCAATTTCGATTTGATAATAACCAGAATAACCATCTAAGAAACAGTAAAAAGGATAACCAGCTACACGCTTAAGAATTTGATCGATAAAGGGAAGTGGGAAATGGTCTTTCCGGGTGGCAGCATTTAATTTTCTATAATCAATGCACATTCGCCACCCGGTCACAAGTTTTGTAGGGACTAACTCTCCTAGGTCATTCTTTACCATGGTGACTCCGGACTTTTTAGGAACGACTTGTGTTGGGCTTACCCATTTACTATCAGCTATGGGATATATAATTCTTGCATCTAATAGTTTTAACATTTCATTCTTCACTACTTCTTTCATAGTGGGGTTAAGCCTACATTGAGGGTCTCTACGAGGATTAGTCCCTTCTTCCAAATTTATCTTATGAGAACTGATTACGCCCAAAGTATAACACAGTTATTGTAGTACGACTTTGGGGTGTCAATTCCACAGGGAAACAAGTTAAGTACAAAGGAAAATGTGTAAACCTTAAAATGAATGATAATAGTTACACGAAAGATTTTTGGGTTTTGATGGTGAAATAATGTAAGAAAAATTGCGTAATTGTAAATGAAATATAAATGAGAAATAACAAGGTTCTGGGAATCCTCCTTAGGTTCGTTCCCTATTTCCACTCTTGATTCAATTGATTTTATCTCGATTGCAAGTTTCACATCCCAAACAAACAATCGGAATATATTCAATCAAGCACATTTATAACTCTAATATAATTGCTACAAATTACTCATTGATTTCGGTTCAAGCACACATGACCGATCTTAAAGATTATCAAGAAACGACAATATATCACAATGACAATATCACAGCAATGGACAATCAGTAAAATAAATCTACCGGAATCAATAACATCCAAAAAACCTCAATGGAGGAGAAGGATACAATCACCGGATTAAGAGAATCTAAAAGAAGAAGAATAACAAGTGCATCTATCACATGAACTCAAATCCTTCTTACTTAATAAATGAATAATTCATAAAACAATATTCAAAATTAAATCCATACAACTGAATCAAGAAGGAAATAAGGAACAATAAATCCCTAAGGATTCATCCTTTTCCCTTGTGTGAAGACTAGTTGGCCATGGAAATCAAGGTGGAAGAACAATAAGGATGCTCTCTCCTTGATTTGGCCATAGTGTTCAAGGTGGAAGAACAATATGGATGCTCCCCCCCCCTTGATTTCTAGCCCTCAAGAAACTTAGAAATAAAATGGAAGAATGCTAGATTTGGGATCCAAGATCCTCTCTGTTTTTCTCTCTTCCTTCCTTCCTTGCTTCCTTTCTCTCTTGAATTATTTGAATGCCCGGCTGCACACTCCTTAAGGAGGTATTTATAGATTACAAGTAGCAGCTAGGGGTATTTTGGTCTTGGAAAAATGTCATTTGCTCGCTCTAATCAGGTCAAGAGGCGAGTGGGCAGTGCTGTGCGTCTGGGCCTGCTGTGCTGGCCTAAACTGTTTCCACTAAAACTGCCATAACTTTCTCTAGAAAAATCCTTTTTACAAACCGTAAAATTCTCCAGAAAATAAACTTATGGATCTTTCTAAGAGTATATGGCTCATCTCCTGGTTCTTCCTACATCAATACAGTTTAATCTGCAAAGATGATTGATCTGTACGGGAAATTCTGGCAATTCAGTGAAACTCCTTCAGCTTGTATGCAGAAGTGCACACACTAGTGTGCCTACCCTTAACTTGCTCCAAAGTGATGCACACACTTGTGTGCAGTCTTTTAACTTACTGTACTTTATTACTCCAGCCTTAATTTAGACTTTAACCATCTTTGAATCATGTTTGGACACGTCTAAACCTTGGACAAAAATGAGCACCGACACCCAAGATCTTTTGGTGCTTTAAACATGGATCGCTTTATTATCTCTTTTGTACTCAAAGCACCTGAAAATGCATCGAATTAAGTCAATGATTTATGAATATCACTTTAGAGTTATCAACATGTAAAAGTGCGATTATGACCTAGATCAACCCTAAAATGTTAACAATTAAGTATTGTGTAGATGCATTTTATGACTCTCATCACAACCCCCAACTAGCTTATTGCTAGTCCCTAGCAATTCAAGCGAAAGGCATGAAATGAATTCTTTATTTAGAAATCAAAAGAAAATACAGTAATGCTGGCGTTAACCAAGAGTGATTCAAAAATCTATCTCAAAAATCATGCATAACATATAGCACATAGAATCATTAAATATCACTCAGGTCCAAGAATAATCCAAATGTCAACCTTAAAATCGTTATCGACTCTTACCATCCATCTTACCGCAATACATTAGTCCGAACACCCGGATGATTTTATGCACAACATAGCATGAATACAAGTCTTGGCCTCTAAAAACATATTAATTTGCATGACATCAATCACAAATCAAGCTCCATATGCTCACTTTTCAAATCACTCTCCACTATGTAGAAAAATCACACTTCATCGGATCAATAGGTCTTTAATAAGCTTGCAACGTTAGGCTAGGGTAAAGGTCAAGAAAGAACGAGAAAGTTTAAACAAATAAAAGAACTAAGTCTCTTAATTTAAACACAACCACTTTAAGCACAAGATAACCTTACTTCAACACCCAACTCTTTCAACTATTTTTCGAGCATTTCTCGCAATAAATCACCATTTTTTTTTTCCTTCTTTCTTTGCCATAATTCATTTTTTCGCTCTTTTTTTTATTTTTTATTTTGGCATAAGACCATTCACCTCCTCTTTCATTCTTTTCTTTTCTTTTCCACAACCCCCAACTTATCTCTTTTAATGTACTTGGGTTATGGTAGTAATATTTTCTCATATTTCCACCCTTACTCCTTTTAAGTGCTTCTCACAACATGTGTATAACTAAGTTCTTTTAAAAGAGAGATAAGGATAAAATATTTTTAGGCTCATAAAAGGTAAGTAAATGGTTTATCGAAAGAAACAAGGCTCAATTTTTCTTTTTAAGAAAAAGGCTCAAATAGGTGACTAGCGATAAATATAACAAGGGTAAGTTTAAAACGGCTCAAACGGTCCAAAAATGGCCTACATCATATCCTAAGTAGTGTGCATTTTATAATTTTCGCCTCAAGTGATTATCAAATAAGTTCTAAAGCTTGTAGAGACCGCAAAAGTATTCACAAAACAACCGCGCATAAAACTTCTCCAAATGCTTTAGACTAATCATGCAATCTTACCACAAACCAGAGTCTCAAACCAAAGAAAAATTGACACTTAATTTATTCTCAAAGCGAAGCAAGATTTAACTTCTTCTAAATGCTATATGCTATCTCGATTAAGCTCATATCATTGACATGTGAATTAACTCCAAGGCTAACACAAAGCATGCTAAAAACAAACAAACAAATTTTTTTTTTATCCTAACAACGAAAAGAAAGAAAGTGACACCAAGCAGTTCAATGAAAAAAAAGAAAAGAAATATGTTTCCTCCACCCCCAACCTAAAATTGTATTGACCTCAATCTAAAAGAAAAAGGAAAGGAAACTCCCTGTGTGGCCAAAAATGCACAGAAGCTGAAAATTGCGCACCACCAACTGAACTGCATACCGTTCTTTTCGCTGAAATCAACTAGAAACTAAAAATTAAAATAGACTTAACACAACCACAATTCTAAGTTAATAAAGACTTGACAACGAAATATTAATATTTTTTTTATAAATATATTTTTTTGAAATTTGAACTAAACTAAAAACTAACAATTAAGATTGAATGAAAACTAACTAAAAACAGAACAAAAATTAAAAGTAATAACGTACCTTTGTTGTGTGGTCAAGGTGAATAGACCGGATCCATAAACGGAATGTCTTCCATCTCCGGATAATGTCTATCAATTAAGATCTTAAGTCGTTGACCGTTTACTTTAAAGACCCGACCATCTCTAGTATCCTCAATTTCTACCGCCCCATTTTCAAAAACATTTTTTACTATAAAAGGGCCAGTCCATCTTGACCGAAGTTTTCCAAGATGCTTATGAAGTCTAGAGTCGTATAAGAATACCCGATCATTGGGTTTAAATGTTTTTCTCAAAATGTTTTTCTCAAAATGTTTTTGTCATGGAATGCTTTCATCTTAGCCTTATAGATTCTAGAATTTTCATAAGCATCGTTTCTTAATTCTTCTAACTCGGTCAGCTGATATTTTCGAAGTTTACTCGCTTCGCCCATGTCAAAATTGAAAGACTTGATGGCCCAATAAGCTCGATGCTCGAGCTCCACGGGTAAGTGGCAAGGCTTTTCAAAAACAAGCCGATAGGGCGACATACCTAAGGGAGTTTTAAAGGCTGTACGGTAAGCCCAAAGCGCATTAGTTAGTCTCAAAGACCAATCTTTGCGATCGGGGTTAACCATTTGTTCTAAAATTTGTTTAATCTCCCTATTAGCAAGCTCTACTTGTCCACTAGTCTGAGGATAATAAGCAATAGAGATTTTATGTAATATCCTAAATTTTTTCATTAAAGCTTCAAAGGAACGATTGCAAAAATGTGTACCTCGATCACTAATTATAGCACGTGGTGTACCAAATCGAGATAACACCTTTTATTTAAGGAATTTACTCACCGTTCCATTATCATTGTTTCGACAAGCTGCTACCTCTACCCACTTGGATACATAATCTATTGCTACAATGATATACTGGTACTCGAAGGAAGGAGGGAAGGGTCCCATGAAATCGATGCCCCAACAATCAAAGATTTCAATCACTAAAATAGGGTTCAGGGGCATCATATTTCAGTGAGACACAGCTCCTAACTTTTGACATCTTTAACAAGAGCGACAATAGGTGTTTGTATCTTTAAACAAAGTAGGCCAATAAAATCCACACTACAAAATTTTTGCAGCGGTTTTTTTCATCTAAAAGTGGCCTCCACAAGCTTGGGAGTGACAAAATTCTAAGACACTCGAAATCTCTTCATTAGGGATGCAACGCCTTAGAATTTGGTCAGGGCAGTACTTGAAAAGATAGGGGTCATCCCAATAAAAATTATGTACCTCATATAAGAATTTCCTCTTGTGTTGAGCGCTCCAATCCATAGGTATCTCACCTGTAGCCAAATAATTTACGATGTGAGCAAACCATGGTAGAGAAGTAATGGAGAGTAATTGCTCATTGGGAAAATCATCTTTGATTGGCATGTCATCACAAGTGTCCTAAAAAGTGAGTCTGGATAAATGGTCAACTACTACATTCTCCACTCCTTTTTTATCCTTGATGGTGATATCAAATTCTTGCAAGAGGAGGATCCATCGGATTAGTCGTGCCTTAGCATCCTTCTTCGTAAGAAGATACTTGAGGGCTGCATGATCTGTAAAAATAAGGATAGGAGAACCAATTAGATGAGCACAAAATTTATTTAAAGTAAATACTACAGCTAGCAAATCTTTTTCAGTTGTAGAGTAATTCATTTGAGCACTATTTAAAGTCATACTAGCATAGTAAATGACAAAAGGTTTACCTTCCCTTCGCTGTCCAAGAACAGCACCTACAGCGTAGTCACTAGCATCGCACATGATTTCAAAAGGTAAAGTCCAATCTGGTGACTGCATTATAGGTGTAGAAGTAAGCTTGCCAATCAATGTTTTAAAGGCCTCTTGCAAGCTTGACTCCACTTAAAGGGGGTATCTTTAACTAGGAGGGCACATAGTGGTCTAGATATTTTTGAAAAATTTTGTATGAACCTCCTATAAAAACCTGCATGACCAAGGAAAGATCTCATATCCTTTATTGTCTTAGGGGTAGGCAATTTAAAGATTAACTCAATCTTAGATTGATCAACCTCTATTCCTTTAGAAGAGACAATATACCCTAAGACAATACCGGATGGTACCATGAAATGGCACTTTTCCCAATTTAAAACCAATTCTTTTTCCTCACAGCTCTTTCTAAATTCATTAAGCATGTTTCAAATGAAGATCCAAAAATAGTTAGGTCATCCATAAAAATCTCCATGCAATTTTCAACCATGTCACTAAAAATGCTCATCATGCAGCGTTGAAAAGTAGCAGGGGCGTTACATAATCCGAATGGCATTCTATGAAAAGCATAGGTGCCAAAGGGACAAGTAAAGGTGGTCTTTTCTTGGTCTTCTGATGCAATTTCTATTTGATAATAACCAGAATAACCATCTAGAAAACAGTAGAAGGGATGACCAGCTACACGCTCAAGAATTTGATCAATAAAAGGGAGTGGGAAGTGGTCTTTCTTGGTGGCAGCATTTAATTTTCTGTAATCAATGCACACACCCCACCCGTTCACAAGTTTGGTAGGGACTAACTCTCCTAGGTCATTTTTTATCACAATGACTCCGGACTTTTTCGGGACGACTTGCGTAGAGCTTACCCACTTACTTACTCGCCCTAATCAGGTCAAGAGGCGAGTGGGCAGTGCTGTGTGTCTGGGCCTGCTGTGCTGGCCTGAACTGTTTCCACTAAAACTGTCATAACTTTCTCTAGAAAATTCATTTTTACGAACCGTAAAATTCTCCAGAAAATAGACTTCTGGATATTTCTAAGCATATATGGCTCATCTCCTGGTTCTTCCTAAATCAATACAGTTTAATCTGCAAAGATGATTGATCTGTAAGGGAAATTCTGGCAATTCAGTGAAACTCCTTCAACTTGTATGCAGAAGTGCACACACTAGTGTGCCTACCCTTAACTTGCTCCAAAGTGATGCACACACTTCTGTGCAGTCTTTTAACTTACTGTACTTTATTACTCCAGCCTTGATTTAGACTTTAACTATCTTTGAATCATGTTTGGACAGGTCTAAACCTTGGACAAAAACGAGCACCGACACCCAAGATCTTTTGGTGCTTTAAACATGGATCGCTTTATTATCTCTTTTGTACTCAAAGCACCTGAAAATGCATCGAATTAAGTCGATGATTTATGAATATCACTTTAGAGTTATCAACATGTAAAAGTGAGATTATGACCGAGATCAACCCTAAAATGTTAACAATTAAGTATTGTTTAGATGCATTTTATGACTCTCATCAAGAACAGATCAGGGGACTAATTCCTTTTAAATTAGTCATGCTCCAACCTAAGGCTGATTTATGTGCATTTAAGGTCCGAATTAATTTCTCACCTTGAGATTTAGATAATTCAGATGAGATAATAACAGGAAAGGTATCACTTGGACCATGGAAGACATGCTTCAAACCCTTAGGTAGTGGCTTCAATTCAACTTTAGGTGCTTCCACACTTGAGGGGATTTGTTTCTCGCTTCTTTCGGGAAACTCCTCAAACTTTGGTTGCCATGCTCGAGCACCATAATCCTGAGATTTATCAAAAATAGCACAAATATTAATTATATAAGTTTTATCATTAATAGAATCAATCTCAGAATTAACAAGAAAATATTCAAGAGGATCAAAATCATGAGCTATAGAAACTCCCTCATCGATGAGTGACTCGATCATGTATAATTGGTGGTTCTCGTCCTCATATTTGGATTGTTTTGCAATATTGAAGATGTTCACTTCGAGGGTTATGTTTCCAAAGGACAACTTCATGAGTCCATTCCTGTAATTAATTAGAGCATTTACAGCAGCAAGGAAAGGTCTACCCAAAATCAAAGGAATTTTAGAGTTAGTGTCAACAGCAGAAGTAGTATCAAGGATTAGGAAATCAACAGGATAGTAAAATTTATCAATTTGAATCAGAACATCCTCTACCACACCCCGGGGTACTTTGACTGAACGGTCAGCCAATTACAATACCATAGCAGTTGGTTTGATTTCTCCTAAACCCAGCTGCAAATAAATAGAAAATGGCATCAGGTTTACACTAGCTCCTAAATCTAGCAATGCTTGTCCAACCTCATGATTTTCAATGCTACACGTAATGGTTGGACAACCAGGATCCTTGTATTTTGGGGGAATTCTTTGCTCAATTAAAGCACTGACTTGCTCAGTTAGGAATGTTGTTTTCTTTACATGATGCTTCCTCTTAATGTTTCACAAATCCTTGAGAACTTTTGCATAGGTAGGAACTTGTTTAATCACATGCAAAAGAGGAAGATTAAGTTTAACTTTCCTTAGGTTCTTTACGATTTCATTGTTTAGATCTAGATTTTTCTTGTTAGATTTTAAAGCTTGAGGGAATGGTGCCTTAACAGGGCTCTTAGTAACCTTAGGGTCATTGGGCAGTTCAGCATCACTACTACCTTGACCCTTTTCCACATCCTCGGATTTGTTCGTTGTTGGGATGTGTAATGTCTTACCACTTCTTGTCACAATGGAATTTACATTTTCTAGATTTGTTTGTGCCATGTGTTGACCATGGGGTGTGGACTGAGTTTGGGAAGGGAACTTCCCTAGCTCATTCACACTCAAGGAGCCCATCAGTTTGGTCACTTGGCTCCTTATCTCTTTGTTCTCTTCAACAACCTGCGTAATTAACGCTTCACACCTCTGATTTGTCTTACCTTATGCCTCTATAAAAGCATGTAAAGTGTCTTCTAAAGAACTCCTAGAGGATGAGGGTGCATGATATGGTGCAGGGTATGATCTAGGGGGTTGTGCAAGCTGCTGATTTTCAGATTTCCAGCTGAAGTTGGGGTGATTTCGCCATCCCGGATTATAGGTGTTATAGTAGGGTGCTGAGGGCTTTTTGTACATGCCTAAGGCATTACATTGTTCCTCATACATCCCTCTCATCTCAGCAAATGTGGGATACTCTTGGGCGAGATGATCTACCCCGCCACACACAAAACATGGTTCCGAAGATTCGGCTTGATTAACCACGTGTGTTGGCTTTTTAGTTTTTAATGCATCTAATTCCCTAGTGAGCATTTTGACCTTAGCTATCAGGTTGTCTTCTTCCCTAAGATGGTATATTCCACCACCACTCGGGTTTCCTATAGGTCATGACCTATTGGTGCTTTCAGTAGCACTAGGTCCAGTCCAACTGTGAGCTTTTTAAACATGCTCATTGAGGTACTCAATGGCCTCATCAGGGTCTTTTTGCAGAAATTCACCATTACACATCATCTCTACAAATTGGCGCTCTCTATAGGTAAGTCTCTCATAAAAGTAGCTCACTAAGTGCCAACTCTCATACCCATGGTGTGGACACATACTTAATAGCTCCTTAAATTTCTCTCAAGACTGATACAAAGTCTCGTTCTCCTTTTGTGCAAAGGTGGAGATTTGTCTTTTTAAAGCATTGGTCTTATGTTGAGGGAAGTATTTATTGAAGAAGACCTGAGTCATCTCATTCCATGTCCCAATAGATCATAGTCTCAGCGAGTATAGCCAACTCTTAGCTTTATCCTTCAAAGAGAAAGGAAAAAACTTGAGTCTCACGATATCATCAGTTGCATCTTGACTATGAAAAGTCGCAACTACTTCCTCAAACTCCCTAATGTGTACATATGGGTTTTCATTTTCCAAGCCATGAAATGTAAGGAGTAATTGAATCATCCCTGTTTTAAAGTCTTGATGGCGAGTGTTGGCTAGAAACATGATGCATGATGGTGTGGCTGTTCGGCTAGGGTGCAAGTAATCTTTAAGTGTTCTAGCAACATTCTCATTAGGGTTTTCAGCCATGTTAGCAAGGTTTTCTAAATTCTTGTTTAGGTGTACACCAGGGTTTGATCTAGGCGAGGTTTCACTAACGGATGTGCAAGGAAAGGGTAGCTCTACTTTGGGTCCCTTAATGAATCTACCTCACGAATCTCTTGGTCTAAGCATACACCAATTGAGTTTAAAAGGAAATAAATAAAACATAACAAATAAAAGAAATCAGAGAAAAAAAAACTTAAAGAAAGGAACAATAGTACCGTTTTGTCTTAGAGTTGACAATCTTCCTTGTATGTAAGCTCGTTTTCCCCGGCAACGGCGCCAAAATTTGATTATACCCAAAGTATAATACGGTAGTTGTAGTACAGCTTTGGGGTGTCGATTCCACAGGGAAAAGCGATCTACAAAGGAAAAGTATAAACCTTAACACTAACGATAACAATCAAGTGAGAAGATATGAATAATGAAATAATTGTGTAAATAGATTGAAATATATGATAAAGAAACAATAAGGTTCCGAGAATCCTCCCTAGGTTTGTTGTCTTATTCCAATCTTGATTCAATTGTTTTATCTCGATTGCAGGTTTCATGTCCTAAACAAGCAATCAGCAAATATTCAACTAAAGCACATAAATTCTAATGTAATTTATATGAATTACTCTTACTTTAGATTTAAGCACACATGACCTACCCTATAGGTTTATCAAGAAACGACAACATATCTTAATGACAATATCACAGTAATGGAAAAACCTAAAACATAAATCTACTGGACTCAATCACATCCAATAATCTTGACATAAGAAGAGCATGACTAGACTTATATCAAAGATAAAGATACAATCACCGGATTAAGAGATTAAGAGAAAATCCTTTAATTAGATAAAAGAGTAACACATAACAATGTTTTGACAATGAATCCCAACTACAACTGAATCAATAAAGAAAAATAAGAACAACTACACCTAGGGATTCATCCCTTCGCCTTGCTTGGAGATTAGTTCGCCATGGAATTCATGGTTGAACACTTTGATGGAGGAGAGTGTGGTAGCCTTCTTGAGTTTTTCAGACTTCAAAAGATGTCCCTTCTCAAACCCTAAGTGATCTATTTATAATACAAGAGGTCCAAGGGTGTTCTAGGGTTTAAATAATCATTAAAGTCCTAATTAGGTCATAACTCAAAAACAAACTTTTGTGTGCGCGTCGAGGCTCTCACTTATGGGCCCCGCGACTCTGATTATTCTTTGGTTGGGTGAGCTTCTGGGCGCCGCAACCCTCACTGGTCCAGGCTACGGCTCTGGCTGGTGGTAAGATTGTGCATGGCCGCAGTGCCCACCGAAGAAAGACTTGGCTCTTTTGGGAAAACTTCTGGAGGCCAAGGCTTGGATATTTTCAGGCCGCAGTGCACACACTTAAGACTTGATTCTCTTCGTTTTGTCCATCCACAATCATGCCTTCACTTCGGTATTCATTGAGTCGTTGTGCTTCAAGCAACGATAGTTTTTTCTTCTCTTTTGGACTCAAAGTACCTGAAAATGCACTGAAATAGATCAACAATCCAAGAATGCCACTTTAGAGTTGTTAACATATAAAAGTTCAATTAAAACTTAGATCAACCCTAAAATGTCAACAATTAAGTGCTGTTAAGATGCATTTTATGACTCTCATCAGCGCTCGATCGCACTCTTCTGTACACTCGATCACACCAATCTGGTTCCAGATCTTCAGTTTTCTTCCTTAGAGCTCCAAAATGCTATCTTTTCTTCTAAAACCTATAAAAAACACAAAAAACACAAAAATGAAGTAGAATATACTGAAATACATAAACAAAGAACCTAACAACTATAAATTAAGGGGCTTAAATATGAATATTTAAGCACTTATCAGGAGACCACTCTTCAAAGGCAGGTGGATCCTACCCCAGTTCTCGGTGAAACCAAGCCAGTCCCTCAATGGACTCTCCACAATGATGGGTCCTCCAATGATGCCGGGAGTGGTGCTGGGATCATCCTGTGTGGCCTAGATGGCTTCACCGTTGAGTTCGCCTTAAGGTTCTGGTTCAGAGCCTCAAACAAATGAAGTTGGCTGGAATACTGTCTGTTGAAGCCCTAAACGTATACAGTGACTCGCAATTGGTGGTGAACCAGGTCAACAGGGAGTTCGAAACCCGAGAAGAGAAGATCGCCCGCTACCTAGCACAAGACAAAGAGTTCGTTGCCAACCTCAAAATGTTCTATATCAACCAGATCCCCCAAGCTGAAAACTCAAAGGCTGATTCCCTAGCCCAACTTGTCTCCTCTCGACAACTCGAGTCCACACAAGCAGTCTACCTCAAGACACTCGCTGTGCCCAGCATCGATGAAGCCACCGTGTTACCTATAGATAGCGAGAAAACCTGGGTTGACCTTATCCTTCGGTATTTGTGAGATGGTCATCTCCTGGATGAAAGGAACGAAGCTAGAAAAATCGTCTTCCGAGTGGCGCGGTACATGGTCTTGAATGATTAACTATACAAAAGAGGTCTTACAATGCCCTACCTAAAGTGCCTACGCTCAACCGAGGTCGACTATGCCCTCCAAGAAGTTCATGAAGGAATCTGTGGAAACCACCTTGGAGGTCGAGCCTTGGCTTTCAAAATCCTTTGTCAAGGTTACTACCGGCTCGGGATACGAGAAAAAGCCATGGAATTTGTGAAAAAGTGCAAGAGTTGCCAGCAGTATTCTGCCATCTACCATCGACCGGTAAATCCACTCACCTATGTTACTAGCCTACTTCCCTTTGCCATGTGGAGAATGGACCTCCTCGGCCCTTTCACAAGGACATCGAGCTCACGAAAGTACCTCATCATGGCGATAGGCTACTTCACTAAATAGGTGAAAGCCGAACCACTGGCCAGTATCACCGACCACGAAGCCCAGGGCTTCGTCTAGAAGTCCATAGTATGCCACTTTGGCATTCCCCAAATGCTGGTGATGGACAACGGCAAACAATTCGATAGCACTCGGTTCAAAACACTCTGTGATGAACTGCACATCGAGCACCGCTTCTCTTCTGTTAGATACCCACAAGGTAATGGGTAAGTCAAAGTAACCAACATGATGCTTTTACAGGGCATCAAAATGAGATTGGATGAGGCAGACAAACAGTGGACAAACCATTTGCCAAACATACTCTGGGCATATCGAACCACCGTCCGAGCACCCACTCGAGAAACCCCCTTCTTCATGACTTACAGTTCTAAAGCAGTCATCCCCTTAGAAATCAGGGTGCCCTCACTATGAGTACAAAGTTTCAAAGTGATAATAATGACGAGGCTCTTCGTATGAACGCTAATCTCCTCGACGAGGCTTGAGATAAAGCCCAGATTCGACTGGCCACCTATCAGCAGAGAACCGTCGGATATTACAACTCTCTGGTATGAGGCAGATGTTTCTGGTTACATAATCTTGTTTTACGAAAAAATGAATTATTTCACTCATGAGAAACGGGGAAGTTGACCCCTAACTAGGAGGGCCCATACCGCATCAAAAGGGTGTGTCGCCCCAACACTTTCAAGCTCGAGGAACTAAGTGGGAAACGCGTTCCATGCACTTGGAACATCGAACATCTCCGACGATTCTACCAATAACTCACATCTTGGGCATAAGCAACGAAAGAAGTTCGGTTGGATAAGGTTGTAGTAGCAATTGCAATAGAAGACAAGTTTGAATGATAAAACTGAAAAATTTCATTAAGTTCTGAAAAGAGTACAAAAAAGGCACTAACGGCCCCGAAATACAAAAAAAGGAAGAAAAAAAACACTTAGTCTAGACTCGGGGCAGCCTCTCCCTTAGCCTCGACTGCAACCTCTGGCAGAGCAGCCGACTCTTCCTCACCAGCAGGAGCTCTAGCCTAAGCCTCCACTGCAGCCTCCTGGGGGTCCTGTAGGTTAAGGGCCGAGAAATCAGTCTTAGAATGAAGCACCTCGACCCTCCTCAAGGTACTACAACCATCCCTCCTCCTCAACTGCCATTCGAAAGAAGGTAGAGTCTCGAAAAACTGCCAAGGCCTCATCCACTACAGCCCGGGTATGGGCCTTGACCTCCTCACCCAATCGCTACATAGCCAAAATAGCAGCCTTCTTCTCTCAATTGGCCTTGACCCTAGCCTGGTGGACAGCATTCTTCTCCTGGACAGCCTCCACTCTAGCCTAGTTGGCCACGTCTAGAGACGCTTGTAGCTGGTGGATGAGCACAATGCTCTCATCTAGCCTGTGTTGAGCTTGGCCTAGCCTTTCGGTCGTATCCAAGAAATGGTGAGACATGACACCCAAGAGGATGCTTGACTGCGACCAAACGAAAAACAGTTAGTCACCACATTAGAAACTAAAGAAAAAAGAAAAAAAAATCAAAAAGTAGAAGAGTATCATACCTGAGACTCAAGGGCCTCGACCATAGAATAGAGCGCCTCAATAGGCCTCCGAGACAGCTCCAGCATATCATGGGGAGGGATCCCCATCACTAAGTGTTCCCGCGCCACCTGGGGATGCTCAAAAATGGAGTCGTCGACCTTCAAGCCCCAGTTAGCTGTGAAGATCGTCGCCCTAGCAACAGCACCCCGAGGAGGGGCAGGAATGGTAGAGGACACTGGAACAGCCTCCGGCTCGAGAGAGCACTGAGGTGGACTCTCCAGGTCAATAGGGGTAAGGGACAAAGCCCGAGGCCTCTTCTTAGCCCTCAACCCTAAGGCAGACTGTTTCTCTGCCTGAGCAACCTTCCTCCTCTCCAGAGCAAGCCTCTTGGCCTGCTCCTTAGCCTTCACGGTCGCCTCCATCTTTACTCAAGAAAACCAAAAGGAAAAAGTATTAGTTCAACTTCAAAAGCTAGGACAGAAACAAAACGAAGTAATATAGGAACAAAACAAAAAGCAAGTATAAAAGCAAAGGCAGACACGGGGTTACCACTCTCTATGGAAGGCTTGGGGCATAGGAGGCAGAGACCATGCCTCGCCAGTTCCTCATTATCGTAGAGGACCTCCACGTCTAGGGGCGCGATCACCATGGCATCCACCGTCTCCTGCTCTCGAGGAAGAAAGCTTGACTTCTTGCGCTTCCCCGCCTGGTATAGACTCCACGAGAGTGGAACAACGAAGTCCTCTCTAGCATGGACGAAGAAGAAAGACTCTTTCCATCTTTTGATCAATGATGGGGCCTTCTTCATTAGTCTCTTCCTGGCCGGGGTGCTGACCACGTGATATGTGCTTAAATATACATATTTAAGGCCCTTTATTTACATTTGTTAGGTTTTTAGTTATGTTTATTTAGTCCATTTTACTTCATTTGTGTGTTCTACATATTTTTATAGAGTCTTGGAGAAAAAGAAGCAGTTTTGGCACTTAAAGGAAGAAGCTTGAAAATCCTATAGCAGCTTCTGGTCAAAGTGCGATCGATTGCAATGTTGCGTGCGATCGAGCACACATTGCGATCGTGCGCACACATGAAGGATCGAATGCATAACTGCGATCAAGCACAAGACGCATGCGATCAAGCGCACATGTATGGGCATGAACAGTAAACGGCAGAACCCTATTTTGGAAATAAGAGAGTTTTTGCGTTTTTGGAAGTTAGGGTTTCCAGAGCCTTCTAGGACTACTCAAGCCCTATAAATACACCTGTAAAGCACACATAGAGGATGAGATGATCTAATCCCTTCTTTAATCTTTCAATCTTCTTTTAGTTATTAGTTTAGTTTTAGGTCGGGAGGCCGGAGGCCAGAAGGAGACCGTGGAGAGGAATTGACGACTCTTCTCTCGGGTTTCTTCTTTCCTTTATTATGCGTACTTAACTTTTAGTAAGGGTTTGGTTGAAGCCCTAATTATGTTCATTCAATAATTCAGTATTGGTGTCTTTGCGATATTTAAGTTATGTTGCTTAACTTGATTAATGCTTGTTTGTATTTAAATTCCTTATATGTGTGTGTCTGATCAACGTATGCATGTGGTATGGATTAGTTAGTTGAATCAATTTGGATAACTGAGTCCTGGGTTCAACAATAGTAACAAAAGATATCTTATCCAGATTCTTGGGTTAATCAACATGGGAAACCAGGAGTAGATACCATGCCCTAGGTCCCGTGTGGTTGTCGATTTCCACAGGTCCTATGCTCTCTTAAGGAACAACTCAGTAGATACCAGGCTGAATCCCTTAAGAGAGAAAAGAGTTAAAGTAGATACCATGCCTAACTCGTTGCTTAGGGAAATCAATAGCTTAAGGAGTAGATACCATACCCTTAGGTTGACAAACATTAGGTATACATGGCATGATTTAAGCATTGGCATACTGTTGTATTGTGGTAGCATAATTAGTGGTGGATATCAAGTCCCTACGCCTTTATCTTTATTATTTTATCTTTATCAAAATCAACTCTTTTATTATGTCTATCTTTTTACATTGTGAATATAATTCTAAAATGAAATTCACCAATACCTGTGGAGATGATCTTGCTTTCGCACACTATACTACTAAGTTGACCTTGTGCACTTGCAAGTAAAACGAGTGCAATTATTTGCTTATTTATTTAGGTAGATAATCGCACAACAAGTTTTTGGCGCCGTTGCCGGGGATTGTGCTAAATTTCTTTTTGGAATTATTTTTGTTGGTTTTTATTTTATTTTATTCTGTTATGTTTTATTTTTATTTTTATCAAAAATCAGATTTATTCCTTCTTTTCGTTTTCTGTTTTTGTTCTGGTGTGCAAAGTAGGAGTTTCTGTCTTCATTGCGATCGAGCGCACTCATTGTGCAATCAAGTGCACATCTATGATCGAGCACAGTTTAGTGTGCGCTCGAGCGCAAAAGCTCCAGAGAGTACCCGAGCAGTAGTACTGAAACTGTTGCACTGAAGCTTTTCAACTAATTCATTCGAAGGAGAAGCAGCAATGGTGGAAGCTAGTTATGCTTATCTAAATGCTATGGAGAGGAAGCTGGATATGCTCATAAATACCATGACTACTCAAAACATCTCACCTAGTCTGCGAGCCAAACCACTCCAGGTATATGCTATATGTTCTCGTTTTAATCACACTTTTGAAACTTGCCCTTTATATTTATATGCAGATCAAGAGCAAGCAAATTATGAGGGACCGCACAATGCATATACAAATACCTACAATCCTAGATGGCAGCACCACCCCAACCTCTCATGGAGCAACAATTACAATGCTTTGAATCTTCAAGGACAACAAAGAAACTTCCAACCAGCAGCCCAACTAGTGTCGAAATCAGAAAATAGTGACCTAGAGAGTCTTATAAAGCAATTGACCATTCAACAACAGCAAGTAATGACAACATTGATGACTTCACTAGATCGGCAAAAACAAACCACTGCCAGGCATGAGCAAGCTATTCAAAGACTCAAGGTTCAAATGGGGGAATTGGTTAAGGAGCTAAATGAAAGAAAGCAAGGTGAATTTGCAGCCCAAACAATACATACTCTAAGTGTTGTTGAGGAAGAATTTCCAGCCCAAACAATACCTACTCCAGGTGTTGTTGAGAAAGCCTTGCAAGTCCATCACGTTGATCCATTAGAAACTACTCTTACCTATAGTGTCACAAGATCAGATATTGAGCCCGAGTTTAAGGATGTTACTGATGACATCATCAAAACTGTGCACCTCCTTAAGGCCTCTCCAAAGCATCTAAGTAAGTACACCGATCCGTTTGAAATTCTTAGGCCTACTAATACTAGTTTTCTCCCTTTTATTGTCCAGACACCAAAATTAGAGTTAAAGCAATTGTCGAAGCATTGGCTTTATGATTATATGGGAGAGAATAAGACATTACCTATGCTAGTTACTGTCAATCTTAGTTTTTGGGAAAAATAAGGCTTAGTCCGGCTGAAGACGTTAAACTTAGCGCTCATGGAAGGCACCCGAGACATATTCTTTTCATTTTTAGTATTATTTCTTTTGTTTATATTTATATTTACATTTCTATTATCTATATTTTTTTTTCCGGAACAATATTCATTTTGCATTTTCAGGAACCAAGTGTGTGCATCCAGTTCAAGTTTGGGGGTATATTATGAGCCATGCCGACCCAGCTAATTCTCCATCTCCCAGGTTAGATCTTTCCATGTTATTCACACATTGGGGACAATGTATAATTTAAGTTTGGGTGTATGGGAGACACATTCACACACTTTGTCCCAGTTTTTTGTTTAAAAGATAAATACATGTTCATTTTGTTCTAAAAATTTTGGTTGATCTAAACAAATAATATGATTTGACTTCATAAGTTAACTTAAAAACCGTGAACACATGGTCTAATAATTGAGTTTTAAACTTTAATTACTCACTTTTAGGTATTTAAGAATTCACAAGTTTGATCTAAACCAACACGAGTGTTGTGAGTTTTAATTTACTCGCAAGCGCACGAGTCGTTTGCAATATAGTGTTGTGCAAGTGTGAGATCGAATCCACAGGGAATTGCGTTGTGAAAATATAATATAATCTAAACTAACTTTATCTTAACCTAGTTCCGAATTTTGAATGATATTTTGGAAAACAAATTAAAACTAAACTAAATTGATTTTAAAAACTAATAATAAAAACACTAAGGTTTCCGAATCCACCCCACCAAAGTTTAAACATATATGTTCTAGAAACATAGCCTATCAAAACATTCCATGAATCCAACTTACGACAAAAAACAAAGAATATCCCAATTAAACCAAAAGCATCCAATGTATCCGCTTTTAACAAATCACAAAGGAAATCCAATTTAATCGAAAACAATTCGATGTATCCATCAGATGAAACACAAGGAATATCCAACAGACCAATTTAAACTCAATCAATCACAAGATTTACTTAAATAATTGACAGAACATTTATACTAAAAAATGTCAGAATTGTATAAACAAATCTGAACTACTATGCCAAACAACGGCAAGGCTTCATCTTCAACCTTAGTTGAAGATTCTAGCCCCTTATAACTATGAAACTACAGTTCATAATAAAAGTACTAAACATTAAACTAAAAAAAAAGAAATAAATAACTTTACATGGGAGAAATCCCACTCACTGATGGGCGGCGCTTCCCCTCATGGTAGCAAAGCCTTCGAGATCCACCAAAATGCTAGCAGACGTCCACCGATTAACACCAAAGTGGCCCAGGAATTGTACTTCGGATTCCTCCTAAGGGCCCTATGGATTGCTCCTAAAGGCCCTCTGGATTCACTTTCTGATGATCTCAGATTTTTCGATGATGCCTAAAGCTGAAGTGGAGTGGGTCTTATATAGGCAAATATCACGAGTGCAATGTGTTTCCAATCCGATGTGGGATATAGAAATATGTTTCCAACTAATGTGGGATGTGGGATTTAAGCCTTCATATGCCCTTCAAAACTTCTGCTCACACTGAAATCCCACACAGCCTGACCTTTGTCTACTAAAACTGCCATAACTTTCTCTAGAAAAATCCTTTTTACGAGCCGTAAAATTCTCCAGAAAATAGACTTCCAGATCTTTCCAAGAATATATGGCTCATATCTTGGTTTTTCTTGCATCAATACAGTTTAATTTTCAAATATGATTGATCTGTACGGGCAATTCTGACAATTTAGTGAAACTCCTTTCTTGGTGCTTGTAAACCTGAAAAAGAACAAAAACAACTCAAAGTAACAAATTCCTAAGCTAACAAATGTAAATTAAGTAGCCAAAATATGCAATATTTTTCACTCATCAAATACCCCCAAACTTACATTTTGCTAGTCCCTTAGCAAAACAAAATAAATAAAAAAACTAAATGGAAAACAAAGAACATAAAGATAAGTTCATTACTCATGGTATCCAAAAATTTAAGGAGCACTCAAAATCATGAAATTCATTCATGAGCAAGCTTAAAAAATCTAACCCATCTTCACAATGAATAAGAATTTAAAACCTAATTACTTACAAGAGGCATGCTAAGACATCACAAGCTTGAATCAGTGTAAAGTGAATTAGCATATACTGATGAGGTTTCCAAATAAGTTCAATGTACAATGTTTCCACATCTCAAGATTCACAGAATTTCTCATCAGAATGAACAACGATGGCATAGTTTTATTTTCTTTATTTTCTTTTTTTTTTCTCTTTTTTAATAAAGCTCTACTATGTTTAGTTCCCTTAAGCTTTCTAATTGACCCATGTAACGAGTGTTGAGTTAATGACTCCCAAACTAGATGGTTTTAGGGCATTAGGTGTAAAGACACCCCGAAGGACTTACTAACTCGAGTCAAGAAGGCTACGAAACTAAACTGTCCTTAATGCTACCAAGCAAAATTTTCACCTTTTGACGTGAACACTCACTGCTTACTGAGGCAAGAGGTCCAGTTACTCAGTGAAAAATTTCGCAAGGATCATTATGACTAAAACTCCCACCTTTTGACGTGAACACTCACTGCTTACTGAGGCAAGAGGTCCAGTTACTCAGTGGAAAGTTTATTGATGATTATTTCTTTTTTTTTTTATGCCCAAGTCTTAATCCAACAAGTCATCTCGTTTCAGTTAAGATAAGAAACATACACATTAACATCACATGTCATACCTCACACAAATATATGCTAATGTGCACGTGTTAGATTAAATCAAACATGTGAATTCTCGAATGCCTAAAGTAAGTAGCTAAAGTTTAAACTCTATCATCAGATCATGTGTTCAAAGTTTTAAACTCACCAATGAAATCACATAAAAAATTTTCAGATCAACCAAAATTTTCAGACAAACATGAACATGCATTTATCTTCACTAAAAAAAAAATCAACAAATTAGGACAAAGTGTGTGAAATGTGTCTCCCATACCCCCAAACTTAAATTACACATTGACCCCAATGTGTGAATAATATGGAAAGAGCTAACCTGGGAGATTGAGAACTAGCTGGATTGGCATGGCTCATAGCATACCCCCAAACTTGAACTGAAGTACGTGTTGTCTCTGAAAAATAAAGACAAAAAACCAAAAAATACTAGAAACAAACATTAATAATAAATATGTAAAATAATAAATAAACAGAAAGGATAAGCTGTGGGGTGCCTCCCATGTGCGCTAAGTTTAACGTCTTCAGCCAGACCCAACATTAGTAATCGTGCCCAACTAAACACTCCACCATCTGATCAATAAATGGGAGTGAAAAATGATCCTTCAGTGTGGTAGCATTCAACTTACGGTAGTCGAGACTCATTCTCCATTGTGACTGCACTCGAGTTGGAACCAACTCGCCATCTTTATTTATTACTACCGTCAATCTAGCCTGTTTTGGCACGACATGAATCGGGCTCACCCACTCGCTATCAAAGATTGGATAAAGGATCAGAACCTCTTGTATAGCTGGGTTGAGCCCTCTTTGTGGCTCCTTCGATGGCTTGGCATTCTCCTCAAAACATAACTTGTGCATCACCACCGAAGGGCTTATCCCCTTGATATCCTCAATAGTCCAACCGATAGCTTCATTGTGCTCTCTTAAAACGTCCAATAATTTATCCTCTTGAGCATCAACCAAATCTGAAGCTGTAGTCACAGGCATAGAATCTGCTGGACCTAGGAACTTATACTTAAGATTATCTAGTAAAGGCTTAAGTTCCTTCTTGGGGGTTTCAGGTTCGGTGGTCTCCTCCTTGTTATTGCTCTTATGAGGAGGAGACTCTAAAATGGCATTCGCTTGCTCAAGTAATTTATCTAAATCTAAATCCTCTCCAAATTGAGCAAAGCATGCCTCTAGGGGATCCTCAATGCTTGATTCACACAGTCTCCTCAAGAATCTCCTCTATCAAGTATACATTTCTCACTTCATCATATTCCAGTGGTTGCCTAGTGATATCAAAGATGTTCAACTCCACTGTCATATTTCCGAAGGAGATCTTCATCACCCCTGTCCTACAATTGATTAGGGCGTTAGCCGTGGCTAAGAATGGTCATCCTAGAGTCACTGGTATTTGAATCCTTACATTTTGGACCAGCTCTGTGTCAAGCACAATAAAATCCACAGGGAAATAGAATTTATCCACTTTTATCAAGATGTCCTCAACTATTCCCCGTGGTCTTTTCACTGACCTGTTAGCCAATTGAAGCGTCGTGGATATGGGCTTCAATTCTCCTAACCCTAATTGCAAATAGACTGAGTAGGGTAGAAGATTCACACTCGCCCCTAGATCCAAAAGAGCCCTCTCAATATGGCTGACTCCTATCGTGCAAGAGATGGTAGGACACCCCGGGTCCTTATACTTGATGGGTAGCTTGCACTGAAGGATTGAGCTGACCTACTCGATCAAATGCCTTCTTTGGGACATTTGTCCTCCTCTTGATAGTGACCAAGTCCTTTAAAAACTTGGCATATGATGGCACTTGATGGATGGCATCCAAAAATGGGATATTGATTTGGACCTGTTTGAATACCTCCAGAATTTCCTCATACTTCCCTCATTTCTTGGGTGTTTGTTGTCTGTTGGGGTAAGGCACGCTAGATACAAACGACCTAGGAGGGTCTTTCTCAGTAGGTGTGGCTATAGATGGCTTAGCATCTTTCTTCTCCTTGTTGCCACTCCCTTGCCCTTGCTGCATAGTAGGGCTCTCTTCCACTCGATTGTCCACTTGTCTCCCAGACCTGAGTGTGACAATCGACTGTACTTGTTCCTCCCCGTGCGTAGGAGTTGATGAACTCCTAACCATAAATTGTCCTTTCGGGTTGGGCACAGGCTGACTAGGGAACTTCCCCTTCTCTCTCTCACCCAAGTGACTTGCAATTTGCCCTATTTGACTCTCCAGCTTGGCAATTGCTTGGGTGTTTACCATTGTTGCACTGCTTACGTCGCTCATGGATTGACTATTCATTTTCATGTATTCCTTAATGGTGTCCTGTAGTGACTGTGAAACTAGCACTGGTGTTTGAGTGGGAGCTTGGTAAGTAGGTAATGGTGCTGGATGACAGAACGACCATGACCAGGAATTTGTTGGGAAAATCCGGGAGGATATTGATTTTGAACATTATGAGGGGCTCCTCCCTGATTCATTGGTTGGTTCTGCCTCCATGAAAAATTTGGGTGGTTCCACCACCCTGGATTGTATGTCTCAGAGTACAATCCATTTGACTGCCTTCGATAGTCATTGAAAGCATTTACTTGTTCCATAGGATACTCGGCACAAGCCGGTATTGATAGGCAATTCCGTGCTAGATGCATGGGACTAGCACAGATGGAACAACTTTTAACATTGAATGTGTTGGCAGCATTGATGGATTGGCTCACATTGAGAGCGTCAATCTTCTTAGTGAGGGCATCTAACTTTATCCTCAAATCAGCGTCCTCCTTAACCTCATAGATGCCTCCCCTCTTAGGAGCACGAATGGACTTATCTCGACAGCTTGAAAATCCCACTGCTGCAAGTTGTCGGACAACTTGTCCAACGCCATATATACTTCATCTCCTGTCAGACTCAAGAATGCCCCCCATTCATAGACTCGATCATGCTATGGTTGGGTTGAGTCAACCCTTGGCAGAAGAACTGAACGAGTCTCCACTTCTCATATCCATGTGGAGGGCATCTGATCAGTAGCTCTTTGAAGCGCTCCCAACTTTCAGAAAATTTTTCATCCTCATCCTGAGTGAAAGAGCTAATCTCCTTTCGGCACTCATTCACTCTAGACATTGGGAAAAACTTATGATAAAATTTGCTAAGCAGGTTTTCCCAAGATGTAATAGACCTGGGCGTGTTGGAATCCAACCACGCCCTAGCTCTATTGTGAAGAGAAAAAAGGAAGAGTCGAAGATGGACTGACTCCTCAAAGAAGTTCTGGAATTTAAATGTGGCACAAATGTCTTTGAACTTCTTCACATGACTATAAGGATTTTCAAGATCTAAGCCATGGAATGAGGGTAAGAGTTGGATAACATGTGGCTTTAAGTCAAAGTGGGTGGCATTGGTAGGTGGCAACACTATGCAAGAGGATGAGTTAGTCGCAACGGGTGCGAACAAATCCCTAAGGGATGTAGTGGAGTCCACGTTCCAAGCTCTAGGCTGCTCTACATGTTCAGGATGATGTGCATCCCTAAAATTCTCTCCCATCTCAACAGTCTCTATCTCAACTAGTGCTCTTCTCTGTCTCCTAAGAGTTCTTTCTAAGTCAGGATCTAAATGTATCAAATCTAAGTTCAATGATCTCCGACCAAGCATACACCAACAGAAAACAATGAGGTACTAACCAGCAGAAACAACAGAATAAAGCAAAAAATAGCAAACACACTACTCACAAAAATTAAAAATTTTAAATAAAAAAAAAATTGATAACTAACTAGTAGAAAAATAAAATCAATTCAGACCAAAATTTTTCACAAACCAAATAATTCCCCGGTAACGGCGCCAAAAACTTGTTGTGAGTTTTAATTTACTCGCAAGCACACGAGTCGTTTGCAATATAGCGTTGTGCAAGTGCGAGGTCGAATCCACAGGGAATTGCGTTGTGAAAATATAATTTAATCTAAACTAACTTTATCTTAACCTAGTTCCGAATTTTGAATGATATTTTGGAAAACAAATTAAAACTAAACTAAATTGATTTTAAAAACTAATAATAAAAACACTAAGGTTTTCGAATCCACCCCACCAAAGTTTAAGCATATATGTCCTAAAAACATAGCCTATCAAAATATTCCATGAATCCAACTTACGACAAAAAACAAAGAATATCTCAATTAAACCAAAAGCATCCAATGTATCCGCTTTTAACAAATCACAAAGGAAATCCAATGTAATCGAAAACAATTCGATGTATCCATTAGATGAAACACAAGGAATATCCAACAGAACAATTTAAACTCAATCAATCACAAGATTTACTCAAATAATTGACAGAACATTTATACTAAAAAATGTCAGAATTGTATAAACAAATCTGAACTACAATGCCAAACAACGGCAAGGCTTCATCTTCAACCTTAGTTGAAGATTCTAGCCACTCATAACTATGAAACTATAGTTCATAATAAAAGTGTTAAACATTAAACTAAATAAAACTAAATAAAAAGAAATAAATAACTTTACATGGGAGAAATTTCACTCGCTGATGGGCGGCGCTTCCCCTCGTGGTAGCAAAGCCTTCGAGATCCACCAGAATGCTAGCAGATGGCCACCGGTTAACACCAAAGTGGCCCAGGAATTGTACTTCAGATTTCTCCTAAGGGCCCTATGGATTGCTCCTAAAGGGCCTCTGGATTCACTTTCTGATGATCTCAGATTTTCCGATGATGCCTAAAGCTGAAGTGAAGTGGGTCTTATATAGGCAAATATCACGAGTGCAATGTGTTTCCAATCCGATGTTGGATGTGAGATATAGAAATATGTTTCCAACTGATGTGGGATGTGGGATTTAAGCCTTCATATGCCCTTCAAAACTTCTGCTCACACTGAAATCCCGCACAGCCCGCACAACCTGACCTTTGTCTACTAAAACTGCCATAACTTTCTCTAGAAAAATCTTTTTTACGAGCTGTAAAATTCTCCAGAAAATAGACTTCCGGATCTTTCCAAACATATATGGTTCATATCCTGGTTCTTCTTGAATCAATACAGTTTAATTTTCAAATATGATTGATCTGTACAGGCAATTCTGGCAATTTAGTGAAACTCCTTTCTTGGTGCTTGTAAACCTGAAAAACAATGAAAACAACTCAAAGTAACAAATTCCTAAGCTAACAATGTAAATTAAGTAGCCAAAATATGCAATATTTTTCACTCATCAACGAGCACATTAGCACATAATTATGTGGGGTATGACATGTAGCTTTAATTGGTATCTTTCCATGGCTTAACTGTAACCTGAAGACTTGTTAGATGAACACTTTAGCATGGGGAAATAGAAAAAGGATTATTATTGCGCAAAAAGAGAAAATAAAGTGCTCTTAAAGATCATTAAACAAACTTTTCACTGAGTAACTGGGCCTCTTGCCTCAGTAAGCATTGAGTGTTCACGTCAAAAGGTGAGAATTTTGCCCATAATGATCATTAAAAGGACTTTCCACTGAGTAACTGGGCCTCTTGCCTCAGTAAGCATTGAGTGTTCACGTCAAAAGGTGGGAATTTCTGCTTGGTAGCATTAAGACTAGTTAGTTTCGTAGCCTTTTTGACTCAAGTTAGTAAGTCCTTAGGGGTGTCTTTACACCTAATGCCCTAAAATCATCTAGTTTGGGAGTCATTGGCTAAATGCTCGTTACATGAGTCAAATAGCAAGCTTAAGGGAACTCAACTTGGCAAAAAAAAAATCTCACAATAAAAGAAAAAGAAAAGAATAAAACTATGCTGTTGTTTGTTCATTCTGATAGAAAATTTGGTGAATCTTGAGACACTGAAACACTACACATTAGAGTTATTTGGAAACTTAAATCTTTATGTGCTAATTCACCACACACTAAAAATCAGACTTGTGATGCCTTAACCTACCTCATGTAAGTAATCAATGTTTAAAACTCGGATTCATTATGAAGATGTGTTAGTATTTTTAAGCTTGTTCATGAATGCACGTCATGGTTTTGTGCGATACCTAAACTTTTGTGGACACCATGAACAATGGATTTATCTATGTATTGTTATTTTTCATTTTAGTTTTAGTTTTAGTTTTGTATTGCTAAGGGACTAGCAATATGTAAGTTTGGGGGTGTGATAGGTGCCTAAATATACATATTTAAGCCCCCTTATTTACATTTTTTAGGTCCTTAGTTATGTTAATTTAGTCCATTTTACTTCATTTGTGTTTTCTACATGTTTTTATAGGGTCTTGGAGAAAAAGAAGCAGTTTTGGCACTTAAAGGAAGAAGCCTGGAAATCCTGGAGCAGCTTCTGGTCAAAATGCGATCGATCACAATGTTGCATGCAATCGAGCGCACATTGCGATCATTCGCACACATGAAGGATCGAATGCATAACTGCGATCAAGCGCAAGACGCATGCGATTGAGTGCACATATACGGGCGTAAACAGTAAACGGTAGAACCCTATTTTGGAAATAAGAGAGTTTTTGCGTTTTTGGAAGTTAAGGTTTCCAGAGCCTTCTAGGACTACTCAAGCCCTATAAATACACCTGTAAAGCACACACAGAGGATGAGATGATCTAATCCCTTCTTTAATATTTCAATTTTCTTTTAGTTATTAGTTAAGTTTTAGGTCGGGAGGCCGGAGACCAGAAGGAGACCATGAAGAGGAATTGACGACTCTTCTCTCAGGTTTCTTCTTTCCTTTATTATGTGTACTTAACTTTTAGTAAGGGCTTGGTTGAAGCCCTAATTATGTTTATTCAATAATTCAGTATTGGTGTCTTTGCGATATTTATGTTATGTTGTCTAACTTGATTAATGCCTGTTTGTATTTAAATTCCTCATATGTGTGTGTCTGATCAACGTATGCATGTGGTATGGATTAGTTAGTTGAATCAATTTGAATAACCGAGTCTTGGGTTCAACAATAGTAACAAAAGATATCTTATCTAGATTCTTAGGTTAATCAACATGGAAAACTGGGAGTAGATACCATGCCCTAGGTCCCATGTGGTTGTCGATTTCTACAGGTCCTATGCCCTCTTAAGGAACAACTCAGTAGATACTAGGCTGAATCCCTTAAGAGAGAAAAGAGTTAGAGTAGATACCATGCCTAACTTGTTGCTTAGGGAAATCAATAGCTTAAGGAGTAGATACCATGCCCTTACGTTGACAAACATTAGGTATACATGGCATGATTAAAGCATTGGCATATTGTTGTATTGTGGTAGCATAATTAGTGGTGGATATCAAGTCCCTACGCCTTTATCTTTATTATTTTATCTTTATCAAAATCAACTCTTTTATTATGTCTATCTTTTTACATTGCGAATATAATTCTAAAACAAAATTCAGCAATCCCTGTGGAGATGATCTTGTTTTCGTACACTATACTACTAAGTTGACCTTGTGCACTTGCAAGTAAAACGAGTGCGATTATTTGCTTATTTATTTAGGTAGATAATCGCACAACACCACGACCCATTCGGCTTGGCCGTGCCTATTTATCTGGAAGTGGGCCTTGAATACGTCTAGGTTCATTAGCCCCCCCGCCCCCACTTCCAAGCAGACACAAATAAAGGCCATTATCAGTCGTACCGAGTTTGACACCAGTTGACACAACACTATATTAAAGTATTGTAGCACGACACAAAAGAAGGAGTGAAGAGGGAAGCGTAGCCCAGCCCTCATATGGTGTTTGTACACACACAATTCATAGGGTGCGTGGCTCGGTAGGGCATCGCAAGCCCTCTCCCCCACCATGGCCAGCTTAAAGGCGTACTCGCACAGAATGCGATACGACTTCCGGATCACCTCTAAATCTTCTTCCCTGAGCTGACTAGGAACAGCGTTAGCAGCAAACTCCCCTAATATCGAGTAAGGCCTCATCAACCTCATCCTTAAAGGAGGAGCCCTCTTCATATTCCTCCGCCACAGGTATGTAGGGTACCATGGCCAATGGCCCTTCTCTAACCTCAGCTCTTTCCAGGATCCCACTCCTAGAAGAGGACGTGTCCGACCCCATATCCTTAGAGACAATATTGCTACCACTATTATTACTGCTACCACTACTGTTACTAGCTCTATCTCGGTAACTATCTACTGAAGACATGATTGGTAGGAGGAAGAGACTCACCTAAGTCCAAATAGCTTGCACAAACTCCCTCCTCAGTGAGACATTTTGACACCACACTCCGAGCACCAACACCAAAAACTGTCACCGAGCCGAGACGTCCACCAAGATTCCTCCCACCAGAAAAACTGGACACCAAACACTCTTGAGTTTTGAAGAAGAGGACGAACACTCTCAAATTTTAAAGATGAGGCCAAGCACTCTCAAACTTTTCTCTCTACGAAACACTCTCTAAAAAGAACTCACTAGAATTGAATTGAAGAGGAATGAAAGCAAAACATCCTTCTATAGGAAAGAGAAGCGCAATGAACGAGGTCATTTAAAAAAAATGGATAGAAGGTATGATGTTTCAGGTGCTCGAGGCTGCTTTCACGTTCTCTAATGAGTCCGTTGCTATAAACCAAACGACACATGATTAACCCTAGGTGCTGTTTCATTCCCAAATGGCACCGTCTCATTACCCAAGAAAGCCAATCATTAACGAGTGCTGTTTTTGCAAAAGGTGGCTGCACAAATTCAATGAAGTCTGACACAAGCCACGTGTCAAGAAGATGGTCAGAAAAATTACTAAAGGAAGTTGGGCCCCCAAAGGAACCAAAAGCCCAAAAATATCCAAAGGCCATTCAAAAAGCCTAAAGGCAGCTCAAGCCATCTTTCATGGGCCCGGAGGGCAAGAAGTCTAAAAGTCTACCTGGAATTCAAGATCTCCAAAGCCGAGCATATGGACTGATCCTCACATACTCAGCTCAATGTCTCCAAGGCTGAGCATATGGACTGCTCCTCACATGCTCAGGTCAATGTCTCCTAGGCCGAGAATATGAATTGCTCATCACATGCTCGACCCAATGTCTCCAAGGCCGAGCATATGGATTGCTTCTCATATACTCGTCTCAATCTCCTAGGATGAACATATGGATTTCTCCTCACATGCTCGATCCAATGTCTCCAAGGTCGAGCATATGGATTACTCCTCACATGCTCGGCTCAATGTCTCTTAGGCGGAGCATATGGATTGCTCCTCACATGCTCAGCTCAATGTCTCCAAGGCCGAGCATATGTACTGCTCCTCACATGCTAGGCTCAATGTCTCTTAGGCTGAGCATATAGATAGCTACTCACATGCTCAGCCCAATATCTCTAATGTCCAAGCATATGGATTGCTCCTCACATGCTCGGCTCAATGTCTCCAAGGCCGAGCATATGGACTGCTCCTCATATGCTCGGCTCAATGTCTCCTAGGTCGAGCATATGGATTGCTCCTCATATGCTCGACTCAATGTCTCTAAGGCCGAGCATATGGACTGCTCCTCACATACTCAGCTCAATATCTTCAAGGCCGAGCATATGGATTGCTCCTCACATGCTCGGTTCAATGTCTCCAAGGTCGAGCATATGGATTGCTACTCACATGCTCGGCTCAATATCTCCTAGGCCGAGCATATGGATTGGTCCTCACATGTTCGGCTCAATGTCTCCTAGGCCGAGCATATGGACTTCTCCTCACATACTTGACTCAATGTCTCATAGGCCAAGCATATGGATTACCCCTCATATGCTCGACCAAATGTCTCCTAGGCCGAGCATATGGACTGTTCCTCACATGCTCGGCTCAATGTCTCATAGGCCGAGCATATGGACTGCTCTTCACATGCTCGGTTCAATGTCTCCTAGGTCGACTATATGGATTACTCTTCACATGCTTAGCTCAATGACTCCAAAGCCGAGTATATGAACTGCTCTTCACATGGTCGGCTCAATGTCTCCTAGGCCGAGCACATGGATTCGTCCTCACATGCTCGACTCAATGTCTCCTAGGTCGAGCATATGGATATCTCCTCACATGCTCGGTATAATGTCTCCCATGTTGAGCATATGGACTGCTCCTAACATGCTCGGCTAGATGTCTCCCAGGCCGAGTGTATGGAGTGCTCTTCACATGCTCGGCCCAATGTCTCCAAGGCTGCGTGTATGGACTACTCCTCGTACGCTCGGCTCGACAGATTGACTGCCCTTTTACTAAGACCAAACCCTGCAAAACTTCCTTGAGCACATAAATATACTTAAGGAAGTGGGGGGCCTCTGATACAGCCTAAAAACACATACCCAATGAAGACACGATACATGGACAGCCTTAGATCGAAACAGCACGGCGGTACACGGATAGCCTCAAACTGAAACAACGAGGCAACACGCGGACAATGCTGGTCCACACAATAGGACCTCCAAGACACCACCGCCCTTGTTACAAGGGCCACCTCATCCCCAAAACACTATAAAAGGACCTAGGTATGCACATCAAAATGGGATCAAATTCTTGACCTAAGAAAAGAAAAGCACTGCCATTCCCGCACTTCCAAGAACCCCATACTAACAAAGGCATCGGAGCATCTTCGGAGGCATCTCCCTCCAACGACTCCTTAACTTACCTCATTTCCCTATGCAGGTTCCCCCGAGGCTCGCCCTCCAACTCAACAGCACATTTTTGGCAGCAACAGTAGTCATGTTATGTTGTTAGGTGTCACTCGTGATTGTAAAAGCCCTCAGAATTAATTTAATAGACAATTAATTAATTCTTATAAAAGTGATAATCAAAAGGAGTTTTGATTCAAAATAAATTAGAAAGATTTCTAATTAAAGGGTTCCATTTTTAATTACATAAAAGTTATGACCTATAACCGAATCAATTTGAACCTAAAGGGTCAAACACAAAAGAGGCAATGCATAATTAGGAAATAAATGTAGGGGCTTAGTTTGCAATCAATGGTTAGTTACTCCTAACCCTAACACTATAAATAGTTATTAGCGTACATATTTTTGCTAGCACATTATTCTACACACAAGTTTCTCCTAATAGATTTTAGACTCTTCTATTCCTAAAGAGAGAAAAATCATAGAGAGAAATCCTAATTCAAGATTTTGATTATGTGGACTTTCTTTAGAGATCACATACTTTTTTTATTGTTGTGGATTTAAAAAAGCAAGAATTTGGATTAAGGCATCTTGGAGAATTTAGACATATTGTAGAATTTAGGCATAACAAATTCAATGAGTCAAGCGCGCAGTAAATCAAAGATAATATTTCTATCATTGAATGTTCTTGAGGCAGTACATAAATTATAAGGCGATTAAGGGTTTATAGGAATCAATGAAAAATTTTAAATTTTCACTATGTTTTCTATATTGATTTCCTTCAAGTGGTGTCAGAGTCTTCCTTATGATTTATGTAGGACATGGTAGTTTATTGTTATGGTTGTAATTAGTTATGCCTTTGATTAGCTCCGGAGCGCTATAAAGTAATTATGACCTACCATTGCCTCACCATTAACTGATCTTCTCAAGAAGGATAATTTTTAGTGGAACGAGTGTGCAATTGAAGCTTTTCAGAACTTAAAGATTGCAATGACTATAACTTCAATCCTAGCCTTACTATATTTTACTAAAACTTTTGTTCAAGAAACTGATGCATCTGGATATGATATTGGAGCTGTACTTTTACAACAAGGTCATCCTCTAGCATTCTTTAGTAATAAGTTGTGCCCTTGATTACAACTAGCCTCCACTTACATTAGAGAAGTGCTTGCCATTACCACAACTATGCAACGTTGGAGACAATACTTTCTTAGGTCTGAGTTTCTTATTCACATGACCAAAGAAGCCTAAAGGGACTCATAGATCAGACAATTCAAACCCTAGAGCAATAAGTGTTTTTAAGAAAGCTATTGGGATTCGGATTCCAAATTGTTTACAAACTAGGTAATGACAATGCAGTTGCAGATAAATTATCAAGGATGCACAGGATGACAAAGACAATGGATATTATCTTGCTCTCTCACTACCTTCCTTTAATTTTTTAGAAACTTTAAAGCTAGAGAACTCTCAACTCCCTGAATTAGTAGAGTTTGCAGGTGTAAGCCTACAAAATACCTTGAATGGGTAGTGAAAAATAGGCTGATTTATTGGATAGGAGAGATATATATCAACTCTCAATGTAAAGTTAAGAACAAGTTGTTATAGGAGTATCACTCATCCCATGTAGAAGGACATGCTAGCATTTAATGAATTTATGCTAGATTATCTATAAGTTTCTATTGAAAACACATTAGGAAAGAAGTAGTTAAAATTTTCCAATAGTGCTTGATTTGAAAATAGACTAAGGTTATTAATCATGCTCCTTATAGTCTTTTACAACCTGTACCCATACCTTCACAAATATGGGAAGAAAACACAATTGACTTCATTACACATTTACCTCCTGCCCATTGATTCACAGTAATTTTGGTAGTAGTTGATAGACTATCAAAATTTGCTCATTTTGGGTATCTTCCAAAACATTATAATGCTACTAAAGTGGCTAATCTCTTTGTGAATATGGTATGTAAATTGCATGGTTTTCCAAAGACAATTGTCTCAGATAAGGATTCAATGTTCATGGGTTCCTTCTGGACAAGGTTGTTTAGGCTACAAGGCACTGTCCTGAATATGAATAGTGCATACCATCCTCAAGCGGATGGGAAAACTGAGATAGTTAATAGAGCACTGGAGCAGTACTTAAGATGTTTTGTGAGTGATAGCCTTGAAGATGGCCTAAGTTCTTATGTTGGGCAGAATTTCATTACAACACCGCTTTTCATTCTTCTATTGGCATATCTCATTTTGAAGTAGTTTTTGGTAGAAAACCTTTTAACATTACAGCATATTCAAGGGGAAAGAGTATCCTAGCCAGCATTGATCAAGACTTAGGTGAAAGAATTGACATTCTTCAACTAACTAAGCACCATCTGCAAAAAGCTCAAGCACAAATGAAAGCTGAAGCTGATAAGCATATGAAGGATCAATCCTTTAATTTTGGTGACTTAGTTCTCGTTAAGTTATATCCTTATAGACATATTTTTATAGCTACTAGATAATCTAACAATTTGGGGAGAAGATTCTTTAGACCTTTCCCTATTATCAATCAGATTGGCTAGGTTGCTTGTAAACTCTAGCTACACCAAGATACAAAACTTCATCCAATCTTTCTTGTCTCCTTGCTAAAGGGATATAGAAGACCATAGGAAAGAATTTTTCCATGTGCTTTACCTACATGTATTGAGGAAGGTCATCCCATTATCAAACCCTTGGCAATAGGGGGAGAAATAAGTCTGGAAGAAAGGAAATTGGGTCCTTCAATGGTTAATTCAGTGGGAGGGTCTTCCCCTAGAAGAGGCTACATAGGAGTTTACTTAGGATTTTAAAAAGAGCTTTCCATACTTCCACTTTGAGGACAAGGTGTCTTTCGATGGGGGCAATATTGATGCAGCTGTAAACAAAGAAAACAAAAAGAACCTTCAAGGCTTAGAGGATGAAGCAGAATGGTGTGATGCTGTAATAGTAGAATGGAATGCAGGGACATCTATTATCAGGCCTATAAGATCACTAAAGATTCAAGGATTACAGCCATAGTAGGTAGATAGATTATAAAAAGGGAAGAACTAAAGAGAAATATAAGAGAAGTTAGTTACAAAGCTATTAATGTCAAAACAGATTGTAACAACCTATGTAACTACCAAATTAACTAGCTAAGTAGTCCATAACTAGTATAAAAAGGTCTTGTATTGAGAAGATAGATTCATTCAATCAAAAATCCAAAAATTCTCTTCTTCCTTTTCGTTACAACTCTTATAACATTCTTGGAGTTTAAGATTGAACTCGAATCAAGCCATTTACTGAGTTAGGAAATGAATCATGGTGATTAGAGCTAAATCCAAGAAGCCCAAATGAATTATGAAGAGTGCCCCCGTTATGGATCTTTCCACTTGATCCTCAGTCATTTAGTTACATTCATTCTAGATTTCTTAGCTTAAGGCCCAATTCCCACTAGTTTTCTTTTTGGGCTCTTTAATGAGGTCAAATTAACAAGACTTAGCTAAGAGAAAATCCACTATTTTGGGCTAACCTAGGCTCAACATTGATCTTAATTTAATTGATTGTGATTTAATCAAAGGAAACACTAAATTACCAAACATGTTATCAAACAATTTGATTTTATCTTTCTTTAACATGTGAGGTGAAGGCAAACACATGCAAGCAAGAAAAGAGGAGTTTACTTTTCAGGGAGAATGTAAGATACTCAACTGTCTTATTTGAGCCCTGACTGCTAGTAAATGGTTGAAGAAAGGTTGTGAGGGGTATTTGGAGTATGTGGTGGATTCTAGAAAGGAGATTAGGAAGCTAGAATAAATCTTTGTTGTGAAAGATTTTTTTGATGCATTCCTTAAGGAGTTGTTTGGTTTGCCTCCCAACAGGAAGATTGAGTTTTCTATTGAGGTGATTATGGGATTAACACCCATATCTATAGCACCTTATAGAATGGCACCAGTTGAGTTAAGAGAGTTGAAAGTTCAGCTGTAGGAGTTGCTAGATAAACAATTTATTCGACTTACTATGTCGCCTTAGGGAGCCCCTGTGCTGTTTGTCAAGAAAAAGGATGAGGCGATGAGGTTGTGTATTGATTATAGATAGTTGAATAAGATCAGCATCAAAAATAGATATTCTTTACCCAGGATAGATGATTTATTGGAGCAGTTACAGGGGGCTAGGGTGTTTTCTAAGAAAGACTTGAGATCGGGTTATCATCGGTTGAGGATAAAGGATAGGGACGTGCCTAAGACTGCTTTTAGAACAAATAATGGCCATTATGAGTTCCTTGTCATGTCATTTGGGTTAACTAATGTTCCTGTAACATTTATGGATCTAATGAATTGGGTGTTTAAACCATTCTTGGATAGAGTTGTGATTGTATTTATTGATGATACTCTGGTATATTCCAAGAATGAAAAGGAGCATGGGCAACATTTAGAGATAGTGTTAGAAATTCTGAGGAGAGAGAAATTATATGCAAAGTTCTCTAAGTGTGATTTTTGGTTGAGTGAAATATCTCTATTTGGGCATGTTGTGTCAGGAGATGAGATAGCAATTGACTCCCAGAAAGTAGAGGCAGTGTTGAATTGGGAAAGACCCACAAGTGTAATGGAAATTAGAAGCTTTTGGGGGTTGGCTGGTTATTATAAGAGGTTTATCCAAAAAATTTCTATGATTGTTGAACCACTGACTTGATTGACTACGAAGAAAGTGAAGTTTAGGTGGTCAGAAGAATATGAGAGGAGTTTCTAGCTGTTGAAAAATAAATTGACTTCTACTACGGTATTAGTGCTTCTTTATGGCGATGAAGGATTTGTGGTATATAGTGATGCATCACATCATAGGTTGGGATGTGTGTTGATGCAACATAGGAGAGTTATAGCTTATACTTCTAGGAAATTGAAGAACCATGAGAGGAATTACCCAACCCATTATTTAGAATTGGTTGCTATAGTTTTTGCTTTGAAGATTTTGAGACATCATCTGTATGGAGGCACTTGTGAAATTTTTACTGATCATAAAAGTTTGATGCATTTACCTACCTAGAAAGAGTTGAATTTGAGGCAGATGAGGTGGATGGAATTAATTAGTGATTATTACTATACAATTCATTATCATCCAGAAAAGACTAATGTAGTAGCTGATGCATTGAATAGAAAGTCTACAGGGAGATTAGCTGCTACTAGGAGTCATGATACTAGTTTGATGATAGAATTAAGAAAAATGAGGACGCAGTTGAGTGTCAGTGATATTGGAGTATTGATGGCAAATATGGTGGTGCAATCTTTTATTATTGATTGTTTATTACAGATGTAGGGCAGAGATAAAGGGATAGAGAAGATCAAACAGGAAATACTGAGTGGGAAGCCGACTGGGTTTAGAATTAGAGAAGATGGAATGGTGGTATTGGGACATAGAGTTTGTGTTCCCAATGATGTGGAGATGATAAAGGAGATACTAAGGGAGGTTCATGATTCTGTATATTCTATGCACTCGGGTTGGGTTGAGAAGAATTATTAGTGGTCAAGGATGAAGAAAGATGTAGCTGAGTATATTTCTAGATTTTTGACTTGTCAAGAGGTGAAGTATGAGAATAGACATCCAGTAAGTTTATTACAATATCTTCCAGTACCTGAATGGCCATGGGAGAATGTGAGCATGGATTTTGTTTCTGGTTTTTCCCGTACTCAGAGAGGTCATGATGTTGTATGGGTTATAGTGGATAGACTTTTTAAGTCTTCACATTTCCTTCCTATTAAAACTACCTGGAGTCTTGAAAAGTTGGCTTAATTGAATGTAGTTGAGATTGTGAGATTACATGGAGTACCTTTAAGCATTGTATCAGATAAAGATTCTAGATTTTAGAGAGGTTTTCAAGAAGTTATAGGTATACAATTGTAGTTTAGTACAACTTTTCATCAACAAACTGATGGGTAGACAAAGAGAATCATCATAATACTAAAATATATATTGAGGGCAAGTGTATTGAGTTTCTCAGTGAGCTGGGATGCTTATTTACCTTTGATCGAGTTTGCATACAATAATCAGTATAAAACTAGTACTAGGATGGCACCATTTAAGGCTTTATATGGTAGAAGATGCAGAACTCCAGAATGTTGGGAATAAGTTGGAGAAAGAAAGATATTTGGTCCAAAAATGATACTACCGAGAGTATCAAACTGGTTAGAGAGAATCTTAGAGCAGCACATAACAGAAAGAAGGGATATACCGATAATAGAAGATGACCTCTTGAGTTTGAGGTTGGTGACTGGGTATTTTTGAAGATATCTCCGTGAAAGGGTGTGTTAAGGTTTAAAAAGAAGGGAAAATTGAGTCCGTGATTTGTGGTGCCATATGAGGTGATTGAGAGAGTTGGACCAGTAGCATACAGATTGGATTTGCCTCCAGAGTTAAAGCAATTACATAATGTGTTTCATGTTTCACTTTTGAGAAAGTGTTTACATGATGAATCCTATAGTATTCCGAATCAGAAGGTAGAACTTCAGGAAGATTTGACATTTATGCAAGTATCAGTCAGAATTCTAGACAGGAAGGAACAAGTCTTGCATAATAAAGTCATTCATTTGATTCAAGTATTATGGCAGAATAAAGATGTTGAAGAAATTACTTAGGAGCATAAGGTAAGAATGAGGAAAGAATACCTCCAAAATTTTCATTAATTAGGTAAAGAAATTTCGGAGACGAATTTTTTTTATGGTGGGTAGAATTGTAATACCGATATTCTTAAAGTAAGGGTAAAGAAGTAATTTGATAAATATGACATGGAATTAAAATTTTATATATATATATATATATGAAAAATTTATTATTGAATAAAATAATCTTTTGAAAAGAAAAAGAAAAAAAATTTGGACGTTCGTGAGAAAGGAAAAGGAAAAAGAAAAAGAAAAAACACCTAGATGCTTACGTCCAAGTGTAGTTGTTTTGATTAATTACAAAGGATAAGGGAAAAAACACACACAAAGGGACAACACCTGGACGCCCAGGTGTTGTCTCCATACACATGAACATTTGCATGGAAGACACAGAGATATGAAGAAAGCAGTAGGGGTGGTTGATTTTATTATATAAGAATATAATTTTCGTTTTATTATTTTACCAAATCCTGTTTGGTTTTCTTCCTTCTTCAATTCAAACTACTCTATTTCTTTAAACACTTGGGTTCTGAAAGAAAGGTTGAAAGGGCAAAATTTTGAAGAGATTTATAGGAGAATTTTAAAGAGAGTTAAGGAAAGCTCTAAGAAAAACAAAAGGTAATAATGTGAAGTTAATTTTTTTTTCAAATTTAGCATACATGAAATTTCTCATAATTCAATGTGGAAATTTTTTAAAGGGTGTGAATTACGAAAAAATTGAAGAATAGCTAGGAATTTTAACATAAATATTATGTTAGGTGTTGATTATAAACAATCGGGGGAAATTGCTGAAATGAGCAAGAAAGGCATGGAGGTGATCCACAGGTAGCTCTAAGTCCTACGTGGTGAGTTAGATTTACTTTTAGTAATCGAGATAAATATGAAATATAAAGTAGTGATATTTAAATTAATTATTAAACTATGATTGGATGATATATGAAAGTTGGTGGATGGATATGATAGAAAAAATAGACATGTTAAAGATTTATTATGTGAGTAGAAATATTATTGAAATAATGATTGATAATTTGATAGGAAATAGGAGGAGATAATTTAATGAATATGATAAAAAATAATAAATTTGAGAAAGAGCTAGAAAAGTTGGATTGAGTGCTTGAATGTATGTTTGATTTCATATTATTGCTCATATGCATGAAATAAAAGACCAAGAAAGTAGCCAGTCTAAATGAAATAAGAGAACCGTGGCAACTAGTATAGCTAAAAATAAAAGAATCGGGAAGGCAGCCAGTCTGAATGAAAATATAAGAATTGGGAAGGCAGCCAGTCTAAGCTAAAACATGTTGACATGTGGGAAGACGTTCCCAAATGCTAATATGAAATGATCTAATAATTTAAATTTGTGCATTGCATTTGTTTTAAATATTGATTGTTATTGCTAAAGTCCAAGGAGAAATAAGCGGATCAAACTACTCAAAGTTTAAAGAATAGGTTCAAGGAGAATGACAATGAGTCAAACTGCTCGAAGTTTGGCAAATAAGTCCTGGGAGAATGAACTCGATCCAAACTACTCAGAGTTTAGAGAATAGGTCTGAGGAGAATGATAGTGAGTCAAACTACTCGATGTTTGGCGAATAAGTTTATGAGGATGAAGTGGATCAAACTACTCACAATTTGGAGAATATGTTCGAGAAAATGACATTTAGTCAACATACTTAGAGTTTGGCGAATTGGTCTGAGAAGAAAGAGATTTCTGTCAAACTATTGAAAATTTCTGGAACAAGTCCGAGTAGAATGACCTTGAGTCAAACTGCTCAGATTTTGACGAATAAATCTGAAGAGAATGAAGTGGATCAAACTACTCGGAGTTTGGAAAATAAGCCCGGGTAAAATGACATTGAGCCAAATTGCTTGAAGTTTGGCGAATAAGTCCAAGGAGAATGAAGTGGATGAAACTACTCGGAGTTTAGAGAATAGGTCCAAGGAGAATGATATTGAGTCAAATTTCTCAGAGTTTTGGGGGTAAAGTCCGAGGAGAATGATATTGAGTCAAATCGCATGGAGTTTGGGGAGTAAGTCTGAGAAGAATGATGTGGCTTAAACTACTCAGTGTTTGGCTCAAACCGCTCGGACTTTGGTGATAAGTCCGAGGAGAATGAAGTGGATAAAACTACTTGGAGTTTAGAGATTAGGTTAGAGAGGAATGACATTGAGTAAAATTGCTCCGAGTTTGGAAAATAAACTCGAGGAAAAAGAAGTGGATTAAACTACTCGAAGTTTGGAGAATAGGTCTGAGAAAAATGACATTAACTCAAACTTCTCAGAGTTTAGCAAATAAATCCGAGGAGAATGAAGTGGATCAAACTATTCAGAGTCTGGAGAAAATGTTTGAGGAAAATGACATTGAGTCAAATCGCTCGAAGTTTGGTAATTAAGTCTAAGGATAATTAAATGGATCAAGCTACTCGAAGTTTATAGAATTGGTCCAATAAGAATGACATTGATTCAAACAGCTCAGAGTTTGGCGAATAGGTCCAAGGAGAATGACATGGATAAAACTACTCGAAGTTTGGAGAATAAGTCCAAGGAGAATGACATAAAGTCAACCTGCTTGGAGTTTGGCGAATAAATCCAAGGAGAATACTGTGAATCTAACTACTTGGAGAATAACATTGAGTCAAATTGTTTGGAGTTTGGCGATTAAGTCCGAGGAGAATGATGTGGGTTAAACTACTTGGAGTTTGGCAAATAGGTCCGGGGAGAAAGACATTGAGTGAAACAGCTTGGGGATAAAACTACTTAAAGTTTGGAGAATATATCCGAGGAGAATGATAGTTAGTCAATATTTTCGGAGTTTGGCGAATTGGTCCAAAGAGATTGAGATCGTGTCAAACTGCTCGAAATTTCTTGAATAGGTCTGAGGAGAATGACATTAAGACAAACTGCTTAGTGTTTGGCAAATAAGTCCGAGGAAAATGACGTTGAGTCAAACTGCTCGGACTTTGATGAATAATTTCGAGGAGAGTTTAGTGGATCAAACTACTTAGAGTTTGGAGAATAGGTCTGAGGAGAATGAAATTGAGTTAAACTATTCGACATTTGGCGAAGAGGTCCGAGAAGAATGACATTGAGTTAAACTGCTCAGAATTTGACGAATAAGTCCAACGAGAAAGACATTATTACAAACTGCTTGGAGTTTGACGAATAAGTCTGAGGAGAATGAAGTAGATCAAACTACTCAGAGTTTGGAGAATAGGTATGAGGAGAATGATATTGAGTCAAACTGCTTGAAGTCTGGAAAATAAGTCCGGGGAGAATAAACTAGATCAAACTACTCCGGAGTTTGGAGAATATATCCGAGGAGAATAACACCGAGTCAAACTGCTTGGAATTTGGTGAATAATTGAACAGAGGATGAAGTGGATCAAACTACTAGGAGTTTAAAGAATAAGTCCGAGAAAATGACATTTACTCAAACTACTCAGAGTTTGGCGAGTTGGTCCGAAGAGAATGAGATTTCTATCAAACTGCTTGGAATTTCTGTGATAGGTCCAAGAAGAATTATGTTCAATCAAACTACTTGGAGTTTGGCGAATAGATCCGAGGAGAATGAAGTGGATAAAACTTCTCAGAGTTTGGGAATAGGACCGAGGAGAATGACATTGAGTCAAACTGCTCGGAGTTTGGTGAATAAGTCATAGGAAAATGAAGTGGCTCAAAGTTCTCATGCTTTAGTTAATAGGTCCGAGGAGAAAGACATTCAATTAAACTGGTCGGAGTTTGGTGAGTAAATCCGAAGAGAACGAAGTGGTCCAAACTATATAGGGTTTGGAGAATAGGTTCGAGGAGAATGACATTGAGACAAACTGCTTAGAGTTTAGCGAATAAATCGAAGGAGAAAGTAGTAGATCAAACTACTATGATTTTGGAGAATAGGTCTAAAGAGAATGATATTGAGTCAAATCGCTATGAGTTTGGCGAATAAGTTCGAGGAGAATGTAGTGGATCGAGCTGCTCAGAGTTTGGAGAATAGGTTCAAGAAGAATAACTTTGATTTATATAGCTAGGAGTTTGGTGAATAGGTACAAGGAGAATGATGTGGATTAAACTACTCAGAGTTTGGAGAAAAGGTCTGAGAAGGATGACATTGGGTGAAACTGCTCAAAGATTGTCAAATAAATCTGAGGAGAATGAAGTGGATCAAACTACTTGGAGTTTGGAGAATAGGTCCGAGGAGACAAAAAGTAAGTTAAATTGCTCGAATGTTGGCGAATAGGTCCGAGGAGAATTACATGATTTAAAATACTTGGAGTTTGGAGAATAGGCCCGAAGAGAATAAAATTGAGTCAAACTACTCGTAGTATGGCGTATAAGTCCGATGAGCATGAAGTGTATCAAACTACTCGGAGTTTGGATATTAGGTCCGAGTAAAATGACATTGAGTAAAACTACTCAGAGTTTGGCAAATAAATTAAAGGAGAATAAACTGGATCAAACTACTCAAAGTCTGGAGAATATGTTCGAGGAGAATAACAATGAGTAGAATCACTTGGAGTTTGGCAAATAAGTCTAAGGAGAATGAAGTGGATCAAGCTATGTTTAGAGATTTGGTACGAGTAGGTTGACATTGAGTCAAACAACTTGGAGTTCGGTGAATTGTCCTGAGGAGAATGGCGTTGATCAAACTACTAGGAGTTTGGAAAATAGGTCCAAGAAGAATGACATTGAGTAAAACTGCTCTGAGTTTGGTGAATAAGTTCAGCGAGAATGATGTGGATCAAACTACTATGAGTTTGTAGAATAGGTCCGAGGAAAATGGAATTTAGTCAAACTGTTTGGAGTTTGGCGAATAAGTCTAAGGAGAATGATGTGGATCAAACTACTCGGCGCTTGGAGAATGGGTCCGAGGACAATGAAATTAAGTCAAACTGCTCGGTGTTTGGCGAATAGGTCCGAGAAGAGCGAAGTGGATCAAACTACTCAGACTTTGGAGAATAGGTCTAAGGACAATGACATTGATTCAAACTACTCAAAGTTTGGTGAATAGGTCTGAGGAGAATTGGATTGTGTCAAACCGCTCAAAGTTTGGCGAAGGAGAATGAAGTGGATCAAACTACTCAGAGTTTGGAGAAAAGGGCAAAGGAGAATGATAGTGAGTCAAACTGCTCGGAGTTTTGCAAATAAGTTCATAGAGGATGAAGTGGATCAAACTACCCAGAGTTTTCAGAATAGATCTGAGGAGAATAATATTTAGTCAAACTGCTCGGAGTTTGGCGAATAGGACCGAGGAGATTTAGATTAAGTTAAACTGCTTGAAATTTTTCGAAAATGTCCGAGGAGAATGACATTGACTCAAACTACTCGAAGTTTGGAGAATTGGTTCGAAGAGAATGACATTAAGTCAAACAGTTGGAAGTTTGGCGAATAGGTCAGAGGTGAATGATGTTGATTAAACTACTCAGAGTTAAGAGAATAAGTTCAAAGAGAATGATATTCAGTCAAACTGCTCAGAGTTTGGCAAATAAGATAGTGGAGAATGAAGTGTATCAAACTACTCGGAGCTTGGAGAATAGGTCCGAGGAGAATGAAGTGGATCAAACTACTCGGAGTTTGGAGAATAGGTTTGAGGAGAATGACATATTGTCAAACTACTCAAAATTTTACAAATAATTCCAAGTAGAATGACATTGAGTCAAACTGCTCGGAGTTTGGCAAATAAGTCCGAGAAGAATGAAGTTGATCAAACTATTTGAAGTTTGTAGAATAGTTTCTAGGATAATGACGTTAATTCAAACTGATCGGAGTTTGGCGAATAGGGCCAAGGAGAATGACATTGTGTCAACCTACTTGGAGTTTGGCGAATAAATCTGAGGGGATTGAAATGGATCAAACACCTTAGAGTTTGGAGGAGAGGTATGAAGAGAATGATATTGAGTTAAACTGGTCGAAGTTTTGCGATTAGGTCCGAGGAGAATGAGAGAGAGTCAAACTGCTCAGAATTTGGCGAATAGATTCGAGAAGAATAAAGTGGATCAAACTAATCAGACTTTGGAGAATAGGACCGAGGAGATTGACATTGAGTCAAACAGCTTAGAGTTTGGCGAATTAGACGGAGTAGAATGAAATGTATCAAACTAGTTGAGTTTAGAGAAAAGGTTTGAGGAGAATGACACTAAGTCAAACTACTCGGAGTTTGGGGAATAAATCTGAGGAGAACAATCTTGATCATACTACTCAGAATTTAGAGAATAGGTCCGAGAAGAATGACATTGAGTTAAATTTCTCAGAGTTTGGCGAATAGGTCCAAGGAGAATGACTATGTGTCAAACTGCTCAGAATTTGGTGAATAGGTCCTGATAAGTGCTTAAATAGTCATATTTAAGTTCCTTAATTTACACTTGTTAGACTCTTTACTTATCTATTTTAGTAGATTATACTTCATTTTTGTGTTTTATGTTTCACAGGACTTGGACAAAAAGATAACAAAATGGAGCTGTTAGAAATAAAGAGTGAAGTTCTGCCCTCCAGCAAGGTGCGCTTGAGTGCACCCCCTTATGATCGAGCGCACAAGCACACGAGCGCACTTGAAGAAGGCTCGAGCACACACATGCGATCAAGCGCATCCCACATACACTCGAGCGCAATTACTCCAGAGGCGGCAGAGTCAGAATTGGAAAGAAGTCTTTCGACTCCAAAATGGAATTAGGGTTTCAGGACACCATGAAGACCTTATAAATAGCCCTGTAAAACTCATAGCACAAACCTTTTGTTTGAGACTCGAAGTAGAGAGCTTAGGAGAAGAATTGACGACTCGTCTGCCGAATCTTCTTCCGTTTTAGTTTTCTATTTTTACTTAATTATGTTTAGCATGTTTACTTTACTTAGTATATGTAACTAAACACCTATAGGGCTAGATTGAAGCCTTAGTTATGCTTTACCACACATTTCTTCGTTGACTATCTTTGCTACAGCCTTGTTAGAATATTTAACTTGATTAATACCTGTTTATATATACATTCCTCATATGTATGTGCCTGATCAACGTATGCATGTGGTATGGATAGGTTAGTCGAATCAATTTGGATGACTGAGTCCTGGGTTTGACATTAGTAACAAGTGATATCCACACCAGATTCCCAGGTTAATCAACATGGGAAACCGGGAGCGGACCAAGCCCCAGTTCCCTTGTGGTTGCCGATCTCCACAGCCCTCATGCTCTCTTAAGGAACAACTCAGTATACACCCATGCTGAATCCCTTAAAGAGAGAAAAAAGTTAGAGTATACACCATGCCTAACCTGTTGCATAGGAAGATCAATAGCCTAAGGTGTGGACCAATCCCTTAGGTTGGAAACCATTAGATATTCATGATAAGACTAGAGCATTGAAACCTTAGTAAGTGGGGAAGTATAATTAGTGGTTGATATCATAGCCCTATGTTCTCATTATTGTTATTCACTCACTATCAACTGTTATTTCTCTTTTAACTTAAAGAAATTAATTCTAGATAGAAATTCACCAATCCTTGTGGAAATGATCTCGCACTTGCACACTATGCTACCACAGACCTTGTGCACTAGCAAGTAAAACAAGTACGATTATTTACTTATTGATTTAGGTAGATAAATGTTCAACAAGTTTTTGGCACCGTTGCCGGGGATTGCACTAAATTTCTTTTAGAAATAATTTCTCATTTAGTTACCATTATTTCTTTTTTTATTCTGTTTTTATCTTATATTTTTTTCATTTTACTAAAAACACTAATTAATTCCTTTTTCTCTGTTTCAGGCACTCCAGGAAGTCCTCTGTACCACTTGCGATCGAGCACACTCCCTTATGCAATCAAGTGCAATTAAGGTAGAGAGTCATCCGAGCAGTAGTATTTTGACTGCTGCACTCACATATCATCCACTGATTCATGCACGGACAACGGTCTAAGAATGCAGCATTCCTTCCCTTTGATCCTGAGCTTGAGAGGTCTATCCAACAAAGGTTTAGGGATAACTTGGAAGAGGTAGGAGAAGGAAGTGAGGAAGAGACACCACCAATGGCAGAAGAGATAGCTGAACAACAACCACCTGAGCGGAGGCCGATGAAACAATCCTTCATCCCACAAAACCTCGAACAACCATCATGCATTGTGTATCAACCTTAGGCGGAAGGAAATTATTACATATCCCCGTAGATACTCAGTGCACTAACTCATTTTAGAGGTACACCTAGTGAGGATCCACATTTACACCTTCGAGAATTCTTCGACCTCTGCAAATTCCAGCACATCTGAGGCTTAGACCAAGAAGGAATAAGGTTAATTCTTTTCCTTTTTTCCTTAAAAAATAATGCTAAGTTATGGTATAATTCTTTGCCTGTAGTTTCCATCCACATTTGGGAGGAGTTGGCGAGCAAATTTCTAAAGAAGTTCTTCCCAACCTAGAAGATAAGGAAAATGAGGAAAGAAATACAATCCTTCCAACAAAAGGATGGAGATCTGTTCTTCGAGGCCTGGGGACACTTCAACGAGCTACTACTCAAGTGCCCACACCATAACCCAGCCCAAGACGAACTGGTATAAGCCTTTTATGAAGGTTTAAGTGATTCTAACAAAAACATTGTTGATTCAGGTTGTGGAGGAGTGCTGATGGAGAAAAGCAGCGAAGAGGCAATGGAACTTTTCGAAACCCTGAGCGAACACACGCAGCAGTTCTCCTCTCGAGGTAGACACATAACCAAAAGTAAGGGTATGTATGAGGTAAGCATGAACGGAGGATCATCTCCTCAAATAGCCACCATGGAAAGGAAAATTGACCTATTAGTAAAAGCCATGGTCGCTCAGAACACCTCAGCTAACCCATCAGCCGCACCACTACAGGTATGTGCCATTTGCTCACAGTTTGATCATGATACTAATAATTGTCCTTTATATTCATCTGCAGATCATGAGCAAGCCAACTTTATGGGTCCAAACAATTATCTACCAAAGAACAACCCCTATGCCAACACATACAACCCTGGATGGCGGAATCACCCAAACTTCTCGTGGAACAACAACCAAAATAGTCAAGGGTAGCAAAGAAATTTCCAACCAGCAGCCTAAACTGCTCCTGAACCCAAGAAGAATGACCTTGAAATTCTAGTAAGGCAACTAGCAATTCAACAGCAACAAATCATTACTTCACAAGACCAGTTCATGATAGAAGAAAGACAATTCCGGATCAAACTAAGGCAAACCACAGCAAAACATGAACAAGCCATCCAAAGGTTAGAAGTACAAATGGGACAATTGGCTGAGGAGATGAGCAGCAAAAAGCAAAGGGGGATTTCAGCTCAACACCTTGGGGGACATCAACAACTTAAAGCTATCACGACCCTCAAAAAGGGTAAAGTAATAGGGACCGATGAATCTACAACAGCATCAAAGGTAAGGGAGACGGAGAAGGTGAATGCACCACCCTTCCCGTAGAGGTTAGTAAAACAAAAGAAAGAAAATAAATTACTTAATATTTTTGAAACCTTACGAAAAGTTGAAATAAACATTCCTTTGTTAGATGCAATTCAACAGATCCCAGCTTATTCTAAATTTCTAAAGGAATGTTGCACTCATAAAAGAAAGTTTCAAAAACATGAAACTGTAGCTTTAACTGAAGAAGTGAGTGCTGTGCTATTAAGAAAACTCCCACCTAAACCAAAATATTCGGGTAGTTTTACTATTCCCTATAGGATCGGTGATCAGTTATTTGAGCGAGCATTACTAGATTTGGGGGTGGGTGTGAATTTGCTACCATATATAGTATTTGAAACCCTAGGATTGGGGGAGCTACAACCTACTTCCATTACCTTACAATTGGCAGATAGAAGTATAAAAAGACCTAGGGGTATTCTTGAGGATGTTTTGGTAAAAGTAGGAGAATTCATTCTACCCACAGATTTCATTTTGTTAGATATGGAAGAATGCCCTATGCCATTACCCTTGTCTATCATTTTAGGAAGACCCTTCATGAGAACGGCTGATACAAAAATTTGTGTGAAAAAGGGTACAGTAAGTATGAAGGTAAATGGGGAGAAAATAGAATTCAAAATATTTAATGCATTAAGATTACCTCAAGATGGTATGGACTGCTTTAATATATGTATGATACATAATTTTGTTGAGCAAGTTTTTCAGATCCAGCATGTTGATCCCTTGGAGGCTACTCTTACTCATAGCCTTACAACTGTGGATATTGAGCAAGAACCGAAAGATATCACTAATCGCGTCATGAAAACTATGCACCTTCTTGAGGCTTCCCCAAAGCATTCAAGTAAGTATGCTCCCCCATTTGAAACTCTCATGCCCACTAATACCACTCTTTTTCCTTCTATTTTTCAGGCACCAATTTTGGAATTAAAGTAGCTGCCAGAACATCTAACTTATGCCTATTTGGGAGAGAAGAAAACATTACCGGTAATTATGGTTGCTAATTTGAGTATTGGAGAAGAAAACAAATTATTAAGAGTTTTAAGGGAGCATAGATCCGCCATTGGATGGACCATTGCTGACATTAAGGGAGTAAGTCCGTCCAAATGCATGCATAATATATACCTTGAGGATGAAGCAAGGCCCACGCGAGACACTCAAAAAAGACTTAACCCGCACATGAAAGAGGTAGTAAAGGCCGAGATATTGAAACTCTTAGATGTTGGCATCATCTACCCTATTTCTGACAGTAAGTGGGTAAGCCCGGTTGGAGAGTATGCATTGACAATTGAAAACTAAACAAGGTTACTCGAAAAGATCACTTCCCTTTGCCATTTATTGATAAAATGTTAGAAAGACTAGCTGGCCACAGTTACTATTGTTTCTTAGATGGGTACAGTGGATACAACCAGATTGCCATAGCACCCGAAGATCAAGAAAAGACTACTTTCACTTGCCCTTTCGGTACATTCGCTTATCAGAGGATGCCATTTGGATTATGCAACGCACCAGCCACTTTTCAAAGATGCATGATGAGCATATTTTCTGATATGGTGGAGAAATACATTGAGGTATTCATGGATGACTTCAGTGTCTTTGGGTCTAATTTTGATGAATGCCTAAATCATATAGAGAGCATTCTAAAGATATGTGAAGAAAGTAACTTGGTGCTAAATTGGGAGAAATGTCACTTTATGGTTCAACAAGGCATTGTGTTGGGTCACTCCATCTCCAACAGAGGTATTGAGGTAGACAAGGCCAAAATCGACATTATTTCAAAGCTACCTCCCCTCTCACAGCCAAGGGTGTCAGAAGTTTTCTCGGACATGCCGGCTTTTATAGAAGATTCATCAAGGATTTGTCCAAGATTTCAAGACCTCTGTGTGCATTGTTAGCTAAAGATACCAAATTCGAGTGGATGGATAACTGTATGACAGCTTTCAACACACTGAAGGATGTTCTAACCTCTGCCTCAATAATGATGGCACCAGATTGGACTCTACCATTCGAACTGATGTGTGATGCTACTGATTTCGCCTTGGGAGTTGTCCTTGGTCAAAGAATCAATAAGGTACCTCATGCTATTTACTATGCTTCTAGAACTTTAAACGATGCTAAGCTTAACTACTCTACTACTGAGAAAGAACTGTTAGCTGTTATTTTTGCTTTAGAGAATTTTAGATCATATCTGATTGGTTCTAAAGTTATTGTTTATACTAACCATGCTGCTTTGAGATATCTATTTTCTAAAAAAGATGCAAAGCTTAGGTTGAGCAAATGGGTGCTCCTATTGCAAGAATTCGATTTGGGAATCAAAGACAAGAAGGGCAGTGAGAATGTGCTTGCAAATCACTTATCAAGACTACCCTATGAGAACGATACAAATGAATTGCCTTTAAATGAAAACTTCTCTGATGAGAAATTATTCGCACTAGAGGTAAAACTCCCATGGTATGCTGATATTGTCAATTATCTAACTGCTAAAGTTTTTCCCTCAGGTATGACTGATGAGTGCCAAATATTGCATATTTTGGCCCCTAAATTTATATTTGTTAGCTTAGGAATTTGTTTGAGTTGTTTTTCATTATTTTACAAGTTTACAAGCTTGGAAAGGAGTTTCACTAAATTGCCAGAATTGCTCGTATAGATCAGCCATTTTTGAAGATTAAACTATATTGATTCAGGAAAAACCAGAAGATGAGCCATATATGCTTGGAAAGATCCAAATGTCTAGTTTCTGAGGAATTTTACGGATCAATAAAATGATTTTTCTAGAGAAAGTTATGGCAGTTTTAGTAGACAAATGTCAGGCTGTGCATGATTTCAGCGTGACAGATAAGCCATTTTTGAGGATTAAACTATATTGATTCAGAAAGAACCAGGAGATGAGCCATATATTCTTGGAAAGATCCCGATGTCTATTTTCTGGGAAATTTTACAGATCAATAAAATAGTTTTTCTAGAGAAAGGTATGGCAGTTTTAGTAGACAAAGGTCAAAGAGCAAAAGCTGGAATTTGCAGTAACCCAGGATTGGAAGCATATTGCACTTGTGATGTTTCCCTAAATAAGCCCCTCTTCATTTCATCTTTAGTAAGCAATCCAAGTGCCATTTTGATTCAATTTGAAGGACTTCTACTAGCATTCTGGTGGATCTCCGAAGGCTTTGCTATCACGAGGGGAAGCGTCGCCAAACAGCGAGTGGAATTTCTCCCATGTATAGTCAGTTTTAATTTACTGCTTTTTTTAGTTTAATGTTTAGCACTATTATTGTGAACTTTAGTTTCATGATTATGAGTGGCTAAAATCTTTAGCTAAGGTTGAAGATGAAGCCTCGCCGTTGTTTGGCATAATATTTTCAGATTTGTTTATACAATTCTGATGTTTTTTAGTATAAATGTTCTGTTCAATTATTTGAGTAAAATCTTATGATTGATTGAGTTTAAATTGTTCTGTTGGATATTTCGTGTGTTTCATCTGATAGATACATCGAATCATTTTTGATTAAATTGGATATCCTTTGTGATTTGTTAAAAGCGGATACATTGGATTGTTTTGGTTTAATTGGGATATTTGTTGTGATTTATTTAAAGTTGGATTCATGGAATGTTTTGATAGATTATTTTTATATAGAACATGAAGATATATGTTTTACTTTGGTGGGGTAGATTCAGAAACCTTAGTGTTTTTATCATTAGTCGTTAAATCAATTTAGTTTAATTTATATTTGTTTTGCAAAAGATACTTCAAAACTTGGAACTAGGTTAAAATAGCCTTAGTGTAGATAAAAATATTTTCACAACGCTATTCTCTGAGGATTCGACCTCGCACTTGCACAACACTATATTGCAAACGACTCGTGCGCTTGCGAGTAATTTAAAACTCACAATAAGTTTTTGGTGCCGTTGCCGGGGAATTGTTTTGTTTGTGAGATTTTTGTCTGAATTGATTTTATTTTTCTACTAGTTTAGTTAGCATTTTTCTTTTATTTTATTTTATTTTAATTTTTATTTTAATTTTAATTTTTAATTTATAATTTAATTTTATTATTATTTTTTTTTGTTTCTACTAGTTAGTTTATTTTATTGCTTTTTTGTGGTGTATGCTTCGTCGAAGATCCCTGAATTTAGAATTGACACCTTTAGATCCCAACTTAGAAAGAACTCTTAGGAGACAGAAAATAGCACTAGTTGAAAGAGAGACAATTGAGATTGGAGAAAATTTTAGGAATGCAAATCATCCGGAGCATGTAGAGTAACCTAGAGCTTGGAACGTGGACTCCACTACATCCCTTAGGGATTTGTTCACACCCGTTGCGACTAATTCATATTCTTGCATAGTGTTGCCACCTACCAATGCCACCCATTTTGACTTAAAGCCACATGTCATCCAACTCCTACCCTCATTTCATGGCTTAGAAAATCCTTATAGTCATGTAAAGAAGTTCAAAGACATTTGTGCCACATTCAAGTTTCAGAACTTCTCTGAGGAGTCAGTCCATCTTCGAATTTTCCCTTTTTCTCTTCACAATAAAGCTAGGGCATGGTTGGATTCCAACACCTCGGGTTTATTACATCTCGGGAAAATTTGCTTAGCAAATTTTATCATAAGTTTTTCCCAATGTCTAGAGTGAATGAGTGCCGAAAGGAGATTAGTTCTTTCACTTAGGATGAGGATGAAAAGTTTTCTGAGAGCTAGGAGCGCTTCAAGGAGTTACTGATCAGATGCCCTCCACATGGATATGAAAAATGGAGACTCGTTCAGTTCTTTTACCAAGGGTTGACTCAACCCAACCGTAGCATGATCGAGTCTATGAATGGGGGGGCATTCTTGAGTCTGACGGGGGAGGAAGCATACAAGGCGTTGGATAAGTTGTCCGACAACTCGCAGCAGTGGGATTTCTCAAGCTGTCGAGATAAGTCCATTCGTGCTCCTAAGAAAGGAGGCATCTATGACGTCAGGGAAGACGCTGACTTAAGGATAAAGTTAGATGCTCTCACTAAGAAGATTGACGCTCTTGCTGTGGGCCAATCCCTCAATGCTGCCAACACATTCAATGTTGATAACTGTTCCATCTGTGCTAGTCCCATGCATCTAGCACAAAATTATCCATCAATGCCGGTTTTTGCCGAGTATCCTATGGAACAAGTGAATGCTTTCAATGACTGTCGGAGGCAGTCAAATGGATCTTACTTCGAGACGTACAATCTAGGGTGGCGGAACCACCCTAATTTTTCATGGAAGCAGAGCTAACCAATGAATCAGGGAGGAGCCCCGCATCATGCTCAAAATCAACACCCTCCCGAATTTGCCCCACAAATTCCTAGTCATGGTCGCTCTGCCCATCCAGCACCATCACCTGCTTACCAAGCTCCCACTCAAACGCCAGCGCCAGTTTCACAGTCACTAGAGGACACCCTTAAAGAGTTCATGAAGATGACTAGCCAATCCATGAGCGAAGTAAGGAGTGCAACAATGGTAAATACCCAAGCAATTTCAAATCTAGAGAGTTTTAAATAGATCAAATTGCAAGTCACTTGGGTGAGAGAGAGAAGGGAAAGTTCCCCAGTTAGTCCGTGCCCAACCCGAAAGGACAGTTTATAGTTGGAAATTCATCCACTCCTATGCATGAGGATGAACAAGTGCAGTCGATTGTCACATTGAGGTCTGGGAGACAAGTGGACAATCGAGTGGAAGAGAACCCTGCTATGTAGCAAGGGCAAGGAAGTGGCGACAAGGAGAAGAGAGATGCTGAGCTATCTACAGCCACACCTACTGTGAAGGACCCTCCTAGGTCGCTTGTACCTAAAGCGCCTTACCCTGAGAGATTACAGGAGCCCAAGAAAGGAGGGAAGTATGAGGAAATTCTGGAGGTATTCAAGCAGGTCCAAATCAATATCCCATTTTTGGATGCAATCCATCAAGTGCCGTCATATGCCAAGTTTTTAAAGGACTTGATCACTATCAAGAGGAGGACGAATGTCCTAAAGAAGGCATTTTTGACCGAGCAGGTTAGCTCAATCTTTTAGTGCAAGCTACCCATCAAGTATAAGGACCCAGGGTGTCCTACCATCTCTTGCACGATAGGAGTCAGCCAGATTGAGAGGGCTCTCTTGGATCTAGGAGCAAGTGTGAACCTTCTACCTTACTCAGTCTATCTACAGTTAGGGTTAGAAGAACTGAAGCCCATAAACACGACACTTCAATTGGCTGATAGATCAGTGAAAATACCACGGGAAATAGTTGAGGACGTCTTGATAAAAGTGGATAAATTCTATTTCCCAGTGGATTTTATTGTGCTTAACACAGAGCCGGTTCAGAATATAGGGATTCAGATACCGGTTATTCTAGGGCGACCATTCTTAGCCATGGCTAACGCCCTGATCAATTGTAGGACAGGGGTGATGAAGATTTCCTTCGGAAATATAACAATGGAGTTGAATATCTTTGATATCACTAGGCAACCACTGGAATATGATGAAGTGTGAAATGTATGCTTGATAAAGGAGATTCTTGAGGAGATTGTGAATGAATCAAGCATTGAGGACCCCCTGGAGGCATGCTTTGCTCAATTTGGAGAGGATTTGGATTTAGATAAGTTACTCGAGCAAGCTAGTGCCATTTTGGAGTCTCCTCCTCGGGAGAGCAATGAGATGGAGGAGACTACAGCACCTGAACCCCACAAGAAGGAACTTAAGTTTCTAGGTCCAGTCGATTGTTTGCCTGTGATTATAGCTTCAGATTTGGGTGAGGCTCAAGAGGAGAAATTATTAGATGCTTTAAGAGAGCACAAGGAAGCTATCGGCTGGACTATTGAGGATATCAGGGGAATCAGCCCCTCGTTGGTAATGCACAAGATACATTTGGAGGAGAATGCCAAGCCATCGAGAGAGCCACAGAGAAGGCTCAACCCAGCTATGCAAGAGGTTGTGAGGATTGAAGTGATAAAGTTGTTGGATGTAGGGATCATTTATCCAATCTTTGATAGCAAGTGGGTGAGCCCGATTCATGTCGTGCCCAAGCGGGTTGGATTGACGGTAGTGAAGAATAATGATGAGTAGTTGGTGCCAACTCGTGTTCAGTCAGGATGGAGAGTGTGTATAGACTACCGTAAGTTGAATGCTGCCACAAGAAAGGATCACTTTTCACTCCCATTTATTGATCAAATGGTGGAGCGCTTGGCTGGGCATGATTACTATTGCTTCTTAGATGGTTATTCTGGATATAACCAGGTCCCTGTGGACCCCGAAGATCAGGAGAAGACAACGTTTACCTGTCCTTTTGGGATGTTCGCTTACCGTCGCATGCCCTTTGGATTATGCAATGCACCTACTACTTTTCAGCGGTGCATGGTCAACATATTCTCTGACATGGTAGAGCGTTCCTTAGAGATTTTAATGGATGACTTCTCCGTCTTTGGTTCATCATTTAAGGAGTGTCTGCACTGTCTCACTTTGGTTTTAGTGCGGTGCAAGGAGAAGAACCTGGTGCTTAATTGGGAGAAATGTCATTTTATGGTCAAGCAAGGTATTGTACTAGGGCATATCATATCCCATCAGGGGATTGAGGTCGACAAAGCGAAGGTGGACCTGATTTCCAACCTTCCACCCCCACGTACGGTGAAGGAGGTTCGTTCTTTTCTAGGCCATGCAGGATTCTATAGGCGATTTATCTAGGATTTCAACAAGACCACCCGGCCCTTGTGCAAGTTATTAATGAAGGATGCCCCATTTATATTTGGTGAAGACTGTAAGAAAGCATTTGGGGATCTAAAGAAGATTCTGACATCCACACCCATTATTCAGCCACCCAACTGGGGTGTGCCTTTTGAGATTATGTGTGACGCATCAGACTATGCTGTTGGAGTTGTTTTGGGGCAATATATCGACAAAATTCCCCATATTATCTATTATGCAAGTTGATCTCTAAACGACGCACAACTCAATTACTCTACCACTGAGAAGGAGTTGCTAGCAGTTGTTTTTGCATTAGACAAGTTCAGATCCTACTTGTTAGGATCTAAAGTCATTATCTACTCGGACCATGTAGCATTGAAGTATCTTTTCTCTAAAAAAGATGCTAAATCTCATCTTATCCGATGGATCTTGCTACTTCAAGAGTTCGACATAGAGATTCGGGATAAGAAAGGTTCCAAAAATATGGTGGCGGACCATTTGTCTAGATTGATTGTGGATTTCACTGAGGCCACCACTCCCATTTTGGAGACCTTTCCGGATGAGCAATTGATGCACATTGCTCACACTCTCACGCCGTGGTTTGCTGATATAGTTAACTATCTTATCACCGATCAAATGCCCTTGCATTGGGGGCGACAAGATAAATCAAAGTTTTTTGCCATGGTAAAACATTTTTTCTGGGATGATCTTTACCTATTCAAGTATTGTCCCGATCAGATCATCAAAAGGTGTATTCCTGAGCATGACCAATCTAATGTCATCGCCTTTTGTCATGATCATGCTTGTGGAGGCCATTTCAGTGCTAAAAAGACCGCTACGAAGATTTTGCAGTGTGGATTCTATTGGCCTACCCTGTTCCGAGACTCTCACACCTACTGTGTATCTTGTGAGCATTGCCAAAAGCTAGGGAGTCTTTTTAGGAGGAATATGATGCCCCTCAACCCTATCCTGATTGTTGATATTTTTGACTTGTGGGGTATTGATTTTATGGGACCGTTCCCAAACTCCTTTGGCTACCTGTACGTTCTGGTTGTTGTGGACTATCTGTCCAAATGGGTGGAGGTTGTTGAATGCAAGACCAATGACCACAAAGTTGTGGTCCAATTTTTGAAGGACACTATCTTTGCTCGTTTTGGTATACCTCGAGCAATCATAAGTGATGGAGGTAAGCACTTTTGCAACTGGATCTTTGAGCAGTTGATGAAGAAGTATATCATCACACACAAGGTTACCACCCCGTATCACCCACAGACGAGTGGACAAGTGGAAATTTCCAATCGCGAGATCAAGCACATTTTGTAGAAGACTGTGAACCCTAGTAGAAAGGATTGGTCTCTGCGATTGAATGATGCACTGTGGGCATATAGAACGGCCTGTAAGACGCTAATTGGCATGTCTCCCTATCGTATTGTGTACAGAAAGGCATGTCACCTTCCGGTAGAATTAGAGCATCGTGCATATTGGGCTATCAAGCAGCTGAACTTCAATCTTTCCAAGGCTGGCTCACAAAGGAAGCTCCAACTCAATGAATTAGAGGAGCTGCGGAACGATGCATATGATTGTGCACGGTCATATAAGGCATAAATGAAGAAGACTCATGACCAACACATTTTGAGACGAGCTTTTGAGCCGGGTCAAAAAGTTCTTCTTTACAACTCACGCCTGCATCTGTTTCCAGGAAAGCTCAAATCTCGATGGACAGGCCCATTTATTATTCGGTCAGTTTTTCCTCATGGGGCCATCGAGATTGAGGATCCAAAGAATGGTAACACTTTCAAGGTAAATGGGCAGAGGCTAAAACCATTCTTAGAGTTGAGCAGTCTAGACATTGAGACGATATTGTTGGAGGATCCTAGTTACTCTGATTGAGTGTCGTCTACTATGGAAAGTATGGCTGAAGACGTTAAACTTAACGCTCATGGGAGGCACCCCACAGCATATCTTTTCTATATGTTTATTATTTTACATATTTCTTGTTATTGTTTTCCTCTAGTGTTGTTTTTGTTTTTTAGTCTTTATTTTTCAGGTACAAAGCGTACTTCAGATCAAGTTTGGGGGTATGCGAGATAATTTAAGCCATACCAGTCCAGATAGTTCTCAATATCCCAGGTCAGCTCTTTCCATATTATTCACACATTGGGGTCAATGTGTAATTTAAGTTTGGGGGTATGGGAGACACATTACACATACTTTGTCATAATTTGTTGTTGTTTTTCTTCATTTAGAAAAAAAAGAAAAAGAAAGAAGGTAAATGCATACTAATGTTATTTTGAAATTTTGGTTGATCTAAACAATTTTTGTGATGTGATGTCATTGGTGAGCTTAAAATTTTGAACACATGATCTGGTGATAAAGTTTTAAAATTTAGTTACTTACTTTAGGCATTTGAGAATTCACATGTTTGATCTAATCTAACATGAGCACATTAGCAAAAATTGTGTAAGGTATGACATATGATTTTAATGTGTATGTTTTCTTGTCTTAACTGAAACTGGATGACTTGTTAGATAAAAAATTTGGCATAAAAAGTACCAAAAAAATATAAAAAAAAATTGATGATCATAAATAAACTTTCCATTGAGTAACTGGACCTCTTGCCTCAGTAAGCAATGAGTGTTCATGTCAAAAGGTGGGAATTTTGCCTGGTAGTATTAAGGCCAGATTAATTTCATAGCATTTTTTACTCGAGTTAGTAAGTCCTTAGGGGTGTTTTTACACCTAATGCCCTAAAACCATCTGGTTTGGGAGTCATTGACTCAACACTCGCTACATGGGTCAATTAGAAAGCTTAAGGGAACTAAACATAGCAGAGCCTTATTAAAAAAAAATAAAAATAAAAATAAAAACTATGCCATTTTCGTTCATTCTGATGGGAAATTTGGTGAATCTTGAGACATGGAGACCTTACACATTGGAGTTATTTGGAAGCTTCATTTTTATATGCTAATTTACTTTACACAGTGTCAGACTTGTGATGCCTTAACTTCCTTTTGTAAGTAATTAGATTTTAATATTTCTATTCATTGAGAAGATGGGTTTATCTTTTTAAGCTTGCTCATGAATGAATATCATGGTGATGTGTGCTCCTTAAATTTTTGGATACCATGAGTGATGAATTTATCTTTATGTTCATTATTTTTCACTTAGTCTTTTATTTTGTTTTGCTAAGGGACTAGCAAAATGTAAGTTTGGAGGTATTTGATGAGTGCCAAATATTGCATATTTTGACCCCTTAATTTACATTTTTTAGCTTAGGAATTTGTTACTTTGAGTTGTTTTTCGTTGTTTTACAGGTTTATAAGCTTGGAAAGGAGTTTCACTAAATTGCCAGAATTGTTCGTACAGATCAGCTATTTTTAAAGATTAAACTGTATTGATTTAGGAAGAACTGGGAGATGAGCCATATATTCTTGAAAAGATCTGTATGTCTAGTTTTTGGAGAATTTTACGGATCAATAAAATGATTTTTCTGGAGAAAGTAATGGCAGTTTTAGTAGATAAAGGTCAGGCTCTGCATGATTTCAGCATGACAGATTAGCCATTTTTTAGTATTAAACTGTATTAATTCAGAAAGAACCACTAGATGAGCCATATATTCTTGGAAAGATCCCGATGTCTATTTTCTGAATAATTTTACGGATCAATAAAATAATTTTTCTGGAGAAAGTTATGGCAGTTTTAGTAGATAAAGGTCAGGCTGTGCATGATTTCAGCGTGACAGATCAGCCATTTTTGAGGATTAAACTGTATTGATTCAGAAAGAACCAGGAGATGAGCCATATATGCTTGGAAAGATCCCAATGTCTTTTTTTTGAGGAATTTTACGGATCAGTAAAATGATTTTTTAGAGAAAGTTATGGTAGTTTTAGTAGACAAAGGTCAAAGAGCAAAAGCTGGAATTTGCAGTATCCCACATCGGATTGGAAGCATATTGCACTTGTGATGTTTCCCTATATAAGCCCCTCTTCATTTAATCTTTAGTAAGCAATCCAAGTGCCATTTTGGTGCAATTTGGAGGACTTCTACTAGCATTCTGGTGGATCTCTGAAGGCTTTGCTATCACGAGGGGAAGTACTGCCAAAAAACGAGTGGAATTTCTCTCATGTATAGTCAGTTTTAATTTACTGCTTTTTTTAGTTTAATGTTTAACACTGTTATTGTGAACTTTAGTTTCATGATTATGAGTGGCTAAAATCTTCAACTAAGATTGAAGATGAAGCCTCGCCATTGTTTGGCATAATATTTTCAGATTTGTTTATACAATTCTGATGTTTTTTAGTATAAATGTTCTGTTCAATTATTTGAGTAAAATCTTATGATTGATTGAGTTTAAATTGTTCTGTTGGATATTCTGTGTGTTTCATATGATGGATACATCGAATCATTTTTGATTAAATTGGATATCCTTTGTGATTTGTTAAAAGTTGATACATTGGATTGTTTTGGTTTAATTGGGATATTTGTTGTGATTTGTTTAAAGTTAGATTCATGGAATGTTTTGATAGATTATTTTTTTTATAGAACATGAAGATATATGCTTTACTTTCGTGGGGTAGATTTAGAAACCTTAGTGTTTTTATCATTAGTCTTTAAATCAATTTAGTTTAGTTTATATTTGTTTTGCAAAACACACTTCAAAACTTGGAACTAGGTTAAAATAGGCTTAGTTTAGATAAAAATATTTTCACAACGCTATTCTCTATGGATTCGACCTCGCACTTACACAACACTATATTGCAAACGACTCGTGCACTTGCGAGTAATTTAAAACTCACAACAATGACAACACAAGGAAAGAAGCGATTAATGTCTATATCTTGACACTACCATTGGGATGATCCTTACCTTTTCAAATTCTGTCCCGATCAGATCATACGACGGTGGGTCTTGGAAGAGGAGCATTTGAGCTTATTACAACACTGCCACCAGTTTGCTTGTGGAGGACATTTTGGAGCCAAGAAAACAGCACTTAAGGTACTACAATCCGGATTTTATTGGCCTAATCTATTTAAAGACGCCTTCACATTCTACAGCTCATGTGATAGATGCCAACGGATAGGTAACATCTCATCCCGAAATCAAATGCCCCTACAAAATATCCACATAGTAGAACTTTTTGATGTATGGGGCATTGATTTCATGGGTCCTTTCCCTAATTCTTTTGGTAATTTATATATTCTTATGGGAGTGGATTACGTGTCTAAATGGGTCGAGGCAGTCCCCTCAAAGACTAATGATCACAAAGTGGTGTTAAAGTTTCTACAGGATAACATTTTTACCTGGTTCGGAACACCAAGAGCAATCATCAGTGACGGAGGCAGCCACTTCCATCATCATTCTTTTGCTGCACTCATCAGAAAATACAGCATAACCCATAAAGTTGGCACGCCATACCACCCTCAGACTAGTGGTCAAGTGGAGATAAGTAACCGAGAAATCAAAGGCATCTTGGAGAGAACAGTAAACCTTACTCGGAAGGACTGGTCCTTACGACTCAACGATGCTCTGTGGGCATACCAGACAGCTTATAAGACACCAATTGGGATGTCCCCATACCACCTAGTCTTTGGAAAAGCATGCCATCTACTCGTAGAGCTTGAACATTGAGCATATTGGTAATTAAACAATTTAACTTCGACATGAAACAAGCGGGTGAGAAAAGAAGGCTACACTTAAATGAGCCAGAATAGTTGAGGTATGATACATATGAGAATGCCAAGCTTTACAAGGAAAGGGCCAAGGCCTATTATGACAAACAATTAGTACGAAAAGAGTTTCACGTAGGACAAAGGGTACTACTTTACAATTCAAGATTGAGGCTATTCCCTGGCAAATTAAAATCCTGATGGGCAGGTCCACATGTGGTCACCAAGGTCTTCCCTCATGGAGCTTTGGAAATTCATGACTCACACAAAAATCAAACTTTTACAGTCAATGGACACTGTGTCAAACCTTACCTCGATCTCACATTACCTCCTCGGGACGAGGACCTGACACTTCAAACTGTGCATTACATAGCTGATCCACAGGAACCTGACCCACCTCAATTTCCAGTTTTTGTCACACAAAATGTCAACACTTGAGGAAGTGCGATCGAGCGCAATAATTCTTGCGATCGAGCGCATTTACACCAGAACCTACCTCCTGCACCTGGTACCTCCTCGACTGCACCCACTGATGATCAGTAGTGATGAGATACCCGTTTGGCTGAAGACGTTAAACTTCGCGTTCATGGGAGGCACCCCAGACATATCCTTTTTATTTAGTACTTTTCTTTTAATTATAGTCATATTTACATATCTATTATTTATATTTTGTTTTCTGGAACAACATTTGTTTTCCTTTGTCAGGTACTTAATGTGTTCATCCAGTTCAAGTTTGGGGGTGTGTACAAGCAAACAAGCTGCCTAGTTCTGCATCTCCCAGGTCAGATCTTTCCATGCCACACACATTGGGGACAATGTGCATTTTAAGTTTGGGGGTAGTGGGAGATGCTAGATACTATCACACACGCACTTAAAACACATGCACACACTAAATCCTAGTTTTTTTAGAAGATAAATGCATGTTCTTTTGATAAGCAAAAATTTTGGTTGATTTAAAAATTTGATAACACTTCATTAGTAAACTTAAAAGCGAGAACACATAGTCTTGCAATGGGAATTTTACAAAGTTTAGTTACCTACCTCAAGGCACCTAAGAACTCACGAGTTTGATCCAAATTTGCACAAGCACATTTAGCACACATTTGTGTGGGGTATGACATACAATTTTTTTTTGTCTATGTTTCCATAACCTAACGGTAATCGGATAACTTGTTGAAAAGAACCCTTTGGCATAAGAAAAACAAGGAAAACTGTCCATCATGCAAAAAGTGATTAAAAAGCTTCTAATGATCATTAAAAACTTACAACTGAGTAACTGGGCCTCTTGCCTCAGTAAGCATTGAGTGTTCACGTCAAAAGGTGGGAAGTAAGCCTTTAATGACCATAATCACAAATTTCCACTGAGTAACTGGGCCTCTTGCCTCAGTAAGCATTGAGTGTTCACGTCAAAAGGTGGGAATTTTATTAAGAAGTATAAAAACCTGTTAGTTCCCTACGAGTTAGTAAGTCCTTAGGGGTGTCTTTACACCTAATGCCCTAAAACCATCTAGTTTGGGAGTCATTGGCCAAACACTCGCTACAAGGGTTAAATAGAAAGCTCAATGGAACTCAACATGGCAAAAATCACATGATAAAAAGAAAAAGAAAGAATAAGCAAGTATTATGCCATTTTGTTCTCTCTGATAAGAAATTCGATAAACGTTTGGGCACCGAAACACTATACACTAAAATTATATGGAAGCCCCATCTTATATGTGCTAAATCATCACACACAAATCAAACTTGTAATGCCTTAGGCCAGCCTTAGGTGAGTAGTATGAGCTTTTGAAAATCCTTTTACAATTCAAAATATATTTTTATTTTAAGCTTACTCATGAACGGTTATCATCGTTTTATGCACAACCTAAATTTCTGAATATCATGGAAATGAATTTATCTTTAAAACTTTGTTCTAACTTAGTCTTTAGTCTTGTATTACTAAGGGACTAGCAATATGTAAGTTTGGGGGTGTGATAAGTGCTTAAATAGTCATATTTAAGCCCCTTAATTTACACTTGTTAGACTCTTTACTTATCTATTTTAGTAGATTATACTTCATTTTTGTGTTTTGTGTGTTTTTCACAGGACTTGGACAAAAAGATAACAAAATGGATCTATTAGAAGCAAAGAGTGAAGTTCTGCCCTCCAGCAAGGTGCACTCGAGCGCACCCCCCCTTATGATCGAGCGCACAAGCACACAAGCGCACTTGAAGAAGGCTCGAGCGCACACATGCAATCGAGCGCATCCCGCATACACTCGAGTGCAATTACTCCAGAGGCGACAGAGCCAGAATTGGAAAGAAGTCTTCTGACTCCAAAATAGAATTAGAGTTTCAGGACACCATGAAAACCCTATAAATAGCCCTGTAAAACACATAACACAAACCTTTTGTTTGAGACTCGAAGTAGAAAGCTTAGGAGAAGAATTGATGACTCGTCTCCCGAGTCTTCTTCCGTTTTAGTTTTCTGTTTTTACTTAATTATGTTTAGCATGTTTACTTTACTTAGTATGTGTAACTAAACACCTATAGGGCTTGATTGAAGCCCTAGTTATGCTTTACCACAGATTTATTCATTGACTATCTTTGCTACAACCTTGTTAGAATATTTAACTTGATTAATACCTGTTTATATTTACATTCCTCATATGTATGTGCCTGATCAACGTATGCATGTGGTATGGATAGGTTAGTCGAATCAATTTGGATGACCGAGTCCTAGGTTCGACATTAGTAACAAGGGATATCCACATCGGATTCCTAGGTTAATCAACATGGGAAACCGGGAGCGGACCAAGCCCTAGGTCCCGTGTGCTTGCCGATCTCCACAGCCTTCATGCTCTTTTAAGGAACAACTCAGTATACACCCATGCTGAATCCCTTAAAGAGAGAAAAAAGTTAGAGTATACACCATGCCTAACTCGTTGCATAGGGAGATCAATAGCCTAAGGTGTGGACCAAGCCCTTAGGTTGACAACCATTAGATATTCATGATAAGGCTAGAGCATTGAAACCTTAGTAAGTGGGGAAGTATAATTAGTGGTGGATATCATAGCCCTATGTTCTCATTATTGTTATTAACTCACTATCAACTATTATTTCTCTTTTAACTTAAAGAAATTAATTCTAGATAGAAATTCACCAATCCCTATGGAAATGATCTCGCACTTGCACGCTATGCTACCACAGACCTTGTGCACTTGCAAGTAAAACAAGTACGATTATTTACTTATTTATTTAGGTAGATAAACGTTCAACAGGTCCGAGGAGAATAACTTTGAGTCAAACTAATCAGAATTTGGCGAATAAGTCTAAGGATAATGAATGATCAAACTACTCAGAATTTGGCGAATAGGTCTGAGGAGAATGATAGTGAGTCAAATTGCTTGGAGTTTGACAAATAAGTCTGAGGAGAACGAATTTGTGTCAAATTGCTTGAAATATGAGAATAAGTCCGAGGAAAATAACTTTGAGTCGAAATACTTAAAATTTGGCAAATAAGTCTGAGGAGAATGAAGTGTATTAAACTAATCGCAGTTTGGATAATAGGTCTGAGGAGAATGACATTGAACTAAAGCTCTCGAAGTTTGGTGAATAAGTCTGTAGAGAATGAAGTGCATCAAACTACTCGGAGTTTAAAAAATAGGTCCGATGAGAATAATATTAAGTCAAACTATTCAGAGTTTGGTGAATAGGCTCAATGAGATTGACATTGTGTCAAACTACTCAGAATTTGGCAAATAGGTTCATGGAGAATAATTTTGAGTCGAACTACTCGGAATTTGACGAACAAATCTGAGGATAAGGAAGGATCAATCTACTTAGAGTTTGGAGAATAGGTCCGAGGAGAATGACAGTGAGTCAAATTGCTTGGAGTTTGGTGAATAAGTCTGAGGAGAATGAATTTGTGTCAAATTGCTCAAAATATCCGAACAGGTCCAAGGAGAATAACTTTGAGTCGAAATACTCAAAATTTGGTGAACAAGTTTGAGGAGAATGAAGTGTATTAAACTACTCATAGTTTAGAGAATAGGTCTGAGGAGAATGATATTGAACCAAACTTCTCAGAGTTTGGCGAATAAGTCCGAGGAGAATGAAGTTGATCAAACTACTCAGAGTTTGGAGAAAAGGGTAAAGGAGAATGATAGTGAGTCAAACTGCTCGGAGTTTCGCAAATAAGTTCATAGAGGATGAAGTGGATCAAACTACCCAGAGTTTTGAGAATAGATCCAATGAGAATAATATTTATTCAAACTGCTCAGAGTTTGGCGAATAGGTCCGAGGAGATTTAGATTAAGTCAAACTGCTTGAAATTTTTCGAAATGGTCCGAGGAGAATGACATTGACTCAAACTACTCGAAGTTTGGAGAATTGGTTCGTAGAGAATGACATTAAGTCAAACAGTTGGAAGTTTGGCGAATTGGTCAGAGGTGAATGATGTTGATCAAACTACTCAGAGTTAAGAGAATAAGTTCAAAGAGAATGATATTGAGTCAAACTACTCAGAGTTTGGCAAATAAGATGGTGGAGAATGAAGTGTATCAAACTACTTGGAGTTTGGAGAATAGGTCCAAAGAGAATGAAGTGGATCAAACTACTCGAAGTTTGGAGAATAGGATTAAGAAGAATTAGATTGTATCAAAATGCTCAGAGTTTGGTGAATAGGTCCGAGAAGAATGACATTGTGTCAAACAACTCAAAATTTTACGAATAGTTCCAAGTAGAATGACATTGAGTCAAACTGCTTGGAGTTTGGCAAATAAGTCCGAGAAGAATGAAGTTGATCAAACTATTTGAAGTTTGTAGAATAGTTTCAAGGAGAATGACATTGTTGGAAATCACCTTGACAAGATGCCCAGGTGGTGATCTTCCAAACACCCAAGTCTAGAATGACTTGTAGAAAGAAATACAGCAATCGAACACAAGAACAGAAAATCAAAGAAAGAAAAAAGACAAGCAATTTGTTATCGAGGTTTGGCAATATGCCTACATCCCCGTGAGTTCCTTCGAACTCTCTGCACTAAATCAAATGGTTCTTACAAGTTACAGCAATCCCCTTCAAGAAACCACAATATTCTTGAAGAAACAAGAAGAGAAAAAAAGAAGAAGATGAGAACTAATAATGTTCTCTTTCTAATCTAGACTTCTCTATCTTTTACAACCAGCCTCACTACAAAGAGTCCCTCTTGTGTTTATGTCTCTCACACAATTCTCTCTATATATGTTTACAATTGATCTCACAATGTCACAAACTTGTGTGTTTCTAATGTTGAAAAATGAGGCTAGGAAACCCCTTTTATAGCCATCCACTTCTTGGTCATTCTTGAGATTCAATCCTCACCCTTTGATCAAGATCATCACTTAATCATGGCCTTTTATCACTTTCCTAAGTGGTGCTGTGCGTTTTGACCTTGCACACACGCACCTAAGAGAGTCTTAAAACAGGCTGTCCATGTGTGCAGCCATTTGCCTGCAAGGTGCGCCCTGAAATAGGGCAAGGTGTGCCTTGGCCTCCTCTAGCTTTGTAGCCATTCTAAAGGGTGCGCCCTAGAGTAGGGGCTCTGCGCCCTGACCTGATGCTGCTCCCTTCTGCTATTGTGCGCACACCCTTCTGCTTGTGTGCAGAAGTGCGCACACTAGTGCGCATGGCCTTCCCTTGGCCCAAATTGATGCACACACATGTGTACAGTCTTCTAACTTATTGAACTTTAATCCTCCAATCTTTGTTTAGACTTTAACCATCTTTGAACCATGGTTGGACCTATAAAAACCTTAGACAAATACCAACAATCTCTATCTTTGTCTTAGTGTTTAAACCTGAACCATTGTGCAGAAAGCTTCGGGATCCAAACTCATCACGAGTCATTTATCAACTGACTCCTATTCTAAGTAGTCCAAGGCAATGATTAAACTTACTTAGAGGTAAAACTTTAGTACCCAAATCTGCAGGATTTTCTTCCGTGGCAACCTTGTCCACATGGATGCATCCTTTCGTTACATTTTCCTGAATGAAATGATACCGAACATCCATATACTTTGTCCTCTCATGGATCACTGGATTTTTACACAAGTGCACCGCACTTTGGCTATCTGAAAACACCACAACCTGCTCATCCAGTACCTTCAATTCTTTAAGCAACCCTTTGCACCACATAGCTTCCTTAATGGCCTCCGTAGCCGCTATGTACTCAGCCTCGGTTGTTGAGAGTGCTACTACTGGCTACAACTGAGCTTTCCAACTTACACAACATCTGTTTAAGTTGAAGAAGTAGGAGGTAATCGATCTCCTTTTATCCCAGTCTACTCCATAGTCCGAATCTACAAACCCCTCAAGGTAGATGGCATTACCCCTCTTCTCATACACCAGCCCTACTCCTAGGCTTCCCTTCAAATACCTCAGCAACCACTTCATCCCAAGCCAATGCTCATTTTCGAGATTACTCATAAACCTGCTGAGAACACTCATTGCATGAGCAATGTCAGGTCTAGTGCTTACCATGGTGTACATAACAGAACCAACTGCACTAGATTAAGGGACTTTCTCCATTTCCTTCTTCTCCGCCTCCAATCTTGGACATTGATCGCTGGAGAATTTGAAATGACCAGCAAGTGGAACCTTCACTAGTTTGCTATCTTCTATAGAGAATTTAGATATCATATTCTCTATATAGGAAGTTTGAGAGATCTTCAATCTGTTTCTCTCCCTTTCCCAGATAATACACATCCCAAGGATCTTTTGTGCATGGCTAAGATCCTTCATCTCAAACTCCTCACTGAGTTGAGTCTTTAATTTCTTTATCCTCTCCATGCTACTCCCAACCAACAACATGTCATCAACATAGATGAGGATGATCACCACTTCCTCAACCTTCTGCCCTTTACAGTACAAGCAAGAATCATAGTAGCTCCTTATGAAACCCAACCTGATTACAAAGGAATCAGACCTCTTGTTCCATTGTCGAGGTGATTGCTTCAGGCCATAGAGACTTCTTAAATTTGCACACTAACTCTCCCTGCCTTCCTTCCTCATAGCCTTCGGGTTGCCTCATGAAAATGGTCTCATAGAGCTCTCCATGTAAGAATGTTGTCTTCACATCCATTTGCTCGATTTCCCAATCAAATTGGACCACTAATGCTAACACTATCCGTATTGTCTTGTACTTCACAACTGGTGAGAAGATTTTGGTGAAATCTATGCCTTCTTTTTGTGTGAACCTCTTCGCCACCAGCCTAGCTTTATATTAGACTTCATCTCCTGGAGTATTCCCTTCTTTGATCTTGTAGAGCCATCTACAATCCACAACTCTTAGTTTTTCTGGTTTGGGCACCAGCTCCCAAGAATTGTTCTTCATCAAAGAATCCATTTTTTCCTCCATAGCCAGCTGCCACTTTGATGAATCCTTTCACTCCATGGCATCCGTGTAAGTTTCTGGTTCAACCTCTCCTTCTATCCAAGGAGCTGCTACATTAGCATCCGCAAACCCATATCTCAAATGTGGTCTAACCACCCTCCGTTCCCGGTCTCTTGTGAGCTGGTAGTCATTCCGACTTGCTGCATCAACCTCTTCTTGTTCAGTATCTTTTTGAGTTTCTTGAGCTTGGCCTTCATCCAAGAGCTCTACCTGATCTGAACCCTCTTACCTCCTTTGCTCTACCTGAACTGAGTTCTCCTTGATGTGATGCTCCACAACTTTCAGACTGGTTTGCTCACTAGCCCCTGCAGGGTTAGTTTTCTCTAAGTAGGGAAATAATAATTCATTAAAAATAACGTCCCTACTTATAATCAGTTTCATGCCCTTCTTTTCTAAGGACCACAACCTATATCCCTTAACCCCATCACCATATCCTAGAAATACACATTTTCTAGATCTTGGGCTAAGTTTATCCTCCTTTTGATGTGCATATGCAGCACACCCAAAAGTCCTAAGGTTGTTTAATTCAGGGGGTTTTCCACTCCACATCTCCATAGGAGTCTTGAGATCTAAAGCTCTAGAGGGTGATCTATTTATCAAGTATGCAGCTGTAGCCATAACTTATCCCCAAAAAATATTTTGGTAACCTGGATCCTATTAGCATGCACCTAACCTTTTCCATAAGGGTTCTATTCATTCTTTCAGCAACTCCATTTTACTGAGGTGTTTTACAACCATTCTATGCCTTAGAATGCCATTTATCAAAATCCTTATTGCAAAATTCTAAGCCATTATCGGTTCGTAAAGCCTTAACTACCTTACTTGTTTGAGTTTCCAGCAACTTCTTCCACACAACAAATTTATTCAAGGCATCAGATTTATTCTTAAGCAAATAAACCCACACTCTTCTTGAATAATCATTAATTAAAGACAGAAAGTAAATGTTACCTCTCTGTGTTGGTATCCTTGCTGGTCCCCAAAGGTCCGAATGAATGTAGTCAAGAATTCCCTTAGATTTGTGCACTCTGGTGTTGAAGCTGACTCGGTGTTGCTTCCCAAGAATGCAACTCTCATAGAAATCCAATTTCTCTACTTTGTCGCCACCAAGTAGACCATCTTTGCTAAGAACTTGTAGGCCCTTTTCGCTCATGTGTCCCAAGCGAGTGTGCCAAAGGGATGCCTTATCCATCTCAGCCATCAAGCTTGCTACTTGATCATTGATTTCTATCTCTCCGATCATCTCATAGAGTCCATCGTTTCTTGCTGCCTTGATCACTGCCAAAGATCACTTGGCCACCTTGATCTTTCCTCCCTCTACTTTACATGTATACCCCATGGAATCTAGCTACCCCAATGAGATCAAATTTCTCTTCAAATCTGGAAGATACCTCACATTTCTCGGCAGCCTTGTGACTCCATCAAACATCCTTAATTGGATGTCTCCAATCCCTCTCACTTGGCAAGAATTGTCATTCCCCAAGAAGAACCTTCCATCATTGATCTCCTTGAAGTTCTTGAACCATTCCTCGTGAGGCCACATATGATAAGTGCACCCGGAATCAATAATCCACTTTTCGTTGCCTTGCCTCCTGCTCACATTTGAGCACACAACAAGAACATCATTTTGCTATTCTCCTTTGGCAACCGAAGCCTCTCCATTGTTGGTGTGGCTTCTCCTCTCATCCCACATCCTCTTCTTGCAATCTTTCTTGAAATGGCTCTCCTTGTTGCAGTAGAAGCATCTCCTTCCTCCTCCAAGTCTCATCTTGGAATGAGATCTCCCATGGTTCTGCCCTCTACCTCTTGATTTCTCCCGGTAGTTGCCATGGTTGCTACTGCCATTACGAGTTGCTGGCCTTCCTCTTACGAACAGCCCATCTTCACTTGATGTCTCCTTTATCTTAGCCTTGAAATTATGTGCCTTTATGGCATTGATCACAATCTCTTTTGTCAAAGTATCCCTTCCATACTCAATAGCATTAATCAGATTATTAAAGCAATCAGGAAGAGAATTTAACAAGATAACAGCCAATTGTTCATCCGGAAAAATAATGCTACAACTATTCAAATGTTGAACTAGCTTATTAAAGACATCAAGATTATCTTGCAACTCTTTACTAGGATTCATTTTAAAACCAAAGATTCTTTTAAGAAGATAAATCTTGTTAGGGAGAGTTTTGGTAAGAAATAACTCATCTAGTTTCTTCCATATGACAGCCGGATCCTTCGAGTCTCCGCACTCCCTTGTGACACTATCCGATATGTGCAAGAAAATGGTGTTGTAAGCCATCTTCTTCATCTTGATCCGCTGGTCCTCCATGACACTTGCTGAAAAAGCATCATCTTCTCCAATAGCCAAGTCCACTTTCTGTTGCATTAGAACCACCTTGATCTTCCGCTTCCAAAGGGAAAAGTCTCCCTTTCCATCAAACTTTTCAACACAGAAATTTGAAGCCATCTTTTGCGGACAAGATCTCTGATTTATGCACTACCCATAAATGCTTTCTTCAACCTCCAAACACCGATTAAAGATGGATTTTAACACTGTTCTTGAATCAAACTTCAAGAACACGATCAGATCTTGATCTTAACACCGTTTTTGAATCACCCAAGAAGTTGATATTTGATTCTTGGAGTCTTGGCTCCATCACCTTCTTGTTCTTGCTCCGATACCCAGTTGTGCAGCTCTGATACCACTGTTGGAAATCACCTTGACAAGATGCCCAGGTGGTGATCTTCCAAAAAACCAAGTCTAGAATAACTTGTAGAAAGAAATATAGCAATTGAACACAAGAACAGAAAATCAAAGAAAGAAAGAAGACAAGCAATTTGTTATGTATAATAGGACCGAGGAGAATGACATTGGGTCAAACTGCTTGGAGTTTGGTGAATTAGACGGAGTAGAATGAAATGTATCAAACTAGTCGAGTTTAGAGAAAAGGTTTGAGGAGAATGACATTAAGTCAAACTACTCGGACTTTGGAGAATAAATCTGAGGAGAACAGTCTTGATCATACTACTCAGAGTTTAGAGAACAGGTCCGAGGAGAATGACATTGAGTTAAATTTCTCGGAGTTTGGCGAATAGGTCCGACGAGAATGACATTGAGTTAAATTTCTCGGAGTTTGGCAAATAGGTCCGAGGAGAATGATTATGTGTCAAACTGCTCAGAATTTGGCGAATAGGTCCGAGGAGAATAACTTTGAGTCAAACTAATCGGAATTTGACAAATAAGTCTGAGAATAATGAATGATCAAACTACTCAGAATTTGGTGAATAGGTCCGAGGAGAATGACAGTGAGTCAAATTGCTTGGAGTTTGACGAATAAGTCCGAGGAGAATGAATTTCTGTCAAATTGCTCAAAATATGAGAATGGGTCCGAGGAGAATAACTTTAAGTCGAAATGCTTAAAATTTGGCGAATAAGTCTGAGGAGAATGAAGTGTATTAAACTAATCGTAGTTTGGATAATAGGTATGAGGAGAATGACATTGAACCAAACCTCTCGGAGTTTGGTGAATAAGTCTGTGGAGAATTAATTGGATCAAACTATTCGGAGTTTGAAACATAAGTCCAACGAGAATGGTATTAAGTCAAACTATTCGAAGTTTGGTGAATAGGCTCGATGAGATTGACATTGTGTCAAACTACTTAGAATTTGGCGAAAAGGTCCGTGGAGAATAATTTTGAGTCAAACTACTCGAAATTTGGCGAATAAATCTGAGGATAATGAAGGATCAATCTACTTAGAGTTTGGAGAAAATATCCGAGGAGAATGACAGTGAGTCAAATTGCTTGGAGTTTGACGAACAAGTCCGAAGAGAATGAATTTTTTGCAAACTGCTCAAAATATACGAATAGGTTCAAGGAGAATAACTTTGAGTCGAAATGCTCAAAATTTGATGAATAAGTTTGAGGAGAATGAAGTATATTAAACTACTTGTAGTTTGGAGAATAGGTCTGAGAAGAATGACATTGAACCAAACTTCTCAGAGTTTGGTGAATAAGTCCGAGGAGAATGAAGTGGATCAAACTACTCAGAGTTTGGAGAAAAGGGCAAAGGAGAATGATAGTGAGTCAAACTGCTTGGAGTTTCGTAAATAATTTCATAGAGGATGAAGTGGATCAAACTACCCAGAGTTTTGAGAATAGATCTGAGGAGAATAATATTTAGTCAAACTGCTCAGAGTTTGCCAAATAGGTCCGAGGAGATTTAGATTAAGTCAAACTACTTGAAATTTTTTGAAAAGGTCCGAGGAGAATGACATTGACTCAAACTACTCGAATTTTGGAGAATCGATTCGAAGAGAATGACATTAAGTCAAACAGCTGGAAGTTTGGTGAATAGGTCAGAGGTGAATGATGTTTATCAAACTACTCAGAGTTAAGAGAATAAGTTCAAAGAGAATGATATTGAGTCAAACTACTCAGTGTTTGGCAAATAAGATGGTGGAGAATGAAGTGTATCAAACTACTCGGAGTTTGGAGAATAGGTCCGAGGAGAATTAAGTGGATCAAACTACTCGAATTTTGGAGAATAGGTTTGAGAAGAATGAAATTGTATCAAAATGCTCAGAGTTTGGCGAATAGGTCCGAGAAGAATGACATTGTGTCAAACTACTTAAAATTTTAAGAATAATTCCAAGTAGAATGACATTGAGTCAAACTGCTGGGAGTTTGGCAAATAAGTTTGAGGAGAATAAAGTTGATCAAACTATTTGAAGTTTGTAGAATAGTTTCAAGGAGAATGACATTAATTAAAACTACTCGGAGTTTGGTGAATAGGGCCAAGGAGAATGACATTGTGTCAACCTACTTGGAGTTTGGCGAATAAATCTGAGGAGATTGAATTGGATCAAACACCTTAGAGTTTGGAGGAGAGGTGTGAAGAGAATGATATTGAGTTAAACTACTCAAAGTTTGGCGATTAGGTCCGAGGAGAATGAGAGAGAGTCAAACTGCTCAGAATTTGGCAAATAGGTTCGAGAAGAATGAAGTGGATCAAACTAATCAGATTTTGGAGAATAGGACCGAGGAGAATGACATTGAGTCAAACAGCTTGGAGTTTGGCGAATTAGACGGAGTAGAATGAAATGTATCAAACTGGTCAAGTTTAGAGAAAAGGTCTGAGGAGAATGACATTAAGTCAAACTACTCGGAGTTTGACGAATAAATCTGAGGAGAACAGTCTCAATCTTACAACTTAGAGTTTAGAGAATAGGTCCGAGGAGAATGACTATGTGTCAAACTGCTCAGAATTTGCCGAATAGGTTCGAGGAGAATAACGTTGAGTCAAACTAATCAGAATTTGGCGAATAAGTCTTAGGATCATGAATGATCAAACTACTCCAAATTTGGCGAATAGGTCCGAGGAGAATGACAGTGAGTCAAATAGCTTGAAGTTTGCCAAATAAGTCCGAGGAGAATGAATTTGTGTCAAATTGCTCGAAATATGAGAATAGGTCTGAGGAGAATAACTTTGAGTCGAAATGGTTAAAATTTGGCGAATAAGTATGAAGAGAATGAAGTGTATAAAACTAATCGCAATTTGGATAATAAGTCCAAGGAGAATGACATTGAACCAAACCTCTCGGAGTTTGGTGAATAAGTCTGTGGAGAATTAATTGGATCAAACTATTCGGAGTTTGAAACATAGGTCCAACGAGAATGGTATTAAGTCAAACTATTCGAAGTTTGGTGAATAGGCTCGATGAGATTGACATTGTGTCAAACTACTTAGAATTTGGCGAAAAGGTCCGTGGAGAATAATTTTGAGTCAAACTACTCGGAATTTGGCGAATAAATCTGAGGATAATGAAGGATCAATCTACTTAGAGTTTGGAGAAAATATCCGAGGAGAATGACAGTGAGTCAAATTGCTTGGAGTTTGACGAACAAGTCCGAAGAGAATGAATTTTTTTCAAACTGCTCAAAATATACGAATAGGTTCAAGGAGAATAACTTTGAGTCGAAATGCTCAAAATTTGATGAATAAGTTTGAGGAGAATGAAGTATATTAAACTACTTGTAGTTTGGAGAATAGGTCTGAGAAGAATGACATTGAACCAAACTTCTCAGAGTTTGGCGAATAAGTCCGAGGAGAATGAAGTGGATCAAACTACTCAGAGTTTGGAGAAAAGGGCAAAGGAGAATGATAGTGAGTCAAACTGCTTGGAGTTTCGTAAATAATTTCATAGAGGATGAAGTGGATCAAACTACCCAGAGTTTTGAGAATAGATCTGAGGAGAATAATATTTAGTCAAACTGCTCAGAGTTTGCCAAATAGGTCCGAGGAGATTTAGATTAAGTCAAACTACTTGAAATTTTTTGAAAAGGTCCGAGGAGAATGACATTGACTCAAACTACTCGAATTTTGGAGAATCGATTCGAAGAGAATGACATTAAGTCAAACAGCTGGAAGTTTGGTGAATAGGTCAGAGGTGAATGATGTTTATCAAACTACTCAGAGTTAAGAGAATAAGTTCAAAGAGAATGATATTGAGTCAAACTACTCAGTGTTTGGCAAATAAGATGGTGGAGAATGAAGTGTATCAAACTACTCGGAGTTTGGAGAATAGGTCCGAGGAGAATTAAGTGGATCAAACTACTCGAATTTTGGAGAATAGGTTTGAGAAGAATGAAATTGTATCAAAATGCTCAGAGTTTGGCGAATAGGTCCGAGAAGAATGACATTGTGTCAAACTACTTAAAATTTTAAGAATAATTCCAAGTAGAATGACATTGAGTCAAACTGCTGGGAGTTTGGCAAATAAGTTTGAGGAGAATAAAGTTGATCAAACTATTTGAAGTTTGTAGAATAGTTTCAAGGAGAATGACATTAATTAAAACTACTCGGAGTTTGGTGAATAGGGCCAAGGAGAATGACATTGTGTCAACCTACTTGGAGTTTGGCGAATAAATCTGAGGAGATTGAATTGGATCAAACACCTTAGAGTTTGGAGGAGAGGTGTGAAGAGAATGATATTGAGTTAAACTACTCAAAGTTTGGCGATTAGGTCCGAGGAGAATGAGAGAGAGTCAAACTGCTCAGAATTTGGCAAATAGGTTCGAGAAGAATGAAGTGGATCAAACTAATCAGATTTTGGAGAATAGGACCGAGGAGAATGACATTGAGTCAAACAGCTTGGAGTTTGGCGAATTAGACGGAGTAGAATGAAATGTATCAAACTGGTCAAGTTTAGAGAAAAGGTCTGAGGAGAATGACATTAAGTCAAACTACTCGGAGTTTGACGAATAAATCTGAGGAGAACAGTCTCAATCTTACAACTTAGAGTTTAGAGAATAGGTCCGAGGAGAATGACTATGTGTCAAACTGCTCAGAATTTGCCGAATAGGTTCGAGGAGAATAACGTTGAGTCAAACTAATCGGAATTTGGCGAATAAGTCTTAGGATCATGAATGATCAAACTACTCCAAATTTGGCGAATAGGTCCGAGGAGAATGACAGTGAGTCAAATAGCTTGAAGTTTGCCAAATAAGTCCGAGGAGAATGAATTTGTGTCAAATTGCTCGAAATATGAGAATAGGTCTGAGGAGAATAACTTTGAGTCGAAATGGTTAAAATTTGGCGAATAAGTATGAAGAGAATGAAGTGTATAAAACTAATCGCAATTTGGATAATAAGTCCAAGGAGAATGACATTGAACCAAACCTCTCGGAGTTTGGTGAATAAGTCTGTGGAGAATTAATTGGATCAAACTATTCGGAGTTTGAAACATAGGTCCAACGAGAATGGTATTAAGTCAAACTATTCGAAGTTTGGTGAATAGGCTCGATGAGATTGACATTGTGTCAAACTACTTAGAATTTGGCGAAAAGGTCCGTGGAGAATAATTTTGAGTCAAACTACTCGGAATTTGGCGAATAAATCTGAGGATAATGAAGGATCAATCTACTTAGAGTTTGGAGAAAATATCCGAGGAGAATGACAGTGAGTCAAATTGCTTGGAGTTTGACGAACAAGTCCGAAGAGAATGAATTTTTTTCAAACTGCTCAAAATATACGAATAGGTTCAAGGAGAATAACTTTGAGTCGAAGTGCTCAAAATTTGATGAATAAGTTTGAGGAGAATGAAGTATATTAAACTACTTGTAGTTTGGAGAATAGGTCTGAGAAGAATGACATTGAACCAAACTTCTCAGAGTTTGGCGAATAAGTCCGAGGAGAATGAAGTGGATCAAACTACTCAGAGTTTGGAGAAAAGGGCAAAGGAGAATGATAGTGAGTCAAACTGCTTGGAGTTTCGTAAATAATTTCATAGAGGATGAAGTGGATCAAACTACCCAGAGTTTTGAGAATAGATCTGAGGAGAATAATATTTAGTCAAACTGCTCAGAGTTTGCCAAATAGGTCCGAGGAGATTTAGATTAAGTCAAACTACTTGAAATTTTTTGAAAAGGTCCGAGGAGAATGACATTGACTCAAACTACTCGAATTTTGGAGAATCGATTCGAAGAGAATGACATTAAGTCAAACAGCTGGAAGTTTGGTGAATAGGTCAGAGGTGAATGATGTTTATCAAACTACTCAGAGTTAAGAGAATAAGTTCAAAGAGAATGATATTGAGTCAAACTACTCAGTGTTTGGCAAATAAGATGGTGGAGAATGAAGTGTATCAAACTACTCGGAGTTTGGAGAATAGGTCCGAGGAGAATTAAGTGGATCAAACTACTCGAATTTTGGAGAATAGGTTTGAGAAGAATGAAATTGTATCAAAATGCTCAGAGTTTGGCGAATAGGTCCGAGAAGAATGACATTGTGTCAAACTACTTAAAATTTTAAGAATAATTCCAAGTAGAATGACATTGAGTCAAACTGCTGGGAGTTTGGCAAATAAGTTTGAGGAGAATAAAGTTGATCAAACTATTTGAAGTTTGTAGAATAGTTTCAAGGAGAATGACATTAATTAAAACTACTCGGAGTTTGGTGAATAGGGCCAAGGAGAATGACATTGTGTCAACCTACTTGGAGTTTGGCGAATAAATCTGAGGAGATTGAATTGGATCAAACACCTTAGAGTTTGGAGGAGAGGTGTGAAGAGAATGATATTGAGTTAAACTACTCAAAGTTTGGCGATTAGGTCCGAGGAGAATGAGAGAGAGTCAAACTGCTCAGAATTTGGCAAATAGGTTCGAGAAGAATGAAGTGGATCAAACTAATCAGATTTTGGAGAATAGGACCGAGGAGAATGACATTGAGTCAAACAGCTTGGAGTTTGGCGAATTAGACGGAGTAGAATGAAATGTATCAAACTGGTCAAGTTTAGAGAAAAGGTCTGAGGAGAATGACATTAAGTCAAACTACTCGGAGTTTGACGAATAAATCTGAGGAGAACAGTCTCAATCTTACAACTTAGAGTTTAGAGAATAGGTCCGAGGAGAATGACTATGTGTCAAACTGCTCAGAATTTGCCGAATAGGTTCGAGGAGAATAACGTTGAGTCAAACTAATCGGAATTTGGCGAATAAGTCTTAGGATCATGAATGATCAAACTACTCCAAATTTGGCGAATAGGTCCGAGGAGAATGACAGTGAGTCAAATAGCTTGAAGTTTGCCAAATAAGTCCGAGGAGAATGAATTTGTGTCAAATTGCTCGAAATATGAGAATAGGTCTGAGGAGAATAACTTTGAGTCGAAATGGTTAAAATTTGGCGAATAAGTATGAAGAGAATGAAGTGTATAAAACTAATCGCAATTTGGATAATAAGTCCAAGGAGAATGACATTGAACCAAACCTCTCGGAGTTTGGTGAATAAGTCTGTGGAGAATTAATTGGATCAAACTATTCGGAGTTTGAAACATAGGTCCAACGAGAATGGTATTAAGTCAAACTATTCGAAGTTTGGTGAATAGGCTCGATGAGATTGACATTGTGTCAAACTACTTAGAATTTGGCGAAAAGGTCCGTGGAGAATAATTTTGAGTCAAACTACTCGGAATTTGGCGAATAAATCTGAGGATAATGAAGGATCAATCTACTTAGAGTTTGGAGAAAATATCCGAGGAGAATGACAGTGAGTCAAATTGCTTGGAGTTTGACGAACAAGTCCGAAGAGAATGAATTTTTTTCAAACTGCTCAAAATATACGAATAGGTTCAAGGAGAATAACTTTGAGTCGAAGTGCTCAAAATTTGATGAATAAGTTTGAGGAGAATGAAGTATATTAAACTACTTGTAGTTTGGAGAATAGGTCTGAGAAGAATGACATTGAACCAAACTTCTCAGAGTTTGGCGAATAAGTCCGAGGAGAATGAAGTGGATCAAACTACTCAGAGTTTGGAGAAAAAGGCAAAGGAGAATGATAGTGAGTCAAACTGCTTGGAGTTTCGTAAATAATTTCATAGAGGATGAAGTGGATCAAACTACCCAGAGTTTTGAGAATAGATCTGAGGAGAATAATATTTAGTCAAACTGCTCAGAGTTTGCCAAATAGGTCCGAGGAGATTTAGATTAAGTCAAACTACTTGAAATTTTTTGAAAAGGTCCGAGGAGAATGACATTGACTCAAACTACTCGAATTTTGGAGAATCGATTCGAAGAGAATGACATTAAGTCAAACAGCTGGAAGTTTGGTGAATAGGTCAGAGGTGAATGATGTTTATCAAACTACTCAGAGTTAAGAGAATAAGTTCAAAGAGAATGATATTGAGTCAAACTACTCAGTGTTTGGCAAATAAGATGGTGGAGAATGAAGTGTATCAAACTACTCGGAGTTTGGAGAATAGGTCCGAGGAGAATTAAGTGGATCAAACTACTCGAATTTTGGAGAATAGGTTTGAGAAGAATGAAATTGTATCAAAATGCTCAGAGTTTGGCGAATAGGTCCGAGAAGAATGACATTGTGTCAAACTACTTAAAATTTTAAGAATAATTCCAAGTAGAATGACATTGAGTCAAACTGCTGGGAGTTTGGCAAATAAGTTTGAGGAGAATAAAGTTGATCAAACTATTTGAAGTTTGTAGAATAGTTTCAAGGAGAATGACATTAATTAAAACTACTCGGAGTTTGGTGAATAGGGCCAAGGAGAATGACATTGTGTCAACCTACTTGGAGTTTGGCGAATAAATCTGAGGAGATTGAATTGGATCAAACACCTTAGAGTTTGGAGGAGAGGTGTGAAGAGAATGATATTGAGTTAAACTACTCAAAGTTTGGCGATTAGGTCCGAGGAGAATGAGAGAGAGTCAAACTGCTCAGAATTTGGCAAATAGGTTCGAGAAGAATGAAGTGGATCAAACTAATCAGATTTTGGAGAATAGGACCGAGGAGAATGACATTGAGTCAAACAGCTTGGAGTTTGGCGAATTAGACGGAGTAGAATGAAATGTATCAAACTGGTCAAGTTTAGAGAAAAGGTCTGAGGAGAATGACATTAAGTCAAACTACTCGGAGTTTGACGAATAAATCTGAGGAGAACAGTCTCAATCTTACAACTTAGAGTTTAGAGAATAGGTCCGAGGAGAATGACTATGTGTCAAACTGCTCAGAATTTGCCGAATAGGTTCGAGGAGAATAACGTTGAGTCAAACTAATCGGAATTTGGCGAATAAGTCTTAGGATCATGAATGATCAAACTACTCCAAATTTGGCGAATAGGTCCGAGGAGAATGACAGTGAGTCAAATAGCTTGAAGTTTGCCAAATAAGTCCGAGGAGAATGAATTTGTGTCAAATTGCTCGAAATATGAGAATAGGTCTGAGGAGAATAACTTTGAGTCGAAATGGTTAAAATTTGGCGAATAAGTATGAAGAGAATGAAGTGTATAAAACTAATCGCAATTTGGATAATAAGTCCAAGGAGAATGACATTGAACCAAACCTCTCGGAGTTTGGTGAATAAGTCTGTGGAGAATTAATTGGATCAAACTATTCGGAGTTTGAAACATAGGTCCAACGAGAATGGTATTAAGTCAAACTATTCGAAGTTTGGTGAATAGGCTCGATGAGATTGACATTGTGTCAAACTACTTAGAATTTGGCGAAAAGGTCCGTGGAGAATAATTTTGAGTCAAACTACTCGGAATTTGGCGAATAAATCTGAGGATAATGAAGGATCAATCTACTTAGAGTTTGGAGAAAATATCCGAGGAGAATGACAGTGAGTCAAATTGCTTGGAGTTTGACGAACAAGTCCGAAGAGAATGAATTTTTTTCAAACTGCTCAAAATATACGAATAGGTTCAAGGAGAATAACTTTGAGTCGAAGTGCTCAAAATTTGATGAATAAGTTTGAGGAGAATGAAGTATATTAAACTACTTGTAGTTTGGAGAATAGGTCTGAGAAGAATGACATTGAACCAAACTTCTCAGAGTTTGGCGAATAAGTCCGAGGAGAATGAAGTGGATCAAACTACTCAGAGTTTGGAGAAAAGGGCAAAGGAGAATGATAGTGAGTCAAACTGCTTGGAGTTTCGTAAATAATTTCATAGAGGATGAAGTGGATCAAACTACCCAGAGTTTTGAGAATAGATCTGAGGAGAATAATATTTAGTCAAACTGCTCAGAGTTTGCCAAATAGGTCCGAGGAGATTTAGATTAAGTCAAACTACTTGAAATTTTTTGAAAAGGTCCGAGGAGAATGACATTGACTCAAACTACTCGAATTTTGGAGAATCGATTCGAAGAGAATGACATTAAGTCAAACAGCTGGAAGTTTGGTGAATAGGTCAGAGGTGAATGATGTTTATCAAACTACTCAGAGTTAAGAGAATAAGTTCAAAGAGAATGATATTGAGTCAAACTACTCAGTGTTTGGCAAATAAGATGGTGGAGAATGAAGTGTATCAAACTACTCGGAGTTTGGAGAATAGGTCCGAGGAGAATTAAGTGGATCAAACTACTCGAATTTTGGAGAATAGGTTTGAGAAGAATGAAATTGTATCAAAATGCTCAGAGTTTGGCGAATAGGTCCGAGAAGAATGACATTGTGTCAAACTACTTAAAATTTTAAGAATAATTCCAAGTAGAATGACATTGAGTCAAACTGCTGGGAGTTTGGCAAATAAGTTTGAGGAGAATAAAGTTGATCAAACTATTTGAAGTTTGTAGAATAGTTTCAAGGAGAATGACATTAATTAAAACTACTCGGAGTTTGGTGAATAGGGCCAAGGAGAATGACATTGTGTCAACCTACTTGGAGTTTGGCGAATAAATCTGAGGAGATTGAATTGGATCAAACACCTTAGAGTTTGGAGGAGAGGTGTGAAGAGAATGATATTGAGTTAAACTACTCAAAGTTTGGCGATTAGGTCCGAGGAGAATGAGAGAGAGTCAAACTGCTCAGAATTTGGCAAATAGGTTCGAGAAGAATGAAGTGGATCAAACTAATCAGATTTTGGAGAATAGGACCGAGGAGAATGACATTGAGTCAAACAGCTTGGAGTTTGGCGAATTAGACGGAGTAGAATGAAATGTATCAAACTGGTCAAGTTTAGAGAAAAGGTCTGAGGAGAATGACATTAAGTCAAACTACTCGGAGTTTGACGAATAAATCTGAGGAGAACAGTCTCAATCTTACAACTTAGAGTTTAGAGAATAGGTCCGAGGAGAATGACTATGTGTCAAACTGCTCAGAATTTGCCGAATAGGTTCGAGGAGAATAACGTTGAGTCAAACTAATCGGAATTTGGCGAATAAGTCTTAGGATCATGAATGATCAAACTACTCCAAATTTGGCGAATAGGTCCGAGGAGAATGACAGTGAGTCAAATAGCTTGAAGTTTGCCAAATAAGTCCGAGGAGAATGAATTTGTGTCAAATTGCTCGAAATATGAGAATAGGTCTGAGGAGAATAACTTTGAGTCGAAATGGTTAAAATTTGGCGAATAAGTATGAAGAGAATGAAGTGTATAAAACTAATCGCAATTTGGATAATAAGTCCAAGGAGAATGACATTGAACCAAACCTCTCGGAGTTTGGTGAATAAGTCTGTGGAGAATTAATTGGATCAAACTATTCGGAGTTTGAAACATAGGTCCAACGAGAATGGTATTAAGTCAAACTATTCGAAGTTTGGTGAATAGGCTCGATGAGATTGACATTGTGTCAAACTACTTAGAATTTGGCGAAAAGGTCCGTGGAGAATAATTTTGAGTCAAACTACTCGGAATTTGGCGAATAAATCTGAGGATAATGAAGGATCAATCTACTAAGAGTTTGGAGAAAATATCCGAGGAGAATGACAGTGAGTCAAATTGCTTGGAGTTTGACGAACAAGTCCGAAGAGAATGAATTTTTTTCAAACTGCTCAAAATATACGAATAGGTTCAAGGAGAATAACTTTGAGTCGAAGTGCTCAAAATTTGATGAATAAGTTTGAGGAGAATGAAGTATATTAAACTACTTGTAGTTTGGAGAATAGGTCTGAGAAGAATGACATTGAACCAAACTTCTCAGAGTTTGGCGAATAAGTCCGAGGAGAATGAAGTGGATCAAACTACTCAGAGTTTGGAGAAAAGGGCAAAGGAGAATGATAGTGAGTCAAACTGCTTGGAGTTTCGTAAATAATTTCATAGAGGATGAAGTGGATCAAACTACCCAGAGTTTTGAGAATAGATCTGAGGAGAATAATATTTAGTCAAACTGCTCAGAGTTTGCCAAATAGGTCCGAGGAGATTTAGATTAAGTCAAACTACTTGAAATTTTTTGAAAAGGTCCGAGGAGAATGACATTGACTCAAACTACTCGAATTTTGGAGAATCGATTCGAAGAGAATGACATTAAGTCAAACAGCTGGAAGTTTGGTGAATAGGTCAGAGGTGAATGATGTTTATCAAACTACTCAGAGTTAAGAGAATAAGTTCAAAGAGAATGATATTGAGTCAAACTACTCAGTGTTTGGCAAATAAGATGGTGGAGAATGAAGTGTATCAAACTACTCGGAGTTTGGAGAATAGGTCCGAGGAGAATTAAGTGGATCAAACTACTCGAATTTTGGAGAATAGGTTTGAGAAGAATGAAATTGTATCAAAATGCTCAGAGTTTGGCGAATAGGTCCGAGAAGAATGACATTGTGTCAAACTACTTAAAATTTTAAGAATAATTCCAAGTAGAATGACATTGAGTCAAACTGCTGGGAGTTTGGCAAATAAGTTTGAGGAGAATAAAGTTGATCAAACTATTTGAAGTTTGTAGAATAGTTTCAAGGAGAATGACATTAATTAAAACTACTCGGAGTTTGGTGAATAGGGCCAAGGAGAATGACATTGTGTCAACCTACTTGGAGTTTGGCGAATAAATCTGAGGAGATTGAATTGGATCAAACACCTTAGAGTTTGGAGGAGAGGTGTGAAGAGAATGATATTGAGTTAAACTACTCAAAGTTTGGCGATTAGGTCCGAGGAGAATGAGAGAGAGTCAAACTGCTCAGAATTTGGCAAATAGGTTCGAGAAGAATGAAGTGGATCAAACTAATCAGATTTTGGAGAATAGGACCGAGGAGAATGACATTGAGTCAAACAGCTTGGAGTTTGGCGAATTAGACGGAGTAGAATGAAATGTATCAAACTGGTCAAGTTTAGAGAAAAGGTCTGAGGAGAATGACATTAAGTCAAACTACTCGGAGTTTGACGAATAAATCTGAGGAGAACAGTCTCAATCTTACAACTTAGAGTTTAGAGAATAGGTCCGAGGAGAATGACTATGTGTCAAACTGCTCAGAATTTGCCGAATAGGTTCGAGGAGAATAACGTTGAGTCAAACTAATCGGAATTTGGCGAATAAGTCTTAGGATCATGAATGATCAAACTACTCCAAATTTGGCGAATAGGTCCGAGGAGAATGACAGTGAGTCAAATAGCTTGAAGTTTGCCAAATAAGTCCGAGGAGAATGAATTTGTGTCAAATTGCTCGAAATATGAGAATAGGTCTGAGGAGAATAACTTTGAGTCGAAATGGTTAAAATTTGGCGAATAAGTATGAAGAGAATGAAGTGTATAAAACTAATCGCAATTTGGATAATAAGTCCAAGGAGAATGACATTGAACCAAACCTCTCGGAGTTTGGTGAATAAGTCTGTGGAGAATTAATTGGATCAAACTATTCGGAGTTTGAAACATAGGTCCAACGAGAATGGTATTAAGTCAAACTATTCGAAGTTTGGTGAATAGGCTCGATGAGATTGACATTGTGTCAAACTACTTAGAATTTGGCGAAAAGGTCCGTGGAGAATAATTTTGAGTCAAACTACTCGGAATTTGGCGAATAAATCTGAGGATAATGAAGGATCAATCTACTAAGAGTTTGGAGAAAATATCCGAGGAGAATGACAGTGAGTCAAATTGCTTGGAGTTTGACGAACAAGTCCGAAGAGAATGAATTTTTTTCAAACTGCTCAAAATATACGAATAGGTTCAAGGAGAATAACTTTGAGTCGAAATGCTCAAAATTTGATGAATAAGTTTGAGGAGAATGAAGTATATTAAACTACTTGTAGTTTGGAGAATAGGTCTGAGAAGAATGACATTGAACCAAACTTCTCAGAGTTTGGCGAATAAGTCGGAGGAGAATAAATTTGTGTTAAACAGCTCAAAATATGCGAATAGGTCCAAGGAGAATAACTTTGAATCGAAATGCTCAAAATTTTGTGAGTAAGTCTGAGGAGAATGAAGAGTATTAAACTACTCATAGTTTGGAGAATAGGTCTGAGGATAATGACATTGAGCCAAACTTCTCAGATTTTGGCGAATAAGTCCGTGGAGAATGAAGTGGATTAAACTGCTTGGAGTTTAGAGAAAAGCGTATAGGAGAATGACAATGAGTCAAATTACTCGTAGTTTCATAAATAAGTTCATAGAAGATGGAGTGGAGAATAGATCCGAGGAGAATAACATTTAGTCAAACTGCTCAGAGTTTGGCGAATAGGTCTGAGAAGATTTAGATGAAGTCAAACTACTTGAAATTTTTCGAATGGGTCCGACGAGAATGACATTGACTCAAACTACTCGAAGTTTTAAGAATTGGTTCGAAGAGAATGACATTAAGTCAAACAGTTGGAAGTTTGGCGAATAGGTCTGAGGTGAATGATGTTGATCAAACTTCTCAGAGTTTAGAAATAAGTTCAATGAGAATGATAATAAGTCAAACTACTCAGAGTTTGGCAAATAAGATGGTGGAGAATGAAGTGTATCAAACTACTCGGAGTTTGGAGAATAGATCCGAGGAGAATGAAGTGGATTAAACTACTTGGAGTTTGGAGAATAGGTTCGAGAATAATGACATTGTATCAAACTGCTCAGAGTTTGGAGAATAGGTTTGAGGAGAATGATATTGTGTCAAACTGCTCAAAATTTTACGAATAGTTCCAAGTAGAATGACATTGAGTCAAACTACTCGGAGTTTGGCAAATAAGTTGGAGAAGAATGAAGTTGATCAAACTATTTGAAGTTTGTAGAATAGTTTCGAAGAGAATGACATTAATTCAAACTGCTCGGAGTTTGGCGAATAAATCTGAGGAGATTAAAGTGGATCAAACACCTTAGAGTTTGGATGAGAGGTATGAAGAGAATGATATTGAGTTAAACTGCTCGAAGTTTGGCGATTAGGTCCGTGTAGAATGAGAGAGAGTCAAACTGCTCAGAATTTGGCGAATAGGTTCAAGAAGAATGAAGTAGATCAAACTAATTAGACTTTGGAGAATAGGACTGAGGAGAATGACATTGAGTTAAACTGCTTGGAGTTTGGCGAATTAGACGGAGTAGAATGAAATGTATCAAACTAGTCAAGTTTAGAGAAAAGGTTTGAGGAGAATGACATTAAGACAAACTACTCGGAGTTTGGAGAATAAATATTAGGAGAACAATCTTGATCATACTACTCAGAGTTTAGAGAACAGGTCCGAGGAGAATGACATTGAGTTAAATTTCTTGGAGTTTGACGAATAGGTCCGAGGAGAATGACTATGTGTCAAATTGCTCAGAATTTGGCGAATAGGTCCGAGGAGAATAACTTTGAGTCAAACTAATCGGAATTTGACAAATAAGTCTGAGGATAATGAACGATCAAACTACTCAGAATTTGGTGAATAGGTCCAAGGAGATTGACAGTGAGTCAAATTGGTTAGAGTTTGATGAATAAGTCTGAGGAGAATGAATTTGTGTCAAATTGCTCAAAATATGAGAATGGGTCCAAGGAGAATAACTTTGAGTCGAAATACTTAAAATTTGGCGAATAAATCTGAGGAGAATGAAGTGTATTAAACTAATTGTAGTTTGGATAATAGGTATGAGGAGAATGACATTGAACCAAACCTCTTGGAGTTTGGTAAATAAGTCTGTAGAGAATGAATTGGATCAAACTACTCGGAGTTTGAAAAATAGGTCCAATGAGAATGGTATTAAGTCAAACTGTTCGGACTTTCGTGAATAGGCTCAATGAGATTGACATTGTGTCAAACTGCTTAGAATTTGGCGAATAGGTCTGTGGAGAATAATTTTGAGTCGAACTACTCGGAATTTGGCGAATAAATCTGAGCATACTGAAGGATCAATCTACTTAGAGTTTGGAGAATAGGTCCGAGGAGAATGACAGTGAGTCAAATTGCTTAGAGTTTGGCGAATAAGTCCGAGGAGAATGAATTTTTGTCAAACTGCTCAAAATATACGAATAGGTCCAAGGAGAATAAATTTGAGTCGAAATGCTCAAAATTTGGTGAATAAGTCTAAGGAGAATGAAGTATATTAAACTACTCGTAGTTTGGAGAATAGGTCTGAGAAGAATGACATTGAAACAAATTTCTCAGAGTTTGGCAAATAAGTCCGAGGAGAATGAAGTGGATCAAACTACTCAAAGTTTGGAGAAAAGGGCAAAGGAGAATGATAATGAGCTAAACTACTCGGAGTTTCATAAATAAGTTCATAGAGGATGAAGTGGATCAAACTACCCAGAGTTTTGATAATAGATCTGAGGAGAATAATATTTAGTCAAATTGTTCAGAGTTTGCCAAATAGGTCCGAGGAGATTTAGATTAAGTCAAACTGCTTGAAATTTTTTGAAAAGGTCCAAGCAGAATGACATTGACTCAAACTACTCGAAGTTTGGAGAATCGATTCGAAGAGAATGACATTAAGTCAAAGAGTTGGAAGTTTGGTGAATAGGTCAGAGGTGAATGATGTTTATCAAACTACTCAAAGTTAAGAGAATAAGTTCAAAGAGAATGATATTGAGTCAAACTACTCAGAGTTTGGCAAATAAGATGGTGGAGAATGAAGTGTATCAAACTACTCAGAGTTTGGAGAATAGGTCCGAGGAGAATGAAGTGGATCAAACTACTCGAAGTTTGGAGAATAGGTTTGAGGAGAATGACATTGTATCAAAATGCTCAGAGTTTGGCGAATAGGTCCGAGAAAAATGACATTGTGTCAAACTACTCAAAATTTTATGAATAATTCCAAGTAGAATGAAATTGAGTTAAACTACTTGGAGTTTGGAAAATAAGTTCGAGGAGAATGAAGTTGATCAAACTATTTGAAGTTTTTAGAATAGTTTCGAGGAGAATGACATTAATTCAAACTACTCGGAGTTTAGTGAATAGGGCCTAGGAGAATGAAAATGTGTCCACCTACTTGGAGTTTGGCGAACAAATCTGAGGAGATTGAAGTGGATCAATCACCTTAGTGTTTGGAGGAGAGGTGTGAAGAGAATGATATTGAGTTAAACTACTCGAAGTTTGGCGATTAGGTCCGAGGGGAATGAAAGAGAGTCTACTCAGAATTGGGGAATAGGTTCGAGAAGAATGAAGTTGATCAAACTAATCAGACTTTGGAGAATAGGACCGAGGAGAATGACATTCAGTCAAACAGCTTGGAGTTTAGCGAATTAGACGGAGTAGAATGAAATGTATCAAACTGGTCAAGTATAGAGAAAAGGTCTGAGGAGAATGACACTAAGTCAAACTACTCGGAGTTTGACGAATAAGTCTGAGGAGAACAATCTCAATCCTACTACTTAGAGTTTAGAGAATAGGTCCGAGGAGAATGACTATGTGTCAAACTGCTTAGAATTTGTCGAATATGTCCGAGGAGAATAACGTTGAGTCAAACTAATCGGAATTTGGTGAATAAGTCTTAGGGTAATGAATGATCAAACTACTCAGAATTTGGCGAATAGGTCCGGTCCGAGGAGAATGACAGTGAGTCAAATAGCTTGAAGTTTGCCAAATAAGTCCGAGGAGAATGAATTTGTGTCAAATTGCTCGAAATATGAGAATAGGTCTGAGGAGAATAACTTTGAGTCGAAATGATTAAAATTTGGCGAATAAGTCTGAAGAGAATGAAGTGTATTAAGCTAATCGTAATTTGGATAATAAGTCCAAGGAGAATGACATTGAACCAAACCTCTCAGAGTTTGGTGAATAAGTCTTTGGAGAATGAAGTACATCAAACAACTCGGAGTTTGAAAAATAGGTCCGATGAGAATGGTATTAAGTCAAACTGTTCGGAGTTTGGTGAATAGGTTCGATGAGATTGACATCGTGTCAAACTACTTAGAATTTGGCAAATAGTGGTCCGTGGAGAATAATTTTGAGTTGAACTACTCGAAATTTGGCGAATAAATATGAGGATAATGAAGGATCAATCTACTTAGATTTTAGAGAATAGGTCCGAGGAGACTGACAGTGAGTCAAATTGCTTGGAGTTTGGCTAATAAGTCCGAGGAGAATGAATTTGTGTCAAACAGCTCAAAATATGCGAATAGGTCCAAGGAGAATAACTTTGAATCGAAATGCTCAAAATTTTGTGAATAAGTCTAAGGAGAATGAAGTATATTAAACTACTCGTAGTTTGGAGAATAGGTCTGAGGATAATGACATTGAGCCAAACTTCTCAGATTTTGGCGAATAAGTCCGTGGACAATGAAGTGGATCAAACTGCTCGGAGTTTGGAGAAAAGAGCATAGGAGAATGACAATGAGTAAAATTACTCGTAGTTTCGTAAATAAGTTCATAGAAGATGAAGTGGAGAATAGATCCGAGGAGAATAATATTTAGTCAAACTGCTCAGAGTTTGGCGAATAGGTCTGAGAAGATTTAGATGAAGTCAAACTGCTTGAAATTTTTTGAGTGGGTCCGACGAGAATGACATTGACTCAAACTACTCGAAGTTTTAAGAATCGGTTCGACAAGAATGACATTAAGTCAAACAGTTGGAAGTTTGGCGAATAGGTCTGAGGCGAATGATGTTGATCAAACTACTCAGAGTTTAGAAATAAGTTCAATGAGAATGATATTAAGTCAAACTACTCAGAGTTTGGCAAATAAGATGGTGGAGAATGAAGTGTATCAAACTACTCGGAGTTTGGAGAATAGGTCCGAGGAGAATGAAGTGGATTAAACTACTTGGAGTTTGGAGAATAGGTTCGAGGAGAATGACATTGTATCAAATTGCTCAGAGTTTGGCGAATAGGTCTGAGGAGAATGATATTGTGTCAAATTGCTCAAAATTTTACGAATAGTTCCTAGTAGAATGACATTGAGTCAAACTACTCGGAGTTTGGCAAATAAGTTGGAGAAGAATGAAGTTGATCAAACTATTTGAAGTTTGTAGAATAGTTTCGAGGAGAATGACATTAATTCAAACTGCTCGGAGTTTGGCGAATAAATCTGAGGAGATTGAAGTGGATCAAACACCTTAAAGTTTGGATGAGAGCTATGAAGAGAATGATATTTAGTTAAACTGCTCGAAGTTTGGCGATTAGGTCTGAGGAGAATGAGAGAGAGTCAAACTGCTCAGAATTTGACGAATTGGTTCAAGAAGAATGAAGTCGATCAAACTAATCAGACTTTGGAGAATTGGACTGAGGAGAATGACATTGAGTTAAACTGCTTGGAGTTTGGCGAATTAGACGGAGTAGAATGAAATGTATCAAACTAGTCGAGTTTAGAGAAAAGGTTTGAGGAGAATGACATTAAGTCAAACTACTCGGAGTTTGGAGAATAAATATGAGGAGAACAATCTTGATCATACTACTCAGAGTTTAGAGAAAAGTTCCGAGGAGAATGACGCTGAGTTAAATTTCTCAGAGTTTAGTGAATAGGTCCGAGGAGAATGACTATGTGTCAAACTGCTCAGAATTTAGCGAATAGGTCCGAGGAGAATAACTTTGAGTCAAACTAATTGGAATTTGACAAATAAGTCTGAGGATAATGAATGATCAAACTACTCAGAATTTGGTGAATAGGTCCGAGGAGAACGACAGTGAGTGAAATTGCTTGGAGTTTAAAGAATAAGTCTGAGGAGAATAAATTTGTGTCAAATTGCTCAAAATATGAGAATGGGTCCGAGGAGAATAACTTTGAGTCGAAATACTTAAAATTTGGCGAATAAGTCTGAGGAGAATGAAGTGTATTAAACTAATTGTAGTTTGGATAATAGGTATGAGGAGAATGACATTGAACCAAACCTCTTGGAGTTTGGTGAATAAGTCTGTGGAGAATGAATTGGATCAAACTACTCGGAGTTTGAAAAATAGGTCCAATGAGAATGGTATTAAGTCAAACTGTTCGGACTTTTGGTGAATAGGCTCGATGAGATTGACATTGTGTCAAACTGTTAGAATTTTGCGAATAGGTCCATGGAGAATAATTTTGAGTCGAACTACTCGGAATTTGGCGAATAAATCTGAGGATAATGAAGGATCAAACTACTTAGAGTTTGGAGAATAGGTTCGAGGAGAATGACAGTGAGTCAAATTGCTTGGAGTTTGGCGAATAAGTCCGAGGAGAATGAATTTTTGTCAAACTACTCAAAATATACGAACAGGTCCAAGGAGAATAACTTTGAGTCGAAATGCTCAAAATTTGGTGAATAAGTCTAAGGAGAATGAAGTATATTAAACTACTCGTAGTTTGGAGAATAGGTCTGAGAAGAATGACATTGAACCAAATTTCTCAGAGTTTGGCGAATAAGTCCGAGGAGAATGAAGTGGATCAAACTACTCAGAGTTTGGAGAAAAGGGCAAAGGAGAATGATAGTGAGTCAAACTGCTCGGAGTTTTGTAAATAAGTTTATAGAGAATGAAGTGGATCAAACTACCTAGAGTTTTGAGAATAGATTTGAGGAGAATAATATTTAGTCAAACTACTCAGAGTTTGCCAAATAGGTCCGAGGAGATTTAGATTAAGTCAAACTGCTTAAAATTTTTCGAAAAGGTCCGAGGAGAATGATATTGACTTAAACTACTTGAAGTTTGGAGAATCGATTCGAAGAGAATGACATTAAGTCAAACAGCTAGAAGTTTGGTGAATAGGTCAGAGGTGAATGATGTTTATCAAACTACTCAGAGTTAAGAGAATAAGTTCAAAGAGAATGATATTGAGTCAAACTACTCAGCGTTTGGCAAATAAGATGGTGGAGAATGAAGTGTATCAAACTACTCGAAGTTTGGAGAATAGGTCCGAGGAGAATGAAGTGGATCAAACTACTCGAAGTTTGGAGAATAGGTTTGAGAAGAATGAAATTGTATCAAAATGCTCAGAGTTTGGCGAATAGGTCCGAGAAGAACGACATTGTGTCAAACTACTCAAAATTTTATGAATAATTCCAAGTAAAATGACATTGAGTCAAACTACTTGGAGTTTGGCAAATAAGTCCGAGGAGAATGAAGTTGATCAAACTATTTGAAGTTTGTAGAATAGTTTCGAGGAGAATGACATTAATTCAAACTACTCGGAGTTTGTTGAATAGGGCCAAAGAGAATGACATTGTGTCAACCTACTTGGAGTTTGGCAACTAAATCTGAGGAGATTGAAGTGGATCAAACACCTTAGAGTTTAGAGGAGAGGTGTGAAGAGAATGATATTGAGTTAAACTGCTAGAAGTTTGGCGATTAGGTCCGAGGAGAATGAGAGAGAGTCACACTGCTCAGAATTTGGCGAATAGGTTCGAGAAGAATGAAGTGGATCAAACTAATCAGACTTTGGAGAAGAGGACCTAGGAGAATGACATTGAGTGAAACAGCTTGGAGTTTGGCGAATTAGACGGAGTAGAATGAAATATATCAAACTGGTCGAGTTTAGAGAAAAGGTCTGAGGAGAATGACATTAAGTCAAACTACTCGGAGTTTGGAGAATAAATCTGAGAAGAACAATCTGGATCATACTACTTAGAGTTTAAAGAATAGGTCCGAGGAGAATGACTATGTGTCAAACTGCTCAGAATTTGCCGAATAGGTCCGAGGAGAATAATGTTGAGTCAAACTAATTGGAATTTGGCGAATAAGTCTTAGGATAATGAATGATCAAACTACTCAGAATTTGGCGAATAGGTCCGAGGAGAATGACAGCGAGTCAAATTTCTTGGAGTTTGCAGAATAAGTCTGAGGAGAATGAATTTGTGTCAAATTGCTCGAAATATGAGAATAGGTCTGAGGAGAATAACTTTAAGTCGAAATGGTTAAAATTTGGCGAATAAGTCTGAAGAGAATGAAGTGTATTAAACTAATCGTAATTTGGATAATAAGTCCAAGGAGAATGACATTGAACCAAACCTCTTAGAGTTTGGTGAATAAGTCTGTGGAGAATGAAGTGCATTAAACTACTCGGAGTTTGAAAAATAGGTCCGATGAGAATGGTATTAAGTCAAACTGTTCGGATTTTGGTGAAAAGGTTCGATGAGATTGAGATTGTGTCAAAGTGCTTAGAATTTGGTGAATAGCGGTCCGTGGAGAATAATTTTGAGTTGAACTACTCGAAAATTAGCGAGTAAATATCAGGATAATGAAGGATCAATCTACTTAGATTTTAGAGAATAGGTCTGAGGAGATTGACAGTGAGTCAAATTGCTTGGAGTTTGGCGAATAAGTCCGAGGAGAATGAATTTGTGTCAAACAGCTCAAAATATGCGAATAGGTCCAAGGAGAATAACTTTGACTCGAAATGTTCAAAATTTTTTGAATAAGTCTGAGGAGAATGAAGTGTATTAAACTACTCGTTGTTTGGAGAATAGGTCTGAGGATAATGACATTGAGTCAAACTTCTCAGATTTTGGCGAATAAGTCCGTGGAGAATGAAGTGGATTAAACTGCTTGGAGTTTAGAGAAAAGCGTATAGGAGAATGACAATGAGTCAAATTACTCGTAGTTTCATAAATAAGTTCATAGAAGATGAAGTGGAGAATAGATCCGAGGAGAATAACATTTAGTCAAACTGCTCAGTGTTTGGCGAATAGGTCTGAGAAGATTTAGATGAAGTCAAACTACTTGAAATTTTTTGAATGGGTCCGACGAGAATGACATTGACTCAAACTACTCGAAGTTTTAAGAATCGGTTCGAAGAGAATGACATTAAGTCAAATAGTTGGAAGTTTGGCGAATAGGTCTGAGGTGAATGATGTTGATCAAACTTCTCAGAGTTTAGAAATAAGTTCAATGAGAATGATAATAAGTCAAACTACTCAGAGTTTGGCAAATAAGATGGTGGAGAATGAAGTGTATCAAACTACTCGGAGTTTGGAGAATAGGTCCGAGGAGAATGAAGTGGATTAAACTACTCGGAGTTTGGAGAATAGGTTCGAGGAGAATGACATTGTATCAAACTGATCAGAGTTTGGCGAATAGGTCTGAGGAGAATGATATTGTGTCAAACTGCTCAATATTTTATGAATAGTTCCAAGTAGAATGACATTGAGTCAAACTACTCGAAGTTTGGCAAATAAGTTGGAGAAGGATGAAGCTGATCAAACTATTTAAAATTTATAGAATAGTTTCGAGGAGAATGACATTAAGTCAAACTACTCGGAGTTTGGAGAATAAATCGGAGGAGAACAATCTCGATCATACTACTCAGCGTTTAGAGAACAGGTCTGAGGAGAATGACATTGAGTTAAATTTCTCGGAGTTTGGCGAATAGGTCCGAGGAGAATGACTATGTGTCAAACTGCTCAGAATTTGGCGAATAGGTCCGAGGAGAATAACTTTGAGTCAAACTAATCGAAATTTGCCAAATAAGTTTGAGGATAATGAATGATCAAACTACTCAGAATTTGACGAATAGGTCCGAGGAGAATGACAGTGAGTCAAATTGCTTGAAGTTTGACGAATAAGTCTGAGGAGAATGAATTTGTGTCAAATTGCTCAAAATATGAGAATGGGTCAGAAGAGAATAACTTTAAGTCGAAATGCTTAAAATTTGGCGAATAAGTCTAAGGAGAATGAAGTGTATTAAACTAATCGTAGTTTGGATAATAGGTTTGAGGAGAATGACATTGAACCAAACCTTTTGGAGTTTGGTGAATAAGTCTGTGGAGAATGAATTGGATCAAACTACTCGGAGTTTGAAAAATAGATCCAGTGAGAATGGTATTAAGTCAAACTATTCGGACTTCGGTGAATAGGCTCGATGAGATTGATATTGTGTCAAACTGCTTAGAATTTGGTAAATAGGTCCGTAGAGAATAATTTTGAGTCGAACTACTCGGAATTTGGTGAATAAATATGAGGATAATGAAGGATCAATCTACTTAGAGTTTGGAGAATAGGTCCGAGGAGAATGACAGTGAGTCAAATTGCTTGGAGTTTGGCGAATAAGTCCGAAGAGAATGAATTTTTGTCAAACTGCTCAAAATATAAAAACAGGTCCAAGGAGAATAACTTTAAGTCGAAATGCTCAAAATTTGGTGAATAAGTCTGAGGGGAATGAAGTATATTAAACTACTCGTAGTTTGGAGAATAGGTTTGAGAAGAATGACATTGAACCAAATTTCTCAGAGTTTGGCGAATAAGTCCGTGGAGAATGAAGTGGATTAAACTGCTTGGAGTTTAGAGAAAAGTGTATAGGAGAATGACAATGAGTCAAATTACTTGTAGTTTCATAAATAAGTTCATAGAAGATGAAGTGGATCAAACTACCTAGAGTTTTGAGAATAGATCTGAGGAGAATAATATTTAGTCAAACTGCTCAGAGTTTGGCGAATAAGTCCGACTATATTTAGATGAAGTCAAATTGCTTGAAATTTTTTGAATAGGTCCGAGGAGAATGACATTGACTCAAACTACTCGAAGTTTTAAGAATCGGTTCCAAGAGAATGACATTAAGTCAAACAGTTAGAAGTTTGGCGAATAGGTCTGAGGTGAATGATGTTGGTCAAACTACTCAGAGTTTAGAAATAAGTTCAAGGGGAATGATATTAAGTCAAACTACTCAGAGTTTGGCAAATAAGATGGTGGAGAATGAAGTGTATCAAACTACTCGGAGTTTGGAGAAGAGGTCAGAGGAGAATGAAGTGGATTAAACTACTTGGAGTTTGGAGAATAGGTTCGAGGAGAATTACATTGTATCAAACTGCTCAGAGTTTGGCGAATAGGTCTGAGGAGAATGATATTGTGTCAAACTGCTCAAAATTTTACGAATTGTCCCAAGTAGAATGACATTGAGTCAAACTACTCGGAGTTTGGCAAATAAGTTGGAGAAGAATGAAGTTGATCAAACTATTTGAAGTTTGTAGAATAGTTTCGAGGAGAATGACATTAATTCAAACTGCTCGGAGTTTGGCGAATAAATCGGAGGAGATTGAAGTGGATCAAACACCATAGAGTTTGGAGGAGAGGTATGAGGAGAATGATACTGAGTTAAACTATTCGAAGTTTGGCGATTCGGTCCGAGGAGAATGAGAGAGAGTCAAACTGCTCAGAATTTGGCGAATCGGTTCAAGAATAATGAAGTGGATCAAACTAATCAGACTTTGGAGAATAGGACTGAGGAGAATGACATTGAGTCAAACAGTTTCGAGTTTGGCGAATTAGAAGGAGTAAAATGAAATGTATCAAACTAGTCAGAGTTTAGAGAATAGGTTTGAGGAGAATGACATTAAGTCAAACTACTCGGAGTTTGGAGAATAAGTCCAAGGAGAACAATCTCGATCATACTACTCAGAGTTTAGAGAATAGGTCCGAGGAGAATGACATTGAGTTAAATTTCTCGGAGTTTGCCGAATAGGTCCGAGGAGAATGACTATGTGTCAAACTACTAAGAATTTTGCGAATAGGTCCAAGGGAAATAACTTTGAGTCAAACTACTCCAAATTTGGCAAATAAGTTTGAGGATAATGAAGGATTGAACTACTCAGAATTTGGCAAATAGGTTTGAGGAGAATGACAGTGAGTCAAATTGCTCAGAGTTTGGTGAATAAGTCTGAGGAGAATGAATTTGTGTCAAATTGCTCGAAATATGAGAATAGGTCCAAGGAGAATAACTTTGAGTCGAAATGCTCAAAATTTGGCGAATAAGTCTAAGGAGAATAAAGTGTATTAAACTAATCGTAGTTTGGATAATAGGTCCAAGAAGAATGACATTGAACCAAACCTCTCGGAGTTTGGTGAATAAGTCTGTGGAGAATAAAGTGCATCAAACTACTCAGAGTTTGAAAAATAGGTCCGATGTGAATGGTATTAAGTCAAACTGTTCGGAGTTTGGTAAATAGGCCCGATGAGATTGACATTGTGTCAAACTGCTTAGAATTTGGCGAATAGGTCCGTGGAGAATAATTTTGAGTTGAACTACTCGGAATTTGGCGAATAAATATGAGGATAATGAAGGATCAATATACTTAGATTTTCGAGAATAGGTCTGAGGAGAATGACAGTGAGTCAAATTGCTTGAAGTTTGGCGAATAAGTCCAAGGAGAATGAATTTGTGTCAAACAGCTCAAAATATGCGAATAAGTCCAACGAGAATAACTTTGAATCGAAATGCTCAAAATTTTGTGAATAAGTCTGAGGAGAATGAAGTGTATTAAACTACTCGTAGTTTGGAGAATAGGTATGAGGATAATGACATTGAACTAAACTTCTCAGAGTTTGGAGAATAAGTCCATGGAGAATGAAGTGGATCAAACTACTCGGAGTTTGGAGAAAAGGGCAGAGGAGAATGACACTGAGTCAAATTACTAGGAGTTTTGTAAATAAGTTCATAGAAGATGAAGTGGATCAAACTACCCAAAGTTTTGAGAATAGATCCAAGGAGAATAATATTTAGTCAAACTGCTCAGAGTTTGGCGAATAGGTCCAAAGAGATTAAGATGAAGTCAAACTGCTTGAAATTTTTTGAATAGGTCCGACGAGAATGACATTGACTCAAACTACTCGAAGTTTTAAGAATCGGTTCGAAGAGAATGACATTAAGTCAAACAGTTGGAAGTTTGGAAAATAGTTCCGAGGTGAATGATGTTGATCAAACTACTCAGAGTTTAGAAATAAGTTCAAGGAGAATGATATTAAGTCAAACTACTCAGAGTTTGGCAAATAAGATGGTGGAGAATGAAGTGTATCAAACTACTCGGAGTTTGGAGAATAGGTCCGAGGAGAATGAAGTGGATTAAACTACTCAGAGTTTGGAGAATAGGTTCGAGGAGAATGACATTGTATCAAACTGCTCAGAGTTTGGCGAATAGGTCTGAGGAGAATGATATTGTGTCAAACTGCTCAAAATTTTACGAATAGTTCCAAGTAGAAAGACATTGAGTCAAACTACTCGGAGTTTGGCAAATAAGTTGGAGAAGAATGAAGTTGATCAAACTAATTGAAATTTATAGAATAGTTTCGAGGAGAATGACATTAATTCAAACTGCTCGGAGTTTGGAGAATCAATCTGAGGAGATTGAAGTGGATCAAACACCTCAGAGTTTAGAGGAGAGGTATGAGGAGAATGATACTGAGTTAAACTATTCGAAGTTTGGCGATTCGGTCCGAGGAGAATGAGAGAGAGTCAAACTGCTCAGAATTTGGCGAATAGATTCAAGAAGAATGAAGTGGATCCAACTAATCAGACTTTGGAGAATAGGACTGAGGAGAATGAAATTGAGTCAAACAGCTTCGAGTTTGGCGAATTATAAGGAGTAAAATGAAATGTATCAAACTAGTCAGAGTTTAGAGAATAGGTCTGAGGAGAATGACATTAAGTCAAACTACTCAGAGTTTGGAGAATAAGTCCGAGGAGAACAATCTCCATCATACTACTCAGAGTTTAGAGAATAGGTCCGAGGAGAATGACATTGAGTTAAATTTCTCGGAGTTTGGCGAATAGGTCCGAGGAGAATGACTATGCGTCAAACTGCCTAGAATTTTGCGAATAGGTCCAAGGAGAATAACTTTGAGTCGAATTACTCCAAATTTGTTGAATAAGTTTGAGGATAATAAAGGATCAAACTACTCAGAATTTGGCGAATAGGTCTAAGGAGAATGACAGTGAGTCAAATTGCTTGGAGTTTGGTGAATAAGTCCGAGGAGAATGAATTTGTGTCAAATTGCTCGAAATATGAGAATAGGTCCGAGGAGAATGACATTGAACCAAACCTCTCGGAGTTTGGCAAATAAGTCTATGGAGAATGAAGTGGATCAAACTACTCGGAGTTTGGAAATTAGGTCCGATGAGAATGGTATTAAGTCAAACTATTCGGAGTTTGGCGAATAGGCTCGATGATATTGACATTGTGTCAAACTGCTCAGAATTTGGCAAATAGGTCCGTGGAGAATAACTTTGAGTCAAACTACTCAGATTTTGGCGAATAAATCTGAGGATAATGAAGGATTAAACTACTTAGAGTTTGGAGAATTGGTCCGAGGAGAATGACAGTGAGTAAAATTGCTTAGAGTTTGGTGAGTAAGTCTGAGGATTATGAATTTGTGTCAAACTACTTGAAATATGCGAATAGGTCCAAGGAGAATAACTTTGAGTCGAAACACTCAAAATTTAGTGAAAATTTTAAGGAGAACGAAGTGTGTTAAACTACTCGTAGTTTGGAGAATAGGTCTGAGGAGAATGAGATTGAACCAAACTTCTCAGAGTTTGGCGAATAAGTCTGTGGAGAATGAAGTGGATTAAACTACTCAGAGTATGGAAGATAGGTCCGATGAGAATGGTAATAAGTTAAACTATTCGGAGTTTGGCGAATAGGTTCGATGAGATTGACATTGTGTCAAACTGCTCAGAATTTGACGAATAGTTTCGAGGATAATTTCGTAAAGTCGAACTACTCGGTGTTCAGCGAATAAATCTGAGGAGAAAGAAGTGGATCAAACAACTTGGGGTTTGAAGAATAGGTCCGAGAAGAATTATATTGAGTCAAACAACTCAGAATTCAACAAAAAGGTTCGTGGAGATTTACATTGAGTCAAGATGCTCAGAGTTTGGCGAATAGGTCCGCAAAGAATGAAATTGTGTCAAACTGCTCAGAATTTTGCAAATAGTTCCAAGTAGAATGATATTGAGTCAAACCACTCAGAGTTTGGTGAAAAAGTCCAAGAAGAATGAAGTGGATCAAACTATTCGTAGTTTGTAGAATAGTTTTAAGGAGAATGATTGCGATGAGAATTAAGTGTATCAAACTACTAGTTGTTTGGAGAATAGGTCCGAGGAGAATGACATTGAGCCAAACTGCTTGGAGTTTGACGAATAAGTCCGAGGAGAATGAAGTAGATCAAACTACTCAGAGTTTGGAAAATAGGTCCGATGAGAATGATATTAAGTCAAACTGCTCAGAGTTTGGCGAATAGGCCTAATAAGATTGGCATTGTGTCAAATTACTCAGAATTTTGCGAATAGTTTCGAGAAAAATTACATAAAATCAAACTGTTCGGTGTTTGGAGAATATGTTCGAGGATAAATAAGTAGATCAAATAACTCAGAGTTTGAAGAATAGGTCTGAGGAGAATGACATTGAGTCAAACTACTCAGAATTTGGCGAAAAGTTTTGTGGAGAATGACATTGAGTCAAACTGCTTAGAGTTTGCTGAATTAATCTGAGGACAATGAAGTGGATCAAACTACTACATCACCTTCTCTTATATCTTTCAATATAAATTTTTATCTCCCTCCAATGTAATTCTCATTGACTTCTGATCAAGGTTTCTTATGTATATTTAATGTATGTAAAGTTACTTAGAGTTAGATAGGATTATATTGAGGCCAATCAAGGAGTGCGCAAGAAAACATGGTGGATCGTATGAAGATTTAAGACCCATGAATGTATGAGATATATTCATGTAATAATTACTTAGGGTTTAACCAAGCGATTTACTTTATTGGCTCAAGTAAACCACCCTTAGAGAGTCCATAGTCACCACTTAGGTTAAAATATATACACATGTGATGTATATATGTTATGCATGTAATTAGATTGTATGCTTGTTATATATATATATATATATATATATATATATATATATATATATATATATATTTGATGCATGTTTAAATAATGAGATCTAAACATAAAGGCCTAAACCCCTCCACATGAAAAAGTTTAATATTAGGTTGTAAACGGAAATCATTAGGAATGATTATTTGTAGCCCGCCACCATTATAGCCAATATACAAAGTTTCTTATTCTTGTAAATTTGTTGCAAAAACTTAATCTTAACACTTATAGAAAAATTATATTGACTATTATACATATGATGTGTATGAATTAAACAAATAATATAGCTTTGTTGCGCAAACATAAGGGTTATATCACCGATTTACACTTGTAAGGAATAGTGGGCTTGACTTAACTAAAGCATATATTATTTGTTGTGCAAACATAAGGCCATATATAATTAAGAGTCCAAATTAAGATTGAAAATTACATGAGATGCAAACTATAATAGTTATCTAACTATCAAGTACATTGTAGATTTTTACACAGATGTAAGGCTATAATACATAAATGATAGGATCCTAGCCCCCACTAGGAAACCTTCCAAAGGGGTTTTCCACTTTCCACACTCAGAGTTGTGGTAATCGAAAAGAATATGAGAGGTACCATTTATAATGAGAGATATCATTTAGATTAAAGACCACGTCTTTATGGTAGTTAATAATATGAATAGTTGCTAATTTTATCTTTTGTTACATCATAGATCACAATGACTAAACCCACTATCGTGTATGCTTGCTGCAAGCAGGCTAACTTGTCAAATCTCCTAGAAAGGCTAAGAAATTTGAGAATCATTCTTAAATATGAGAAAATGGACTAGTTTTTTGATAATTCGCTTCCAACAATTGTTGTTGAGAATATTTTGGAAGAAGAGTTCATTACTTATAAGAAGTGGCAAGAGGATGAGATGTGTTCTAGCCACTATATGCTAACATCTATGTCTAAGGAGCTTTAGAAGCAAAAAGACAAGATGGAAATTTCTTATGCAATATTTCTTCATCTGTAACAGTTGTATAGTGAACACAACCTCTTCAGGGCTTAGATTCCTAAAGGATCATCAGTCCATAAGCATGGATTAAAAATGATTAACTACATCGAGTAGTTAGACTAGCTCGTTTTAGTATAGATGTGGAGTTAAGTAGAGACTTAATTATTTAATCTCTTTAAGTCTCATTATCGCAGTATGTTATGAACTACATCATGAACGAGTTTGAAACTACGTTTCTAGATTTTTTTATATGTTAAAGACTATAAAAACTACAATTAAGAAAGGTTAAGACAACCATTATGCAATTTGATAGAGCTTCTTCCTATAAAAGAAAGTTTGGAAGAAGAAAAATAAACAATTAAAAGCAAAAGACGGTGTCAACAAGGCTATTTTGATTAAAAAAAAAAAAAAAATCAAGTGACATTGTTCTCGTTTTGGCAAGGATGATGATTAGAAGAGAAACTACAAGGATCATATTGCAAGAAAAGCCTTCATAAGGAAAGTCTCAGTTGTTCTTCGATGAAATAAATTTATTGGTTAATAACGCTTTATCTTGGGTATTAGATACCACGTATGGTTCTCGTATTTACAATAGGTTGTAGATGTTGAAAAAAAAGCAAGAATCTAAGTAAGAGGAAGTCATCCTTTACCATGGAAATGGAGAAAGAATTGCTACATTAGCCATAGGGACTTATTACTTGGTTTTACCATATAGAAGTAGACGGGAAAATATTTCATATTGATCAACAAAGGAAAGTTGATAATGATATAAATCATTCCTACATTTAGATTAAAGACCAAATTTTATGATAGTTAATAATATGAATAGCTGCTAATTTTTTTCTTTTGTTACATCATAGACCACAATAACTAAACCCACTATCGTGCAAACTTTATACAAATAGACTGACTGGTCTAATATCCTAGATTGGCTAAGATTTTTGAGAATATTTCTCAATCTAATATCCTAGATTGGCTAAGATATTTGAGAATCCTTCTCAATTTTGAGAAAATGGACTAATTTCTTGATAATTCACTTGTAATAATTGTTGTTGAGAATGTTTTGGAAGAAGAGGTAGATACTTATAAGAAGTACAAAGTGGATTATATGTGTTCTAGGTGCTACATGCTAATATCTATGTCTAATAAGCTTTAGAAGCAATATGAAAAGATGAAAATTTCTTATCCAATATTGCTCCATCTATAAGATTTGTATGATGAGCATAACCTTTCTAGGGCTTAGATCCCTGAAGGATCATCAGTCCATAAGCATAGATTAAAAATAATAAACTACATCGAGGAGTTAGACTGGCTTGTTTTAGTATGGATGTGGAGTTAAGTAGTGACTTAATTATTCAATCCTTTCAAATCTCATTTTAGTATGTTATGAACTACAACATGTACGAGTTTTAAGGTCTGCTTTTGGGATTTTGTTATTTGTTGAAGACTGTAGAAGCTACAATTAAGAAAGATTAAGACAACCATTATGCAATTTATTGGACTTTATTCCTATAAAAGAATGTCTTAAAGAATAAGAAGAAGAAACCAGTAAAAGCAAAGGGCGATGTCAACAAGACTATTTCAGAAAAAAAAATAAAAATAAAGAATATTGCTCTCATTGTGGTAAGGATGGGGATTGAAAGAAAATGGCAAGGATCACCTTGCAAGAAAAGCCTTTGGAAGGCAAGTCTTAGTTGCTCTTCGATGAAATAAACTTGATGGTTAATAATGCTTTTTTTTGGGTATTAGATATAGAGTATGGTTCTCACATTTACAATAGGTTGAAGATTCTAAAAATAAAGAAAGAATTTAAGTAAAGAGAAGTCAGCCTTTGCCTTGGAAATGGAGAAAGCATTTCTACATTAGCCATATGAAAAGCTACTAATTTTTTCTTTTGTTACATCATAGATAACAACAACTAAACCCACTATCATGTAAACTTGATACAAATAGACTGACTGGTCTAATATCCTAGATTGCCTAAGATCATTGAGAATCATTATAAATTATAAGAAAATGTACTAATTTATTGATAATGCACTTGCAATAATTATTGTTGAGAATGTTTTGGAAGAAGAGGTCGCTACTTATAAGAAATGGCAAAAGGATTAGATGTGTTCTAGGCACTACTTGCTAATGTCTATGTCTAATAAGCTTCAGAAGCAATATGAGAAGATGTAAATTTCTTATTAAATATTGCTCCATCTAAAAGAGTTTTATGATGAGCATAACCATTTTAGGGCTTGGATCCCGAAAGGATCATCAGTCCATAAGCAAGGATTAAAACTTATAAACTACATTGAGTAGTTAGACTGGCTTGTTTAGTATGGATGCAGAGTTAAGTAGTGACTTAATTATTCAATCCCTTCAAGTCTCATTATCATAGTATGTTATGAACTACAACATGAACAAGTTTGAAGGTACACTTATGGTATTTTGTTATTTATTGAAGACTATAGAAGCTACAATCAATAAAGATATATACAACCATTATGCAATTTGATGGAGCTTCTTCTTGTAAAAGAAAGTCTTAAAGAAGAAGAAGAAACCATTAAAATTAAAGGGCAGTGTCAAGAAGGCTATTTCGATAAAAAAGTAAAATAAAAGACATCGATCTTAATTGTTCTTCTATGAAATAAACTTATTGGTTAATAATGCTTCTTCTTTGGTATTAAATATAGAGTATAGTTCTCACATTTACAATAAGTTGAAGACAATGAAAATAGAGCAAGACTTTAAGTAAAAGAAGTTGAGCTTTGCTTTGGAAATGGGGAAAGCATTGCTATATTAGCCATATGGACTTGTTACCTGGTTTTACTATCTTGAAGTAGATAGTAAAATATTTCTTTTTGAACAACAAAGGAAATTAGATAATGATATAAATCTTTCCTATATTTAGATTAAAGACCAAATCTTTATGGTAGTTAATAATTTGCATAGTTGCTAATTTTATATTTTGTTACATCATAGATCACAATAACTAAACCCACTATTGTGCATACTTGATGTAAACAAACCAAATGGTCCAATCTCCTAGATTGGCTAAGATACTTGAGAATCATTCTCAAATAAGAGAAAATGGACTAGGTATTTGATATATCGCTTGGAATATTGTTCTGAGTATGTTTTGGAAGAAGAGGTTGATACTTATAAGAAGTGGCAAGAGGATGACATGTGTTCTTAGTGCAATATGCTAACGTCCATGTCTAATAAGCTCTAGAAGAAATATGACAAGATGAAAATTTCTTATGCAATATTGCTCCATCTACAAGAGTTGTATTATAGGTATAACCTCTTTAGGGCTAGGATTCCTAAAGGATCATTAGTCCATAAGCATGGATTAAAAGTGATCAACCACATTGAGTTGTTAGACTGGCTCGTTTTAGTATAGATGAGGAGTTAAGTAGTGACTTAATTCTCTAATCCTTTCAAGTCTCATTATTTTAGTATGTTATGAACTACATCATAAATGAGTTTGAAACTATGATTATGGATTTTGTTATATGTTGAAGACAATAGAAGCTACAATCAAGAAAGAGTAAGGCAATCGTTTTGCAATTTGATGGAACTTCTTCCAATAAAAGAAACTTTTAAAAAATAAGAAGAATAAACCATTAAAAGCAAAGGCCAGTGTCAACAAAGCTATTTCAGCAAAAAAAAAAGGGATATTGTTCTCGGTGTGGCAACAATAAAGACTGGAAAAGAAACTATAAGGATCAACTTGCAAGTTAAACTTTTCGTAAGAAAAGTCTCAGTTGTTCTTCGATAAAATAAACTTATTGGTTAATAATGTTTCTTCTTGGGTATTATATACCGCGTATGGTTCTCACATTTGCAATACGTTGTAGACACTGAAAAAAGAAGCAAAAAGGGTTTTTATGAAATTCATTGTTTTTACACGTTTTTAAAATTCCAAATTTGTTTTTACTTGGAATTCGAAATCCAACTTTTATTCAAATAAATAAATAATTTTTTACTATAAAAAAATTATATTTTTGTTAATTAAGAATTGTTCTTAATTTTGAATGATGGTTAAGAAATTGTAATTTCATTGGGAATCAAAGCTCCAAAATCCTTATCACATTGAGATTAAGAATTTTAATAAACAAAATATCTTAGTCTTATTTGGAATAGGATTAAGAAAAGTTTTTGGAAACCTAATGAAATTAAGATTGCAATTCAAGAAGGAATAACTATAACTAGAATATAATTTTTATTAGTTATTTATGCGATTTGTAGATGACTATTGGACCTAGACCTTAGCAATTGGTTAAATTTATGGTATTAGTTTTGGTTACTCAATTTTAAATGGTGTTTGCACACCTTGCCTTCTCTTATTTCTCTCAATATAAATTTCTATCTCCCTACAATGTAATTTGCCTTTATTTTTTTTATCAAGATTTCTTATGTATATTTGATATATATAAATTACTTAGAGTTAAATAGGATTTTATTGAGGTGGATCAAAGAGTGCACGAAGAAACATGGTGGACCATTTGAAGATTGAAGACCAATGAATGTATGAGATATATTTATTTAATAATTACCTAGGGTTTGACCAATTGATTTATTTTATTGGCTCAAGTAAATCACGCTTAGAAAGTCCATAGTCATCCACTCAGGTTAAAATATATATGCATATTATGCATGTAATTAGATTATATGTGTGTTCTATGTATTTGATGCATATTTAAATGATGAGATCTAAACAAAAAGACCCAAATCCCTCAATGTGCAAAAGATTAATATTAAGTTGTAAACAAAAATCATTAGGAATGATCGTTTGTAGCCTTCCACCATTATAGTTAATATACGAAGTTTCTTATATGGATAGATTTGTTATTCAAACATAAGGTTTACACCTGTAGGAAAATTATATTGACAATTAAACATAGGATGTACATGAGGTAAACAAATGATATAGTTTTATTGTGCAAACATAAGGGTTATATAACTAATTTATACTTGTATGCAATGGTGGGATTGACTTCACTAAAATTGATATGATTTGTTTCCAAACATAAAATCATACATATTTAAGAGGCTAAATTATGAATGCGAATTGAATGTGATGCAAATTACCATAGTTATCAAACTATCAAGTGCATTGTAGTTTGTTGCACAAATGTAAGGCTATAACACAAGTGATAGGATCCTAGTCCCCACTAGGAAACCAAAAGGGTTTTTTGCTTTCCACACCGAGGGTCATGAGAATTGAAAAGAATAGTGAGAGGTGCCATTTAGATTAAAGTTCAAATCTTTATGGTAGTTAATAATATAAATAGATGTTAATTTTATCTGTTGTTACATCACAAACCATAATGATTAAATCCACTATCATGCGTACTTGATGCAAACAGACTGACTGGGAGGTACCAAAGAGGTTTTCTGCTTTCCGCACCGAGGGTCATGAGAATCGAAAAGAATAGTGGGAGGTACCATTTAGATTAAAGTCCAAATCATTATGGTAGTTAATAATATGAATAGATGCTAATTTTATCTATTGTTACATCACAAACTATAATGATTAAATCCACTATCATGCATACTTGATGCAAACAGACTGACTGGTCCAATCTCCTGGATTTGCTAAGGAATTTGAGAATTGTTCTTGATTCTAAAAAAGTGGCCTAGTTTCTTGATAAGTCACTTCCAACAATTATTGCTGAGAATTTTCTAGAAGAAGAAGAGATGACAAGAGGATGACCTGTGTTCTAGGTACTACATGCTAACATCTATGTCTAATGTGCTTTAGAAGCAATATGACAAGATGAAAATTTCTTACGGAATATTGCTTCATCTAGAATAGTTGTATGGTGAGCACAACCTCTTTAGAGCTAGGATTCTTAAAGGATCATTAGTCCATAAGTATGAATTAAAAATGATAAATTATGATGAGAAGTTAAAATGTCTCATTTTAGTGTGGATATGGGGTTAAGTAGTGACTTAATTCTTCAATACCTTAAAGATTCATTTTCAAAGTATGTTATGAACTACAACATGAACGAGTTTAAAACTACACTTATGGATTTTGTTTTATGTGGAAGACTGTAGAAGCTACAATCAAGAAAGGTTAAGACACCCATTATGCAATTTGATGGAGCTTCTTCCTCTAAAATAAAGTCTTGAAGAAGAAGAAGAAGAAACCATTAAAAACATAGTGCGATGTCAACAAGGCAATTTAGGAAGAAAAAAAATAAGGGGCATTGCTCTCGTTGTGGCAAAGATGGGAACTAGAACAGAAACTGTAAGGATCACCTTCTAAGACAAGCCTTTAGAAGGAAAATCTTAGTTGTTTTTCGATGGAATTAACATATTGGTGAATGATTCTTCTACTTTGGTATTAGATACCGAGTATGGTTCTTGCATTTGCATTAGGTTGCAAACACTGAAAAAAACAAGTTTCTAAGTAAGAAGAAGTCACTCTTCGCCTTGGAGATGGAGGAAGCATTGCTATATTAAACATTGGGACTTATTACTTGGTTTTACCACCTTGAAGTAGACAGTGGCACTTTAGACTAGGTCAAATCAATGAATATAGTGCAAACATATAGGTAAAAGATGGATTCTTGGATCTATCGGGCATATGTTATCCTAACCATCACATACTTATTAAACAAGGTTCTCCCAAAGGTAGTACATGAAATGCCACATAAGATATGGAAAAGAGGAAATCTGATCTTAAACTCATTAAGATTTGGGGTTATCCCACCTATGTAAAGAAGTTACATATAGACGAGTTAGGAACTAGGTCTAACAAATATAGGTTGCGGCTTATCCTAAAGAATGTATATGATATTATTTCTATCATCCTTAAGAACAAAAGTGTGTTTCCAAGCATGCTACCTTTATAGGAAAAAAAGGTTTATGCTAGAAAAGAGTAGTGGGAGGAAGATAGATCTTGATGAAGTATCACAAGGACCAAAACCTAGTACTATTTTGATTGAGTAACCTGAATCAGTAGATCTAGCAAAATGCCCAAGGGTCCAGAGAGATATAGATTTCTCATAAATGGTGATCTAGAGGTACACATTATAGATGATAAGGAACCTACTACTACTAAGAAGTGTTTCTAGACATCAATTCTGAGAAGTGGTTAAAAGCCATTAAATTAGAAATAGATTCGATGTACTCCAAAAAAAGGTGGACTTTGGTCGTTGCATCTAAAGGTATATTGCCTATAGGTTGCAAATGGGTCTTTAAGAGTAAGATTGAAGTGTTTAGAAAGATAGAGACCTATAAGGTAAGGTTAGTAGCGAAGAGTTTCAAGCAAAGGTGAGGCGTTGACTTTGATGAAACTTTCTCTACAGTGGCCATTCTTAAATCTATTAGGATTTTACTCATTATAGTTGCATTCAATAACTATGAGTTATGGCAGATGGACGTAGAGACTGCATTCCTCAATGGAAACATTGAATAGGATGTGTACATGAAACATCCTAAGAGTTTTACATTTAGTGGTAATAACTATAAGGTATGTAAACTTCAAAACTCCATTTATTAATTAAATCAAGCTTCTTGAAGGTGGAACATCTACTTTGATGAGAAACCCCAATCGTTTGATTTTATCAAAAACGAGGATGAATCATGTGTGTATAAGAAAGTCAATTTTAGATCTGTGACATTTTTGGTGCATTATATCGACTATATACTAATCATTAGGAATGATGTAGGTATGTTATAGCTAGTCAACTTTTGGCTTTCAAAAAACTTCTCCGTGAAAGGATTTGGGTACAGCATCCTATATTTTGGGAACAAAATCTATAGAGATAGATCTAGATGGATGCAAGCCTTTTCCAAATCCACGTACATAGAAAAAATGTTAAAATGGTTTAGCATGAAAAGTTCCAAAATAAATCATAGAATTACTCTCTCGAAAGACTTGTCCCCAAAGACATGTGAGGAGAGAGAAAACATGAGTAGATTACATCTATCTTGTACTGCATGTTATGTGTAAGGCCTGATGTTGAATATATTCTAACTGTTACAAGCAAATATAAGTCCAATCTAGGTAAGGGTCACTGAATAGCAGCACAAAACATTCTTAAGGTCTTGAGAAGCACTAAAAAATTGTTCCTCATAAATTGATAAGAGGATTAGAAATTTAAAATCCTTCACATACTCTACTTTCAATTTGAAAAAATATGATAGTAAGTCAAAATACAAATAAGTGTTCACCTTAAATGGTGGAGCCATTAGCTGGAAATGTTCCAGGCAAGTGACCACTGTGGATTCGACCATTTGGGCCAATTACGTTATTATATGGCTGCGAGGAAAAATACTTAGATAAAAAAGTTCACAGTTGAGCTTGGTATGATTTCTTACATTGTAAGTTAGCATCATTATAGTGTGACAATAATGGCACTACTGCGTAAGCGTAAGAACCAAGGTCTCATCAGAAATCAAAACAATTCTATTAGCAATTCCATTTGATTAGAGAAATCAATGGAATAAGTGATGTAAGGATGAAAGATTTTTATAAACAAATAATATTTTGGATCCATTAAATAAATCAATAGGTAAGAGATACTTGCGATATTGGCTTTAGTGCAAGTGGGAGATTGATAGTAGCATACCTTGTAAGCCAATAGAATTTGATGTTATGGACATATTAAATGTAATTAATCTTGTTTATTTATTGATAATAAAATACTATTATTGGCATTTATCTTATTTATCATGTTCATTACAAATCACAGTATATGCATTACATGATAAAGCCCATAGAATAAGAGCAATGAAAATAATCACCATAATGAGATCATGCTAGTGAGATGTATTTCCTTAAGATCTATTCTTAAATTTTTCTAATTCTAGGATCATTAAAAAGAGCATTAGTGAATCTGGATAGATTAGTACATATTATGTTTCTTTAAGGAGTTTAGGGTGATTGATCTCATGGTCACTAGTGTGCGAGATAGTAAAATAGGTTATGTAGATCCTTAACACAAAACATATGCACCAAACTGACTCGACTAAGAAATTCGTAATGGATATTTTACTGGTTGTCAATAGAAATTCCTATGTTATAGTTGTACAAGTGACCCTTAGACTTAAAGCATGATAGATATCTTATGTATAGGTCATCATGCTTTGATGATACCTAAATGTGATTCTAATCATGGGTCACAAAAGGGTAGTAATTGGGTTTGACCAGCTATACGTGGAGGTATGTGAATGTGCAATAAAAGATGCATCACTCCCAGAAAAGAGAGAGAATGTCCTATGTGATCTGATTAAGTTATAGCTTCGAAATTCCTTGGCTAAGGTGGCGTTGAAATTAGGAAGGAGTTTCTAATTTCATCATTTAAGTCATGGACTTCAGATCAAGATACATATGATTAAATAATTAAGGATTGACAGTAAATCCATACTTTAGGTTTAATCAGGGATATTGTATGATGAAAGGATTGAATTGTATGGTAATTGTCACCAGAAAGGTTCACATTAATTCATATTGTCTGGGTAGTCATTACATACTGCTAGGCATTAATTATGACTCGTAAAAGCCCTTAAAATTAATTAAAATTAATTTTTATTCAAATTAGAATTAAAAGGATTTTTAGTTAAAATTAAAATTAAAAAAATAATTTTAATGAATTGTATAGTATCCAATTGTTACGTAAACGTTATAACCCACTGCCAGCATAATATTGAACCTAAAAGATCATACAAAATTGGGAAATTGAAAGATTAAGGAAAACTAATAGACAAATAGGGATATTTCTAAAAATTAATTAAACTAAGGGTTTAATTGTAATTCTAGAAATCATAGAGTTTTTAGGATAAAAGACTCTATATAAAGGTTCTATTTGATAGAAACCCTAATGTTTGCTTGCATAAATTGTTTCAATCTCTCTCTATCTCAAAGAGGTGAATTTTCAAAGCTAGCACACAGTGAATTTTTAGCTAGCCTAAGTCATCCTATTTGCATTGTGTTGACACCAGAAGAAAGAGATCCTTTATCCTTGTTACTCTTGTAGATACGGTTAGTGGCTAAACACTTAAACGACTTGTGAACTCTACACCGAATTCTCAACTAGAATCTTTATAAAGGTATAAATCTCTAACTTGTGTGGAGATGTATTATCATTCTAATAGATTCGTAGAGAAATTCATGGGATTAAGTTTACTGGTATAGAAAAATTTTAAATTTTCGCTGCGTATATTTACTGATAGACTTTCAACAAATAGGTCTTTAAGAGAAAGATTGAATTGGATTGAAAGGTAGAGACCTACAAGTCAAGATAGTGAAGGGTTTCAAGCAAAAATAAGGAGTTAACTTTGATGAAACCTTCCCTCAAGTGGTTAAGCTTAAATCCATTAGTATTTTACTTACAGTAGTTGGATACCATGACTATAAGATTTGGCATACGGATGTAAAAACTTTATCCTTAATGAAAACATAGAGGAGGATGTGTACATGATGCAGTCTGAGGGTTGTACATCTAGTGCTAGTGACTACAAGGTCTATAAGCTTCAAAAATCCATTTATGAATTAAATAAAGCTTCTAGAAGTTGGAACATATGTTTTGATAAGACAATCAATTCGTTTGATTTTATAAAAAATTGAGCATCAACCATATGCATATAAGATGGATAGTAGAAGCACTGTGTCATTTTTGTTAATGTACGTTAACAACATACTACTCATTGGGAATGGCGTAGGTATGTTGTAGTTAGTCAAGGTTTGGCTATCAAGAACTTCTCCAAGAAGGATATGAGTGAAACATACTATATTTTGGGGATAAATATCTATAAAGATAGATCTAGAAGGATGCTAAGCTTATCCCAATTAGCATACATAGACAATACTAAAGAGGTTTAGCATGAAAAATTCTAAAAAAAAGAATTTTATCAATGATTCATGGAATTTCTCTCTCTAAAGAGAGGTCCACAAAGACTCTAGAAAAAGAGAGAACATATGAGTAGGATATCTTATGAATCGATAATTGGTTCCATCATGTTTGCAATGTTATATATGAAGTATGATGTCACATATACTCTATGTGTTATGAGCAGATTTCAATCCAATCCAGGTGAAGGTCACTAAATAGTTGTGAATAAACATTCTTAAGTTCTTGTCAAGAACCAAAGATTTCTTTCTAATATATGGAGCAGATTTGAAACTTGAGGGCTTCACAAACTCTAGTTTTCAGTATGACAAAGACAATACTAAATCAGTTTCTGGATATGTCTTCACCTTGAATGGTGGAGTAGTGAGCTAGAAGAGCTCCAAGCAAGAAACCACTACGAATTCGACCACGAAGACCGAATACATTGCTGCATCAAAGGCTGTGAAGGAGACTGTTTAGATAAGGAAGTTCATTATTGAACTTGGAGTGCTTCCAAACATTTTCAATACAATAACTTTGTACTATGATAACAACTGTGCTATTTCGCAAGCAAAGGAACCAAGGTCTCATCAGAAGTCCAACCACATTTTGTGGTGGTTTTAATTAATCAAAGAAATCATTGGAAGAAGCGATTTATAGGTGGAAAGAGTTTAAAAATCAAACAACATAGTGGATCTACTAACTAAGGTGATTTCCCAACAACAATTCGATCATCATTTTGAGAAGATGGGCGTGAGATATGTTAGTGCAAGTGGGAGATCGATACTAATGTGCCCTACAAGCCAATAACATTTTATGTTATGGACATGCTACTTGTAATTAATCTTATTCATGGTAATTATATTATTTATCATGTTCATTACAAATCACCACATGTGCATTACATGATAAAGCCCATAGAATAAGAGAAAGAAGGGCATTAATGATTTAGTATAGATTAGTACATATTATGTTTCCTGAAGGAGTTGGGGGGTGATTGATCTCACAGTCACAAGTGTATGAGATACTAAAACAAGTTATGTAAATTCTTGTTATATAATAGGTAACCGAACTGACTTGACTAAGAAATTCCAAATGGACATTTTACTAGCTATCAATAGGGAGTTCTTACATTGCATTTGTACAAGTGATTTTAGGACTTGAGACACCATGGATGCCATCATGCTTTGATGCTAATTAAATATAATATTAATTTTAGGTCATACCATTTATGCATGAAGATATGTGAGTGTACAATAGGAGATCTATCACTCTTAGTAAAAGAGAGAGAATGTCCAATATGGTCTAATTAAATCACAACATGAAGTTCCTTAGCCAAGGTGGGATGAAACTAGAAAGGACTTTTAATTTAACTATTTAAGTTATGGACTTGAGATCAAGATACATATGATTAAATAATCACAGGTTGATAGTAAATCCATGTCTTAGGTTTAATCAGTGACATAGCATGACTGATGGATTGAATTGTACTATAAATGACAACAAAAAAGTTCACATTAAATTAAATTACCTGGGTAGTCATGACTGAAACGACCTATCTCAGACAGTTCCACCCAAGATGGCACGAAGCACAACTTATATGCAATAAATTTTTCTTTTTAAAACTTGAAACATAATTACAATAGATACACCTCAACTCTTGTCCAGAGGGGATACAACAAATATTTCATACTTCCAGTTATTTCATCATTAAGAGTAATATTTATCTTAAATCATTCAATTCATACTTATATCATGTATTTCATTCAATCAACATATTCAAAATATTTTCAATAGCTTTTCTCATCTATAATTCATTTAAAGTTTTATTCATATTTCTAGTTCTTCTCACCTACTAACGGTAAAGTGAACTCACCACAAGCACTAATGTTATCAGTAGATCATTTCCTTTCCTTTTGTGCTCCTCTTAACAATACCACCAGATGGTTCACATCCACCTAACCATAATATGTTTATCAATCTCACTATCTCATAACTTAATTCAAACCTTATACTGGGTTAAATTCATGAATATATGTATGTATGCTCCATCATAGTTTTAAATCCAAAGTTTCGGTTAAATTATTTTTCTTTTTATCTTGAATCAACTTTAAATCCTTTTAAGAAGACTATTAAGGATTTATACTCTCAAAATCATAGTTTTTATACGGAAGAACAAAAATAGTAAAGATTACCTTCACGAGCTTTTCTTAGAAATTTCCTGAAATCAGTCATTAAACGAATGAATTCAACAAGAGTTTATGAAATCTTTAAAGTTCTTTAGTAATTTGAGAGATTTTTAGAGAGAGAAAGAGATTTAGAGAGAGTAAAAGAAGTTAAAATGAAAGGAAATGACGTTTTGGTCGTCCAAAAATATTTTATATACAAAAATTTTGCCTATCATTCGAATTCCCGTAGGTTACTAGTCAACTGCCTGATGAGAGTTATAAAATGCTTCTCAACAGTGGTTAATTGTTAGGATTGATCTCGGTCTTTATTGCGCTTTTATGTGTTAATAACTCTAAAGTAATATTGTTGGACCACTGACTTATTTCAGTGCAATTTTCAGGTGCTTTGAGTTTAAAAGAGAAAAAGAAGCGATTGTTACTTAAAAGGCCAAGATCCCATGCTTCTGGAAGGACAAGATGGACTGCTGCCTGTACTGCGATCGAGTGCACAAACAGTGCAATCGACCACACATCCCACATCGACCAAGAAGTACTCTGCAGCGCAACTGCGATCGAGTGCACCAATCTGCGATCGAGCGCACTAAGGCTGTGATCGAGCGCACTCGGAAAGTATCCCACATCGGTTAGAAAACACATATCACTCCGGGAGTTTGCCTATATAAGACCCACTCCACTTCAGCTTTAGGTATCAATCGGAGCTCATCTGAAACCATCAGAGAGTGAATCCAGAGGGCCCTTAGGAGCAATCCAGAGGTACTTTTGGAGGGCAAGCTAAGGAATCGCCGAAGCTTTTGCTACCATGGGGGAGATGATCGTTGAGAGGCCAGAGGCAACTCGAGGACGTATGAGCCCTATGGCCAGCTAGTCTCCAAGCAAGGCGAAGGGATGAATCTCTAGGTGCAGTTGTTCTTATTTTCCTTTATTTGATTCAGTTGTAGTTTGGTATTATTTTCATTACACATTGTTATGTTTTATTCTTTAATTTAATTAGTAGATTTTTTATTAGTCCGATGATTGCATGCTTCTTTTCCATATAGGTCTAGTCATGCTCTTCTTATGTGTATCTGTTTGGGTGTGATTGAGTCCGATAGATTTCTTTTATAGATTTGTCCATTGCTGCGATATTGTCATGTAGATATATCGTCGTCTCTTGATAATTTATAAGTTAGGTCATATGTGCTTGAAAGTAAAGAGTAATTCATATCAGTTACATTAGGGCTTATATATGTGTTTTAATTGAATATTTGCCAATTGCCTGTTTGGGATGTGAAACTGGCAATCGAGATAAAAACAATTGAATCAAGTTAGGATTAGGGCAACGAACCTAGGGAGGATTCCCGGAACCTTGTTGTTTCTCCATCATAAATCTATTTACACAATTTCCTTCACATTATTTTCACGCAATTCAGATTCTTTCAATCAATCTTTTATCGTTTGTGTTAAAGTTCACACCTTCTTTTATAGTTAACTTGTTTCCCTGTGGAATCGACACCCCAAAGCTGTACTACAATACCGTGTTATGTTTTGGGCGTAATCAAATTTTGGCGCCGTTGCCGGGGAAACGCGCTTAAGTACAAAGAATATTGTCAACTTTTGACAAGACAGCAGAAGAATTGTAAATAGTTTTTCTTTTCAGCAACTACAAAGGCGGTAACTCTTTTCCTTCTTTTAGCTTGCTGCATTATTTTTTTCCTTCTTTCTTTTTATGGTAATTTTTTTATTATTGTTCTTTTTTCTAAGTTTTGATTTTCTGATTTATTTATTTATTATTATTCTGTTTTATTTATTTCCTCTCTGATTCATTTGGTGCATGCTTAGACCGAGAGATTTGCGAGGTAGATTCATTAGAGGACCCGAACTAGAATTACCCTCTCCTTCCGAATTTGATGGTGAAACCTCGCCTAGATCAACCAATAGTGGAAACCCAAGTGAGAATTTAGAGGATTTTGTTAACATGGTCGATAACCTTAATGAGAATGTTGCTAGGACACTTTAGGATTACCTCCACCCTACACGCACAGCCACACCATCATGCATCACGTTTCCAGCCAATACTCGCCAATTAGATTTTAAACCAGGGATGATTTAATTACTTCCTACATTTCATGGCTTGGATAATGAAAACCTATATGTGTACATTAGAGAGTTTGAGGAAGTAGTCGCGACTTTTCATAGTCAAGATGAAACCGATGACATTGTGAGGTTTAAGTTCTTTCATTTCGCTTTAAAGGATAGAGCCAAGAGTTGGCTATACTCACTAAGACCACGATTTATTAGATCATGGACTGAGATGACTCGGGCATTCTTTAACAAATACTTTCCCCAACATAAGGCCAACGCTTTGAAAAGGCAAATCTCCACCTTTGCACAAAAGGATAGTGAGACCTTATATCAGTCTTGGGAGAGATTTAAGGAGTTATTGAGTATGTAACCTCACCATAGGTATGAGAGTTGGCGCTTGGTGAGCTATTTTTATGAGGGACTTACATATAGAGAGCGCCAATTCGTAGAGATGATGTGTAATGGTGAATTTTTGGAGAAAGATCCTGATGAGGCCATAGAGTACCTCAATGAGCTTGCTAAAAAAGCTCGCACTTGGACTGGACCTAGTACCACTGAAAGCACAAATAGGTCACGACCTATAGGGTACCCAAATGGTGGTGGAATTTACCATCTTAGGGAATAGGATAACCTTAAGGCCAAGGTCGAGATGCTCACTAGGGAACTAGAGGTATTAAAGACTAATAGCTTAAAGCCAACACGCGTGGTTAATCATGCAAAATCTTTTGAACTATGTTTTGTGTGTGGCGGGATAGATCATCTCGCCCAAGAGTGTCCCACATTTGCTGAGATGAGAGGGATGTATAAGGAACAATGTAATGCCTTAGGCATGTACAAGAAGCCCTTGACACCCTTCTCTGATAGTTATAATCCGGGATGGTGAAATCACCTCAATTTCAGCTGGAAGTCTGAAAACCAGAACCTTGCACAACCACCTGCACCATATCTTGAACCATATCATGCATCTGTGTCTTCTAGGAGTTCTTTAGAAGACACTTTACATGCTTTTATTAAAGCACATGGGAAAAAAAATCAAAGGCTTTAATCTTTAATTGTGCAGGTTATTGAAGAACATAAAGAGATAAAGAGCCAAGTATCCAAGTTAATGCGCTACTTGAGTGTGACTGAGCGAGGTAAGTTCCCTTCTCTAGCTCAGTCCACATCCCATTGTCAGCACCTGGCACAACAGAATTTGAAGGAGGTGAATTCCATTGAGACACTAAGTGGTAAGTTATTACACATCCCAATAACGAAAAAATCAGAGGATGTGGACGAAAGCCACCAAGCATACATGATGGACTCATTCATGGAAAAGGTCTAGCACCTTAATCCATTGGAGTCCACCCTCACTCATGGCTTCACAAGAGCATATATTGAGCCAGAATTTATGGGTGTTACTGATGACATCCTTGAGGCCTCTCAAAAACATACAAGCACCAAATTTAGCAATGAAGCAGTGGCGGGTGCATTCAACCTATGTTTTTCTAGGAGGGAATAAGAGCATCTAGCTGAAGACGTAAAACTTAGTGCTCATGGGAGGCACCCTACAACATATCCTTTTACTATTATTGTTTTTATTTCTTGTTTATTATTAGCATTTTTTTTCTTCTGTTTTCCAGTATTAACTCAGTATTTCCTTTTCAAGGAAAAATGTACGAAGCAGTTCAAATGGTGGAGCACAATTTTCAGCTTCTATGCACCTTTGGCTACAAGGGGAGTCTCCTTTACTCTTTCTTTTACATTGAGATCAATGCAATTTTTAAGTTGGGGGTGGAGGAAACGCATCTCTTTGTTTCCATATTCTTTATTTCCATACATTTTTTTCTTTTTCCATTGAACTGCTTGGTGTCATTTTCCTTTTTTTTTTGCTTTTAACATGCTTTGTGTTAGCCTTAGAGTTAATTCACATGTCAAAGATATAAGCCTAATTGAGATAGCACATAGCATTTAGAAGAAGTTAAATCTTGCTTCAGTTTGAACTTAATTTAAGTATCAATCTTCATTTGGTTTGAGACTCTAGTTTGTGGTAAGATTGTATGATTAGTCTAAAACATTTAGAGAAATTTTATGTGTGATTGTTTTATGAATTCTTTTGCGGTCTTGACAAGCTCTAGAACTTACTTGATAATCACTTGAGGCAAATTCCTAGAATGCACACTACTTAGGATATGAGATAGGCCATTTTTGAACCGTTTGAGCCTTTCAAACCTACCATTGCTATATTTATCACTAGTCACCTATTTGAGCCTTTTTCTAGAAAAGAAAAATTGAGCCTTGTTTTTTTCGATAAACCATTTACTTACCTTTATGAGCCTAAAAATATTTTATCTTTACCTTTCTTTTAAAAGAACTTAGTTATACACATGTTGTGAGAAGCACTTAAAAGGAGTAAGGGTGGAAATATGAAAAAAAAAAAAATATCACTACCACAACCCAAGTATATTAAAGGAGATAAGTTGGGGGGTGTGCAAAAGAAAAGAAAAAAAAATGATGAAAAAGAAGGTGAATGGTTATGTGCCAAAATAAATAAATAAAAAATGAATTATGGAAAAGAAATAAGAAAGAAAGAAAAGAAAAAAAATGGTGATTTGTTGAAAGAAATGCTCGAAAAATGGCTGAAAGAGTTGGGTGTTGAAGTAAATGTTATCAAGTGCTTAAAGTGATTATGTTTAAAGCTAAGAGATTGAGTTCTTTTACTTGTGAATCCTTCCCATTCTTCTTTAGCCTTTACCTTAGCCTAACGTTACAAGCTTATTAAAGACCTTTGGATCCAGTGTAGTGTGATTTTTCTACAATAGTGGAGAGTGGTTTGAAATGTAAGCATATGGAGCTTGTTTTTGTGATTGATGGCACGAAATTTATCATGTTTTAGAGGCTAAGACTTGTATTCATGAATGTTATGCATAAAATCATCCGAGTGTTTGGATTAATGGTTTGTGGTAAGATGGATGTTAAGAGTCAATAACGATTTTAAGATTGATGTTTGGATTACTTTTGGATTTGGGTGAAATTTAATGATTCTTTGTGCCGTGTGTTATGTGCAATTTTTGAGACAAAAGTGAATTACTCTTGGTTTAACACTAAAATTGCTTTTCATTTACTTTGATTCCCACCGTAGAATTCATCCTTTGTTTTTGCTTGAATTACTAGGGACTAGCAATAAGCTAGTTGGGGCTTGTGATGAGAATCATAAAATGCTTCTCAACAGTGGTTAATTGTTAGCATTTTAGGATTGATCTCTTCTTTATTGCGCTTTTATATGTTAATAACTCTAAAGTAATATTATTGGACCACTGACTTATTTCAGTGCAATTTTCAAGTACTTTAAGTTTAAAAGAGAAAAAGAAATGATCGTTGCTTAAAAGGCCAAGATCCCATGCTTCTAGAAGGACAAGATGGACTGCTGTCTGTACTGTGATCGAGCGCACAAGCAGTGTGATCAAGTGCACATCCCACATCGACCAAGAAGTACTCTGCAACGCAACTGTGATCGAGCGCACCAATCTGCGATCGAGCGCACTTGCGATCGAGCACACTAAGGCTGTGATCGAGCGCACTCGGGCAGTATCTCACATCGGTTAGAAAACATGTATCACTCCGGGAGTTTACCTATATAAGACCCACTCCACTTCAGCTTTAGGTATCAATCGGAGCTCATCTGAAACCATCAGAGAGTGAATCCAGAGGGAGATGGCCCTTAGGAGGAATCCAAAGTACTTTTGGAGGGCAAGCTGAGGAATCACTGAAGCTTTCGCTACCAAGGGGGAGATGATCGTTGAAAGGCCGAAGGCAACTCGAGGACGCATGAGCCCCATGGCTAGCTAGTCTCCAAGCAAGGCGAAGGGATGAATCCCTAGGTGTAGTTGTTCTTATTTTCCTTTATTTGATTCAGTTGTAGTTTGGTCTTATTTTCATTAAATATTGTTATGTTTTATTCTTTAATTTAATTAGTAAATTTTTTATTAGTCCGGTGATTGCATGTTTCTTTTCCATATAAGTCTAGTCATGCTCTTCTTATGTGTATCTGTTTGGGTGTTGTTGTGAGTTTTAATTTACTCGCAAGCGCACGAGTCGTTTGCAGTATAGCGTTGTGCAAGTGCGAGGTCGAATCCACAGGGAATTGCGTTGTGAAAATATAATTTTTAATCTAAACTAACTCTATTTTAACCTAGTTCCAAATTTCAGAATGATATTGCAAAATAAATTAAAACTAAATTAAATTGATTAAAAAAAACTAATAAAAAGCACTAAGGTTTCCGAATCCACCCCACCGAAGTTAAGCATACATGTTCTAAAAATATAGCCTATCAAAACATTCAATGAATCCAACTATAAGACAAAAAACAAAGAATATCCCAACTAAACCAAAAGCACCCGATGTATCCGCTCTTAACAAATCACAAAGGGAATCCAATTTAATCGAAAAGCATTCAATGTATCCATCAGATGAAACACAAAGAAAATCCAACAGACAATTTAAACTCAATCAATTATAAGATTAACTCAAATAATTGCCAGAACATTTATACTAAAAATTGTCAGATTTGTACAAGCAAATCTGAACTACTACGCCAAACAACGGCGGGGCTTCATCTTCAACCTTAGCTGAAGAGTCTAGCCACTCATAATTATAAAACTATAATAACAAGTACTAAACATTTAAACTAAAACAACTGAATATAAATAAATAAATAAACAACTTTACATGAGAGAAATTCCACTCGCTGACGGGCGGCGCTTCCCCTCGTGGTAGCAATGCCTTCGGGATCCACCAAAATGCTGGCGGAAGTCCACCGGTAAACACCAAAGTGGCTTAGGAATTGTACACTGAATGATGAGGTCAGATGGTGTTTATATAGGGGGAGTCCCGGAGCACAATGGGTTTCAAAATCGATGTGGGATACTGCCCGAGTGCGATCGATCGCACTCTGGTGCGCTCGAGCGCACATTGGCGCACTACAGAGCATTTTTAACCGATGTGGGATGTGCAAGAGCGCATTTGCGATCGATCGCAAGTCTGGTGCGATCGAGCGCACTAGACTTCTTCAGCTTGACCCTTGTTTACTAAAATGGCCATAACTTTCTCTAGAAAAATCATTTTTGCAAGCCGTAAAATCCCTCAGAAAATAGACTTCCGGATCTTTCCAAGCATATATGGCTCATCTCCTGGTTCTTCCGGAATCAATACAGTAAAATCCACAAAAATGACTGATCTGTAAGGCGATTTTGGCAATTTTAGTGAAACTCCTTTCCCAGTGCTTGTAAACCTGAAAAACAATGAAAACAACTCAAAGTAACAAATTACTAAGCTAACAAATGTAAATTAAAGGGCCAAAATATGCAATATTTGGCACTCATCAAATACCCCCAAACTTACAATTTGCTAGTCCCTTAGCAAAACAAAATAAAAGACTCAATGAAAAACAAAGAACATAAAGATAAAGTCATCACTCATGGTATCCAAAAAATTTAAGGAGCACACATCACCATGATATTCATTCATAAGCAAGCTTAAAAAGGTAAACCCATCTTCACAATGAATAGAAATGTTAAAATCTAATTACTTACAAAAGGCAGGATAAGGCATCACAAGCTTGAATCAGTGTAAGGTGAATTAGTACATAAAAATGAAGCTTCCAAGTAACTCTAATGTGTAAGGTCTCCATGTCTCAAGATTCACTGAATTTCCCATCAAAAATGAACGAAAAGGCATAGTTTTTGTTTTTTTGTTTTTTTTTTTTTTTTTTAATAATGCACGGCTATTGGTTAGTTCCCTTAAGCTTTCTAATTGACCCATGTAGCGAGTGTTAAGTCAATGACTCCCAAACCAGGTGGTTTTAGGGCATTAGGTGTAAAGACACCCCTAAGGACTTACTAACTCGAGTCAAAAAGGCTACGAAATTAAACCGATCTTAATATTACCAAGCAAAATTCCACCTTTTGACGTGAACACTCACTGCTTACTGAGGCAAGAGGTCCAGTTACTCAGCGAAAAGTTTATTGATAAATTTTTTTTTTTTTTATATTTTCCTATGCCCAAGAGTTCATCCAACAAGTCATCCAGTTTCAGTTAAGATAAGGAAAAATGCACATTAAAATCACGTGTCATACCTCACATAATTTGTGCTAATGTGCTCGTGTTAGATTAGATCAAACATGTGAATTCTCAAAATGCCTAAAGTAAGTAACTAAATTTTAAAAATTTATCACCAGATCATGTGTTCAAAATGTTAAGCTCACCAATGACATCACATCACAGAAAATGTTTAGATCAACTAAAATTTCACGATAACATGAGCATGCATTTATCTCTATGACGAAAAGACAACAAATTAGGACAAAGTGTGTGATGTGTCTTCCATACCCCCAAACTTAAATTACACATTGACCCCAATGTGTGACTAATATGGAAAAAGCTGACCTGAGATATGGAGAACTATCTGGACTGGTATGGCTCATAGCATACCCCCAAACTTGAACTGAAGTACGCTTTGTCCCTGAAAAATAAAAAATGGAAAACAAAAAATACTGGAAACAAACATTAATCATAAAAATGCGAGATAATAAATAAACAAAAGAAAAGATAAGCTGTGGGGTGCCTCCCATGAGCGCTAAGTTTAATGTCTTCAGCCAGACCCAACATTAGTAAATAGGCCCAACTAAGTGCTCCACCATTTGATCAATAAATGGGAATGGAAAATGATCAGGCCTAGTGGTAGCATTCAATTTACGGTAGTCTAGACACTTTCTCCATCTTGACTGCACTCGAGTTGGAACCAACTCGTTGTCTTTATTTACAATCGTAAATTCAGCACGTTTGGGCACGACTAGAATCTGGCTCACCCACTTGCTATCAGAGATGGGATAAATGATCCCTGCCTCTAACAGCTTCATATCTTCCGCCCTCACAACCTCTTGCAAAGCAGGGTTGAGCCTTCTTTGTGGCTCCCTCGATGGCTTGGCATCCTCCTCTAAATGTATCATGTACGTCACCACCGAGGGGCTGATCCCCTTGACATCCTCAATAGTCCAGCCTATAGCTTCCTTATGCTCTTTTAAGACGTCCAATAATTTCTCCTCTAGAGCATCACCCAAATCGGAAGGTATAATCACAGGCAAACTATCGGCTGAACCTAGGAACTTATACTTAAGATTATCTGGTAAAGGCTTAAGTTCCTTCTTGGGGGTTTCAGGTGCGGTGGTCTCCTCCATCTTATTGCTCTTCCGAGGAGGAGACTCTAAAATGGCATTCGCTTGCTCAAGTAATTTATCTAAATCCATATCCTCTCCAAATTGAGCAAAGCATGCCTCTAGGGGGTCCTCAGTGCGGGAGTCATCCGCAATCTCCTCCATCTTACTGCTCTCCCGAGGAGGAGACTCCAAAATGGCATTTGCTTGCTCAAGTAATTTATCTAAATCCAAATCCTCTCCAAATTGAGCAAAACATGCCTCCAGGGGGTCCTCAGTGCTTGATTCATTCACAGTCTCCTCAAGAATCTCCTCTATCAAGCATACATTTCTCACTTCATCATATTCATGTGGTTGCCTAGTGATATCAAAAATATTCAACTCCACTGTCATATTTCCGAAGGAGATTTTCATCACCCCTGTCCTACAATTTATCAGGGCGTTAGCCGTGGCTAAGAATGGTCGCCCTAGAATAACCGGTATTTGAATCCCTATATTCTGAACCGGCTCTGTGTCAAGCACAATAAAATCCACGGGGAAATAGAACTTATCCACTTTTATCAAAACGTCCTCAACTATTCCCCGTGGTCTTTTCACTGACCTGTCAGCCAATTGAAGCGTAGTGGATGTGGGCTTCAATTCTCCTAACCCCAACTGTAAATAGACTGAGTAGGGTAGAAGATTCACACTCGCCCCTAGATCCAAGAGAGCCCTCTCAATGTGGCTGACTCCTATCGTGCAAGAGATGGTAGGACACCCCGGGTCCTTATACTTGATGGGTAGCTTGCACTGAAGAATTGAGCTGACCTGCTCGGTCAAAAATGCTTTTTTTGGGACATTCGTCCTCCTTTTGATAGTGACCAAGTCCTTTAGAAACTTGGCATATGATGGCATTTGATGGATGGCATCCAAAAATGGGATATTGATTTGGACCTGCTTGAATACCTCCAGAATTTCCTCATACTTCCCTCCTTTCTTGGGCGCCTGTAATCTCTCGGGGTAGGGCGCTCTAGGTACAAACGACCTAAGAGGGTCTTTCTCAGTAGGTGTGGCTGTAGATGGCTCAGCATCTCTCTTCTCTGTGTTGCCACTCCCTTGCCCTTGCTGTATAGCAGGGCTCTCTTCCACTCGGTTGTCCACTTGTCTCCCAGACCTTAGTGTGACAATCGACTGTACTTGTTCCTCCCCGTGTGTAGGAGTTGATGAACTCTCAACCATATATTGTCCTTTTGGGTTGGGCATGGGCTGACTGGGGAACTTCCCCTTCTCTCTCTCACCCAAGTGACTTGCAATTTGCCCTATTTGACTCTCCAGCTTGGCAATTGCTTGGGTGTTTACCACTGTTGCACTCCTCACATCACTCATATTTTGGCTAGTCTCCTTCATGAACTCTTTAAGGGTGTCCTCTAACGACTGTGAAACTGGCGCTGGTGTTTGAGTGGGTGCATGGTAAGCAGGTGAAGGTGCTGGATGGGCAGAACGACCATGATTAGGAATTTGTGGGGCAAATCCGGGAGGATATTGAATTTGAGCATGATAAGGGGCTCCTCCCTGATTCATCGGTTGGTTCTGCCTCCATGAAAAATTTGGGTGGTTCCGCCACCCTGGATTGTACGTCTCGGAGTACGATCCATTTGACTGCCTTCGAAAGTCATTGAAAGCATTTACTTGTTCCATAGGATACTCGGCACAAGCCGGCATTGATGGGCAATTCTGTGCTAGATGCATGGGACTAGCACAGATGGAACAGCTCTCAACATTGAATGTGTTGGCAGCATTGATGGATTGGCTCACAGTGAGAGCGTCAATCTTCTTAGTGAGGGCATCTAACTTTATCCTCAAATCAGCGTCCTCTCTGACCTCATAGATGCCTCCCCTCTTAGGAGCACGAATGGACTTATCTCGACAGCTTGAAAAATCCCACTGCTGTGAGTTGTCGGACAACTTATCCAATGCCATATATGCTTCGTCTCCTGTCAGACTCAAGAATGCCCCCCCATTCATAGACTCGATCATGCTACGGTTGGGTTGAGTCAACCCTTGGTAGAAAAATTGAACGAGTCTCCACTTCTCATATCCATGTGGAGGGCATCTGATCAGTAACTCTTTAAAGCGCTCCCAACCCTCAGAAAATTTTTCATCCTCATCCTGAGTAAAAGAGCTGATCTCCTTTCGGCACTCATTCACTCTAGACATTGGGAAAAACTTATGGTAAAATTTGCTAAGCAGGTTTTCCCAAGATGTAATAGACCCGGGCGTGTTGGAATCCAACCACGCCCTAGCTCTATCGTGAAGAGAAAAAGGGAAGAGTCGAAGATGGACTGACTCTTCAGAGAAGTTTTGGAATTTGAATGTGGCACAAATGTCTTTGAACTTCTTCACATGGCTATAAGGATTTTCAAGATCTAAGCCATAGAATGAGGGTAAGAGTTGGATGACATGTGGCTTCAAGTCAAAGTGGGTGGCATTGGTCGGTGGCAACACTATGCAAGAGGATGAGTTAGTTGCAACGGGTGCGAACAAGTCCCTAAGGGATGTAGTGGAGTCCACGTTCCAAGCTCTAGGTTGCTCTACATGTTCAGGATGATTTGCATTCCTATAATTCTCTGCCATCTCAACAGTCTCTCTCTCAACTAGCGCTCTTTTCTGTCTCCTAAGAGTTCTTTCTAAGTCGGGATCTAAATGTATCAAATCTAAGTCAAAGGATCTCCGACCAAGCATACACCAACTAAAAAAACCCTAAAGTAAACTAACCAGCAGAAACTTGCAGAATAAAACAAACACACAACTTAAATTTTTTTTTGTTTTTTTTTTTTTTTAAATTAATTTTTTTTTTAAAATTAAATTAACTAGTAGAAAAATAAAATCAATTCAGACAAAAAATTTTCACAAACCAAACAGTTCCCCGGCAACGGCGCCAAAAACTTGTTGTGAGTTTTAATTTACTCGCAAGCGCACGAGTCGTTTGCAGTATAGCGTTGTGCAAGTGCGAGGTCGAATCCACAGGGAATTGCGTTGTGAAAATATAATTTTTAATCTAAACTAACTCTATTTTAACCTAGTTCCAAATTTCAGAATGATATTGCAAAATAAATTAAAACTAAATTAAATTGATTAAAAAAAACTAATAAAAAGCACTAAGGTTTCCGAATCCACCCCACCGAAGTTAAGCATACATGTTCTAAAAATATAGCCTATCAAAACATTCAATGAATCCAACTATAAGACAAAAAACAAAGAATATCCCAACTAAACCAAAAGCACCCGATGTATCCGCTCTTAACAAATCACAAAGGGAATCCAATTTAATCGAAAAGCATTCAATGTATCCATCAGATGAAACACAAAGAAAATCCAACAGACAATTTAAACTCAATCAATTATAAGATTAACTCAAATAATTGCCAGAACATTTATACTAAAAATTGTCAGATTTGTACAAGCAAATCTGAACTACTACGCCAAACAACGGCGGGGCTTCATCTTCAACCTTAGCTGAAGAGTCTAGCCACTCATAATTATAAAACTATAATAACAAGTACTAAACATTTAAACTAAAACAACTGAATATAAATAAATAAATAAACAACTTTACATGAGAGAAATTCCACTCGCTGACGGGCGGCGCTTCCCCTCGTGGTAGCAATGCCTTCGGGATCCACCAAAATGCTGGCGGAAGTCCACCGGTAAACACCAAAGTGGCTTAGGAATTGTACACTGAATGATGAGGTCAGATGGTGTTTATATAGGGGGAGTCCCGGAGCACAATGGGTTTCAAAATCGATGTGGGATACTGCCCGAGTGCGATCGATCGCACTCTGGTGCGCTCGAGCGCACATTGGCGCACTACAGAGCATTTTTAACCGATGTGGGATGTGCAAGAGCGCATTTGCGATCGATCGCAAGTCTGGTGCGATCGAGCGCACTAGACTTCTTCAGCTTGACCCTTGTTTACTAAAATGGCCATAACTTTCTCTAGAAAAATCATTTTTGCAAGCCGTAAAATCCCTCAGAAAATAGACTTCCGGATCTTTCCAAGCATATATGGCTCATCTCCTGGTTCTTCCGGAATCAATACAGTAAAATCCACAAAAATGACTGATCTGTAAGGCGATTTTGGCAATTTTAGTGAAACTCCTTTCCCAGTGCTTGTAAACCTGAAAAACAATGAAAACAACTCAAAGTAACAAATTACTAAGCTAACAAATGTAAATTAAAGGGCCAAAATATGCAATATTTGGCACTCATCAGGTGTGATTGAGTCCGGTAGATCTCTTTTATAGATTTGTCCATTGCTGCGATATTGTCATGTAGATATATCGTCGTCTCTTGATAATTTATAAGTTAGGTCATATGTGCTTGAAAGTAAAGAGTAATTCATATAAGTTACATTAGGGCTTATATATGTGCTTTAATTGAATATTTGCCGATTGCCTTTTTGGGATGTGAAACTTTCAATCGAGATAAAAACAATTGAATCAAGTTAGGATTAGGGCAACAAACCTAGGGAGGATTCTTGGAACCTTGTTGTTTCTCCATCATAAATCTATTTACACAATTTCCTTCACACTATTTTCACACAATTCAAATTCTTTCAATCAATTTTTTATCGTTTGTGTTAAAGTTCACACCTTCTTTTTTAGTTAACTTGTTTCCCTGTGGAATCGACACCCCAAAGTTGTACTACAATACTGCGTTATGTTTTGGGAATAATCACTGCCCATAGTTTACCAGTTGACTTGTACCTTCCTGATGCCTTAAATCTTCATTTTTTAAACACTTTTATGCTTTCTAAATTTTTTTCTTTAACATATTTTCAAATTCTTACATCAGTACTGTTTCAAACATAAGTTTGAAAACACTTTGTATATGTATGCATGATGGTTTATACAATCAACTTAAAATTATCAAATTACCCTTACTTCAAGGGTATGGGCCTACAATGATAGACTGCTAGGTTTCAACCATGACTTGTAAAAGCCCTTAAGAATTAATTGTAATTAATTCTTAATCAAAGGGAGAGTTAAAAGAAGTTTTTAATTAAAATGAGTTTAAATTAATTTGATGATATCCAATTGTTAAGTAAAAACTACGACCTACTGTTAGTGCGATATTGAACTTAAGGGGTCATACACAATTACACAATCACAAGAATAAGGAAAACTAATGGGCTAATAGAGGTTTTTATAGGATTTAATTAAAGCAAGGGTTTAATTGTAATTCCAGAATTCTTAGAGGTTTTAGAAGTAAAAGCTTTATATAAAGGTTCTATTTGATAGAAACCTTATTCTTGAATGCTGAAATTGTTTCACTCTCTCTCTCTCTTAAAGGAGAAACCAAATTGACAGCACTTTTTTGAGAAAACCCCACTCAAGCCGATACATGTCAACTGCTAAACCCACATTGGTTCCCAAATCCCTTTTATTTATGTTGTGTACGAGTTCATGAGCAAGTGCAATACCATCATTAATAGCAATAAAACCGGATTGTTTCTCATAAATTAGGATAGGCGATAGAGGTGAGAACTGATTAGTTAAAATTCTAGAAACTATTTTGTGCATAAAAGTGCAGACTGATTGGATGAAGATCAGTGATATTTTTATGGTTATCAATCTTCGAAAAAATAATGAGATTTGTGTTGGTAATTATTTTAGGAGAGTCTCCTCCCTTGAAAAATTCTATGACTGCCGTAACATCCAATTTAATAACATCTCAACATGCCCAGTAAAAATGACTAGTGAATCCATCAACCCCTGGATCACTAACCAGGTCCAAACCTTGCACCACAGTAATCACTTTCTCTTCTTTCGGAATAGCTCATAAACCTCTGTTCATCTCATCCGATATAATAGAAGGAATGCAATGCAATAAATGATTTCTTAAAGAAGCAGGTAGGGAAGAGAACATATCAGAAACTAAAAAGACTGCTGCATTTCCCAATGCAACATCATATGTAATGAAACTGCCATCTGGTTGTCTCAATTTAAACCATGGATGAAGAGATCTCTCCATATTCGAAGCATGTAAAAAACTGGAGTTCTTATCACCCTCCCATAACTATTTAACTCTTGATTTTTCATGTGCCATCGATTCTTCCCGTCTAAGTAAACATTCCAAGTGTTGTTTCACAGAATTAAGAGCAGATAGATTATTTGATGAAGGAGAGTTTTGTATAGCATAGTCAGTCCGAATAACCTCATCTTGAGTAACATCTAATAGACTATGAACGTTACCAGATACTGTCCAATTCTAGTCCCAAAGCATTTTCCTAAAAAATTTCAACTTTTAATGCATAATAATCATTGGAGAGCCTGAAAACCGAGTCTGCTAGCAAGATTTAAAGAAGTCCTGAAATGCCTCATAATGTGTCCAGGCCTTGATAAAATGAAATGGTAGTTGAACTAAGATATGAGTTGTTACTTTTATCAGAAAAGGAAAGTGATCTGACAATATCCTGGCTAAATGTGCGTGACTTTAGCTGGAGGAAAAGCTTCAATAAAGTCCTTCTTCACAAGCATTCTATCCAATCTACACCAAGTTCGAGTGTTATCATGGTGATTATTGCACCAAGCAAGCATACTTCTTTCAAAGCCTGAATCAAGAAGCCCACTAGTATAAATTCATGAACTGCATGCATGTCTATTGAAAGACAACCACACTTTCAACTGAGGAAGCAACTACATTAAAGTCTCCAACAACGAACCAAAGTCCAGTAAAAGAGGCACTAAAATGATCTTATTGTTTAGTACACTTTGCATAAACCAGAGAACCAAAACAAAAAGAGTTGTTTGTAATAAAATGATGTTTCACCGAGATCGCTTGACCAGTAATATGAAGGATATCAATAGACACATAGTTATTCCTAAGAATCTATATATGCATGTTAACAGGATTTGCATGAAAATAATTCCTAAACTTCAATTTTTTGGCAGAAGACGCTAATTGATCACCCGAATGCTTAGGCTCTATAATCATGAAGGATAACTTATTATTAGGAAGCATCTCCCTGAGATAAGTAATTTTATGAGGCTCCCTATACCCTGTGAATTCAATGTAAGACCACTTGTTGATGCCAAAAATGTGTTGCTGAGCTGTAGGATGAAACTCGGATGTACCTCCATAGGGAAAGAGAGAGGGGCTCTGGGGTCGTCGGAGGGGGTGCCTCCGAAGATGCTCCGATGCTTCAATTAGGGTAAGATAAAGTGTACGTAGAGGATGAGCGTCAGTCAAGCCAGTTGTCTTTTTTGGAATACGTACTTGATCTCCTTTATAGGGCTTTGGAGGTGGCATTTGTCCTAGGTGGCAATGATATGATGACCCAACTGGGTTGGGTAATGATGCCTAAGAAGCCCAGCTAGATGGTTGGGTGTCGTCTAGTTAATCTATGATACTGTGGACACATCCCCTGAACGCCTCATTGATTCGTCCCTCTATGTCCTCGATCCGCTTGCCAAGATCTTCACTGCTTTTGGATGAGGGACTTTCTCCGGACTTGGCCACTCTAGGTGTAGGTGATTCGATCGCCGAACAGCCATCGACTGGTGGGCGGCGGCCGACTGAGCCATTGTGACTTGGTCCCGACCACAAAGGTGGTGGTGATGTACGCTGAGCTCTTCCACGGACTTCGACGGCTAGGTCAGCCACTAGCCGCGAGAGTTCCATGAATTGTGCTTAGAGAGTAGCTACGTTGGGATGGGCCTCGGATTCGACCGAGGAACTTGCTCCATACCTCATTACTCCTTCACCAAGGTCCCTGGCAGGGGTTTTGGGTGGCATGACAACAAATGAGTTCTTTGAATTTCTTCACTGTTACTGCCAGCGAGAGATGGTGGTTTCCCATGGACGGCGCCAATCTGTTGATGCCAGAAATATGTTGCTGAGCTGTAGGACGAAACTTGGATGTACCTGCACAGGGAAAGAGAGAGGGGCTATGGGGTCGTCGGAGGGGGTGCCTCCGAGATGCTCCGATGCTTCAATTAGGGTAAGCGAAAGTGTACGTAGAGGATAAGCGTTAGTCGAGCCAGTTGTCTTTTTTGGAATACATACTTGATCCCCTTTATAGGGCTTTGGAGGTAGCATTTGTCCTAGGGCGGCAACTATATGATGCCCCAACTGGGTTTGGTAATGATGCCTAAGAGGCCCAGCTAGATGGCTGGGTGCCGTCTATTAGGGTTTTGCCTTGCTGGCTTGATCAGGAACCATCCAAGTATGAGGGTGGCTTAGTCACTTGACATCCTAACTTGGATTCAAAATGATGCCTAAGAGGCCCAACTGGAATGCTGGGGACCGTCCGTTAGGGCTTGGCCTTGATGGCTTGATCAGGAACCGTTTACGTGTCTGAGGTAGTCTACCAATCTGACGCCCAATTTGGTTGGGCAATGATGGCCTGGAAGGTGGTGTTGACGTGGGGGCCCACCTGGGGGCAGCGGAGCCTTAAAGGGCGGTTATGACCCGGGGGCTGAGCTGCCTGGTCCTGGATCATCCATGTGTCCTTTTGTGACTTGCTGTCAAGAGGATCCACGTGTTGTCTTCCTATTGGAGGGGTACTTTTGGCAGTATCACCACTAAACATTAAAAAGAAGTTGATGATGATGCAAGGTAGGACTTAGCAACAGAATGGGTCACTCTCTTCCCTATAACAAATCATTTTTTCATAGTCTCATAACATATTTAAATCCTAAATTGGTTAATGATTACTGTGACAAGGCCCATGATCATAGAAACACTACTGAGTACTAGTACATTTTTCACGTTTTTCTATATTTCTATAAAGGAAAAAATAACCAAGATAAATAAATAAAGATATTAATTGAGATGGATAGTTCTATGGTGCACCACATACTGTTTCATATGGCATAGCCTTTTGACCCCCTTGCTTTGGGTTTGATATGGTTTCACTCATTGTGTAAACTCTTTAACATATTCTTTTATATGGATAACATATACTCCACTATTTGATTATAGTGAAAATGAAGAAAACTAAAAATTTGTCTTTTTTTTATAGAAACTAACATTTTTTATTGGAAGGTTTCTAGAAAGAAGAAGAAAAGGAAATAAGAAGACAAATATATATACAAAAGATATATTTCTATCCAAAAGAAACAAAATATTGATGTAATCCATCAATCCTTAAAGCAAGTAGATTCTAAAGTTAAATCGGAACTAGGAAAAATAAGTGATACATTAGTACATGGAAAAGTAAAAGTATATAAATAATTTACATATAATAAATAGTAAATAAAAATAAAATATAACATAATTATATAATGACCAAATTACTGGTATGGGTCAGATTGAAAAATTTTGAGCACGAGACTCAACTCAACCCACTAGATTCAATAATTTCTCAATCCAACCATTGCATTGGTTTGGGTTGGGTCGACTGTAGGGTACTTGCTTAAGTTTCTCCTCTTCCATAACTTTGTCTAAATACCCAAGGATATTCCCTCCAAAGGAGGACCAATGAGCGAGGGTACAAATTGAAGTGGCTCAGCTTTATGGAAAATGAAAGTTCTACTTTGCTCTTCATAACCCTTTATTAATAGTAAAGGGCTCCTCATGAGAGGTGCACTTTAAATGTTGAGACATTCATAAGATAATTTCCCTTTAAAACTCTTCCATAATACAACAATGTGTCACGAATCGTATCTCTTTGAACAAGAGCAAATTCGAATGGTATACTCTAATCAAAAGAGTAACAAACTTGAGACACAATGTCAAAAGAAAAGAGACTTGATTAGAGTCGCCACTTGGTTAATTTAAAGAACCAAAAACCTTTAACCACTGGTCAACGAGAGAGATCACATTCAAGACTTATAATACATTGTGGGAAGGTCGAAAGAACGAGCACTCCACACGAGCCTAGTTCACAAAGAACCGAGTCTGTTCTTTTTCTCTTTAAGAGATAATTTATTTATGAACCATTTACTATAGTTTTCAAGTTTTATTTTCGAGATCAATCATCAAAGCAACAATATAATGCACACAATATAATGATAATGTTTGACTGAGCGTAAAGTTAACTTTAAGCTGGAGCTTATTTATTTAATTTGGTCAAAAACATAATCAAATTAAACCAAATATTATTAAAAATAATAAAAACATAAATTAATAGGTGGTTTGATTTGATTTGATTAATTTTTTTTTACAAATTTTAACAAAATAAGCATTAGCTTAAAGTTAGTTTTAAGTTGACCTAAACATTGCCAATGATGAATGGGCATTAAGATATAAACTGAATATCAAAGTATTCAAAATGAAGTAAAGTAAAGAAAATAAATTAATTGAAATAAACACATCAAAGTACGCCAAGTGTAAACACCATATTTTGTTCCAAAATTTAAAATAGGCCATGTGTGAACCCAATGATGAAAATAGGTCCTAAAATGATTAAGTGCGCGGAATTTTTATGTTGAAAGAAAATTGGATAACAAAAAATAAATATACTCTTAAGATGTATTGATTCCTAAAAAAAGTTAATAGTTTCGGCCTATTAACAGTGCTGATTAGGACTATTCACCTACCGATTAGTAATCCTTAATAGATGCATCAACTGCACAATTTCGCCTTCACAATCCCACTAGGTGAATCCCTAAAATCCATCCCTTGTCCTCTCCTAACCATCCAAAAGCTATAAATACTTCCCACCCTCCATCTTGTTCCCTCATAGGCCTATATAAACCCAACTCTTCCGGAATTTCAACACCTCTCAACGTCCTAAGATTCTACCAATTTTTTTCTAGATAATATATAGTCTATATTATGGCATTTGGGTTTTAGTTGATTCGTAATAGGTTAGGCATGAACCTATGGTTATAAAATCACTAGCCAAAAATATTTTCTTTGTTGTAATTTGTGTTCTACACCAACTAGACTCTTTGTTATTCATTAATTGCCTCCAAAAAGCAAAAAGATCATTGAAGGAATCCACACCACACTTGAAAAATATGCACTTTCTAAAAGGTTGGTGTTTTCTTACCTTCTTATTATTAATATCATTACATGATAAGATGATTTTAGTACTTGTGATTGCCCTTTAATTTGTTAAGATAAATTTGGTGTGTTTGTTGATTCATTTCCTTCCTCCACTTCCATATAAAATGGTTATTGGTTTCAAGATGTTGCTTCTTAAACCTCCTTGATTCCTGCAATCAAGAAAGCACAATTTTGTATGTTATGCAGTTCTAAGATCTATGTTGTTTAGTTATAAGGTCAATTTTGTATTTTCTACCTCATTTCACATGCTATATAGTTCTAGGATTTCTTTTTATATTTTAAATATCCCATGCTAATGTAATTCTTTGCTTTATTTTCTCTCCTTTTGTCACTTCTTAAGGATATTGTTTTTTTTACAGTGTTTTACCTATTTTAAGTGCTTATTTTTGCTCATGCTTTATTTATTGAATCATTATAATTCCAAACATTTGGTTGGAGAACCAAATTATCCTTGGAAGGATAAGGCTGTCCAGCAAATCATGTTGGGATTTGTAATCTTCCAAGTATACATGTTCTCATTCTATTAATGATGTTTTGCTTAACTCCTTTGTGTGACATAAATTATTTTGTTTATAAAAGAATGCTAGTGTGTATTAGGATTAATTTTAACTAATTTTTTAATAAATTCTCAATAACACAAAAGGTTAGGTTTTACCTGAGTGAAAAGGGGAAGCTATAATTCCTTCATCTTTCATATCCCAATCTCCCTTACCTATAATTTCTCGCAAGCTGATGAAAAAAAACTTTGACCTCCTTCAAGGTCAAATAGAAAATCCTTACCTGTCGTCCCTATTTTGTACTTGGATGACAAAAGAAACCCATTGTAGAAAATATGCCTAAACTTAAAAGGGCTCCCTTCGTGGGAGCTCCCTTACTAATTTACAAAGGGTGGTGAAAGGTGTGGTACCCACAGTAAGACAAAGACATCATGTTCTAAACCAACCAAATAAAAACCCATAAACGAATGAATTTCCTGTAAGCATGACTTACCAATTTCAGCAAGTAAATCATCCCAACATATCATATTCAAGAATGAGATCACAATTCCCTCAATTATAGGCATAATCATACATATTGGTGTTTATCATGCCTAAGTGTATCATCAGGTAATTGTAACATAGCATACACAATGCACATAGTAGCAGAAAAGTCACTTGAAAAATATTAACATGATTCGAGCCAAACATAGACTGCACCACACTAAAGTAGTGCATAAGAATGTGCGCCACTCTAGAATGGTGCAAAATTCATGCAACACGGAAACAATAATCAGCTTTCACGGTTCTTTTGCACACCTATAAACTAAGCTACTATCAAAATTTTATAGAAAAATAATGAAGGGAGCACATACCTTGGTGAAAACCTAGCTCAAATCTATAGCATGTTCAGATACTACACAACTTCTATTTCATGCAATTATCAAACAACCATTCTACTACAGATTATCACATGTATAATTCCCTAAACAAAATCTATAACATTTTAAATCATTTTTCATACTAGATTGCATGCCAATCAATCAAACAACCATATTCACAACATTTCATGAAATATAATCATGCATATGATAATTTTGATAAATAATATACATCCACACATAACTTTAGGGAGTGCTACTAGATCCAAGTGATTCAAAGTTGATGCAGAATCTCCCTCTAAGCCCATGCTTGCCTCTAATTCAGTATTGGATGCTTAAATTTGGTTGTTTCCTCCTTAACCTTTACTGAAGAAGATTTTTATTTTAACTATGGTGGCGATTGAAATGATTCTTTCCTTGATTATGGGTTAGTACAATGATTATTAGAATGATTTGAAATCTCTTGAGCATAGAGATGGCCCAAGAAATTTCGGTGAACTTAACTCTAGAATCCTCACTCAAGTGTTTTCCATGTGTTTAATTAATTAAACCCAATCTTAAGAAACCCACTCTCTTGTTTGGAATCACTTGATTTCTTAAAAGATTTTATTTTGAGAATTCTCACCAAGAACACTCAAGAACAATTTTAGTGAGAGAAAAGTGACTGAAATGAAAAGTATAGGTTCAACATTCCTCTATTTCTTTGAATTTCTCCCCTAAAGGTTAACCCCAAGGGTCTTCTTTATAGTGTTCAAATGATAGGGTTGGCACTAGATATGTCTCTAGGTGTTTAGATAAAAACAAAATTTTCTAGAGCTTATTTAATCACTCTGAGTTGATCAACAAAGCTTAATGGATTGGATAAGGTTGGCAAAAAAATTATTCATGGTTTTAAACTTATCCTAAGCTCATGCTTGCACTACTCTAAAGTAACGTAGACTTCGTTCCTGTTTTGTTTGCATAACTACTTTAACTAGAACCTTTTAAGACGGTGTGTACACTATTGATGAGTGCCAAATGTTGCATATTTTGGCCCCTTAATTTACATTTGTTAGCTTAGGAATTTGTTACTTTGAGTTGTTTTTTATTGTTGTACAGGTTCATAAGCACTTGGAAAGGAGTTTCACTAAATTGCCAGAATTGCCCGTATAGATCAGTCATTTTTGCAAATTAAACTATATTGATTCAGAAAGAACCAGGAGAAGAGCCATATATGCTTAGAAAGATCCAAAAGTCTATTTCTGGAGAATTTTACGGCTCATAAAAATAAATTTTCTAGAGAAAGTTATGGCAGTTTTAGTAGACAAAGGCCAAGCTGAAAGATGCCTAGTGCACTCGAGCGCACCAGACCTGCGATCAAGCGCATGTGCACACTTTGACATCCTACATCGGTTAGAAATACTTTACAACACACCATGCTGCACTTGAACACATCAATCTCTGATCGAGCGCACTCGGGCAATATCCCACGTCGAATTGGAAACACATTGCACTCTTGGAGTTTCCCTATAAAAGGCCCACTCCACTTCAGCTTTGAGGATCATCTGGGAGCAAATCTGGAGGGCTTTTGGGAGCAATCTGGAGGATTTTTAGAGGGCAAGCTGGGGAATCTCCAAGGCTTTGGTACCAAGTGGGGGTACTCACGACGAGATCAAATCTTTCCCTTGAGATTTTTGTTGTCCATTATATTTATGGGTAACTAAATTCTCAAGTGGGGCTAGGGATAAACTTGCACAGTTAATGGTAATTTTATTTATTTTTAATTTATGTATTTGAGTTTCAATTACTAAAACTTTTTTGTTTTATCATTTACAATTCATTGGTGATGTTTTTTTTTTCCGAATAATCTTAGAATTTATTCTGTTTATAGATTTAGTCATGCTTTTTTCTATTGAATGGTTTAGATCTTTGATTATGTTCGGATTAATTATTTATCTATATTGATTTAGTTATTTGCTGCAATATCGCTGTCTGAGTATATTGTCGTCGTTGGATTTTCTCAATAGTGATAATAATTTACGTATTTTAAAAGTGGTGAATGATTTTTCAAAGGGTTACATTTGGTTTAATCTTGGTTTATAAATTTACATCTTCTGATTGGGAATTGGGAAGTGAATTCTCAATTGAGTTATTCAATGAGTTAAGAATAATTAAAATACCAGATTTGTGCAAGGGATTCCCGACGCTTTACTTTACTTTGCATTCAAAAATTAATCTTTGTTCTCCATCAATCATTCAATATTGTTCTTTAGTTTCTTTGTTCTTTCTACTATTCTTTTAATTTGTCTCCTTGTGGAATCGACACCCCAAAGCTGTGCTACAACTACTGCGTTATTCTTTGGGTATAATCAACTGTCTATCAACCCAGATTTTTTATTTGACAGTTGTGCTAACTTGTGTTACTCTATAGTAGAGAATGGGTCCTTTGCGCAACTCTAAAGTAGCGTTGATGCCCAATTTTTCTTTTTCGTGTTCTTCATTCTTTCTACATGCTTTAAACCTAATGTTATTTCTACCTCTTGTCCAAATTTGATTTTCATTAATAGCATGTGCTTTTAGCTATAATTGTTGGAATTCTTATCACAAGTCACTTTTAAAGTCTTGATCATCTGTATCTTAGTTGTTTTCATAGAGATATGAAAGGATAAATAGTTATCTATTAAATGGGTATAAAATGAGGTGTCTACAAAGGTCCACTGGTTTTCATGTTCACCCTTATTTTTTTGAAGGAAGTATGATACATATGGCATTATTCAAGCATTTAGGACTACATTAGTAGCTAAAGGTTTTAGACAAAAGGAAAGATTTGATTATTTTGACACCTATGTACCTGTTACACTTATTGCATCAATTAAGATTCTCATTACATTGCCTTCTACAAATCATTTGTATATTTATCAAATAAATGTTAAGCTTACTTTCTAAATAGAGAATTAAATGAAGAAGTATATATGGAACAAATTAAAGGGTTTATCCTTTCTGGAAATGAGAATAAAGTGTGTAAATTAGTTAAATCATTATATGGATTAAAACAAGCACCTATGTAATGGCATGGAAAGTTTGATTCTGCCATATTATCATTTGGCTTTATCCACAATAGTGTTAATAAGTATATTTATTCTAAATTCACTAATGATTATGGTGTTCTAATTTGTTTGTACGTGGATTACATGCTAATTATTGGAACCAACATGATTAAGGTAAATGAAACTAAAGAGTATTTATCATCTAATTTTAAAATGACAGATTGGGTGAGGTAGATACCATATTAAGCATTAAATTTAGAGAGCATAGTGAAAGTTATGCTTTGAGCAAATCTCATTAAATTGAGAAAATCCTAAATAAATTTCAACATCTTAATATTAAAGAGTTTAATACTCCTTTTGATACAAGTGTTAAATTAGTGAATAGCTTTAGTAGGACTGTAGTACAACTTGAATATGCTAGCGCTATTGGTTCTTTGATGTATGTCATGCATTGTACTAAACCTGATATTGCATTCTCCGTGTGTAAACTTAGTATGTATTCTAGTAATGCTAGTTTAGACCATTGGAAATCCATTTAAAGGATCTATAGTTATCTCAAGAGAACCATAGATTTGCGGTTGTTCTACAATGATTATTCGACTATACTAGAAGGGTACAACTATGTGAGTTAGATTACCAATGTTTGTGATAATTAGTCCACTTCCGGATGGGTCTTTACACTTGGTTGAGGGGTTATTTCTTGGGCGAGCAAGAAATAAACTTGTATTTCTCACTCAACAATATAATTTGAGTTTACAACCTTGGCAACAACTAGGAAAGAGGTAGAATGGATACATAATTTATTGTTGGAAATAAATTTGTGACCACATCCTATGCCTCCTATTTTCATTCACTATGATAGTGAAGCTACTTTGTCAAGAGCTTATAATAGTTCCTATAATGGTAAATCTAGAAATATCAGTCTGAGACATGATTATGTAAGACAATTGATACAAGATGGTGTAATCACAATTATTTATGTGAAGTCAATAAAAAACTTGGTTAATCCTCTCACTAAAACTCTTTCAAAGGAGCTATTGAGAATGACATAAATTGAAACGGGATTGAAACCTTTCAAAAAGAATCACCAATAATGAGAACCCGACTTCATTCCAACATTCCACTAGTTATAAAGATTAATGGGTAAAAACAAGTTTCTGATAAGTGATTGATTAAAACTGATGAATTGTTAGCCCTTAGGTTATGAGTATTGTTTGTTACTTTTAAGCGGAGGATGAGAAATACTCTTAATGATGTCTATTACAAATTTTTAGTGTGTTCTAATAGCAAATTTGTAGACTTCACCTATATGAACTTAGAATTGGTATCACTTTTTACGAAAGTTTTACGATTTACTCTCTCTCTTGAAAGAGGAAGAGTTCATGAACCATGATCAAGCACAATGCCATAATAGTGAAAAGTAATAAATAGAGTTTCTCACCGAAATAAGAGAGTAATATATATGTGGTACTTCTAATTCTATTACAAAGAGTAACTAATTTAATACTAAGGCAATTAAAGACTTTTGTGGAGTCTTAGAGTACTTACACTAAGTAAAAATTTAAATCAAAATATATCTTTACATATACATATCAAACTTAGATTACCTTTGTTGTAAGTTTTATAAAAGAATATTTCTACAACAAAAGATTTTGTTTTCCAAACAAATGTTGGGGATTGTTGGAGTTTTGTTTGAAAACAAAATATGATAGTCAACTATGTCAGGTTGGTAGTAGATTAGACATATGATGGTTTGGGTAATTTTCGAGACATAACATTTTGACAGTCAACTACACAAATGGATTGTCGACTGTCATAACAATACTGGGAACTTAAAATTGGATTTAAACTTTCTACAGTCGATTAGGACATTGCCCAGTCGATGGCATCGCGATATCTGAACTCCAACTCGTTTAGAAGTTTAACCAAGTTGATTGGGGGTAGTGTTTAGTCGACTTGTGGTTCCTTATTTTCAAAATTCAAGTTTTCCAACAGCTATTTTTCTAAATGTCGTGTTCTTTAGTTCATACCCTTTTGGTTTTCTGACTATTGGATGTTTAAAATCATCAGAAATACTTGAATTAAGTTCTTAATAACAAAATTTAATCCCTACAACTTCTTCTCTCTCATTTTCCTCTATAAAAAAAATACAACTGTTAGTTTTCATTGTTTCAAAGAGAACTCAAAGAATATATCTTTGAATTTGCTCTTAGAGATTGTCAAGTATGAATTTATTATACCTTGGAGAACTGTTTGTCTACACCCAAAGCAAAATAGTGGAGAAAAAAGCTTTAAAGACAACGATTATTTGCGTATCAAAGTCTTTATTCTTTTACAAATTATAGATTCTCTATCCATATTATTTCCAACAATTTCATATATATTTTTTGGTTTAAGGGATTCATTACACTAATCCGATCCAAAAAAATAATTGTTGTGTTTTAATGGCGCCTTTTAAACATAACTATCATCCAATTCTATTGTTATGGAATAAGATTAATTATTATTTTTTTGTTAATTTTAGAGGATCGAATCCACGTTTTTCTTTACAAAGAACACGAAAATAACTACTGAATAAAAATGTAGATTTTTTCTTATTAAGTTTTAGATATTTGAGAAAGTAAAGTTCTTTGATCATGGAAAGCAAAATGCTAGACCATTTGTTCTAATAACATACAATAAGTTTTTACGAGATCAAAATTCATAAGAAATAAAGTAAAGTATTTGTCAACTAGTGGCTTGATTTCATGCTCTAGAAATCCTAGAATGATTTGAGATGGTGAATTGCATGCCTTAATTTTCCAATATCTGAAGAATGACTTTGATGTAAAATAAATTTAAAAAGAAAAAGAAAAAACTTTGATGTAAAAAAAACAACTTTCTACCTCAATACTCATAAATAAATCCATGAAATTATACTTTAACGATTGATACAAGCCATCAGTAGCGAGTCGAAGGGACCGAAGGTAGGAATCAAGAGAAAGAAGAAAACAACTAAGCTACAAGACAAATATAAGGAGGCCATCTAGGTTGCATGAGTGAGTAAGGCTGCAAAGAAGAGTAAAAAATGGGGCCAAGAAGGAATTTAAAAAAACATTTAGGTAGTTAACATTCAGTTAGTGATTAGTTAATAATTCATCAAGTTGTAAAAGTTAATTGAACACTTGCAACAAACTAAGGATTGAAGCTATAAATATAGCCCTCAATCTAGTTGATTGTAATCAAGAATAAATAAGAAAAACTCTTTTTCCCTCCCACTCATTCAAGAGCTTCTATTGTACTTGAAACAATAAATCATTTTTTCTTCTTCTTCTTTTTCCATTACAAATCCCTAGTTTTCTCTATTATTCAGATCCTACGTCAATCATTGGTGCTTTCATTGTTTCAAAAAGAATTCAAGTCCTAAGTCTTTTGTTCTATTCACAATCACTACAACAACAACAATAAACGGATTGAGGTCCAAGACTAACAAGAATGATGTTTCTTGGTAGAAACTCTGCAAACACATTAGGGAAAAGATTGGCACCACTGTCAAGCCACTACAACAAGAGGTCGAGTCTCTTAAACAGATGCACAACCAGGAAGAAAACCCACCAATTCCAAAAGATCATCATCAACAGTACAATCAAATGAAAAATATAAGGAATATGAAGTTAGAATTAGCATGATTCACAAAAGGAGATCCAATTGATTGGATCTTTCAAGTTGAAAAGTTCTTTATTTTCTACAATACTCTTGAATATCTAAAATAACAAATTATTTCATTTCATCTTGATGGACCAATAGACAGTTGGCTCCAATGGACACATCATAACAAGAATAAGTAGACATGGAATCACTTTGTAAAGGCATTGTATTGTAGGTTTGGTCCCTCTATGTATGAAGAGCTTTAAGGAACATTAAGCAAGTTAACACTTTAAGGTATTGTATTGGAGTATCAAGCTAAGTTCAAAGCATTATTCAATAAAGTGGATAGGCTTTTTGATCAATTCTTGATGAACTATTTCATATCTGGATTAAAACCTAATTTAAGAAGGGACATCATAGCTCATAGACCTCATGATTTCCATGATGTTGTAGGCTTAGAAAAATTGCAAGAAGATAGACGGGGAGAGGCTAGATGGTCTTCAAGATCTTGGCAACTTAGATAGAGCTCTAGATCATAAGATACAAGTCAACAGAATCTTGGCCCTATCTTGGGATCAAAACCTTAAACACTTTTGCACTCAGTTCCACCAGTGCACAAGTTACCTATTAAAAGGCTCTCTTATCAAGAAATGCAACAAAGAAGGAAGAAAGAGATTTGCTTTAATTATGAAGAGAAATACCATCCAAGACACAAGTGAAAAGGAAAAATGTCACTATTATTCTTAGAAAGAGAAGAACATGAGACTCCATACCAGAAGTTCACTGAGTTTTCTAATCCTTTTGCAATAGATGAAGAAGAACAAATTTCGAAAATCTCTCTACATGCTATTCTAGGGCATAGAACACCTAAGACACTAAGGCTACTGGAAAATGTCAATTATCATACAGTACAACTTCTCATTGATGGAGGCAATACTCATAATTTTATTCAAGAAAAAATGGCCAACTTTCTTGGCTTACTTATAATCCCTTCTACCCATTTTAAGTTTCACATAGCCTATGATGAATATTAACCTGTATTGGCTTATATGATAAAGTGAAAATTTCAATGCAAGAATGTCTACCATGTAGATTTCTTTGTGATCTCCCTTCATGGAGCAGATCTAATCTTGGGAGTCCAATGTTTACAATAATTGGTGCCTATCACAACAGATTATAATGCATTGACTATGGACTTCTTTTGGAATGGCAGCAGAGTTCATTTGCAAGGAGAAAAAGAGGTAAAAGCTTAATATATCTCATGTAGTTCTCTTAGAAAATTATCTGCATGATAGACTACACTCTTGGTTTGTCTTAATGTTTATGACTATGGATAGTGAGAAAACTGCACAATTGAACACCTCCATAAACATACAACTCCTTTAGGTATCACAAGTATTGAAAGAATTTAGTACTAGTTTTTCCATACCTTTTGCATGACCACAAAAGAGAACCACTGACCATAAGATCATTCTAGAAAAGAATGCTAAGGCAGTCAATGTAAGGCCATATAGGTACCCTCACTATCAAAAGGTCGAAATTAGAAATTTATCAATGAACTGGTTACCGAAGGAATAATTCAGCATAACAATAGCCCATGTAGAACACCTGTATTGTTAGTAAAGAAAAACGATGGAAGTTGGAGGTTTTATGTGGATTATAAGGCCTTAAATGCCTTAAATATAAAATACAAATTTCACATTCCAACTATTAATGAATTACATGGTGCTATGCTGTTTTTTAAGATAGACCTCAGAACTAGATATCATCAAATTGTGATGAAGAAAGAAGATATTGCAAAGACAACATTTAGGACTCACTAAGGGCATTATGAATTCTTGGTAATGCCCTTTAGATTGACAAATGCCTCTGCTACCTTTCAAGCAATAATGAATCAAATTTTTGAGACCTTTATAAGGAGATTTGTCATAATCTTCTTTGATGACATTCTAGTTTATACCAAAAGTTTGGAGAATCACCTAACTCATTTGAGATTGGTACTAAAATGTCGACAACAACATATATTGTATGCTAAACTAAGAAAATGTAATTTTTCTCAACATTCCATTGAGTACTTAGGACATATAATTACAACAAAAGGTGTGGAGCTTGATAGGTCCAAGATTAAGTCTATATTTAGTGCTGATAGGATATTACAGCAGATTCATAAAGGGATATGCAGTAATTGCTAGTCCTTTGACCAACTTATTGAAAAAGGATAGCTTTCATTAGAACAATGAGGCTCAACAAGCTTTCTTAGCTTTAAAGCAAGCTATGACAACAACTCTAGTCCTTAGCTTACTTGGCTTCTCCAAATCATTTATAGTGGAGACTAATGCTAGTGGGTCTGATATAGGGACAACTCTTTTACAATCTCCTCAACCCACTACTTACTATAACAAAAAGATGGGAATTAGAATGTAGTCACAATCATCATATATCAGAGAATTATGGTATTGTTTTGGGTTGGTATTAAAGCCAACTTAAAGCAACTTAACTTAAATTGAAATTAGGTGATTTTACCTTTAACCAAATTAAGCTAAGTTGCTTTAAGTTGACTTTAATACTAACCCAAACAAGGCCTATATGTTATCATTCCAATTGTCAAAAAGTGAAGGCAATATATCTTGGGAGCTAAGTTCTTTATCAAGAGAGATCACAGAATCCTCAAGTATTTGATGGAATAGACAATACAGACTCTTAAAAAACAACATTATTTGAAAAAAGTTATTGGGAATCTCTTATGAGATACTATATAATCCATAGAAGAATTCCACCATCCATTGTAACCTATTGCAGAGAATCTTCATCCATTGAGGCTATTGACAGTGAGCTGAGTATTAGAGGGTTCTTTTACAATAAGACAAGAATCATTTGCATAGTGCACAACCGAAAATGAAATATTAGGCTGACAAACACAAATCTAATATACAATTTGAAGTCGATGAATTAGTTTTAGTTAAACTACAAACTCATAGGCAATAGTCAGTGGCAGCTAGGGTTTCACAAAAGCTGAGAAGGAGGTATTTTGGGCCTTTTCCCATTCTATAAAAGATAGGGAAAGTAGCCTGCAAATAATAGCTACCAGAGGATTGTAGGTTGCATCATATGTTTTATGTATCTCTTTTAAAACCTTTTAACAGTTCAACAGTCTAGCCAAGTTCTCTTTCTGTGGATTGTCCTACTTCTTAACATGTGCATCGCCCTTATGCTATTGTTGGAGAAAGGGAGGTACTACAATAACGCCAAGGGGTGCGAAATTACTTGGTGCAATGGGAACACTTACCTCTAGAAGATGCTCAAGCATTCCAAAGCTTGTTTCCAAATATTCACATTAAGGACAAAGTGGTTGTTAATGAGGGCACTAATGATATGAGCCATCAACATAGGGTCGAGGGAGCAAAAGGTAGAAAGAAGGAGAAAGAATAAAGACAGCTAAGGAACATGACAAATATAAGGAGGCTAGCTAGGTTCAGGGAGGCATGAGAGAGTAAGGCTATAAAGAATAGTAAAAAAAGGCACCAAGAAGGAATTTAAGAAACAATTGGGCAGTTAGCATTCAGTTAATGATTAGTTAGTAATTCTTGAAGTAGTAAAAGTTTGGTGAATACTTGTAACAAACTAAGGATTGAAGCTATAAATATAGCCCTCAATCTAGTTGATTATAATCATGAATTAATAAGCAAAACTCTTCTTTCCACCATCTCGTTCAAGAGCTGCTCTTGTGCTCGAAACAAGAAATTCATTGCTTCTTCTTCTTCCTTTTCTATTTCAAATCCCTAGTTTACTCTGTTGTTCAGATCTTACCTCCACTATCTACCCTTTCTAGAGAAACAACTCAAACAACATATTAAATATTAACTTTTGTACCCCTACATAGCACAATACTGAGAATGATATTTTTCTCTTATTTATGGGTAGGGATTTGGACCCTTCATCCCAAAAATCACTAATGATATATATCAACCTTTTGTTCAACAAAAAAATAATTTTGCTTCCTCCCAAAATATAAATTGTGCATCATATAAACAATGGGTGCAATGTAAAAAAAAATTAATTAAATAATATTATATTTACTCAATCTGTTTCCCTTTATATGTCAGCACTATTAATTCTCCTAGTTAAAAGATTAATCTTTTTTTCTTTGATTATAAATTGGTAAAGTAATTAAAATTTGGTAAATATAGTTTCATTAAGTTCACAAATATTAAAAAATATATAAATTTTTTTATAATATTAAAAAATTAAAATCAAGATTATTTCAAAATATCTACTGGTACACATAAAAAATAAAAGGCAGAAAGTATTATAAATGCATCGTTGTCATGTAGTGGCGGAATCAATGTCAATTCGATGTCACAATTTCCAATTAGATAATTAAAGTCAGTAATCAATAATTCGAGGTCTGTCTATTTGAGTTAGGCAACGACATGGTATCATGAGTGAGAACATGATATTAGACCCTTTTTTTCTTTAATTTCGAGAGGGGGCATGCAATGAGGCCTTTAAAGTTCAAAGAACACAAAATATTATAATGCTCAATGAAGACTTCTAGTATATAATTATTTAATTACATCTCGATCGGAAGGTTTCATCAAACGTGTGACAATTAATTAACAACGTCAAAAGTGAACAAACAAATTAATGTATAAAATAACCTCCTTTAATCTGAAGTGAATTGAATATAATGTGTTTGAATTTGGTACCTTTTGAAAATTGAACAATACATGACCAGAAAGTCGAATAAAGGTTTTTAAATTTGGCTTTTGAGTTATGACAATTCTTGGAAAAAGTACTATAACAACGAGATATTGTTTTTGTTGTAGTTTTTGTTTTTAAGAGTTGTTGAGCTGGGATCAACGAAGAGAAATAGAAAGTGCATGTAAAGTGTAAGAAGAAAGTTTCAAGGGAATTTTAGGCCTAATTAATTCCATTTTGGCCTCTCAGGTTTGCAGTCAATTGAACATTTTCTCTTTTTGTTTTAATGTCACCAATTTAATCCTTGACATTTTTAATTTGACGCAATGTAAAGATTCTATCTAATTTTTCTCTAAATTTCTTTACAAAAATATGTGTTACAAAAAAAAAAAAGAGTTTTATAAATTAAAAAAAAAAACTGCAAAAAACCTTTCATTATAACCTAACCCTAATCAAGGTCCTCCTCCTTCTCATTAATCCTTTCTCGTCTTCTATTCTTCTTCTTTTCTCATTTTATTCTCTTCCACTTAAGGTCGTGCCACATCGCAACCCTAGACGGTCTTTAACTACATTGGATCAAAATAAAAATATTAGGAGTTAAATTTGTGACACTAAAATTTTTAAGAGAAATGTGCAATTTACCCCAAATTTGGGCGGTCAAAATGAAATTAAGCCAAAATTTCAATCATAATAAACAAACTTGATACTTAATTTTTTTTTCTTTGAAGGTGATAACAGTATGCCGCCATTATCACTTTTGCATTGAATATTTACTCCCAAAGAGACTCAAACAATGAGGATGGAACAGACGATGACCTTACTAAGGGCTTCCATCAATTTTGACCACAAACCTTCTGGTGATTTCCTAAATTGTTAATAAAAGGACAAGGTGAGCTAAAAAACTCAGTGAGTAAACATCTTACTAAAAGTAATCGTTTAAGAGCATTTTTCTTAAATTTCAAACCTTATCTTATAAGTCAAAAAGTAGATATAGGTACAAAACGACTTATATCTTTTAGATTTTTAATGGAGAATCCAATCTTTATAAAAAAGTAATTTTATAAATATAAGCACAAAAATACACAATTTTGGATACTTCTATTACTATTATTCACTGAAGATAACAACAATTTCCAAGAGTTTTACATATAATTTAAGTCATTACAATAGAGAATAATCTTATCATATCATTAGTGCAAACTATTTATTTATAACATTCATCTCAATATATATTTATCATATTGCAAGCAATTATAATCCACATGTCTTTCATTTAATAATTCACGTTGTATGCCTTTCATAGGCCAATAATCAAGTATACCCCTTGACTAAGCCTCAAATGTGCTTCCAAGTGTAAAAGTGTCAAGTTGTATCAAGGATAAGTCCAGGATCGTATTCTACAGGGACAAAGGATTATTAAAACATTAGTGAAATTTGTTGTAAAAAAACATATTGACTATGAGAGATAAAACAAATAAAATTGAATGCAATGTGAGGAATCTAGAAGATGAATTTGGAAGAAAAAAATGTGAAAGTAATTTTAGTAAAAATTAAATCAAAGAGGAAATTAAAGTTTATGTCTAAGAGGCAAATTAGCAAACACTTGGGTTGGGTATGAGACTCTCTCTGTGTCAGTTCCTAGATAATTTTGTCATCTACCAATCCAGTCAAGGCATTGATAAACAGAAGATAAAAAAACGTTATGCTCAGGTTTTTGCAATATTTCCCTAAGGGATTCACTATTTTACTAGCCAAACACACATTATAAATCAACTGAAAGAAGCCTTGATAATTTTCAAGCGTTTGTTGTGCCTTACATCAACAACAAATCAAGAGCAAGAGCTGCAATCTATTTTCAATTCGAATCTGACTAGCAAGAGTGAAATCAACATTTATTAACAAAATATTGCATTAAACTAGAATCTAAAATAAATCGAATCTCATTCCACAACCCAAGCTTAATAAATTAGCTACATATAATATTTCTAATAACAAAAATAAATCTAAGTAGAGCCATTACCAAATCTGAGAGCAAAAGAAATCAAAATAAAAATAAAATGGAACCTAATAAAACGAAAACTCCAGAAATAAAAATGAAGAAGGCCAAACGTAAATGAGAGGCCATTGTTCAGCAAGAAAATCTAGGAGAAATGAAAACTAAAACGTTATCCAGTACACGAAAAGCGAAAACTGAATGAACTGTGCTGTAGGAAAAAGACTAAGAAAATAAAAATAAATCCAGCCGCCCCCACGTGAGAGAGACCCCTGGAGGCTTTATATTCATCCGTTCCTTTCCTCTCCCGGTGAACTGCACCGTATTCTCCTCTACGTGAACTACTTGTGAGGCCACTATCCGTGTGAACTGCTTTTCTTCCTTTTTTTCAGTCCGTGTGTGATATGCTCTGCCTTTATGCCGCAAATCTAACTAGTAGCTCTTTTCCAAGAATGCCCTAGAGTAATTAGGATTAAGTGTTTACAATGAGAAGGGTAAAACTGAGATATTAATTCTGATGTGGTTTTACAAACTGCATTATAAATCATTTTAAGTGCAAAATATCAGAATTTATCAATGTGTCAAATACTAAAAATCACTTCATAATTAAATGCTTAATTCATTTTTGGTTAAACAATTTATTCAATTTAGCAACCTAATCATGCAGTTTTTAACACTATCACACCCCCTAACTAGCTTATTTCTATTCTCTAGCAAATAATGCGATCAAAGAATGAAAGATCCAAGAGTGGGCCACTGAACTCAAAAATCTCTACAGAAGATCAACTCATATTGAAATCCTGGGCATTAGAATGTAGTCATGTCAGCTTATAGCTCAACACAAAGGCTTATAAAATTCTCAAGAACTCAAACAAGGGAAATGTATTTAAGCTGTAGATCTTTGAGTGCATCAAGTGTGTGAACAAATTGTCATTTGTTGGTTTCAAGATGTCTCACAGTAGTTTTAGCCTAGGAACTTTGTTAAGAAAAACCAAAAGGTCTTTACTCCAATTCAAAACCATTACATTGACGGCTTTCACACTATCACACTTTGAAAGACCCTTTTTTTTCGCACCTCTTGGGTTTCTAGGGGGAATCAGACCTATGAATGTGCACCTACCCACACTTCCACAAGTCGGCCCTTACCACTAGACTACCTAAAGGATATATTTTTTTTAAAATAGATCCTGGTGATAGGCAGCCTTTTCCAATGTACTTGCACCATTTTTTTTTTTTGATCTCTGGCCTGTCCTTTTTCTCATGTATTTTTACCTCCATTTTTTTCTTCTTTTTTTTTCTGTGGAGTTTCTCATTCACTTTTCCTAGGCCAATAAAATATGGTTCATTGTAGTTCTTGCTAGTTGCTTAGATGAAAACCACTGATTGACATCAAACAACAACAAAAGTATTTGTCTTGTGTCCATTAGGGTCATCAATCAATAGCTTAGAAATACATTGCTTAAGTTTGAGTTGCTAAGACTTATTACAAGGTCCTGTGTTGAACTTAAACCTAAACCAGTGGGAATTAGTGTAGCCCAAGACTGCACCTATCTGATCTTAAGTAGAGAATTGTGAAATCAGTAACTTGGTAGCAAAAAAAATTCAGACCCCACAATTATAAATCATGAGAGACTAAGTGGTAGAATACTCTCCTTACCCCCCAACTAAAAATGGGCAGTGTCTTCACTGCAAATCATGAATAAACAAGGCATGAAAGAGAGTAGGGCCGAAGTAAAATACCTGAGATGGCTGAAAGGATCATGAAGGTAAAAATGAAACCAGAAAAAAATAAACAGTGCTGAACCTGAAAAGATAGAATGCAGAAAAAGAAAAAAGAAAACAAATGAAAGAACAAAACATAGAAGTGAAATAAACAAAAGCAGAAAAAAATTAAAACAAAACAAAAATGAACTAAGGATCATGAGAATAAGTAGGATCTTCCAAAGGAATGGAAGTATCCTCATGTGAAAATTTTGCCCAAAAATGTTTAAGTCGATGGCTATTTACTTTGAAAGTATTTCCATTTTGAGGATTAGTAATCTCAACAGTTCCATATGGAAACACAGTCTTAACTAAATAAGGACCACTCCACCACGATCTTAATTTGCCTGGAAATAGATGGAGGCGGGAATTGTAAAGTAAGACTTGTTCATTGGGCTCAAAATTTTTTCTCTGGATGTGCTTGTCATGTAACACCTTCATGCGCTTCATTGACAATTTGGAATTGTCGTATGCATCTCGCCTAAGCTCATCCAACTCTGAAATCTGAAACTTTCTCACAGAACCAGCATGGTCAATGGAAAAATTGAATTGTTTAACAGCCCAATATGCCTTATGTTCAAGCTCAACGGGAAGATGGCATGCTTTTCCATATACCAAGCGATAAGGAGACATGTTAAGAGAGGTTTTAAAGGCTATCCTATATGCCCAAAGTGCATCAGTAAGCCTTAAAGACCAATCTTTTCTGCTGGGGTTCCATTATCACTAATGATAGCTCTAGCCATGCCAAATCTAGCAAAAATGTTTTCTTTCAAGAACTTAAGCACAACCTTGTGGTCATTTGTTTTATATGGAATTGCATCAACCCACTTAGAAACATAGTCAACCGCCACTAGGATATATAAATAACCAAAGGAAGATGGAATTGGCCCCATAAAATCAATCCCCCAACAATCAAAAATTTCAATTACCAAAATGGGCTGTAAAGGCATCATGTTCCTCTTAGTGACTGTGCCTAATTTTTGACATGGCTCACAAGTCTTGCAAAAATTATACGCATCCTTAAACATATGAGGCCAATGAAAACCACATTGCAAAATTTTTGTAATGGTTTTATATGCAGAAAAATGTCCCCCACAAGCCTCAGTATGACAAAAGGAAAGAACAACTTGTATTTCATGATCAGGCACAGATTTCCTTATGATTTGATCAAAAAAATATTTGAACAAATAAGGATCATCGTAGAAGAATGACTTTACCTCATGCTTGAATTTTCTTATGTCTTGAGCACTCCAATGGGGTGGAGTTTGTCCTGTCACCAAAAAATTAACTATGTCAGCAAACCAAGGCAAATTTTCAACTAACATCAATTGCTCATCAGGAAAGAGTCAAGGATAGGGATATTGTGCTCATTTTCAGCAACTGTAAGCCGAGACAAGTGGTCGACAACTACATTTTCAGCACCTTTTTTGTCCTTGATGATTAGGTCAAATTCTTGGAGAAGAAGAATCCATCGGATCAATCGTGGTTTAGCATCCTTCTTCGACAATAGATACTTTAATGTTGCATGGTTAGTGAAAATAACCACAGGAGAGTTGATGAGAGTCATAAAATGCATTTAAACAATACTTAATTGTTAGCATTTCAGGGTTGATCGAGGTTGGAATTACACTTTTATACCTTAATAACTCTAAAGTGTTATTCTTGAATCGGTGACTTATTTCAGTGCATTTTCAGGTACTTTGAGCTTAGAAAAGAGATAGAAAAGCTATCATCATTTTAAACATGAAGCTTCAATGAACACTCGAGTGAGATAATGGTCGCGGAAGAGCCAAGATGAAGAGAAACCAAGAAAGGAGTTTCACTAAATCGCCATAATTTCCCGCGCAGATCAATCATCTTTGCAGATTAAACTGTATTGATACAGGAAGAACCAGGAGATGAGCCATATATGCTTAGAAAGATCCTAAAGTTTATTTTCTAGAGAATTTTACGGTTCATAAAAAGGATTTTTTCTAGAGAAAGTTATGCCAGTTTTAGTAGACACAAGTCAGGCCTCCAGAACAGCATCCACCTAGCACTGCACCCCTCCCTATCCAGCGCCGCAACGCCCAGGCTACCAAGAGTGAGCGCCTAGGCGCCCATGCATGAGCGCCACACCTTCCAGAGACTTCAATTTTGGACATAGCCAGCGCCTAGACGTGGGTGAGGTAGTGCCTAGGCGTCCACTCGCTATCTTGACCCAATTAAGGCTGCCAAATGACATTTTATGGACCAAAACACCCTTAAAAACTTGTGATCTATAAATACATCATTAATCAAGAAGGAGAGGAGAAAGAGGGGATCCAAATCTAGAATATTTCTAAGTCTCTTGAGAGCTGAAAATCAAGGGGAGAGCATCCATATTGTTCATCCACCTTGAGCTCCATGGCCAACTAATCATCAAATAAGGGAAAGGGATGAATCCTTAGGGATTTGTTGTTCCTTATTTCTTGTTCTTGATTCATTTGTACGGATTTATTGTTAAAACATTGTCTATGATTTACTCTTTGATTAAGTAAGAAGGATTTGAGTTCATGTGATAGCTGCACTTTATATTCTTCTTCTTTTAGATTTTCTTAACCCGGTGATTGCATGCTCCTCCCCCATATAAGTCTAGTTATGCTCTTCTTATGTGATGTTGGTTGGATGTGATTGATTCTGGTAGATCTATCTTACTGATTCGTCCATTACTGTGATATTGTCATAGAGATATATTGTCGTTTCTTGATAATCTTTAAAGATCGGTCATGTGTGCTTGAATCGGAACCATTGAGTAATTTGTAGCAATTACATTAGAGTTTATAAATGTGCTTGATTGAATATTTTTCTATTGCTTGTTTGGGATGTGAAACTTGCAATCGAGATAAAAAACAATTGAATCGAGAGTGGAACAAGGCAACGAACCTAAAGAGGATTCCCGGAATCTTATTATTTCTCATTTGTATTCCGTTTATATTTACACAATTTCTCTCGCAATATTTCACCATCAAAACGCATAATCTTTCGTTTAACTTTTATCATTCGTGTTAAGGTTTACATTTTCTCTTGTAGTACGCGTTTCCTCGTGGGATCGACACCTCATCTATACACAATAACCGTGTGATAGTTTGAGCGTAATCAAATTTTGGCGCCGTTTCCAGGGAAACACGCTTAAGTACAAGGAAGCTTGTCAACTTTGAGTGTGACGGTAGAAGAATTATAAATATTTTTCTTTTCAACAGTTTGTAAATACGGTAATATTGTTCCTTTACCTTTGTTTTGATTTTCTAATTTTCTTTTATTATTATGTTTTATTTTATTTTTTCCTTTTTTATTTATTTTATTTCCCGTCTAAATTAATTGATGCATGCTTAGACCGAGCGATTCGCGAGGTAGATTCATTAGAGGACCCGAATTAGAGTTACCCTCTCCTTCCACGTCCGTTGGTGAAACCTCGCCTAGATCAAACAATAATGCACCCCCACACAAGAATTTAGAGGATTTTGGTAACATGGCCGATAATCCTAATGAGAATTTCTAGGACACTTCAGGATTACCTCCACCCTACACGCACAGCCACACCATCATGCATCATGTTTCCAGCCCATACTCGACAACTAGATTTTAAAACAGGGATGATACAATTACTCCCTACTTTTCATGGCTTAGATAATGAAAACCCATATGTGCAAATTAAAGAGTTTGACGAAGTAGTCGCAACTTTTCATAGTCAAGATGAAACTGATGACATTGTGAAGCTTAAGTTCTTTCCTTTCGCTTTGAAGGATAGAGCTAAGAGTTGGCTATACTCACTAAGACCACGATCTATTGGGTCATGGACTGAGATGAATCGATTTTTCTTTAATAAATACTTTCCCCAACATAAGACAAATGCTTTAAAAAGACAAATCTCCACCTTTGCACAAAAGGACAGCGAGACTTTGTATCAGTCTTGGGAGAGATTTAAGGAGTTGTTAAGTATATGTCCTCACCATGGGTATGAGAATTGGCGTTTAGTGAGCTATTTCTATGAGGGTCTTACCTATAGAGAACACCAATTTGTAGAGATGATGTGTAATGGTGGGTTCTTGGAGAAAGATCCTGATGAGGCCATAGAGTACCTCAATGAACTTACTGAAAAAGCTCACACTTGGACTGGACCTAGTGCTACTGAGAGCACAAATAGGTCACGACCTATAAAGAACCCAAATGGTGGTGGAATTTACCATCTTAGGGAACAGGATAACCTTAAGTCCAAGGTCGAGATGCTCATTAGGGAACTAGAGGTATTAAAGACTAAAAGCTCAAATCCAACACACGTGGTTAATTATGCAAAATCTTTTGAACCATGATTTATGTGTGGCAGGGTAGATCATCTTGCCCAAGAGTGTCCCACATTTGCTGATATGAGAGGGATGTATAAGGAACAATGTAATGCCTTAGTCATGTACACAAAGCCTTCTACACCCTTCTCTAATACCTATAATTTGGGATGGCGAAATCACCCCAATTTCAGCTGGAAGTCTGAAAACCAATAGCTTGCACAACCTCCTGCACCTTATCATGAACCATATCATGCACCTGTATCTTCTAGGAGTCCTTTAGAAAACACTTTGCATGCTTTTATTGAGGCACAGGGTAAGACTAATCAAAGACTTGAATCTTTAATTATGCAGGTTGTTGAAGAACATAAAGAGATAAAGAGCCAAGTATCCAAGCTGACGAGTTACTTGAATGTGACTGAGCGAGGTAAGTTCCCTTCTCAAGCTCAGTCCACATCCTATGGTCAGCACCTAGAGCAACAGAATTAAAATGAGGTGAATTCCATTGAAACACTTAGTGGTAAGTCGTTACACATCCCAACAATGGAAAAATCAGAGGATGTGGACGAGAACCACCAAGTATACATGATTGACTCATTCATGGAAAAGGTCCATCACCTTAATCCATTAGAGTCCACCCTCACCCATGGCTTCACAAGAGCATATATCGAGCCAGAATATGTAGATGTTACTGATAACATCTTTAAGGTCTCTCCAAAGCACACAAGCAGCAAATTTAACAATAAAGCAGTTGCTGGTGCATTCAACTCATGTTTGTCTAAGAGGGAATAAGAGTGTCTGGCTGAAGACGTAAAACTTAGCGCTCATGGGAGGCACCCCATAGCATATCCTTTTATTTTTATTGTTATTGTTTTTCATAATTCTTTTTCTTGTTTATTATTAGTATTTTTTTGTTTTCTAGTTTTACTTTCGTATTTATTTTTTAGGGACGAATATACGAAGTAGTTCAAATGGTGGTGCACAATTTTCAGCTTATGTGCACTTTTGGCTACAAAGGGAGTTTCCTTATCTTTTGCTTTCACATTAAGGACAATGCCTACTTTAAGTTGGGGGTGGAGGAAATATATTCCTGTTTTTCATGTTTTTCATTGAACTGCTTGGTGTCGTTTTACCTTTTTGTTTGTTTTTAGCATGCTTTGTGTTAACCTTGGAGTTAATTCATACATCGATGATATGAGCCTAATTGAGATAGCATATAGCGTTTAGAAGAAGTTAAATCTTGCTTTGCTTTGAGAATAAATTAAGTGTCAATCTTTCTTTGGTTTGAGACTCTGGTTTGTGGTAAGATTGCATGATTAGTCTAAAGCATTTGGAGAAATTTTATGTGTGATTGTTTTGTGAATACATATACGGTTTCAACAAGCTCTAAAACTTATTTGATAATCACTTGAGATGAAAATCATAGAATGCACACTACTTAGAATATGATATAGGTCATTTTTAAACCGTTTGAGACTTTCAAACCTACCATTGCTACATTTATCACTAGTCACCTATTTGAGCCTTTTTCTTGAAAACAAAATTGAGCCTTGTCTCTTTTGATAAACCATTTACTTACCTTTATGAGCAAAAAAATATTTTATCCTTACGTTTCTTTTAAAAGAACTTAGTTATACACATGTTGTGAGAAGCACTTAAAATGAGTAAGGGTGGAAATATGAAAAAATATTACTACCATAACCCAAGTACATTAAAAGAGATAAGTTGGGGGTTGTGGAAAAGAAAAGAAAAGAATGAAAGAGGAGGTGAATGGTCTTATGCCAAAATAAAAGAAAAATATGAATTATTGCAAAGGAAGAAGAAAAAAAATGGTGATTTATTGCTAGAAATACTCGAAAATTGGTTGAAAGAGTTGGGTGTTGAAGTAAGGTTATCTTGTGCTTAAAGTGGTAGTGTTTAAATTAAGAGACTTAGTTCTTTTATTTGTTTAAACTTTCTCATTATTTCTTGACCTTTACCCTAGCCTAACTTTACAAGCTTATTAAAGACCTATTGATCCGATGTAGTGTGGTTTTTCTACATAGTGGAGAGTGATTTGAAAAGTGAGCTTAGGGAGCTTGATTTGTGATTGATGTCACGCAATTTATTATGTTTTTAGAGGCCAAGACTTGTATTCATGAATGTTATGCATAAAATCATCTGGGTGTTGGGACTAATGTATTGTGGTAAGATGGATGTTAAGAGTCGATAACGATTTTAAGGTTGACATTTAGATTATTCTTGGACTTGAGTGATATTTAATGATTCTATGTGGTGTATGTTATGCATGATTCTTGAGACAAAGATTTTTGAATCACTCTTGGTTAACGCCAGCACTGCTGTCTTTTGCTTTGATTTCTAAGTAAAGAATTCATTTCATATCTTTTGCTTGAATTACTAGGGACTAGCAATAAGCTAGTTGGGGGTTGTGATGAGAGTCATAAAATGCATTTAAACAATATTTAATTGTTAGCATTTTAGGGTTGATTGAGATTGGAATTACATTTTTACCCCTTAATAACTCTAAAGTGTTATTCTTGAATCGTTGACTTATTTCAGTGCATTTTCAGGTACTTTGAGCTTAGAAAAGAGATAGAAAAGCTATCATCATTTTAAACACGAAGCTTCAATGAACACTCAAGTGAGATAATGGTCGCGGAAGAGCCAAGATGAAGAGAAACCAAGAAAGGAGTTTCACTAAATCGCCAGAATTACTCATGCAGATCAATCATCTTTGCAGATTAAACTGTATTGATTCTGGAAGAACCAGGAGATGAGCCATATATGTTTAGAAAGATACTGAAGTTTATTTTCTGAAGAATTTATGACTTGTAAAAAGGATTTTTTTAGAGAAAGTTATGCCAGTTTTAGTAGACACAGGTCAGGCCTCTAGAACAGCATCCACTTAGCGTCGCGCCCCTCCATGTCCAACGCTGCAGTGCCCAGGCTGCCAAGAGTGAGCGCCTAGGCGCCCATCCATGAGCGCCACACCTTCCAGAGAATTCAATTTTGGATATAACCAGCGCCTAGGCGCCCACTCGCTTTGTTGACCCAATTAGGGCTACCAAATGACATTTTCTGGACCAAAACACCCCTAAAAACTTGTGATCTATAAATACATCCTTAAGGGGTGTGCAGCCAACATCATTAATCAAGAAGGAGAGGAGAAAGAGGGGATCCAAATCTAGAATATTTCTAAGTCTCTTGAGGGCTGGAAATCAAGGGGAGAGCATCCATATTGTTCATCCACCTTGAGCTCCATGGCCAACTAATCATCAAATAAGGGAAAGGGATGAATCCTTTATTTCCTGTTCTTGATTCATTTGTATAGATTTATTGTTAAAACATTGTCTATGATTTACTCTTTGATTAAGTAAGAAGAATTTGAGTTCATGTGGTAGCTGCACTTTATATTCTTCTTCTTTTAGATTTTCTTAACCCGGTGATTGCATGCTCCTCCCCCATATAAGTCTAGTCATGCTCTTCTTATGTGATGTTGGTTGGATGTGATTGATTCTGGTAGATCTATCTTATTGATTCGTCCATTACTGCGATATTGTCATAGAGATATATTGTGGTTTCTTGATAATCTTTAAAGATTGGTCATGTGTGCTTGAATCAGAATCAATGAGTAATTTGTAGCAATTACATTAGAGTTTATAAATGTGCTTGATTGAATATTTTTTGATTGCTTGTTTGGGATGTGAAACTTGCAATCGAGATAAAAAAAAATTGAATCGAGAGTGGAACAAGGCAACAAACCTAAGGAGGATTCCCGAAACCTTGTTATTTCTCATTTATATGCCGTTTACATTTACACAATATTTCTCTATTTCATTATCAAAACTTAAAAATCTTTCGTTTAACTTTTATCGTTCGTTTTAAGGTTCACACATTTTCTTTTGTAATTAACTTGTTTCCCTGTGGAATCGACACCCCAAAGCTATACTATAATAACCGCGTTATACTTTGGGCGTAATCAAGAGCCAAGAATATAAGTTCGAAACTTGTCTAATGCAAAAACTAGAACAAGCAATTCTCTTTCCGTGGTAGAATAATTTCTTTGGGCTCCATTTAGAGTTTTACTTGCATAAGAAATGACATGTGGGAACTTATTTCTACGCTGTCCAAGTACAGCTCCTTTGGCTACATCACTAGCATCACACATTATCTCAAAAGGACTAGACCAAATAGGGTGCGGCATGAGAGGGGCTGTAGTAAGCAAAATTTTCAGCTTATCAAAAGCATTTTGACAAGAAAGAGTCCACTCAAAAGTTACATCATGCATAAGTAACTCACACAAGGGCTTAGAGATAGAACTAAAATTTTGAATGAACCTCCTATAGAACCTAGGATGCCCAAGAAAAGATCTGATTTCCTTTACTGTTTTGGGTATAGGAAGCTTGGAGATAAGCTCAATCTTAGCTTTATCAACCTCAATACCTCAGGATGAGACTGTGTGACCAAGAACTATGCCTTGTTGAACCATGAAGTGGCACTTTTCCCAATCAAGAAGCAAATACTTCTCTTCACACCTGGCTAAAACAGCTTGTAAGTTAGTCAAACATGCATCAAAAGAACTACCAAACATTGAAAAATCATCCATGAATACTTCCAAACTGTTTTCAATCATGTCACTAAAAATACTAAGCATACATCTTGGGAAAGTAGTTGGAGCATTACATAGTCCAAAGGGCATTCTTCTAAATGCAAAAGTGCCAAACGGGCAAGTAAAAGTTGTTTTTTCCTGATCCTTAGGTGCTATCTCTATTTGGTAGTAACCAGAAAATCCATCAAAAAAGCAATAAAAATCATGGCCAGCAACTTTTTCTAATACTTGATCAAGGAATGGCAAAGAGAAATGATCTTTCCTAGTGGCGGCATTCAACTTCCTATAATCTATGCACATTCGCCAACCAATAGAAATTCTAGTAGGAATTAGTTAATTTTTCTCATTTTTCACAATAGTAAGCCCAGATTTTTTTGGAACTACATGAATAGGACTTACCCACTTGCTGTCCGTAATAGGGTAAATAATCCCCACATCAAGTAGTTTTAAAACCTTTGTTTTTACTACCTCTTTCATGGTAGGATTTAGTCTCCTTTGCATCTCCCTAGAAACTTTGGCATTTTCTTCTAAATAAATCCTATGAGTGCACACAAGAGGATTTATACCTTTTATATCCGCAATTGTCCATCCAATAGCACCTTTGTGCTACCTTAGGACTCTCATTAGTTTACCTTCTTGGTCATGAGTGAGCTGGGCTGAAATCACCACTGGGAATGTGCTGTCTGGGCCCAAAAATGCATACTTTAGGTCAGTCAGCAATGGTTTCAGCTCTAGTGTCGAGATTTCATCTGTTGAAGGCTTCAAACTTGCTATCAATGGTGGGAGCTGCTCAGTTTTAGGCCTCCATTTAGCTTCAAATTTATTTTTTGCATTAAAAACAGGAGAAGCATCAATGGGGCTATCATCCATGATAAGGTCACAAATATTTTCTAACTCAAATAGCAGGTCAGTGGGCTGGTATGCCAAATAAGCGTCTTCCTCAAGGATGCTTTCCAACAAATTGACCTCTTGTACAACTTCCAAATCTGGAGGTTGCCTACAAATATTAAAAATATTCAGTTCGAGGGTCATGTTCCCAAAACTCAGCTTTAAAACACCACTCCTACAGTTTATCAATGCATTTGAAGTAGCAAGAAAAGGTCTCCCAAGAATCATAGGTGCTTGAAAAGAAGATTTTGGTGTCAAGTGAACATCCAACACAACAAAATCTACGGGGAAAAAAAGTTTATCCACTTGAACTAAATCATCCTCAACAACTCCCCTTGGCATTTTAATTGATCTGTCAGCTAGTTATAAAATGATTGAAGTTGGTTTTAATTCCCCCAAACGAAGCTGTTCATATACATTATAAGGCAGCAAATTCACACTTGAACCAAGATCTAATAAAGCTTGACCAATTTTTGAACTTCCTATAACACAAGCAATTGTAGGTGAACCAGTTGGTGGGGTATTACTCTGAATTATGGCACTGACCTGCTCAGTAAGAAAGGCTTTTTTTGCACATTTAAATTTCTTTTAATAGTACACAAATCTTTTAGAAACTTAGCATTGGTAGGAATTCGTTGAATAGAATCCAACAAAGGGATGCTAATCCTAACTTTCTTGAATATTTCAAAAATTTTAGATTAGTGTTTATCTTTGTGCAGGGGGGCCAATCTTTGAGGAAAGGGAGCAAGTACAGGCCATGTAATCTTTTCATTTTCAGTTTCAGCTTGTTCAACCTCACTCTTTTCAGCCTCATTTTGTACAGGTTTAGAGACCTTACCAACCTTGTCTAAACCTTGAGCTGGAATGTTCACCACCTTACCATTTCTCAAAGTAGTGACTGCCTTCATTTGCCTTACATTTGAACTCCTAACTCCTCCTTGAAGTGGCTGACTTTGTGGATTGGGTTGGGGTTGTGCAAGAAATTTTCTTTTTTCTTGGAAGCTCCAAGTTGCAGTCATTTTTGTAAGTGTGCTCCAGATGTCGTTTATTGCTTGAGAATTTTGATTGTTGATTGTTGCTTGACCTTGCATATATTGCTGCAAAGTGTTGGATAATTGTTGTATCATCTCCTCAAGTCCCTTCTTTTGCATTGGAGGAGTTTGAATTGTGAGTTGGGAGGGACCTGGAGCCAAGGTTGCTGGAGCTACATGCTGGTCACCCCTCCAACTAAAATTTGGGTGACTCCTCCATACTGGATTGTAAGAATTAGAGTAAGGATCATAATATGGTTTATGTATCATGTTTACAGCATTAGATTGGTCCAACAATACTTTTTTGAAAGCAGGGATTGTGGGACATTCATTGGTTGGATGCCCATGATCCTCATATATACCACACTTATCAGAAATTTTAGGGACAAATTGCACTTCATTTACTTTTTTTTAATTCCATGGCTTCCATTTTTCTTGACAACAAAGTTAACTTAGCACGCAAATCATCATCTTCCTTTAAAGTATATTTTCCATGACCAGACTCAACTTGCTTAGACCAATCATACACATCAGTTGTGTCCCAAGATTAGGTGTTTTCAGCCAAGTAGTCAAAATATTCAAAGGCTTCCTCGGGCCCTTTGTTGAAAAATTCACCATTGCACATGGTTCCAACAAATTGCCTCATTTTTGGTTGCAAACCCTCATAGAAAAAACTTATGACCCTCCAGTTCTCATATCCATGATGAGGACATGCATTTAATAAATCTTTAAAACATTCCCAGCAGTGATAAAATGTTTCTACATTCTTTTGACCAAAATTCATAATTTGTCTTTTTAAGGCATTGGTCCTATGCATTGGGAAATTGTTTTTTAAAAAATTAGTTTGCATTTCTTGCCAAGTCCCAATAGACCTTGGCCTTAAGGAGTTCAACCATGTTTTAGCCTTGTCCTCTAGAGAAAATGGGAATAGTTTTAACCTAATGACTTCTTCAGTGCATGTTCTATCCATGAAAGTTGAGCAAACCTTTTCAAACTCTTTCATGTGCAAATAAGGGTTTTCTGATTCCATGCCATGAAAATGTGGCAGCAGTGGAATCATCCCAGGTTTGAAATTAAAATTATTTGCATTCAAAGGTTGAATGATACAAGAGGGTGGGCTGGTCCTAACAGGTTGCAAATATTCTCTAAGTGTCCTATTAGGATTTACTATTTCCCTATCATTGTTTTCTTCATGTTCAGCCATATTGCTATGAATGTCAAATGATGATTCATATGCTGGATTAAGATAAACATATGCACCCAAGGATGAGATTGATGATTCAGTCCTAACAAGTCTATATGTGCTATCTCTAGCACAACCAGACATGCAAATTCAACAACCAAAATAAAATAAAACCAAACAAGTAAAATGAGAGGAAAAGATATCACCCAAGCTGTGAAGAGGTTCACAGCACTACAAACGTCCTCTCAGCAATAAGAGAATGCTCTGATAAACACTAGTTGTCCCCTGCAACGGCACCAAAAACTTGACTCGGTCTCAAATGTGCTTCCAAGTGTAGAAGTGTCAAGTTATATCAAGGATAAGTCCAGGATCGTATTCCACAGGGACAAAGGATTGTCAAAACATTTGTGAAATAGTGTTGTAAAAAAACGTATTGACTATGAGAGATAAAACAAATAAAATGGAATGCAATGTGAGGAATCTAGAAGATGAATTTGGAAGAAAAGGTGTGAAAGTAATTTTAGTAAAAATTAAATCAAAGAGGAAATTAAAGTTTATGTCTAGGAGGTAAATTTGCAAACACTTGGGTTGGGTATGAGACTCTCTTTGTTTTGGTTCCTAGATAATTTTGTCATCTACCAATCCAGTCAAGGCATTGATAAACAGAAGATAAAAAAATTGTTATGCTCAGGTTTTTGCAATATTTCCCTAAGGGATTCAATATTTTACTAGCCAAACACACATTATAAATCAACTGAAAGAAGCCTTGATAATTTTCAAGCGTTTGTTGTGCCTTACGTCAACAACAAATCAAGAACAAGAGCTGCAATCTATTTTCAATTTGAATCTGACTAGCAAGAGTGAAATCAACATTTATTAACAAAATATTGCATTAGACTAGAATCCAAAATAAATCAAATCTCATTCCACAACCCAAACTTAATAAATTAGGTACACATAATATTTCTAATAACAAAAATAAATCTAAGTAGAGCCATTACCAAATCTGAGAGCAAAAGAAATCAAAATAAAAATAAAACCACAGTTGATAAAACGAAAACTCCAGAAATAAAAATGAAGAAAGCCAAACGTAAATAAGATGCCGTTGTTCAGCAAGAAAACCTAGGAGAAACGAAAACTAAAATGCTGTCCAGTACACAAAAAGGGAAAACTGAATGAACTGTACTGCAGGAGAAAGACTAAGAAAATAAAAATAAATCCAGCAACCTCCATGTGAGAGAGACCCCTAGAGGCTTTATATTCATCAGTTCCTTTCCTCTCCCGCTGAACTACTCCGTATTCTCCTCTGTGTGAACTGCTTGTGAGGCCACTATCCATGTGAACTGCTTTTCTTCCTTTTTTTCAGCCCGTGTGTGATATGCTCTGTCTTTATGCCACAAGTCTAACTAGTAACTCTTTTCCAAGAATGCCCTAGAGCAATTAGGATTAAGTGTTTACAATGAAAGGGGTAAAACTGAGATATTAATTCTTATGTGGTTTTACAAACTATATTATAAATCCTTTTAAGTGCAAAATATCAGAATTTATCAATGAGTCAAATACTAAAAATCACTGCATAATTAAGTGCTTAATTCATTTTTGGTTAAACAATTTATTCAATTTAGCAACCTAATCGTGTAGTTTTTAACACTTTATCACACTAAAAAATCTCTACAAAAGATCAACTCATATTGAAATCCCCCTCATGGGACAAACACAAAATATTACCTAATTATTCAAATGCAACTTATGCCTCTCATGGGAAAAATCACAATTTTCACTAATCATCAATGGAATGAATGCAATGCAATGTAATACAAGTTCAATTCTTTATTCATTTCTTTTTTATTTCATTTTCATTTACCCCTCTCTAGACTAATCTTATAACAATAGGGACATCTCCCCACGTAAATAATTTGGATCCCCTCCCTACCCCTTACTGGGCAGGTCCTTACTTCTAAACAACTAGGATCCTCCCCTCCACCCCACTCCTTGCTGGGCAGAGTTATAACTTTTCAACTATTTGGATCCCCTCCCTATCCCTTATTTGGCAGAGTCCCAACATTTACATGATTATGCAATATAAAAGTAAATCATGATTTGAAAAAAACCTTTAACTCGAGCATCCATCCACTACTCAAGACATTTAATTCATAACAAAACCAATCATATACTAAATCTCACAACAATTCACTATACTAGTGAAAGATAGATCAACAATTTAATGAAACAATCATTTATTTAACACAAGTCCATATGGCAATCATTTCCATTCAATGGTGTATATTTACTAATTATTAGACACGTAAGTATCAACCATTTCTATGTCTAATTCTTATACAAATCATAATTTTTACGTATGTGCAATTCTCATTACACTATCGTTTATAACTCAACAACTTTCCAATTTAGTAATCATTGACTCGACTAGCATAACGTTCCTACAAGAGTGGTTGTATCAAGAATCCTATACAAGAAACCATATAACACATCTATGTATATAATTATATACTAAATACTTATTTTCATATAGTTTGTAGTTTAGTTCCAATCGTTATGTCCATTATGTCTTATAATCCTTTCATTATAAATCATCACGTTTATTAGGAATAGAGGGGTACTCACTTGTTATACCATTAAACCTTAATCTTTATATTCTACTAATTATAATTCATGAACAAGATCTATTTTCATACCTTAAATCTTTTACTTTCATTACACAAATTATTACACATACAAGAAGTAACGTGAATCTCACCTTTGCCATACCAAGCTCCTGTTTGAAAATATCTTTGGATGTAAAACATATCTCAAAATCTAGGAAACATTCATGTTAAATCCCCAACAATGAATAGATACCTAAATCCATGACAATAAATTACTCTCTAGAGCCGTACAGTATGTCTTCCATATCAACACGTTCTCTTAGAGAATCTTTTGTTTTCTATTGCTCTCTCTTTGATGATGAGATATCAAAGAATAGAAGAATAATCGTACGTGTGATCTGGGGACCATAACCACTATTAATAGATAACTACCTGTTATCTTTTGGAATTTCCATTTTAGCCCATCATAAAAATAGAAATTACCCTTAAGTCTCTACACATTAAAGGCGCACACCCTATTAGATACATTAAAGCCCAAATTACTTAAACCTTAGTAGACCACTTTAAATGGGCTTAACCTTATATGACAGTCTATAACACATAATTATTCACATATAAGCCCAATGTTGGATTAAGGATCCAACAATCTCCCACTTGGGCTATATGTGTAAATTTAAAATTATGCATTGTAAAATAATAATCATATGAGCTATACTTTGCTGTCATTACTGAAATGCATCTATAACCAATCCGGTCCATCAATCATACCAACATAGGATCAAAGCGGCCTTCGTTACATCTTTCGTAACTCGACCCATCAATGGTCATGTATGCCAATACAATTGAATGACATGGATCATGATGTGGATGTCTAACATGGAAATTTCATGCAATGTGATCTTAATATGCCTATTTCCAAGTTGTCCACTCTTAAGCCTTAGTGAGATCAATCCATACCAAAATTCAGAGTGTAAATAAACCAAAACTTTATTTCTACAGAAAATAACTTTAAAATATCCATAAACAAAAATAATTGAAAATATGTCTATATCATAAAAGCATCTAAAATTACAAAGTCCGACTAAAACTGAATACCGTCAAATGACATAACACCCATATGAGCAGTGTACTCATGAAACACGTTGGGTGGCAATCCCTTAGTAAGCAGATCTGCAATCATGGAGTTTGTACCGATGTGCTCTATAGACAATTGTCCACTCTGAATTCTTTCTTTAACAACTAGGAACGTGATGTCTATATGCTTTAACTTCATCGAGCTCTTGTTGTTATTAGAATATAGAACTGCTGACTTATTGTCATAAAATAACTTGAGTGGTCTTTCAATACCGTCCACTATATGCAACCCCGTGACAAAATTTCGCAGTCATATTCCGTGATTGGATGCCTCATAACACGCTATGAACTCTACTGCCATGGTAGAAGAGGCTATAAGAGACTGTTTAGCAATCTTCCAGGAGATAACACCTCCAGCTAGCAGGTAAACATAAACTGACATAGATTTTATATTATCTTGGCATCCAACAAAATCGGAGTCAGTATACCCAATGATCTCAAGCTGATTTGATCTCTGATACATGAGCATGTAGTCTTTTATTCTCTGTAAGTACCGCAAGACCCGTTTGGTTGCTTTCCAATGGTCTACTCCTGGATTACTTAAATATTTTCCTAACATCTTAATAATGTACGCAATATCCAAACGCGTACAAACCTGAGCATACATCAGACTTCCTACTGCTAACGCATAAGGAATCTTCTGCATTTCCTTTTCCTCAAAATCATTCTTAGGGCACTGATTGACACTAAACTTGTCTCCCTTTGCCACAAGGGTATTACTTGGTTTGTAATCCTACATGCCAGATCTCTTGAGAACCTGTTCGATATAGCTCTTTTGTGATAATCAAAGAATACCCCAAGAGTGATATTGGTGTATCTTTATGCCTAATACAAAATGGGCATCAACAAGATCTTTCATCTCAAAATTCTTAGATAGAAATCTCTTAGTTTCGTGCAATAAACCTATATTGTTGCTAGCAAGCAAAATGTCATCGACATATAAAACCAGAAAATTATACTTGCTCCCATAGAACTTATGGTATATGCAATCATCGACCAAATTCATCTTAAAACCGAACGAGATGATCAATTGATGAAACTTGAAATACCATTGTCAAGATGCTTGCTTGAGCCCATAGATGGATTTCTTAAGTTTGCAGACCATATTCTTTGGGTCTCCCGATACAAAGTTTTTTGGTTGCACCATATAGATCGTCTCATCAATGTTACCATTGAGGAACGTTGTCTTTATATCCATCTGAGGTAGCTCAAGATCGAAATGTGCCACCAATGCCATAATAGTCATGAAAGAGTATTTCAAAGAAACTGCAGAGAAAGTCTTTTTATAATCGATGCCTTCTTTTTGTATAAAGCCCTTAGCGACAAGACAAGCCTTGTACCTTTTCGCATCCCCTTTCGAATCCCTCTTGGTCTTAAATATCCATTTGTAACCAATGGGTTTCGCACCTTCTAGAAATAGGACAAGATCCCGCACATCATTGTCCTTCATGAACTTAATCTCCTCATTCATGGCATCAATCCAGTTATGAGAGTTAGAACTTTCCATGGCTTGACGGAAGTTAATCGAATCATCTTCCATCATTCCAATGTCAACCTCATGTTCTTGAAGAAATACAATGTAGTAATCTGGCACTGTATTTCTCCTTTCTCTAGTGGATATTCTTAATGGCATAACCTCTTGAGGTGGTAGAATTTGTTATTCTGGAATAATTTCTTGAATAAGAGGTTCTCCGACATTGTCTTGATCTGTTTGTGCCTTGAACAAAGTCAGGAATGGAATCCTGATCAATGCCAATAACACCTGCGGGAATATCAACATATTCCTCTTCAAAGACAGAGTCCCTAACTATATCTCCCCCTGCAAACTCAACATCCTCGAAGAGTGATTCTGCAGTCTTAAGAACTTCTCCCCAAAGTGATTCTGGTAAGGTAAAATGACAAATCATACTCGTCACTATGTCTTTAAGTGTCCTGTTTTGTCTTTCAGCATCACCATTCATATTAGGTGAACCCAGCATAGTGTACTATGGGACAATACCGCATTCCTCTAGGAATTTAGCAAATGGTCCTAGAAGTTCACTTGAACTGTCATATCTGCCATAGTACTCACCACCATGGTCAGATATGACAGTTTTGATCCTTTTGCTGAGTTGGTTCTCAACTTCAGCCTTAAAATTTTTGAACATATCCAGTGATTATGACTTTTCATGAATGAGAAATATGTAGCCATATCTGGAATAATCATCTATGAACGTTATAAAATATTGTTGACCATTCTAAGCAACCGTAGGGAATGGCCCACAAATGTCCGTATGTATAAGTTCTAAGACATCCGAAGTCCTATTGGGTTCAAATCTCCTTTTATTGGTTTGTTTCCCCTTTATACAGTTAACGTAAACATCAAAATCTGCAAAATCTAAGGAGTCTAAAATTTCGTCTGACACAAGTCTCTCTATTCTCCGTGTGGAGATATGACCTAATCTCTTGTGCCACAACGTAGCTGAATTCTCATTGGTTAATTTTCTCTTTATACCTTGTGTACTTAATTGCAGGGATTCATTAAATGAAGCAATTGTATCAATCAAATAAAGATTATCATAACCCGACAAAGAACCGGAACCAATCAATTTTGAATCATGAAACAACATAAATTTTCCATTCCCAAATGAATAAGAATAACCATATTTGTCCAAAGTAGAAATAGAAATCAAATTTCGTCTAAAAGACAGTACAATAAATGTCTCATTAAGATCCAAATAAATTACAGTCTTTAATAATAATCTAAATTTTCCTATTGCCTCAACTTGAACCATCTTGCCATCGCCCACATAGATGTATCTTTCACCATCACTTGGCTTTTGGCAACTCAGGCAACCCTACTAGACACACTGATGTGAGTTGTTGCACCAGAATCTATCCATCACATTTGTCTAGGTACTGAAGTTAAATTAACCTCAGAACAAACCAAATTAAGATGCATACCTTTCTTAGCACACGATGCGTGGTAGTTAGTGCAATGCTTCTTCATATGCCCTTCAACACCATAGAAGAAACAACAAGTACCTGCTGGTTGACCCAGTTTCTTTTGTTGTTTCTTTTGAGGTGTCGTATTTGCAGCTTCCTTATCCTTCTTCTTTTTGTTTCTCTTGTCCTTGTTCTTAGAGGTTGAGGCCAGGTGAGGACTCTCTGTCTTATCTTGCTTCAATCTTTCCTCTTCCTGAACACAGTGTGAGATGCGTTCATTCAGAGACCAAGTCTCTTTTTGACAATTTTAACTCACCTTAAATTGGCTAAACTGTGTCAGAAGGGATATCAAAACCAGATGCACTAGCAAGTCCTCAAAAAGTTCTAGCTTAAATGCTTTCAACCTTGAAGCAAGATGAGATATCTCGATGATGAGTCCTAATATTGCCTCTGCCTTTGTATCTAATTGAAATTAGACTTGTCAAGAGCATACCTATTTTAGCCTTTTTCATTCTTGACAAATCTCTTTTCAATGTTTGCAAGGAACTCCTTAGCAGTAGTAATCTTTTCAGACATTGTGCCCCTGAATGCTTTCGGAATGGCCTTCTTCATAATCATCATACACATGCGATTTGATTTGATTTCTCCCACCTTTCCATATCCTTCTTTTCATCAGAGGTACTCTTATCTGTAAGAGGTGTAGGAGAATCAACCCTTAACGCAAGGTTGAGATCCATGACTCCGAGAATTATCAAGAGGTTCTCTTCCCATGACTTGAAATTTGTGCCATTTAGCATAGGAATAGAGTTGATGTTGGCAGTAATATTAGAAGGAGTGGTTGTAGTTGAATTCAAAGAACAACAAAGAAACAAAAAAAGCTTACTCATAACAAAAATAGGAATAAAATTTAAATAGAGGTAAATCCCATCTCAAGATATCGGGCACGCCATTAATATGTTGTCTTTGGACAAAATATAAATTTGTAAGTGATATCTTGGCGTAGTAATCAAACACTGATAATAAGAAACGGGTTGAATAATAAATCTTCCTTTGGACCGATATATCGTTCACATGAAAAAACTGAATAATCATCACATGTTTATTACCATAGGTGCCCATACAATTCTGTTAAATATCAACCTTCCTTTGGGCCAGTCAATATTCATATAAGTTATATGCACATAACCGTTTATATTCCAAAACAAATTAATTTCCACAAGAGAGGTCACTTTGGTGACATGTTGCTTCAATTAATTCATTCCAAAATATATATAAACATACCAATATGTAAAATTAAATTGCACCAAAATTGGCCCAAAAAAAAACATTTTTTTTGTCAAGGTCAATGCTGGTTAACCGAAGTCAACGCGGTCAACCTTAAAACGTCACGTTGTTTTCTCAACCTAGAGAAATGATACAATGTTTTGGTCATCCCTAACCAAAATGACACGATGTTTTTGGTCGTCCCAGACCTCCAACTGGGTCGTGTGATCCGAATCGCTACCCGAAACTTGACCTGGCCATATCTTGGCCTCCAGAACTCCGTTTTCGACAATTCAAAAAGGGTTTTACTCATTTTTTTTTAATTCCTAACTACTTTCTTTATAAAATTTTTCAAAATTTATACAATTTCATGACTTTCTTTAAGCGAACCCTAAATACTTTTTGAATCAACCAAATTTCAGAAAAATTATACAAAGAACAACCAAAATTGTTCTCGAATTTAATAACACCATACCTGGAATTGTTAAATCCAAAAACACATACAAATCATCATGTAATCAAATAAAATTCCAATTCCCAATGATTCAACATGAACAGGCTCTGATGCCACTTGCTAGAAAATATCTTTGGATGTAAAACATCTCTCAAAATCCTTGAAACATTCATGTTAAATCATCAAGAATGAATAGATTAATATGTGGAAGTGTACCTGAATCCATGGCAATCAATTACTCTCTAAAGCCATGTGGTATGTCTTCTAGATCAACACGTTCTCTTAGAGAATCATTGGTTTTCTCTTGCTCTCTCTTTGATGATGAGATGTCAAAGAATAGAAGAATAATCGTACGTGTGATCTGGGGACCATAACCACTATTAATAGATAACTACCCTATTATCTTTTGGAATATCTATTTTAGCCCATCATAAAAATAGAAATTACCCTTAAGTCTCTACACATTAAAGGTGCACACCTGATTAGATATATTAAAGCCCAAATTAACTAAACCTTAGTAGACCACTTTAAATGGGCTTAACCTTATATGATAGTCTACAACACATAATTATTCACATATAAACCCAATGTTGGATTAAGGATCCAACAACTCCAACCTTGGATTACTTCATAGCCTTCGGTGTGTTCCTCCGATCACACGTGACGTATATAATTACTTAGTAAACTCGATCAAGAAACATACAATTTAGTTCATACTAGCGTACAAAACTAGAGGTTAAGTCATAAACCTTCTTCCTTTTGTTTAAAGCCTTTCTAAACCTTGTTCTAGGATAGTTTAAAACAAACGAAATCTTTTCAAGATCTTAACTTTCAAAACTTTAACATGTATTTAAGTTCATAGTACCTTAAAAGAAGTCTATAGTTGAAATACTATAACAAAAGTGACTAATTTTGGGAAAATAGGGCTGAAAGCAAGTTCAAAGGCTCGGACAGTCGACTGTCAATATTAGGCAGTCGGCTATAGTTTGTCCAAAAGCTTGCACAGTCGATTGTGCACTCGGGACAGTCGATTGTCTGGTCTCGAAATCTTAAAATTTTAGGGCAAAAACACCATTTTTCTTCAAAACAACTTCTTGTCTCCCATCGGACTTCCAATCCAAATCAAATACAAGTTGTCAAGGGTTTTAAATCAAAGATTTTATGCTACCCATAAGAGAAATTGGATTCAAAACCTTCAAATGAACGAGTTTAGTGTAAAACCATTTTTTTCTTTCAGCACAACCTATTTTCTCAAATCTTTTTTAGGAACCTCCAAATTTATACTTTAAAAACTCAAATCTTAGAGTACTAAACATACTAAAAAATTGAAAAGGAAGAGAAACAAGCTTTTACCTTGAGTTTTTGCAAGAAACCTTCATTTCTTTCCTTTCTCTTCCCTTCTTTCTTCCCCTATTTCCTTTTCTCTTCTTTTTCTCTCTTTTTCTCTCCTCTCTCTAGGCTTCTCTAGAAAGTTTCAGTTTGCATAATAACCCTTCTAGTTTGTACTTCTTCCTATTTTCACCACATAGCTTTCTAAATTTTAGTTTTTACTTAGTTCCTTTTACTATTCCTCAAAAGTTCAAAAATCTCAAATGACAAATATTTTTAATTCTTGATCTTTAATTTATTTACTTGTTCCCAAGTTCTAGAAGTCCAAAAAAGAAAATAAAATTCTAATTCAAATCCAAACAAACATATCAAAAATGCATCAAAGTAAAACTCTGTGATTTTAATATTGTTTTAAAATCTCAATACATAAGTGAGCTAAATTCTTATCAAGACTCTCTAGAATCGTTTTCCTTAACAATGAAAAGTTGTATAACCTTATTAGCCAATCTAGGAGAATGGACGAGTTAGTCTGTTTCCATCAAGTACGCACGATTGTGGGTTTAGTGATTGTGATCTATGATGTAACAATAGAAAAAATTAACGTCTATTCATATTATTAGCTACCATAATGTAGACACTCAATTTCATTCAACAATTTTGAAAGGGCCATGTGTCAGTTCGTATGATAAATCTTTGATCCCAATTTTCCCGGACTTGTTAATATAGAGGTTTGAATTTAATTTTGGATTAGAACCAATTACACACTATTTTTGTTTAATTCCCTAAATCAACTTTAAGCTTAAATCAATTCAACCATATTTGATTCCACCAAATTTATGCCCTAAGTCTTCAATTCATTTTTGGCCTAACCCAAAATACACTAAATCCAATTGATTTTAACTATCTTAAAACAATTTTAGCCCAAAATCCAAGCCCAAGAAGACAATTCAATTTTGTAAGTGAATTTCTAATTTCACCCTCCACTTGATAACTTTTGAACTTTCCATTTTCAAGATAAGCTCTCTCTTTTGCATGAAAAAAAAAAAATTCTTTCCTCCTTGTAACCAGCCATATGGTTGGAAGAAGAGGAAGTTTTCTTATTCCATTTTACCTTATTAAGTGAACACTTCCTCTTTAACTTCTTTTCCATTCCTATGTGTCAAAGTCCACCTTCTCGGCCTAAAAACCAACACCTTTTCTCCTTAAAAAGAACAACACCATTTCACTTTAAAAATTACACTCTTTCTCCTTCACATTTCTAGTCATGTGAGTGGGAAAATAAGAACTTTTTTTTACTTTTTTCTGTGTGTCAAAGTCTAACTTCTATACATTAAAAACTAAACTTTTTGCCCTTAAAAAGCAACATATCTTTCACATAAAAGCTGCACTTTCTCTCCCCTATGTGGCCGACCATGTGTGCCAAAAAGAAAGAATTTTTCTCTTCCCATTTTGCTTGGTTAATTGGATATTTCATTTCTAAGTTCCCACACTTTCCTATATATCAAAATCCTTTAAAAATTGCATTATTTTCCTCCCATGTGGCCAACCATATGTGTTCTATAAGAAGAAATTTTCTTCTTCTCTTTTATTTTGTTTAAAACACCTATAACACTGCTAGCTTTCACCTTTTTCAAAAACCACCAAAGAGGAAGTATTCCTCTCCTTTTCTTGCTTTATTTACCACACCTTTTTCTTCTACTTTTCACCTCAAAAACTCCCCTCTCTTCTTCCCATGGTTGGCCACAAAGTGGAAGTCTTCCTTTCCTCTTTTGTTTTGTTTAAATCCACCATATCACTTCAAGCTTCCACCTTTTCAAAGAACCACTAAAGAGGAAGTATTCCCCTTCATTTTTTTCTTTGTTAAACACACCTTCAACTTCTAGCTTTCACCTCAAAAACTCCTTTTTCTCTTCCCCATGGCTAACCACTAACAAAGGAAGTCTTCCTTTTTTTTTTCCTTTGTCAAACATACTTACCACTCCAAGCTTTTACCTTTTCACTTGAAGAGTTGCACCCGTCTCTCCTCCTCTTCACATGGTCGACCACTTCTTGTTAGGATGGATGGTGAAGAACAGAATGAAATAAAGGAAAGAATGGAAAAGAAATGAAATGGGAGGCCATAGTTTCGAGCAAGTGGAAAGCTCCAAAGGATTTCTAATAAAATGCCTGAAGGTAATTCATGTTCAATATCATACCAAAATCTTTTACAAGATACTTATACTAGAGGGTTCTTGTAGTTAGTTATAGCTAGTTAACAACTTTAACAAGTATAACGAACTTGTAACAGAAATGTAATTACTGTAACTACTTTAATCTAAGCTAGAGTTTTAGTATAAGTTCTTTTGAAGTCTTTTGATCCATGCATTCCTCCTTAGTGTAGGAACCAGGTTAGTATTATGAACTAGATCAATGTCTACTGTCTCATTCTTTACTGTCCCCTTGCTTTCTCCCAGATTATCTTCTACACCTGTTATGTCCTTTCCTTTTTGAAACTATTTAATATCTACTAGTTGGTCTGTATCATTCCCACCCCCTTGGAAAACAACCTTGTCCTTAATTTTTAAGGAAGGGTAGGACTTCAAGAAATCATAGAGGTTCTCCCATGAAGTTTCTTCAGGCAGTAGCCTTTCCCACTAGACTAGTACTTGGGAAATGAGTTGTCCTTTAAAACAAATATGTCTCTTTGCTAGTATAACTTTGGGCATAATGAGGGGTTGATTATTTATGCTACCTGTAGGTAAGTGATTGACCCTGGGGACAATAGATGGCCCTGTGAAAGGTTTAAACTTGGAAATGTGGAAGACATGATGAATCTTGTTGTCTTCTGGAAGTTGTAACTTATATGCTACTTTTGCAGTCTTTTGAAGTACTTTGAAAGGGCCAAAATATCTTTGATTCAGTTTGTTGTTAGCTCTATGGGCTACATATGTTTCCTGTAAGGATGGAGCTTGACCAAAACTTAATCACCTTCTTTAAAAGTCCACTCTCTTCTATGCTTGTTTGTTTGAACTTTCATCCTGGCTTATGCTTGTAGTAAGTTGCTTTTGAGTTGGTGCAATATTTGAGTTCTATAAGAGAATTGTATTCCACTGCTTCAATGTTAGTGGATTGTCTTATGTAATATGGGATAGTAGGAGAAAGTTTTCCGTAAATAGCTTAGAAAGGTGTCATGCCTACTGTTGAGTGAGATTGGTGTTATAACAGAACTCTACCCATGGTAAGAAAATGTGACATAACTTGGGTTCATCATGAACAAATGCTTTAAGGTATTGTTCTGAGCACCTATTTAATACTTATGTTTGACTATCAGTCTCTAGATGGTAAAATGAACTCATACTGAGTGTAGTATCCCTCAGAATAAACAAGTGCTTCTAGAAGTTGGAAAGGAAAATGGAGTCCCTATTAGAAACTATTGACTTAGGGAAGCCAAGGTGTTTGATTACAATATTGAGGAACAACTGAGCTATTGTGCTAGCTATATGTGATGTAGGTAGTACTCCAAAGTGTACAACCTTTGAAAGCCTATCAATAACTACTAGTATCACAGTGCATCCTTTAGAAAATGGAAGGCCAATGATAAAGTCATTGGACACTTCCTCCAAAATTTGATCTAATGCATGCAATGGTTGCAGTAGGCCTACAACTTTAGATGTGGGATACTTGGTATATTAGCATACAATGCAGCTCTTCACGAAGTCTTGGACATTCTTCTTCATCTGAGGCCAAGAGAAATTGGCTAACAGTCTTAATATGGTTTTGAAGGTACCAGAATGTCCCCCTATAGAGATAGAATGAAACTCAGTAATAAGGGCATTTCTTAACTCTGAAGTGGAGCTAAACCTGAGCTTACTCTTATAGTAGAGCAAACCTTCTTTGCTGGTGTAGTTTGGCTACAATGTGGATCTATCTTGGAGTGCCTTATGTATGACCATCAACTTAGATTTAATGACATTCTCCTACTTTAATTGGTCCAATAGATTAAAAGAAAGGCTAGACATAGCTATAAATTGGCCTTCTCGAGTGGTAGTTGTGTCTTTAGTAAGTTATTGAACTCTAGATAGTGCATTAGCTACATCATTATCCTTACCAGGCCTATAGAAAATGGTGTAATCAAGAAATTTGCTAAAGTAATGGTGTTGTTTAGGTGTTTGAATCACTTAGATCATGAGATTCTTCAACCTTCTATGATTTGTTTTGATGATGAACCTCCTACCCAATAAGTACTGCCTCCACTTCATTATTGTCCGAGTGATGAAAGTAATTATTTAACATAAGTAGAAGCTGACCTCATTTTGGTTCCAAACTTCTTGCTAAAAAAGGCTAAAGGATGGCTAGCTTATGTTAACACAGCTCCAATGCATATATTTGAAGCATCTGTCTATACTTCAAATGTTTTGTTGAAATCAAGAAAAGCTATGACAAGAACTTAAGTCATAACAGTCTTAAGGGTTGTAAAAGAGTGCAATACCTTAGTAATCTAATGGAATACATCTTTCTTTAAGAGGTTAGTGAAAGGGGTAGCTATGGTGGCATAGTGTTAGACAAACTTTCTGTAATATCTATGAGGCCTAAGAAACCTCTCAACTATTTAATGTTTTTTGGGCATAGGTCATTCCAGTATGGCTTGGATCTTCTTGTTGTCAGGTTGAAACCCTAAAAAGAGAACAAATGTCCTAGATATTCAATAGATTCTTTGCAGAACTCACACTTGTTCTTATTGGTAAAGAGCTAGTTAGTAGCTAGGAATTCTAAGACTGAGTGCAAATGCTAGATGTGATATTCTTAGGAGGCACTGTAGATGAGTATATCATAAAAAAAGACTGTATCAAAGTACCTAAAGAATGGTTTAAGGATCTTATTCATTGTGGATTAAAAGGTAGAAGGGGCATTGGTAAGGCCAAATGGCATGACCAAGAATTCATAGTGCCCTTCACATGTTCTAGATGCAGTTTTGTGGATGTCTTCTTCTTAGACTGTAATTTGATGGTAGCTAGCCTTCAAGTCTAAATTTGAGAACTCTTTTGCTTCATTCAATTCATCAATTATGGGAATGGGAAACCTGTCTTTAATACTGACAGCATTAAGAGCTATATAGTCAATATAGAACCTCCAAGAATCATCTTTCTTTTTAACTAACAAAACTATAGATGAAAAGGGACTATGGCTATCCCTAATAATTCTATTACATAGCATCCCTAGCACCAATTTTTCTATTTCTCCTTTCTAAAAATGGGGATGTTTGTAAAGCTTAACATTCACAGGTTTACTGCGTTTGCCCCTTAAATGGGGAGCACAAATAGATCAATGACAAACTCATGGTGCTGTAAGGTTAAAGAAACCGAGGAGCACATTTTGTCACAATATAAGTAGTCTCCATTACCCACATTGACCTTGAACAGTCTTGACAGAAAAATAAGCAACCCTAATCTCAGTACTATTTCTTCTAGTATGAAGTTATGTGTGCTAGCACTATTTATTAGAATTTACAGTGTAAAAACACCATAGTGTCCGATAAACCTAAGTGATCTAGGATTGATTTTTCTAGCTAGAGCATTTAAACTAATTTTAGAAAGCAATTGAGAATCATCTTCTGTGCATTGAGGAGTAGTGTACTCTATATTATTATGCCACATTTCATCATCTTAATCAACTATTAAGGTCAAGAATTTACTCTTGCACTTATGACATGAATGGTTCTTCTCATCACAAGTCAACAAAGGACCTTATCCCTTCAATTATTGATTTTAGCAGGGCTAAGTTTCTTGAAGGGAAATTATTTGTGCTGTTGGCTTGGAATAGGTCTTGGTGGTAGTGGTTTTGTTGTAGTTATGGGGGTTAGATTTTGTTTAAGGAAAAAACAAAAAGAAGGGTTCTTGAAAGTACCTAAAGTAATGCTGGATGAGGCAGTTGTGTGCTAAGGAGGCCCGAGGGCTTATTTAATGTCAATGTACTTACTTTCTTGTAACCTTGCCATTTGCATTGCTTAGATCATAGAAGAGGGTTAGAGAAGCAATAATTCTCTTTTCAATTATGGTTTCAAGCCTGATGAAAAGTCTTACAAGAAAAGAATCAAATAAGCCTTGCACCATTATTGCTAGTGCCTTAAACTATGCTTGGTAGTCAGCAACCATTGTGGTTTGTTGTAGTTTAACTAGTGTCCCTTGAGGATCTTCATATTTTAGTGGGCCAAACCTTAATCTGATTGCTTCAAGAAATGCTGACTAAGAATGAATAAGACCTCCTTTGTGTACCCATTGAAACCAAGCTAATGCAAGAACTTCTATATGAAAAGGAAGAAATAATGATCCTTTGTTCAAAATGAGTGTTGTGGTAATCAAAGAACTGTTCTGCCTTAAAGATCCATCCTTTTATCTTTGAGCCATCAAATCTTAGAATTTCTAGTCTGAAATTCAGAGAAGGTAAGATAAAAGAATTGCTTTCTTGATTATGGATAGGGCCTCGAGTCTCTTGTCTCAAATGGGAATGTGCATGGTGGTTGTCCTAGACCCGATTCTCCCATTTCTATTCCACTGAAACCATGAATGTCTTTAGAGTTTTCTGTAGATCTGCAAACTAAATGTCTAAATTCTTTCTTAATTCAGAGATTTCTTGGTACTGTGAAGTCTGGAACTGTTGAAGACTATCTATCTTGCTTTAGAGAGTCTTAACTTGTTCATCCATTCTATTGTAATTTTTAGTTCCTTCTTCCATTTGGATAATACTAGTTTGTAGAATTGAAAGAAGAAGAGAAGAATGTGTGGTGGTTGAGGTGTTGGGAAGAATGAAAGCACCAATGTTAGGATGGATGTTGAAGAACAAAATGAAAGAAATGAAAAAAAAGGAAAGAATGGAAAAGAAATGAAAGCAAAGGCCACAGTTTCGAGCAAGTGGAAAGCTACAAATGATTTCTAATGAAATTTCTCAAGGTAATTAATGTTTAATATCCTCCTGAGATACTTATGCTAGAGGATTCTTGCTGAGTAGTTAGTTATAGCTAGTTAACAACTTTGATAAGTCTAATTAACTTGTAACAGAAATGTAACTACTCTGACTACTTTAATCTAAGCTAGAGTTTTAGTATATGTGCTTTTGAAGGCTTCTGATATGTGCACCCCTCCTTAATGTAGGAACTAAGTCAGTGTTATGAACTAGATCAGTGTTAATTGTCTCATTCCTTGTTGTCCCCTTGCCCTCTCCCAGATTGTCTTCTACACCTGTTCTGTCCTTGCCCTTTTGCAACTGTTTATACTAGTTGGTTTGTATCACTTCCTTTCTCTTCATTTATTTTTTTTGTTTTTAATCCCTTAAAAATACCACTCCCCCTATAAATACCCACTTGTTCATATAAGAAAAAGAGGAGGCATAACACAAAGTTAGAGAGAAAATAGAGAAGTGTAGAAAGAGAAAGTGAGAAGTAGAGAGAAGTGTAGAGAGAAAAGAAAAGAGAAGAATAGAGAGATCAAAGAGAGAAGTATAACAAAAGAAAGGAGAGCACACAAGAAAGAGAGAAAAAAGAAACAAAAAGAAGAACAGGAGAGCACCTCAATTTTCAGCATGCACTTGCAATTTGCTTTTCTAATGCATAATCAAACTAATCCTCAAAGCTTACCAAATCTATAAGAGCGAAAGAAATCTTCGAGGATTATCTTTGCACGTGGAAAATTTTCTTAGCCAAAAAGGTTGGTTAAATTTCTTTTGATTTTAAAATAAATAGTTAACATGCTTTATATGTGTAAACTACCTTGAAAATAGATTAGGTAATCTAGCTTACTTTTTTATTTGATGAAATCCTTTGTAGTTTCCATATTCATTTCTTTATCTTGGTTCATTTATGCTGCTTATTTCAATTTTTCTAAGTTATATGCTTTCTTTTAACTTATTACTAATAACATGCTTAGTTTTTAGTTCATTTATTTTTTAGTCCACACACATCCTCACACACTTTGTACTAATCTGCACAACCTCACACATTCGCACATATTTAGTACTAATCTACAGATAACCTCACACATCCGCTCACATACAAACACACTTAGCACATATCCGCCCAAACTTAGTACTAATCTGCACATGCCTAGTTCAAGTCCATGCATACTTAGTACTAATCTACACATGCTTAGTTGTAATTGGCACATGCTTAATTTAATCTGAATGTTCAATCCACTCATTGGAACCATTTGGTTAAAGTAGTTTGGTTTATGCATTAAACCTCACATGTCTAATCTACAATTTTGACCATTTCTTTGTTCCATGTTCAAGGCGTTTTATGTTTCTTTAGTTATGTATTAACTTTTACCGCACCATTTTAAATATAATATTTTTTGTCCTCTTGTTTGAATATAAATTGCAAATGTGCGCTTCCTTTCTTTATTAATGTATGATAATAAGATTTAAATAAAATTTTGAATAATTTTTCATGACACACAAAGGACTAGACTTCGATCTAGGTAAGAGAGGGAGCTTTAATTCTTCATTCTTTTGCACCCAAATCTCCTGAGCCTTGGAATCTCTCACACAAACCAATGACAAGGGATTTAACCCCTTTTAAGTGTTTCTTGGAAATACTTTAAAATCAAATATTAAATTATTATTCCATACTTCGCTTTGCACACTTGCACTTACCTTTTGCTCTCGACGAAGTTTATTGGGGGGCCCATTTCCTTTTGGTTTTTGGTGTGACCATCTTTTGCTTATTGTCAGCCCTTTATGTGAGACAAGTTCCAATTGGTTCTTATCATTGTAAGGAAAGTTTGCCACTTTGTTAGCAGTTTTTTGGTCAATCTATTAAGCCACTCAGGGAGCATAATGACATGCTTCTAGCCATGGAGTACTTAATCCCACAGGAGTTATGAGGCGAGCCTACCTTTTTAAACAAACCCTAGAACATGGGCCCTCTCTATTCCTTTGCTTGCTTGCATGTGTTTGCTCTCACCTCAATTGTTAAAGATAAGATAAAATCAACTTGTTTGATAACATGTTTTATGGTTTTTTAAGTTCTCTTTGATTAAATTACAATCAAACAAATTGAGCCCTGTTTGAACCTAGTTTGGTCCAAAATAGAGTACTTTCTTTTACTTAAGTCTTGTTAGCTTAACATCATTAGGGATCCCCTAAAAGAAACTAGTGATGGTTGGGCCTTAACCTAAGATAACTGGATGCTTAAAAGGAAAGTTGAATGATCCATGTGAAGGGTAACCTTCATCATTCATGTTATCACTATGTTATGAACCCCTTGGGAGACTTCTTGATTTCAAAATCGTAACACTTAACACTTAATTATAAGAAAGCCAATCTGTGGATTGAAGAAGTCCAAACCAAGGCTCTCTTAATTAAGTCTTGTTATCTTGATATCATTAAGGAGTCAACAAGGAGAAACTAATGATGACAGGGCACAAAAAATCTAAAATGAATGGATGCTTAAGGGGCAAGTGGAATGATCCATGTGAAAGGAAATATTCACTATTCATTTGGGCTTCTTAGAGTTAGCCAAAATCACCATTAGGTTCCGAACCCCTTAGGAGACTTACTAATACCAAACTCACAACACTTAATTTTGAGAAAGCCAATTCGAGGATTTAAGAGGTCCAAACTAAGGTTATCTTAGATATGTCTTGTTAGCTTGACATTATTGAGGAGTTCACAAAAATAAACTAATGATGATTGACCCCTAACCTAATAAATCTAAAATGAAAGAGAAATGATGCCTAAGATTCAAGTGGAATGATCTTTGTGAAGGGAAATCTTCATCATTCATTTGCACTTCTTAGGTTTAGACTAAATCACCATTAGGTTCCCAACCCCTTGGGGGACTTATTGATGTCAAACTCACAACACTTAACCATGAGAAAGCTAATTAGCAGACTGAAGAAGTCCAAACCAAGGAAGTTTGATTAGAATTTAGCCAAAGGAAATTACCTTCATGTCTCTTTTTCTACCATTTAGGCTAATTAAGAACTTATCCACAAGTGGAATTTAGTTCATTTAGTGGGCCTTTGGATGCAGAACTGAAACTCATTGATAAAATTAAAGTAATACTTCAAATAAGTGAGCATAAAATAAAGATTCACAACAAAAAGAACTCAAAAAGTGTCTTTTTCTTTTCTTTCTTTTAGAAAATGAATCATAGGTCTGGGATATAAAGCAGTCTTTTCCCCATTATAGTAGAAATTATTTACTAGAAGACTAAGGAAAAAGTCATATATGAGTCTAGTCACACCTACAGTGGAAGAGCTTGTTAACAACTTAACTTTAGGGGGCAATTCAGGCTTAGTTAAGGCAGTGGTAGAAGATACAGTGGTTTATACCGGTGAAATCTAGGACCTCATTGAGAATGGTCTTAAGCCACCCCAGATTGCTAATAACCCCTTGACCAATTACTATAATATAGCCCTACTAAACTTCCTTAACATGATTAAGGAATCACTCACTATCTTTGACCCCTTCACCATAATCACCTAAGTAACTAAACATAACCCTAAACATAAACCCATTCTCATTGAAGAGTATCTATAGAATTTCAAGTATAACACTCCTTATAGCAAAGAACATAGTAAAACATCCTTCTCTTTTTTGTTTTATTGTGTCAAGGGTAAGAAGGGTGTTGACCCTCACCTATATTTTTAATGATGACAAAACACAACACTTATTATACTAACAGTGCTATCTAAGTGTATTAAGCAATAAAAGCATTCAACCAAGTATCAAGGTGCAAGAACTCAACCTGAATCAAACACCAAGTCAAGATAGAAGATCTAGTATAGGGACAAGGTATTTAAACAAGTTGTAAATCTCACTTGTTCAGGTAAAAAGCTTGTCTTATGGCTCCTTTTGAAAAAGTGTTTTTACAGAATTTTTCAATCAAACATTTTTAAGTTAAAAACATTTCAAAGTATGAAAATTGGGTTGATAAGCAACCTATTCGACTGGGTACTTATACCAGAAGACTGGTATATGGGACAGTGTGTCCCCAGTCGACTGAGTGCTTCATACTAGTCAACTAATATATTGGACAGACTATCCCCAGTCGACTGGTAAAAACCACCCAGTCGATTGGTACCTTCAACAACCTTAAAAATGGGCTTTTTAAACTTGACCCAGTCGATTGATACTAAGATTCAGTCGACTGGTAGTTCAAAAAATATGACCGTTGAGATGCGAGATTTTAGCACAAATTCCACTAATCATACCAGAATAGTACAAAGCGGCCATATTACATCAAGGCTATATAAACCCACTCTATTGAGCATTTCTAAGAGAGGAGATTACACATTCAGTCAAGTTTTTACTTGTTGATACACAAAAGCTTTGAAATATTTATTTTTAAGCCATTCTTCAAGCATTACCTTGAAAAAAAGATATTATTCAGTTGTATAAGCTTTCATTGTTGTCTCTGTACTATTTAGTTTACGGCATTCATTATAAAGGGATTAGCTTCTGAAAGGAAGAGATTAGCTTCCGAGAGGAAGGGATTTGCTTCCAAGAGGAAGGGATTGATTGTAAGGTTTGTGCAACACTCGTGAAGTTGCATGACTAAGTTTCTTAGTGGATTACTTCAAGGAGGTTCCTTGAAGAGAGTGAATATAGGGTCGGAACGAATTTGATATTGCCAAGCCACTATAAACTGAGTTTGCATCCTCTATTCCTTAAACTCTTTTATCTAATAGCACATTATTTGTTTACATGCTTGTGGGTTTATCTGTTTTTATAAACTTATGTTTAATTAGCGAAAGTTTTTAAAAACCCAATTCACCCCCTCTCTTGGATTGAAACCTCAGTCTACAATTGACATCAGAGCCTCGTTCTCAATTTTAGGCTTAATATCCTTGAGTTGATTCGATGGCAGCAAATAGCTATTCTGAGGTACACTCCTACACTAGGCCTCCTTTGTTCAATGGCTCCAACTATAACTATTGGAAAAATAGGATGAAAATCTTTGTCGAAGGACAAGATTACAATCTATGGAGAGTTATTGAAGAGGGACCTAGAATTTCATCAAAGGAAATAACTATTGGAGAAATCAATCATATAATGCCTAAACTCAAAATTGAGTACAATGATGAGGATTGTAGAATGATGTCTCTCAATAGTAAAGCCATAAGTATTTTACATTGTGCTTTAGATATATTTGAATACAATAAAATCTCTGCGTGTGTTTCGGCTAAGGAAATATGGGATAAATTGAAAGTTACATATGAAGGAACTAGTGAGGTTAAAAAATAAAAAAATCTATATGCTAGTGTCTGAATATGAATCTTTTAGAATGTCCCCTAACGAAACAATTTCTCAAATACAATCACGTTTCACAACTATTGTTAATGGTTTGAAGCTTCTTGGTAGGAACATTGAGGAGTTTGAACTAACAAGAAAAATCTTAAGATCTTTGCCACCCACTTGGAAAGCAAAGAAGACGGCCATCATGGAGGCCAAAGATCTCGACAAACTTGATGTTGAGACACTTCTTGGGTCATTATTGACATATGAGATGGAAGAAATGAATTCCATTGTCAATAAGATGAGAAGAAGAAAAAGGTTATTGCTCTCAAAGCCTCTACATGCAACAAAGAAGAGGAATTGGAAGAAGAGGCGGAAAGCAGCGAAGAAGATGGTGAGATGGCTTTAATCACCAAACGATTTCATAGGTACTTGAAGAAAAGCAAGAAACCTTACACAAAGGATCCCACTTCAAAAAGGGAACCACTTTTGTGCTATGGATGTAAGAAGCCCGGTCACATCAAGGCCAATTGTATGGTTACATGCAAACCATAAAGGAGCTTCAAGAAGAAAGCTATGATTGCAACTACTTGGAGTGATGATGCAGAAGAAGAATCCTCGGATAAAGAATTCGGATACGATGAAATTGCTAACCTTTGCCTTATGGAAATTGATGATGAAAATTAGGTATTATCTTCTCCCTCTGCCAAAAATAACATTGTTAGTAGTTGTGAAGAATTGTTAGAAGTCATAAATGAAATGCATGATGAATTAAAGAAATTCGATTCTAGGAACTCAACTCTTAAGAAAGAGGTATCATCTCTTTCTAAAGAAATGATAAGTCTAAGAGAAGAAAAAGATAAACTATCTTCATTGCTTTATGAATCTTCTCAAGATTTCCTAAAAGATGAAAATGAAAACTTAAAGAATAAGATATTAGAATTGAATGACACTATATCTAGACTCATGCTTGGAAAAGAAAAGCTTGATGAAGTGCTTTCTTGCCAAAGATTAAGTGGAGGAAAATCCTGGTTAGGATACTCTCCATTAGGTAAGCAAAAATCAAAAGAGAGCTTATTCATGAAAGCCTCTTGTGTGAATGAAGTCTCTACTTCAAAGATCACTAGCAAGGTCAAAAACACACCCTCAATGAATGCTAGCATGTCTAGATATACTAATTCTAATGCATATACAAAAATGAAAAATATTAGAAATACTCATGCTTATATGTATGCTCATTCAAGAAATGCTTATACACATCCTAGGAATAACCATCATGTGCGTCCTAGAAACAAAAATGCATAATCAAAACTTGCATCCTGCACAAGCATATCCTAGGAATTACTATCATGGTTATTCTAGAAATAATATGCATACTCATGAAAATGCAAGCATGTATCCTAGAAATCATCTTCATACATTTTCTGGAAATGACATGTATATTCATATTCCTCACAATAGAAACATGTATCCTAGAAACTCATATCCTAAACATTATAGGCATGCACAACTAAATAATCCTAGAAATTTCAATAACTATCATCCTAGGATTGTGCATTATCAACATGTTTATAGATCACCATATGCTGTTAAGAAAATATAGGTCCCAAAAGAAACTGTATTTTCAAGGACTAACCCCAAAGGACCCAGGAAATTTTGGGTACCTAAAAATGTCGTTGTATATCCTTGTGTGATGTAGATATATCTCCACACCAAGGAAAAAAGTAACTGTTGGTACCTTAATAGTGGATGCTCAAAACACATGACCGGTGATAAAAGTGTATTCAAGGAGCTAACTCTAAGAGATGGTAGACTTGTCGCCATTAGAGACAACACAAAAATAAAGACCATCAGGCATAGAAAATTTGGAAATGATTTCTCAACCATAAATAATGTATTGCTGGTACAAGGCTTTAAGCAAAATTTACTTAGTATTAGTCAACTTTGTGACAAAGGCAACAAAGTCACATTTGAAACCTCTCATTTTCTAGTTATAGACATCAAGAGTAATAAAATCAAGTTTGTTGGCCATAGACATGAAAATGTCTATATAGTTGATTTAAAATCCTTACATTCTGAAAATGAAAAATGTTTTCTAGCAATTAGTAAAAATCCATGGCTATGGCATAGAAGGCTTGGTCATGTGAATATGAATTTGCTTAAAATCATTTCTAGGAAAGATTTAGTCATCGGACTTCCCAAAATCAATTTTGAAAAAGACAAAGTATGTGATGCTTGTCAAATGGGAAAACAAATTAGGATTTCTTTTAAATCAAAGAATGTAGTCTAAACTACTAGACCATTGTAACTTTTGCATATGGACTTATTTGATCCAATAAGTACCATTAGTCTAGGTGGCCACAATATGCTCTTGTTATTGTTGATGACTATTCAAGATACACCTTTGTTATTTTTATTGCTTATAAGGATGAAGCTTACAAAGGATTTGAAAACTTTTGCAAAAAGTTCCAAAATGAAAAAGGAATTTGTATTTCAAGCACTGGAAGTGATCATGGAAAAGAATTTGAAAACCAAAGTTTTTCAAAATTTTGTGATGAAAATGGAATTGATCACAACTTTTTCAGCTCCTAGAACTCCTCAACAAAATGGAGTTGTTGAGAGGAAAAATAGAGCTCTAGAAGAATTTGCAAGAACAATACTTTGTGAAAATAGTTTACCAAAATGCTTTTGGGCTGAAGCAGTAAACACTTCTTGTTATATCGTGAATAGAATTTTAATTAGGCCTATGCTTGACAAAACACTGTATGAATTATGGAAAGGTAGAAAGCCTAATATTTCCTATTTTCGTACATTTGGTTATAAATGCTTCATCCTAAATAACAATAAAACTAACTTGGGTAAATTTGACTCTAAGACCGATGAAGGGATATTTTTAGGATATTCAACCTCTAGCAAGGCTTATAGAGTCTTCAACAAGAGAACTCTAGTGGTAGAAGAATCCGTATTTGTAACTCTTGATGAGTCTAACCTAATTAGTAGTAGAGATTTTTCTTTCAATGATGACGCTGATTTTATTCCAAGAACAGAAACACCCACTCCCATTGTTAACCCAAAGGAGAGTCCACCTCAAACAAATGAAGAGATGGAGACTCTCAAATTGGACCAACCATCTACAAGCCAACAAGAGGATAGTCTTCCCAAAGATTGGAGGTATGTAAATTATCACCCGATTGATCAAGTAATTGGTGATCCTTCACAAGGGTTAAGAGCTCCTCTATTAGAAATATTTGCAATTATGTAGCTTATTTATCTCAAATAGAACCTAAGACATTTATTGAAGCCGAAAAGGATAATGATTGAATAAATGTCATGTAAGAAGAAATAAATCAATTTGAAAGAAAAAATGTTTGGAATCTAGTTCCTAGACCTAAGAATCATACAATAATAAGAACTAAATGGGTATTTAGAAATAAGATGGATGAAAATGGAATAGTAACTAGGAACAAGGCTAGACTAGTTGCTAAGGGATATAATCAAGAAGAAGGAATAGACTTTGATGAGACTTACGCTCCCGTAGCTAGATTAGAAGCTATTTGAATGTTATTAGCCTTTGTATGCTTTAATAAGTTTAAGTTATTTCAAATGGATGTAAAAAGTGCATTTTTAAATGGCTTTATAGAAGAAGAGATTTATGTTGAGCAACCTCTTGGATTTCAGAATCCTAGTCTTCCAAATCATGTCTACAAGCTCTCTAAGGCTCTATATGAGTTGAAGCAAGCTCCAAGGACATGGTATGAAAGACTAAGTAAATTATTAATAGACAATAATTTTATAAGAGGTAAAGTAGACACAACCCTCTTCACAAAAACTCTTATAAATGACACTCTACTAGTCCAAATATATGTTGATGATATTATATTTGGTGCTACTAATGAATCTATGTGTTAAGAGTTTGCTAAGTGCATGGAAGGTGAATTTGAAATGAGCATGATGGGAGAGCTTACCTACTTTCTTGGACTTCAAATCAAACAATTGAAAGGAGGCATCTTCATCAATCAATCAAAATACACTAAGGACCTACTAAAGAGGTTCGGGATGGAAAACTCAAAGTCACTTGGTACACCTATGAGCACATCTACAAAACTTGATCTTGATGAAAGAGGTAAGTGTGTAGATACTAAATACTATAGAAGCATGATAGGAGCTTTACTTTATTTGACTGCAAGTAGACTTGATATAATTCTCAATGTATGCATGTGTGCTAAATTTTAGGCTAATCCTAAGGAATCACATGTAATTGCAGTAAAAAAAATCCTTAGATATCTACAAGGAACTCAAACCCTAGGATTATGGTACTCTAGAGATTCATCGTTTGAGCTTGTAGAATATTCAGATGCTTATTTTGTTGGATGTAGGTTAGATAGAAAAAGCACAAGTGGAACATGCCAATTCTTAGGTGCAATGTTAACCTCTTGGTTTTCCAAGAAACCAAACTCCGTTGCACTATCAACCACCGAGGCGGAATATGTAGCAGCTAGAAGTTGTTGTGCCCAAGTATTATGGATGAAACAACAACTAGAAGACTATGGCATGAATGTTAAAAGTATCCCACTACATTGTGATAATACTAGTGCTATCAACCTAACCAAGAACCCTATTTAGCACTCTAGAACTAAACACATAGAAATTAGACATTATTTCTTAAGAGACCATGCTAAAAAAAGGTGATATAAGACTAGAATTCATACCTTCAGAAGATCAAATAGATGACATTCCTAAAAAACCTCTAAGTGAAGCAAGTTTTTGCAAAATAAGACTGTCAATGGGATTGTTAGATTATGATAAATTGTATGTTTGATTGCATCATCATTAATCATTTTTCATATTTGACATCTAGTGAAAGAGTATTAAACCTTATTTAAATACTCCCTCACTCAAGATGGCATAGATAAATAAATTTCATGCTAAGATTCAAGATTGAAAATTTTCTTAAGGGTCCAATCGACTGGTAAGTCTATCCCAGTCGATTGGTAAGTCTCTGCCCAATCTTCCAGTCGATTGGTAAAACTATACCAGTCAACTAGTACATCTAGACCTTGTTTGGAGCCATTTTTTGAAATTCAGTTATCAATCCAGTTGACTGGTGTGTGTTTGCTAATTCATCCAGTCGATTGGTACCCTGAACCAGTTGACTGGTACGCAAAACTTTTCATCTTTGCAAATGACCCAATCGACTGGTACCCTAACCCCAATCGACTGGTATCGCGATTCTATATATAGTCTCTTAATTTTTTTTCAGATTTTTACGCCATTTTCAAAACCTTAAACTTTCTCTCTCTAAAAAATTTCGTCATTTTGATTAAAAAAACCCTCAAAGCACTTCCTAAACACCTCGATCTACTCATCCAAACCATCCATTTCAACTTTCTACGGTTGAAATCTCTAATCTCCACTCAAAACCCTTTTTTATCCAAAAAAAAAATTCACTTTCTACCAAAATGTTCGATATAATCCATATAAAAACCACCGTTGGGGGACCACATGTGCCTACTAGGCCAAGGTCCACCATTTCCACGGTTTTGGATTCACGAGGGAAGGGTGTGGCAGGCTCATCAAGCTCGAAGCCCAGAACAGAGCTTAATAACTCTCTGTTCTCCAGCGCAGCAGTAAATGACAGATATACTTCTGTTATCCGCTATAAGAAAATCACGATGGGTAGATTCTTTGACTTCTAATCTATTCCTCATGGTAATTTTGATATATTACTTGCTTTTGATGCCATACACTTGACTCCACTGGTCAAGATTCATGAGAAATATTACCTGAGACTGATTCACCAGTTCTATGCAAACTTGGTGAAATTCAATCCACTGGCTCTGAGATTCAGAACCAATGTCATGGGTGTGGAGTTTGAGGTCAACACTGACCTCTTGATGAGTATCCTGAGGATCCCTGTGGGAGAGATCCAATGGAGTCTGGATGGATGGCCAGACAATTTCGAGTATGAGGCGGCATGTCAGATAGTTAGGGGTGACCCTGACGATGTGTTTCGACCCACTACATTTCACACATGTAGTGACATGCCCCTTGACTCGAAATTGTTCAACCTTATTCTGAGTTAGACTATCCACCCAAGACTTAAGAGTCGGGGGTATCTATCTAAGATAGATATTGTATTGATTTAGTGCCTTAAAACTAGGCACCACTTCAATATCTACCCCTTGCTGCTCGCCAACCTGATAAATGGCGAAGTGAGTGACTCAGGATTCCTTCCCTACGGGATGCTCATCATGCTCATCCTCCAGCACTTCTGGGTGCCTCTCCCAGCCTCTAAGGCTTAGACATCGGCCTTAAGGACATCATCAACATTTTCTCACTGAAGAAGATAGGATGCACATTCTGAGATGGCTTCATCTGCTCCAAGGCCGGGAAGCACATTCGGATAGAAGATGGTGACAATAGTGATAATAAGGATGAGGGTCTAGATGCTGCTGCTGATATGGATACGGATGACCGAGCACCTCCTATGGGTGGCTCAAGTGCTAGTCAGGCTGGTTATTGCGATATTCCTTAGGCTATCACAAGCCTCTAACTGACTATGTAGTCCAGTTTCCAGAGTTTAAGCTCCACAGTCGACGCCATGCATCATGACCTCTGCACTTTCCGGGATGACTTCGAGTTGCACCGTGAGCATACCGAGGGCTCTCTGGCTGAGCTTCAGGATCTTGCTCATGGTGGCTTTGACTCTCCTGCTCCTTGAGTCACCTTTCTATCTTCCTTTCGGATGTATATACAGATGTAGTCTTTTTCTTGTTCTTAGCACAAACATATTTTCATGTTTTATTATATTTTGCACTTCTGTTTCGGCTCTACGAAGCCTATTTTGTATAGACTGGTGTTATATATGATGATGGTTCATGCTTAGACTTATTTCATGTACTTGCTTTACATATGTGCAATATAGTTGCATGCTTTATATCTCTTTATATTCGGATAAATGCTTTAAAACTGCTTCTCATGTATAGAAACTTTCGGTTCGTCCCGGGAAGGCTTTCGAACTTCGAATGATGCCACATTTTCACGTAAAATTTTGTTTCATATGCTCTTCATGTCTATGGTATCTAGATAGCTTATTTTTTTAGATTACTACCCTTTTTTTTGCTGTTGTCAAAACGGGGGAGAAAAATGAGAAAATGAGAAAAACAAGTGTAAACTCAAACTAGTGCATAGATTTAGGGGGAGCATTACTCCAAAGAACTTGGTATATGATTATATATGTTGACTTGATTGGTTGGGTTGTATATAAACTATTCTTTACCTTTTTACAGGTTGGTTTTATTCAAAAAACAGAGGAGACTTTGCCCGATTTTTCTAAAAATTCCAACGCTTAGTTTTTAAAACTGTTTTTCTCTCATGAGTTTTGTCATCATCAAAAAGGGGGAGATTGTTGACCCTCACCTATATTTTAATGATGACAAAACACAACACTTATTATACTAATAGTGCTATCTAAGTGTATTAAGCAATAAAAACATTCAACCAAGGATCAAGGTGCAAGAACTCAACCCGAATCGAACACCAATTCAAGATAGAAGATATAGTATAGGGACAAGGTATTTAAACAAGTTGTAAATCTCACTTGTTCAGGTAAAAAGCTTGTTTTATGGCTCCTTTTGAAAAAGCATTTTTACAGAATTTTTTGTTCAAACGTTTTTAAGTTAAAAACATTTCAAAACATGAAAACTAGGTTAATAAACAACCCAATCGACTTAGTACTTATACCAGAAGACTGGTATATGGGATAGTGTGTCCTCGGTCGACTGGGTGCTTCATACCAGTCGACTAGTATATTGGACAAACTGTCCCCAGTCAACTGGTAAGAACCACCTAGTCGACTGGTACCTTTAACAGCCTTAAAAGTAGGATTTTTAAACTTGACCCAGTCGACTGGTACTAAGACCCAGTCGACTGATCAAAAATATGACCGTTGAGATGCAAGATTTCAGCACAAATTGCACCAAATCATACCAGAACAGTACAAAGCAGCCATATTACATCAAGGCTATATAAACCCACTCTATTAAGCATTTCTAAGAGAAGAGATTACACATTCAATCAAGTTTTTACTCATTGATACACAAAAGCTTTGAAATATTTATTGTTGAGCCAATCTTCAAGCTTTACCTTGAAAGAAAGATATTATTCAGTTGTATAAGCTTTCATTGTTGTCTCTCTACTATTTACTTTACAGCATTCATTGTAAAGGGATTAGATTCTGAAAGGAAGAGATTAGCTTCCAAGAGGAAGGGATTTTTTGCTTCCAAGAGGAAGGAATTGATTATAAGGTTTGTGCAACACCCGTGAAGTTGCACGACTAAGTTTCTTAGTGGATTACTTCAAGGAGGTTCCTTGAAGAGAGTGGATGTAGGGTCGGAATGAATCCGATATTGCCGAACCACTATAAACTTAGTTTCCATCCTCTATTCCTTAAACTCTTTTATTTAACAGTACATTATTTGTTTACATGCTTGTGGGTTTATCTGTTTTTATAAACTTGTGTTTAACTAGCAAAAGTTTTCAAAAACCCAATTCACCCTCCCTCTTGGATTAAAACCTCAGTCTACAAAGGGGAATAATGTCCCTAACCCTTTCCCAGAGTCCAATAAGTCAATCGTGAAAAAACAGATTAAAATGATGAATGATTTTGAGTATTTCGAATATTCTTTATGTGATGAGAAAATCAAATGGAATTAGCTAAGAATCTTCTTCATCAAAGGAGATTGTTAAGCTGGTTCATAATGATGAAGAAAACATAGCCCAACCTAAAATGGAAGAAACTCGATTCGTTAATTCATGCACTGATGAAAATCTATAAGAAATTCGCATTTGCTCAACATTATCTAAAAATGAAAGTGAAAATCTAATAAAAAATTTGCATGAGTACAAAGATGTAGTTTCATGGTCATACGAGGATTTGCCAGGCATCAATATAGAGATTGTGAAGCATAAGATCCCATTAAATCTAAAGGTCAGTCCAGTCAAACAGAAGTTGAGAAGAATGAGAGCAGATTGGGTAGTCAAAATCAAAGAAGAAATCCTCAAGTAGTTGTAAGCTGGTTTCTTGATGGTTTCCTAGTATCCTTAATGGGTAGCAAATGTGGTATTACTATCGAAGAAGGATGGTAAGATGAAAGTATGTATGAATTACAGAGATCAGAATCGGGCTAGCCCTAAAAATAACTTCTCTTTGTGTTAATAGATACCCTCGTGGATAATATAGCTTGCCATGCCCTATTGTCATTCATGGATGGATATTCGGGGTATAATAAAAATCTAGTGTCTCCTAAAGATAGAGAAAAGAATACCTTTAGTATGCAATAGGGGACTTTTTTCTTTAAGGTTATGTCGTTTGGACTCCAAAATGGGTGGGAAACTTATCAAAGGATGGCCAACACTCTTTTGTATAATATGTTCCACAAGGAGGTGTAGTATATTTGGATGACATGATTGTTAAGTCTGAAAGCAGAGATGGAAATTGGAATTCCCTCTAGAAGTTCTTTTATAGAATTCCAAAGTACAAGCTACAGTTGAATCCTAAAGGGTGCGTATTCGGAGTCGTTGGAGGTAATCTTTTAAGCTTCATGGTTAGTGAAAGGGGAATCGAGGTATATCCGAAGAAGGTGTCTACAATCCTAGAAATATCAGTGCCAAAGATAGAGAAAGAGGTCAGAGGATTTTTGGGAAGAATTTAATATATCAACAGGTTTATTTCTATGCTCAACCATACTTGCGAGCCCATTTTGAAACTACATAGGAAATACTAACCAATAGTATGGAACAAACACTGTCAAGAAGCCCTTGAGAAGATCAAAGACTATCACAAGAATCCTTTAGTAGTAGTCCTACCCAAGAATAGTGCTTCGCTTTTACTATAATTGTCTATGAATAGCACCTCTAAGGGGGCCATGTTAGCTCAAGAAGAAGAAGACGAAGGAGAAAGGGCAATCTACTACCTCAATATGAAGATCGTGTCTTATGAATTGATTAGACTTAAACTAATATGTGCTTATTGTGTATAGTTGAGATGTCGATCCCACGAGGAAAAGTGATCTACAAAAAAAAAAGTACAAACCTTAACACGAACGATAACAATTAAGTGAGAAAATATGAATTTTGATAATGAAATAATTGTGAGAAAATTATGTAAATAGATTGAAGAATATAATAAAGGAACAACAAGGTTCCGGGAATCCACCTTAGGTTCGTTGCCTTATTCCAATCTTGATTCAGTTGTTTTTATCTCGATTCCAAGTTTCACATCCCAAACAGGCAATCGGCAAATATTCAATCAAAGTATATGTAAACCCTAATGTAATTGATATGAATTACTCTTTAATTTTACGCACACATGACCTATCCTATAGATTTATCAAGAAACAACAATATATCTTAAATGACAATATCGCAGTAATGGACAAACCTAAAAGATAAATCTATCGGACTCAATCACATCCAAATAAACTTGACATGATAAGAGCATGACTAGACTTATATCGAAGAGAAAGATATAATCACCGGATTAAGAGAAAATCTTCAAATTAAATGAAAGAGTAAATCATAACAATGTTTTGACAATAAATCCCAACTACAACTGAATCAATAAAGGAAAATAAGAACAACTACACCTAGGGATTCATCCCTTCGCCTTGCTTGGAGATTAGTTGGCCGTGGGGCTCATTCTTGAACACTTTGATGGAGGAGAATATATCAGTCTTCTTGTGTTTTCCAGCCTTAATGATTGTCTTTTTTCTCAAACCCTAAGTGATCTATTTATAATACAAAAGGTCCAAGGGTGTTTTAGGGTTTAAACAATCATTAAAGACCTAATTAGGTCATAACTCAGAGAAGGGGACCGTGTGCGCGCCGCGGCTCTCACTTCCTTGGGCCATGGTTCTGCTTGGTCTTTGATTTCTTCACTTTCTGGAGGCTACGGACCTGCCTAGTCCAGGCCGCGGCTCTCACTGAAACTCTTTTCTTGCTCTTTTGGCTTGGTTCTGGAGGCCGAGGCTTTGATATTTTTAGGCCGCAACATACACACTTAGGACTTGATTTCCATTCATTTGTCCTTCCATAACCCTACCTTTACTCCAATATACCTCGAGTCTTTGTGCTTCAAGCAGTGATAACTTTTCCTCCTCTTTTGAACTTAAAGTACCTGAAAATGAACTGAAATAGATCAATGATCCAAGAATGACACTTTAGAGTTGTTAACGTATAAAAGTGTAATTTAAACCTAGATCAACCCTAAAATGATAACAATTGAATACTGTTAAGATGTATTTTATGACTCTTATCACAACCCCCAACTAGCTTATTGCTTGTCCCTAACAATTCAAGCGAAAACAAGAGATGAATTCTACGGTAGGAATCAAAACAAAGTAAAGCAATGTTAGTGTTAAATTAGGTGCAATTCACTTTTTGTCTCAGAAATCGCAAATAATACACAGCACATAGAATTATTAAATATCACCCAAGTCCAAAAGTAATCAAAACATCAATCTTAAAATTGTTATCAACTCTTATCATCCATTTTACCACAATCCATTAATCCGAACACCCGAATGATTTTATGCATAACATTCATGAATAGAAGTCTTGGCCTTTAAAAACATAATAAATTGTGTGACATCAATCACAAATCAAGCTCCATAGGCTTATTTTTCAAATCACTCTCCACTATTGTAGAAAAGTCACACTACATTGGATCAATAGGTCTTTAATAAGCTTGTAACGTTAGGCTAAGGTAAAGATTAAGAAAGAACGGGAAGGATTCAACCAATAAAAGAACTTAATCTTTTAGTTTTACACACAACCTTATTTTAAGCACTGGATAACCTTACTTCAACACCCAACTCTTTTAACCATTTCTTGTAAGAGCATATCTCTCGATAAGTCACCACTTTTCTTTTCTTTTTTTCTTTTCTTTTTTGGCATAAGACCATTCACTTCCTTTTTCTTTTTTTAACTCTTTCCACAACCCCTAACTTATCTCCTTTAATGTACTTGGGTTATGGTAGTAATATATTTTTTTCATACTCCATCCTTACTCCTTTTAAGTGCTTCTCAACAAATGTGTATAATTAAGTTCTTTTAAAAGAAAGGTAAGGATAAAATACTTTTAGGCTCATAAAGATGAGTAAATGGGCTATTGAAAGAAATAAAGCTCAAATTCTTTTTCAAGAAAAAAACTCAAACAAGTGACTAGCGATAGATATAGCAAGGGTAAGTTTGAAAGGCTCAAACGGTCTAAAAATAGCCTATATCATATCCTAAGTAGTGTGCATTCTAGGAATTCGCCTCAAATGATTATCAAGTAAGTTCTAGAGCTTGTCGAGCCCGCAAAAGTATTCACAAAACAATCACACATAAAACTTCTCTAAATGTTTTAGACTAATCATACAATCTTACCGCAAACTAGAGTCTCAAACCAAATGAAGATTGACACTTAAATTATTTTCAAACCGAAGCAAGATTTAACTTCTTCTAAATGCTATATACTATCTCAATTAAGTTTGTATCATTGACATGTGAATTAACTCCAAGGCTAACATAAAGCATGCTAAAAAAAAAGGAAAGTAACACCAAGCAGTTCAATGTAAAAAAAAAAAAAATGTTTCCTCCACCCCCAACTGAAAAATTACATTGTCCTCAATGTGAAAGAAAAGGTAAAGTAAACTCCTTTTATAAGCAAAGGTGCACACAAGCTGAAAATTGGGCATCGTCATGTGAACTGCAAGCCATTTCTTTTGCTGAAATCTGATCTACAACATAGAACAAAACAACAAAAAGAAAGCAACTGTGGTGTACCATTAAGATTCCAATTGTATGTTAGGTTAACACATGAAATGGAAAGAAATAACTAAAAATGAAAAGAAAGTACGAAAGATAAAATAATGAAAAGGAAGACAAAATAAATGTTAGTACAGTCATCCGATAATAAATAAAATAAATTAAAAGGAAACAAACAAGATAGAACCCAAAACTAATCCTTCAAGTCTTCATCCTCTTCATCATTCTCTTCATTCTCATCACCTTCCTCTGGAGTTGGATCAAAAGAGGAACCTGAATAGGGTGGCAAAGTGGGAAAGTGATCCATGTCACAACCAGTAGTGGAGGCAAGGTGTTGGCATATCTGACCAAAAGAAGAGTATACCCCCGCTTGATAATCAGCTTGCCTAGCCAAGAATCGTTCTTGACGATCAAACCTATCATGCAAGAGTTTCTGATGTTCATCAAAACAAATCTCCAAACGCTCAAGGCTCTCTGCAACAGTGAAATGCCTAGGGGGAGGAAGGGCTGCAATCGCTGCTCTCTCTCCCAGAGCTGGCGGCCATGAGGCTTTAATTAGATTGAGCAGGCCATCATCGATAGGTTTCTTTGGTTACTGGGCATCCTCATCAGGACTGTACGGGACTCCAGCTTGGATGCATAATTGGGTAATTAAGGAAGGGAAGTATAATCCAAGCTTTTGTTGCACAGTGTGTATGATAGAATTATATATGATCTGGCCCACATCAATAGTCATGCGCATCAGAATGGCATAAATCAGAACAGCTTTCTCAACAGTAAGGTCACTATAGTGCGTGGTAGGCATCAATCTCTGACATACAAAATATTTCTAAGCTCGAGCATTGACAGTCATAGAAGTACAAAGCAAAGTTATAGGGGTATCACCCGTCATTTTCCATGTAGTACCCGAAATATAAAGAATATTGTAAATCTCTTCATAATTAATATTAGACGCATATGCAGTATACTCACTATTTTCTATGTCAGGTAGCCCATAGAATCTATTTATAGATGTGCTGGTAAAAGACATTATTTTGCCTCTCACCCTCATCTTACCATTCCTATGTTCGTCTACATTAGTGTAGAATTCTCTAACCACATTTTTGAGGGAATGAGATGGTTGTCTAGCGAATATACCCCAATGCCTATCAATAATCATTCTAAACAATGTTGGTTTCCCCCTCTCTGTGATATTGAATCCTCTCTCAAGAATGGGTTTTCTAGTGTGCATCATCCTAACATATCTCTCACTAGCCTCAAAACTAAAAAATTTGCACTCATCATACTCTTGAGATTGTTTCCCCCTTGATCTCTTAGGTTTAGGTGCCATTTGAATCAAATGTTTAGAACAATAGAACTAATTCAAAATCAACCAACCAAATAGCACAAATGAACAACAAAGAGAAAAAATTGGTCTTACCTGATACCCAAAATTGGAGAGAAGAAAGAGTAGCCACCAACTTGAAGTTTTCTTGATGAACCCAAAATCCTCTTAGTACCAAGCTTTTTGGAGAAATTTTCAACAAAATCTGCAGTATTAGTGCTAAATCCTCCAAGAAATGATGTTAGAATCAAGAAATTTTGAGTAAAAGTGAGTGGGTAAGTGAGGGTTTGGAGAGATGATGAAAGAGAGAGAAGTGTGCTATTTTTCTCAAAGTTGAAATGTAGAAGATAATGCAGATTTGGGTTTAAAATGATCAACTCACGTGTTGGCAGATCAGGTGGAGTCGCGGCTCAGCCTAGTGGGCGCCGCGGGTTAAAGGCATGGGTGTGTGTGGCATGTGTGCATACATTCTATACGCTGTAGCATGCCATATGCTGGGCTGCAGTGTGCTGATGTGCACCTGGGCCTGGTACTATAGGGCGAGGCGCGCTGTGGGCCGGGCTTAGGCGCACGGGCTGCTGGGCTGGTGAAAAAAACTTGTTTGTGTGCCAAAGAAAATTATAAAATTAGCAAAATAAAATTAATAAAAATAGATGTTTAAACTAAAAATTAGAGTAAAACAAACTAAAATAAAAGAACTAAAAATTAAAATTGAAATGAACTGAATTAAAAACAAAATAAACAAACAAAAGAAAAAAAAACATACCTTTGTGGTGTGGTCAAGGTTAATAGACTGGATCCATAAGTGGAATGCCTTCCACTTTCGGATCTTGCCTATCGATCAAGATTTTAAGGGGTTGACCATTTACTTTAAAAATCCGACCATCTCTAGTGTCCTCAATTTCTAATGCTCTATTTGCAAAAACTTTTTTTACTATAAAAGGACTGGTCCACCTCGACCGAAGTTTTCTTAGATGCTTATGGAGTCTACAATCGTATAAGAACACCTGATCATTAGGCTTGAATGCTTTCCTCAAAATATTTTTATCATGAAACACTTTCATCTTCGCCTTATAGATTTTAGAGTTCTCATAAGCATCATTTCTTAACTCCTCTAACTCGGTCAACTGAAATTTCCTAAGCTTATCCGCTTCTCCTATGTCAAAATTGAAAGACTTGATGGCCCAATAAGCTCGATGCTCGAGCTCCACAGGTAAGTGACAAGGCTTTCCAAAAACAAGCCTATAAGGTGACATACCTAAGGAAGTTTTGAAAGTTGTTCGGTAAGCCCAAAATGCATCAACTAGTCTCAAAGACTAATCCTTGCGATCCGAGTTAACCGTTTTTTCTAAAATTTGTTTAATTTCCCTATTTGCAAGTTCAACTTATCCACTAGTCTGAGGGTGGTAAGCTTTAGAAATCTTATGTAACACCCCATATTTTCTCATCAAAGCTTCAAAGGAATGGTTGCAAAAATGTGTACCTCAATCACTAATTATAGCACGTGGTGTACCAAATCGAGATAACACATTTTCTTTGAGAAATTTAATTACCATTCTATTATCATTGCTTTGGCAAGCTGCTGCCTCTATCCATTTTGACACATAATCTATTGCCACAATGATATATTGATATCCGAAAGAAGGAGGAAATGGTCCTATAAAATCAATAGCCCAACAATCAAAGATTTCAATCACTAAAATTGGGTTTAAGGGCATCATATTACGACAAGACATAGCTCCTAACTTCTGACACTTTTCACATGAGCGACAATAGATATTTGCATCTTTAAACAAGGTGGGCTAATAAAATCCACACTGCAAAATTTCTGCAACGGCTTTTTTCATTGAAAAGTGGCCCCCACAAGCTTGGGAGTGACAAAATTCCAAGACGCTGGCAATCTCTTCATTAGGGATGCAACACCTTAAAATTTGGTCGGGGTAGTACTTGAAAAGATAGGAGTCATCCCAATAAAAATTACATACTTCATTCAAGAATTTCCTCTTGTCTTGAGCACTCCAATCCATCGGTATCTCACCGGTAGCCAAATAATTCACGATATGAGCAAACCATGGTAGAGAAGTAACAGAGAGTAAATGCTCATCGGGAAAATCATCCTTGATTGGCATGTCGTTAGAGGTGTCTTCAAATGTGAGCCTTGATAGATGGTCAACCACTACGTTCTCTACTCCCTTCTTGTCTTTGATGGTTATGTCAAATTCTTGCAAGAGTAGGATCCACCGTATTAGTCGTGCCTTAGCATCCTTCTTTGTAAGAAGGTACTTGAGGGCTGCATGATCTGTGAAAATAAGAATAGGAGAACCAATTAAATAAGCATGACATTTATCCAAAGCAAATACAACAGCTAGCAATTCTTTTCAGTGGTAGAGTAGTTCATTTGAGCACTATTTAAGGTTTTACTAGCATAGTAGATGACAAAAGGTTTTCCCTCCCTTCGCTGTCTAAGAACAACACCTACAGCATAGTCATTAGCATCACACATGACTTCAAAGGGTAAAGTCCAATCAGGTGACTGCATTATAGGTGCTGAAGTAAGCTTGCCAATCAGCATTTTAAAGGCCTCTTGACAAGCTTGAGTCCACTCAAATGGGACATCTTTAACTAGGAGGACACATAGTGGTCTAGATGTGTTGGAAAAGTTTTGTATGAATCTCCTATAAAAACCAGCATGACCAAGAAAAGATCTTACATCCTTTACTGTCTTAGGTGTGGGCAATTTAGAGATTAATTCAATCTTAGATTGATCAACCTCTATCCCCTTAGAAGAAACAATATTCCCTAAGACAATACCGGATGGTACCATGAAATGACATTTTTCCCAATTTAAGACTAAGTCCTTTTCCTCACAACGAATCAACACTCTTTCTAAATTCATTAAGCATGCATCAAATGAAGATCCAAAAATAGTTAGGTCATCGATAAAAACCTCCATGCAATTTTTAACCATGTCACTAAAAATGCTCATCATGCAACGTTAAAAAGTGGCAGGTGCATTACACAATCCAAATGGCATTCTATGAAAAGCATAAGTACCAAAAGGACAGGTGAAGGTGGTTTTATCCTGGCTTTCTAATGCAATTTTAATTTGATAATAACCAGAATAACCATCTAAGAAACAAAAAAAAAAGGATGACCAGCTACACGCTCAAGAATTTGATCTATAAAGGGGAGTGGGAAATGGTCTTTCTGGTTGGTAGCATTTAATTTTCTGTCATCAATGCACATTCGCCACCCGATCACAAATTTTGGTTGGACTAACCTTCCTAGGTCACTCTTTACCACAGTGACTCCGGACTTTTTAGGAACGACTTGTGTAGGACTTACTCATTTACTATCAGCTATGGGATCTATAATTCCCGAATCTAATAATTTCAACACTTCATTTTTCACTACTTCTTTCTTAGTGGGGTTAAGCCTACGTTGATGGTCTCTATAAGGACTAGTTCCTTCATCAAAGTTTATCTTATGAGAACAGATCAGGGGACTAATTCCTTTTAAATCAACCATGCTCCAACCTAAGGCTGATTTATGTGCATTTAAGGTCCGAATTAATTTCTCACCTTGAGACTCAGACAATTCAGATGAGATAATAACAGGAAAAGTATCACCTGGATTGAGATAAACATGCTTTGAACCTTTAGGTAGTGGCTTCAATTTGACTTTAGGTGCTTCCACACTTGAGGAGATTTGTTTCTCGCTTCTTTCGGGCAACTCCTCAAACTTTGGTTGCCATGCTCAAGTGCCATAATCCTGAGATTTATAAAAAATAGCACAAATATCAATTAGATCAGTTTTATCATTAATAGAATCAATCTTAGAATTAACAAGAAAATATTCAAGAGGATCAAAGTCATGAGCTATGGAAACTCCCTTATCGATGAGTGACTTGATCATGTATAAGTGGTGGTTCTCATCCTCATCTTCGGGCTGTTTTGCAACATTGAAGATGTTCACCTCGAGGGTCATGTTTCCAAAGGACAGCTTCATGAGTCCATTCCTATAATTAATTAGAGCATTTGCAGTAGCAAGGAAAGGTCTACCCAAAATCAAAGGAATTTTAGAGTTAGTGTCAACAGCAGAGGTAGTATCAAGGATTAGGAAATCAACAGGATAATAAAATTTATCAATTTGAATGAGAACATCCTCTAGCACACCCCGGGATGCTTTGACTGAACGGTCAGCCAATTGCAATACCACAGCGGTTGGTTTGATTTCTCCTAAACCAAGCTATAAATAAATAAAAAATGGCATCAGATTTACACTAGCTCCTAAATCTAGCAAAGCTTGTCCAACCTCATGATTTCCAATGCTACATGCAATGGTTGGACAGCCAGAATCCTTGTATTTGGGGGGGATTCTTTGCTCAATTAAAGCACTAACTTGCTCTATTAGGAATGTTATTTTCTTTACATGGTGCTTCCTCTTAATTGTACACAAATCCTTGAGAACCTTTACATAGGTAGGAACTTGTTTAATCACATGCAAAAGAGGTAGATTAAGTTTTACTTGCCTTAGGTTCTCTAGGATTTCATTGTTTAGGTCCAGATTTATCTTGTTTGATTTTAAGGCTTGAGGGAATGGTGCCTTAACAGGATTCTTGGTAACCTCAGGGTCCTTGGGCAGCTCGGTATCACTACTACCTTGACCCTTTTCCACATCCTCAGATTTGTTCGTTGTTGGGATGTGTAATGACTTACCACTTCTTGTCATAATGGAATTTACATCTTTCAGATTTGCTTGTGCCATGTGCTGACCATGGGGTGTTAACTGAGCTTGGGAAGGGAACTTACCTCGCTCATTCACACTAAAGGAGCCCATCAACTTGGACACTTGGCTCCCTATTTCCTTATTCTCTTCCACAGCCTATGTGATTAATGCTTCACACCTTTGGTTTGTCTTACCCTATATCTCAATGAAAGCATGCAAGGTATCTTCTAAAGAAGTCTTAGAGGATAAGGGTGCATTATATGGTGCAGCGTATGATCTAGGGGGTTGTGTAAGCTGCTGGTTTTTAGACTTCCAGCTGAAGTTGGGGTGATTGTGCCATCCCGGATTATAGGTATTACATTGTTCGACTATGCCTCAATGTAATGCCTTAGGTATTACAATGTAGTGCCTTAGCAAATGTAATACCTATAATCCGGGCCAATGTCGTAGCAAAATTGATTAGGAATTGCCTTTTTAAAGCATTGGTCTTATGTTGAGGGAACTATTTATTGAAGAAGACCTGAGTCATCTTATTCCATGTCCCAATAGATCATGGTCTCAGTGAGTATAGCCAACTCTTAGCTTTATCCTTTAAAGGGAAAGGAAAAAACTTGAGTCTCACGATATCATCAGTTACATCTTGACTATGAAAAGTCGTAACTACTTCCTCAAACTCCCTAATGTGTACATATGGGTTTTCATTTTCCAAGCCATGAAATGTAGGGAGTAATTGTATCATCTCTATTTTGAAATCTTGATGGCGAGTGTTGGCTGGAAACATGATGCATGATGGTGTGGCTATTCGGCTAGGATGCAAGTAATCTTTAAGTGTCCTAGCAACATTCTCATTAGGGTTTTCAGCCATGTTAACAAAGTTTTCTAAATTCTCGTTTAGGTGTACACTAGGGTTTGATCTAGGCGAGGTTTCACTAATGGACGTGGATAGAGAGGGTAGCTCTCTTTCAGGTCCTTTAATGAATCTACCTTGCGAATCTCTTAGCCTAAGCATACACCAAATGAGTTTAAAGGGGAAATAAATAAAATAGAAAATCAAAAAAGTAAAAACTTAAAGAAAAGAACAATAGTACCGTCTTGTCTTAGAGTTGACAATTTTTCTTGTATGTAAGCGCGTCTCCCTGGAAATGGCTCCAAAATTAGATTATGCTCAAACTAATACGCGGTTATTGTGTGTAGTTGAGGTGTCGATCCCACGAGGAAAAGCAATCTACAAAGGAAAAGTGCAAACCTTAACACAAACAATAACAATTAAGTGAGAAAATATGAATTTTGATAATGAAGTAATTGTGAGAAAATTATGTAAATAGATTGAAGAATATAATAAAGGAACAACAAGGTTCCGGGATTCCACCCTAGGTTCATTACCTTATTCCAATCTTGATTCAATTGTTTTTATCTCGATTGCAAGTTTCACATCCCAAACAGGCAATCGGCAAATATTCAACCAAAACATATGTAAACCCTAATGTAATTGATATGAATTACTCTTTACTTTTAGGCACACATGACCTATCCTATAGATTTATCAAGGAACAACAATATATCTTAATGACAATATCACACTAATGGACAAACCTAGAAGATAAATCTATCGGACTCAATCACATCCAAACAAACTTGATATGAGAAGAGCATGACCAGACTTATATCGAGGAGAAAGATATAATCACCGGATTAAGAGAAAATCTTCAAATTAAATTAAAGAGTAAATCATAATAATGTTTTGATAATAAATCCCAACTACAACTGAATCAATAAAGGAAAATAAGAACAATTATACCTAGGAATTCATCCCTTCGCTTTGCTTGGAGATTAGTTGGCCCTGGGGCTCATTCTTGAACACTTTGATGGAGGAGAATATATCAGTCTTCTTGTGTTTTCCAGCCTTAATGATTGTCTTTTTTCTCAAACCCTAAGTGATATATTTATAATACAAAAAGGTCTAAGGGTGTTTTAGGGTTTAAACAATCATTAAAGACCCAATTAAGTCATAACTCGGAGAAGGGGACCATGTGCGTATCACGGCTCTCACTTCCTTGGGCCGCAGCTCTGCATGGTCTTTGATTTCTTCACTTTCTAGACGCCGTTGCTCTCACTGAAACTCCTTTCTTGCTCTTTTGGCTTGGTTCTGGAGGCCGAGGCTTGGATATTTCCAGGCCGCAGCGCACACACTTAGGACTTAATTTCTCTTCATTTGTCCTTCCACAACCATGCCTTTACACCGGTATGCCTCGAGTCTTTGTGCTTCAAGCAGTGATAACTTTAGAGTTGTTAACGTATAAAAGTGCAAGTACCTGAGTTTAAGCTCAAAAGTGTCATTCTTGGATCATTGATCTATTTTGGTGCATTTTCAGGTACTTGCACTTTTATACGTTAACAACTCTAAAGTATCATTCTTGGATCATTGATCTATTTCGGTGCATTTTTAGGTACTTTAAGCTCAAAAGAGGAGAAAAAGTTATCATTGCTTAAGGCACAAAGACTCAAGGCATACTGGAGTGAAGGAATGCTTCCGGAAGGACAAGATTGAGGGCTTAAAAGAGCAACAACTGCTGCCCGCACTGGAAAAGAGTTTCACTAAATTGCCAGAATTGCCTGTAAAGATCAATCATCTTTGTAAATTAAACTATATTGATACAAGAAGAATCAGGAGATGAGCCATATATGCTTAGAAAGATCCAAAAGTCTATTTTCTGGAGATTTTTACGGTTCAAAAAAATGATTTTTCTAGAGAAAGTTATGGCAGTTTAGGTAGACAAAGGTCAGGCTGTGTGGGCTGTGCGGGATTTCAGCGTGAAGGGCATGTGAAGGCTTATATCCCACATCCCACATCGGATTGGAAACACATTGCACTCGTGGTATTTGCCTATATAAGACCCACTCCACTTCAGCTTTAAGAACCACCAGAGAATCTGAGATCATCAGAAAGTGAATCCAAAGAGCCCTTAGGAGGAATCCGAAGTACTTTTGGAGGGTAAGCTTAGGAATCGCCGAAGCTTTCACTACCAAGGGGGAGATGATCGTTGAGAGGCCGGAGGCAACTCGAGGATGCATGAGCCCCATGACCAGTTAGTCTCCAAGGAAGGCGAAGGGATGAATCCCTAGGTGTAGTTGTTCTTATTTTCCTTTATTTGATTCAGTTGTAGTTTGGTATTATTTTCATTAAATATTGTTATGTTTTGTTCTTTAATTTAATTAGTAGATTTCTTATTAGTCCTGTGATTGCATGCTTCTTTTCCATATAAGTCTAGTCATGCTCTTCTATGTGTATTTGTTTGGGTGTGATTGAGTTCGGGTAGATCTTTTTTATAGATTTGTCCATTGCTGCGGTATTGTCATTTAGATATATCGTCGTCTTTCGATAATTTATAAGTTAGGTTATGTGTGTTTGAAAGTAAAGAATAATTCATATTAATTACATTAGGGTTTATACATGCGCTTTAATTGAATATTTGCCGATTGCCTGTTTGGGATGTGAAACTTGCAATCGAAATAAAAACAACTGAATCAAGTTAGGATTAGGGCAACGAACTTAGGGAGGATTTCCGGAACATTGTTGTTTCTTTATTATACTATCCATCAATTATTTACACAATTTAACTCAATCAACAATTTAGATTTTGTCATTTTAACTTTTATCGTTTGTGTTGAGGTTTACACCTTCTTTTGTAATTAGTTTGTTTCCCTGTGGAATAGACACCCCAAAGCTGTACTACAATACCGCGTTATGTTTTCGACGTAATCAAATTTTGGCGCCATTGCCGGGGAGACGCGCTTAAGTACAAGGAAGTTTGTCAACTTTGAGACATAAGGTAGAAGGGTTGTAAAAAGTTCTTTCTTTTCAGCAGCTGTAAATGCAGTAACTTCGTTCCTTCTTTTAGCTTGCTACATTATTATTATTATTTTTTTATCCTTCTTTCTTTTTATAGTATTTTATTTTATTTTATTTATTATTGTTTTTCTTCTAAGTTTTTATTTTTTGATTCTTTTTTATTTATTTCCTCTCTGATTCATTTGGTGTATGCTTAGACCGAGAGATCTGCGAGGTAGATTCATTAGAGGACCCGAACTAGAATTACCCTCTCCTACCGAGTCTGATATAGAAACCTCGCCTAGATCAACCCATAGTGGAAACCTAAGTGAGAATTTAGAGGATTTTGTTAACATGGCCGATAACCTTAATGAGAATGTTGCTAGGACACTTTAGGATTACCTCCACCTTACACGAACAGCCACACCATCATGCATCATGTTTCCAGCCAATACTCGCCGATTAGATCTTAAACCAGGGATGATTCAATTACTCCCTACATTTCATGGCTTGGATAATGAAAACACATATGTGCACATTAGAGAGTTTGAGGAAGTAGTCGTAACTTTTCATAGTCAAGATGAAACCGATGACATTGTGAGGCTTAAGTTCTTTCCTTTCACTTTGAAGGATAGAGCTAAGAGTTGGCTATACTCACTAAGACCACAATCTATTGGGTCGTGGACTGAGATGACTCAGGCTTTCTTTAACAAATACTTTCCCCAACGTAAGACCAACGCTTTGAAAAGGCAAATCTCCACCTTTGCACAAAAGGATAGTGAGACCTTATATCAGTCTTGGGAGAGATTTAAGGAGTTATTGAGTATGTGCCCTCACCATGGGTATGAGAGTTGGTGCTTGGTGAGCTATTTTTATGAGGGACTTACATATAGAGAGCGCCAATTCGTAGAGATGATATGTAATGGTGAATTTTTGGAGAAAGATCCTGATGAGGCCATAGAGTACCTCAATGAGCTTGTTGAAAAAGCTCACACTTGGACTGGACCTAGTGCTACTGAAAGCACAAATAGGTCATGACCTATAGGGAACCTAAATGGTGGTTGAATTTACCATCTTAGGGAAGAGGATAACCTTAAGGCCAAGGTCGAGATGCTCACTAGGGAACTAGAGGTATTAAAGACTAAGAGCTTAAAGCCAACACACATGGTTAATCATGCAAAATCTTTTGAACCATGTTTTATGTATGGCGGGGTAGATCAACTCGCCCAAAAGTGTCCCACATTTGCTGAGATGAGAGGGATGTATAAGGAACAATGTAATGCCTTAGGCATGTACAAGAAGCCTTTGACACCCTTCTCTGATACTTATAATCCAGGATGGCGAAATCACCCCAATTTCAGCTGGAAGTCTGAAAACCAGCAGCTTGCACAACCCCCTGCACCATATCTTGAACCATATCATGCACCCGTGTCTTCTAGGAGTTCTTTAGAAGACACTTTACATGCTTTTATTGAAGCACAGGGGAAGACTAATTAAAGGCTTGAATCTTTAATTATGCAGGTTGTTAAAGAACATAAAGAGATAAAGAGCCAAGTGTCCAAGTTAATGAGCTACTTGAGTGTGACTGAGCGAGGTAAGTTCCCTTCTCAAGTTCAGTCCACATCTCATGGTCAGCAACTGGTGCAACAGAATGTGAAGGAGGTGAATGCCATTGAGACAGTAAGTGGTAAGTTATTACACATCCTAACAACGAAAAAATCAGAGGATGTTGACAAAAGCCACCAAGCATACATGATGGACTCATTCATGGGAAAGGTCTAGCACCTTAATCCATTGGAGTCCACCCTCACTCATGGCTTCACAAGAGCATATATCGAGCCAAAATTTGCGGGTGTTACTGATGACATCCTTGAAGCATCTCAAAAACATACAAGCACCAAATTTAGCAATGAAGCTGTGGCGGGTGCATTCAACCTATGTTTTTCTAGGAGGGAATAAGGGCATCTGGCTGAAAACGTAAAACTTAGCGCTCATAGGAGGCACCCCATAACATATCCTTTTACTATTATTATTTTTATTTCTTGTTTATTATTCCCATTTTTTTTCTGTTTTCCAATATTAACTTAGTATTTCCTTTTCAAGGAAAAATGTACGAAGTAGATCAAATGGTGGAGCACAATTTTCAGCTTCTGTGCACCTTTGGCTATAAGGGGAGTCTCCTTTACTCTTTCTTTTACATTGAAATCAATGCAATTTTTAAGTTGGGGGTGGAGGAAACGCATCTCTTTGTTTCCATATTCTTTATTTCCATACATTTTTTTCTTTTTCCATTGAACTGCTTGGTGTCATTTTCCTTTTTTTTTTGCTTTTAACATGCTTTGTGTTAGCCTTAGAGTTAATTCACATGTCAAAGATATAAGCCTAATTGAGATAGCACATAGCATTTAGAAGAAGTTAAATCTTGCTTCAGTTTGAACTTAATTTAAGTATCAATCTTCATTTGGTTTGAGACTCTAGTTTGTGGTAAGATTGTATGATTACTCTAAAACATTTAGAGAAATTTTATGTGTGATTGTTTTATGAATTCTTTTGCGGTCTTGACAAGCTCTAGAACTTACTTGATAATCACTTGAGGCAAATTCCTAGAATGCACACTACTTAGGATATGATATAGGCCATTTTTGAACCGTTTGAGCCTTTCAAACCTACCATTGCTATATGTATCACTAGTCACCTATTTGAGCCTTTTTCTTGGAAAGAAAAATTGAGCCTTGTTTCGTTCAATAAACCATTTACTTACCTTTATGAACCTAAAAATATTTTATCCTTACCTTTCTTAAAAAAGAACTTAGTTATACACATGTTGTGAGAAGCACTTAAAAGGAATAAGGGTGTAAATATGAAAAAATATCACTACCGCAACCCAAGTACATTAAAGGAGATGAGTTGGGGGTTGTGGAAAAGAAAAGAAAAAAAATGATGAAAAAGAAGGTGAATGGTTATGTGCCAAAATATAAAAAATTGAATTATGGCAAAGAAAGAAGAAAAAAAGAAAAGGAAAAAAAAAATGGTGATTTGTTGAAAGAAATGCTCGAAAAATGGTTGAAAGAGTTGGGTGTTGAAGTAAAGGTTATCAAGTGCTTAAAGTGATTGTGTTTAAAGCTAAGAGATTGAGTTCTTTTACTTGTGAATCCTTCCCGTTCTTCCTTACCCTAACGTTACAAGCTTATTAAAGACCTTTTGATCCAATGTAGTGTGATTTTTCTACAATAGTGGAGAATGATTTGAAAAGTGAGCCTATGGAGCTTGTTTTTGTGATTGATGTCACACAATTTATTATGTTTTTAGAGGCCAAGACTTGTATTCATGAATGTTATGCATAAAATCATCCAGGTGTTCGGATTAATGGTTTGTGGTAAGATAGATGTTAAGAGTCAATAATGATTTTAAGATTGATGTTTGGATTACTTTTAGATTTAGGTGAAAAAATGTGAATTACTCTTGGTTAACACTAATATTGTTTTTCATTTACTTTGATTCCCACAGTAGAATTCATCTCTTGTTTTCGCTTGAATTGCTAGGGACTAGCACTAAGCTAGTTGGGGGTTGTGATGAGAGTTATAAAATGCATCTTAACAATACTTAATTGTTATCATTTTAGGGTTGATCTAGGTTTTAATTGCACTTTTATACGTTAACAACTCTAAAGTATCATTCTTGGATCATTGATCTATTTCGGTGCATTTTTAGGTACTTTAAACTCAAAAGAGGAGAAAAAGTTATCATTGCTTAAGGCACAAAGACTCAAGGCATACTGGAGTGAAGGAATGCTTCCAGAAGGACAATATTGAGGGCTTAAAAGAGCAACAGCTGCTGCCCGCACTGGAAAAGAGTTTCACTAAATTGCCAGAATTACCTGTACAGATCAATCATCTTTGTAAATTAAACTATATTGATACAAGAAGAATCAGGAGATGAGCCATATATGCTTAGAAAGATCCAAAAGTCTATTTTCTGGAGATTTTTACGGTTCAAAAAAATGATTTTTCTAGAGAAAGTTATGGCAGTTTAGGTAGACAAAGGTCAGGCTGTGTGGGCTGTGCGGGATTTCAGCGTGAAGGGCATGTGAAGGCTTATATCCCACATCCCACATCGGATTGGAAACACATTGCACTCGTGGTATTTGCCTATATAAGACCCACTCCACTTCAGCTTTAAGAACCACCAGAGAATCTGAGATCATCAGAAAGTGAATCCAAAGAGCCCTTAGGAGGAATCCGAAGTACTTTTGGAGGGTAAGCTTAGGAATCGCCGAAGCTTTCACTACCAAGGGGGAGATGATCGTTGAGAGGCCGGAGGCAACTCGAGGATGCATGAGCCCCATGACCAGTTAGTCTCCAAGGAAGGCGAAGGGATGAATCCCTAGGTGTAGTTGTTCTTATTTTCCTTTATTTGATTCAGTTGTAGTTTGGTATTATTTTCATTAAATATTGTTATGTTTTGTTCTTTAATTTAATTAGTAGATTTCTTATTAGTCCTGTGATTGCATGCTTCTTTTCCATATAAGTCTAGCCATGCTCTTCTTATGTGTATTTGTTTGGGTGTGATTGAGTTCGGGTAGATCTTTTTTATAGATTTGTCCATTGCTGCGGTATTGTCATTTAGATATATCGTCGTCTTTCGATAATTTATAAGTTAGGTTATGTGTGTTTGAAAGTAAAGAATAATTCATATTAATTACATTAGGGTTTATACATGCGCTTTAATTGAATATTTGCCGATTGCCTGTTTGGGATGTGAAACTTGCAATCGAAATAAAAACAACTGAATCAAGTTAGGATTAGGGCAACGAACTTAGGGAGGATTTCCGGAACATTGTTGTTTCTTTATTATACTATCCATCAATTATTTACACAATTTCACTCAATCAACAATTTAGATTTTGTCATTTTAACTTTTATCGTTTGTGTTGAGGTTTACACCTTCTTTTGTAATTAGTTTGTTTCCCTGTGGAATAGACACCCCAAAGCTGTACTACAATACCGCGTTATGTTTTCGACGTAATCAAATTTTGGCGCCATTGCCGGGGAGACGCGCTTAAGTACAAGGAAGTTTGTCAACTTTGAGACATAAGGTAGAAGGGTTGTAAAAAGTTCTTTCTTTTCAGCAGCTGTAAATGCGGTAACTTCGTTCCTTCTTTTAGCTTGCTACATTATTATTATTATTTTTTTATCCTTCTTTCTTTTTATAGTATTTTATTTTATTTTATTTATTATTGTTTTTCTTCTAAGTTTTTATTTTTTGATTCTTTTTTATTTATTTCCTCTCTGATTCATTTGGTGCATGCTTAGACCGAGAGATCTGCGAGGTAGATTCATTAGAGGACCCGAACTAGAATTACCCTCTCCTTCCGAGTCTGATATTGAAACCTCGCCTAGATCAACCCATAGTGGAAACCTAAGTGAGAATTTAGAGGATTTTGTTAACATGGCCGATAACCTTAATGAGAATGTTGCTAGGACACTTTAGGATTACCTCCACCTTACACGAACAGCCACACCATCATGCATCATGTTTCCAGCCAATACTCGCCGATTAGATCTTAAACCAGGGATGATTCAATTACTCCCTACATTTCATGGCTTGGATAATGAAAACACATATGTGCACATTAGAGAGTTTGAGGAAGTAGTCGTAACTTTTCATAGTCAAGATGAAACCGATGACATTGTGAGGCTTAAGTTCTTTCCTTTCACTTTGAAGGATAGAGCTAAGAGTTGGCTATACTCACTAAGACCACAATCTATTGGGTCGTGGACTGAGATGACTCAGGCTTTCTTTAACAAATACTTTCCCCAACGTAAGACCAACGCTTTGAAAAGGCAAATCTCCACCTTTGCACAAAAGGATAGTGAGACCTTATATCAGTCTTGGGAGAGATTTAAGGAGTTATTGAGTATGTGCCCTCACCATGGGTATGAGAGTTGGTGCTTGGTGAGCTATTTTTATGAGGGACTTACATATAGAGAGCGCCAATTCGTAGAGATGATATGTAATGGTGAATTTTTGGAGAAAGATCCTGATGAGGCCATAGAGTACCTCAATGAGCTTGTTGAAAAAGCTCACACTTGGACTGGACCTAGTGCTACTGAAAGCACAAATAGGTCATGACCTATAGGGAACCCAAATGGTGGTTGAATTTACCATCTTAGGGAAGAGGATAACCTTAAGGCCAAGGTCGAGATGCTCACTAGGGAACTAGAGGTATTAAAGACTAAAAGCTTAAAGCCAACACACATGGTTAATCATGCAAAATCTTTTGAACCATGTTTTGTGTATGGCGGGGTAGATCAACTCGCCCAAAAGTGTCCCACATTTGCTGAGATGAGAGGGATGTATAAGGAACAATGTAATGCCTTAGGCATGTACAAGAAGCCTTTGACACCCTTCTCTGATACTTATAATCCAGGATGGCAAAATCACCCCAATTTCAGCTGGAAGTCTGAAAACCAGCAGCTTGCACAACCCCCTGCACCATATCTTGAACCATATCATGCACCCGTGTCTTCTAGGATTTCTTTAGAAGACACTTTACATGCTTTTATTGAAGCACAGGGGAAGACTAATTAAAGGCTTGAATCTTTAATTATGCAGGTTGTTAAAGAACATAAAGAGATAAAGAGCCAAGTGTCCAAGTTAATGAGCTACTTGAGTGTGACTGAGCGAGGTAAGTTCCCTTCTCAAGTTCAGTCCACATCTCATGGTCAGCAACTGGTGCAACAGAATGTGAAGGAGGTGAATGCCATTGAGACAGTAAGTGGTAAGTTATTACACATCCTAACAACGAAAAACTCAGAGGATGTTGACAAAAGCCACCAAGCATACATGATGGACTCATTCATGGGAAAGGTCTAGCACCTTAATCCATTGGAGTCCACCCTCACTCATGGCTTCACAAGAGCATATATCGAGCCAAAATTTGCGGGTGTTACTGATGACATCCTTGAAGCGCCTCAAAAACATACAAGCACCAAATTTAGCAATGAAGCTGTGGCGGGTGCATTCAACCTATGTTTTTCTAGGAGGGAATAAGGGCATCTGGCTGAAAACGTAAAACTTAGCGCTCATAGGAGGCACCCCATAACATATCCTTTTACTATTATTGTTTTTATTTCTTGTTTATTATTCGCATTTTTTTTTCTGTTTTCCAATATTAACATAGTATTTCCTTTTCAAGGAAAAATGTACGAAGTAGATCAAATGGTGGAGCACAATTTTCAGCTTCTGTGGACCTTTGGCTATAAGGGGAGTCTCCTTCACTCTTTCTTTTACATTGAGATCAATGCAATTTTTAAGTTGGGGGTGGAGGAAACGCATCTCTTTGTTTCCATATTCTTTATTTCCATACATTTTTTTCTTTTTCCATTGAACTGCTTGGTGTCATTTTCCTTTTTTTTTTGCTTTTAACATGCTTTGTGTTAGCCTTAGAGTTAATTCACATGTCAAAGATATAAGCCTAATTGAGATAGCACATAGCATTTAGAAGAAGTTAAATCTTGCTTCAGTTTGAACTTAATTTAAGTATCAATCTTCATTTGGTTTGAGACTCTAGTTTGTGGTAAGATTGTATGATTAGTCTAAAACATTTAGAGAAATTTTATGTGTGATTGTTTTATGAATTCTTTTGCGGTCTTGACAAGCTCTAGAACTTACTTGATAATCACTTGAGGCAAATTCCTAGAATGCACACTACTTAGGATATGATATAGGCCATTTTTGAACCGTTTGAGCCTTTCAAACCTACCATTGCTATATGTATCACTAGTCACCTATTTGAGCCTTTTTCTTGGAAAGAACAATTGAGCCTTGTTTCTTTCAATAAACCATTTACTTACCTTTATGAACCTAAAAATATTTTATCCTTACCTTTCTTAAAAAAGAACTTAGTTATACACATGTTGTGAGAAGCACTTAAAAGGAATAAGGGTGTAAATATGAAAAAATATCACTACCGCAACCCAAGTACATTAAAGGAGATGAGTTGGGGGTTGTGGAAAAGAAAAGAAAAAAAATGATGAAAAAGAAGGTGAATGGTTATGTGCCAAAATATAAAAAATTGAATTATGGCAAAGAAAGAAGAAAAAAAGAAAAGGAAAAAAAAAATGGTGATTTGTTGAAAGAAATGCTCGAAAAATGGTTGAAAGAGTTGGGTGTTGAAGTAAAGGTTATCAAGTGCTTAAAGTGATTGTGTTTAAAGCTAAGAGATTGAGTTCTTTTACTTGTGAATCCTTTCCGTTCTTCCTTAGCCTAACGTTACAAGCTTATTAAAGACCTTTTGATCCAATGTAGTGTGATTTTTCTACAATAGTGGAGAATGATTTGAAAAGTGAGCCTATGGAGCTTGTTTTTGTGATTGATGTCACACAATTTATTATGTTTTTAGAGGCCAAGACTTGTATTCATGAATGTTATGCATAAAATCATCCAGGTGTTCGGATTAATGGTTTGTGGTAAGATAGATGTTAAGAGTCAATAATGATTTTAAGATTGATGTTTGGATTACTTTTAGATTTGGGTGAAAAAATGTGAATTACTCTTGGTTAACACTAATATTGTTTTTCATTTACTTTGATTCCCACAGTAGAATTCATCTCTTGTTTTCGCTTGAATTGCTAGGGACTACCACTAAGCTAGTTGGGGGTTGTGATGAGAGTTATAAAATGCATCTTAACAATACTTAATTGTTATCATTTTAGGGTTGATCTAGGTTTTAATTGCACTTTTATACGTTAACAACTCTAAAGTATCATTCTTGGATCATTGATCTATTTCGGTGCATTTTCATGTACTTTAAGCTCAAAAGAGGAGGAAAAGTTATCATTGCTTGTGGCACAAAGACTCAAGGCAAACTGGAGTGAAGGAATGCTTCCGGAAGGACAAGATGGAGGGCTTAAAAGAGCAACAACTGCTGCTCGCACTGGAAAGGAGTTTCACTAAATTGCTAGATTGCCCGTACAGATCAATCATCTTTGCAAATTAAACTGTATTGATACAAGAAGAACTAGGAGATGAGCCATATATGTTTAGAAGGATCCAGAAGTCTATTTTCTGGAGAATTTTACGGTTCATAAAAATGATTTTTCTAAAGAAAGTTATGGCAGTTTAGGTAGACAAAGGTCAGACTGTGCGGGATTTCAGCATGAAGGGCATGTGAAGGCTTATATCCCACATCCCACATCGGATTGGAAACACATTGTACTCGGGGTATTTGCCTATATAAGACCCACTCCACTTCAGCTTTAAGAATCATTGGAGAATCTGAGATCATCAGAAAGTGAATCTAGAGGGCCCTTAAGAGGAATCCGAAGTACTTTTGGAGGGCAAGCTGAGGAATCGCTGAAGTTTTCGTTACCAAGGGGGAGATGATCGTTGAGAGGCCGAAGGCAACTCGAGGACGCATGAGCCCCATGGCCAGCTAGTCTCCAAGCAAGGCGAAGGGATGAATCCCTAGGTTTAATTGTTCTTATTTTCCTTTATTTGATTCAGTTGTAGTTTGGTATTATTTTCATTAAACATTGTTATGTTTTATTCTTTAATTTAATTAGTAGATTTCTTATTAGTCCGGTGATTGCATGTTTCTTTTCCATATAAGTCTAGTCATGCTCTTCTTATGTGTATTTGTTTGGGTGTGATTGAGTCCGGTAGATCTCTTTTATAGATTTGTCCATTGCTGTTGTCATTTAGATATATCGTCGTCTTTTGATAATTTATAAGTTAGGTCATGTGTGCTTGAAAGTAAAGAATAATTCATATCAATTACATTAGGGTTTATACATGTGCTTTAATTGAATATTTGCCAATAGCCTGTTTGGGATGTGAAACTTGCAATCGAGATAACAACAACTGAATCAAGTTAGGATTAGGGCAACGAACCTACGGAGGATTTCCGGAACATTGTTGTTTCTTTATTATATTATCCATCAATTATTTACACAATTTTCACACATTCAACAAGTCAGATTTTGTCATTTCAACTTTTATTGTTTGTGTTGAGGTTTACACCCTCTTTTGTAATTAGTTTGTTTCCCTGTGGAATCGACAGCCTAAAGCTGTACTACAATACCGCGTTATGTTTTGGGTGTAATCAGGTCACACCCAAGAAATTTTGAAATTTAATGATTTAAAATGAAAATACTCCACAAGATCAACTCAAAAATCACCAAAAATCCTCCCAGCAGGCAAATCATCAAAAGCCTCATAGTAGTAAAATCACCAAAAGTTTTCACAGCAAGCAAATCACTGAAAATCCTCCCAGTAGACAAACCAAAGTCCTCACTGTAGACAGAGTAAAAAGCCCTCCCTACAAGAAAATCATCAAAGTCCTCACAGTAGGAAAACCAAAAGTCCTCCTAGTAGGTAAACCAAAAGACCTCCTAGTAAGCAAACCAAAAGTCCTCACAGTAGGTAAAACAAAATTCCTTTGAATAAAAAAACCAAAAGTCCTCACAATAGGAAAACCAAAACCCTCACAGCAAGCAACCAAAGTCCTCAATGCAAACATCTGTCAATCAGGAAGTATCACATAAGTGAATGGATGCCAGCATCATCACTTCAAGTATGTACGATTCATATAGGTGTTCCAATGACACCAACGTTGCCCAACAACATGTTTACTTTTATGCGCACATCACATATTTTCTACTCCAAAATTTTGAAACAAAACATTGGTAACTCAAAACCTTTGATTAGAACTCTCAAATGTGCCCCAATCAAAGGGGAGCAAACTTTAGACACCTAATTTCATTCCAAAATTTTGAACGAGCAACGTGCAGGTTCCTATAATGAATCTTTGATCCCAATGCACTTGGACTTGGTAATTATGGAGGCTTGAATTGAATTTCGGATAAAAACCAATTGCACACCATTTTTGTTTAATCTACTAAATCTACCTTAAGCTTAAATAAGTTGGGCTATATTTGATTCTACAAAATTCAAACGCAAAGTCTTCAATTCATTTTTTGTCCTAACCTAAAATACACTAAAGCCCATTGATTTTTCCTAGCCCAAAACACTTTTATAGCCCAAAATCTAAACCCAAGAAGACCATTCAATTTTGTGAGTGAATTCCAAATTTCACTCTCCGCATGGAAACTTTTGAATTTCCAATTTTCAAGAAAAGCTCTCTTTTTTACACAAAAAATTGTTTCTTTCCCTCCTCTTTATGGCCAAGTATATGGTTGGAAGAAGAAGAATCTTTATTCTTCTATTTTACTTTATTAAGTGCACACTTACTCTTTAAGCTCTCATGCTTTCCTATGTGTCAAAGTCCACTTTCTCTCCTTAAAAAGTAACACATTTTCTTCTTAAAAACCAAGAGCTTTTAATTTAAAAACTGCACTCATTCTCCTTCATATGGCCAGCCATGTGAATTGAAAAATTAGATATTTCCCCCCTATTTTGCCTTGTTAAATGTAAATTTAGTTTCTTAAGCTTCCACTCTTTCTTATGTGTCAAAGTCTACCTTCTATATATAAAAAGCTGCACTTTTGTCCTTAAAGCACAATTCCTATTGCACATAAAAAACTGCACTTTCTCTCCCCCATATGGTCGGCTATGTGTGCCAAAAAAGGAATTTTCCTCTTCTCTTTTTGCTTGGTGAATTAGAAATTTCCCTTCTAAGTTCCCACACATTAAAATTGCAACATTCTCCTTCCCATGGGGCTTAACATATGTGTTCCATAAGAAGAAATTTTCTTCTTATATTTTGTTTTGTTTAAAACACCCATAACACTTCTAGCTTTCACCTTTTTCAAAAACCACCAAAAAGAAAGTCTTCCACTTTCTTTCTTCCTTTATTTACCACACCTTCCTCTTCTGGCTTTCACTTCAAAAAATCCCTTCTCTTCTTCCCGGGGCTAGTTGTAAAGAGGAAGTCTTCCTCTCCTCTCTTTTTTTTGGGTTTAAATCCACTATAACACTTCAAGCTTCCACCTTTTTCAAGAATCACCAAAGATGAAGTCTTCCTCTTCCATTATTGCTTTGTTAATCACAGCTTCCACTTCAAGCTTTATCCTAAAAAAATCCCATTTCTCTTCCCTATGGTTGACTACTAAGAGAGGAAGTTTTCCTCTTTCTTTTTCTGTATTTACTTGAATGATGCAACAAATCTTCATCAAAGTGGTTATTTATTTATAATTGAACAAAAGTGAGGTCTCCCATCAAATTCTCTCGATGAGAATATCCTACTGGCTTTCTAAATTAATCCCATGGATATATATAATTCAGAAGAATATGTGAGTGATTCATGTACAACATCCATCTCTTTATTTTATCAACGGTCTACCAATTGATATATTTCCATAAATAATTGAAATTCAATTTCTTAGATCCCATTGCTGGCGAAAGAAAGTTCGATAGGGAGCCCTATTCTCTAACCATCCAAATGATCATAGTCTGAAAAGAAGGCTTAAGCTTAAGGATTTTCTGCCATACTCCTTCATTTCCTCTCCAGAGCCTCGACTAGTCAGTTAACAGCCGACCACTCTATCACTGAGCTACTAAGACCGGGCTGGGTATGGGTTTTTTCCATTGGCTTTTCATCACTTTCAATCTATCTAGCAGCACGTTGCATAAAAAATGACCGAGCGTGGTCAAGCTAGTTTGAACCAAGTTTCAACCCCTACCGTGGGTGCTGGAAAGATCCCCTATTTCGGAGTGTAACATAAGTAGGCCCTACTTTTGCAGAATGTGGACTGAATTCAATTAGCTCCGGGCTTAGGTAAGGAAGACCTGCCATTTCAACTCCCAAGGGATTGAAGGAAACCCTTTTATTTCCCTCCCAACTCGCATAGTCTATTATACTATGATCGGCCATCATATTGGCAAATAAACATATTCCTGAGCTTAATGCACGAAAAAAATGAAGGATTAGCTCAAAGAGTACTAAAAATAGTGCTAATAGTAGTGGGACTAAATCATGAATGGCTCTAACTACCCAGCCAAGCCAAAGATTTTGTTTGGAGGATATCCAAGTGGTAAGGCATCAGTTTCCCTTTTTGCTATTGGCAGTCCCACATTCAAATCCTTTCTCTCCATTCCCTGACCAATCCATTGGATAGCCCACTCTCCCCCTTCAAATACCCAAATATTGACACAAGGAAAAAAGGAGGCATAACACAAAGTTAGAGAGAAAATGAGAGAAGTGTATAGAGAATAGAAAAGAGATGATTAGAAAGATCAAATAGAGAAGTGTAACAAAAGAAAAGGAGAGAACACAAGAATGAGATAAAAGTGAAACAAAAAGAAGAACAAGAGAAAGCACCATAATTTCGACAATACACTTGAAATTTGGTATTTTAATAAAAAAATCAAATCAATCCCCCAAGCTTAGCAAATCCACATGAGCATGTGGAATCCTCATGGACAATCCCCTCACATAGAAAAATTCCTTAGCCAAAAAGGTTGGTTAAATTTATTTTGATTGTGAAATAAATAGTTAACATTACTATATGTATAAACCACCTTGAAAATGGGTTAGATAATCGAGCTTACTTTTTTTTTCGATGAAATTTTTTGTAGTTTCCATATTCATTTCTTTATCTTAGTTCCTTTATGATGCTTATTTCATTTATTCTAAGTTATATTCTTTCTTTCAACTTGTTACTGATCGTATGCTTAGTTTTTAGTTCATTTTCACTTAATCCACAAACATCCTCAAACACTTGGTACTAATCCGCACACAACCACACACAGCTGCACACATCCGCACACACCTAGTACAAATCCACACAAAACCGCATACATATGCACACACTTAGCACATATTCACACACAATAAGTACAAATCCACACACATCTGCACACACTTAGTACTAATTCACACATACCTAGGTCTAATCTGCACACACTTAGTACTAATAAGTACATGCCACACCTACTTAGTTTTAATATGCACATGCTTAATTTAATCCTCATTTTTAATTCACTCATTTGAATCCATTTGTATAAAGTAGTTTGTGTTCATGTAATAAATCCTCATATGTCTAATCTACTTAGTTAAATTTGCATGCTTTAATCCATTTCTTTCTTTCAATTTGAACATTGTAAGTAATTTTGACCATTTCTTTCTTCCATGTTCAAGGCATTTTACCTTTCTTTAGTTATGTATTTAATTTTACCGCTCCATTTTAAATGTAATATTTGGTGTCTTCTTGTTTGAATATAAATTGTGAATGTGTGCTTTCCTGTTTTATTAGTGTATGGTAATAAGATTTAAATTGATGTCTTGAATCATTTTCTTTGAAACACAAATTGCTAGAATTCGATCTAGGTAAAAATGGAGTTTTAATTCCTCACTCTCGTGCACACAAATCTCTCGAGCCTTAAAATCTCTCATACAGACCAATGACAAGGGATTTGACTCCCTTCAAGGTCAAATGATGATTCGTTATCTATCATCCTTACTTTGTGCTTGGATGAAATAATCACTTATCTAATACATTAAAAGAGAACCCATCATAGGAGCCTCCTTACTACTTATAAAGGGTTTGTATTAGAATTGATAGGCTTCACTCATTTCCACAAGCCTACTTATTCTAATCCACACCCTTTCTATATCATCCATTTTCAAGGGGAGTGGCCTTGAATAATGAGCCAAACACATGGGTAACGGGCGAAAAAGAGCAGTACCTACACATAAAGATTTGGTCTTTAATTTAACTAGTACATCCCATTATACTTTTTGATTCCCACAACCCTTAATGTGGAAAACAAAAAACCCCTTTGGAATTTTACCTAGTAGGGACTGGGATCCTATCACTTGTGCATTATAGCCTTATGTTTACACAACAAATTTCAAATTTCAGTGCACTTGATAGTTAGATAACTATTAACTTTTGCATCTCATGCAAGTTCCAATTATAATTAGCCTCTTAAATGTATATGACCATACGTTTGCATAACAAATCATATCCATTTTAGTTAAGTTATGCCCACAATTCCTTACAGGTGTAATTAGTGATATAGTCATTACATTTGCGCAACAAAACAATATCATTTGTTTACTAAATTTACATCATATGTTTAATAGTCAATATAATTTTCATACAAATGTAATTAATCTCCCACTTGCATTAAAGCCAATAGCATAGGTATTTCATACCTAGTTCTTTATGTACCAGATCCGCAATATTATTTTTTGATAAAACTTTTTCATCTTTACATCACTTGTTCCAGTTATTCCTCTAATCAAATGGAATTGCTACAAGAATTGTTTGGATTTCTGATGAGGCCTTGGTTCCTACACCTGTGCCATTATTGTCATAGTATCATTATATTGAATTTAAAATGACATAAACCATTCCAAGCTCAATGATGAACTTCTTTATCCAAAAAATTTTCCCCGTAGCCGTAGATACAAAAACATATTCAGCCTCCATAGTCGAATCCATAGTGATCACTTGCTTGGAACATTTATAGCTCACTGCTCCACCATTTAAGGTCAACAATTACATGTATATTGAATTACTATCAAATCCTTTTCTCCATTTATGAGAAACAAATCTTTAGTTCTTCGTAAGACCTTTAGAATGTTCTACATGTGGATTAGACTAATATTTACTCGTAACACTGAGAGCATATTCAACATCAGACTTTGTACATAGAGAACATGATAGATCCAATCTACTCATGTGTTCTCTCTCCTCAAGTGTCTTTAGGGACTTATATTTAAAAAGAGTAATTCCATGACTCATTGGCAAGAGTCCCTTATTTGAATTTTTCATGCTAAACTTTTTTAGCACTTTATCTATGTATGCAGATTGTGACAATCCAAACTATCTTCTAGATTTACCTCTATAAATGATTATCCCAAATCCTTTATGGAGAAGTTTTTTGACAACCAAACCTTACCAGACCATAATATACCTACATCATTCCCAATGAATAGTAAGTCATCAATATATAACACTGAAAAATGTCATAGTGCTCCCACTGACCTTCTGATACACACATATTTCATCCTCGTTTTTGATAAAATCAAACGATTTGATTGTCTCATCAAAACAAGTGCTCTAACTTTGAGAAGCTTGCTTTAATCCATAAATGGATTTTTGAATCTTGCATACCTTTTAGTCACTACCATAAGATGTAAAACCATCAAGTTTTGTCAGGTTCACATCCTCCTCAATGTTTCCATTGTGAAATACAATCTTTATATCCTTTTGTCATATCTCATAGTCTTGGTATATAGCTATTGCAAGTAATATCCTATGGATTTAAGCATAGCTATCTAAAAGAAGGTTTCGTCAAAGTCAATTCCTTTCCTTTGCTTGAAACCCTTCACCACAAACCTTACCTTATAGCTCACTACCTTTCCATCTACTATAATCTTTCCCTTAAAGATCCATTTGCAACCTATACCTTCAGGTGCACAAACCAAAGTCCACACTTTGTTGGAGTACATGGAATCCATTTCAGATTTCATGGCTTCTTAAAACTTCTTTGAATTGATGTCTGACATCGCTACTTCGTCGTTAGTAGATTCCTTATCATCTATAAGGTGTACCTCTAGGTTACTATTTTTGAGAAATCCATATCTCTTTGGAGCCTTTGGTATTTTACTGGATCTACAAACTCGTTGTGTATTAGGAAGATCTATCGGTTAAGATTCATTAATTTGAACAGTACTAATATGCTTAGAAACAAAACCTTTTGCTCTTCTGGATGATAGAAATAATATCTTAAAGTTTCTTTAGGATACCACACAAACCTACATGCCAGACCTAGTTCCTAACATATCTATTCATCATTACTTAAGTTAGTTTAGTGGTACGCTACATTCTGACCCACTGTGATCGAGCGCATCTCACAGTGTGCTCAAGCGCACTCTCGCCATACGCTCAATGGCACGTGAGCCACTCAATGGGCCGTCCAAAAATTAAAGTGTCATGGTTTGAAGAGGCTATTCAAACCTATCAGCTCTACTGCCTACACTCGGTTCGTGGTTCAGTTTTACAAGAACCTATCTTTCAACTGCAGCAGGCGGGGTGTCTTATCCTCATCTGTTAAGGGTAAGTACATTGACATGACATCTTCAGATATAGCTACAGCCCTTCGATGCAATGATGAATCTCCTCCTGAGGATGCCTAGATGGATGAGCAGTCGGAGTCCTTTTCCTTGTCCACCATCATTGTGGATATGTGTGCTAGGCAGTATACAGATCGTCACAACAATGTTGGGAGTCGGTCCAAGTTGCCTCCATGACTCTGGCTAGTGGATTCCATTCTTCAGCGTAATGTGTGCCCATTGGGACACAAGATCCAAAGGTGTGACTAGTTCCTCTAGGAACTTTATGCATTTCACAGAGGCCACTGGTACTCCATCCCTGCTATCATTTGGAGTCAGATCTATAAGTTCTGGGACCATGTCCATGCACGCCAAGTCACCACTGCTAGTGCATATCCCCAAGAGAATATAGGAAGATCAATGTAACTCATCACAAATCGTACCATATCTAATAGGGTGTGATTCCAAGAGGAGTTCACTGATAGAGAATCACATTTTCTTTGAGATAATCAAGAAAATCATGACCACGTCAATGAGCTCTAATAGCTTTCCCATATTACTTTTCAACTTCACTTATGAATTCTTTAAACTTTTTAAAATACTCAGACTTGTACTTCATTAAGTACACAAATCTATACCTAGAATGATCATTGGTAAAGGTAATGAAGTAAGAGTAGCCTCCTCTAGTAAACTGTTAGGGGCCCCCATATATCAGTATATATTAACCCTAATACATCCATAGATCTTTTTCAGTGTCAACTAAATGGATACAATCATCTTCCCATAAGATAGTTTTTATAGGTTGGATAGGATTCACTATCAGATAAGTCGAAGAATCCATCTTTTACTAACTTGTTTACACTATCATCATTGATATGACCTAGTCTTAACTGGTAGATGTAAGAGTGATTTAGATCATTATCTTATTTCATTTGTTGTTCTATGATAAATGCTTAAATATTCATATTTAAGCCCCTTAATTTACATTTGTTAAGTTCCTAGTTGTGTTATTTCATGCTATTTTATTTCTTTTCTGTATTTTCTTACAATACTGAAGAAAATTGAGCACTATCTAGGTTGGAAACCAAAAACTGGAAGAATTGGCAGATGCATAGTGCGATTGAGCACAGAAGAGTGCGATCGAGCGCACCAGCATGAGATCGAGTGCACACGTGCAGTAAAATGACATAACCTATTTTGGAAAGTAGGGTTAGGGTTTTGTTTTATGAGTTAGGGTTTCTAAATGTCCTTAAACCTTATAAATAGACCTGTAAGCACAGAAACCAGATCTTCTTTTAGTTTCAGCTTTTGGAGAAGAGATTTGGATAGGAGAATTGATGACTGTTCTAGCCAGTATTTTTCGGGTTTCTTCTTTCCTTTATTTTATTTATGAAGATGTTTAATATCAAAACCATGTGTAACTAACTACTAGTAGGGCTCGATTGAAGCTTTGATTATGTTTTTCCATAAATGAATATTGTTGCCTTGCGATAGCTATGTTATGATTCTTAACTTGATTAATGCCTGTTTTATTGAATTCCTCATATGTGTTTGCCTGATCAACATATGCATGTGGTATGGATTAGTTAGTTAGATCAATTTGGATGACTGAATCCTGGGTCTGACAGTAGTAACAAATGAAATCCATGCCAGATTCTTGGGTTAATCAATATGGGAAACCGGGAGTATATAACATGCCCTAGGTCTTGTGTGTTTGTCGATTTTCACAGATAATATGCTCTCTTAAGGAACAACTTAGCATACACCATACTAAAATCCTTAAGAAAGAAAAGAGTTAGAGTATACACCATGCCTAACTCGTTGCTTAGGAAAGTCAATAGCTTAAGGAGTATACACCATGCTCTTAGGTTGACAACAGTAGGTATTCATAATATGACTAAAGCATTGGCACATTGTTTTATTGGGAAAATATGATTAGTGGTGGATATCAAAGCCCTATATTTTTATCATTATCAATTCAAACTCAATACTTATTTCTATCATTTTATATTACAAATTTATTTTTAAATCGAACTTTATCAATCCTTGTGGAGATGATCTCGCATTTTGCACACAATAGTACTAAGTTGACGTTATGCACTTGCAAGTAAAACCGTTCAATTATTTTCTTATTAAATTAGGTAGATTTCTGCACAACATTCCATACAAAATATTTTATAGTCTACGTCTAGATAGTAAAAATAAGTAATAAGTCTTAATGGCTAATGTAGCAACACTTGCTTCATTTCTAAGGCGAAGGTTGACTTCTCCTTAGTTTCTTGCTTTTTCTCAGCATTTGCAACCTATTACAAAAGTGAGAACCATACCCAGTATCTAATACCCATGCAGGAGCATTAAGTATATTTCAATGAAGAAAAACTTAGGCATATCTTCCAAAGGCTTGTCTTGCAAGGTGATCCTTGTAGTTTCCCTTCCAGTACCCATCTTTGCCATAACGAGTGCACTGTCCCTTATCCTTCTTGACTTATGAAATAACCTTGTTGACAATTCTCGTTGTTTTCAGCAGTTTCTTCTTCTTCTTCTTTTTCAAGACTTTCTTTTAGATGAAAATGTTACATCAATAAGTATAATGGGTATGTTGACTTTCTTGATCGCAACTTCTGTAGTCTTAAACTTATAACAAGTTCTAGAAGCATAGCTTCAAACTCGTTCATGTTGTATTTTATAACATACTATGATAATGAGTCTAGAAGGGATTGAAGAATTAATTCACTACTTAACTACGCATCCATACTAAAACAAGCCAATCTAACTACTCGATATAGTTGATCATCTTTAATCTCTCATGGATTAATGATCATTTGGACATCCTTGCCCTAAATTGGTTATGCTTACCATACAACTCTTATATATGAAGCACTATTGCATAAGAAATTTCCATCTTGTCATATTGTTTCTAAAGCTCATTAGTCATAAATGTTAGCATATAGCTTCTAGCCCATATGTCATCTTACCAGTTCTTATAAGTAATGACCTCTTCTTCCAGAACATTCTCAGCAATAGTTGCTAAAAGTGACTTATCATGAAATTTGGTCATTTTCTCAGAATTGAGAATGATTCTAAAATTTCTTTGCCAATATAGGAGATTGGACCAATCAGTCTGTTTGAATCAAGTATGCATGATAGTGGGTTTAGATATTGTGATCTACAATGTAACAATAGATAAAACTATTGTCTATTCATATTATTAACCATTATAAAGCTTTTCTCTTTAATCTAAATAGCACCTCTCACTATTCTTTTTGATTTCCATAATCCTCAATGTGTATTGCGGAAAACCCCTTTGAAAGATTTCCTAGTTAGGATCAGGATCCTATCGCTTGTAAATTAAGACTTATGGTGACGCAACAAACTAATAATATACTTGATAGGTATATTTGTATCCCATGCAATTCTCAATCATAATTTAGACTCTTAAATGTATATGACCTTGTGGTGACATAACAAATCATATTCATTTTAGTTAAGTTAAACCCAACATTCCTCACAAGTGTAAATTAGTGATATAACCCTTGTGGTGACACAATAAAGCTATATCATTTGTTTAGGTCATTTACATGAAATGTTTTAGTAGACTATAATTTTCCTATAGGTGTAAACCTTATGGTGACACAAAAAAATTACACAAATAAGAAACTTTGAATATTGTCTATAATAGTGAAATGCTACGATTAATCATTTCTAATGATTTTCGTTTACAACTTAATATTAAAATATCTGTGCATGAGGGATTTAGGTCATTACATCTACATCTTATCATTTAATATGCTTCAAATACATTTAATAAGCATATAATCTAATAACCTAAGTGGATGACTATGGATTTTCTAAGCATGAATTACTTGAGTCAATAAAATAAATCACTTGGTCAAACCCTATGTAATTATTACATTAATATATCTCATACATTCATGAGTCTTCAATCTTCAAACAGGCCACCATACTTCTTTGCGCACTCCTTGATTCACCTCAATAAAATTATACCAAATTCTAAGTAACTTTACATATATCAAATATATATAAGAAACATTGATCGAAAGTCAATGGAAATTATATTGGAGGGAGATAGAAATTTATATTGAGAGAACTAAAAGAAGGTGAGGTATGCAAACCCCATTTAAAATTGAATAACCAAAGAGCTGACTAAATTCTCTACTGGGTGCTAGCTCTAGATTTTTTTAGTTTTTTCTACGAGAGAAAGATCAAAATATTATTTTTAATCTCCATGACAATTGTGTTATGCTATGTTAAGGTTTCTATCAAATTGAGCTTTTATATAGTGCCCTTACTTTTAAGAGTATTAGGATTTCTAAAATTAAAACTAAATCATCGATTTAATTAATTCTTAGAAATCCCTCTCTTAACACATTAATTTTTCCTATTCTTGCAATTGCCCAATTGTGTGTTACCCCTTAGGTTCAATATTGCGCTGGCAGTATGTCGTAACAATTCGATCACATCCAATTAATTAAAATTTCTTTTAATTTTAATTTTAATTCGAAATAAAAAATCCTTTTAATTCTTCCTTTTAATTAAAAATTAATTACATTAATTCTTAAGGGCTTCTACAAGTCATGATTTACACCTGGCAGTATACTATTTAGACAATAAGAATTAATGTAAACCTTTATGTTGATAGTTACCGTACAATTCAATCCTTCCATCATGTAATGTCCTTGATTAAACCTAAGGCACAGATTTACTGTCAAGCCTTAATTATTTAATCATATGTATCTATATATAAAGTCCATAACTTAAATGGTGAAATTAGAAACTTCTTTCTAATTTTCACCATGTCTTGGCGAATGAATTTCCAAACTATGATTGAATCAGATCACATAGGACATTCTCTCTCTTTTATTGAGAGTGATGGATCCTCTATTGTACACTCACATAACTCCATGTATAAGTGGTCATACCAAATTAATACCATTTTGTAACACATGATTAGAATAACATTTGGGTAGCATCAAAGCATGTTAACTCATACATAAGATATCCATGGTGCCTCAAGTCCAAGGATCACTTGTACAATTGTAAAGTAAGAATTACTATTGAGAGCCATTAAAATGTCTATTTGGAATTTCTTAGTTGAGTTAGTTCGGTGTACCTGTTTTTTAATAATCACCTACATAACTTGTTTTGGTGTCTTATACACTAGTGATAGTAAGATCAATCATCATCGACTCCTTGAGAAAGCATAGTATGTACTAATCTATCTAGATTTGTTAATGCCCTTCTTAGAGATCCTATGATTAGGAACATTTAAGAATAAACCTTATGGAAACACATTTCACCATCATGATCTTATTGTGGTGCTTATTTTCATTGCTCTTATTCTATGGGCTTTTATCATGTAATGCACATGCAATGATTTGTAATGAACATGATAAATAAGATAACTGCCTTTAATAATTATTTATTGTCAATAAATGAGTACAATCAATTTACAAGTAACATGCCCATAACATCAAATACTAATGGCTTATAGGGCACACTACTGTCAAGTTTGACAATAATTCGATATCTTAATTAGCTTAATCTGGACATGTCATGATTGAAGGATTTAATTGCATGGTAACTGATAACAGAAAGGTTTAACGTTTCGTAAAAAATTTCTCATTGTCTAGGTAGTCATAATATGCTATTAGGTGTCACCCATGATTGTACAATTCCTAAGAATTAATATAATGAACAATTAGTTATTTCTTATAAAACAATAATCAAAATGAGTTGTTATTTAAAAATAAATTTGAAGGAATTCTAATTAATTAGAAAGGATTTCAATTACAATTACATAAAAGTTATGGTCTACATCCATATTAGTTTAAACCTAAGAGGTCACACACAAAAGGGACAATATGTAATTAAGAAATAACTTCAGGGGCTTAGTTCACAATCAATAGTTAATTGCACTTACCTTTAATAATAGTTTATGAGTGAGCAAAAATTTGCTAGAACATAATCTACACACAAGTTTCTCCTAAAGTTTTAGTCGTTCTTTTTCAAAAAGAGATAAAGCTAATTGAGTGAGAAATTCTAATTTGGAATTTTCCTTGTGTGCATGAACTTTAAAGATCGCATAGTTTTGTGATTGTTGTTAATTCAAGAACGCGGAGGAATTTGGATTCAGACGTGTTAGAGAATGTGGCTACAACAAATTCAATGAGTCAAGACCATAACAATCAAAAGTAACTATTATATTCTTTAATGTTCTTGCTCAATATATGTTTTATGTAAATCATAAGGTGATAAGGATTTATAGGAATCAATGAAAAATTTTAAATTTTCGCTACATTTTCTAGATTGACTTCCTTGAGGATTCTCTAGCCATCATTCCACAATATTTGATCATCAACAATAGGAAGTGCATCGGTATTGTGATATTCCTATGCAGTTGGATATAAAGCTCCATTCTTTGGATTATGACGGGATGTACATTGTGTCTATCAGACCCAACACTTCACTTTATGGCTATTGTATTTATGAGGATGTCGAGTTAGTGAGCTTACCACATATCACTGCTTGAAACACTGAAAACATTTCATAATGCTTGTTTATTTAACTGGATACAATTTTTTTTTTTTGTAAAGAAATTTTGAAATTGCTTGAATGAAATTCAACGTTCAACGGTGAATAAGCATTTGACATTAGTGGGTGGACTGAGGCCTTTGTCATTGAACCAAAAGGTGAAGGCTAGTAGCAAGTTGGCTGAGGCATATGCTAGAATTGTGAGATTCTTTCACACTTATGATTCATTAACACTTTGTGTACTTTGCACTCATGCTTTATGTTACAAGAAGAAAGCGGAAGTATAGAACTAGTTTAAAGATACCTGAAACGTTTGGGCAGTGAGTTGAAGCATTAGAGTTTAAAGCAATCCGAATGAAAAGTGAAGCAAAGAAGGAAAAAGAAAGCCTAAATAGAAAAGGGAGAGGTTAAGTAACAAAATAGGAAGAATTCAAGGATATAAGTTAGCTAGAAAGTTGTTAGTATAGCTATAGTACAGTTGTATGTTAATTACAATTCTATTAGCCTTGTTGACTTGCTACATGTACTTGTATTGAGCTCTATAAATATTTATTCTAATGTAAATCTAAGGTATGTAATAATAATACAATTTTAGGAGATTTTTGTGCTCAAAACATGATTCACACCCTCACCTATCATTATCCCAAAACCTCCATTTCCATTCTTCAAACCTGTCCACACAACAATTGTCATCATCTGGTGCTTTCATTGTAACTAGTACTCTTAACAATGATAGATGGTTTACGTTCTAAGACTAACAAGGGAGACTTTTCTTGGGAGAAATTTGGCAAGTTCATGAAGAAGGAGATCAATGCTACAATCAAGCCTTTTCAACAAGAGATTGAGGGTCTCAAACAGAAACAAAACCTGGAAGAAGCTTTAACTTTTTCCACACTAGGTCAAGACCAAGAACTATAGCAACAATATATCCAACTTTCTCAATACAGAAATCTAAAGCTTGAATTACCAAGATTCAAAGAGGGAGGCCCTACAGATTGGCTTTTTCAAGTTGAGCAATTCTTCTTCTTCTCCCACATTTCAGATCACTAAAAATTATCACTAATCTCATTCCACTTGGAAAGTAAGTTGGTTCCAGTGGACTCATGACAATAAGCTGATACAATTTTAGCCTCAATTTTTCAAAGCATTACACTCTAGGTTTGGGCCCTTAGCTTATGAAGAACCTTAAGGAGCACTGACAAAGTTAACCTAAGAAAGCACCATCTTAGAATACCAAGCTAAGTTTGAAGCATTGTCTAGTAAGGTTACTGGTGTATCTAACTAGTTCTTGATGAATTGCTTCATCTCTGGACTTAGACCGTATATATCAGAAGGGACATTCTTGCTTATAGACCTCTAGACTTTCATAATTTAGTTGGATTAACGAGATTACAAGAGGATAGATGGGGAGACATCATAAGAAATATCTTGGTAATCTAGATCAACCTTCAAGCCTCAGGATCTAACATACCAACCTAACAATAGCGTGATCACCCTTTCACTCTATCCTCTTATTTTAAGGTCCAAGTGGGAAATGGAGAATACTTATCATGAATTGGAGTCTATGAGTAGACACTACCCTCCATTCAAGGAAATATTTGTGCAGTAGATTTTTAAGTCATCTCCTTACAAGGAGCAGACCTCATCTTGGGAGTATAATGGCTCTAAGAGCTTTGTGACCACTGATTAAAATAATCGCACCATGGATTTCTATTGGAATGGCACCACTATACACCTCCAAGGGAATCAAGCAGTAACAATTGAACACATTTCCTGTAGTTCCCTTTCTAAACTATCCAAGAATGATAGATTACAATCTTACTTTCTTTTACTGTCTGTGAATGTGGGAAATCATGTAGTGCATTCACAGACCTCTGCATCTCTCCCACACTAACCTGTTATATCACAATTACTTGAGGAATTTAGTCCTTTTTTTGCTACACCTTGTGCACTGCCATCATCAAGACATACTGATCACAGAATCACCTTGGAACCACATGCTAAACCTGTACATGTTAGACCCTACAAGTATTCCCATTATCAAAAGACTAAGATAGATAAGCTGGTTAGTAGCATGCTTGAAGAGGGTATCATTCAAAACAACACTAGTCTTTATAACTCCCCTATGTTGCTAGTTAGAAAGTAGGATAATAGTTGGAGGTTTTGTGAAGATTATAGAGCTTTAAATGATCTTATTGTGAAGAAAAAATTCCCTATACCTACAGTTGATGAACTTATGGATGAATTGCATGCTGCGATAGTGTACTCTAAATTGGACCTTAGAGTTGGTTATCACCAAATCAGAATGCACACAACAAATATTTCCAAGACTACTTTTAGAACTCACCAAGGCTCTTATGAATTCAGGGTGATGCCCATGGGCTAACAAACGCTCTTGCTACATTCAAGGCCATAATGAACCAAATTTTCACCCCTTTCTTGAGAAAATTTTTCATCATTTTCTTTGATGATATCCTGGTTTACAACAAGTGTGTGGCAAATCATATAAATCATTTGAGACTAGTCTTGTAATGCCTCCAATACCATACCCTCTATGCCAAGTAGAGAAAATGCCAATTTGCTAAAGAATTTATAGACCAATTGGGACACATCATCAATTCCAAAGGAGTTGAGCCTGATCAGTCCAAGATCCAAGCCATGGTTGATTGGCCTATACCTTCTTCACTAAAGCAATTGAGAGAGTTCTTAGGGCTCATAGGATACCATAGAATATTTGTCAAGAATTATGCTAATATAGCTAGCCCTTTAATTGATCTCCTAAAGAAAGAAACCTTCCACTAGAGCCTTGCAGCTCAGATTCTTTCATACTATTAAAGTATTCCATGACTACCACACCTATACTTAGCCTTCTTGACTTCACTAAACCATTTACTTTGGAAACTAATGCCAATGGTTTTGGTATAGGTGTTGTCTTACTGCAACCCCCTCACCTGATTACATTCTTTAGTAAGAAGATTAGGCCAAGAATGTAAGCCCAATCTTCTTACATTAGGAAGCAATATACTAGCACAACATAACCCTCTCTTCCTCACCTACATCTTGAGGACAAGGTGCTTTCCATGGGGCCAGTATTGTTACAAAAAGAAAGTGAAGGGATAGAACTAGTTTAACTAAACCTGAAAGGCATGGGCAGTGAGTTGGACCATTAGAGTTTGAAGCAATCCGGATGATAAGTCGAGCAAAGAAGGAGAAAGAAAGCTTAAACAGCAAAGGAGAGGTTAAGTAATAAAGAAGGAAGAGTTCAAGGATATAATTTAGTTAGAAAGTTGTAAGTACAACTGTAGTACAACTATATTTTAGTTACAATTCTGTTAGCTTGTTGACTTACTACATGTACTTGTAATGAGCTCTATAAATAGTTCTTCTTGTGCTTGAATCATGATTCACACCCTTACCTATCATTGTACATAAACCTCCATTTACTTTCCTCAAACTATCCACACAACAACCCTCAATGCTTTAACACAGACTCTTGTTTTCAGAAGAATTTGGAGGGGCGACACTAGATTGGAGGTATAAACACTTTCAAGGGTTACAACCTAAGCTTTGTATGGGAGTTTCTTTTTCTCGCACACTAAAGGAGTCAGATCATGAGGATAAGGATGAGGATGATGATGACCTTTAATCTAATGAGGCATTGGTGGAGAACTTAGCTAGGACTCGAAGGATGTCGAAGAGGAGAGATACCTACAAAACATTTAAAAATTTGCGTTGGGTGGATGGATGCTATAATGCATGTATAAACTTAATTATGTGTGATGCTTGACTAGAATTTAGCGTGATTATACATAGATGCTTATGAATTCAAGTGAACTATCTAATTTTTTCTTTTTTTGGGGATTTTTTCTTGAACTTATACTTAATTACGACAAGTTCAATAACTTGACTCGAAAATTTAAAAGATAATGCATGTGATTAAATACTCATGATGCATGTTTTTATGTTTAGAATTCACACAAGAATGATATTGATGAATGTATGAATTAATTAGAGAAAAATGAGACTCAAAACAAAACTCATTGAATAATTTAAAAGGAGCCACCAATTTGAAGTGGCAATATCTCAACTTTCGAATTTGACACACTTTCTCATTTTTTGTGTGGTTTTCCTTATCCTACTTGAACTAGGACTTCTCTAAACTCCTATAACCTATCTTATTTGACCAACGACTTCTCTAAACCCTTATAAATTGATGAAGACATTTTCTTGAGAAATCAAAAACTTAAGAGCACTCTCTTTAAACATCAGGGAGACATCTTTGGATGCTAGATTCAAGCTTTAGGTTTACATTTCGTAAGTAATTCCTCGTTTCAGCTTCAAAATTTTCAAATTGGATGCAATGTTTTCGTTGTTTCAAGTGAATATAGATAATGAGTTCTCACTTTTGGGATCCTAAGAAGCGCGTCTTTGTCTTTGGGCTCACAAAAACTTATCCCACTTTTAAAGAGTTTGGCACCATTCTAGGTTTGCCATCATCTAAAAATATAATCATTCCTTCTCCAAAATTTGGGTAAACGGAAAAATTGGCTTCATCTTTTGGTTTATATGAGAGAACGATTTCATCTTGGCTAAGTGAAGATCATACAGAGCTACTACCACTTGTTCAACACTTTTCATAGAACATCATAACCATCGGTGCATACCAATTGCTAAAAAAAGATCCTTTTGCTTCTACATCTTGCGTCATTACTTGTTAAAATCAAAGGAAGGTTATGATCTTCAGGAATTGATAGATGTAGTGGAGGATATGGAGAAATTGATAAACCCTGTGGCATTAATTCTTAGTGAAACCTTTCGTTGGCTTCAGTTAATTGCAAAGAAGAAAATTACGTCTTTCAATGAAAGTCCCTATTACTCCAAATATTGTTGAATGAACGTCTTAAATTGGTTCAACCACCTATGCCACTACCTTATACACCACTCCAATATTGCACTATAGTAAGCATCTCCCTAATACTTTAACAAAAAAGAAAAATTAGGGTGTTTGGTTGTCATGGTTACACTCAAATGAGGTTTAATGGACTTACCCTTGGTGAGACATCAAATCTACTATCCTTGGGGGTTTGTAAAGGGGGATTGCTATTTTTCTTGGTTTACTCATTCATCATTCTATGCTCATTCATACCTTAGTATATAATTTGGCATGGCTCTAAAGATTCCACTCATGGATTGCAACTGCTAGTATTTAGCCATATTAGAAACCATGATTGCGATCAGAGAAACTTCGGCCAATGCTCTCACCTTGCCCATGATTTATCCATCATAAGCTATTGAACCATTAGAAGACTACTATTTTTGAGTGATAAAGGCTATAACAATCACAAATAAACACATTGAAAAGAAAGTACAAGAAATTAAAACCAAACACCTAGCCTTTTTGTATCTAGAACTTTTACCAAGCGATAATAAAGCCCAAAATCTAATGTTTATTAATACAGTTAAGTATTTTGTACAATGCTCTTCCAAAATGTAATAGATTATTCTTCATTAATGCAAAGTTTTTTTGATTTCCCCTAAATGTGATCAAAGAATGACCATACTCTTGCGTAATTTATCCTCTTTTAAGTTTTTATTTTATTTTATTTGCTTTAACTTTTGCCTAAGCCACCCTTTTTGGTTTTCAACTTAGCAAGTTGTCATTTTTTTTCTTCATTTTACTTTTGATTATAACTCTAACTTTTACGTAGCTTGCCTATGCAGGTTTTTAATCTAGGGAGTCTCTTAACTTTTTATGGGGACAAATTAGCAATGTATATGATATTTGTTTAACTTATCCAGTTTAATGGGTTTAAAAAACTTGTTTCCATCATTATCAGTAATCTTGACTGCACCTTCGCTTAGAATCTTCTTGAAGTTGTTAGGAACAATCCACTTTGGCTTGAAATTTCCCCTTAGATCAAAGTTCTGTAGGCAAACTCCTTTAGGACTAGATTACCCTCGTTGAGATTTCTTGGCTTGACTTTCTTGTTAAAGGCTTTGAAAATTCTTCTTTTATACCTTTGTACATGATAAAGGGATTTCAGTCTCTTCTCATCCATGAAGACCTACTCTTCGTAGCAAGCATGTAACCACTCCTCTTTGAAAACTTGAATTTCCAAAGCAATTCTTAAGGAAGGGATCCTGATCTCAATAGGGAGTACTAATTCCATAACAAAGACCAAGCCATAAGGATTTGAACCAATGGATGTACGAAATGACTTTTGATACCTCCATAAATCATAAGGTAGCTTCTCATACAATTCTTTCTAAGTCTCAGTCATCTTCTTTATGATCACCTTGATGTTCTTGTTAACAACTTTGACAGCACCATTGGTTTGAGGATGATAAGAGGATAACTTATGATACACAATCTTGTACTCTTGAAGCAAATCTAGTTCTTCGCCTTGAAAGTGAGAATCATTATCAGAGGCAATCTAACGAGAGATTCCATAACGATTGATCAAGTTAGTGCGGATGAACTTGGCAACATGTTTAGCTTCAAGGTGCCATAAAATGCGACCTCAACCACTTTGGTGAAGAAATCAATAGCAACCAAGATGTATTCGTGACTATTAGAAGCTTTTAAAGTGATCATACCATTAACATTAATTCTCCATACTATAAACAATCAGGGAGTGGTCACGTTGTAAAAAGGTGAAGGTGAAAGAGGCATATGCTTGAGATTGGCATAGATTTGACACATATAGAACTTTCTCACATAATTAACACAGTCGATTTCTTTTGTGATCCAATAGTAACCCAACTGTAAATATTGTTAGCAAGCTTATTCCCATTCATGTGTAGAATGCAGACATCAGCATGTATTTTCTCAATCAATTTGGAAGTTGAATCTTCTTTAACATAAATGAGTTATATCCAATCATAAGATCTCTTCTAAACTGTTCACCACAAAGTATATACTGTGAAGCGAGAATTTGATTTTTTCTTCTATCTTTCTTGATATTAGTAGGAGTACACTCCTTATTTTTGATGAAGTTCTTGATATTAGTGAACTAAGGCAAACTATTGGCCACTCTTGCTTCAGTATCAACTTTATTGAAATAAACAAGATCATATCTCTTTTGATTGACAAATATCTGAATTACATGCCCTCAGACATATCAACTAGTGAGGCTAAAGTGGTTAAAGCATCGACGAATTGATTCTGAGTTCTAGGAAGGTAGGTGAAGGTTATTTTGTCAAACTCTTGTACAAGGTCTTCAATGTACTCTTAATAAGGCCTAAACTTCTGTTCTATGATCTTCCACTACTTTTGAACCTGAAGGATGACTAAAGTCAAACTACAATATACTTTAGCTTCATGGATTCCAATATTGGTCACATACTTCAATTCAAACTAGGAAATCAATATAAACCAGTAAGACATCCTTCCTATCATGGAAGATTTCTCAAGAAAAATCCTTGAGAGGACCATGACCTGGAAGGAACTCATGTTAACTTCTTGGTTGGCCAAACTAATGTGAGACACATCTTCTCAGCCTTGGCATACCTAACCTCATAGTCTAGCATCTTCTCGCTAAGGTAGCAAATGGCATTCTCTCTTTTATATTCATCTTCTTCAGCCAGCATTCTCCCCTTAGTGGCATCAATGTAAGTCTATAGGCATAGAAATGCAACAGGAATTTAAAAAAAAAATTATGCTAACAAACTTAAATAACAAAAGATTCTCTATGAATGTATTAGAATAAGATAATCAAGCACCATACAAGGTTAGGGATTTATACCTTTTCTTTACTAGATATTTGTAGGAACTTTGAATTGTGTTCGCAAGCCGTTCAAGCATTTAATCTCTAAGAGTATGCACACGAGCAACGAAGAACTAGAGATCTCCAATTAAAGATGGTCGAAAATTGTAAAGTGATAGCTCCTATGATTTTTGGTCTCGGCTTTAGAGAAAGCTTAAGATCTTATCTTAATCTCTGATAATAACCATTAGGGTTTCCATCAAATAAAAGCTTTATTTATATAGAATATTTACTCCTAAAGGCTCTAGAATTATAATTAAACCGCTAGTTTAATTTAATTCTTAAAAATCTCCCTGTTTTCCCCTTAATTTCTCTATTCTAATATTTTTCCATCAAATATTACGCTAGTAGTAAGTACGTTGTAACCATTACACATCAATTGGACCCTGTCCAATTAATTACAACTCTTTCTAATTTTTTTCGAATTAAAACCACTTTTAATTCTCCATTCAGGGGCTTCTATGAATCATAAGTGATGCTTTGTAGTATTATAATTACCCAAACAATATGAATTTATGTGAACCTACCTTTAGTCAGTTACAGTGCAATTCAATCATTCCATCATGGAATGCCCCTGATTAAACCTAAGGTATGAAATTAATGTCAAACCTTAATTATTTAATCATATGTATCTCGATCTCGATTTCATAACTTAAATGGTGAAATTAAAACTTACTTATAATTTTTACCCCACCTTGGCAGTGGAATGTGCAAGCTATAACTTACTTAGATCATATAGGGTATTCTCTCTTTTGTTAAGAGTGATTGATCCTTTATTGTACACTCGCATACCTTCATGCATAAGTGGTCATACCCAATTACTATCTTTATCTAGTCCATGATAATGTATACACAGGATATCCATGGTTCTTCAAGTCCAAGGATCACTTGCACAACTACAATATATGAAATTTTTTTGACAACCCCTAAAATATCCATTAGGAATTACTTAATTCGAGTTAGTCCAGTGTACTTGTTCTCTAACAAGGACCTATATAACTTGTTTTAGTGTCTCTAACACTAGTGACAATGAGATCAATCACCCTCAACTCCTTGAGGAAACATAGTATGTACTAATATATTCAGATTCAGTAATTCCCTTCTTAGTGATCCTATGATTAGAAAAATTTAAGAATAAAGCTTAAAGAAATAAATCTCATCATCATGATGCTTACTTCTATTGCTTATATTCTACGGGCTTTGTCATGTAAACACGTTATTGATTGTAATTAAAACATGATAAATATTAGTATTGTTAAAATTATTGTTATTGTCAATAAATGAATAAGACTAATTATAAGTAATATGTCTAGCCATCGAATGCTATTAGCTTGTAGGGAAAACTACTATCAATCAGTGGTAGCTAACTAAAGTAACGGTGGAGCTCTTTGCCTAAAAGGGACCAAAACTGAAGGGTTGGTCAAGTACTCTTTGATTTTATCAAATGCTACTTGACACTAAGAAGTTAGCTCAATCGTAGTACTCTTTCTCAACAGCTTGAAGATTGGTTCACAAACAGTGGTGAGCTTAGCAATGAAACAACTGATATATTGAATCCTACCCAACAAATCTTAGACTTCTTTCTCGATCGTAGGAACTGGCATGCTGATAATAGCTTTAATTTTGGAAGGATCACACTCTATACCTCTCTAACCTACCAGAAAACTGAAAACCTTACCAACGGTGGCACTAAATACACACCTTTATGGATTCGGCCTCAATTTATACTCACAGATTCATTCGAAGAATTTTCTCAGAACTTGGAAACCACCTTCACGATCTTTTGATTTCACAATCATATCATCTACGAATACCTCTACCTCTTTGTGCATTATGTCATGGAGCAAAGTGGTGGCCATTCTCTGGTAGGTGGCGCCTACATTCTTCAAACATAATGGAATAACTCGGTAACAGAAAGTACCCCACTGAGTGATGAAAGTTTTCTTCTCTTAGTCCTCTAACGTTATCTGAATCTGATTGTAACCTGAGAACCCATCCCTATAGAGTAGTGGGAAAAAGGACTAACCTTATTGAGATCACAATAATCAACACAACTAATTCTACCATCTTTTTTTTGGAACTAGAACAACGTTGACAACCCAATCTTGATACTTGGCAACCATGAGAATTTTGGCTTTCAATTACTTGGTGATTTCCTCTTTAGTTTTAAGAATCTATTCTTCTTTCATGCATCTTACCTTTTCTTTTACTAGTTTCATGTGTTCATGAAAGGGGATACAATGTTGTGCAATTTGAGGATCTATACCAGGTCTTTGGCATAGGATTCACTTGGCTTTGTCTTGAAGGTAACCCATCTTGTTCGTCATACTCTCGATCATAGATTCATAGAAATGTTGACCATGTTAACAATTAACTTAAAACCATGCAAAATAGAGTCACTATCTTAAACGTCAATCCCTAGCAAAACCATGACAACTTGATATCCACCCATAATAATCACTCCATTCTGTCCCTTGATCTTGACTCATTGATGCAAATTTTAGGAGAAAACTCTAATAGAATGGATCAAAGGCCTCCCTAATTATAAGTTAAAGTAAGAAGGCACATTAATCATATAGAACTCTATATCACCAACCATTGCTCCTATTTTAGAACTCATTGTGAACACACCAATTACAATTCTTTTAGTGTTATCATAAGCTTTAATAATATGAGAAGCATTTAAGAGATCTTTATATTCAATTCCTAAGCATTTCATGGTATGAAAATGATAAATATTAAATGTAGAGCCATTGTTAATAATCACCATAGACACCTTCTTATCATAGCATTCCAAGGTAATGTGAAAGGGTTTGTTATGATTAGTGCCTTGAAGAGGCAAATCATTACTGGTGAAAGTTATCTCTTTGATAGTATTCTCCATGGTAGACACAAAATTCATAATATCTTCAGGTGTAGGGTCAGTGATCACATCTATTTTGACTAAAGCTTCCATCAAAGCTTTCCTATAAGGATAAAAAGCTTACAACAAACCCCACATAGGAACATTAGCAGGTATCTTCTTCAATTTCTTGATCACTCAGTCTGCATCATCTTTAACCATTATCTCTTTGCCTTTGTTTTACAATTTTAGCATTAGAACTCTCACCTTTACCTAGATGATTTTATGCAACATTGGTATGCTTGAAGCTCCTACCAGCTCGAATTGCATGGAGAAGGTCTTGAAACTCATGCCAAAAGTTATCTTCTTCAATCTCTTATTCGGAGCTCCACTGAATCTCTTCATCAAAATCATAGATCTCATCATCATCATCATTGTGCACATGCTCACCATCAATCTATTCCCAAAAGTTATGGACAGTCTTGACATATGAGACTTCCTATAGATCATTTGGTTGAAAGATGAATTATGTAGGGAATCCACTTAGAGTAATGAAAATAGTAGGGTAAAAGTCATTATCTTGGTCAATGTTGTCTAGGCAGTTGATGCGATTTGGTTTAGGGGAATTTTGGTAATTTATAAGGGGATTTTTGTGGATGTTTTCTTGTTTAGGGTTAGCATTAGCTTTGGGAAGGCCTCTATTGTCAATGAGGTTTTAGATAGCATGGCAAAGGCATCCACACCTATCGGTCTTATAACCTACTAGTTGATGGAAGTCATAATACTCATTAGGCCTCCTAGGTTATATTTGTAAGGCTCACTAGTCCAAAAGGAGTGAAAGGATCTTCTCTAATCAAATTTTCCATAACCTTGAATCTAGAGAAACCCGTTTCATCAAACTCTCGATGATTTTTCTCCATGACCACAACATTGACCTTACCTTTAGCATTAGCATTGGTATAAGAAGTATTTCATTTCCATTGGTACTTAGTAGCATCAATCTTAGGAAAAGAACCTCAGATTATGGCATCTTTAACTTGGATTCCTGAGTCATACAATTGTTGAAAAGTAGTAAAGGGGATAGTGAAGAGACTTTTGAAATAGGCGGAGTGGAGGTTCTTGAGAGGAAAGTAAGCTTGGTCCTTTTCATTAAGACGATAGGTCATTTTTGTAAAATTTGTCTCCCCAACAATCTATTAATTCAAAAAAGGTTTCATTAGGCTTTTGTTTAGTGATCTCAAGGTCTCTGAGGGTGAAATCAATTTAGGTGTTTTAGGAGTACTATTTGACAAACTTGGTGGCAATATCTTCAAGGGTTCAAACTTTGGAAGACTCAAAGTAAAGGTACCATTAGAGAGCAAGGCCAGTGATGGTTCTTTGAAAGAGCTGGGGGATAAGTATTTTGAATATTTCAAACAATCGCATAGCTCTAATATACAGCTTCAATTGGTTCTTAGGATTGCTAGTGCCACAAAACTTTTCACACTAAGGTGTTTTGCATTCTAGGCAAGAATAGATTCAAATGAGAGTCAATCCGTTGTTAGTTGGAGTCAACTCTAGGTTTCAATAAGATTAGTAAGAGTCACCAAGTGTAGCCACAGAAACATTGAATGATACCACTATTCAAAGGATTGAAGAGGTTTTGACTATGCTAATAGAGAAGTTGTTATGTTAGAGGAAGCTCGGACCCAGAAAAAGGTAGTGACTGGAGATGTGTACTTTGATGAAGAGGAATGGAATGAAGATGAGTCTCATAAATATCCCAAACCACTTATTAGGGAAGATACCAAGGAAATGAAAGCCATTAGTGATGAAATATGGAAGGTTAAGTCCATATTGAGGAAGTCCCATGGTGTTGATGATTACTTCTTGGAAATGGAAGGTGTTACATCCCTGTGGAAGAACACTTATCCCCCAAATTCAAAATCCCCAACCTAGACAAATTCGATGGAACCGAAAAACACAAAAAATCACCTTAAATAGTACCTAAACACTATGCAACTCACCGGTCTAAATAAGAACTTTATCACTCGTCTTTCCCAAAGATCACTTACTAGTCCTACACTATAATGATACCTCAACCTTGACTCAATTAAATTAAAAACCATGGAATATATAGCCACAGAATTCATCAAGAAATACTTTTATAGCACTCAACTCGATGTCACTCTTCATGATCTCAAAACTACCAAATAAAAGCCAAATGAGAACTTCTCGTATTTCATTCCACGTTAGAGAGATAAGGTGTCCAAGATGATCAACTGCCAAAGTGAGAAGGATAAAGTCCATATAGCTTTAAATAATTTTTATCAACATTATTTCTAAGACTTAAATGCCATTCTTTTCACTATATTCCAGTAGATATGACTCAAGCATTCAAATAAAATATGCCATGATCAGTGGAACTATTATAAAAAGGTGAGACCAATAAGTACAAAAGGAATAAGAATACTAATGTGAGCAATTATAATCTTGTGGCTAAGACTAATGAAGTGAATGCTGCGAAATAAAGAACAGTTCCTTGTTAGTTCTCTGATTTGAGTTGCCAATTGTCCAAAGTGATGAACTTTTTGATAAAAAAGGGCCTCATTATACGATGCGATCTAATCCCGAACCCAACTTATCATGGATTCAATCTTAATGAATACTAAAACATTCAGCAACAAAACGGCCATTTGACCAACAATTGCACCCGTCAATGCCACATAATCTAAGAGCTAACTGATGCGGAAGCCTTTATTGAGCCCAAGAAAAATCCCAAAATATCCAACATCCCATTACACAATTATTGAGTTGTTTCCCCACCTACCAAAATCAACTTCCTTGAAGATAATGATGAGAACATTGACCCAACCATATTTATAACTCTTTTTGGAATGCAATCCATTTTCACCTTTGAGTCTGAGGACCAATTATTTGCCTTCTTGGTCATGACTATTGATTCAGTTAGGAAGAGAATGATGTGATAGTGTGCAAGAAAATGGTGGTATTTGGGATTCAAGTAGTGATTTTGAGCAGGTCAGTGATGAAGCAGATGTTGAGTAGTTGACCAAGCAGGTGAAAGAGTTATCGCATGTTACCCGAGCTGGTAGGCATTTTAAACCACCTTTTCTTAAGAAATTTCATCTAGAGAAAGAGATATAGAAAAAGAATGATAAGGGAAAGAAGAAGATAGAAGATGAAGAAAAAGAGAACATAGTGATAAAACAAATGAAGAAAACCCAAGTCAACAATATTGTATGGGGGCTTCTCAACACTTCCTACCTACAGAGAAGTGCATTGATCCAAACTTTAAGTAAGAAGGAAGTACCCTTTGGGACCACCTCTAAAGTTATAAATTTTGTTTCTGCAACTAAGAGAACCAATGAGATAACCTGTATTGATGCTCATTTGTTAAATGAAGGAAAGCACCATAACAAGCCTCTTTATGTGACTTTGGAAGCTTGTGATAAGAACATACCTATGGTAATTATAGTAATGGATCTGCCTTGAATATATACTCATTATGTACTATAGAGTGTTTAAGAATACAAGAAAAGGAGTTAACACTGACTTCACACATTGTGAAAGCTTATGAAAACACTAAAAGGAAAGTTCTTAGAGTTGTCCAAATTGAAGCCAATGATAGACCCTTAAAAGTACCTGTTAAGTTCCATGTTATATATATGTATGCCTCCATTACTTTAATGCTTAGTTTCCCTTAGCTACAAGATGTAGGGGCAGTACCATCTTTCTTGCACTGAATGATGAAGATCAAGATCAAAGATGGAGTTTTAATAACATGTTGTGGCCAAGCCTTAGTGGAAGTATATGAGGAAAAAAGGGAGATGGAAAATCAATTGTATGGCTTTGACTTTGTTCTATACATGATAACTACTATAAAAAATGAAGTGGTTCTAAGTATAATAAAGAAAATGGACTATATTAAAAGAAAAGGTTTGGGTAAGAATTTCTAAGGCCTCCTTGAATTTCCAGATTTCATGCCCACCAAAAAATGAAAAAACTTTTCCATAATGTGGTTGTTAAGACCCGTGGGTTGACCCAATCTCTAGCATTAGGAATCTAAGGCTTGACATATTCTTCAATGTGGAGGTTGATTGGGAGGATGAAGAAGATGATCATGAAGGAACACTTAAAGGAGATGAAGAAGACAACGATGGAGAATGGAACGAATACCTAGAAAGAAAACCTATAGAGGTTTGGTTCGAGCAACCCCTAAATCTGACTTCCCTCTACTTCATATTGATTTTCTTATTAATAACACAACCAGTCACACATTATTGTCTTTTAGGGACAGATTCTTAAGAAATAACTAAATTTAAAAAGAACCTAAAGACAAAAGAATATTATTTTTATCACACAGTGGAGGACATTCTGTTATAGAGTTATGCCATTCGAATTGAAGAATGTTGGTGCGACTTATCAAAGGATGGCAACAACCTTCTTTCATAACTTAAGGCATAAAGAGGTGAAACTGTGTATAGATGACGTGATAGTCAAGTCAAAGGAGAGAGAGGGACATTTTGAGGCTTTTAATTTCTTCAAAAGGATTTAAGAGTGCAATTTGAGGTTGAACTCCCATACGTGTGTCTTCGAATCCACGACATATAAAGTATTGGGTTTTATAGCCAATCAACAAGAAATTGAGGTTGACCGGTCCAAAGTCAAAGCAATTATTATAATGCCCCCACTAAGAGCAAATAAAGAAGTGATAGGTTTCTTTTGGAGAATCAAGTACATTAGTTGATTTATTGCTACACTTACAGCTAGCTGTGAACATATCTTCAAGCTACTCAAGAAAGGATCAAAAGTAGTTTGATCCCATAATACAAAAAATATTTTGAAAAAATCAAAGATTATCAATCCAGCCCTCCCATTATAGTTCCACCAAGACTAAAGCCACCCTTGTTATCTACCTAGCCACCGCAGATACCACCACAAGATGTATGTCAACACAAGAAAATGAAGAGAAGTGAGAAACAGTCAAATAATACCGTAGTACAAAGATGCTAGAATACAAAGAAAGATATTTCATAATTGAGAAAATGTGTTATACATTGGTCTAGGACACCAAAAGGTTAAAGCACTACATTGTTACATTCCACGTATTGGTTATTTCCATAATTGACCTATTAAAATACTTATTTGAGAAATTAGCAGTGATTGGGAGGATATCCAGATGGCTTATCTTGTTACATGGATTTGACCTTATATGTGTATTAAGGAAGTTTATCAAAGGTAATTCTATAGCTGAGCACTTTGTGGAACACCATGTAGAGAGTGAAGAAGATGTACTTTATGCTTTTTCAAATGAAGAATTAATAGCAGTATATATTGGGAAATATTGGAAGATTTAATTTGATGGAGTATCGAATCAAAATTTGTTTGGAGTAAGAGCAGTGGTCATCTCTCTTGATCAATCTTAGACACCTTTATCTGTCAAGCTGAACTTTTTCACCACAAACAATTTTGTCGAGTACAAAGCTTGTGTGACTGGTCTAGAAGTACTGTTAGCAATAGGTGTGAAAGAAGCAGGGGTGTTTGATGACTCAAGATTGGTTATTTCGTAAGTACAGAGAATGTGGAAAATCAAAGAAGAGAAGCTTATCCTTTACAAAGAGTACATTGAAGAAATAATCCATCAATTTCATAACATCACCTTCACATATCTTCCCAGAGCCTAAAACTAATTTTTTTATGTCTTAGCCACCTTAGCTTCACTAGTAAACATGCCTAAAGGAGTTGAGATCAGAACACTTACCATTACAAATCAAGCGGAACCCATTTATTTCCATAAGATTGAGATTGAAAACAAAGCTAATGATGGTTTACCATCATTCACAGACATAAGAAGGTTCATTGAAACTTGAGAATACCCAAAATAATGTTGATAAGAGAGACCGAAGAACAATATGAATGTTAACTTTCAAGTATTTGTTGTATAAAGGTGAATTGCATAAAATATTATATGATGGAATGCAACTCCTATATGTTAGCGAGAATTCAGCCCCAAGATTGATTGGACAGATTCATATTGGTGAGTGTGGATCACATATAAATAGTAGAATTCTAACCAAGATTATCATAAGATTAGGTTATCATTGGATCACCATAGAGTCTAATTGTGTCAATCATGTAAAGAAGTGCCACAAATGCAAAATTCATACTAACCTTAACCATTTAACACCATCTCTTTTATAAAACATGACAACTCCTTGGCCATTTTCACTTTAGTGATTAGACATGACTGGGAAGGTGTAATACCCGTATTTGTAAATTAAGGGATAAAGAAATACTTTAATAAATATGACAAAAAGTTAAAATAAGATAGATATTTTGAAATGCGAAAATTCAAAATTTTATAAAACAATTAAAAAAAAATTGGGACGTGGACGTCCAGAAAAGAAAAAAAAAATAAACCAAAACGTGGTAGTAGGTGGCAACATCTGCTGCCAAAATTTTGATTTAAAGTATGCATATCCTCCATGTTTTTGAAACGTGGATGCTTTCTAAAATGATGATAATGTAGGTTGGGCTGCCAAATATTTACAAAAGTTTAGTATATATACATAATCTGAAATCGTAAATTTTTACTTATTAATTTTGTTTAATTTCATTCAAATTACTCTACTTCTTTAAACACTTAGGGACCGAAAGAAAAGTTGAAAAGGAAAAATTTTGAAAGGGTTTACGAGGGAATTTTATTGAGAGTCACGAAAAGCTATCAGAAAAGCAGAAGATAATAATGTAATGTTTATTTTTGAATTTTTAGCATTCATGAAATTTCCCGGAATTCAATGTGGGAATTTTCAAAGGGTGTGGTTTATGAAGAATTGAAGAAATAATTAGAAATTTAATACAAATATTATGTCAAGTGTGGGCGGTCAGCAACTGAGGGAAATTTCGGAGAATAACGGGAAAGGCAAGGAGGTGATCCATGGGTAGCTTTAAGTGCTACGTGGTGAGTTGGATTTACTTCAAGTAATCTAAATAAAAATCAAATATCTAGTGATAGTATTAAAATAAATTATTAGCTTATGTTTTGGTGGTATGCTCGAAATCACCTTGACAAGATGCCCAGGTGGTGATCTTCCAAACACCCAAGTCTAGAATGACTTGTAGAAAGAAATACAGCAATCGAAAGCAAGAAAGAAAAGAAGACAAGCGATTTGTTATCGAGGTTCGGCAATAGCCTACGTCCCCGTGAGTTCCTTCGATCTCTCTGCACTATATCTCAATGGTTCTTTATGATACAGCAACCCCTCTTCAAGAAACCACAAGTTCTTAAAGAAACCAAGAAGAGAAGAAAGAAGATGATAAGAACTATTACAATGCTCTCTATCAAATCTATATTACTTCTCCCTCTTTACAACCAGCCTCTCTACAATGAGTCCCTCTTGTATGTCTGTGTCTTTGCACTCTCACACAATTCTCTCTTGCATGTCTGTCACACACACACTTGTGTCTTGTATCACAATGTGTTTCACATCTTATGTCATGAGATTGAACCTAGGTGACTCTTTATATAGTGCACCAACTTCTTGTCCAATCTTGTGTGTCATTCTCCATCCTTAGATCTTGATAACCAATCAATAATGACCCTCCATTAATCCTAAGTGGTGCTATGCATTTTAATCTTGCATCCATGCAACTAACAAGAGGCTGAAACAAGCTGTCCATGTGTGCCTCAGTATGCCTAGCGCCTAGGCGAAGAACAGGGGGCGGTGAGGCGCTAGGCAAAGCCCCTTTGCACCACATTCTGGATGGTGCGGCACTGGTGGAGGGGCAGCCTGGCACTGCCCTTCTCCAAGCTGCTTCCTTGCTGGGCGGTGAGGTGCTGATGAAGGGGTGGTGAGGCGCACACTGATGCTGCCCTTCACACAGCAGTGCGCACTACTTTGCTTTGTTGTTTAGGGGTGTGCACACACAACCAAATGGATGCACACACATGTGTGCACTGCTTTAACATGCTATATTTTAATCTTCCAACCTGGGTTTAGACTTTAACCATATTTGAACCATGTTTAGACCATGTTTAAACCTTAGAAAAATATCAATAGTCTCTACCTTTGTCTAAGGGTTTAAACCCGAACCATTGTGCAGAGAACTTCAAGATCCAAACTCATCTTAAGTGATCATTCAACCGACTCCAATCCTAAGAAGTCCAAGGCAATGATTGGACCTTCTTAGAGGTAGAACCTTGGTGCCTAAATCTATAGGACTTTCCTCTATGGTCTTCTTGTCAACATGAATGCATCATTTCGTACCATTTTTCGGAATGTAATGATACCGAACATCTATACACTTTGTCCCCTCATGGAACACCAAATTCCTTCACAAGTGCCATGCACTTTGGCTATCCGAAGATACCACCACCTGCTCTTTTAGGACCTCCCACTCGTCCAACAACCCTTTGCACCCTACAGCCTCCTTTATGTCTTCCGTAGCCGCTATGCATTCTGCCCCGGTTGTTATGAGTGCTACCATCGGCTACCACTGAGCCTTCAAATACCTCAACAACCACTTCATCCCAAGCCAATGCTTCTTTCCAGGATTACTCATAAATCTGCTGAGAACACCCATTGCCCAAGAAACCCTTAGCCAGTTTCTCTCCTTTTCTTGGATTCTACACATCCCAAGGATCTTTTGTGTAAGGCTGAGATCCTTCCTCTCAAACTCCTCACTGAGTTGAGATGTAAACCTTTCCATCCTCTTCTTGTTGTTCTGAACCAACAGCACATCAATGACATAGATGAGGATACTCACCATCTTCTCCACCTTGTGTCCAGGTAAGAAAGTTTCTGTGAAATCTATGTCTTCTCTTCTCGTGAACCCATTCGCCACCAGCTTAGCCTTGTTCCAGACTTTATCTCATGGAGGGTACCTTTATTTAATCTTGTAAGTCCACTTACAGTCCACAACTCTTTGATTTCCCGAAATGTGCACCAATTCCCAGAGTTTGTTCTTCCTCAAAGAATCCATTTCTTCCTCTATAGCTAGCTTCCATCTTGGTAAATCCTTACATCCCATGGCATCAATGTAAGTCTCTTGTTCACTCATCTCTCTTTTTATTCAAGGAGCTGCTGCATCCACAACATCCAAAAACCCATATCTTGAAGGGGGTCCGACCAGCCTTCTTTCCTGGTCTCTTGTGAGCTGATAGTCCTTCCGACTCCCATCATCATCAACCTCCAGTTTAACCTCCTCATGAGTGTCCTGAGCTTGGCATTAATCAATGAGCTCTACCTAGTCCAAACCCTCTTGCCTTCCTTGCTCTACCTGAACTGAATTCTCCTTGATGCTATGCTCCACAAGAACCAAACTAGTTTGCTCACTAGCCCCTGCAGGGTTAGTTTTCTCCAAGTAAGGAAATAGCAATTTATTAAAATTAACATCCCTACTTATTATGAATCTCAATCCTTCTTTCTCTAAGGACCATAACCTATACCCCTTAGCCCCTTCCCCATATCCTAGAAACACACATTTTCTAGATCCTGAGCTAAGCTCATCATCCTTTTGTTGTACATATACAGCACACCCAGAAGTTCTAAGGTTGTCCAACTTAGGGGGTTTTCCACTCCACATCTCTTTAGGAGTCTTGAGCTCTAAAGCTTTAGAAGGTGATCTATTAACCAAATATGCAGCAGTAGACACAGCTTCCCCCCAAAAACATTTGGGTAATCCAGATCCATCTAACATGCACCTAACCTTTTCTATAAGGGTCTTATTCATCCACTCAGCAACTCCACTTTGCTGAGAGGTTTCCACAACCATCTTATGTCTTAGAATCCCAATTAACCTAAAGAATTGATAAAGTTATTGGTTAAAAATTTCTAAGCCATTATCAGTTCTTATCCCTTTAACTACCCTGCCCATTTGAGTCTCTACCAGCCCTTTCCACACCACTAATTTATTCAAAGCATCTGATTTATTTCTAACCAAATAAACCCAAACCTTTCTTGAATAATCATCAATTAAAGACAAAAAGTAAAAGTTACCTCCCTGTGATGGTGTCCTTGCTGGTCCCCAAAGGTCCGCATGAATGTAGTCAAGAATGCCGTTAGACTTGTGCACTCCGATGTTGAAGCTGACCCTGTGTTGCTTCTCAAGAACACAACACTCACCGAAATCAAGTTCCTGTACTTTTTCACCACCAAGTAAGCCATCCTTGCTGAGAACTTACAGGCCCTCTTCGCTCATAAGTCCCAAGCGAGTGTGCTAAAGGGCTACCTCATCCATCTCAGCCATCAAGCTTCCTACTTGATCCTTTATCTCCATGTCTCCGATCATCTCCTAGAATCCATCCTTCATTGCTGCTTTGATCACTATCAAAGATCCATTAACTACCTTGATCTTTCTTCCCTCTATCTTGCATGTGTATCCCATGGAATCCAGCTGCCCTAATGAGATCAAATTCCTCCTCAAATCCAGGAGATATCTCATATCTTTCAGCAGCCTTGTCATTCCATCAAACATGCTCACCTGGATGTCTCCCGTGCCCCTCACTTGGTAAGAAATATCATTCCCTAAGAAAACCCTTTCATCATTGGTTTCCTTGAAATTCTTGAACCAACTCCGGTGAGGGCACATGTGATGAGTGCACCCGGTATCCAAGATCCATTTCCCGCTGCCTTCTTGCCCCTTGCTCACATCCGAGCACACAACAAGAACATCACCATCTTGTTGTTTTGTTTTGGCAACCGAAGCCTTTCCATTCTTGGTATGACTTCCTCCTTTATCCCTTGTCATCTTCTTGCAATCTTTCTTGACATGACCCTCCTTATGGTAGTAGTAGTAACTTTTCCCTCCAAATCTCAGTTTGGAATGCATTCCCCATGGCTTTCTCCTCTACCTTTGTCTTGGTAGTAGCTATGCATGCTGCTATGCATTCTCCCATGGCTCTCTTCTCTACCTCTGTCCCGGTAGTAGCCATGCATGTTGTTGTGCACTCTCCCATGGCTCTCTCCTCTACCTCTATCCTGGTAGTAGCCTTGCATGTTGTTGTGCACTCTCCCATGGCTCTCTCCTCTACCTTTATCCCGGTAGTAGCCATGCATGTTGCTGTGCACTCTCCCATAGCTCTATCTTCTACCTCTGTCCTGGTAGTAGCCATGGTTGCTGCCATACCGAGTTCTTGGCCTTCTTTTAAAGAACAACCTTCTTCCACTTGATGCACTCCTCATCTTGGCATCAAGATCATCTTGCAACTCTTTATTAGGATCAAATTTAAAAGCAAATATTCGTTTACGAAGATACTTCTTATCCGAGAGAGTCTTGGCAAGAAATAACTCATCTAGTTTCTTCCATATTGCAACTGGATCTTCCGAGTCCCCGCACTCTCTTGTGACATTATCCTACTTGTGCAAAAAGATGGTGCTGTAAGTCATCTTCTTCATCTCAACCCGCTGGTCCTCTGTGACACTTGCTGGAAAAGCATCATCTTCTCCAATAGCCAAGTCCACCTTTTGTTGCACAAGAACCGCCTTGATCTTTCGCTTCCAAAGAGCAAAGTCTCCCTTTCCATCAAACTTTTCAATACCGAAATTTGAACCCATCTTATGGAGAAGATCCCTTGATTTATGCAGCACTCACAAATGCTTTCCAACTTATTCTAAACCTCAAGAACACAGATTGAAGATAGATCTTAATACCATTCTTGAATCACCCTCAAGAACACGATCATATCTTGATCTGTACACCGTTCTTGAATCACCTAAGAAGTTGACCCTTGGAGTCTTGCTCCAATACCTTCTGTTCTTGCTTTGATACCCAGCTGTGCAAGCTCTTCCAGCTATGATACCACTATTGGAAATCACCTTGACAAGATGCCCAGGTGGTGATCTTCTAAACACCCAAGTCTAGAATGACTTGCAGAAAGAAATACAGCAATCGAAAGCAAGAAAGAAAAGAAGACAAGCGATTTGTTATCAAGGTTCGGCAATAGCCTACGTCCCCATGAGTTCCTCCGAACTCTATGCACTAAATCTCAATGGTTTTTTACAATACAACAGCCCCTCTTCAAGAAACCACAAGTTCTTGAAGAAACCAAGAAGAGAAGAAAGAAGATGATAAGAACTATTACAATGCTCTCTATCAAATCTATACCACTTCTCTCTCTTTACAACCAGCCTCTCTACAATGAGTCCCTCTTGTATATCTGTGTCTTTGCACTCTCACATAATTCTCTCTTGTGTGTCTGTCACACACACACTTGTGTCTTGTCTCACAATGTGTTTCACATCTTATATCATGAGATTGAACCTAGGTGACCCTTTATATAGTGCACCAACTTCTTGTCCAATCTTGTGTATCATTCTCCACCCTTAGATCTTGATGACCAATCAACCATGACCCTCCATCAATCCTAAGTGGTCCTGTGCATTTTAACCTTGCATCCACAAACCTAACAAGAGGTTGAAACAAGATGTCCATGTGTGCCTTAGTTTGCGTAGCGCCTAGGCGCTGAACAGGGGGCGGTGAGGCGCTAGGCAAAGCCCCTTTGCACCACATTCTGGACGGTGTGGCTGTGCGGCGCTGGTGGAAGGGCGGTACGGCGCTGCTCTTCTCCAAGCTGCTTTCTTGCTAAGTGGTGAGGCACTGGTGAAGGGGCGGTGAGGCACACACTGATGCTGCCCTTCACACAGCAGTGAGAAAAAGACATTGAAGTACGATGTGATAGGAATTATTTAAATGTTCGAAACTATATGTTATTATTCAATTATACGAGAGATAAATGATCAAATATTAAAGAATTATTTATGCAAATTTGAATACTTTTAGTAAATTTAATTCACTGAGCTTGTGAAGCTCATCCCTCATCATACAATGATTTCAGGTAGCAGAAATGACAATTAGTCTGGTTGGTTGAGAGTCAGACGAAATCATTTGCTGTAAACCATGTATGTGTCAATATCCTCAGGCAAATGAGAAAATGAAATATAAAAATTTTATTTGTAAATATTCATGTATTTTACATTGCATATTATGTTTAAATTAATATCAGAATGATATAAAAGAAATTTTGTTAGTATTATTTTTATTGTTGCATATATGTGTCGTGCTAGGATTCTCAAAAAGTGATGACACCGTCTCGGGGGTGGCCAACCCGAGATGGGTCGTTACAATTTTGGTATGAGAGCCTTAGATTTTAAGATTATGAAGACTGCAAGCGAACTTAAAAAGTGAAAGATCTAAATAAATTATATTTAAAATGCAGAGTCTGAGGATGACACGTGGTCGTGCTAGAGCTAGAGATAGAATTCTAAATCAGAGGGGACATGGTAGACCCCCAATTTTTAAGAGAACTGAAACAGAGGAGGAAGTTGAGTCTGTAGTTCCTACGAAGGAACATATCAATAGTACAGCGGGTACTAGTAGAGCTGGAAGAGAGTCTGAGGTTAGGAAGTGTTGAGAAAATCACCACAAGAAATCCCAAGTTGTGATCTTTCCCAAACACCCAAATCTAGAATGATTTGTACAAAACGAAACAAGAATCAAAGCATAAAAGAGAACACAAGCAATTGTTATCAAGGTTTGACAATGTGCCTATGTCCCTGTGAGCTCCTCCGAGCTCTCTGCACTAAATCAATTGAGTTCTTACAATTACAGCAACATCACTTCAAGAAACCTATTGTTCTTGAAGAATGAAAGAAGAGAAAAGAAAGAGATAAGAACTAAGTGTTTCCTTGGAATTTTACCCTAGAAAATTCCAATTATAAAGCCCTTGAATCCCCAATCTTGACTACTCTCTCTCACTAGAAAGACCTCTCCAGATTTGAGAGCCTTTCTCTCTAAACAACCAGCCTCTCTTGAATGAGTCTCTCTTGTGTTTTTGTGTCTTTGCACTCTCACACTTGTTGTTATGTCTTGATCTACTTTGATTGCTCCTAGATAACCCTTTATATAGGTTAATGACCACCTCATCCAATCTTTAAGATCAATCTTAACCCTTAGATCTCAAGAACCAAAGACTCATGGCTCTCTAAGAGTCTAAGTGAACCTGTGCGTTTTAACCAAGTCCCACGCACCATCTCAATGTGCTGATTAATTGGTGTCAAGTGTGCTTGGTGCTGAGGCTTGGAACACGGCGTGCCGCGGCTCAAAAGTGGGGAAACTTGCTGCCTTGCTAGAAGCCGTGGTATGGATGGGCTAGGCCATGACACTGCCTAGAGGGGAGGAGCTTTTGGACTTGTTGGAGGCCGCGGCACACAGCCATACTTGATGCTGACCATTTTCACTTGTTTAATTCTTTGACAAATCCCAACAAACTCTACCTTTGTCTAAGCAATTAAACCTGACCCCATTGTGTAGAGAACTCAGGATCCAAACTCAAATTGAGTCACTATATCAACCGACTCCAATCCTAAGAAGTCCAAGGCAATGATTGAACTTTTTTAGAGGTAGAACTTTAGTACCTAAATCTGCAGGATTTTCTTCTTTTGCGACTTTGTCCACATGAATGCATCCTTCCGTAACATTTTCCTGAATGAAATGATACCGAACATCCTTGTACTTAGTCCTCTCATTACACAAATGTAACACACTTTTGCTATCCGAATACACCACCACCTACTCTTTTAGGACCTTCAACTCGTCCAACAACCCTTTGCATCACATAACCTCCTTTATGGCTTCCGTAGCCGCTATGTACTCTGCCCCAGTTATTGAGAGTGCTACCACCAGCTGTAACCGAGCCTTCACATACCTCAGCAACCATTTCATCCTAAGCCAAAGCTCCTTTCCAGGATTACTCACAAATCTACTAAGAACTCTAATTTCCTGAGAAATGTCGGGTGTAGTGCTTACCATCATGAAATGACTGATCCAACAACACTAAAGTAAGGGACCTTTTCCATTTCCTTCTTCTCCTCATCCATTCCAGGACATTATTTGCTGGAGAACTTGAAATGACCAGCAAGGGAAATCTTCACTGGTTTACAATATTTCATAGTAAACTTATACAGCATCTTTTCTATGTAGGAAGACTAAGAAACCTTCAACCTGTTTCTCTTCCTGTACCAAATTATACTCATTCCAAGGATCTTTTGTGCAAGACCAAGATCCTTCCTCTCGAACTCCGAACTGAGTTGATACTTCAACCTTTCTATCCTCTCCCTGCTGTTATCAACCAACAGCATATCATCAGCATAGATGAGGATACTCACCATTTCCTCCACCTTGTGAACCGATGAGAAAATTTTTGTGAAATCTATGCCTTCTCTTTGCGTGAACCCCTTCGCCACCAGCCTAGCCTCGTTCCAAACTTCATCCCCTGGAGGGTTCCCTTCTTTAATATTGTAAATCCACTTACAATCCACAACTCACTGTTTTCTTGGAATGTGCACCAATTCCCAAGAGTTGTTCTTCCTCAAGGAATGCATTTCTTCCTCTATAGCTTGCTTCCATCTTGATGAATCCTTACATCCCATTGCATCAATGTAAGTTTCTAGTTCACTTATCCCTCCTTCTGAATAAAGAGCTGCAACATTAGCATCCGCAAAACCATATCTCAAAGATGGTCTGACCAGCCTTCTTTCTCGGTCCCTTGTGAGCTAATAATCCTTCCAATTCCCTGCATCATCCCCTTCTAGTTCAGCCTTCTCTTGAGTGTCTTGAGCTTGGCCTTCATCCATGGGCTCTACCTGGTCCGAACCCTCTTGCCTTCCTTGCTTTACCTAAACTAAATTTTCCTTGATGCTATACTCTAAGTAAACCAGGCTAGTTTGCCTACTTTCCCCTACAGGGTTAATTTTCTCCAAATAGGGAAATAAATGCTCATTAAAAAGGACATTCCTACTTATTATGAGTTTAGTTCTTTTTGGTTCTGAGGACCACAACCTATACCCCTTAACCTCTTCACCATATCTTAGAAACACTCATTTCCTAGATCTTGCGCTAAGTTTATCATCCTTTTGATGTGCAAACGCAGCACATCCAAAAGTCTTAAGGTTGCTTAACTCAGGGGGTTTTCCACTCCACATCTCCTCGGGAGTCTTAAGGTCCACAGCCCTAGAGGGTGATCTATTAACCAAATATGCAGCAGTTGACACAGCTTCCCCCCAAAAACATTTAGGTAATCCAGAGCCTATTATCATGCACCTAACCTTATCAAGGAGGGTTCTATTCATCCTCTCAGCAACTCCATTTTTCTAAGGTGTTTTCATAACCGTTCTATGTCTTAGAATGCCATTTAACTCACAGAATTTGTCAAATTCCTTATTAAAAATTTTTAAGCCATTATCGGTTCTTAACACCTTAACTACCTTACCTGTTTGAGTTTCTTCCAGCTTTTTCCATACCACAAATTTATTCAAAGCATCTGATTTATTTTTAAGCAAATAAACCCAAACCTTTCTAGAATAATCATCAATTAAAGATAGAAAGTAAAAATTACCTCCCTGTGTTAGTGTTCTTGCTGGTCCCCAAAGATTGACATGAATATAGTTAAAAATCCCTTTTGACTTGTGCACTCCGGTGTTGAAGCTAACCCAATGTTGCTTCCTAAGAACACAACTCTCGCAGAAATCAAGTTTTTCTACATTGTCACCATCAAGTAACTTATCCTTACTAAGAACTTACAGCCCCTTTTCGCTCATATGTCTCAAGCGATTGTGTCAAAGTACTTCCTTAGCCATCTTAGCCATCAAGCTTGCTGTTTGATCCTTGATGTCCGTTTCTCCAATCATCTCATAGAGACCGTTCTTGATTGCTGCTTTGATCACTATCAAAGATCCCTTGGTTACCTTGATCTTACCTCCCTCTGCTTTGTATGCGTACCCTATAGAATCTAGCTGCCCCAATGAGATCAAATTTCTTCTCAAATCCGGAAGATATCTCACATTCTGCAGCAGCCTTATAACTCCATCAAACATCCTCAATTGGATGTCTCCCATGCCCCTCACTTGGCATGAAGTATTGTTCACTAAGAAAATCATTCTTCTATTAGTTTCCTTGAAATTCTTGAACCAATCCCGGTGAGGACATATATTATAAATGCATCCGGAATCCAAGATCCATCTCTCGCTGCCTTACCTTTCGTTCACATTTGAGCACACAATAAGAACATCATCTTGATGTTCTCCCTTGGCAACCGAAGCCTCTCCATTCTTGGTATGGCCCTCATCCCTTAACATGTTCCTACAATCTTTCTTGAAATGACCCTCCTTATTGCAGTAGTAGCATCATTTTCCTCCAAATTTCTATTTAGAATGCGATCTTCCATGGCTATGCCCTTTACCCTTTGATTTGTCCCGATAGTTGCCATGGATACTGTTTCCATTCCGAGTTGCAGGACTTCCTCTAATGAACATACCTTCCTCACTTAATGCTTCCCTCATATTGGCTTTGAAATCATGAGCCCTTATAGCATTGATCACAATTTCTTTGGTTAGTGTATCTCTTCAATATTCAGTAGCATTAATCAAACTTTCAAAATAATTAGGAAGAGAATTCAATAACATAACAACCAATTGTTCATCCGGGAATGTTATACTACAACTAGGCAAATCTTGAACTAGTTTATTAAACATATTAAGATTATCTTGAAGCTCTTTATTAGGATCCATTTTAAAAGCAAAGATTCGTTTAAGAAGATATATCTCATTAGGGAGAGTCTTGGTAAGAAATAACTAATCTAGTTTCTTCCAAATGACAGCTGGATCTTCTGTGTCTCCACATTCACTTGTCACACTATCCGATATGTGCAGGAAGATGGTGTTGTATGCTATCTTCTTCATCACATTCCGCTGGACCTCCGTGATACTTGTTGGAAAATCATCATCTTCTCCAATAGCCAAGTCCACCTTTTGTTGCATAAGAACTGCCTTGATTTTTCACTTCCAAAGGGCAAAGTCTCCCTTTCTATCAAACTTCTCAACAATGAAATTTGAACCCATGTTGCGGAAAAAATCCCAGATTTATGCAACACCAACAATTGCTTTCCAACTTCTAAATCTCAAGAACACAACCAAATCTGGATCCCAACACCGTTCTTGAACCTCAAGAACCCGATCAGATCTTGATCTCAACTCTGTTCTTGAATCACCCAAGAAGTTTCCTTTGATTCTTGGAGCCTTTCTCTAATCTAACTCTGATATCACTATTGAGAAAATCACCACAAGAAATCCCAGATTGTGATCTTTCCCAAACACCTAAATCCAGAATGATTTGTACAAAACCAAAAAAAAAATCAAAGCATAAAAGAGAACACAAGCAATTTTTATCGAGGTTCGACAATGTGCCTATATCCCCGTGAGCTCCTCCGAGCTTTCTGCACTAAATCAATTGAGTTCTTACAATTACAGCAACATCTCTTCAAGAAACCTCTTATTCTTGAAGAATGAAAGAAGAGAAAAGAAAGATATAAGAACTAAGTGTTTCTCTAGAATTTTCCCCAAGAAAATTCTAATTACAAAGCCTTTGAATCCCCAATCTTGACTACTCTCTCTCACTAGAAAGACCTCTCCAGATTTAAGAGCCTTTCTCTCTAAACAACCAGCCTCTCTTGAGTGAGTCTCTCTTATGTTTTTGTGTCTTTGCACTCTCACACTTGTTGTTATGTCTTGATCTACTTTGATTGCTCCTAGATAACCCTTTATATAGGGCAATGACCACCTCATCTAATCTTGAGATCAATCTCAACCCTTAGATCTCAAGAACTAAAGACTCATGGCTCTCTAAGAGTCTAAATGAACCTGTGCAATTTAACCAAGTCCCATGCACCATCTCAAAGTGCTGATTAATTGGTGTCAGGTGTGCTTCGTGCTGAGCCTTGGAATAGGGCATGCCGCGGCTCAAAAGTGGGGAAACTTGCTGCCTTGCTGGAGGCCACAGTACAGATGGACTGGGCCATGGCACCCAAGGTTAGGCCGCGGCGCACAGCCATACCTGATGCTGACCATTTTCACATGTTTAATTCTTTGACAAATCCTAACATGAAGGATGAATTAAGAGAAGCTTTTAATTGTGCTATAGGGAGGATAAATGCAGTTGAAGAAAGAGCTGAAAATCTGCAAAGAAGATTAGAGGAAAGGGGTAGAGTAGAATGTGATACGGTGAGATGAGAGGTTTATGAGGGAGAAGGTGTGTTTGCACGAGAGATGCAAGGGGATTGTTTTGTGAGATTTCTTAAGTTTATACCTCAGTCTTTTAGAAGATCTGTAAATCTTGTGGAAGTTGAGCAGTGGATTAGACATGTGGAGTAATATTTTGAAATCTTACCAGTGACAGATAGACAGAAGGTTGCTTTTGCTTCATTTATGCTAGAAGGTGAGGATTTATAGTGGTGGGAAGATATTATGCCTATGGTGAGTATACAGGTGGAACAACCTTTAACTTGGAATACGTTTAAGGATGAATTCTTTGCGAAATACTTTCCAGATACATTTTGAACCCAGCTGGAGAGAGATTTTATTCACTTAAGGCAGAATACCTTTTCTGTGGCGGAGTATGATAGAAAATATATAGTTCTATCAAGATTTTTACCTGAGTTAGTGAATACAGATGAGAGAAAATGTAAGATATTTTAAACGAGTTACACTACGAAATTCGATCTAAACTCTCTTACATGGGTATAGGGAATTATGCTGTATTTATGGATAAAGCTTTACAGATTGAGAAGGATTTGATGGAGTTTAGAGATAGGAGGGATTGGCTGAAGAGGTCTAGATTTAAGGGATCTAGAGGTGGTAATAGTATGGGTGTATAGGGCGAGAGACCACCTCGGAAGGGGCGTTCCTTGTCACAAGGAACTGTAGTGCCGAGTCAGAGGTAAACAGGATCTGTTGCTTCTGTAAGTCAAAGTGCTGAGTCAGAGACAAGCTATGGGAATGGGAGTTATGGTAGAGGAGTAAGTATGTCACCAAGGGCAATCTAATGTATGATCGAGAGTCAAGGGTTTGCTTTAGATGTAATCAGACGGGGCATCTGTCTCGAAATTGCCCTACGCAGATATGCTTTGTATGTGGTGAGGGAGGACATGTTGTTATAGATTGTCCAGCGGGGAAATCTGCTGACATAGGTGTTGGAAGTATTGGGAGAAGATCAGTGGAGAGAGGTGGTGGATCAGGGAGTGTGCGAGGCAGAGGTCGAGGATCAATTGTAGAGTGAGGACGTGGTAGCCAGTTTCAGTTCATAGATAGCAGAGTCTATGCATTGACTTAGTAGGATGCACAAGCCACTCCTGATGTTGTCATGGGTATGATATCTATCCTTGGAAGGCCTACTAGATTATTGATTGATCCGGGTGTAACCCATTCTTTTGTATCTAGTAGTTATATGAAATCTATTAATGCTAGTGCTAGTCTTTTGATGCATGCTATTGTTGTTGAGCTTCCTACAATAGATAAAGTTATTATCAGGATAATTTATCGAGGTTGTGTGATTAATATTGCTGGTAGAGAATTTGAAGTTGATTTATTGCCTTTAGATATGAAAGATTTTGATTTAATTCTGAGGATGAATTAGTTATCTGCATATCATGCTTGTGTAGATTGTTTAAGGAAAAAATGTGGTGTTCAAGATACCTAGACAGGAAGAGTTTAATTTTCAGGGAGAACGTAAGATACTTGCTAATTATCTTATTTCTGCTTAACTACTAGTAAATGGTTGAAGAAGGCTTGTGAGGGGTATTTGGCATATGTGGTGGATTCTAGCAAAGAGAGTAGAAACTTAGAAGAAATCTTGTTAGTAAAAGATTTTTCTGATGTTTTCCCTGAAGAGTTGACCGGGTTGCCTCCCAATAGGGAGATTGAGTTTTCTATTGAGGTGATTCCCGGATCAACACTCATATCTATAGCACCCTATAGAATGGCACTAGCTGAATTAAGAGAGTTGAAAGTTCAACTTTAGGAGTTGCTAGATAAACAGTTTATCTGACCTAGTATATCACACTGGGGAGCCCCTGTGTTGTTTGTTAAAAAGAAAGACGGGACAATGAGGTTGTGTATTGATTATAGACAGTTGAATAAGATCACCATCAAGAATAGATATCCTTTGCCAAAGATAGATGACTTATTCGAGCAATTACAAGGAGCACAGTGTTTTCTAAGATAGACCTAAGATAAGGTTATCATCGATTGAGGATAAAGGAGAGGGACGTGCCTAAGACTGCTTTCAGGACACGTTATGGCCATCATGAGTTCTCGGTGATGCCATTTGGGTTGACTAATGCTCCTGCAACATTTATGGACCTTATGAATCGAGTGTTTAAACCATTCTTGGATAGATTTGTGATTGTGTTCATTAATGATATTTTGGTATATTCAAAGAATGAAGAGTAGCATATGCAACATTTGGAGATAGTGTTGGGGATTCTGAGGAGAGAGAAATTATATGCAGAATTCTCTAAGTGTGATGATGAGAGTCATAAAATGCATCTTAACAGTACTTAATTGTTAGCATTTTAGGATTGATTTAGGTTTGAATTGTACTTTTATACCTTAACAACTCTAAAGTGATATTCTTGGATTGTTGATCTATTTCGATGCATTTTCAGGTACTTTGAGTTCAAAAGAGATGGAAAACTATCATAGCATAAAGCACAATGCTTCGATGCACATCAGAGTGAAGGCATGGTTACAAAAGGACAAAATGAAGAAAAATCAAGTCTTTAATGTTCCATGCTGCGGCCTAGAAAGTTCAAGCCTTGGCCTCCAGAACCATACCCAGAACCTTGCAAAATCTAGAAGAAGACCACCAGTGTGCGCCACAGCCTGGACTAGGCTGAGCTGCGGCTTGCCAGGCTGAGCCATGGCCTGGACCAATCTGGGCCATAACCTACAGAGTGATGAAGAAAACCACAAAAGGCTGAGCCGCAGCGTAGATTAATGTGAGCCGCGGCGCGAGCTCGATGCTTTGATTCCGAGTCACGACTTAATTAGGGTTTTAATGATAGTTTAAACTTGAAAACACCCTTGGACCTTTTGTATTATAAATAAATCACTTAGGGTTTGATAAGAGATATTCATTAAGGCTGGAAAACTCAAGAAGACGACCACATTCTCCCCCATAAAAGTGTTTAAGAATGAACACCATGGCCAACTAATCTCCAAATAAGGCGGAGGGATGAATCCCTAGGTGTAGCTGTTCTTATTTTCCATTATTAATTTAGTTGTAGTTTGGATTTATTGTCAAAACATTTTTATGATTTACTCTTTGATTTAATTAGAAGATTTTCTCTTAATCCGCTGATTGTATCTTTCTGCTTGATATAAGTCTAGTTATGCTCTTCTTATGTCAAGATTGTTGGATGTGATTGATTTCGATAGATTTATCTTTTAGGTTTGCCCATTACTGTGATATTGTCATTAAGATATATTGTCATTTCTTGATAAATCTATAGGATAGGTCATGTGTGCTTAAATCGAAAGTAAAGAGTAATTCATATCAATTACATTAGGGTTTATATGTGCTTTGATTGAATATTTACCGATTGCTTGTTTGGGATGTGAAACTAGTAATCGAGATAAAAACAACTGAATCGAGTTTAGAATAAGACAACGAACCTAGGGAGGATTCCCGGACCCTTGTTGTTTCTCTATTATATTCTTCAATCTATTTACACAATTTTCTCACATTACTTCATTATCAAAACTCAGATTCTCTCACTTGATCTTTATCGTTCGTGTTAAGGTTTACACTTTTCCTTTGTAGTTTGCTTTTCCTCGTGGGATTGACACCTCAACTATACACAATAACCACGTATTAGTTTGAGTATAATCAAATTTTGGCGTTGTTGCCGGGAAAAACGCGCTTAAGTACAAGGAAGATTGTCAACTTTGAGGCAAGACGGTAATATTGTTCCTTTCTCTAAGTTTTTTATTTTCAGATTTTCTTTTATTATTTTGTTTTATTTATTTCCCCTTTAACTCATTTGGTGTATGCTTAGACCTAGAGATTCGCGAGGTAGATTCATTAGAGGACCCAAAATAGAGTTACTCTCTCCTTTCACATCTGTTAGTGAAACTTTGCCTAGATCAAACGATAGTGTACACCCAAACAAAAATTTAGAAGATTTTGTTAACATGGCTGATAATCCCAATGAGAATGTTGCCAGGACACTTAAGGATTACTTGCATCCTAGCCGAACAACCACACCATCATGCATCATGTTTTCAGCCAATACTCACCATCAAGATTTTAAAATAGGGATGATACAATTACTCCCTACATTTCATGGCTTGGAAAATGAAAACCCATATGTACACATTAGGGACTTTGAGGAAGTAGTTGCGACTTTTCATAGTCAAGATGCAACTGCTGACATCGTGAGACTCAAGTTTTTTCCTTTTGCTTTAAAGGATAAAGCTAAGAGTTGGCTATACTCGCTGAGACCACAATCTATTGGGTTATGGAATGAGATGACTCAGGTCTTCTTTAATAAATACTTCCCTCAACATAAGACCAATGCTTTAAAAAGGCAAATCTCCACCTTTGCACAAAAGGACAATGAGACTTTGTATCAGTCTTGGGAGAAATTTAAGGAGTTGTTAAGTATATGTCCTCACCATGGGTATGAGAATTGGCGCTTAGTGAGCTATTTTTATGAGGGACTTACATATAGAGAGCGCCAATTTGTAGAGATGATGTGCAATGGTGAATTTTTACAAAAAAATCCTGATGAGGCCATAGAGTCCCTCAATGAGCTTACTGAAAAAGCTCATACTTGGACTGGACCTAGTGCTACTGAAAGCACAAATAGGTCATGACCTGTAGGAAACCTAAGTGGTGGTGGAATATACCATCTTAGGGAAGAAGACAACCTAAAAGCTAAGGTCGAGATGCTCACTAGGGAGTTAGATGCATTAAAGACTAATCAAGCTGAATCTTTGGAACCATGTTTTGTGTGTGGCGGGGTAGGCCATCCTGCTCAAGAGTGCCCTACATTTGTTGATATGAAAGGGATGTATGAGGAACAATGTAATGCCTTAGGCATGTACAAGAAGCCTTTTGCACCCTTCTCTAACACCTATAATCTAGGGTGGTGCAATCACCCCAACTTCAGCTGGAAGTCTACAAACCAGTAGCTTGCACAACCCCGTAGATAATACCCTGCACCATATCATGCACCCTCATCCTCTAGGAGTTCTTTATAAGACACTTTGCATGCTTTCATTGATGCACAGGGTAAGATAAACCAAAGGTGTGAAGCATTAATTACACAGGTTGTTGAAGAGAATAAGGAAATAAGGAGCCAAGTGTCCAAATTGATGGGCTCCTTGAGTGTGAATGAGAGAGGTAAGTTCCCCCTCTTAAGCTTAGTCCACACCCCATGGTCAGCACATGGCACAATCAAATTTGAAAGATATTAATGCCATTATGACAAGAAGTGGTAAGTCATTACACATCCCAACACCGATCAAATCCGAGGATGTGGAAAAACCTTAAGGTAGTAGTGATACCGAGCTGCCTAAGGACCCTGAGGTTACCAAAAGTCCTATTAAGGCACCATTCCCTCAAGCCTTAAAATCAAACAAGAAAAATCTGGACCTAAACAATGAAATCCTAGAGAACCTAAGGCAAGTAAAACTTAATCTTCCTCTTTTGCATGTGATTAAACAAGTTCCTACTTATGCAAAAGTTCTCAAGGATTTGTGTACAATTAAGAGGAAGCACCATGTAAAGAAAACAACATTCCTAACAGAGCATGTAAGTGCTTTAATTGAGCAAAGGATTCCCCCCAAATGCAAGGATCTTGGCTGTCCAACCATTGCATGTAGCATTGGAAATCATTAGGTTGGACAAGCATTGCTAGATTTAGGAGCTAGTGTAAATCTGATGCCATTTTCTATTTATTTGTAGCTGGGTTTGGGGGAAATCAAACCAACCGCTGTGGTATTGCAATTGGTTGATTGTTCAGTCAAAGTACCCCGGGGTGTGGTAGAGGATGTTCTAATTCAAATTGATAAATTTTATTATCCTATTGATTTTCAAATCCTTGATACTACTTCTGCTGTTGACACTAACTCTAAAATTCCTTTAATTTTGGGTAGACCTTTCCTTGCTACTACAATTGCTCTTATTAATTGTAGGAATGGACTCAGAAAGTTGTCCTTTGGAAACATGACCCTTGAGGTGAACATCTTCAATGTTGCAAAATAGCCAGAAGATGATGATGAGAGCCACCAGTTATACATGATTGAATCACTCGTCGATAGGGAAGTTTCTATAGCTAGTGATTTTGATCATCTTGAGTATTTTCTTGTTAATTATGAGTTTGATTATATTAACGATAAATCTGATGTAATTGATATTTGTGCTATTTTTGATAAATCTCAGGATTATGGCACTCGAGTATGGCAACCGAAGTTTGAGGAGTTACCTGAAAGAAGCGAGAAACAAATCCCTTAGGTATGTCACCATATAGGCTTGTTTTTGGAAAGCCTTGCCACTTACTTATAGAGCTCGAGCATCGAGCTTATTGGGCCATCAAGTTTTTCAATTTTGACATAGGAGAAGCGGGTAAGCTTAGGAAATTTCAGTTGACCGAGTTAGAGGAGTTAAGAAATGATGCTTATGAGAACTCTAGAATCTATAAGGCTAAAATGAAAATGTTTCATGATAAAAATATTTTGAGGAGAACATTTAAGCCTAATGATCGGGTGTTTTTATACGATTCTAGACTCTATAAGCACCTAGGAAAACTTTGGTCGAGGTGGACCGGCCCTTTTGTAGTAAAAAATGTTTTTTCCAATGGGGTGATAGAAATACAGGACACTAGAGATGGTTGGATTTTTAAGTAAATGGTCAACACCTTAAAATCTTAATCGATAGGCAAGATCTGGAAGTGGAAGATATTCTGCTTATGGATCCGGTCTATTCACCTTGACCACACCACACAGGTATGTTTTCATTTTTCTTTTGTTTTGTTTAAGTTTATTTCAACTTTAATTTTTAGTTTCTTTAGTTTAATTTAATCTAATTCTTAGCTTAAAAGTTATTTTTATTTGGCTAATTTTATTATTTTTTTTTTTAGTTCGAAACAAGACTAAGTGCAGTGCGCCGCGCCCTAGCACGAGCCGAGCCGCACCACACATCAACCAAGCGAGCAGAGAGAGCCGTGCCCCAGCACGCAGCAACTCGCCCAGCAATCCGCGTCGCGCCCCAACAAGAACTGCGCCGCACCGCAGCTGCCACCTATTCTGCACCGAAAAAAAAATCTGGACCATTTAAAACACATTTTTGCACTTTTTTCTTCATTTCTACCGTGCGAAAATAGCAGCCCCTTTCTCTCTCTCTCCTCTCTCCAAACTCTCCCTTACCCACTAAATTTTTCTCATTATTTCTTGATTCTAACATCATTTCTTGGAGGATTTAGCACTAATATTGCAGATTTTGCTAGAAATTTCTCTAAAAAGCTTAGTTCTAAGAGGATTTTGGGTCCTTCAAGAAGATTTTAAGTTGGTGGGTACTCTTTCTTCTCTTCAACTTTCGGCATCAAGTAAGATCAATTTCTTCTCTTTGTTGTTCATTTGTGCTATTTGGGTGGTTGATTTTGAATTAGTTCTATTGTTCTATACATTTGATTTAAATGAACCCTAAAGCCAAGAGATCAAAGGGGAAACAACCTCAACAGTATGATGAGAGCAAATTTGTTAGTTGTAAGGCTAGTGGGAGATATGTTAGGATGATGCAGGCTAGAAAACCCATTCCTGAGAGAGGATTCATTATCATAGAGAGGGGAAACCCAACCTTTTTGGAATGATTATTGATAGGCATTGGGGTACATTTGCAAGACAACCATCTCATTCCCTTACAAATATGGTTAGAGAATTCTACGCTAATGCAGACGAACATAGGAATGGTAAAGTGAGGATGAGAGGAAAAATAGTTTCTTTTAGCAGCAGATCTATCAATAGATTCTATGGGCTACCTGACATAGAAAACAATGAGTATATTGCATATGCGTCTAATATTGATTATGAAGAGATTTGCAATACTCTCTGTATTTCGGGCACAACATGGAAAATGATGGGTGATACCCCTAAAACCTTGCCCAGTACTTCTCTGACTGTCAATACTCGAGCTTGGCAATATTTTGTATGTCAGAGGTTGATGCTTGCTACGCACTATAGTAACCTTAATGTTGAGAGAGCTATTCTGATTTATGCCATTTTGATGGGCATGACTATTGATGTGGGCCAAATCATATTCAATTCTATCATACACGCTGTGTGATAAAAGCTTGGATTGTACTTCCCTTCATTAATTATCCAATTATGCATCCAAGTCGGCGTCCAGTACTGTCCTGATGAGGAGGCCCAGCAATATAAGAAGCCCATCGATGATGGCATGCTCACTCTGATTAAAGCCTCAAGGCCACCAGCTCCGGCAGAGAGAGCAGCGATTGCTGCACCCCCCTCCCTCTAGACATTTTACTGTTGCAGAGTGCCTTGAACGTTTAGAGATTCATTTTGACGAGCATCAAAAACTCTTGCATGATAGGTTTGATCGTCAAGAACGATTCTTGGCTAGGCAAGCCGATTATCAAGTGGGGGTATACTCTTCTTTTGGTCAGATGTACAAACACCTTTCCTCCGCCACTGGTTGTGACATGGATCACTTTCCCACTTTGCCACCCTATCCGGGTTCATCTTTTGATCTAACTCCCAAGGAAGGTGAAGAGAATGAAGAGGAGGATGAAGACATAAAGGATTAGTTTTGGGTTCTATCTTGTTTGTCTCCTTTTATTTTATTTTTTTCGGATGACTGTACTAACATTTATTGTGTATTCCTTTTCGTTATTTTATTTTTCACACTTTATTTTCGTTTTTAGTTATTTATTTCCATTTCATGTGTTAACCTAACATACGGTGGGAATCTTAATGTTACACCATAGTTGCTTTCTCTCTGTTTGTTTTGTTCTATGTTATAGATCGAAATTTCAACAAGAAGCACGACATGCAATTCAAATGGTGGTGCACAATTTTCAAATTCTGTACACTTTTGGTTACAAAAGGAGTTTTCTTTACTTTTTCTTTCACATTGAGGTCAATGCTCTTTTTAAGTTGGGGGTGGAGGAAACGTATTTCTCTTTTTTCATTGAACTGCTTGGTGTCATTTTCCCTTTTTGTTTGTTTTTAGCATGATTTATGTTAAGCCTTAGAGTTAATTCACATGTCAATGAATGATCTTAATTGAGATAGCATACAGCATTTAGAAGAAGTTAAATCTTGCTTCGGTTTGAGAATAATTTAAGTGTCAATCTTCATTTGGTTTGAGACTCTGGTTTATGGTAAGATTGCATGATTAGTTTAAGACATTTAGAGAAGTTTTATGTGCAATTGTTTTGTGAATATTTTTGCGGTCTCGACAAGCTCTAGAACTTATTTGATAATCACTTGAGGCAAATTCCTAGAATACACATTACTTAGGATATGATATAGGCCATTTTTGGACCGTTTGAGCCTTTCAAACTTACCCTTGCTATATTTATTGCTAGTTACCTGTTTGAGCCTTTTTCTTGAAAAAGAATTTGAGCCTTGTTTCTTTCGATAACCCATATTACTTACCTTTATGAGCCTAAAAATATTCTATCCTTACCTTTCTTTTAAGAGAACTTAGTTATACATATTTGTTGAGAAGCACTTGAGAGGAGTAAGGATGGAAATATGAAAAAATATTACTACCATAACCCAAGTACATTAAAGGAGATAAGTTGGGGTTTGTGGAAAAGAAAAGAAAAAAAATGAAAAGAAGGTGAATGGTCTTATGCCAAAATAAATAAAAAAAAAAGAAGTGAATTATGGCAAAGAAAGAAGAAAAGAAAAAAAGTGGTGATTTATTGAGAAAAATGCTCGAAAAATGGTTGAAAGAGTTGGGTGTTGAAGTAAGGTTATCCAGTGCTTAAAGTAAGTTGTGTTTAAAACTAAGAGATTATGTTTTTTTATTTGTTGAATCCTTCCCGTTCTTTCTTAACCTTTACCTTAGCCTAATGCTACAAGCTTATTAAAGACCTATTGATTCAAGGTGGTGTGATTTTTCTACAATAGTGGAGAGTGATTTGAAAAGTGAGCCTATGGAGCTTGTTCTTGTGATCGATGTCACGCAAATTAATATATTTTAGAGGCCAAGACTTGTATTCATGATTGTTGTGCATAAAATCATCTGGGAGTTCGGATTAATGGATTGTGGTAAGATAGATGTTAAGAGTCGATAACAATTTTAAGATTGATGTTTGGATTACTTTTGGACTAGGGTGATATTTAATGATTCTATGTGCTGTGTGTTATTTGCGATTTTTGACACAAAAAGTAAATTACTCTTGGTTTAATGCTAACATTGCTTTATTTTGTTTTAATTCCTACCATAGAATTCATTTCATATTGTCTTGTTTTCGCTTAATTTGCTAGGGACTAGCAATAAGCTAGTTGGGGGTTATGATGAGAGTCATAAAATGTATCTTAACAGTACTTAATTGTTAGCATTTTAGGATTGATTTAGGTTTGAATTGTAATTTTATACCTTAACAACTCTAAAGTGATATTCTTGGATTGTTGATCTATTTCGATGCATTTTCAGGTACTTTGACTACAAAAGAGATGGAAAACTATCATAGCTTAAAGCACGATGCTTCGATGCACATCAGAGTGAAGGCATGGTTATGAAAGGACAAAATGAAGAAAAATCAAGTATTTAGTGTTCCATGCTGCGGCCTGGAAAGTTCAAGCCTCGACCTCCAGAACCATGCCCAGAACCTTGCAAAATCCAGAAGAAGACCACCAGTGTGCGCCGCGGCCTGGACCAATTTGGGCCGCGGCCTACAGAGTGATGAAGAAAACCACAAAAGGCTGAGCCGCTGCCTAGATTAATGTGAGCCGCAGCATGAGCTCAATGCTTTGTTTTCGAGTCACGACTTAATTAGGGTTTTAATGATAGTTTAAGCCCGAAAACACTCTTAGACCTTTTGTATTATAAATAGATCACTTAAGGTTTGATAAGAGATATTCATTAAGGCTGGAAAACTCAAGAAGACAACCACATTCTCCCCCATCAAAGTGTTCAAGAATGAACCCCATGGCCAACTAATCTCCAAGCAAGGCGAAGGGATGATCCCTAGGTGTAGTTGTTCTTATTTTCCATTATTGATTCAGTTATAGTTTGGATTTATTACAAAACATTGTTATGATTTACTCTTTGATTTAATTAGAAGATTTTCTCTTAATCTGCTGATTTTATCTTTCTCCTCGATATAAGTCTAGTCATGCTCTTCTTATGTCAAGATTGTTGTATGTGATTGAGTCCGGTAGATTTATCTTTTAGGTTTGCCCATTACTGTGATATTGTCATTAAGATATATTGTCGTTTCTTGATAAATCTATAGGATAGGTCATGTGTGCTTAAATTGAAAGTAAAGAGTAATTCATATAAATTACATTAGGGTATACATGTGCTTTGATTGAATATTTACCGATTGCTTGTTTGAGATGTGAAACTAGTAATCGAGATAAAAACAATTGAATCGAGATTAGAATAAGGCAACGAACCTAGGGAGGATACCCGGACCCTTGTTGTTTCTCTAGTATATTCTTCAATCTATTTACACAATTTTCTCACATTACTTTATTATCAAAACTCAGATTCTCTCACTTGATCTTCATCGTTCGTGTGGAGGTTTACACTTTTCCTTTATAGTTCGCTTTTCCTCGTGGGATCGACACCTCAACTATACACAATAACCGCGTATTAGTTTGAGCTTAATCATGTGAGTTTTGGTTGAGTGAAATATCTTTCTTAGGTCATGTTGTGTCGGGAGAGGGGATAGCAGTTAACCCACAGAAAGTAGAAGCGGTGTTGAATTGGGAAAGACCTATGAGTGTAACTGAAATTAGAGGGTTTTTTGGGGTTGGGCTGGTTATTATAGGAGATTTATCCAAAAAAAAATTTTGATTGCTGGACCTTTGACTAAATTTACCAAGAAAGATGTGAAGTTTAGGTGGTCAGAGGAATGTGAGAGAAGTTTCTAGCTATTGAAAGAGAAACTGACTACTGCCCTGGTTTTAGTGCTTCCTTCTAGTGATAAAGGATTTATGGTTTATCGTGATGCATCACATTGGGGGTTGGGATGTGTGTTGATGCAACATGGGAGAGTTATAGCTTATGCATCTAGGCAACTGAAGAACCATTAAAGGAATTACCTAACCCATGATTTAGAATTGGTTGCCATAGTTTTTGCTTTGAAGATTTGGAGACATCATCTATATGGAGCCAGTTGTGAAATTTTTACTAATCATAAAAGTTTGACTCATTTACCGACCCAGAAGAAGTTGAATTTGAGGCAGAGGAGGTGGATGGAGTTTATTTTTTATTATGACTGTATGATTCACTATCATCCAGAAAAGGCTAATGTAGTAGCTGATGCATTGAGTAGAAAGGCTACAGGGAGATTAGCTGCTATTGGAAGTCATAATACTAGCTTGATGATAGAATTAAGAAGCATAAGGATATAGTTGAGTGTCAATAATAGAGGAGTACTGATGGCAAATATGGTGATAAAATCTCCTGTTATTGATCGTTTTTTACAGATGTAGGGTAGAGAAGATTAGACGAGAAGTGTTGAGTGGGGAGTCAACTGAGTTTAGAATTAGAGAAGATGGTATAGTGGTATTGGGGCATAGAGTTTATGTTCCCAATGATGTGGAGATGAGAAAGGAAATACTAAAGGAGGCTCACGATTCTGTATATTCCATGCACCAAGGAAATAATAAGATGTACAGGGGGTTGAGCCAGAATTATTGGTGGTCAAGGATGAAGAAGGATGTAGCAGAATATATTTCAAGATGTTTGACTTGACAACAAGTGAAATTTGAGAATAGATATCCAATAGGTTTATTATAACCTCTTCTAGTACCTGAGTAGCCATGGGAAAATGTGAGTATAGATTTTGTCTCTGGTTTTCCTCGTACCCAAATGGGACATAATGCTGTGTGAGTTATAGTGGATAGACTTTCTAAGTCTTCACATTTTCTTCCTATTAAAACTACCTAGAGTCCAGAAAAGTTGGTTGAGTTATATGTAGCAGAGATAGTAAAATTACATGGAATACCCTTGAGTATCATATCAGATAGAGATTCTAGATTTACCTTTAGATTTTGGAGGGGTTTCTAAAATTCTATGGGTACACAATTACAGTTTAGTACAGCTTTTCATCTACAAATTGATGGGCAGGCGGAGAAAATCATCATAATACTAGAAGATATGCTGAGCGACAGTGTATTAAGTTTCTCAGTGAGCTAGGATGCTTATTTACCTTTGATCGAGTTTGCATACAATAATCAGTATCAAACTAGTATTGGGATGGCACCCTTTGAGGCTTTATATGGTAGAAGGTGTAGAACTTCATTATGTTGGGAAGAAGTTTGAGAGAAAAAGATATATGGTCTAGAAATAATAGATTTGACAACTAAGACGATCAAACTGGTTAGGGAGAACCTCAAAGCAGCCCAGAACAGACAGAAGGGATATGCTGATAATAGAAGACGACCTCTCGAGTTCCAAGTTGGTGATTAGGTATTTTTGAAGATATCTCTGTGGAAGGGAGTGTTGAGATTTTAAAAGAAAGGAAAGTTGAGCCTGAGATTTGTGGGGCCATATGAGGTGATCAAGAGAATTGGACCGGTAGTATATCATTTGGATTTGCCTCCGGAATTAAAGCAATTACATAACATGTTTCGTATGTCACTGTTGACAAAGTAATTACATGATGAATCTCATAGTATCTTGAATCAGGCGATAGAATTTCAGGAAGATTTGACTTTTATGCAAATATTGGTTAGAATCCCAGATAGAAAAGAACAAGTCTTGCGCAATAAAGTCATTCCTTTGATTCAAGTATTATGGCAAAATAGAGATGTCGAAGAAGTCACATGGGAGAATGAAGCAGGAATGAGAAAGGATTTCTCCCAACTCTGTTCTTGATTTTAGGTAAGGAAATTTCGGGGACGAAATTTTTGTAAGGTGGGTAGAATTGTAATACCCATATTTATAAAGTAAGGGTAAAGAAATACTTTAATAAATATGACAAAGAGTTAAAATAAGAATGATATTTTGAAATGCAAAAAGATAAATTTTTATAAAACAATTAAAAAAAATTTTGGGACGTGGACGTCAAGAAAAGAAATTTTTTTTGGACATGAACGTCCAGAAGAAGCCAGAAGAAAAAAGAAAAGAAATTTAAAAAAAAAAAATCAACCAAAACATGGCAGCAGGTGACAACACCTGCTGCCAAAATTTTGTTATAAGTATGCATGTCTTCCACTTTTTTGAAACGTGGAGGCTTTCTAAAATGATGATAATGTAGGTTGGGCTACCAAAAATTTTAAAATGTTTAGTAGATATATAATCTAAAACCATAAAATTTTACTAATTAATTTCATTTAATTTCCTTCAAATTACTTTATTTCTTTAAACACTTGAGGACCTAAAAAAAAGTTGAAAGAGCAAAATTTTGAAGGGGCTTACGGAGGAATTTTATAGAGAGTCACGAAAAGCTATCAAAACAACAGAAGGTAATAATGTAATGTTTTTTTTTTGAATTTTTAGCATTCATGAAATTTCCTGGAATTCAAAGTGGGAATTTTCAAAGGGTGTGGTTTATGAAGAATTGAAGAAATAATTAGAAATTTATTACAAATATTATGTCAGGTGTTGGTAGTCAGCAACCGGGGGAAATTTCGAAGAAGAACGAGAAAGGCAATGACGTGATCCACGGGTAGCTTTATGTGCTATGTGGTGAGTTGCATTTACTTCAAGTAATCTAAATAAAAATCACATATCTAGTGATAATATTAAAATAAATTATTAGCTTATGTTTTGGTGGTAGATAAAATTTAATTGATAGGTATGATATGAATATTGGACACGTAGTAAATTATTAATGGAAAAGAAATATTATTAAAATAATGAGTTGATTTAATAATGATGGTGATAAATAAATTCTTGATGAGTTATGGTTGATAAATTGATGTGATATATGAGGAGAAGAATTTATAGGAATTTTCGAATAATAATTTGAGAATAATCAGGATAGCTAGTTCAAATGTTTGAATACATGCTTATTTTTATTTTATTATTTATATGCATATTCCATATCATTGTTCATATGCATATGCATTAAATAAAATGAAAGAACCGAGAAGGCAATCGATCTAATGAGAATGAAAGAACCGGGAAGGCAGCCGGTCTAATGAAAATGAAAGAACCGAAAAGGCAGCCGGTCTAATAAGAATAAAAGAATCGGGTAGGCAGCCGGTATAAATGAGAATGAAAGAATCGGGAAGGCAGCCGATCTAAGATAATAAAAACACATCGACATGTGGGAAGATGTTCCCATAATAATAATTCATGCATTGCATCTACTTTATATGTTGATATTTTATTACTGAAATGTTGTGGATATTATGCATTTATTTTATCTGTAGATAAATGAGTCTCACAGTGATATAATTACAGTGAGAAAAAGACATTGAGGTATAATGTGACAGGAATTATTTAAATGTTCAACTATATGTTATTATTCAGTTATACAAGAGATAAATGATCAAATATTAAAGGGCTATTTATGCAAATTTGAATACTTTTAGTAAATTTAATTCACTGAGCTTATGAAGCTCATCCCTCATTATACAATGATTTCAGGTAGCAGACAGGACAATTAGTTTGGTGGGTTGAGAGTCAGATGAAATCATTTGTTGTAAGCCACGTACGTGTCAATATCCTCAGACAAATGAGAAAATGAAATATAAAAATTTTATTTGTAAATATTTATGCATTTTATGTTGTATATTATGTTTAAATTAATATCATAATTATATAAAAAAAAAATTGTTAGTATTATTTTTATTGTTGCATATATGTGTCATGCTGGGATTCTTAAAATGTGATGACACCGTCTCGGGGGTGGCCAACCCGGGATGGGTCGTTATAGAAGGTAACCCCAAAAACCTCCAATGGACATGAGTACATCCTAGTAGTCATCGATTACTTCACAAAATGGATTAAAGTTGAATCTTATCCCACCCTCATGGTGAAGCATATGGCCAAATTCATTAAAACAAATATCATCAATCGTTTTGGAGTCTTACATTAAATGGTTTTCGGTAATAGCTCATGCTTTCGATGTGAAGTAGTAGATATACTAAAATAAAATCTCATTATTTATCTTAAATCTTCCTCATCTTGACTGTAGACTAATGGTATAGTGGCAGCAACCAACAAAAATGTCAATGTGACAATAAAAAAAATGACTTAGATTTACTAAGACTGGCATGATAACCTACTATTTGCCTGATGGAGACATTGCATTTCATTCCAAGCATCGTTTGGTGCTACATCGTATTCATTGGTTTATGGGATGGAAGTAGTTTTACCTATGGAAATAGAAGTTCAGTCTCTTTGTGTAGCCCTTGAAAGTAAGTCTCCTAAGAAGAATGGTTGAGAGACCAGTATGAAGAATTGAATCTGCTGGATGAGAAGCACATGAGAGCTTTTCGCTATCTATAAGGTTATCGAAAGAAGGTTCACCAAGACATTTAACAATAAGGTTAGGTGAATGAATCTAAACAAAGTGATTTAGTGCTCAAAGAATTTAGGCCTCTTATTTTCGATCTAAGGGGCAAGTCAAATGTAAATGTATCAAACCGTATATGTTCAAGACTATTTTAAGTGGTTGGGCTGTCAAGATATCTGATATTGATGGGAATGAATTTCATAACCCATTGTAGGTATCGTGCCCTACACTGCTCTTTGTCAATTAGTAAAAGGACTCCCTCAAGGAGAGCACTTCTATGTTGGGGCACACTCCCACATTTTGGACTTATGTCACCAAAGCACGGAGCAAGGGTGATGGGTAAGAACTCTCCATTTGACCTTGAAGGAGGCCAAATCCTTTTTCCTTGGTTTATGTACAAGAGATTTGAGGCACGAAGATTCGAGTGTGAGAGAATAAGGAAGAAAAGCATCCTCTCTCACCCAAGTCAAAGCATATCCCTTTATGTTCTAGGACAAGCATTTAAAATTTAAGTACAATTACCCCTACCAGACACTACCATTCGAAACATATTCATATCACTCAAAAGCATTAAATTAAACAAAACATTAGAACCAAAAGGGAAGGTTATATACTTGGGAGATTACTTACCTAACAATAATTTGTTAGACAACGTTGTCTTCCTAAGGATAAATTTGCTTGACCCAATTGATTGATTTTTTAAGGAAAAATTATAGTAATATAAATTCAAAAATTTAAATTAAATAATATGCTAAAACATGAAGAGCAAGAGTATAATTATCTAGATCATATTATTAAACAAAAACAAAATTTAACTAGAAGGAAAACATGTTGATCAAAAATAGAGGAAACAAGGAAATAGTTTATAGCTTAACAGAGCATAAACCAGTTGATCCTAGGATAAAGCTGATCAGCTAGAATCATGGGCCAATCAGTCCCAATGGGGGGCTAATCAGCCTTGTTGTGTCAAGTACAGAAAACTAAACCAATTGCTACTTCCTAATTAACAAACATTATTTTTCTTAAACAGGTATCATAATTTATGAAATCAATGAGAAATTATGAATCTTAAGCTACTTATCATTCATATTCCGTATTTGATAATTGACTTACAAAATTAATTTATAATTCCAAAACAAACTAGTTATCATTATACTCATTTTAATAGCATGACATAGCATGAATAAATATGCTTTGGATTGAAATACTGCCCCAACCTTTGAAAGAGGCTTAGGATTTTCATATGAAGGTACATTGTGATGCCCTCAAAAATCTTTTTGCTCCTTTGAAATGGATAAATTTTGAGTGTCTTATCTTGTACTTGAAAAAAAAAACAATTACAATATTAGAGGAGATTTAGCTAATAATTTGTTTGTGAGGTGAAGTGTTTGTAATACCCATCATATCACAAGAAAACTAACCCAAAAGATACCCAAGTATATGGTTTTGTGGTGGAATTTAGCTAAAGTTTCAACAAGAAGATAGACAATGTGTAGGTGTTTAAAATGGAAGATGAATGGGGTATTTATAGATTTATTTGGGAGATAATGGAATGAATGGGAATTAAGATGTAAAAATGGGTATCTTTTGGTAAGATGGAGAAATAATTTTATAATGATTTTGCCTTAAATAAAATCATGATCACCAGAATGAAGCTGTGAAATGATTTTTTTTGTATAGCAAAGGCTAGGAGCCTATCAGCCCGTTAACTGAGCTGATAAGTCCATTGACTGAATCGATCAGTACGAAGGCTAAGTTGATCGGCCTAAATTTCCAAGTAGGAGCTTTGTTCAGGTTTTTGAGCTATTTGGGTTGGCTTTTTGACTTTTGGGCCTTCAGTTGGATTTTTAATTAGTTCTTTCTCAAAAACAAATTGTTGAATCTTGTTTTTCTAAATCCAAGAATTTTTTGATCGAATTCTCATCATTGGACTTCATTCTAAAATTTGGAAAGAAATTAGGTGTATATAGTTTACCCTCCTTTGACTAGATACTCTTCAAGTGATCGTTAAAGGTTGTAAGTGATCATTATTTTGTTTCAAATGTTAGAATGGTTAAGTGCAATGTACGAAATGCACAAATTAAAATATATTGCTAGTGTAGAAATCAAATTTTATGCCTTTTGATAATTAACAATAGCTTGCCTTCTTTTTTTTGATAGAGAGTATGGTTATTGTACGTGATAGAGATGTATTCTTTAAACAGTTTAAAGATTTGATATGATTAAGGAAGGATTTAATGGAAGAATAAAAACTCAGAAAAAAAGGATTAATGAAAGAAAGGAAAATGCCAAAATTCACTATTTTCAAGGTCTATCTTTCGAGCATTAATTTTTTATACCAAAATATTTGGATCTAGTTCTTATCTAGATAAATATAAACTTTAATTATATTTATAAGGATATATTACAAGAATTTTTGTGATAAAGAAAAAGTAAGAATTTATTAATTTACCGAAACATGTCTAAAACTTACCAATTTTAGTGTCTAGGACACCATTTAAAATTCTTGTTGACTTTGGGTGTCAAACAAATTGTAATTAAAAGAAGACTCTCTAAGACCTCTATAAATTCTATGAAAACCCCCCAAAATCCTTCGTATGAGTGAGAATACCTCGTTTGAAGTTGTTGTACCCAATTTGTCAAATTTCCTAGTTCTTACGAGTTTAGGATTTCGAAGTTGACTAAATGAAGAGGATTCTTCCTCAAGTCGACCAGAGTTGATGCCTAATGAGGCTTGCAATTACTCCTTGAACATATTTTTAGAAGGATGAACACATTAATTCAGAGCTTTTGAGAGATCTTTGGCTGCCATAGAGAAAATCTCGTTTTTGAGAACAAATTGAGAGAAAACTAGTGCCAAAAAGTGAGATTTGTGTGAGAAATCCTTGTTCTTTTACCTTATTCTTAACTGCAACCTTAAGACCTGATTTTAAGACCTGAGCTGAATGCTAGAAAATAAAGAACAAAGCTTGGAATTGCATTAAAGATCATTGATACTTAGATCATCGTTTCCTTGAGAGGAATAAAAAGACCACCTCCACCCCTATTTAGAGAAGAAAGAGGATTTTGAGACCATAATTGTCCATGTTTAATAAAGAGGAAGTTAGATTCGTGCTTTGATCTTTGCAAGGGAGTAACACACTTCAAAGATAAAAATATGATTTTTTTCTCTCTATCTAGGGTGTATCTCAAATATTTGGTTTGATTTCTATTTTGATTTGATGATTTTTCATGAACTAGTGTCAAAAATTTGTTGATATGTGATTCACTAAGTGTTTTTGCATGTTATAATAATATTTAAACTTGTGAAATCATATTTTATTAAAACAAAACCAGAAAAACTGAAAATTCCTTAAGTTATCGATGTTGGCACCAATTCTGATCCAAAAAAAGAAGGACCTTTCTAGACCTACACCTGCATAAGGTGGAGCCAGTCTTGAATGGTTCTAGCCCTTGATTTGTTTCCAGATTTTCTTTTTTGTTTTTATTTTTCTTTGGTTTCTTTTTCTTGGCATGTTTGCTTGAGTTTAACTAGTTTAGATCACTCCTATAACATCTAGAAGCCCTAGGTTAACATGAACCAATATCTTTAACATGAAATCAATTTTATGGAATTTTATTAATTTTAATCTTAAAATAGGATGATTTGGTGAGACTGATTTGATTTAATGCATGATTGTTGATCTTGAATGTTTCTAGATGATAGGTGATGATTTAGGTTAGTCTAGTTTTTGTTTTAGTATACGATCTTATGTTTGGTTGAGTTGGTAAGTTATTGTATGATAAATCCTAGATTTCATGACTTTATAATGCTTTCCTTGATTCATATATTTCATACTTGATTATCCTTGATTATGTACTTGATTTGGGTAACATAAGCTACAATTTTATATTAATAATGCATGTTAAAGTTGATGTCTTGATTTGATGCTGACATACTTTATCCTCTTGGATTTGAATCTTGATTGATAATATGCTTATACTTGTGTATTGAGATTATATTTGAATTTGTTTGGTTGATTTAATGACATAGGATGATTTTACTTGTATGATGCATAAGATAGTTGTTATTTTTATTTATTTGTTTGATAATGGATAGGTGATTGGAATTTTTTTTATCATGGTTTATACTTTCATGAATGGATAGATTTATTTCTTAAGCATTCTTAGTATGGATGGATGAATGGATTAATTTTTTTTATGCACCCGTGGATGGTTTATTTTATTACTTTTATTTATTTTTATGCAATTTTTGGGAATGTAAGCCCCATTTAGGCACTTTTGTCGCTATTTCCCTACCATTTTAGTTCATTATTTTAAGGTTTGTAAGCTATGTTTAGACACTTTTAACTTTTCGGCTATTACCTTGTAATTAGAAATTTATTTTTGTTGCTCTTTTATCTGCTATAGATGGTTGATATTTCGCTTAGATGATTTACTGCTTTCCTTAATTGCCATGATAAGTATGACTCAAATTATTAATTACATTGTTTGCTGGTATGATTTAATGGAAGAATAAAAATTCACAAAAATGGATTAAAGTGAAAAAAGAAAAATGACAAAATTTACAATTTTCAAGGTCTATCTTTCAAGCATAATAATTTTTTATACTCAAATATTTGGATCTAGTCCTTCTCTAGATAAATATAAACTTTAATTATATTTCTAAGGATATTTAAAGGGAATTTTTGTGATAAGAGAAATGCGAGAATCTATTAAGGAAAAATGACAAAAATCATTATTTTCAAGGTCTATCTTACGAGCATAATATTTTTTTATACATAAGTTTTTGGATCTAGTCTTTCTCTAAATAAACATAAACTTTAATTATGTTTCTAAGGATATATTATGGGATTTTTTTGTGATAAAGGAAATGTGAGAATTTATTAATTTATCGAATTAGGTCTAAAACTTACTAGTTTTAGTGTCTAGGAGACCATTTAAATTTGTGTTGACTTTGCTTGTCGAACCAAATGTAATTGAAAAAAGACTCTATAATACTTCTATAAATTCTATGAAAACCCCAAAAATCCTTTGTATGAGTGAGAATGTCTCGTTTGAAGTTGAGGTTAAGAATTTGCCAAATTTCCTAGTTCTTACAAGTTTAGGAATTGGAAGTTGCCTAAATGGAGAGGATTCTTCCTCAAGTCGTCCAGAGTTGATACATAGCCTTAATGAGGCTTATGAATACTCTTTTTAATGAATTTTTAGAGGGAAGAAGACATCCATTCAGACCTTTTGAGAGACCTTTAGCTGCCATTGAGAAAATCTCGTTTTAGAGAGAAAATTGAGAGAAAACTAGTGCCAAAAAGTGAGATTTGTGTGAGAAATCCTTGTTCTTTAACCCTAATCTTAACCGCAACCCTAAGACCTGTTTTTCATAAGAGAATCAGTTATAACCCTCCACACCACTCAGATTTTCAAATGTAGAAAAGAAAGAACGAAGCTTGGAATTGCATCAAAGATCATCGATACTTAGATCATCGCTTTCTTGGGAAGAACAAAAAGGGCACCCCCACCCTCATTTGGAGAAGAAGAAGGATTTTGAGACCTTAATTGTCCATGTTTAATCACTTAAAGAGGAATTCAGATTTGTGCTTTGATCTTTGTAAGGGAGTAACACACTTCAAAGAGAAAAACTTGATTCTTTCTCTTTATCTAGGGTATATCTCAAATATTTGGTTTGATCTCTTATTTGATTTGATGATTTTTCATGAGCTAGTGTCAAAAAAATTTTGATATGTGGTTAATTAAGTGTGTTCGTATGTTAGAATAGTTTTTAGACGGATGAAATCAAATTTTGTTAAAAAAAATGAAACAGAAAATTCCTGAAGGTACTAATATTGGCGCCAATTCAGATCCAAAAATAGGAAAACTTTTCTAGATCTGGGCCTACATAAGGTGGAGATTGTCTGGAATGGTTCATACCCTTGATTTGTTTCTAGATTTTTTTTTTGTTTTTATTTTTCTTCGGTTGCTTTTTTTTTGGCATGTTTGCTTGAGTTTAACTAGTTTAGATCACTCCTATAACATCTAGAAACCCTAGGTTAATATGAACCAATATCTTTAACATGAAATAAAGTTTGTTGAATTTATTTAATTTTGATCTTAATAGATGATTTGGTGAGATTGATTTGATTTAATTCATGATTGTTGATGTTAGATGTTTCTAGATTATAGGTGATGATTTAGGTTAGTCTTGTTTTTGTTTTAGTATACGATCTTATGTTTGGTTGCTTAGGTTAGTTATTGCATGATAAATCTTAAATTTCATGACTTTGTAATGGTTTGCTTGATTCACATATTCCATACTTGATTATCTTTGATTATGTCCATGATTTGGGTAACATAAGCTACAGTTTTATGTTAATAATGCATGTTAAAGTTGATGTCTTATTCATAATATGCTTATACTTTTGTATTGAGATTATATTTGAATTTGTTTGGTTGATCTAATGAGATGTGGTGATTTTACTTGCATAATGAATGAGATAGTTGCTGTTTTTATTTATTTGTTTGATCATTGATAGGTGAATGGAATTTTGTTATCATGATTTATACTTTTCATGAATGGATGGATTTATTTCTTAAGAATTCCTAGTATGGATGGATTAATGGATTTATTTTATTGCTCTTATTTAGTTTTACGCAATTTTTGGGAATGTAAACTGCATTTAGGCACTTTTGTTGCTATTTCCCTACAATTTCAGTTCATTATTTTAGGATTTATAAGTCGTGTTTAGATACTTTTACCTTTTCAGCTATTTCCCTGTAATTCACAATTTATTTTTGTTGTTTTTTCATCTGCTGTAGATGGTTGATATTTTGCTTGGATGATTTACTACTTTCCTTAATTTCCTTTATAAATATGACTCAAATTGTTAATTACTTTGTTTTCTTATATGATCATTGATAAATAAGAATAAACCAATCAATTCATTTAATTAAAGGTAATCCATTTACTTGCAAGAGTATGGGCTAGACCCATCGAGGTCTTGACGCACTTTGGTCTCTAATCTGTGACCTTCACATTGCATAACTAATCTTCGAATCTTGAATCTCTATAATATAAACGACTTGTGGCTTTATGGTTTCTTGGTCCTTAAAAGCAAATGTTGACTCCTCACGGATTATCCGTCAATGACTTTTTATCATTGGCATGCCATTCATAAATTACCCTTGGATAATCCTTTAAGGAGACACTATGTCCCTTCGAATTATCCGTTTAGAATTGTACTTTTCGATATTGACCCTTTTAAAAAATGATAGAATGGAAGAACCTCCAAGTGGATATGCAATTGGAGCAATCCACGAAATCCATAGTTTAGCGAATTGACTGGGAGATTAAACCAAAAAATTGCTCTTAATGGATCCCTTTATAAAGATTGAACTGATTAATTGATTGTTTCTTGTAAACACTTGCACATACTTCTCTATCGAGTCACCTTTAGGATGCCCCTTGAGGAGAAGGGAATTGGGTGTAGATATCTCTATTCGATACCAAGTTGTAACAAGGTCATCTGCTCATCCATAAAGGTTATGAAATCCATTTGATGACATGCACCAAGGGATTGTCAAGTATTGTTTGACCTTGAGTGGAAATGTTACCTCCTTGGAAGGTATATAAGGCATCCTATTGGTAATCATCTCAAGATGCCCAGGTGGTGATCTTTCAAACACCCAAGTCTAGAATGACTTGTAATAAAACCGAAACAAAACAGGAATCAAACCAATCAAAGAAAGAACACAACAATTGTTATCGAGGTTCGGCAATGTGCCTACGTCCCCGTGAGCTTCTCCGAGCTCTCTGCACTATATCAATGAGTTCTTACAATTACAGCAACACGTCTTCAAAAACATGATCTAATCTTGATCTTAACACCGTTCTTGAAGAACAAAAGAAGAGAAAGAGAAAGTGATAAGGACTAAGTGTTTCCCTGGAATTTTCCCCAAGAAAATTCCACTTATAAGGCCCTTGAATCCCCAATCTATACTACTCTCTCTAAACAACTAGCCTCTCTTGAATGATCTCTCCTGTGTGTTTTGTGTCTTTGCACTCTCACACACCATGTGTTCTACTTCACAAACATTCACATGTTATGTTCTGTTTCACACATGTTCTACACATTCACATCACACCTCTCTTATTGAGATGATTGTCACACACTTTGCACTTGATCTCTCTTTTGTGTTGAGATGATCTGTCTTGTCTTGTTGAGATTGAAGCTTGGTGACCCTTTATATAGTGCACCACTTCTTGAACCAATCTTGAAGTCAATCTCAACCCTTAGATCTTGAGGACCAATCAATCATAGTCCTTCAACAAGTCTAAGTGATCCTATGCGTTTTGATCAAGCTCCACGCATCAATCCAAAGTGCTGGTCAGGAAGCATCAGGTGTGCCTGGCATCGTGCCTCAGAATACGGCAAGCATTGGCTCAAGCCATGGCACACTTCCTCCTTCTTCTGGGTGTCATGGCGCACCCTCCTTAAGGTGAGGCACACACCTAGCCAGAAGACTCTTCCTTGCTAGGGGGTGGGGCGCACACCTCTTGGGGTGCGGCGCACACATGGGGCTGAACACTTCTCCTTGCTGGGGCATGAGGCGCCAAGGCAATTCTTTAACTCGTTTAATCCTTAGACAAATACCAACAATCTCTACTTTTGTCTAAGCAATTAAACCCGAACCCATTGTGTAAAGAATTCAGGATCCAAACTTAACTTGAGTCACCATATCAACCGACTTCAATCCTAGGAAGTCCAAGGCAATGATTGAACTTACTTAGAGGTAGAACTTTAGTTCCTAAATCTGCAGGATTTTCTTCCATTGCGAATTTTTCCATATGAATGCATCCTTCCGTAACATTTTCCCGAATGAAATGATACCGAACATCCATATGCTTAGTCCTCTCATGGAACACCGGGTTCCTACACAAGTGCCATACACTTTGGCTATCCGAAGACACCACCACCTGCTCTTTTAGGACCTTCCACTCATCCAACAACCTTTTGCACCACATAGCCTCCATTATGGCTTCTGTAGCCGCTATGTACTCTGCCCCGGTTGTTGAGAGTGCTACCACCGGCTGCAACCGAGCCTTCATGTACCTCAGCAACCACTTCATCCCAAGCCAAATTTCCTTTTCAGAATTACTCACAAATCTGCTGAGAACTCTAATTGCCTGAGAAATGTCGGGTCTAGTGCTTACCATCATGAACATGACTGATCCAACCGCACTAGAGTAAGGGACCTTTTCCATTTCCTTCTTCTCCTCATCCGTTCTAGGACATTGTTTGCTAGAGAACTTGAAATGACCAGCAAGGAGAATCTTCACTGGTTTACCATCTTCCATAGAAAACTTGTACAACACATTTTCTATATCGGAAGACTGAGAAACCTTCAACCTGTTTCTCTCCTTTTCCCAAATTCTTCTCATCCCAAGGATCTTTTGTGCAAGGCCAAGATCCTTCCTCTTGAACTCCTCTCTGAGTTGAGATGTCAACCTTTCTATCATCTCCCTGCTATTCCCAACCAACAGCATGTCATCAGCATAGATGAGGATAATCACCACTTCCTCCACCTTACGTCCAGGTGAGAAGGTTTTTGTGAAATCTATGCCTTCTCTTTGCGTGAATCCCTTCGCCAACAGCCTAGCCTTGTTCCGGACTTCATCCCTTGAAGGGTTCCCTTCTCTGATCTTGTAAGTGCACTTACAATCCACAACTCTCTGTTTTCCTAGAATGTGCACCAATTCCTAAGAGTTGTTCTTCCTCAAAGAATCCATTTCTTCCTCCATAGCTAGCTTCCATCTTGACGAATCCTTACATTCTATGGCATCAATATAAGTCTCTCTTTCAGTTATCCCTCCTTCTATCCAAGGAGCTGCTGCATTTGCAGCCGCAAAACCATATCTCAAAGGTGGTCTGACCAGCCTTCTTTCCCGGTCACTTGTGAGCCGATAGTCATTCTGACTTACTGCATCATCCCCTTCTAGTTCAACCTCCTCTCGAGTGTCCTGAGCTTGGCATTCATCAATGGGCTCTACTTGGTCCGAACACTCTTGTCTTCCTTGCTCTACCTGAACTAAATTTTCCTTGATGCTATGCTCCACAAATACGGAACTGGTTTGCTCACTATCCCCTACAGGGTTAGTTTTCTCCAAATACGGAAATAAATGCTCATTAAAAATGACATCCCTACTTATTATGAGTTTAAATCCTTTTTTCTCTAAGGACCACAACTTATACCCCTTAGCCCCTTCCCTATATCCTAGAAACACACATTTTCTAGACCTTGGGCTAAGCTTATCATTCTTTTGATGTGCAAATGCAGCACATCCAAAAGTTCTAAGGTTGTTCAACTCAGGGGGTTTACCACTCCACATCTCCTCGGGAGTCTTGAGGGCCACAGCCCTAGAGGGTGATCTATTAGCCAAATACGCAGCAGTACGCACCGCTTCCCCCCAAAAAAATTTGGGTAATCCGGATCCATTTAACATGCACCTAACCTTTTCCCTAAGGGTCTTATTCATCCTCTCAACAACTTTATTTTGCTGAGGGGTTTTCACAACCGTTCTATGTCTTAGAATCCCATTTAACTTACAGAATTGATCAAGTTCCTTGTTAAAAACTTCTAAACCATTATCGATTCTTAACACCTTAACTACCCTGCCCGTTTGAGTTTCCTCCAGCCTTTTCCACACCACTAACTTATTCAAAGCATCTAATTTATTTTTAAGCAAATAAACCCAAACTTTTCTTGAATAATCATCAATTAAAGATAAAAAGTAAACATTACCTCCCTGTGTTGGTGTTCTTGCTGGTCCCCAAAGATCCGCATGAATTTAGTCAAGAATGCCCTTAGACTTGTGCACTCCAGCGTTGGAGGTGACCTTATGTTGTTTCCTAAGAACACAACGCTCGTAGAAATCAAGTTTCTCTACTTCGTCACCACCAAGTAGACCATCCTTGCTGAGAACTTGCAGGCCCTTTTCACTCATGTGTCCTAAGCGATTGTGCCAAAGGGCTGCCTTATCCATCTCAGCCATCAAGCTTGCTACTTGACCCTTAATCTCTGTGTCTTCGATCATCTCATAGAGACCAACCTTCATTGCTGCTTTGATCACTATCAAAGATCCTTTGGTTACCTTGATCTTTCCTCCCTCTGCCTTGTATTTGTACCTCATGGAATCTAGCTGCCCCAATGAGATCAAATTTCTTCTCAACTCCGAAAGATATCTCACATTCCTCAACAGTCTTGTCATTCCATCAAACATCCTAAACTGGATGTCTCCCGTGACCCTCACTTGGCAAGAAGTATCATTCCCCCAGAAAACCTTTCCATCATCGGTTTCCCTGAAATTCTTGAACCAATCCTTGTGAGGACACATATGATGAGTGCACCTGGTATCCCAGATCCATTTCCTGCTGCCTTCTTGCCCCTTGCTCACACTTGAGCACACAACAAGAACAAGATCTTGCTGTTCTGCCTTGGCAACCGAAACCTCTCCATTCTTGGTATGGCTTCTTCCCTCATCCCTTATCATCTTCTTGCAATCTTTCTTGAAATGACCCTCCTTATGGCAGTAGAAGCATCTCTTCCCTCCAAATCTCAATTTAGAGTGCACTCTCCCATGGCTTTCTCCTCTACCTTTGTCTCGGTAGTAGCCATGTATGTCGCTGCCATACCAAGTTGCTGGCCTTCCTCTAACGAACAACTCTTCTCCACTTAATTCTCCCCTCACTTTGGCATCAAGATTATCTTATAACTCTTTATCAGGATCCAAAGCAAAGATTTGTTTGCAAAGATACCTCTTATTAGGGAGAGTCTTGGTAAGAAACAACTCATCTAGTTTCTTTCAAATGGTAGCTGGATCTTCCGAGTCTCCACACTCCCTTGTGACACTATCCGACATGTGTAGAAGGATGGTGCTGTATGCCATCTTCTTTATTTCATTCCGCTGGACCTCCGTGATACTTGCTGGAAAAGTGTCATCTTCTCCAATCGCCAAGTCCACCTTTTATTGCATAAGAACTGCCTTGATCTTCTGCTTCCAAAGAGCAAAGTCTCCTTTTCCATCAAACTTCTCAACAATGAAGTTTGAACTCATCTTGCGGAGAAAATCCCAGATTTATGCAGCACCCACAATTGCTTTCCAACTTCTTCTAAATCTCAAGAACACGATCAAAGACGGATCTCAATACCGTTCTTGAATCTCCCTCAAGAACACGATCAGATCTTGATCTCTACTCCGTTCTTGAATCATCTTAAGAACATGATCAGATATTGATCTCTACTCCGTTCTTGAATTACCTCAAGAACACGATCAGATATAGATCTCTACTCCATTCTTGAATCACCTCAGAAGTTGACCTTTGATTCTTGGAGTCTTGCTCCGATAACCCGCTGTTCTTGCTCCGATACTCGCTCACCAAAACTTTGATACCACTATTGGTGGTATCTCTTCTAGCTCTGATACTACTGTTGGAAATCACCTCAAGATGCCCAGATGGTGATCTTCCAAACACCCAAGTCTAGAATGACTTGTAATAAAATCGAAACAAAATAGGAATCAAACCAATCAAAGAAAGAACACAACAATTTTTATGGAGGTTTGGCAATGTGCCTACGTCCTTGTGAGCTCCTCCGAGCTCTCTGCACTAAATCAATGAGTTCTTACAATTACAGCAACACCTCTTCAAGAACATGATATATTCTTGATCTTAACACCACTCTTGAAGAACGAAAGAAGAGAAAAAGAAACTGGCAAGGACTAAATGTTTCCCTGGAATTTTCCCCAAGAAAATTCCACTTACAAGACCCTTGAATCCCCAATCTATACTACTCTCTCTCTAAACAACCAGCCTCTCTTGAATGAGACTCTCCTATGTGTTTTGTGTCTTTGCACTCTCACACACCATGTGTTCTATTTCACACACATTCACATGTTCTGTTTCACACATGTTCTGCACATTCACATCACACCTCTCTTGTTGAGATGATTGTCACACACTTTGCACTTGATCTCTCTCTTGTCTTGAGATGATTTGCCTTGTCTTGTTGAGATTGAAGCTTGGTGACCTTTTATATAGTGCACCACTTCTTGAACCAATCTTGAAGTCAATCTCAACCCTTGGATCTTGAGGACCAATCAATCATAGCCCTTCAACAAGTCTAAGTGATCCTGTGCATTTTGATCAAGCCCCACGCATCAATTCAAAGTGCTGGTCAGGAAGCATCAAGTGTGCCTAGCGCCTTGCCTCATAACAGAGCAGGCCACGGCTCAAGCCATTGTAAACTACCTCTTTCTTCTAAATGCGACGCACACCTAGCCAGAAGACTCTTCCTTGCTGGGAGGTGAGGCGCATACCTGGGGCTAAACACTTCTCCATGCTGGGGGGTGAGCCGCACACCTCCTAGGGTGAGGCGCCAAGGCCTGATGAAACTTCATTCTTCAACCCGTTTAATCCTTAGATAAATACCAACACATTCTATGTCATGGAGTACCAACCCAACTATTCCAGTGTCTAGATGTTTGAAACCTTGACTCAATAAAGGGGCCTAACGCCCACTGTTTACGCCCAAAGAATAATGCGGTAGTTGTAGCATAGCTTTAGGGTGTCGATTCCATAGAGAGACATACTTAAAGAATAGTAGAAGGAACAGAAAAACTAAAGAAAAATATTAAATGATTAATGGAGAACAAAGATTAATTTTTAAATGAAAATTAAAGTGAAGCAAAGTGACTAACGAATAAAGTACTCAAATTTGACAAACAATAAAGCGTTGGGAATCTCTTGCACAAATCTGGTATTTTAATTATTCTTAATTCATTGAATAACTCAATTGGGAACTCAATTCCCAAAATTCCCAATCGAAAGGTGTAGATTTATAAACCAAGATTAAACCAAATGTAACCCTTTGAAAAATCGTTCACCACTTTTAAAATACGTAAATTATTATCACTATTGGGAAAATCTAACGACGACACAATACTTAGGAAGCGATATTGCAGCCAAGAATTAAATCAATATAGATAAATAATTGATCAAAACATAATCAAAGAGCTAATTTATTCAATAGAGAAAGCATGACTGAATCCATAAATAGAATAAATTCTACGATTATTCGGAGAAGAAAACATCACCAATGAATTGAGAATGATAAAACAAAAGAGTTTTAGTAATTGAAAATCAAATACGTAAATTACAAAATAAACAAAAATACCATCTATTGTGCAAGTTCATCCCTATCCCTACTAGAGAATTTAGTTACCCATAAATATAATGGACAACAAAAATCTCAAGGGAAAAATTAAAGCAAACATTAAAGTGCTAAACTTTAAACTTAAAAGAAATAAATTAAAACTAATAATACATTGAGACAGAAATTCCACCCGCAGCTGCTGTGCAGTGCTTCCCCCGATTGGTAGCAAAATCCTCTAGATTGCACCCTTTGGTAGCAAAGCCTCCGAGATTGCACACACCCATTTGATGAAATGAAATGGGGCTTTTATAGGGGAACTCAATGTGTGCAATGTGTTTCCAATCTGATGTGCGATGTGGGATGTAAATGTGTTTCCAACCGATGTGGGATGTGGTATTTAAGCCTTCACATGCCCTTTAAAACTTCTGCCCACGCTAAAATCATGCGCGGCCTGACCTTTGTCTACTAAAACTACCATAACTTTCTGTAGAAAAATCATATATATGAGCCTTAAAATTCTCCAGAAAATAGATATCCGGATCTTTCCAAACATATATGGCTCATCTCTTCGTTTTTCCTGAATCAATACAGTTTAATCCGCAAAAATTACTTTTGCCACGCCGAAATTACGCACAGTCTGACATTTTTCTACTAAAACTGCCCTAACTTTCTCTAGAAAAATCATATTTATGAGCCATTAAATTCTCCATAAAATAGACATCTGGATCATCTCTTGGTTCTTCCTGAATCAATACAGTTTAATTCGCAAAAATGACTGATCTGTACGCGCAATTCTGGCAATTTAGTGAAACTCCTTTCCAAGCGCTTGTAAACATGTAAAACAATGAAAAAACAACTTAAAGTAACAAATTCCTAAGATAAAATATAAATAAATACTTGAGCTCTGTTGTGCTCAATCGCAACAGCAGATTCCAGCTTTTGCATTTTTTTCACATTAAATCCCCAATTTCCTTTGCAATCTTATAAAACATTAAAAATCTTAGAACTAACACAAAATATCATATTAGGACACAACTAAAAAATTAACAAATGTAAATTAAGGGGCCAAAATATGCAATATTTGGCACTCATTAAATACCCTCAAACTTACATTTTGCTAGTCCCTTAGCAAAACAAAATAATAAAAAAACTAAATGAAAAGAAAAGAACATAAAAATAAATCCATCATTCATGGTGTTCAAAAATTTAAGTTGCACGCAAAACCATGATGTTCATTCATGAGCAAGCTTAAAATATAAACCCATCTTTGCAATGAATAGGAATTTTAAAATCTAATTACTTACAAGAGACCAGCTAAGGCATCACAAGCTCGAATCTGTGTAAAGTGAACTAGCACATAAAAATGAAGCTTTCAAATAACTCCAATGTGTAATGTCTTTATATCTCAAGATTCACCGAATTTACCATTAGAATGAACAACAATGGCATAGTTTTAATTCTTTTTTTTTTATTATATGATGTTCACCATGTTTAGTTCCCTTAAGCTTTCTAATTGACCCATGTAGCGAGTGTTGAGTTAATGACTCCCAAACCAGATGGTTTTAAGGCAATAGGTGTAAAGACACCCCTAGGGACTTACCAACTCGAGTAAAAAAGGCTACGAAACTAAACAAAATTCCCACCTTTTGATGTGAAAACTTATTGCTTACTGAGGCAAGAGGTCGAGTTACTCAGTGAAAAGTTTGTCAATGATCATCATGAGCAAAATTCCCACCTTTTGACGTGAACATTTACTGCTTACTGACGCAAGAGGTCCAGTTACTCAGTGGAAAGTTTGTCAATGATCATTATGAGCATTTTTTTATGCCAAAGTGTCCATCCAACAAGTCATCCAAAATTAGCTAAACCATGGAAAAAACACATTAAAATCACATGTCATACCTCACACGATTATGTGCTAATGTGCTCGTGTCAGATTAGATCAAACATGTGAATTCTCAAATGCCTAAAGTAAGTAACTAAGCTTTAAAATTCTATCATCAGATCATGTGTTCACAATTTTAAGCTTTCCAATGAAATCACATCACAATATTGTTTAGATCAACCAAAATTTCAAGACAATCATGAAAATGCATTTATCTTTTCAATAATATATATATAAAAAAAAAACTGGGACAAAGTGTGTGTGAATGTGTCTCCCATACCCCCAAACTTAAAGTACACAGTGTCCCTAATGTGTGAATAACATGGAAAGAGCTGACCTGGAAGATGGAGAACTAGCTGGACTTGCATGGCTCATAGCACACCCCCAAACTTGAATGCACACATTATCCTTGAAAAAGAAATACCAAAGTAATACTGAAAAATAAAAAAATATATCAAAAATAAACAGTAATAAGAAATATAAAAAAAAACAATAAAAACAAAACAAATAAAGAAAGAAAAAAAAACATACCTGTGTGGTGTGGTCAAGGTTGATAGATCGAATCCATAAGTGGAATGTCTTCTACTTCTGGACCTTGCCTATCAATTAGTACTTTAAGGCGTTGACCATTTACTTTAAAGATCTGACCATCCTTAGGGTCCTCTATTTCTACCACCCCATTTGCAAAAACATTCTTCACTATAAAAGGACCGATCCACCTAGACCGAAGTTTTCCTGGGTGCTTATAGAGTCTAGAATCATATAAAAAAACTTGATCATTAGGCTTAAAAGTTTATCTCAAAATATTTTTATCATGAAACGCTTTCATTTTAGCTTTATACATTCTAAAGTTCTCATAAGCATTATTTCTCATCTCCTTTAACTCGGTTAACTGAAATTTTCTAAGCTTACCTACTTCTCCCATGTCAAAATTGAAATGCTTGATGACCCAATAAGCTCGATGCTTGAGCTCCACAGGTAAGTGGCAAGGCTTTCAAAAAACAAGCCTATAAGGTGACATACCTAAGGGAGTTTTGAAAGTTGTACGGTAGGCCCAAAGCGCATCAATTAGTCTCAAAGACTAATCTTTGTGATCCGGGTTGACTATTTTTTCTAAAATTTGCTTAATTTCCTTGTTTGCAAGTTCTACTTGTCCACTTGTCTAGGGATGGTAGGCAGTAGATATCTTATGCACCACCCCATATTTTTTCATCAAAGCTTCAAAAGAACAGTTGCAAAAATGTGTACCCCGGTCACTAATGATAACATGTGGTGTACCAAATCGAGATAACACATTTTCTTTAAGAAATTTAATTACCGTCCTATCATTATTGCACCTACAAGCTGCTGCCTTTACCCATTTTGACACATAATCTACTGCCACAATAATATATTGATATCCAAAAGAATGAGGGAATGGTCCCATAAAATCAATGCCCCAATAATCAAAAATTTCAATCACTAAAATTGGGTTTAAGGGCATCATATGACGATGGGACATAACTCCTAACTTTTGACACTTTTCACATGAGAGACAATAGATGTTTGCATCCTTAAACAAGGTGGGCCAATAAAATCCACACTGTAGAATTTTTGCAACGGTTTTCTTCATTGAAAAGTGGCCCCCACAAGCTTGGGAGTGACAAAATTCCAAGACACTAGCAATCTGTTCATCAGGGATGCAACACCTTAAAATTTGGTCAGGGCAGTATTTGAAAAGAAAAGGTTCATCCTAATAGAAATTATGTACCTCAGTCATGAACTTCCTTTTGTCCTGAGCACTCCAATCCACTGGTATCTCACCTGTAGCCAAATAATTCACAAGATGAGCAAACCATGGTAGAGAGGTAATAGAAAGTAAATGCTCATCGGGAAAATCATCCCTGATTGGTAGGTGGTCAGAGGTCTCTTCAAATGTGATCCTCGAGAGATGGTCAGGCACTACGTTCTCTACTCCTCTCTTATCTTTGATGGTGATGTCAAATTCCTGCAAAAGTAAAATCCACTATATTAGTCACGGCTTAGCATCCTTCTTTGTAAGAAGATACTTAAGGGCTGTATGATCTGTGAAAGTAATAATAGGAGAACCAATCAAGTAAGCTCGAAACTTATCCAAAGCAAACTTTACAGCTAGCAACTCTTTTTCAGTGCTGCTGTAATTCATCTGAGCATTATTTAGAGTTCTACTAGCATAGTAAATGACAAAAGGCTTCCCCTCCCTTCGCTGTCCAAGAACAACACCTACAGTAAAGTCACTATCATCATATATGATCTCAAAAGGTAAAGTCCAATCTGGTGACTGCATTATAGGTGCTGAGGTAAGCTTGCCAATTAGCATTTTAAAGGCCTCTTGACAAGCTTGTGTCCACTTAAAGGGGGCATCTTTAACTAGGAGGTCACATAGTAGTCTAGATTTGGTGGAAAAATTTTGTATGAACCTTCTATAAAAGCCCGCATGACCAAGAAATGATCTCACATCGTTTACTGTCCTTGGTGTAGGCAACTTAGAGATTAATTCAATCTAAGATTGATCAACCTCTATCCCCATAGAAGAAATAATATGCCCTAAGACAATACCTGAAGGTACCATAAAGTGGCATTTTTCCCAATTCAAAACCAATTCCTTCTCCTCACAATGAGTCATACTCTCTCTAAATTCAATAAGAATGCCTCAAAAGAAGATCCAAAAATAGTCAAGTCATCCATAAAAACTTCCATTTAATTTTCAACCATGTCACTAAAAATGCTCATCATGCAATGTTAAAAAGTAGCAGGTGCATTACACAATCCAAATGTTATTCTACGAAAAGCATAAGTACCAAAAGGACAAGTGAAAGTGGTTTTATCTTGGTCTTCTAATGTAATTTCAATTTGATAATAACTAGAATAACCATCCAAGAAACGATAGAAAGGATGACCAGCAACACACTTAAGAATTTGATCAATAAAAGGGAGGGAAAATTGGTCTTTCCGGGTGGCAGCATTCAATTTTCTGTAATCAATGCACATCCGCCACCTAGTCACAAGTTTTGTAGGGACTAACTCTCGCAGGTCATTCTTCACCATAGTAACACCTGACTTTTTAGGAACAACCTGTGTAGGACTTACCCATTTACTATCAGCAATAGGATATATGATTCCCGCATCTAATAGTTTCAACACTTCATTCTTCACCACTTCTTTCATAGTGGGATTAAGCCTATGCTAGGGGTCTCCACGAGGGCCAGTTCCTTCCTCCAAATTAATTTTATGAGAATAGACCAAGGGACTAACACCTTTTATATCAGCCATGCTCCAAGCTAAGGCTGACTTATGCTCACTTAGGGTCTGAATTAATTTCTCACCTGGAGACTCAAACAATTCATATGAGATAATAACAGGAAAAGTATAACCTGGACCAAGGAAAACATGCTTTAAACCCTTAGGCAGAGACTTCAATTCAACTTTGGGTGCTTCCATTCCCATGCTTGAAGGAATTTGTTTTTCGCTTCTCTTTAGGCAACTCCTCAAACTTCAATTGACATTCCCGAGTGCCATAATCCTAAGTTCTATAAAAAATAGCACAAATATCAACTACATCAGATGGATCACTGATAGAATCAAACTCAAAATTAATAAGAAAATGCTCAAGGGGATCAAGATCATGAGTTATAGAAACTCCCCTATCCATGAGGGAGTCATTCGTGTATGTTTGGTAGCTCTAGTCATCATCTTCTAGCTGTTTTGCAATATGGAAGATATTCATCTCGAGGGTCATGTTTCCAAAAGACAGCTTCATAAGCCCATTCCTGCAATTAAAAAGAGCATTAACAGTGGGCAAGGAAAGGCCTACCTAAAATCAAAGGAATTTTAGAAGTAGTATCAACAATAGAGCTAGTGTCAATGATTAGGAAATCAACAGGATAATAAAATTTGTCAATTTGAATTAGAGCATCCTCCATCACACCCCGGGGTACTTTGACTGAACGGTCAGCCAATTGCAATACCATAGTGGTTGGTTTGATTTCTCCCAACCCCAACTACAAATAAATAGAATATGACATTAGATTCACGCTAGCTCCTAAATCTAGCAAAGCTTGCCCAACCTCATGATTTCCAATGCTACATGCAATGGTTGGACAACCAGGATCCTTGTACTTGGGAGGAATCCGCTGCTTAATTAGAGCACTTACCAGGAACACTTTCTTCTTCACATGGTGCTTCCTCTTAACTGTACACAAATCATTGAGAACTTTTGCATAAGTAGGAACTTGTTTAATCACATGCAAAAGAGGAAGATTGATTTTTACTTGCCTTAGATTCTCTAGGATTTCATTGTTGGGATCCAAAGTTCGCTTGCTTGATTTTAAAACTTGAGGGAATGGTACCTTAACAGGACTCTTTGTCACCTCAAGTTCCTTGGGCAGCTTAGCATCACTACTATCTTGACCCTTTTCCACATCCTTTGATTTGTTCGTTGTTGGGATGTGTAATGACTTACCACTTCATGTTATAATGGCATTCACATCCTTTAGATTCTTTTGCGCCATGTTTTGACCACGGGGTATGGACTGAGCTTGAGAAGGGAACTTACCTTGCTTATTCACACTCAAGGAGCTCATCAATTTGGACACTTAGCTCTTATCTCCTTATTTTCTTCAACAACCTGCGTAATCAAAGATTCACATTTTTGGTTAGTCTTACCCTGTGCCTTAATAAAAGCATGTAAAGTGTCTTCTAAAGGACTCCTAGAAGATGAAGGTGCACGATATGGTGCACGATATGATCTTGGGGGTTGTGCAGGCGCTTGATTTTCAGACTTTCAGCTAAAATTGGGGTGATTGCGCCACCCCAGATTATAGGTATTAGAGAAAGGTGAAAAAGTCTTCTTATACATACCTAAGGCATTACATTGTTCCTCATACATCCCTCTCATCTCAGCAAATGTGGGACGAGCGAGATGATATACCCTACCACACACAAAACATGGTCCAAAAGATTCTGCATGATTAGCCATGTGTGTTGTCTTTAAGTCCTTAGTCTTTAACACATCTAAATCCCCAATGAGCATCTCGACCTTAGCCTTTAGGTTATCCTTTTCCCTGAGATGGTGAATTCCACCACCATTTGGGTTTATTGCAAGGCGTGACCTATTTATGCTGTCAGTAGAACTAGGTTATGTCCAAGTGTGAGCTTTTTTAGCAAGCTCATTGAGGTATTCTATAGCCTCATCAGGATCTTTCTGTAAGAACTCATCATTACACATCATCTCCACAAATTGGCACTCTCTAGGTGTAAGTCCCTCCTAAAAATAGCTCACTAAGCGCCAATTCTCATACCCATGGTGAGGACACATACTCAACAACTCCTTAAATCTCTTTCACGACTGATACAAAGTCTCATTGTCCTTTTGTGCAAAGGTGGAGATTTTCCTTTTTAAAGCGTTGGTCTTATGTTGGGGAAAGTATTTATTAAAGAAAACCTTAGTCATCTTATTCCACGACCCAATAGATCGTGGTCTCAGTGAGTATAGCCAACTCTTAGCGCTATCCTTCAAAGAGAAAGGAAAGAACTTAAGTCTCACAATGTCATCAGTTGCATTTTGACTATGAAAAGTCACAATTACTTCCTCAAACTCCCTAATGTGCACATATGGGTTTTCATTTTCCAAGCCATAGAACGTAAGGAGTAACTGTATCATCCCTGTTTTAAAATCCAATTGGCGAGTATTAGCTGGAAACATGATGCATGATGGTGTGGCTATGCGCGTAGGGTGGAGGTAATCCCGAAAGGTCCTAGTGGGTTGATCTCCGTGTTCACTCATTTCTTCAGGACTAGATGGATTGTCAAATAAAGGATTTAAAAAGTTTGATTCTGACTCTAGCACAGGCTTACTAGTAAATCTACCCAAGGAGTCTCTATATCTATGCATGCAAGGTAACAAAATAATAAAAAAAAAATATTATAAAAAGAAAGAAGGGAAAAAGAAAAAATTAATGCAATAAGCTAAAAGAAGGAACGAAGTTACCGCCTTTACAAACTACTTAAAAGAAAAACTATCTAGCAATTCTTCTACCGTCTCCCCGGCAACGGTGCCAAAATTTGTTTACGCCCAAAGAATAACGCGGTAGTTGTAGCACAGCTTTGGGGTGTCGATTCCACCGAGAGACAAATTTAAAGAATAGTAGAAGGAACAAAGAAACTAAAGAAAAATATTAAATGATTAATGGAGAACAATGATTAATTTTTAAATGCAAATTAAAGTGAAACAAAGTGTCTAACGAAGAAAGTACTCAAATTTGACAAACAGTAAAGCGTCGAGAATCCCTTGCACAAATCTGGTATTTTAATTATTCTTAATTCATTGAATAACTCAGTTGGCAACTCAATTCCCAATTGAAAGGTATAGATTTTTAAACCAAGATTAAACCAAATGTAACCCTTTGAAAAATCATGCCCCACTTTTAAAATACGTAAATTATTATCACTATTGAGAAAATCCAACGACGACACTATACTCAAGAAGCGATATTGCAGCAAAGAATTAAATCAATATAGATAAATAATTGATCCAAGCATAATCAAATAACTAATCCATTCAATAGAGAAAGCATGACTGAATCAATAAACAGAATAAATTCTACGATTATTCGGAGAAGATAACATCACTAACGAATTGAGAATGATAAAACAAAAGAGTTTTAGTAATTGAAAATCGAATACATAAATTAAAAAATTAAAAAATACCATCTACTATGCATTGTTGCATTTTATTTATTTGTTTGATCTTGGATAGGTGAATGGAAATTTGTTATCATGCTTTATACTTGTCATCAATGGACAAATTTATTTCTTAAGCACTCATGGTATGAATGGATGAATAAATTTTTTATACACTCATGGATAGTTTATGTTATAACTATTTTTTTATTTTTTTCAATTTTTGGGAATATAAGTTGCATTTAGGCACTTTTAGTTTATCAATATTTTCCTATAATTTCAAATAACTATTTTTTGGTTTGTAACACGCATTTAGGCACTTTTACTTTTCAACTACTTCCCTACAATGCGCGATTTATTTATCTTACTCTTTTATATACTACGAATGGATGATATTTTGCTTGGATGATTTAGTGCTTTCCTTAATTTCCATGATATTTGTGTGACTTGAATTGTTCATTACATTACATTCTTGTATGATCATTGATAAATAAGAGTCAATCAATCAATTAATTTAATTAAAAGAGTATGGGCTAGTTTCATCGAGGTATAAGCACACTTAGGCCACTTCGTAAGTATATCGGCATAGAAAACACAACAGAATTTTAAAAATTTTCACTTATGCTAATAAACTCCAACCAAGAATTTCTCTATTAATCTATTAGAGCAATAAATCTAATCTTCATAAAAGATTAGAGGTTTAAACCTTACGTTGATGGACATTCTTATTGATCATTTAGAGACGAGTTCGTAAAATTTTAAGCGCTCGACCTCTAAGGGCATTCATAAGTGCTTAAATAGTCATAAATAAGCCCCTTAATTTACACTTGTTAGGCTCTTTGTTTATCTATTTTAGTAGATTCTATTTCATTTTTGGGTTTTATGTGTTTGTCTCAAGGCTTTGACAAAAAGATGACATTTTTGGAACTCTACGGAATAAAAAGTAAAGTTCTGCAATCCATCAAGCGCACCTCCCTTATGATCGATCGCACAAGCACATGAGCGCACACTCATAAGGCTCGAGCGCACACATTAGCTCGAGTGCAGACATATACGATCGAGCGCACACGCCCCAGGGGTGACATAGCCAAAATTGAAAAGAAGTCTCTAGACCTTAAATAGGAAATTAGGGTTTCGAGGCACCCTTAGAGCCCTATATGTAGCCTTGTAAAACATAGAAAACATACTTTTGGATTGAGCTTGAAGTTGTAAGCCTTGGAGAGGAATTGACGACTCGTCTCCTCAGCACACTTAAGAAAGGAACAGCCAAAGCTGTGGCCTGGACCAGCCAGGGCCGCGGTGCCTAGAAGCTCCACAACCAAAGATCAGGTAGGGCCGCAGTGCACATAAGTGAGAGCCACGGCGTGCACACGATTCCTTCTCCGAGTTATGACCTAAATAGTACTTTAATGATTATTTAAACCCTAAAACACCCTTGGACCTTTTGTAATATAAATAGATCACTTAGGGTTTGAGAGCAGAGACATCATTAAGGTTAGAAACGGAGGAGAGAGCTCAACATTACGGTGTTCAAGCATGAGCCCCATGGCCAACTAATCTCCAAGCAAGGCAAAGGGATGAATCTCTAGGTGTAGTTGTTCTTATTTTCATTCTTGATTCAGTTGTAAGGATTTATTGTTAAAACATTGTTTATGATTTACTCTTTGCTTAAACAAGAAGAATTGAGGTTCATGTGATAGCTGCACTTTGTGTTCTTCTTATCTTAGATTTTCTTAATCCGGTGATTGCATGCTTCTTCTCCATATAAATCTAGTCAAACTCTTCTTATGTCAAGTTGTTTGGATGTGATTGTGTCCGGCAGATTTATCTTTTAGGTTTGTCTATTACTGCAATATTGTCATTGAGATATATTGTCGTTTCTTGATAAATCTATAGGATAGGTCATGTGTGCTTGAATTGAAAGTAAAGAGTATTTCATATCAATTACATTAGGGTTTACATGTGCTTTAATTGAATATTTGCCAATTGCCTGTTTGGGATGTGAAACTTGCAATCGAGATAAAAACAATTGAATCGAGAGCGGAATAAGGCAATGAACCTAGGGAGGATTCCCATAACCTTGTTGTTTCCCATCTATATTCTTCATTATATTTACACAATTCTCTCATACAATTTCATTATTAAAACTCAAACTTACTTATTTGGATTTTATTGTTTCATATTAAAGTTTACATCTTTCCTTATAGTTCATTTTTCTTCGTGGGATCGACACCTCAACTATACAAAATAACCGTGTATTAGTCTGAATGTAATCAAATTTTGGCGTCGTTGCCGGGGAAACGAGCTTAAGTACAAGGAAGATTGTCAACTTTGAGACAAGACAGTAATATCATTCTTTACTCTTTGTTTTGATTTTCTAATTTTTATTTTTCTGTTTTATTTATTTTCCCTCTAATCCCTTTGGTGTATGCTTAGACCAAGAGATTCGCGAGGTAGATTCATTAAAAGACTTGAAATAGAGTTACCCTCTCTTTCCACGTCCATTAGTGAAACCTCACCTAGATCAAACCCTAGTGTACACCCAAGTGAGAATTTAGAGGATTTTGTTAACATGACCGAAAATCACAGTGAAAATGTTGCTCGAACACTTAAAGACTACTTGCACCCTAGCCGAACGGCCACACCATCCTGTATCATGTTCCCCCTTAATGTTCAACAACCTGATTTTAAGCCGAGCATGATCCAATTGTTACCAACCTTCCATGGATTTGAGAATGAAAACCCCTATATCCATATTAGGGAATTTGAGGAAGTAGTAGCAACCTTTCAAGGTCGAGCTGATATGGTAGACACCGCCAAACTTAGGTTTTTCCCTTTTTCACTTAAGGAAAAAGCCAAGGTTTGGCTATACTCGTTAAGGCCTAGGTCTATAGGCAGTTGGGATGAGATGACATGAGTTTTCTTCCAAAAGCACTTCCCAACCCATAAGACCAACAACCTCAAGAGACAAATCTCAAACTTTGCACAAAAGGAGAGTGAAACCTTACATCAAGTTTGGGAACGTTTCAAAGACCTTTTGAATTCTTGTCCACACCATGGGTATGAGAGTTGGCGGGTAGTTAGCTATTTCTATGATGGACTCCTAAGTAGGGAAAAGCAGTTCATAGAAATGATGTGCAATGGGGATTTTCTTCAAAAAGATCCCGACCAAGCCATAGATTTCCTAGATAACCTATCAGAAAAAGCCCACACTTGGACAGGACCAAATGCCATGGAAAGCACTAAAAGAAATCAACCCACTGGGATTTATCAACTTAATGAAGAGGACAACCTTAAAGACCGTTTAGAGGCCCTAACTAAGGAAATTGAAGCCTTAAAAACCAAGGATGCTAGAGCCCCCGAACCAGTTGCTAAGGTAGAGTCCCACGAGCCTTGTTTCATGTGTAATGGGGTAGATCATTCGCCTAAGGATTGTCCAACTTACTTTGAGATGAAGGGAGAGTGTAATTCTTTAAGTATACCCTTTAGGAAACCAGACTCACCCTACTCTAACACCTACAATCCTGGTTGGAAGAATCACCCTAATTTTAGTTGGAGATCTGATATACAACCTCACCCCCACTCTAGTACCCAATGGCAACCTAGAGTAACCTCATTTAATGCACCTCAACAATCTTTACCTTTGAAAGATATATTTAATTCATTTATGCAAGTACATGCCAAGAGTGTGGAAGAGCAAGGCAAGATAAATCAACAGATGTTAGAGGAGCAATAAGTTATCAAAGAGGAACAAAAGGTGATAAAGAGTCAACTCGCCAAGTTGACTTGTTTCTTGACGGTTCAATAGCAAGGTCATTTTCCTTCACAACCACAACCTAATCCAAAGGGACAACATATGGCACAAACCTCTAAACCTGAAAATCAAAATGTTAGAGAGGTTAATGCTATAATCACCCGCAGTGGTAGGAAAATTGATGGTCCCACTCCACCATCACACTTGATTCCTAATGCCATGAGCACCAAGAATGGAGCCCCCAAGGAACAAGAGGCCTATAATGCTTATTCTCCATCGGTGCCTTTCCCTCAAGCACTCTTTAAACCTAAGGAGGGAAATTCAGCATTAAAATGTGAGATTCTTGAACAACTTCAACATGTTAAAATTAAGCTCCCTCTTCTTGATGTCATAAAACAGGTTCCCAACTATGCTAAAGTCATCAAGGATCTATGCACACTCAAGAGGAGACACAATGTGAAGAAGACGACATTCTTAACAGAGCAAGCAAGTGCATTAATTTATAGCAAGACACCGCCCAAATATAAAGATCCGGGCTATCCAGCAGTGGCTTGCCAAATTGGAAACAAATCTTGTGGCCAAGTATTGTTAGATTTGGGTGCTAGTTTGAACCTCATGCCATACTCCATGTACTTACAGTTCGGTTTAGGTGAGATCAAACCAACCTCCGTGGTACTTCAATTAGCAGATAGATTGGTAAGAAAACCAAGAGGTATTATAGAAGATATTTTGTTGAAAATTGATAATTTCTATTATCTTGTTGACTTTTTGGTTTTAGATACTGTTTCTATGGTAAATATGGAGTCCAAAATTCCTTTGATACTTAAAAGACCATTCCTTGCCATCGCCAATGCCCTCATTAATTATAGGAATGGCCTAATGACATTATCATTTGGATATAAGACTCTAGAGGTAAATGTTTTCCGAGTCTTAAGGCAGCCACATGAAGAGGATGAGTGTTTCGACACTTACGTGATTGATAAGCTTAATTTAGAGGATGAGCACATTAAAGATAATTCTAACTCTTTGGAATTCCCTCCTAATAATTTTGAGTTCAGTGATTCTTCAATTTATCCCCATACCATTAATGTTGTTGATGTTTTTGATAAGTCACAGGGATTTATTAAGAAATCATGGCAACCATGCTTTGAGGAGTTGCTTGAGAGAAGTCACATGGGTGCGGGAATCAAATACCCTACTGCTGATAGTAAATAGGCAACACCAAGAACACTTGAGCCACATGTGGTGGACTTTAAGCATTCCGTGCCAACAGATTAGCACTGAGGCCATTGAGTTTTGAGCCTCATCTTCAGCACCATAATGTGGCCAGTAGTGAGAGTGGTGCAGCGTCTGGCTGAAGACGTAAAACTTAGTGCTCATAGGAGGCACGCCACAGTATATCCTTTTATTGTTTTTAATATTTCTTTTTCTTGTTTATTATTAGTATTTTGTTGTTTTCTAGTATTACTTTCGTATTTCTTTTTCAGGGATAAAGATGCACAACAGTTCAAATGATGGTGCACAATTTTTCAGATTCTGTGCACTTTTGGTTACAAAGGGAGTTTTTTTTACTTTTTCTTTCACATTGAGGTCAATGCAATTTTTAAGTTGGGGGTAGAGGAAACATATTTCTTCTTTTCATTGAACTGCTTGGTGTTACTTTCCCTTTTTTGTTTGTTTTTAGCATGCTTTGTGTTAAGTCTTAGAGTTAATTCACATGTCAATGATATGAACTTAATTGAGATAACATATAGCGTTTAGAAGAAGTTAAATCTTGCTTCGCTTTGAAAATAATTTAAGTGACAATCTTCATTTGGTTTGAGTCTCTAGTTTGCGGTAAGATTGTATGATTAGTCTAAAGCATCTAGAGAAGTTTTATGTGTAATTGTTTTGTGAATGCTTTTGTGGTCTCGACAAGCTCTAGAACGTATTTGATAATCACTTGAGGTGAATTCCTAGAATGCACATTACTTAGGATATGATATAGGCCATTTTTGGACCGTTTGAGCCTTTCAACCTACTTTTGCTATATTTATCACTAGTCACCTGTTTGAGCCTTTTTCTCGAAAAGAAAAATTGAGCCTTGTTTATTTCGATAAACCATTTGCTTACCTTTATAAGCCTAAAAATACTCTATCCTTACCTTTCTTTTAAGAGAACTTAGTCATACACATTTGTTGAGAAGCACTTGAGAGGAATAAGGATGGAAATATAAAAAAAATATTACTAGCATAAGCCAAGTACATTAAAGGAGATAAGTTGGGGGTTGTGGAAAAGAAAAGAAAAAGAAAAGATTGAAAAAGAAGGTGAATGGTCTTATGCCAAAAAAAAAACGAATTATAGCAAAGAAAGAAGAAAAAGAGTGGTGATTTATTAAGAAAAAAATGCTCGGAAAAATGGTTGAAAGAGTTGGGTGTTGAAGTAAGGTTATCCAGTACTTAAAGAAGGTTGTGTTTAAAACTAAGAGATTAAGTTCTTTTATTTGTTGAAACCTTCCCGTTCCTTCTTAACCTTTACCTTAGCCTAACGTTACAAGCTTATTAAAGACCTATTGATCCAAGGTAGTGTGATTTTTCTACAATAGTGGAGAGTGATTTGAAAAGTGAGCCTATGGAGCTTGTTTTTGTGATTGATGTCACACCAATTAAATATTTTAGAGGCCAAAACTTGTATTCATGAATGTTGTGCATAAACTCATCCAGGTGTTCGGGTTAATGGATCATGGTAAGATGGATGTTAAGAGTCGATAGCAATTTTAAGATTGATGTTTGGATTACTTTTGGACTTGGGTGATATTTAATGATTCTATGTGTTGTATGTTATGTGAGATTTTTGATACAAAAAGCTGAATTACTCTTGGTTTAATCCTAGCATACCTTTACTTTGTTTTGATTCCTACCATAGAATTCATCTCTTGTTTTCACTTGAATTGCTAGGGACTAGCAATAAGCTAGTTGGGGGTTATGATGAGAGTCGTAAAATGCATCTTAATAGTACTTATTTGTAAGCATTTTAGGGTTGATCGAGGTTTGAAATACACTTTTATACCTTAATAACTCTAAAGTGATATTCTTGGATCATTAACTTATTTCGATGCATTTTTAGGTATTTTAAGTTAAAAGAGATGGAAAAGCTATCATCGCTTTAAGCACAAAGCTTCGATGCAAACCGGAGTGAAGGCGTGAATGCAGAAGGAGAAAACAAGGAAAACCTCCACCAATCAGTGTGTGCCGTGGCCTGGACTAGCCAAGGCTGCGACGCCCAGAGCAAGCACCAGGCAGAGCTGCGGCCTGGACCTGCCAGGGTTACAATGCCCAGAAGCTCCACAACCAAAGATCAAGCAGGTTCACGGCGCACATAAGTGAGAGCAGCAGCGCGCACACGATTCCTTCTCTAAGTTATGACCTAATTAGGACTTTAATGATTTTTTAAACCCTAAAATACCCTTAGACCTTTTGTATTATAAATAGATCACTAAGGGTTTGAGAGCAGGGATATCATTAAGGCTGGAAACAGATGAGAGAGCTTGACATTACGGTGTTCACGCATGAGCCCCATGGCCAACTAATCTCTAAGAAAGGCGAAGGGATGAATCCCTAGGTATAGTTGTTCTTATTTTCATTCTTGATTCAGTTGTAAGGATTTATTGCTAAAACATTGTTTATGATTTTCTCTTTGCTTAAACAAAAAGAATTAAGGTTCATTTGATAGCTGCACTTTGTGTTCTTCTTATCTTAGATTTTCTTAATCCGGTGATTGCATGCTTCTTCTCCATATAAGTTTAGTCAAACTCTTCTTATGTCAAGTTGTTTGGATGTGATTGAGTATGGTAGATTTATCTTTTAGGTTTGTCTATTACTGCAATATTGTCATTGAGATATATTGTCGTTTCTTGATAAATCTATAGGATAGGTCATGTGTGCTTGAATCGAAAGTAAAGAGTATTTCTTACCAATTACATTAAGGTTTACATATGCTTTAATTAAATATTTGTCGATTGCCTGTTTGGGATGTGAAACTTGCAATCGAGATAAAAACAATTGAATCGAGAGTGGAATAAGGCAATGAACCTAGGGAGGATTCTTGGAACCTTGTTGTTTCCCATCTATATTCTTCATTATATTTACACAATTCTCTCATACAATTTCATTATTAAAACTTAGATTTACTTATTTTGATTTTATTGTTTCGTATTAAAGTTTACATCTTTCTTTGTAGTTTGCTTTTCCTCGTGGGATCGACACCTCAACTTACATAATAACTGCGTATTAGTTTAAGCGTAATCAGGCATTCTTGACTACATTCATTCGAACATTTGGGGAACAGCAAGGACACCAACACAGGGAGGTAACTTTTACTTTTTGTCTTTAATTGATGATTATTCAAGAAAGGTTTGGGTTTATTTGGTTAAAAATAAATCAGATGCTTTGAATAAGTTAGTGGTGTGGAAAAAGCTGAAGGAGACTCAAACGGGCACGGTAGTTAAGGTGTTAAGAACTGATAATGGCTTAGATATTTTTAACAAGGAACTTGATAAATTCTGTAGGTTAAATGGCATTCTAAGAAATAGAATGGTTGTGAAAACCCCTCAGCAAAGTGGAGTTGCTGAGAGGATGAATAAGACCCTTATGGAAAAGGTTAGGTGCATTTTAATGGGATCTGGATTACCCAAATGTTTTTGGGGGGAAGCAGTGCCTACTACTGCGTATTTGGTTAATAGATCACCCTCTAGAGCTGTGGACCTTAAGACTCCCGAGGAGATGTGGAGTGGTAAACCCCCTGAGTTGGACAACCTTAGGACTTTTGGGTATGCTGCATTTGCACATCAAAAGGATGATAAGCTTAGCCCAGGATCTAGAAAGTGCATGTTTCTAGGATATAGGGAAGGGGCTAAAGGGTATAGGTTGTGGTCCTTAGAAAAAAAAGGATTGAGACTCATAATAAATAGGGATGTCATTTTTAATTAATTGTTATTTCCTTATTTGGAGAAAACTAACCCTGCAGGGGCTAATGAGCAAACCAATTCGGTATTTGTGGAGAATGGCATCAAGGAAGATTCAGTTCAGGTAGAGCAAGGAAGGCAAGAGGGTTTGGACCAGGTAGAGCCCATTGATGAATGCTAAGCTCAGGACACTCATGAGGAGGCTGAACTAAAAGAGGATGATGCAGCAAGTCAGAAGGACAATCAGCTCACGAGAGACTGGGAAAGAAGGCTTGTCGTACCACCTTCAAGATATGGGTTTGCGGATGCTTCGAATGCAGTAGCTCCTTGGATAGAAGGAGAGATGAGTGAACAAGAGACTTACATTGATGCCATGGGATGTAAGGATTCGCCAAGATGGAAGCTAGCTATGGAGGAAGAAATGGATTCTTTGAGGAAGAACAACTTCTGGGAATTGGCGCACATTCTGGGAAAACAGAGAGTTGTTGATTGTAAGTGGACTTACAAGATCAAAGAAGGGTACCCTCCAGAAGATGAATACCAGAACAATGCTAGGCTGGTGGCAAAGGGGTTCACGAGAAGAGAAGACATAGATTTCACAGAAACTTTCTCACCTGGACACAAGGTGAAGAAAATAGTGAGTATCCTCATCTATATCGTTGATATGCTATCAGTTGGGAACATCAGGGAGAGGATGAAAAGGTTTACATCTCAACTCACTGAGGAGTTTGAGAGGACGGATCTCAGCCTTACACAAAAGATTCTTGAGATGAGAAGAATTCGGGAAAGGGAGAGAAATGGGTTGAAGGTTTTTCGGTCTTCTTTCATAGAAAATATGTTGTACAAGTTTTCTATGGAAGATGGTAAACTAGTGAAGATTCCCCTTGCTGGTCATTTCAAGTTCTCTAGCGAACGATGTCCTGGAATGGATGAGGAGAAGAAGGAAATGGTAAAGGTCCCTTACTCTAGTGTGGTTGGACCAGTCATGTCCATGATGGTGAGCACTAGACCCAACATTTCTCAGGCAATAGGTGTTCTCAGCAGATGTGTGAGTAATCCTGGAAAAGAGTTTTGGCTTGGGATGAAGTGGTTACTGAGCTATTGGAAGGCTTAGAGGCAGCTGGTGGTAGCATTCTCAACAACGGAGGTAGAATACATAGTGGCTTCGGAAGCCATAAAGGAGGCTATGTGGTGCAAAGGGTTGTTGGATGAGTGGATGGTCCTAAAAGAGCAAGTGGTGGTGTCTTCGAATAGCCAAAGTGTGTGGCACTTATGGAGGAATCTAGTGTACTATGAGAGGACAAAGCACATTGATGTTTGGTATCATTTCATTCAGAAAGATGGTGTGGAAGGATGCATTCATATTGACAAAATGGCCACGAAAGAAAGTCCTACAGATTTAGGTACCAAGGTTCCACCTCTAAGAAGGTTCAATCATTGCCTTGAACTTCTTAGGATTGGAGTCAGTTCAATGGTGACTCAAGATGAGTTTGGATCCTGAGTTCTCTGCATAATGGGTTCGGGTTTAAATGAGTCTCTCTCATATGTTTAGTGTCTTTTCACTCTCACACACCATGTGTTCTATTTCACACATATTCACATGTCATTCACATCACATCTCTCTTGTTGAGATGATTGTCACACACTTATGTTTCTTGTTGAGATTGAAGCTAGGTGACCCTTTATATAGTGCACCACTTCTTGAACCTATCTTGAAATCAATCTCAACCCTTAGATCTTGAGGACCAATCAATCATAGCCCTTCAACAAGTCTAAGTGATCCTGTGCATTTTGATCAAGCCCCACACACTATCTCAAAGTGCTGATAAGGAAGCATCAAGTGTGCCTGGCGCCGCGCCTCAGAACAGGGCAGGCTGCGACTCAAGCCAGGGCACACTACCTCCACCTTCTGGGTGCCATGTTGCACCCTTCCTGAGGTGCGGTGCACTCCTGGGCAAAAAACTCCTCCTTGCTCGGAGGTGAGGCACACACTTCCTAGGGTGCTGCGCACACCTGGGCTGAACACTTCTCCTTGCTGGGGGGTGAGGCGCACACCTCTTGGGTGAGGCACCAAGACCTGATGAAACCTCATTCTTTAACCCGTTTAATCCTTGGACAAATACCAACAATCTCTACCTTTGTCTAAGTGATTAAACCAGAACCCATTGTGCAGAGAACTCAGGATCCAAACTCAACTTGAGTCACCATATCAACCAACTCTAATCCTAAGAAGTCCAAGGCAATGATTGAACTTACTTAGAGGTAGAACTTTAGTACTTAAATCTGCAGGATTTTCTTCTATTGTGACTTTGTCCACATGAATGCATCCTTCTGTAACATTTTCCCGAACGAAATGATACCGAACATCCATATGCTTAGTCCTCTCATGGAACACCGGGTTCCTGCACAAGTGCCACGCACTTTGGCTATCCAAAGACACCACCACCTGCTCTTTTAGGAACTTCCACTCGTACAACAACCCTTTTCACCATATAGACTCCTTTATGGCTTTCGTAGCCACTATGTACTCTGCCTTGGTTGTTGAGAGTGGTAAGACACTTCACATCCCAACAACAAACAAACCCAAAGACCCTGAAGTTACCAAAAGCCCTATTAAGGCACCATTCCCTCAAGCTTTAAAATCAAACAAGAAAAATTTGGAGCTAAATAATGAAATTCTAGAGAATCTAAGGCAAGTAAAGCTGAATCTTCCACTTTTGTATATAATTAAACAAGTTCTTACTTATGCAAAGGTTCTCAAGGATTTATGCACAATTAAGAGGAAGCACCATGTAAAGAAAACAACATTCCTAACTGAGCAGGTAAGTGCTTTGATTGAACAAAGAATTCCCCCAAAATACAAGGATCTTGGCTGTCCAACCATTGCATGTAGCATTAGAAATCATGAAGTTGGACAAGCCTTGCTAGATTTAGGAGCTAGTGTAAACTTGATGCCATTCTCTATTTACTTATAATTGGGTTTAGGAGAAATCAAACCAACCGCTGTGGTATTACAATTGGTTGATCGTTCAGTTAAAGTACCCCGGGGTGTGGTAGAGGATGTTTTGATTCAAATTGATAAATTTTACTATCTTGTCGATTTCTTAATCCTCGATACTACTTCTGCTGTTGACACTAACTCTAAGATTCCTTTGATTTTGGGTAGACCTTTTCTTGCTACTGCAAATGCTCTAATAAATTGTAGGAATGGACTCATGAAGTTCTCCTTTGGAATTATGACTGTTGAAGTAAATATTTTCAATGTTACAGAACAGCCTGAAGATGAGAACGAAAACCACTAGTTGTACATGATCGAGTCACTCATCAATGAGGGAGTTTCCTTATCTCATGATTATAATCCTCTTGAAAATTTTCTTGTAAATTCTGAGATTGATTTGTTTGATGATACAACTGATATAATTGATATTTGTGCTGTTTTTGATAAATCTCAGGATTTTGGCACTCGGGCATGGCAACCAAAGTTTGAGGAGCTGCCCGAAAGAAGTAAGACACGAGTACCCTCAAGTGTGGAAGCACCTAAAGTCGAATTAAAGCCACTACCTAAGGGTTTAAAGCATGCTTTCCTCGGTCCAGGTGATACTTTTCCTGTTATTATCTCTTCTGAATTGTCTGAGACCCAAGGTAAGAAATTAATTCAAACTCTAAATGCACATAAATTAGCCTTAGGATGGAGTATGGCTGATTTAAAAGGTATTAGTCCCCTGATTTGTTCACATAAAATAAATTTGGATGAAGGAACTAGTCCTGGTAGAGACCCTCAACGTAGGCTTAACCCCACTATGAAAGAAGTAGTGAAAAATGAAGTGCTAAAACTATTAGATGCGGGAATTATATATCCTATAGCTGATAGTAAATAGGTATGTCCTATGCAAGTCGTTCCTAAAAAGTTTGGGGTCACTGTGGTAAAAAATGACCTAGGAGACTTAGTCCCTACCAAGCTTATGACCGAGTGGCGTATATGCATTGATTATAGGAAATTAAATGCTACCACCCGGAAAGATCACTTTTCTCTCCCTTTTATTGATCAAATTCCTGAGGGTGTAGCTGGTCATCCCTTTTACTATTTTCTAGATGGTTATTCTGGGTATTATCAAATTGAAATTGCATTAGAAGACCAAGATAAAACCACTTTCACTTGTCCCTGTTGGTATTTGTCTAAGGTTTAAACATATCTAAACATGGTTCAAAGATGGTTAAAGTCTAAATCAAGGTTGGAAGATTAAAATACAGCACATTAAAGGAGTGGACACATGTGTGTGCACAGCCCTAATAAGCAAAGCAAAGTAGTGCGCACTGCTGTGTGAAGGGCAGCATCAGTGTGCACCGTGCCCCTCCTTCACTAGTGCCGCGCAACCCAGCAGGAGAGGTGTTGGAAGAAGGGCAGCACCACACCGCTCCTCCACCAGCACCGCGCCGCCCAGAATGTGGTGCAAAAGGACTCTGCCCAGCGCCTCACCACCCCCTGTTCATTGCCTAGGCACTAGGAAAACTGATGCACACATGGACAGCTTGCTTAAACCTCCTCTTAGATGTGTGAATGCAAGGTTAAAATGCACAGCACCACTTAGGATTGAGGGAGGGCCATAGTTAAGTGGTCATCAAGATCTAAGGGTGGAGATTAACTCTCAAGATTGGACAAGAAGTTGGTGCACTATATAAAGGGTCACCTAGCTTCATTATCAATAATAATAATAACACAAGTTTGTGACATACTTTGAGATCAATTGTAAAGAGTGACATACAAGAGAGAATTGTGTGAGAGTGCAAAGATAGAAACAGAAGAGGGACTCATTGTAGAGAGGCTGGTTGTAAAGAGAGAGGAGTCTAGATTAGATAGAGAGCAATGTTAGTTCTTATCTTCTTCCTTTCTTCTCTTCTTGGTTTCTTCAAGAACTTGAGCTTCTTGAAGAGGGTTTTTGTAATTGTAAAGAACCATTGATTTAGTGCAGAGAGTTCAGAGGAACTCACGGGGATGTAGGCTATTGCCGAACCTCGATAACAACTCGCTTGTCTTCTTTTCTTTCTTGCTTTCGATTGCTATATTTCTTTCTATAAGTCATTCTAGACTTGGGTGTTTAGAAGATCACCACCTGGGCATCTTGTCAAGGTGATTTCCAACAGTGGTATTAGAGCTTGCATAACTGGGTATCAGAGCAAGAACAAGAAGGTTACGGAGTCAAGACTCCAAGAATCAAAGATTAACTTCTTGGGTGATTCAAGAACGGAGTAAAGATCAAGATCAGATCGTGTTCTTGAGGGTGATTCAAGAATGCTGTTAAGATCCATCTTCGATCGTGTTATTGAGGTTAAAGAAAGCATTTGTGGGTATTGCATAAATCTGGGATCTTGTCCACAAAGATGGCTTCAAATTTCGTGGTTGAGAAGTTCGATGGAAAGGGAGACTTTACCCTTTGGAAGCGGAAGATCATGGCGGTTCTAAGGCAATAGAAAGTGGACTTGGCTATTGGAGAAGATGATGCTTTTCCAGCAAGTGTCATGGAGGACCACCGGGTTGAGATAAAGAAGATGGCTTACAGCACCATTTTCTTGCACATGTCAGATAGTGTCACAAGGGAGTGCAGAGACTCGAAAGATCCGGCTATCATATGGAAGAAACTAGATGAGTTATTTCGTACCAAAACTCTCCCTAACAAAATTCATCTTTATTTGCTTTTAAAATGGATCCTAGTAAAGAGTTGCAAGATAATCTTGATGTCTTTAATAAGCTACTTCAAGATTTGAATAGCTATAGCATTACATTTTCGAATGAACAATTGGATGTTATCTTGTTAAATTCTCTTCCTGATTGCTTTGATAATTTGATTAATGCTATTGAGTATGGAAGGGATACTTTAACAAAGGAGATTATGATCAAAGCCATAAGGGCACATGACTTCAAAGCCAAGATGAAGGAGACATCAAGTGGAGATGGGTTGTTCGTAAGAGGAAGGCCAACAACTCGGAATGGCAGTAGCACTCATGGCAACAACCAGGAGAAATCAAGAGGTAAAGAGCAAAGCTATGGGAGATCTCATTCCAAGACAAGACTTAGAGGAGGAAGGAGATCCTTCTACTACAACAAGGAGGGCAATTTCAAGAAAGATTAGAAGAAGAGGATATGGGATGAGAGGAGAAGCTATACCAACAATGGAGAGGCTTCGATTGCCAAGGGAGAACAGCAAGATGATGTTCTTGTTGTGTGCTCAAATGTGAGCAGGAGGCAAGGCAATGGAAAGTGGATTCTAGATTTCGAGTGCACTTATCACATGTGCCCTCACAAGGAATGGTTCAAGAATTTCAAGGAGATCAATGATGGAAGGGTCTTCTTGAGGAATGATAATTCTTGCCAAGTGAGAGGGATTGGAGACATCCAATTGAGGATGTTTGATGGAGTCACAAGGTTGCTGCGAAATGTGAGGTATCTTCCAGATTTTAAGAGAAATTTGATCTCATTGGTTCAGCTGCATTCCATAGGGTATACATGCAAAGTAGAGGGGGGAAAGATCAAGGTGGCCAAGGGATCTTTGGTAGTGATCAAGGCAGCACGAAATGATGGACACTATGAGATGATTGGAGAGACAAAAATCACTGATCAAGCAGTAAGCTTGATGGCTGAGATGGATAGGGCAGCCCTTTGGCACACTCGCTTGGGACACATGAGTGAAAAGGGCCTGCAAGTTCTTAGGAAGGATGGTCTACTTAGTGGTGACAAAGTAGAGAAACTGGATTTCTGTGAAAGTTGCATTCTTGGGAAGCAACACGGGGTCAACTTTAACACCGTAGTGCACAAGTCTAAGGGGATTCTTGACTACATTCATTCTGACCTTTGGGGACTAGCAAGAACACTAACACAGGGAGGTAACTTTTACTTTCTGTCTTTAATTGATGATTATTCAAGAAGAGTGTGGGTTTATTTGCTTAGAAATAAATTAGATGCCTTGAATAAATTTGTTGTGTGGAAGAAGTTGCTGGAAACTCAAACGGGTAGGGTAGTTAAGGCTTTACGAACTGATAATGGCTTAGAATTTTGCAATAAGGATTTTGGTAAATTCTGTGAATTAAATGGCATTCTAAGACATAGAATGGTTGTAAAAACAACTCAGCATGATGGAGTTGCTGAGAGGATAAATAGAACCTTTATGGAAAAGGTTAGGTGCATGTTAATAGGATCCGGTTTACCAAAATATTTTTGGGGAGAAGCTGTGGCTATAGCTGCATACTTGGTAAATAAATCACCCTCTAGAGCTTTAGAGCTCAAGACTCCCATGGAGATGTGGAGTGGGAAACCCCCTGAATTAAGTAACCTTAGGACTTTTGGGTGTGTTGCATATGCACATCAAAAGGAGGATAAACTTAGCACAAGATCTAGAAAATGTGTATTTCTAGGATAAGGTGATCGGGTTAAGGGATATAGGTTGTGGTCCTTAGAAAATAAAGGCATGAAACTCATTATAAGTAGGGATGTTATTTTTAATGAATTGTTATTTCCCTACTTGGAGAAAACTAACCCTGCAGGGGCTAGTGAGCAAACCAGTCCGAAAGTTATGGAGCATCGCATCAAGGAAAGTTCGGTTCAGGTAGAGCAAGGAAAGCAAGAGGGCTCGGACCAGGTAGAGCCCTTGAATAAAGGCCATGCTCAAGAAACTCAAGAAGAGGCTAAATAAGAAGAGGTTGATGCAGCAAGTCATAATGACTACCAACTCACAAGAGACCGGGGAAGGAGGGTGGTTAGACCACCTTTGAGATATGGGTTTACGGATGTTAATGTAGTAGCTCCTTAGACAGAAGGAGAGGTTGAACCAGAAACTTACACGTATGCCATGGAGTGTAAGGATTCGTCAAAGTGGCAGCTGGCTATGGAGGAAGAAATGGACTCTTTGATGAAGAACAACTCTTAGGAGTTGGTGCCTAAACCTGAAAAACAGAGAGTTATGGATTATAAATGGATCTACAAGATTAAAGAAGGGAATACTCCAGGGGGTGAAGTCTGGTTTAAATCTAGGCTAGTGGCGAAGGGGTTCACACAAAAAGAAGGCATAGATTTCACCGAAATCTTCTCATCGGTTGTGAAGTACAAGACAATACGGATAGTGTTAGCATTGGAGGTCCAATTTGATTGGGAAATTGAGTAAATGGATGTGAAGATAGTGTTCTTACATGGAGAGCTCGATGAGACCATTTTCATGAGGCAACCTGAAGGCTATGAGGAAGGAAGGCAGGGAGAGTTGGTGTGCAAATTGAAGAAATCTCTCTTTGGCCTGAAGTAATCACCTCGGCAATGGAATAAGAGTTTTGATTCCTTTGTAATCAGCCTAGGTTTCATAAGAAGCTACTATGATTTGTGCTTGTACTATAAGGGGTAGAAGGTTAAGGAAGTGGTGATCATCCTCATCTACATTGATGACATGTTGCTGGTTGGGAGCAGCATGGAGAGGATAAGGAAATTAAAGGCTCAACTCAGTGAGGAGTTTGAGATGAAGGATCTTGGCCATGCACAAAAGATCCTTGGGATGTGTATCACCCGGGAAAGCGAGAGAAACAGATTGAAGATCTCTCAAACTTCCTACATAGAGAAGATGATATCTAAATTCTCTATGGAAGATAGCAAACTAGTGAAGGTTTCCCTTGCTGGTTATTTCAAGTTCTCCAGTGATCAATGTCTGAGATCAGAAGTGGAGAAGAAAGAAATGGAAAAAGTCCCTTATTCTAGTGCTGTTGGTTCTGTTATGTTCACCATGGTAGGCATTAGACCTGACATTGCTCATACAAAGAGTGTTCTCAGCAGGTTTATGAGTAATCCCGAAAAGGAGCATTGGCTTGGGATGAAGTGGTTGCTGAGGTACTTGAAGGGAAGCCCAGAAGTAGGGCTGGTTTATGATAAGAGGGGTAAGTCCATCTGCCTTGAGGGTTTTGCGGATTCGGACTATGAAGCAGACCAGGATAAAAGGAGATCGATTACTTCCTACTTCTTCAACTTAAACGGATGTTGTATAAGTTGGAAGACTCAGTTGTAGCCAGTGGTAGCACTCTCAACAACCGAGGCTAAGTACATAGCGGCTATGGAGGCCATTAAGGAGGCTATATGGTGAAAAGGGTTGCTGGAAGAGTTTAAGGTACTAGAGGAGCAGGTTATGGTGTTTTCGGATAGTCAAAGTGCATTGTACTTGTGTAAGAATCCGGTATTCCATGAGACGACAAAGTATATGGATGTTCGGTATCATTTCATTTGGGAAAATGTTACGAAAGGATGCATCCATGTGGATAAGGTAGCCACAGAAGAAAATCCTGCGGATTTAGGTACTAAAGTTCTACTTCTCAGTAAGTTCAATCATTTCCTTAGACTACTTAGGATTGGAGTTGGTTAATTGATGACTCAAGATGAGTTTGGATCTTGAAGCTCTCTGCACAATGTGTGTGCATCCATTTGGGTGTGTGTGCACAGCCTTAATCACCAAAGCAAAGTAGTGTGCACTGCTGTGTGTAGGGCAGCATCAGTGTGCATTGTGCCCCTCCTTCACCAGCACTGCGCCACCCAGCAAGAGAGGTGCTGGAAGAAGGGCAGCACCGAACCACTTCTCCACCAGCACCGCGCCGCCCAGAATGTGGTGCAAAGGGACTCTGCCCAGCGCTTCACCACCCCCTGTTCAGCGCCTAGGCGCTAGGCAAACTGATGCACACATGGACAGCTTGCTTAAACCTCCTCTTAGGTGTGTGAATGCAAGGTTAAAATGCATAGCACCACTTAGGGTTGATGGAGGGCCATGGTTAAGTGGTCATCAAGATCTAAGGGTGGAGATTGACTCTAAAGATTGGACAAGAAGTTGGAGCACTATATAAAGAGTCACCTAGCTTCATTATCAATAATAATAATAACACAAGTTTGTGACATACTTTGAGATCAATTGTAAAGAGTGACATACAAGAGAGAATTGTGTGAGAGTGCAAAGACACAAACACAAGAGGGACTCATTGTAGAGAGGCTAGTTATAAAGAGAGAGGAGTCTAGATTAGATAGAGAGAATTGTTAGTTCTTATCTTCTTCCTTTCTTCTCTTCTTGGTTTCTTCAAGAACTTGAGCTTCTTGAAGAGGGTTGTTGTAATTTTAAAGAACCATTGATTTAGTGCAAAGAGTTCAGAGGAACTCACGGGGATGTAGGCCATTGCCGAACCTCGATAACAAATCGCTTGTCTTCTTTTCTTTCTTGCTTTCGATTGCTGTATTTCTTTCTACAAGTCATTCTAGACTTGGTTGTTTGGAAGATCACCACCTGGGCATCTTGTCAAGGTGATTTCCAACAGTCCCTTTGGCACTTATGCCTTTCGTAGAATGCCATTTGGATTATGTAATGCCCCTACTACTTTTCAACGTTGCATGATGAGTATTTTTAGTGATGTGGTTGAAAATTGCATGGAGGTCTTTATGGATGACCTAACTGTTTTTGGATCTTCATTTGATGCATGCTTAATGAATTTAGAAAGAGTATTGATTCGCTGTGAGGAGAAAGAATTGGTTTTAAATTGGGAAAAATGCCATTTCATGGTACCATCCGGTATTGTCTTAGGGCATATTGTCTCTTCTAAAGGAATAGAGGTTGATTAATCTAAGATTGAGTTAATCTCTAAATTACCTACCCCTAAGACAATAAAGGATGTGAGATCTTTCCTTGGTCATGCTAGTTTTTATAGAAGGTTCATAAAAAATTTTTGAACATATCTAGACCACTATGTGCCCTCCTAGTTAAAGATACCCCTTTTGAGTGGACTCAAACTTGTCAAGAGGCCTTTAAAACACTGATTTGCAAGCTTACTTCCACACCTATAATGCAGTCACTGGATTGGACTTTAGCTTTTGAAATCATGTGTGATGCTAGTGACTACGTTGTAGGTGCTGTTCTTGGACAGCGAAGAGATGGAAAACCTTTTGTCATTTACTATGCTAGTAAGACTTTAAATAGTGCTAAAATGAATTACTCCACAACTGAAAAAGAATTGCTAGCTGTAGTATTTGCTTTAGATAAATTTTGTGCTTATTTAATTGGTTCTCCTATTCTTATTTTCACATATCATGCAGCCCTCAAGTACGTTCTTACAAAGAAGGATGTTAAGGCAAGACTACTACGATGGATCTTACTCATACAAGAATTTGACATCACCATCAACGACAAGAAAGGAGTAGAGAACGTAGTAGCTGACCATCTATCAAGGCTCACTTTTGAGGACACTTGCAATGACATGCCAATCAAGGATGACTTTCCCGATGAGCATTTACTCTTCGTTACTTCTTTACCATGGTTTGCTCACATCGAAAATTATTTGGCTACAGGTGAGATACCAATGGATTGGAGCACGCAAGACCAGAGGAAATTCTTATATGAGGTATGTAATTTCTATTGGGATGACCTCTATTTTTTTAAATACTGCCCTGACCAAATTTTAAGGCGTTGCATCCCTAATGAAGAGATTGCTAACGTCTTGGAATTTTGTCATTCCCAAGCTTGTGGAGGCCACTTTTCAATGAAAAAAACCACTGAAAAAATTTTGCAGTGTGGATTTTATTGGCCTACCTTGTTTAAAGATGCAAACATATATTGTCGCTCATGTGAAAAGTGTCAAAAGTTAGGAGTTGTGTCTCGCCGAAATATGATGCCCTTAAACCCTATTTTAGTAATTGAGATCTTTGATTGTTGGGGCATTGATTTTATGGGACCCTTTCCTTCTTCCTTTGGATACCAGTATATAATCGTGGCAATAGATTATGTATCTAAGTGGGTAGAGGCAGCAGCTTGCCGAAGCAATGACAATAGGACGGTAATTAAATTTCTTAAAGAAAATGTGTTATCTCGATTTGGTACACCACATGCTATAATTAGTGATTGAGTTACACATTTTTGCAACTGTTCTTTTGAACCTTTGATGAAAAAATATGGGGTGTTACATAAAATTTCTACTGCCTACCATCCTCATACGAGTGGACAAGTAGAGCTTGCTAATAGGGAAATTAAACAAATTTTAGAAAAAACGGTTAACCCGGATCGCAAGGATTGGTCTTCGCTTTGGGCTTACTGTACAGCCTTTAAAACTCCCTTAGGTATGTCACCTTATCGGCTCATTTTTGGAAAGCCTTGTCACTTACCTGTCGAGCTCAAGCATTGAGCTTATTGGGCCATCAAGTCTTTTAATTTTAACATAGGTGGAGCGAGTAATCTTAGGAAATATCAGTTGACCGAGTTAGAGGAATTAAGAAACGATACTTATGAAAATTCTAGAATCTATAAGGCTAAGATGAAAGTATTCCATGACAAAAACATTTTGAGAAAAACGTTTAAACCCATTGATCGGGTGTTCTTATACGACTCTAGACTCCATAAGCATCTTGGAAAACTTCGGTCAAGGTGGACCAGTCCTTTCATAGTGAAAAATGTTTTTGAAAATGGAGCAGTGGAAATAGATGACACTAGGGATGGTCGGACTTTTAAAGTGAATTGTCAGTGCCTTAAGATCTTGATCGATAGGCAAGATCCGGAAGTGGAAGACATTCCACTTATGGATCTGGTCTATTCACTCTAACTATACCACACAGGTACGTTTTTATTTATTTTTTCTTTTGATTTGCTTGTTTTGTTTTTAATTAAAGTTTTATTCAATCTTAATTGCTAGTTTTTCTTTTAATTTAATCTAATTTTTAAGGATTCCTTTTTATACCATTTGGCTGACTTTATTTTATTTTTCTCTTCCTTTTTGCAAACCAACAAATTTTTCTTGTAGAAAACAGGCCCAGCGCACAGCACCAAGCCCAGCGTGCCCAGCCAGCGCCGCATCCCAGCATTTGGCCCACTGCAGTGCCCAGAATGCGCGCAATATAGGCCCCATATTGCACGCCTCCAAGCCCATCAGCCCACGCTACAGTGCCCCTAAGCCCAAGCTGCAGCGCCCCTAAGCCCACGCTGCAGCGCCCACCCAAAGTCCTGCTTTTTAAAACCCTACATTCTGCCTTCTTCTTCATTTCAACTTGAACAAAACACAGCAGCCCCATTTTACTCTCTCTCTTCCTCTCTCACATACCCACTTCCTTTTTTTTAAATTTCTTATTTCTCCCATCATCTATTGCTAAATTGCTCACTACTTTTATAGATTTTGCTAGAAATCTCTCTCAAAAGTTTGGTTCTAAGAAGATTTTGGATTCATGAAGAACACTTTAAGTTGGTGGTTAGTCTTCTTTCTATCCAACTTTGGACATCAAGTAAGCCTAATTTCTTCCCTTTTATTATTCACTTGTGCTATTTGGTGGTTAAAATTTACTTTAAATCTATTGTTCTATATATTTGATTTCCATGGCACCAAAGACTGAGAGACCTAGGGGGAAACAACAACAAGAGTATGATGAGACCACATTTGTTAGTTTTGATGCAAGTGAGAGATATATCTAAATGATGTAAAATAGAAAACCCATTCCCGAGAGAGGATTCAACATCACCGAGAGGGGGAACCCGACCTTATATAGAATGACTTTACAAGACCACCTTCTCCTTCCCTCATAAATTTGGTTAGAGAATTTTACGCTAATGCTAACGAGCATAGGAATGGAAAAGTAAGGGTGAGAGGCCAAACAGTCTCTTTTAGTAGTGCAACCATAAATAGATTCTATGGGCTACCAAACATCGAACACAGTGAGTATAGTGCCTATGTGTCTACAATTAATTATGAAGAGATTTGCAATACTCTCTGTGTTCCGGGCACTACATGGAAAATGACGGGTGAGATCCTTGTCATTTTGCCCGCTACTTCTCTGAATGTCACTGCTAGGGCTTAGCAATATTTTGTATGTCAGTAGATGATGCCTGCTCTACACTACAATGACCTAACTATTGAAAGAGCCATTTTAATTTATGCAATTTTGATGGGCATGACTATCGATGTGGGCCAAGTCATTTTTACTTCTATTATGCACACTATGCGACAAAGGCTCGAATTATACTTTCCTTCATTAATCACTCAATTGTGTGTCTGAGTCGGAGTCCCTTACAGTCCTGATGAGGAGGCCTAACAACCTAAGAAACCCATCGATGATGCCATACTAACTCAGATTAGGGCATCCAGGCCGCCAACTCCGAGAGAGGGAGCAGTAATTGCTGCCCGTTCTCCCCCCTCTAGGCATTTCATGGTTACCGAGTGCCTTGAGCGTTTAGAGAGTCATTTTGATGAGCATTAGAAACTATTGCTTGATAGGATAGATCATCAAGACCGAATCTTGGCTAGGCAAGACCGATTCTTGGCTCGGCAAGCCGATTATCAAGTGGGTTCATATTTTGATCCACCCCCCGAGGAAGGTGAAGAGAATGAAGGGAATGAAGAAGAAGATGAGGATTTAGAAGATTAGTTTTGGGTTCTATCTTGTTTGTCTCTTTTTATTTTCGGATAATTGTACTAACATTTATTATGTTTTCCCTTTTTGTTATTTTATTTTTCATATTTTCTTTTCATTTCTAGTTATTTCTTTCCCATTCATGTGTTAACCTAACATACGGTGGGCAGCTTAATAGTACACTGCAGTTGCTTTCTTTTTGTTGTGCTATTCCATGTAGTAGATCAGAATTTCAGTAAGAAGAATGGCATGCAGTTCAAATGGTGGTGCACAATTTTTAGCTGCTGTGCACTTGCGGCTGCAAAGAGAGTTTCCTTTACTCTTTCTTTTATATTGAGGACAATGCAGTTTTAAGTTGGGGGTAGAGGAAACATATTTCTGTTTTTCATTGAACTGTTTGGTGCTACTTTCCTTTTTGTTTGTTTTTAGTATGCTTTGTGTTAGCCTTGGATGTAATTCTCATGTCAATGATATGAGCTTAATTGAGATAGCATATAGCATTTAGAAGTAATTAAATCTTGCTTCGGTTTGAGAATAGTTTAAGTGTCAATCTTAATTTGGTTTGAGACTCTAGTTTGTGGTAATATTGCTTGATTAGTCTAAAGCATCTAGAGAACTTTTATGTGTGATTGCTTTGTGAATACTTTTGCGGTCTCGACAAGCTCTAGAACTTATTTGATAATCACTTAAGGCGAACTCCTAGAATGCACATTGCTTAGGATATGACATAGGCCATTTTTTAACCGTTTGAGCCTTTTAAACTTATCCTTGCTATATCTATCACTAGTCACCTGTTTGAGCCTTTTTCTTGAAAAAGAATTTGAGCCTTGTTTATTTTGAAAACCCATTTACTTACCCTTATGAGCCTAAAAATATTTTATCCTTACCCTTCTTTTAAAAGAACTTAGTTATACACATTTGTTGAGAAAGCACTCAAGAGGAGTAAGGATGGAAATATGCAAAAATATATTACTACCATAACCTAAGTACACTAAAGGAGATAAGTTGGGGGTTGTGGAAAAGAAAAGAAAAGAATGAAAAGGAAGGTAAATGGTCTTATGCCAAAAATACAAAAGAAAAAGAATGAAATATGGCAAAGAAAGAAGAAGAGAGAAGAAAAGTGGTGACTTATTGAGAGAAAAGCTCTTATGAAAATGTTGAAAGAGTTGGGTGTTGAAGTAAGGTTATCCAGTGCTTAAAGTGGTTATGTTTAAAACTAAGAGATTGAGTTCTTTTACTTGTTAAATCCTTCCCGTTCTTTCTTAACCTTTACCTTAGCCTAACGTTACTAGCTTATTAAAGACCTCTTGATCCAATGTAGTGTGACTTTTCTACAATAGTGGAGAGCGATTTGAAAAATAAGCCTATGGAGCTTGATTTTTGATTGATGTCACGCAATTTAATATATTTTAGAGACCAAGACTTGTATTCATGAATGTTATGCATAAAATCATCCGGGTGTTCAGATTAATGGATTGTGATAAGATGGATGTTAAGAGTCGATAACAATTTTGAGATTGATGTTTGAATTACTTTTGGACTTGAGTGATATTTAATGATTCTATGTACTGTATGTTATGTGCAATTTCTGAGACAAAAATGTGAATTGCTCCTTGTTTAACACTAGTATTGCTTTACCTTGTTTAGATTCCTACCATATAATTCGTTTCTCATTTTCGCTTGAATTGCTAGGGACTAGCAATAAGTTAGTTGGGGGTTGTGATGAGAGCCATAAAATGCATCTCAACAGTGCTTAATTGTTGGCATTTTAGGGTTGATCTCGGTCTTAATTGCACTTTTATATGTTAATAACTCTAAAGTGATATTCTTGAATCATTGACTTAATTCGGTGCATTTTCAGGTACCTTGAGTCCAAAAGAGATGGAAAAGATATCATCGCTTAAAGCATGAAGCTTCGATACATATCGGAGTGGAAGAGTGGTTACGAAGAGATAGAATGATGAAAAACATACAAAAGCCAAGAGCCAATGCATGCCAAGAGCAAAAGGAGTGGTTTCAGCATTTGAAGAAGCTGGAGCAACAGTGTGCGCCGTGGCGTGGCTAGAGTAGCGCTGCACCCTCCAACACCACACTACCTTGCACCCTCCTAGTGCCGCGGCGTGGCTAGGGCAGCGTCGCACCCTCTAGAAAAGCACACTCTTGGACTAAAGGTGAGCGCTGAGGCGCCCAAAAGGGAGAGGTGCAGCGCGCACACGGTCTCCTGACCTAATTAGGATCTCTAAGTGACAATTTTGAGCCCATGTATACCCTTGAACCCTTGTACTATAAAAAGGTCACTTGGGGTTGAAGAAAGACGACAATCAAGGTCTGGAAAACTCAAAGAAGCAGCCTCATTCTCCTCCATCAAAGTGTTCAGCTATGAGTTCCATGGCGAACTAATCTCTAAGCAAGGCGAAGGGATGAATCCCTAGGTGTAGTTGTTCTTTAATTCCTTTATTAGTTCAGTTGTAATTGGGATTTATTGTCAAACATTGTTATGACTTATTGTTAATCTAATTAGAAGATTTCCTTTCAATCCAGTGATTATATCTTTCTCCTTGATATAAGTTTAGTCATGCTTTTCTCATATCAAGTTTGTTTGGATGTGATTGATTCTGTTAGACTTATTCTTTAGGGTTGTCCATTATTGCAATATTGTCGTTAAAGATATATTGTTGTTTCTTGATAACTCTATAGTATGGGTCATGTGTGTTTAACCGATAAAGAAGAGTAAGTCATATCAATTACATTAGGGTTGGTATATGAGCTTTAATTGAATATCCACCGATTACTTGTTTGGGATGTGAAATTTGCAATCGAGATAAAAACAACTGAATTAAGATTGGAATAAGGCAACGAGCCTAGGGAAGACTCCTGGAACCTTGTTGTTCCTCTATTATTATTCTCAATTTATTACATAATTTGCTCTCAATTACTTCAATATCAAAACTTCATATTTTCTCACTTGATTTTATTGTTCGTGCGTAGGTTTACATCTTCTCTTGTAGTTAACTTGTTTCCCTGTAGAATCGACACCCCAAAGCTGTACTACAACTACTGTGTTACTCTTTGGGCGTAATCACCATCTCTTGCATGATAGAAGTCAGCCGGATTGAGAGGGCCCTTTTGGATCTAGGAGTGAGTGTGAATCTTCTGTCCTACTTAATCTATTTGCAGTTAGGTGATGAGTCTTAAATATTGCATATTTTAGACCCTTAACTTACATTAGTTATGCTCATAGTTAGTAGTATTTTACTTTATTTTACGTTTTTCTCGTGTTTTGTGTGTTTTTACAGCTTTGTGGAGAAAATGAAGCATTTCAGGAGATTTGAAGCTTCTGGAGACATTGCGATCGATCGCACCAGATATGCGATCGAGCGCACACGCGATCGAGCACACCTGCCTATGATCGAGCGCAAGGTCATCAATCCCACATCGAAATATTTGCAGTGCATCGCACCAGCGCGATCGAGCGCACCAGACACGCGATCGAGCGCATCTGCGATCGAATGCAGCATACTTCGATCGAGCGCACTCGGGCCAGTATCCCACATCGTTTTTGCAAGCCACATTAGTCTGGGTCTTCCCCTATATAAACACCACCTGACTTCATAATTCAGTGTACACTTCCTGAGGCACTTTGGTGTTTACCGGTGGACGTCCGTCAGCATTCTGGTGGATCCCGAAGGCATTGCTACCACGAGGGGAAGCGCCGCCCGTCAACGAGTGGAATTTCTCCCATGTAAAGTTGTTTATTTATTTCTTTATATTCAGTTGTTTTAGTTTAAATGTTTAGCACTTGTTATTATAGTTTTATAGTTATGAGTGGCTAGACTCTTCAGCTAAGGTTGAAGATGAAGCCCTGTCGTTGTTTGGCGTAGTAGTTCAGATTTGCTTGTACAAATCTGACAATTTTTAGTATAAATGTTCTGTCAATTATTTGAGTTAATCTTATAATAGATTGAGTTTAAATTTTCTGTTGGATTTTCTTTGTGTTTCATCTGATGGATACATTGAATGCTTTTCGATTAAATTGGATTCCCTTTGTGATTTGTTAAGAGCGGATACATCGGGTGCTTTTGGTTTAGTTGGGATATTCTTTGTTTTTTGTCTTATAGTTGGATTCACTGAATATTTTGATAGGCTATATTTTTAGAACATGTATGCTTAACTTCGGTGGGGTGGATTCGGAAACCTTAGTGTTTTAATTATTAGTTTTTAAATCAACTTAGCTTAGTTTATATTTCTTTTGCAATATCATTCACAATTCGAAACTAGGTTAAGATAAAGTTAGTTTAGATTAAAAATATATTTTCACAACACAATTCCCTGTGGATTCGACCTCGCACTTGCACAACGCTATATTGCAAACGACTCGTGCGCTTGCGAGTAATTTAAAACTCACAATAAGTTTTTGGCACCGTTGCCGGAGAATTGTTTTGTTCATGAAAATTTTTGGTCTGAATTGATTTTATTTTTCTACTAGTTAATTTAATTTAAAAAAAAAATTTTGAGTTTGATTTATTCTGTTACTTCTGCTGATTAGTATCTCATTATTTTTCTGTTGGTGTATGCTTGGTCGGAGATCCTTGAACTTAGAGTTGACACATTTAGATCCCGACTTAGAAAGAACTCTTAGGAGGCAGAAAAGAACACTAGTTGAGAGAGAGACTGCTGAGATGGGAGAAAATTTTAATCATCCTGAACATGTAGAGCAACCTAGAGCTTGGAACGTGGACTCCACTACATCCCTTAGGGATTTGTTCGCACCCGTTGCGACTAACTCATCTTCCTGCATAGTGTTGCCACCAACCAATGCCACACACTTTGATTTGAAGCCACATGTTATCCAACTCCTACCCTCATTCCATGGCTTAGATCTTGAAAATCCCTATAGTCATGTGAAGAAGTTCAAAGACATTTGTGCTACATTCAAATTCCAGAACTTCTCTGAGGAGTCAGTCCATCTTCGACTCTTCCCTTTCTCCCTTCACGATAGAGCTAAGGCGTGGTTGGACTCCAACACGTCTGGGTCTATTACATCTTGGGAAAACCTGCTTAGCAAATTTTATCATAAGTTTTTCCCAATGTCTAGAGTGAATGAGTGCCGAAAGGGGATTAGCTCTTTCACTCAAGACGAGGATGAGAAGTTCTCTGAAAGCTGGGAGCGCTTTAAAGAGTTACTGATCAGATGCCCTCCACATGGATATGAGAAGTAGAGACTCGTTCAATTCTTCTACCAAGGGTTGACTCAACCCAACCGTAGCATGATTGAGTCTATGAATGGGGGGGGATTCTTGAGTCTGACAAGAGACGAAGCATATATGGTGTTGGACAAGTTGTCCAACAACTCACAGCAGTGGGATTTTTCAAGCTGTCGAGATAAGTCCATTCGTGCTCCTAAGAGGGGAGGCATCTATGAGGTCAGAAAGGACACTGATTTGAGGATAAAGTTAGATGCCCTCACCAAGAAGATTGACGCTCTTACTGTGAGCCAATCCATCAATGCTGCCAACACATTCATTGTTGAAAGCTGTTCCATCTGTGCTAGTCCCATGCATCTAGCACAGAATTGCCCATCAATGCCGGCTTGTGCCGAGTATCCTATGGAATAAGTAAATGCTTTCAATGACTTTCGAAGGCAGTCAAATGGATCGTACTCCGAGACGTACAATCCAGGGTGGTAGAACCACCTAAATTTTTCATGGAGGCAGAACCAACCAATGAATCAGGAAGGAACCTCTCATCATGCTTAAAATCAATATCCTCCCGGATTTGCCCCACAAATTCCTAATCATGGTCGTTCTGCCCATCCAGCACCTTCACCTGCTTACCACGCACCCACCCAAACACCAGCGCCAGTTTCACAGTCGCTTGAGGACACTCTTAAGGAATTCATGAAAGCGACTAGCCAAAATATGATCGATGTGAGGAGTGCAACAATGGTAAACACCTAAGCAATTGCCAAGCTGGAGAGTCAAATAGGGCAAATTGCAAGTCACTTGGGTGAGAGAGAGAAAGGAAAGTTCCCCAGTCAGCCCGTGCAAAACCCAAAAGGACAATTTATGGTTGAGAGTTCATCAACTCCTACGCACGGGGAGGAACAAGTACAGTCGATTGTCACACTGAGGTCTGGGAGACAAGTGGACAATCGAGTGGAAGAGAGCCCTGCTATGCAGCAAGGGCAAGGTAGTGGCAACACAGAAAAGAGAGATGCTGAGCCATCTATAGCCACACCTACTGAGAAAGACCCTCCTAGGTCGTTTGTACCTAGAGTGCCCTACCCCGAGAGATTACAAGCGCCCAAGAAAGGAGGGAAGTATGAAGAAATTCTAGAGGTATTCAAGCAAGTCCAAATCAATATCCCATTTTTGGATGCCATCCATCAAGTGCCATCATTTGCCAAGTTTTTAAAGGACTTGGTCACTATCAAGAGGAGGACGAATGTCCCAAAGAAGGCATTTTTGACCGAGCAAGTCAGTTCAATCCTTCAGTGCAAGCTACCCATCAAGTATAAGGACCCGGGGTGTCCTACCATATCTTGCACGATAGGAGTCAGCCACATTGAGAGGGCCCTTTTGGATCTAGGGGCGAGTGTGAATCTTTTACCCTACTCAGTCTATATGCAGTTGGGGTTAGGAGAATTGAAGCCCACATCCACGACGCTTCAATTGGCTGACAGGTCAGTGAAAAGACCACGGGGGATAGTTGAGGACGTTTTGATAAAAGTGGATAAGTTCTATTTTCCCGTGGATTTTATTGTGCTTGACACAGAGCCGGTTCAAAATGTAGGGATTCAAATACCGGTGATTCTAGGGTGACCATTCTTAGCCACGGCTAACGCCCTAATCAATTGTAGGACAGGGGTGATGAAGATCTCCTTCGGAAATATGACAGTGGAGTTGAACATTTTTGATATCACTAGGCAACCACTAGAATATGATGAAATGAGATATGTGTGCTTGATAGAGGAGATTCTTGAGGATACTGTGGATGAATCAAGCATTGAGGATCCCATGGAGGCATGCTTTGCTCACTTTGGAGAGGACTTGGGTTTAGATAAGTTACTCGAGGAAGTAAATGCCATTTTGGAGTCTGATCCTCAAGAAAGCAAGAAGGTGTCACCAGAACCTCAAAAGAAGGAACTTAAGCCTTTACCGGATAATCTTAAGTATAAGTTCCTGGGTCCAGCATACTGTTTGCCTGTGATAATAGCTTCAGATTTGGGAGAGGCTCAAGAGAAGAAATTGTTAGAAGTTTTAAGAGAGCACAAGGAAGATATCGGCTGGACCATTGAGGATATTAAGGGAATCAGCCCCTTGGTGGTGATGCACAGGATACATTTGGAGGAAGATACTAAGCCATCGAGGGAGCCGCAAAGAAGGCTCAACCCTGCTATGCAAGAGGTTGTGAGGGCAGAGGTTATTAAGCTGTTAGATGCAGGGATCATTTATCCCATCTCTGATAGCAAGTGGGTGAGCCCCATTCATGTCGTGCCCAAGCGAGCTGGGTTAACGGTAGTAAAGAATAAGGACGACGAGTTGGTGCCAACTCGTGTGCAGTCTGGGTGGAGAGTGTGTATAGACTACCGTAAGCTGAACAGTGCCACAAGGAAGGATCATTTTCCACTTCCATTTATTGATCAGATGGTGGAGCGTTTGGCTGGGCACGAGTATTATTGCTTTTTGGATGGTTATTCTGGATATAACCAGGTCCCCGTGGACCCCGAAGATCAGGAGAAGACGACATTTACCTGTCCTTTTGGGACCTTCGCCTACCGTCGCATGCCCTTTGGGTTATGCAATGCTCCCGCCACTTTTCAGCGGTGCATGGTCAGTATATTCTCTGACATGGTAGAGCGGTTTTTGGAGATTTTCATGGACGACTTCTCCATCTTCGGTTCAACATTTGAGGAGTGCCTGCACCGTCTCTCTTTGGTTTTGGTACGGTGCAAGGAGAAGAACTTGGTGCTTAATTGGGAGAAGTGCCATTTTATGGTTAAGCAAGGAATTGTACTGGGGCATATCATATCTCATCGAGGGATTGAGGTCGACAAAGCGAAGGTGGATTTGATTTCCAGCCTTCCACCCCCACGTACGGTGAAAGAGGTTCGATCTTTTCTGGGCCATGCAGGTTTCTATAGGCGATTTATCCAGAATTTCAGCAAGATCGCCAGGCCCTTGTGCAAGTTGTTGCAAAAAGATGCCCCATTTCTATTTGATGAGGATTGTAAGAAAGCATTTGGGGATCTGAAGAAAATTCTGACGTCCACACCCATTATTCAGCCACCTAACTGGGATGTGCCTTTTGAGATTATGTGTGACGCATCAGACTATGCTGTTGGAGCTGTTTTGGGGCAGTGTGTTGATAAACTTCCCCATGCTATCTATTATGCAAGTCAAACTCTAAACGACGCATAACTCAATTACTCTACCACTGAGAAGGAGTTGCTTGTAGTCGTTTTTGCATTAGACAAGTTCAGATCCTACTTGTTAGGATCTAAAGTCATTATCTACTCGAACCATGCTGCATTGAAGTATCTTTTCTCTAAAAAAGATGCTAAATCTCGTCTTATCCGATGGATCTTGCTACTTCAAGAGTTCGACATTGAGATTCGGGATAAGAAAGGTTCGGAAAATGTGGTGGCAGACCATTTGTCTAGATTGATTGTGGAATTCAGTGAGGCTGCCACTCCCATTTCTGAGACCTTTCCTGATGAGCAATTGATGCACATTGCTCACAGTCCCGCACCATGGTTTGCTGACATAGTGAACTATCTTGTCACCAGACACATGCCCTTGCATTGGGGGAGGCAAGATAAATCAAAATTTTTGGCCATGGTAAAACACTTTTTCTGGGACGATCCTTACCTGTTCAAGTATTGTCCTGATCAGATCATTAGACGATGTATTCCTGAGCATGACCAATCTAATGTCATCGCCTTTTCTCATGATCATGCATGTGGAGGCCATTTTAGTGCTAAAAAGACCATTGCAAAGATTTTGCAGTGTGGATTTTATTGGCCTACCCTGTTCCGGGACTCTCACACCTACTGTATATCTTGTGAGCGTTGCCAAAAGCTAGGGAGTCTTTCTAGGAGAAATATGATGCCCCTCAACCCTATTCTGATTGTTGAGATTTTTGATGTGTGGGGCATTGATTTCATTGGACCATTCCCAAACTCCTTTGGCTACCTATACATTCTAGTTGCTGTGGACTATCTGTCCAAGTGGGTGGAGGCTGTTGCGTGCAAGACCAATGACCACAGAGTTGTGGTCCAGTTCTTGAAAGACACTATTTTTGCTCGTTTTGGTATGCCTCGAGCAATCATAAGTGATGGAGGTAAGCACTTTTGCAACAAGATCTTTGAGCAGTTGATGAAGAAATATTGTATCACGCACAAAGTTGCCACCCCATATCACCCACAGACGAGTGGTCAAGTGGAAATCTCAAATCGCGAGATCAAACATATTTTGGAAAAAACTGTGAACCCTACTAGAAAGGATTGGTCTCTGCGATTGACGGATGCACTGTGGGCATATCGGATAGCCTTCAAGACGCCAATTGGCATGTCTCCCTATCGCATTGTATACGGAAAGGCATGTCACCTTCCGGTTGAATTAGAGCATCGTGCGTATTGGGCTGTCAAGCAACTAAATTTTAATCTTTCCAAGGCTGGCTCACAACGAAAGCTCCAACTCAATGAATTAGAGGAGCTGCGGAATGATGCATATGAGTGTGCCCGATCATACAAAGCACAAATGAAGAAGACTCATGACCAAAATATTTTGAGAAGAGCTTTTGAGCCGGGTCAGAGAGTTCTTCTTTATAATTCGCGCCTGCATCTTTTTCCAGGCAAGCTCAAATCCCGATGGTCAGGCCCATTCATTATTCGATCAGTTTTTCCTCATGGGGCCATCAAGATTGAGGATCCTAAGAATGGTAATACTTTCAAGGTAAATGGACAGAGGCTAAAACCATTCTTAGAGTTGAGGAGTCCGGACATTGAGACGATACTGTTGGAGGATCCTAGTTACTCAGATTGAGTGTAGTATTCTAGGGAGAGTCTGGCTGAAGACGTAAAACTTAGCGCTTATGGGAGGCACCCCACAGCTTATCTTTTCCTTTGTTTATTTATTATTTCGCATTTTTATGATTAATGTTTGTTTCTAGTATTTTTTGTTTTCCAGTTTTTATTTTTCAGGGACAAAGCATACTTCAGTTCAAGTTTGGGGGTATGCTATGAGCCATACCAGTCCAGATAGTTCTCCATATCTCAGGTCAGCTCTTTCCATATTAGTCACACATTGGGGTCAATGTGTAATTTAAGTTTGGGGGTATGGGAGATACATCACACACTTTGTCCTAGTTTGTTGTCTTTTCGTCATAGAGATAAATGCATGCTCATTTTATCGTAAAATTTTAGTTGATCTAAACATTTTTTTGATGTGATGTTATTGGTGAGCTTAACATTTTGAACACATGATCTGGTGATAAATTTTTAAAATTTAGTTACTTACTTTAGGCATTTTGAGAATTCACATGTTTGATCTAATCTAACACGAGCACATTAGCACAAATTATGTGAGGTATGACATGTGATTTTAATGTGTATTTTTCCTTATCTTAACTGAAACTGGATGACTTGTTGGATGAACTCTTGGGCATAGAAAAATATATAAAAGAAATAAAAATAAAAAATTATCAATAAACTTTTCGCTGAGTAACTGGACCTCTTGCCTCAGTAAGCAGTGAGTGTTCACGTCAAAAGGTGGAATTTTGCTTGGTAATATTAAGGTCGGTTTAATTTTGTAGCCTTTTTGACTCGAGTTAGTAAGTCCTTAGGGGTGTCTTTACACCTAATGCCCTAAAACCACCTGGTTTGGGAGTCATTGACTTAACACTCGCTACATGGGTCAATTAGAAAGCTTAAGGGAACTAAACATAGCCGTGCCTTATTAAAAAAATATAAAAATAAAAATAATACTATGCCTTTGTTGTTCATTTTTTATGGGAAATTCGGTGAATCTTGAGACATGGAGACCTTACACATTAGAGTTACTTAAAAGCTTCATTTTTATATGCTAATTCACCTTACACTGATTCAAGCTTGTGATGCCTTATCCTGCCTTTTGTAAGTAATTAGATTTTAACATTTCTATTCATTGCGAAGATGGGTTTACCTTTTTAAGCTTGCTTATGAATGAATATCATGGTGATGTGTGCTCCTTAAATTTTTGGATACCATGAGTGATGACTTTATCTTTATGTTCTTTGTTTTTCATTGAGTCTTTTATTTTGTTTTGCTAAGGGACTAGCAAAATATAAGTTTGGGGGTATTTGATAAGTCTTAAATATTGCATATTTTAGACCCTTAACTTACATTTGTTATGCTCTTAGTTAGTAGTATTTTACTTTATTTTACGTTTTTCTCGTGTTTTGTGTGTTTTTACAGCTTTGTGGAGAAAATGAAGCATTTCAAAAGATTTGAAGCTTCTGGAGACATTGCGATCGATCGCACCAGATATGCGATCGAGCGCACACGCGATCGAGTGCACCTGCCTATGATCGAGCGCAAGGTCATCAATCCCACATTGAAATATTTGCAGTGCATCGCACCAGTGCGATCGAGCGCACCAGACACGCGATCGAGCGCATCTGCGATCGATCGCAGCATACTGCGATCGAGCGCACTCGGGCCAGTATCCCACATCGTTTTTGCAAGCCACATTAGTCCGGGTCTTCCCCTATATAAACACCACCTGACTTCATAATTCAATGTACAATTCCTGAGCCACTTTGGTGTTTACCGGTGGACGTCCGTCAGCATTCTAGTGGATCCCGAAGGCATTGCTACCACGAGGGGAAGCGCCGCCCGTCAGCGAGTGGAATTTCTCCCATGTAAAGTTGTTTATTTATTTCTTTATATTCAGTTGTTTTAGTTTAAATGTTTAGCACTTGTTATTATAGTTTTATAGTTACGAGTGGCTAGACTCTTCAGCTAAGGTTGAAGATGAAGCCCCGCCGTTGTTTGGCGTAGTAGTTCAGATTTGCTTGTACAAATCTGACAATTTTTAGTATAAATGTTCTGTCAATTATTTGAGTTAATCTTATAATTGATTGAGTTTAAATTGTCTGTTGGATTTTCTTTGTGTTTCATCTGATGGATACATTGAATGCTTTTCGATTAAATTGGATTCCTTTTGTGATTTGTTAAGAGCGGATACATCGGGTGCTTTTGGTTTAGTTGGGATATTCTTTGTTTTTTGTCTTATAGTTGGATTCATTGAATATTTTGATAGGCTATATTTTTAGAACATGTATGCTTAACTTCGGTGGGGTGGATTCGGAAACCTTAGTGTTTTAATTATTAGTTTTTAAATCAACTTAGCTTAGTTTATATTTCTTTTGCAATATCATTCACAATTCGGAACTAGGTTAAGATAAAGTTAGTTTAGATTAAAAATATATTTTCACAACACAATTCCCTGTGGATTCGACCTCGCACTTGCACAACGCTATATTGCAAACGACTCGTGCGCTTGCGAGTAATTTAAAACTCACAACATTAGGGTTAGGAGAATTTAAGCCCACATCTATGACTCCTCAATTGGCTGACAGGTCAGTGAACATACCATAGGGAATAATTAAGGACTTTTTGATAAAGGTGGATAAGTTTTATTTCCCCATGGATTTTATTGTGCTTGACATAGAGCCGGTTCGAAATGTGGGGATTTAGATACCGGTGATTCTAGGGCGACCATTCTTAGCCATGACTAATGCCCTGATAAATTGTTGGACAGGGGTGATGAAGATTTCCTTCAAAAATATGACAATGGAGCTGAATATCTTTGATATCAGTAAGCAACCGCTAGAATATGATGAAGTGAAAAATGTATGCTTGATAGAGGAGATTGTTGAGGAGACTGTGGATGAATCAAGCATTGAGGACCCCCTGGAGGCATACTTTTCTCAGTTTGGAGAGGATTTGGATTTGGATAAGTTACTTGAGCAAGTGAATGCCATTTTGGAGTTTGCTCCTCAGGAGAGCTATGAGATGGAGGAGACCGCAGCACCTGAGCCCCCTAAGAACGAACTTAAGCCTTTACCAGATAATCTTAAGTATAAGTTCCTTGGTCCAACCGATTCTTTGCTTGTGATTATAACTTCAGATTTGGTTGATGCTCAAGAGGAGAAATTTTTGGAATTTTTAAGAGAGCACAAGGAAGCTATTGGCTGGACTATTGAGGATATCAAGGGGATCAGTCCCTCGGTGGTGATGCACAAGATACATTTAGAGGAGAATGCCAAGCCATCGAGGGAACCACAGAGAAGGCTCAACCCAGCTATACAAGAGGTTGTGAGGACTGAAGTGATAAAGTTGTTGGATGCAGGGATCATTTATCCAATCTCTGATAGCTAGTGAGTGAGCCAGATTCATATCATGCAAAAGCGGGCTGGATTGACGGTAGTGAAGAATAAGGATGACGAGTTGGTGCCAACTCATGTTCAGTCAGGATGGAGAGTGTGTATAGACTATCGTAAGGTTAATGCTGCCATAAGGAAGGATCATTTTCCACTCCTATTTATTGATCAAACGGTGGAGTGTTTGGCTGGGCATGATTACTATTGCTTCTTGGATGGTTATTCTGGATATAACCAGGTCCCTATAAACCCCAAAGATCAGGAGAAGACGACGTTTATCTATCCTTTTGGGACATTCGCCTACCATCACATGCCCTTTGAATTATGCAATGCAGCCACTACTTTCCAGCGGTGCATGGTTAGCATATTCTCTGACATGGTAGAGTATTTCTTAGAGATTTTCATAGATGACTTCTTCGTGTTCAGTTCATCATTTGAGGAGTGTCTGCACTATCTCACTTTGGTCTTAGTGCGGTGCAAGGAGAAGAACCTGGTGCTTAATTAGGAGAAGTGCCATTTTATGGTCAAGCAAGGTATTGTACTGGGGCACGTCATATCTAATTGGGGGATTGAGGTCGACAAAGCGAAGGTGGACCTGATTTCCAACCTTCAACCCCACGTACGGTGAAGGAGGTTCATTCTTTTCTAGGCCATACAGGATTCTACAGGCAATTTATCCAGGATTTCAGCAAGATTGCCAGGCCCTTGTGCAAGTTGTTGTTGAAGGATGCCCCATTTTTATTTGATGAGCTCTGTAAGAAAGCATTTGGGGATCTGAAGAAGATTCTGACGTCCACATCCATTAATCAGCCACCTAATTGGGGTGTACCTTTTGAGATTATGCGTGACGCATCAGACCATGCAGTTGGAGTTGTTTTGGGGCAGCATGTTGATAAACTCCCCCATGTCATCTACTATGTAAGCAAAACTTTAAATGACGCACAACTCAATTACTCTACCATTGAGGAGTTGCTAGCAGTCGTTTTTATATTGGACAAGTTCAGATCCGACTTATTAGGATCGAAAGTGATTATCTACTCGGATTATGCATCATTGAAGTATATTTTCTCCAAAAAGGATGCTAAATCTCGTCTTATCGAATGGATCTTGTTACTTCAGGAGTTCAACATTCAGATTCGGGATAAGAAAGGTTTTGAAAATGTGTTGGCAGAACATTTGCCTAGGTTGATAGTGAATTTCATTGAGGTCACTATTCCTATTTCTGAGACCTTTTCTGATGAGCAATTGATGCACATTACTCACAATCCCGCACCATGGTTTGCTGATATAGTGAACTATCTTGTCACTGGTCAAATGCCTTTACATTGGGGGCGACAAGATAAGTCCAAGTTTTTTGCCATAGTAAAGCATTTTTTCTGGGATGATCCTTACCTGTTCAAGTATTGTCCCGATCAGATCATTAGAAGTTGTATTGTTAAGCATGACCAATCGAATGTCATCTTCTTTTGTTATGATCATGCTTGTGGAGGCCTGCAATGATTTTGCAGTGTTGATTCTATTGGCCTACCCTGTTCTGAGACTCACACCTACTGTGTATCTTGTGGGCGTTGCCAAAAGCTAGGGAGTATTTCTATGAGGAATATGATGCCCCTCAACCTTATTTTGATTATTGAGATTTTTGACGTGTGGGGCGTTGATTTTATAGGACCTTTCCCAAACTCCTTTGGCTATTTGTACATTATGGTTACTGCGGACTATCTGTCCAAATTGGTGGTGGCCGTCGCATGCAAGACCAATGACCACAGAGTTGTGATCCAGTTTTTGAAGGATACTATCTTTGCTTGTTTTGGTACGCCTCAAGCAATCATAAGTGATGGAGGTAAGTACTTTTGCAACCAGATTTTTGAGCAGTTGATGAAGAAATATTTCATCACACATAAGGTTGCCACCCCATATCACCTGCAGACAAGTGGACAAGTAGAAATTTCTAATCGCGAGATCAAGCACACTTTGGAGAAGACTGTGAACCCTAGTAGAAAAGATTGGTCTCTACGATTGAATGATGCATTGTGGGCATATCGGACAACATTCAAGACTCCAATTTGCATGTCTCTATATCGTCTTATGTACAGAAAAGCATGTCACCTTCTGATGGAATTAGAGCATAGAGCGTATTAGGCTATCAAGCAACTGAACTTCAATCTTTCGAAGGCTGGTTCACAAAGGAAGCTCCAACTTAATGAATTAAAGGAGCTGCGAAATGATGCATATGATTGTTCGCAGTTGTACAAGGCACAAATGAAGAAGGCTCATAACCATAACATTTTGAGACGATCTTTTAAGCCTGGTCAAAAAGTTCTTCTTTACAATTCATGCTTGCATCTTTTTCCAAGCAAGCTCAAATCTCAATGGACAGGCCCATTTATTATTCGGTCAGTTTTTCCTTATGGGGCCATCGAGATTGAGGATCCAAAGAATGAGTTTCAAGGTGAATGGACAGAGGCTAAAACCATTCTTGGAGTTGAGGAGTCCAGAGATTAAGATGACATTGTTGGAGGAACCTAGTTACCCAGAGTGATTGTCGTCTACTATGGAGAGTCTAGCTAAAGACTTTAAACTAAGTTCTTATGGGAGGTAAACCTTATCCTTTTATTCCTTTTCATTAGATCTTGTTGTTTGGTTTTTGTTTTTGTTGTGTCTTTCAGGACAAATGTCTGCTATTCAAGTTTGGGGGAGCGTGCTCATACATCACACCCGACTTGTGCCGCCCATTCGGTCTGTGGCAGAGGAATTCCTAGCATTGCGATTGAGCACAGTGAGATCGAGTGCCTAACTTAGAGTGATCGAGCACAGTTCTAGAAACTACCAAAACAGCAGTGAGCAGTTGCACCATTTGGCTGAAGATGTAAAACTTAGCGCTCCTGGGAGCCACCCCACAGAATATCCTTTATGTTTTACTTATTTTTTATATTTCTTGTTACTATTTATTTCTAGTATTTTTTTTTTGTTTTCCAGTATTACTTTAGTCTTTATTTTTCAGGGACAACGCGTACTTCAGTTCAAGTTTGGGGGTATACTATAAGCCATGCCAGTCAAACTAGTTCTCCATCTCCTAGATCAGCTCTTTTCATATTATTCACACATTGGGGACAATATGTAATTTAAGTTTGGGGGTATAGGAGACACATCACACACACTTTGTCCCAGTTTGTTGTTGTTTTTCTTTTCTTCGTTTTAAAGAGAAGATAAATGCATGCTCATGTTATTTTGAAATTTTGGACAATCTGAACAAATATTGTGATGTGATTTCATTGGAAAGCTTAAAATCTTGAACACATGATCTGATGATAGAATTTTAAAACTTAGTTACTTTAGGCATTTGAGAATTCACAGGTTTGATCTAATCTGACATGAGCACATTAGCACATAATTGTGTGAGGTATGACATGTATATGAATGTGTATGTTTCTATGGCTTAGCTGATTCCGGATGACTTGTTGGAGGACACTTTGACATAAAAAAAATTGTACAAAAAGAGAAAAATGCTCATCATTAATAAAATTTCCACTGAGTAACTGGACCTCTTACCTCAGTAAGCAGTGAGTGTTCACATCAAAATGTGGGAATTTTGATTGGTTGCATTAAAGCCAGTTTAGTTTCGTAGCCTTTTTTACTCGAGTTAGTAAGTCCTTAGGGGTGTCTTTACACCTAATGCCCTAAAACCATCTGGTTTGGGAGTCATTGACTCAACACTCGCTACATGGGTCAATAAGAAAGCTTAAGGGACCTAAACATGGCAGAGCCTCACAATAAATAAAAAAAAAAGAAAATAAAACTATGCCATTGATTGTTCGTACCGATGAAAAATTCTGTGAATCTTAAGACATGGAGACATTGCACATTGGAATTATTTGGAAGCTTCATATTTATGTGCTAGTTCACTTTACACTGATTTGAGCTTGTGATGCCTTAGCTAGCCTTTTGTAAGTAATTAAATTTTAACATTTCTATTCATTGCGAAGATGAGTTTATCTTTTTAAGCTTTCTCATGAATGAATATCATGGTTTTGTGTGATACTTAAATTTTTGGATATCATGAAAGATGGATTTATCATTGTGTTCTTTGTTTTTCATTTAGTTTTTAGTTTCGTATTGCTAAGGGACTAGCAATATGTAAGTTTGGGGGTGTGATAGTGCTTAAATATTCATATTTAAGCCCCTTAAATTATATTTGTTAAGCTCTTAGTTTGTGTTATTTCATCCTATTTTATCTCCTTTTTTGTGTTTGCTGTGTTTTTCTAGGTTTTTGGAGTATTATGGAATTATCCAGCTTAAAGAGCAGAATGTGAAGGCTTAAATCCCACATCCCACATCGGTTGGAAACACATTGCACTCATGGAGTTTCCCTATAAAAGCCCCATTTCACTTTATTTTCAAGTGTGTGGATCTCGAAGACTTTGCTAACAAGGGGGGAAAGTGCCGCACAGCAAAAACAAAAAGAAGAAAAAACAAAGAAAGAAGCTGCAAGTGTAATTTCTCTCTCAATATATTTTCAGCTTTAATTTATTTCTTTTGTGTTTTAAAGTTTAATGTTTAGTACTTTAATTGTGAAATTTATTTTCATGATCATGAGAGACTAAAACCTTCATTTAAGGTTGAAGATAAAGCCTCACCATTTATTAGCATTATATTTTCATATATGTTCGTACGATTCCGACATTTTTGTATTGATGTTTTATTTTAGTTCAATTGTTTGAGTAAATTCTTATGATTGATTGTTTTGTTTATAAACTGTTCAAATTGAATATTTGATGTGTTTTATCCGACAGATACATCAAATCATTCAAATTAAATCGAATATCCACTGTGATTTGTAAATTAAACGGATACATTTGATGATTTGATTTAACTAGGGTATTCATTGTGATTTGTATATCGATGGATTCATGGAATTATTTGATAAATTAATTTTATATAGAACATACATAGGATGTAATTTCTTGTTGGTTGTAGGAACAAAAATCATGAAAATATATGCTTTAATTTGGTGGGGATAGATTCAGAAACCTTAGTGTTTTTATCATTTGTTTTAAATCAAATGTAGTTTAGTTATATTCTTTGCACGACACAGTTTAAAATTCGGAACTAGGCTAAGATAGGTTTAGTTTAGATAAAAATCTGTTTTCACGGCGCAATTCCCTATGGATTTGACCTTGAACTTGCACACACTATATTGCAAACGACTCGTGCGCTTGCGAGTAAATTAAAACTCACAACAGTAGACACCCAATTTCATTTCAAATTTTAGAATGGACCAAACGCAGAGCCAAATGATGAGAATTTGGTCGAAAATGCTTAGATTTGAAAAAAGAAGAAACAAAACTTCATTTCTTATAAAGAACCAACTAAAAACCCAACCTAAGGGCAAAACCCCAAAAAAAAAACAACCAAAATAAGCCTAAAACTTGCACCAAAGACAAAAATCATCGCTAAAATCTGAAAACCCAAACCAAGACTCTACCTAAAAATTTGGGCCGATCTACTTAATCAACAAACTTATCAGTTCCCTATTGTAACAAGATAGAAACCTCATTTTAGATCTTCATTCTTGTGATCCTAGTTTTAATTCAGATAAAATTGTGACAGAATTAATTCTGTAGCGACCCCCAACAACCCATTTACACCTTTTAATTCTTATTCATTTCATTGTCTCCCAAATAAACCTATAAATACCACTTTTATCTTCAATTTCAAACACCTACACATATTCAACACCCCTTAGCTAAAACTATAAATTCTCTTCGAAAACATCATACTTTGGGAACTGTTTGTCTTAGCAACTTTGTAATAGGTTGGGTCCTCCATTAACATCTTTCATATATAGCAAACACTAGCCAAATCGTATATTTTTTTTTCTCTAATACAAAATTAATTCCAAGATTTAATGTTCATCCAATCCAAGAAGAGCTTGTGGATCTTTGAGGGTAGTCATGCACATTTCGCACATGGTATTTTGGAATTTTTCTTATTTCAAGGTTAGTAATTGATGAGAGTCATAAAATGCATCTTAACAGTACCTAATTGTTAGCATTTTAGGGTTGATCTAGGTTTTAATTGCACTTTTATACATTAACAACTCTAAAGTATCATTCCTGGATCATTGATCTACTTCGGTGCATTTTCAGGTACTTTAAGCTCAAAAGAGGAGGAAAAGTTATCATTGCTTAAAGCACAAAGACTCAAGGTATACTGGAGTGAAGGAATACTTCTGGAAGGATAAGATGAAGGGCTTAAAAGAGCAACAGCTGCTGCCCGCATTGGAAAGGAGTTTCACTAAATTGCGAGAATTACCCGTACAGATCAATCATCTTTGAAAATTAAACTGTATTGATACAAGAAGAACCAGGAGATGAGCCATATATTCTTAGAAATACCCGGAAGTCTATTTTCTGTAGAATTTTACGGTTCCTCAAAAGGATTTTTGTAGAGAAAGTTATGGCAGTTTTAGTAGACAAAGGTCAGGCTGTGCGGGCTGTGCGGGATTTCAGCGTGATTTTGGGTTTAAATCCCACATCCCACATCGGTTGGAAAACGCATTTCTATATCCCACATCCCACATCGGATGGGAAACATATTGCACTCTTGGTATTTGCCTATATAAGACCCACTCCACTTTAGCTTTGAGAATCAATCGGGGATGAATCCAGAGGGCCTTTAGGAGCAATCCAGAGGGCCTTTAGGAGGAACCCGAAGTTTAAAGTTTGAAGGCCAGGAGAGATGATCGTCGGGAGGCCGGAGGCAACTCGAGGACACATGAGCCCCATGGCTGGCTAGTCTCCAAGCAAGGCGAAGGGATGAATCCCTAGGTGTAGTTGTTCTTATTTTCCTTTATTTGATTCTGTTGTAGTTGGAATTATTTTCATTAAATATTGTTATGTTTTATTCTTATTTTAATTAGTAGATTTATTATAACTTCGGTGGTTGCATGCTTCTTTTCCATATAAGTTCAGTAAGGGTTTTCTTATGTGTACCTGTTTGGGTGTGATTGAGTCCGGTAGATCTCTTTTATAGATTTGTCCATTGCTGCGGTATCGTCATTTTAGATATATCGTCGTCTTGATAATTTATAAGTTAGGTCATGTGTGCTTGAAAGTAAAGAAGATTTCATAACAATTACATTAGGATTTATAAATGCGTTTTAATTGAATATTTTCCGATTGGCTGTTTGGGATGCGAAACTTGCAATCGAGATAAAAACAACTGAATCAAGTTAGGATTAGAGCAACGAACCTAGGTAGGATTTTCGGAACCTTGTCATTTTTATTTTAAACTTATTTACACAATTATCTTTTTTCTCAAACAACTCAGATTCTTTTAATCTTTTATCGTTTATGTTGAGGTTTACACCTTCTGTTGCACTTAACTTGTTTCCCTGTGGAATCGACACCCCAAAACTATGCTACAATAAGCGCGTTATGTTTTGGGAGTAATCAAATTTTGGCGCCGTTGCCGGGGAAACGAGCTTAAGTACAAAGAAGCTTGTCAACTTTGAGTGTGATGGTAAAAAAAATTAAAAAAAAAAATTATTGTTTTATTTATTTTATCTCCTCTCTGATTCATTTGGTGCATGCTTAGACAAGAGATCTGCGAGGTAGATTCATTAGAGGACCTGAGCTAGAATTACCCTCTCCTTCCGAGTCTGATAGTGAAACCTCGCCTAGATCAACCCATAGAAAAAACTCAAGTGAGAATCTAAAGGAAATTGTTAACATGGCCGATAACCATAATGAGAATGTTGCTAGGACACTTCAAGATTACCTCCACCCTACACACACAGCCATACCATCATGCATCATGTTTCCAGCCAATACTCACCATCAAGATCTTAAACCAGGGAGACTTTATATCAGTCTTGGGAGAGATTTAATGAGTTATTGAGTATGTGCCCTCACCATGGGTATGAGAGTTGGCGCTTAGTGAGCTATTTCTATGAGGGACTTACCTATAGAGAGCGCCAATTTGTAGAGATGATGTGTAATGGTGAGTTTTTAGAGAAAGATCTTGATGAGGCCATAGAGTACCTCAATGAGCTTACTGAAAAAGCTCACACTTGGACTGGACCTAGTGCTACTGAAAGCACAAATAGGTCACGACCTATAGGGCACCCAAATGGTGGTAGAATTTACCATCTTAGGGAAGGGGATAACCTTAGAGCCAAGGTCGAGATGCTCACTAGAGAGTTTGATGCATTTAAAACTAAGGGCTCAAAGCAAACACATGTGGCTAATCATGCCGAGTCTTTAGAGCCGTGCTTTGTGTGTGGCGGGGTAGATCATCTCGTCAAAGAGTGCCCCACATTTTTTGATATGAGAGGAGCATATGAGGAACAATGTAATGCCTTAGGCATCTACAAGAGGCCTCCTGCACCTTTCTCTAACACTTATAACCTGGGGTGGCAAAATCCTCCCAACTTCAGCTGGAAATCTGAAAACCAGCATGCACAGCCCCCTCGATCATCCCCTGCACCTTATCACGCACCCTCGGTCTCTAGGAACTCTCTAGAAGACACCTTACAGGCTTTTATAGAGGCACAAGGCAAAACAAACCAAAGATTTGAGGCACTAATTACGTAAGTGATGGAAGAGGGTAAAGAAACTAGGAGCCAAGTGTCCAAGTTGATGAGCTACTTGAGTGTGACTGAGCAAGGTAAGTTCCCTTCTCAAGCTCAGTCCACACCCCATGGTCAGCACCTAGCACAAAAGAATGTGAAGGAGGTGAATGCCATTGAGACAGTAAGTGGTAAGTTATTACACATCCCAACAACGAAAAAATCAGAGGATGTGGACTCAAGTCACCAAGCATACATGATGGACTCATTCATGGAAAAGGTCCAGCACCTTAATCCATTAGAGTCCACCTTCACCCATGGCTTCACCAAAGCCTATATCAAGCCAGCATTTGTGGATGTTACTGATGACATCCATGAGGCCCCCCCAGAAGCATAGAGGCACAGAATTTAGCAGTGCAATAGTGGCTGATGTATTCAACCTATGCTTTTCGAGGAGGGAATAAGAGCGTCTGGCTGAAGACGTAAAACTTAGCGCTCGTGGGAGGCAGCCCGCAACGTATCCTTTTATTTTTATTGTTTTTCATATTTCTTTTATTATTATTATCTTGTTGTTTTCCAAGTTTTTACTCTTGTATTTATTTTTCAGGGACAAATAAACGAAGCAGTTCAAATGGTGGAGCACAATTTTCAGCTTCTGTGCACCTTTGGCTACAAGGGGAGTTTCCTTTACTCTTTCTTTTACATTAAGGTCAATGCAATTTTTAAGTTGGGGGTGGAGGAAACGCATCTCTTTGTTTCCATATTCTTTATTTCCATACATTTTTTTTTCCATTGAACTGCTTGGTGTCGTTTTCCCTCTCTTTTTGTTTTAAAGCATGCTTTGCGGTTGCCTTAGAGTCAATTTACATGTCAATGATATGAGCATAATTGAGATAGCAGATAGCATGTAGAAGAAGTTAAATCTTGCTTTGGTTTGAAATTAATTTAAGCATCAATCTTCATTTTGTTAGAGACTCTAGTTTGTGGTAAGATTGTATGATTAATCGAAAGCATTTAGAAAAGTTTTATGTGTGATTGTTTTGTGAATACTTTTACGGTCTCGACAAGCTCTAGAACTTACTTGATAATCACTTGAGGCGAATTCCTAGAATGCACATTACTTAGGATATGATATAAGCCATTTTGGACCGTTTGAGCCTTTCAAACCTACCATTGCTATATTTATCACTAGTCACCTATTTGAGCCTTTTTCTTGAAAAGAAAAATTAAGCCTTTTTTTTTTGATAAACCGTTTACTCACCTTTGTGAGCCTAAAAATATTTTATCCTTACCTTTCTTTTAAAAGAACTTAGTTATACACATGTTGTGAGAAGCACTTAAAAGGAGTAAGGGTGAAAATATGAAAAAATATCACTACAACAACCCAAGGACATTAAAGGAGATAAGTTGGGGGTTGTGGAAAAGATAAGAAAAAAAAATGATGATGAAAAAGAAGGTGAATGGTTATGTGCCAAAATAAAAAAAATGAATTATGGCAAAGAAAGAAGAAAGAAAGAAAAAGAAAAGAAAAAAAATAGTGATTTGTTGAAAGAAATGCTCGAAAAATGGTTGACAGAGTTGGGTGTGGAAGTAAAGGTTATCAAGTGCTTAAATTTATTGTATTTAAAGCTAAGAGATTGAGTTCTTTTACTTGTGAATCTTTCCCATTCTTCTTTAGCCTTTACCTTAGCCTAACGTTACAAGCTTATTAAAGACCTTTTGATCCAATGTAGTGTGATTTTTCTACAATAGTGGAGAGTGGTTTGAAATGTAAGCATATAGAGCTTGTTTTTGTGATTGATGTCACGCAATTTATTATGTTTTTAGAGGCCAAGACTTGTATTCATGAATCTTATGCATAAAATCATCTGGGTGTTTGGATTAATGGTTTGTGGTAAGATGGATGTTAAGAGTCAATAATGATTTTAAGATTGATGTTTGGATTACTTTTGGACTTAGGTGAAATTTAATGATTCTATGTGCCATATGTTATGTGCAATTTTTAAGACAAAAAGTGAATTACTCTTGGTTCAACGCTAGCATTGTTTTACTTTGTTTTTAACTCCTACCATAGAATTTATCTCTTATTTTTGCTTGAATTACTAGGGACTAGCAATAAGCTAGTTGGGGGTTGTGATGAGAGTCATAAAATGCATCTTAACAGTACCTAATTGTTAGCATTTTAGGGTTAATCTAGGTTTTAATTGCACTTTTATACGTTAACAACTCTAAAGTATAATTCTTGGATCATTGATCTACTTCGGTGCATTTCCAGGTACTTTAAGCTCAAAAGAGGAGGAAAAGTTATCATTGCTTGAAGCACAAAGACTCAAGGCATATTGGAGTGAAGGAATACTTCTGGAAGGACAAGATGGAGGGCTTAAAAGAGCAACAGCTGCTGCCCGCATTGGAAAGGAGTTTCACTAAATTGCGAGAATTGCCCGTACAGATCAATCATCTTTGAAAATTAAACTGTATTGATACAAGAAGAACCAGGAGATGAGCCATATATGCTTAGAAAGATCAGGAAGTCTATTTTCTGTAGAATTTTATGGTTCATCAAAAGGATTTTTGTAGAGAAAGTTATGGCAGTTTTAGTAGACAAAGGTCAGGCTGTGCGGGCTGTGCGGGATTTCAGCGTGATTTTGGGCTTAAATCCCACATCCCACATCGGTTGGAAAATGCATTTCTATATCCCACATCCCACATCGGATGGGAAACATATTGCACTCTTGGTATTTGCCTATATAAGACCCACTCCACTTTAGCTATGAGAATCAATCGGGGATGAATTCAGAGGGCCTTTAGGAGCAATCTAGAGGGCCTTTAGGAGGAACCCGAAGTTTAAAGTTTGAAGGCCGAGAGAGATGATCGTCGGGAGGCTGGAGGCAACTCGAGGACGCATGAGCCCCATGGCCGGCTAGTCTCCAAGCAAGGCGAAGGGATGAATCCCTAGGTGTAGTTGTTCTTATTTTCCTTTATTTGATTCGGTTGTAGTTGGAATTATTTTCATTAAATATTTTTATGTTTTATTCTTAATTTAATTAGTAGATTTATTATAACTCTGGTGGTTGCATGCTTCTTTTCCATATAAGTTCAGTCAGGCTTTTCTTATGTGTACCTGTTTGGGTGGGATTGAGTCCGGTAGATCTCTTTTATAGATTTGTCCATTGCTGCGGTATCGTCATTTTAGATATATCGTCGTCTCTTGATAATTTATAAGTTAGGTCATGTGTGCTTGAAAGTAAAGAAGATTTCATAACAATTACATTAGAATTTATAAATGCGCTTTAATTGAATATTTTTCGATTGCCTGTTTGGGATGTGAAACTTGCAATCGAGATAAAAACAACTGAATCAAGTTAGGATTAGAGCAACGAACCTAGGGAGGATTTCCGGAACCTTGTCATTTTTATTTTAAACTTATTTACACAATTACCCTTTTTCTCAAACAACTCAGATTCTTTTAATCTTTTATCGTTTGTGTTGAGGTTTACACCTTCTGTTGTACTTAACTTGTTTCCCTGTGGAATCGACACCCCAAAACTATACTACAATAACCGCGTTATGTTTTGGGCGTAATCAGTAATATTATTTTATTTTATTCTTATCATTCTTGATATTTTGTTAAAATAAAATGCTTGCTGCATTCATGACGTATGGACCAACACAAAACTTAGAATGGCATTTAGCCTAGGAAATATATTTCATAAGAATAAGTATATCATGTGGAAAATGTAAGAAACTATTATACTGTTTATTGCCATTGTGAAACAATGTATTTTACCATACGTGATTTAGTGTAGGATCCATGTTCCAAGATAATACTATAATCATGTATGTTATGAGTCATCTATGTATATTGTCTAGTTTCTAACTCCGATGATCAAGAGCTGATTAGATCCCCATGGAATGTGATCAGAGAGTGAACTAATCAGATTCCTTCTTGATTCGATTGGTTAAGTCTCTGTTTGGTAGAAACTTTCCTCTGTTTGGTTTCTTTTCGTTAATTTTTCTTTTAACATGCTAATATGATCTTGGTAGATTTGTTCATTTGCTTTCAATATGCTATTTATGCCTTATTTTTATTTATTTACAATTTTATTGTTAAATTACTTGAAAAACGATTGAGTGATTCAAGTCTATTGTCCTTGGGAGCATAATGTTATCTAACAAACAAATGTTGGATCAGTAATTTCCTAAGTATACATGCTTCTCTCTAAATTGTAATGATTTGATTAAATTATTATGTTTGGTTGATTTAATTGTGTTGAATGCTAGTGTATGGTAGAATAGATTTACTTAAATTTAAATATGTAATACATAAGACTAATGAAAAAAGATTTGGCCTCTTCAGGTCAAATGGAAACTCTTTACCCGTCATCCATGCTCCATGCTTGGTTGATATGAGGCCAAAATGTGGGAAAAAGAACTCTCCTTAAGGAGGGGGGGGGGGGCTTACTAATTGAAAAATGGCAGTGTAGGGCATGATACCCACACATACCACTCAACAAAGCTCATTTGACAAGAGCTTGATTAAAATTCCATGAAAAAGCATATAAAACAGTCAAAAATCATTACAGGAAAGCATAAGAAGAATTTCACCAAATTGCATTACATGAATAACAATTGAATTGAGAGCAAGCAACATGAAAAATTTCAGATCAATTGGAACAATTTGGGACCCCACACAACTCTAGAGTAGCACACTGAAAAAAGAAACCTAAGTTTCGGGTTTTAGCAAAAAAATCACATCCACAAGCAAAATTCCAACACCAAAAATTCTAGAATACATGTTTAAGCAACAATTAACCTGTAAAATTACTCAAGAACACTTAAGAAACAAGAATCAAGTAGCTAAATTGTTCATTCAAAAGCTTCAAACTTCTATGCAAACCTATCCTTGAACATCAAAAATCCAACTCAGTCAGCAGAAAGAACTAAAGAAAACTTACCTTATGATGTTAAGGGCCCAAGTGATTACAAAAATCCACCAAGAAATTTCTTAAATCTACTATTGGAATATTTTGTGGAATATACCTAAAAAAACCCCATTCTTCAATTGGTGCATTCTCATCAATAAATTCTTCTCTATTTTGAGAAGATTCTTCATAATACATGTTTGGGCAAGTAAAATCTTGTGATAAATAAGTGAAATTAGAAATAAATTTGAAGGATAGATGAAGAAAAAAAAGAGAGGAAGAGAGCGTTGTTGGTCTTTTTGAGACAAACTTTTGCTTCTTACCTTTTAAAATTGGTCACCCAAAAGTCCAAAAATTGCAAAGTATTCCCCAAAAGTTTTGAAAATTTGCAATAATGACCCCCATGTGTTTTAAAGTTTATAAAAAAGACCCAAATATCAAGAAAAGTAGTAAAATTTTTCTAAAGTTCTAAAACTTCTAATTGGAAGTGATATCAATTTTTCAAATGTGCAATTAAAATCTTCTAATTAGAAGTTTTCAAGTGTTAGCAATCAAATTGATCAAAAATAAAATTATCAAATGTAAAATTCCTAGCGAGAAATTATATACAAGCAAAATTGTAAATCTACAATTCTCCTTTGAAATTATACTTCTTTAATTTCATTCATGGGCAAATTCTTTGAAATTATAATTCTATAATTGCATAAAATACTTTTTCGAATTGTAAAGGTAACAAGAAAAAAAATACTTTTTGAATTGTGAAGGGAATAATGAAAATCCTTTTTGAATTGTAAAGGTAACAAGAGAATAAAAACTTTTTTGAATTGTAAAAGATATAAAAGAAATCCTTTTTTAAATAAAAAAAGGTAACTGATTAAATCCCTTTAGAATTGTAAAGGTAACAAGAAATCAAACCTTTTTGAAGTGCAAAGGTAAATTAAAATCCTTTTTGGATTGTAAAGGTAACAAGAGAAATTTTTTTTGAATTGTAAAGGTAATGAGAGAATAAAAAATTTTGAGTTGTAAAGGTAATCCTCAATGGACTGAAAAAATCCTCGCAAAATTCAAGTATGCAATTTTAAGCTTTCATAAGTAAATGAGAGGCTACGCCTCAAATTGGAAAATTAGTATTTGCCCCATGTATGCTCAACTACATTTAGTCTGATCCCAACCAAAGGGTAGCTCAATAAGTTTAGCATTACCATTTGCATTTGCATGTTGTGTACACACTTTTATTTACATGAATGATACTTACCATTTAAATAAGCAAAATGACTTATCTCTATAGCTTTGAACACCACATATACATTCCATATATGTGTTATCAAAGAGAGGTAACTATAGGCACCTCATTTTCTAACATTTTAATTGATAAGTATCATTCACCTTGAATCTCTATAAAAGAACTAAGGTATAGATGATCGAGACTTTGGAAGTGATTTGTGACTAGATATTCCCACAATTATGGCTATAAGCAAGTGCGAAATTTATTAAAAATGAAATATGGGCAAAAAGATAGAAAGAATAATAGGTTTTAAACACATAGGAAAAATGAAGAACACAAACAAAAAAATCGGGGCAGTTGTGCTACTCTAACGTAGCGCAGAGGACCTTTACGCTACTGTGAAGTTGTGCAGGGTAGCCCTGTCCTCAAATTGAATATATAGGTTGAAAGGAAGTCTACACACCACCTCAAAAAAGCTATAGTTAAACCAGCTTAGCAAATAAAGCAGGATTGAAGGTTGAACTACTCTAAAGTAGCGCAACACTATCTTGCATAGGCTAGGGATAAGGTCAAACTCGTGGATAAATTTTTTACCATCCTTATCTCATCAATTAGGCTTGACATATCAACTCTAAGTGAATAGATGAGCTTTAAAAAAAAATTGTATCTACACCTAGAGACCTTTCTAGAATCAATTCTATCACTTAAACACTATAAATAGAACCCTTGAGTTCATCATTTGAGGAGGAGGGGGATATACAAAGAAATAGAGGAAAGTTTGCACTTAAAATTGTTATTTTTAGTTAATGGTTCTCAATAATTATTTTGAGTGTTCTTGGTGAGATAAAAGCTTTAAAGCAATTGAGTGAATTCTAAATAATAGTGTGGGTTATAATCTTGGTTTTAATTATACACAATGGAAACATTTGAGTGAGGGTTCTAGTTCATGTGTTTAATTCATTAGAATTTCTTGAGCCATCCTATCGCTCAAAGGACTTTAATTCTTTCAAGCACCAACGTGCTAAGCCATAATTGAAGGATGAAATTGATGTAATCATCATAATCAACATCTTCTTGTTGAGAGATTCAAGAGGAAACAACCAAATTCGAGCATCCATATCTGAATTAGAGGCAAAAGTCGACCAAGAAACATTATTCTACATCGATGTACAATTACATGGATCCAGTAGTGTTCCCTAAAGGTAGTTGTGGATGTAGTTATTTTTTAAAAATCATCATTTCTGTATTTACTGAAATGACATGAATATGGTTATTTGATGGATTAGCATGAACTCATATATGGTGAGTGATGCTATGAATTAGAGAAGTTTTATGGAATTATGCTTGTTAAAATCTGTTGTAAATTGGTTTTTTGATAATTTCATGAGACAGAAGTTGCATTTTATTTTAACTTATCGCAAGTCGAGCTAGGGTTTCACCAAGGGATGTGCTCCCTTCATTACTTTTCTTTGAAATTTTCACAATAACTTAGTATTTTTAAGTGTAAGTGAATAGTGAAAATGCACAGTTATTTCTTTGCTTCTTAAGGGTTGTGCTATTCTAGAGTGGTGCACAAGCCTATACGTAACTCTAGAATGATGCAAACAATGGATGATTTTTAATTGTTTTAATCTTGGTTTCTCCTAAAGTCTTCCATTTTTTTTTAAAAATAAGAAGATTGGGATGGTTGAATATATGGAGTTAAATGTAAACATAAGTAAGGTATATGATAGAGTCAAGTGGGCTTTTCTTCGAGGGGTTATGGATGGGATGGGTTTCACTTCACAACAAACTAATCTAATTATAGTGTGTATCCTCAGTATCTATTCGATGATGATTAATGTTGTACATCATTGTCATATTGTTCCACATCCAAGCCTTTGTCAAGATGATTTGTTGTAACCATATCTTTTTTTTGTTATATGCTGAGGGTTTATCAACGTTGTTATCTAAAGCTGAATCGAATAGGTAGTTTGAAGGCATTATTGTATATCGTAGAGCTGCTAAGGTATCCCATTTATTTTTTTGGATGATAGTTTACTGTTTGCACATGCTTCGAGGGAGGTGTTAAGGCTTTAATGTTGATGCTTGAATTGTGTAGACTAGCGTTGGGACGACAAATTAATTTTTAAAAGTTGGCATTTATTTTTACTAAAAATATCTTAGAGGAAACTCAAGAAGTTTTGAAAGGTTTATTTGGGGTTCGATTGAGTCAAGTTTGAGAAAAATATTTGGCTTTTCTAGGGATGATTAGACAGTCCAAGAAGGGTGGAAAGAAATGTTTTTTTTCTCAAAGTTAGAAAAAAAAAGTGCTTACTAAGGCTATGAGTGTGTGCATATCATCTTCCCTCGACATTTATGAAGGAAAATCATTAATTAGTGAGAAAATTTTTGTGGTAAAGTAAATGGGTTGAAAGGAAAATCCAATGGGTGCAATATTAAGAAATTTGCAAGTCAAAGAGGGATGGAGGTTTGGATTTTCGAGATTTGAATTGTTTTAATGAGGATTTTGATAGTAATTTTCCCTACAAACAAATAGCATTTAATGTTATGGACACATTACTTGTAATTAATCTTATTCATTTATTGATAATAAATAATTATCAATGGCATTTATTTTATTTATCATATTTATTACAAATCACTACATGTGCATTACATGATAAAGCCTATAGAATAAGAGCAATGGAAATAAGAACCATAATGAGATCATTATAGTGAGATTTATTTTCATAAGCTTTATTCTTAAATGTTCATAATTATAGGATCACTAAGAAGGGTATTAGTGAATCCGGATAAATTAGTACATACTATGTTTCTTCAAGGACCAAGTGGTTATTGATCTCACGGTCACTAGTGTATAAGACACTAAAACAAGTTATCAATGTGCTTGTTAGAGAACATGTACACCAAACTGACTCGACTAAGAAATTCCAAATGAACATTTTAATGGTTGTCAATAGAAATTCTTATATTGCAGTTGTACAAGTAATCCTTGGACTTGAGGCACTATGGATGCCTTGAGTATAGGTAGGTCATCATGCTTTGATGCTAACTAAATGTGATTCTAATCATGGGTCACAAAACAGTGGAAATTAGGTATGACCACTTATGTGAATGTACAATAAAGGATTCATCACTCTTAGTAAAAGAGAGATAATGTCCTATGTGATCTGATTAAGTCATGGCCTAGAAATTCCTTGGCTAAGGTAAGTGAAAATTATAAAGGAGTTTCTAATTTCACCATTTAAGTTATGAAATTGAGATCTAGATGCATATAATTAAACAATAAAGTCTGGATAGTAAATCCATACTTTAGGTTTAATTAGCGACTTTGCATAATGGAAGGATTGAATTGTACTGTAATTGTCAATGGAAAGGTTCACATTAAATCATATTGTCTGGGTAGTCATGACATACTGCTAGGTGTCAATCATGACTTGTAGAAGCCCTCAAGAATTAATTGTAATTAATTCTTAATTAAAGGGAGAATTAAAAGGAGATTTAATTAATTGAATGGGATCCAATTGTTACATAAATGTTACAACCTACTTCCAACACAAAATTGAACCTAAGGGTCGCACACAATTGGGAAATTACAAAAAAAAAAAAAATTATTGGGCTAAAAAAGAGAAACCTAGAAATTAATTAAACTAGAGGTTTAATTGCAATTCTAGAAATCCCAGAGCTTTTAGGAGTAATGGCTCTATATAATGGTTCTATTTGATAGAAACCCTTAGAATAATATTATTATTTCTAAAATTAGTTTCAAACATGTTCTCTCTCTAGAAGATCCAAATTTTTAGAGCTAGAACTCAGGGAATTTTTGGTCAGCCCTAGTGTTTTTCATCGCGTGGTGTTTGACATCTCGAAAAAGAAGATCAATGTTCTTGGTTGCTTATACGGATACACTTAATGGATAGACAATTGAATGGTTGGTGAGTTCATTTTAAAGATCAATAAGAATCTCCATCAAAGGTAAAAATTTATCTTGGGATTTAAGTCTATAGGAAAAAAATTTAATTTTTTATTACGTATTCAATGCTTGTAGACTTACAGTGGTATTAGAGCCAGGTTTATAGATTATTAGAATGAATTTAATTATGTTGTTATGGCTTTAAATATATGATATTAGAATTCATTAGATTGCAAATTGATAATCTAAAAGTTAGATTAGGGTTTATGAAACCATTGATCAAGAAAATTCAAGAATGTGTTCTTGACTTGATTATCGTCATATGATAATGATAAAATTATTATAAATAATTTTTCAAACATATTAAATCAATAGAGATTGATAGTAAAAAAATTTTGATGATGAAAATATGATTTTACATTAAAGAATTTTTTTTTTTGGGATGAAAATTGCTTTTAAAACCTGCAGTAAAACATATTTTCTGGTCAAATTTCAAATAGGTGTAATTTACTCATTTTAAATCGAATTATGATATTTTTTAGAGGTTTTAGAAATATATAGAAGTCTGGTTTCATATGCCACTAATTTTGATTTAAAATTCGAAGTATTTTTTATTATATGATTAAAAAATTGGACAGTATACAAATAAAGCAAAAACAATTTTTTCAAAATTGTAAGTTTTTGCTTGTTCTTGAAATTTAGAATTTGTTTTGGATTGAAATTTGAAATCTGAGTCTTAATTCAACTAAATATATTATTTTTTTTATGTTAAAAATTATACTTTGGTAATAATTTTTTCTTAATTATTTGATTAAAGTATAAAGAAATTAGAGTTTGATTAGGAATTGAAACTCCAAAATCCTTATCACATTGGAATTATGAATTCTAATGAAGAATGAAACTTAATCAAATTTGGAATAGGCTTAAGAAAAGTTTCTAAAACCTAATGGGATTAGGAATGCAATCTAATGAACAAATAATCTTAATCCTGTTTAGAATAGAATTAAAAAAATGGTTTCTAAAATCTAATGAGATTAAGAATGCAATCTATGACTATTAATAGAATTATTATTATTTATTTATGCAATTTGATTGTATGAGTGGATGATAACTAGACTTAAACCTTAGCAGTTGGTTAAATTCATGGTATTATTTTTTGTTATTCAGTTTTAATTAGAGTTTGCATACCTTGCTTTCCCTTATTTCTCTCATGATACGTTTGGTTATATGAAATTGAGGGTTGAAATCGGAATTGAGGTGGAATCATGGTCTTTTTCAATTATTTTTACGTTGAAAAAAGTACTATTCCACCTCAATTCTAATTTCATACTACCAAATATAACATTAATGTAAATTCCTATCTTTTTTCAATGTAATTCCCCTAGACTTCTAATCAAGATTTCTTATGTATTTGGTGTATGTAAATTTACTTAAATAGAATTTTGTTGAGGCGAATCACGGAGTGCACAAGGAAGTATAGTGGACCAAAGGAAGATTGAAGACCTACAACTATATTGGATATATTCATCTAATACTTACCTAGTGTTTGACCAACTGATTTACCTGAGATTTACTTTACTGGCTCAAGTAAATCACACTTAGAAAGTCCATAATAATCCATATAGGTTAAAATATAAATGCATGTGATGTTTGTGTGTTATACATGTAATTAGATTATATGTCTGTTATATGTGTTTGGGGTATCTTTAAATGATGAGATCTAAACGTAAAGACGCAAATCCCTCACATGCAAAACTTTAATATTAAGTTGCAAACAAAAATCATTAGGAATGATTGTTCATAGCCTTCCACCATTATAGTGTGTAACGAACCATTCCGAGTGGGCCCTACTCAGAACAACTCCATTATCTTTCAACACTCTGTACACTGACTCAAGACGTAACCATGCAATACTCATCAAGGATACAAACATTCTATTAAAGTTCACAAGTTTATGAAATCTCATTTTTACACATCCAAACAATCTTTACAATACAACAGAGTCAAAGATTTTAAAATTTTTAAAAGATGCAAATGAAAGAAACATCTCCCACTTAAATAAGTCTTGAACACGTTCTTTTACAATGACTAACTAAGACTAAGGGCTTAGACTCTCAACAAAAACCAAAAAGACGAGGATGCCATATCTGAAAGCCTTATTTAGGACTTCCTTCAACTTTAACTATCAAACTCCCCGTATTACCTAAAATATTAGAAAATAAAATAGTGATCTAAAAAGCTCAGTGAGAAATACATTACTAAAAGTAATCGTTTTAAAAGTTTTGTTCTCTATTTTTCAAACCTTAATTTAAAATTTCTTTCTTTCTAAGTACAGAAAATAATACAACTTATAAGTATAAACTTTTCAGCTTACTTTGCTCATTTCTTGTTACTAAAGGAGTAGTCATTACAAGTATTCCTTCTTTCTTTAATAAATCAGAAAGTATGTAGTTCTTATTAATTCACATATATCATAAGATCAATCTTTTGAGAGAAATAACAAATCTCAAACATTTTCATACTACAACAATCAACATTTCGTACCCTTTATTGGACCAAATACATTCAACATCCTTCATTAGGTCACATCACATGCCATTCACGGGCCAATTACAACAAATATCCTTTAATGGACTAATCACAACACACGCCCCTTATAGACCAAACATCACTTGTGCCTCTCATGGGCTAATCAAAGTCATCAATTATAAACTAATCATCCATTATGCAAATGTAATGCAATGCAAAACGATGCACGCTCAATTCTTTATTTAATTCATTTAATTTCACTTCATCTTCAAATCATATTAAATTTGTCCTCATTTGGCTCTCTTCAGGCTAATTAAAAAAGGAGATATCTCCCATCATATATAATTTGGATCCCCTCCCTATCCCTTACTAGGTGGAGTCCTATCTTTTAGACAACTAGGATCCCCTCCCTACCCCTTACTGGGTGAAGTCCTAACCTCACATGATTACTTCACTCGTTTACGTTATCATTAAGAAATCAAGTTACATGAAAGGCATTCACAACACAACCAATTCTCGACACAAGTAATTGTGCACTCAATTCATAATGAACCACCATATCCGCAAAAGAATATATCATTTAAACAAATCAACAATTTCTCGAACATAATATTTATCAATCAATCATATCACAACAACTTATCAAAAATAAACACATCGAGACTTATTTACACTCATTTCCTTTACATTTGTTTATGTACTTTATGTATTTTATATCCCCTTAATCCTTTATTAAGTTAATCATATCATAATCCTTCTTCGAGGTACAACCATATATTATTTTATATTATTCTTTAAATAATCCTTTATTCATATTTCCATAATCCTTTATATTTATGTGTTTCTATTTTTTTTATCATTTTTCATTGTAGTTTACTACGCTTATCAAAAGTAAGGTGAAACTGACCTTTGTCGAGCCAAGATCTAACCTTGGGTTTACTTCCTAACCTTTGAGTTTTCCTTTCAGTCACACTAAACAAATACATATATACTTAATATAATCATTGAAAAGCATACAAGCATTTAACACCCAAAAGCCTATCATAGAATTTATACAAGCATATAAAATCCATGAGTTAAGTCATAAACCCTTTCCCATTTTATTTAAAACTTTTTATAAAAATCGTTCTAACATGTTTTAAAACAAAAGAAATCTTTTCAAGATAAGAAATTTTAAAACTTTATCATGTAATCAAGTTCATAGTACCTTTGGAGAAGTTTAGGATTGAAATACTCTAACAAAAGTTACTTATTTTCTAAGACAATACTGAAAAATGGGTTCAAAGGCTGTGATAGTCAACTGTTGGCTGCCCAGAAGCTTGCACAGTTGACTGTCCACATGAATAGTCGACTATCCAAGGTCCAGAGAGTTTCATAGTCAATTGTCTGGTTGTGAATTCAGAAAACTTTAGTGCACAAACAATATATTTCTTCAAATTTACCTTTTATCTCCCATGGGACTTCCAACCCATGTCAAACACAAGTTCATAAGGGTTTTATCAAAGACTTAACACTACCAAAGAGAAAAATTGAACTCAAAATCATTAAATCAACATTACATATACCCCTTTTCCTTCAAAAACAAAACACTTTCCTAAAATATCTTCAAAATCAACTTTCAATAATTCAAATCTTTAGTTAAATACACATGCTTAATAATTAGAAGTAAAGAGATATGAACTTTTACCTTGATTTTGCCACAAATCTTCCATCTTTTCTTTTATCTTCCTTCCTTCTTCCTCTTTCTCGCCTTTCCTTCTTTCTCTTCTCTTTTTCTCTTCTGTCTCTTTTTCACTAGAAGGTTCCAACACAATTACTGGCCTTCTCTCCCTCTCTCTTCCTATTTATACAAAATTTTCTTCCATAATTACATACTTAACCTTCCACTTTACTTTTCCTTCACAAAAATACCCCAAACACTTTAAAATTCCAACATTTCCCTTAAAACAAATTTTTAATTTCTCAAATTCTCATTTATATACTAGTTTCTAATTCAATAAGTCCTAATATGAATTAATTAAGAATAAAATCCAAACAAGTACACAATTTACATGTTGAAGTGTAAACCCCAAGATTAAAATATTCTAATTAAAATACCAGACTCTATAATTCTCCCCTACTAATAAAAATTTCATCCCCGAAATTTCTCTGACCATTTGGATTATCACCTTCTTAGTTTGCCTCACATTCTCAAATAAAATCCTCAAACTCTCCACTTTCTTCAAAATTTCATTAACATGATCATTGTCTATAATGTTTTCAGCCTACTAATTAATCACTGGAATGACTTAAAATATCAATTTTGATAACTCCATCCAACTTTACTAGAAATTATTTTTACTCTACAAGTGGTACTTGTCCTTTTATTAATTACTCAACCTTATACTTCATCAACCTCAACTCCATTCGATTTATCTTACCAGTCTCTCAAACCAAACATTCTTGAACAAAGGTATATCTCAATGTCACTCCCTTTATGCCTTTATTTTAACTCTCAAGGTTTTAAAAGCTACAGTCATTACCATTTCATATCGTTCTTTGAATCCTTTAATTTCTACCTTGGAATCATGCTTTAAGGTCTCAAACTTTGTATAACTTTAATCATGTGTCACTTCCATATACCTTTCACAAGGCCACTTATCAACAAATCACCTTCCCTTGTCAAATAGTAAATTCGTCTCCAATAGATACTATACTCAGTTCATCTTAGTTCACTAATCAAGTCCTCCAATCGCTCACTTCATCTCTTCCCCAAATCATCCTTTTATATTTTTACTCCTAACTTTTTTTAACTATTTCATCTCCAATATTAACATTAGCTTAACAATTTTCAAAATTTGTTCTTTATAGGAAGTTCCAACTAAAATAAAATTCATTTTAGATCTCAAACCAAATCTAATATATTCTCAAATGCTAGATTTGCAATCATAATTATAATCTTACCAAGTTACTCCATCTTCCTTTGATCCTAGAATCATACCCAATGCCAACACCCAATAATTTTTCCTTATCTTTCTCAAACTTCAATATTTCTCTCTTTTTGCAAAAGTTGGGTAGTAACACAGATCTCCTTATCTCTTACTCAATCTCTTATAGTTTAGCTCACCAAACAATACTAACTTTGTATTATTTTATCCCATTTCTATCTTTCTAACAATCCTTTACACATTCGAATTACTCTCTTCACTTACCTATACTTCTAACTCTTCTTCTTTTCTCATTTGTCCTTCTGGTCCTTTTAGAAAGAAAAAAATTCAAACTTCTAGAAAATTATTTAACACTTTACTTTTTCACTTTTGTTTTGTCCATTCTTATGTCGAATCACCCAATGTACATCGAAATTCAACAATTCTTTACTAAATCATGGTAACTAATGGTCTTCAATTTTGACACTTAGTATCTACGGCACAAAATCTATACAATTCATTGAAAAAGGTAACTTTCAAATCAATCATGATTGATACTTTCCTTCATACACTTAGTAAAAGTTTATCTTCATTTCCTTAATACTTCTCGATGACTCCTGGATTAATTTAAGATCTTTTTATTCACTTGACAATAAGCTTCCTTACACAATCACAACATTTAGAAATCTCCAATATCTTTAATTAATTTCTTTACTAGACAAAATACATTCAACACCTTTTATTGGGCGAATCACATCACATGTCCTTTGCAGGCCAATTACAACAAGTGTCCTTTAATGGACTAATCACAACGCATGCCCCTCATCGGCCAAACATCACTTGTGCCTGATGAGTGCCAAATATTGCATATTTTGGCCCTTTAATTTACATTTGTTAGCTTAGGAATTTGTTACTTTGAGTTATTTTCGTTGTTTTACAGGTTTACAAGCTTGAAAAGAAGTTTCACTAAATTGCCAGAATTGCTCGTGCAGATCAGCCATTTTTGAGGATTAAACTGTATTGATTTAGGAAGAACCAGAAGATGAGCCATATATGCTTGGAAAGATCCGGATGTCTATTTTCTGGGGAATTTTATGGATCAATAAAATGATTTTTCTAGAGAAAGTTATGGCAGTTTTAGTAGACAAATGTCAAAGAGCAAAAACTGGAATCTGCAGTATCCCATATCGGATTAGAAGCATATTGCACTTGTGATATTTCCCTATATAAGCCCTTCTTCACTTCATCTTTAATGTACAATTCCTGAGTCACTTTGGTGTTTACCGGTGGATGTCCGCTAGCATTCTGGTGGATCTCGAAAGCTTTGTCACCACAAGGGGAAGCGCCGCCCGTCAGCGAGTGGAATTTCTCCCATGTAAAGTTGTTTATTTATTTCTTTATATTCAGTTGTTTTAGTTTAAATGTTTAGCACTTTTTATTATAGTTTTATAGTTATGAGTGGCTAGACTCTTCAGCTAAGTTGAAGATGAAGCCCTGCCATTGTTTGGCGTAGTAGTTCAGATTTGCTTGTACAAATCTAACAATTTTTAGTATAAATGTTCTGTCAATTATTTGAGTTAATCTTATAATTGATTGAGTTTAAATTGTCTGTTGGATATTCCTTGTGTTTCATCTGATGGATACATTGAATGCTTTTCGATTAAATTGGATTTCCTTTTGTTAAGAGCGGATACATTGGACGCTTTTGGTTTAATTGGGATATTCTTTGTTTTTTGTCTTATAGTTGGATTCATGGAATCTTTTGATAGGCTTTTTTTTAGGACATATATGCTTAAACTTTGGTGGGGTGGATTCGGAAACCTTAGTGTTTTAATTATTAGTTTTTAAATCAACTTAGTTTAGTTTATATTTCTTTTGCAATATCATTCAAAATTCGGAACTAGGTTAAGATAGAGTTAGTTTAGATTGAAAATATACTTTCACAACGCAATTCCCTGTGGATTCGACCTCGCACTTGCACAACGCTATACTGCAAATGACTCGTGTGCTTGCGAGTAATTTAAAACTCACAACAGTGCCTCTCATAGGCCAATTAACGAGAGTCATAAAATGCATCTTTACAATACTTAATTGTTAGCATTTTAGGGTTGATCTAGGTTTGAACTGCACTTTTATACCTTAACAACTCTAAAGTGTCATTCTTGGATCATTGATCTATTTCGATGCATTTTCAGGTACTTTAAGTTCAAAAGAGATGGAAAAGCTATCATTGCTTGAAGCACAATGACTCGATGAACACCAGAGTGAAGGTTCACAAGCACTTGGAAAGGAGTTTCGCTAAATTGTCAGAATTTCCCGTACAAATCAATCATTTTTGCAAATTAAACTGTATGGATGCAAGAAGAACCAGGAGATGAGCCATATATGCTTAGAAAGATCCGGAAGTCTATTTTCTGGAGAATTTTATGGCTCATAAAAATTTTTTTTCTAGAGAAAGTTGTGGTAGTTTTAGTAGACAAAGGTCAGGCCTCCAGAACAGCATCAGCCTATGCTGCGACATCCCTTAGCCCATGCCGCAGCACCCAGGAACTACCCAACCAAGTGGAAGGTAAGTGCCGTAACATCCCTTAGCCCATGCCGCAGCACCCAAGAACTACCCAACCAAGTGGAAGGCAAGTGTCGCAGCATCCCTCAGCCTGTGCCGCAGCGCAGACACGTTTTTCCCCATCTCCAAGTCTGAACTTAATTAGGGTTTTAGCAATAGATTAAACCCAAAAACACCCTTTGACCCTTGTACTATAAATATATCAGTTAGGGTTGAAGAGAGGAAAGGAATCAAAGGCTGGAAAACTCAAGGGAGGCTGCCACACTCTCCCCCATGGCCAACTAATCTCCAAGCAAGGCAAATGGATGAATCCCTAGGTGTAGTTGTTCTTATTTTCCTTTCTTAATTCAGTTATAATTTGGATTTATTGCTAAACATTATTTATGATTTATTCTTTGCTTAAACAAGAAGAATTAAGGTTCATGTGACAGCTGCACTGTATGTTCTTCTTATTTTATATTTTCTTAACCCGGTGATTGCATGTTTCCTCTCCATATAAGTTTAGTCAAGCTCTTCTTATGTCAAGTTGTTTGGATGTGATTAAGTCCGGTAGATTTATCTTTTAGGTTTGTCCATTACTGCGATATTGTCATAGAGATATATTGTTGTTTCTTGATAAACCTATAGGATAGGTCGTGTGTGCTTGAATCAAAAGTAAAGAGTACTTCATAAGCAATTACATTAGGGTTTATATATGTGCTGTAATTGAATATTTGTCGATTGCTTATTTGGGATGTGAAACCTGCAATCGAGATAAAGACAACTGAATCAAGTTAGGATTAGGGCAACGAACCTAGGGAGGATTCTCGAAACCTTGTTGTTCCTCTATTATATTTTACAATCTATTTTACACAATTACTACATTATCAAAAGTTCATATTCTCTCACTTAAATCTTTATCGTTTGTGTTATGGTTCACATCTTCTTTTGTAGTTAACTTGTTTCCCTGTGGAATCGACACCCCAAAACTGTTCTACAACTACCGCATTACACTTTGGGCGTAATCAAATTTTGGCGCCGTTGCCGGGGAAACGCGCTTAAGTACAAAGAAGATTGTCATACTCTAAGACTAGACGGTACTATCGTTCCTTTCTTTAAGTTTTTAATTTTCTGATTTTTTTTTTATTTTGTTATGTTTTTATTACTTTTTAAACTCAGTTGGTGTATGCTTAGACCGAGAGATTCATGAGGTAGGTTCATTAAGGGACCCGAATTAGAGATACCCTTTCCTTCCACATTCGTTAGTGAAACGTCGCCTAGATCAAACCCTAGTGTACACCCAACAGAGAATTTAGAAAATCTTGTTAACATGGCTGAAAACCCTAATGAGAATGTTGCTAGGACATTTAAAGATTATCTGCATCCTAGCCGAACAGCACCCCATCGTGTATCATGTTCTCCCTTAATGTTCAACAACCTGATTTCAATCCAAGCATGATCCAATTGCTACCAACCTTCCATGGATTTGAGAATGAAAACCTTATATCCATATTAGGGAATTTGAGGAAGTAGTAGCAACCATTCAAGGTAGAGCTGATATGTTAGACACCATCAAACTTAGGTTTTTTCCTTTTTCACTTAAGGAAAAAGCCAAGGCTTGGCTGTACTCATTAAGGCCTAGGTATACATATTTCTATTTTTCATATTTTTCTTTGAACTGCTTGGTGTCTTTTTCCTTTTTGTTTGTTTTTAGCATGCTTTGTGTTAGCTTTAGAGTTAATTCACATGTCATTGATATGAGCCTAATTGAGATAGCATATAGCGTTTAGAGGTAGTTAAATCTTGCTTTAGTATGAGAATCATTTAAGTATCAATCTTAACTTGGTTTGAGACTATAGTTTGCGGTAAGATTGTATAATTAATCTAAAGCATTTAGAGAAGTTTTATGTGTGATTGTTTTGTGAATACTTTTGCGGTCTCGACAAGCTCTAGAACTTATTTGATAATCACCTAAGGTGAATTCCTAGAATGCACACTACTTAGGATATGATATAGGCCATTTTTGAACCGTTTGAGCCTTTCAAACTTACCATTGCTATATCTATCACTAGTCACCTGTTTGAGCCTTTTTCTTGAAAAAGAATTTGAGCCTTGTTTCTTTCAAAAACCTATTTACTTACCCTTATGAGCCTAAAAATATTTTATTCTTACCCTTCTTTTAAAAGAACTTAGTTGTACACATTTGTTGAGAAGCACTTAAAAGGAGTAAGGATTGAAATATAAAAAAAACCATAACCCAAGTATATTAAAGAAGATAAGTTGGGGGTTGTGGAAAAGAAAAGAAAATGAAAATGAAAAAAGAGGTGAATGGGTGTTTGCCAAAAATAGAAAAGAAAACAGAAAAAGAAGTGAATTATGGCAAAGAAAGAAGAAGAAAAGAAAAAAATGGTGATCTATTGAGAGAAAAGCTCGGAGAGTGGTTGAAAGAGGTGGGTATTGAAGTAAGGTTATCCAGTGCTTAAAAGTGGTTGTGTTTAAAGCTAAGAGATTGAGTTCTTTTACTTGTGAATCCTGTTGTGAGTTTTAATTTACTCGCAAGCGCACGAGTTGTTTGCAATATAGCGTTGTGCAAGTGCGAGGTCAAATCCACAGGGAATTGCGTTATGAAAATATAATCTAAACTAACTTTATCTTAACCTAGTTCCGAATTTTGAATGAAATTTTGGAAAAAAAATTAAAACTAAACTAAATTGATTTTAAAAACTAATAATAAAAACACTAAGGTTTCCGAATCCACCCCACCAAAGTTTAAGCATATATATCCTAAAAACATAGCCTATCAAAACATTCCATGAATCTAACTTACGAAAAAAATCAAAGAATATCCCAATTAAACCAAAAGCATCCAATGTATCCGCTTTTAACAAATCACAAAGGAAATCCAATTTAATCGAAAACAATTCGATGTATTCATTAGATGAAACACAAGGAATATCCAACAGAACAATTTAAACTCAATCAATCACAAGATTTACTCAAACAATTGACAGAACATTTATACTAAAAAAAATGTCTGAATTGTATAAACAAAACTGAACTACTATACCAAACAACGGCGAGCCTTCATCTTCAACCTTAGCTGAAGATTCTAGCCACTCATAACTATGAAACTACAATTCATAATAAAAGTGCTAAACATTAAACTAACACAACTAAATAAAAAGAAATAAATAACTTTACATGGGAGAAATTCCACTCGCTGATGGGCGGCGCTTCCCCTCGTGGTAGCAAAGCCTTCGGGATCCACCAGAATGCTAGCAGACGTCCATTGGTTAACACCAAAGTGGCCCAGGAATTGTACACTGAATGATGAGGTCAGATGGTGTTTATATAAGGGGAGTCTCGGAGCACTGTAGGTTTCAGATTCGATGTGGGATACTGGCCCGAGTGCGCTCGATCGCAGAATGATGCGATCGATCGCAAGTGCGATTGATCGTATGTCTTGTGCGCACGATCGCATGTGTGCTCGATCACGTGTCTGGTGCGCTCGATCGCAAGTGCATTGTACTGCAAACATTTCGATGTGGGATTGTTGACCATGCACTCGATCGCAGCATAGTGCGATCGATCGTTATTGCTCCTGAAGCTTCATATCTCCTGAAATGCTTCATTTTCTCCACAAATCTATAAAAATACACAAGACACAAAAAAAAACATAAAATAAAGTGAAATACTACTAACTTAAGGGTCTTAAATATGCAATATTTAATACTCATCAAATACCCCCAAACTTATATTTTGCTAGTCCCTTAGCAAAACAAAATAAAAAACTAAATGAACAACAAGGATTATTAAGATAAGTTCAGTATTCATGGTATCCAAAAATTTAAGAAGCATACAAAATCATGAGATTCATTCATGAGCAAGTTTAAATAAGTCGAACTCATCTTCACAATGAATAAGAATTTAAAACCTAATTACTTACAAGAGGCATGGTAAGACATCACAAGCTTGAATCAGTGTAAAGTAAATTAGCATATACAGATGAGGTTTCCAAATAACTTCAATGTACAAGGTAATTCAAGTCTCAAGATCCACAGAATTTCTTATCGGAAAGAACAACGATGGCATAGTTTTTTTTATTTTTTTTATACATAAGGCTCTGCTATGTTTAGTTCCCTTAAGCTTTCTAATTGACCCATGTAACGAGTATTGAGTCAATGACTCCCAAACCAGATGGTTTTAGGGCATTAGGTGTAAAGGCACCCCTAAGGACTTACTAACTCGAGTAAAAAAGGCTACGAAATTAAACTGGCCTTAATACTACCAAGCAAAATTTCCACCTTTTGACGTGAACACTCACTGCTTACTGAGGCAAGAGGTCCAGTTACTCAGCGAAAAGTTTGGCAATGATCATTATGAATAAAATTCCCACCTTTTGACGTGAACACTCACTGCTTACTGAGGCAAGAGGTCCAGTTACTCAGTGGAAAGTTTATTGATGATGATCATTATAAATATTAGTAGTTTTTTTATTTTTTTTTATATATATGCTCAAGTGTTTATCCAACAAGTCATCCGGTTTCAGTTAAGACAAGGAAACGTATACATTCAACTCACATGTCATACCTCACACAAATATGTGCTAATGTGCTCGTGTGAGATTAGATCAAACATGTGAATTCTCAAAAATGCCTAAAGTAAGTAACTAAAGTTTAAACTCTATCATCAGATCATGTGTTCAAAGTTTTAAACTCACCAATGAGATCACATCACAATTTTTCAGATCAACCAAAAATTTTTAGACGAACATGAACATGCATTTATCTTTACGACGAAAAGACAAAAAATTAGGACAAAGTGTGTGATGTGTCTCCCATACCCCCAAACTTAAATTACACATTGATCCCAATGTGTGACTAATATGGAAAGAGCTGACCTGAGATATGGAGAACTATCTGGACTGGTATGGCTCATAGCATACCCCCAAACTTGAACTGAAGTACGCATTGTCCCTGAAAAATAAAAACTGGAAAACAAAAAATACTGGAAACAAACATTAATCATAAAAATTAAGAAATATACAGAAAAGATAAGCTGTGGGGTGCCTCCCATGAGCGCTAAGTTTAAAGTCTTCAGCCAGACTCTCCCTAGAAAACTACACTCAATCAAAGTAACTAGGATCCTCCAAAAGTATCGTCTCAATGTCTGGACTCCTCAACTCCAAGAATGGTTTTAGCCTCTGTCCATTTACCTTGAAAGTATTACCATTCTTTGGATCCTCAATCTCAATGGCCCCATGAGGAAAAACCGATCGAATAATAAATAGGCATGTCCATCGAGATTTGAGCTTGCCTGGAAAAAGATGCAGACGTGAATTGTAAAGAAGAACTTTCTGACCCTGCTCAAAAGCTCGTCTCAAAATGTTTTGGTCATGAGTCTTATTCATTTATGCTTTGTATGATCGAGCACACTCATATGCATCATTCCACAGCTCCTCCAATTCATTGAGTTGGAGCTTCTGTTGTGAGCCAGCCTTGGAAAGATTAAAATTCAGTTGCTTGATATACCAATACGCACGATGCTCTAATACGACCGGAAGGTGATATGCCTTTCCGTACACAATACGATAGGGAGACATGCCAATTGGCGTCTTGAAGGTTGTCCGATATGCCCACAGTGCATCAGTTAATCGCAGAAACCAATCCTTTCTACTAGGGTTCACAGTCTTCTCCAAAATTTGTTTGATCTCGCGATTTGAAATTTCCACTTGACCACTCGTCTGTGGGTGATACGGGGTGGCAACCTTGTGTGTGATGAAATACTTCTTCATCAACTGCTCAAAGATCTTGTTGCAAAAGTGCTTACCTCCATCACTTATGATTGCTCGAGGCGTACCAAAACAAGCAAAAACAGTGTCCTTCAAGAACTGGACCACAACTCTGTGGTCATTAGTCTTGCATGCAACAGCCTCCACCCACTTGGGCAGATAGTCCACAGCAACCAAAATGTACAGGTAGTCAAAGGAGTTTGGGAATGGTCCCATGAAATCAATACCCTACACATCAAAAATCTCAACAATCAGAATAGGGTTGAGGGGCATCATATTCCTCCTAGAAAGACTCTCTAGCTTTTGGCAACGCTCACAAGATACACAGTAGGTGTGAAAGTCCTGGAATAGGGTAGGCCAATAGAATCCACACTGCAAAATCTTCGGAGCGGTCTTTTTAGCACTAAAATGGCCTCCACAAGCATGATCATGACAGAAGGTGATGACATTAGATTGGTCATGCTCAGGAATACACCTTCTGATGATCTGATCGGGACAATACTTGAATAGGTAAGGATCATCCCAGAAAAAATGTTTTGCCATGGCCAAAAACTTTGATTTATCTTGTCGCCCCCAATGCAAGGGCAGTTGACCGGTGATAAGATAGTTCACTATATCAATGAACCACAGCACAGGATTGTGAGCAATGTGCATCAATTGCTCATCAGGAAAGGTTTCAGAAATGGGAGTGGCGGTCTTAGTGAATTCCATAATCAATCTAGACAAATGGTCCGCCACCACATTTTCTGAACCTTTCTTATCCCGAATCTCAATGTCAAACTCTTGAAGTAGCAAGATCCATCGGATAAGATGAGATTTAGAATCTTTTTTAGAGAAAAAATACTTCAATGCTGCATGGTCCGAGTAGATAATGACTTTAGATCCTAACAAGTAGGATCTGAACTTGTCTAATGCAAAAACAACTGCAAGCAACTCCTTCTCAGTGGTAGAGTAATTGAGTTGTGCGTCGTTTAGAGTTCGACTGCATAGTAGATAACATGGGGAAGTTTGTCAACACACTACCCCAAAATAGCTCTAACAGCATAGTCTGATGCGTCACATATAATCTCAAAGGGCACACCCCAGTTGGGTGGCTGAATAATGGGTGTAGACGTCAGAATCTTCTTCAGATCCCCAAATGCTTTCTTACAATCCTCATCAAATAGAAATGGGGCATCTTTCAGCAATAACTTGCATAAAGGCCTGGCGATCTTGCTTAAATTCTGGATAAATCGCTTGTGGAAGCCTGCATGGCCCAGAAAAGATCGAACCTCTTTCACCGTACGTGGGGGTGGAAGGTTGGAAATCAAATCCACCTTCTCATTGTCGACCTCAATCCCTCGATGAGGTACGACATGCCCCAGTACAATTCCTTGCTTGACCATAAAATGGTACTTCTCCCAATTAAGCACCAGGTTCTTCTCCTTGCACCACACTAAAACCAAAGTGAGACGGTGCAGGCACTCCTCAAATGTTGAACCAAAGACGGAGAAGTCATCCATGAAAATCTATAAGAATCGCTCTACCATGTCATAAAATATACTGATCATGCACCGTTGAAAAGTAGCGGGTGCATTGCATAACCCAAAGGGCATGAGATGGTAGGCGAAAGTCCCAAAAGGATAGGTAAACTTCAATCTTCTCCTGATCTTCGAGGTCCACGGGGACCTGGTTATATCCAGAATAACCATCCAAAAAGCAATAATACTCATGCCCAGCCAAACGCTCCACCATCTGATCAATAAATGGGAGTGAAAAATGATCCTTCCTTGTGACAGCGTTCAGCTTACGATAGTCTATACACACTCTCCACCCTGACTGAACACGAGTTAGCACCAACTCGTCGTCTTTATTCTTTACTACCATCAGTCCAGCTCGCTTGGGCACAACATGAATCGGGCTCACCCATTTGCTATCAGAGATGGGATAAATGATCCCTGCATCTAACAGCTTAATAACCTCTGCCCTCACAACCTCTTGCATAGCAGGGTTGAGCCTTTTTTGTGGCTCCCTTGATGGCTTAGCATCCTCCTCCAAATGTATCCTGTGCATCACCACCGAGGGGCTGATTCCCCTGATACCCGATAGCTTCCTTGTGCTTTCTTAAGACATCTAATAATTTATCCTCTTGAGCTTCACCCAAATCTGAAGCTATAATCACAGGCAAACTATCGGCTGAACCTAGGAACTTATACTTAAGATTATCTAGTAAAGGCTTAAGTTCCTTCTTGGGGGTTTCAGGTTTGGCAGTCTCCTCCTTGTTATTGCTCTTCCGAGGAAGAGACTCCAAAATGGCATTCGCTTGCTCAAGTAATTTATCGAAATCTAAATCCTCTCCAAGTTAAGCAAAGCATGCCTCTAGGGGGTCCTCAATGCTTGATTCATTCACAGTCTTCTCAAGAATCTCCTCTATCAAGCATACATTTCTCACTTCATCATATTCCAGTGGTTGCCTGGTGATATCAAAGATGTTCAACTCCACTGTCATATTTCTGAAGGAAATCTTCATCACTCATGTCCTACAATTGATTATGGCATTAGCCGTGGCTAAGAATGGTCACCGTAGAATCACTGGTATTTGAATCCCTACATTCTGGACCAGCTCTATGTCAAGCACAATAAAATACATTGGGAAATAGAATTTATCCACTTTTATCAAGACGTCCTCAACTATTCCCCGTGGTCTTTTCACTGACCTGTCAGCCAATTAAAGCGTTGTGGATGTGGGCTTCAATTCTCCTAACCCCAACTGCAAATATACTGAGTAGGGTAGAAGATTCACACTCGACCCTAGATCCAAAAGAGCCCTCTCAATATGGCTGACTCCTATCATGCAAGAGATGGTAGAACACCTCGGGTCCTTATACTTGATGGGTAGCTTGCACTGAAGGATTGAGCTGACCTGCTCGGTCAAAAATGCCTTCTTTGGGACATTCGTCCTCCTCTTGATAGTGACCAAATCCTTTAAAAACTTGGCATATGATGGCACTTGATGGATGGCATCCAAAAATGGGATATTGATTTGGACCTGTTTGAATACCTCTAGAATTTCCTCATACTTCCCTCCTTTCTTGGGCGCCTGCAGTCTACCAGGGTAAGGTGCTCTAGGTACAAACGACCTAGGAGGGTCTTTCTCAGTAGGTGTAGCTATAGATGGCTCAACATCTCTCTTCTCCTTGTTGCCACTCCCTTGCCCTTGCAGCATAGCAGGGCTCTCTTCCACTCGATTGTCCATTTGTCTCATAGACCTCAGTGTGACAATCGACTGTACTTGTTCCTCCCCGTGCGTAGGAATTGATGAACTCCCAACCATAAATTGTCCTTTCGGGTTGGGTACGGGCTGACTGGGGAACTTCCCCTTCTCTCTCTCACCCAAGTGACTTGCAATTTGCCCTATTTGACTCTCCAACTTGACAATTGCTTGGGTGTTTACCATTGTTGCACTTCTTACATCGCTCATCGATTGGCTATTCATTTTCATATATTCCTTAATGATGTCCTCTAGTGACTGTGAAACTAGTGCTGGTGTTTGAGTGGGAGCTTGATAAGAAGGTAATGGTGCTGGATGGGCAGAACGACCATGACCAGGAATTTGTTGGGCAAATCCGGGAGGATATTGATTTTGAGCATTATGAGGGGCTCCTCCCTGATTCATTGGTTGGTTCTGCCTCCATGAAAAATTTGGATGGTTCCGCCACCTTGGATTGTATGTCTCGGAGTACGATCCATTTGACTGCCTTTGATAGTCATTGAAAGCATTTACTTGTTCCATAGGATACTCGGCACAAGCCGGCATTGATAGGCAATTCTGTGCTAGATGCATGAGACTAGCACAGATGGAACAGCTTTCAACATTGAATGTGTTGGCAGCATTGATGGATTGGCTCACAGTGAGAGCGTCAATCTTCTTAGTGAGGGCATATAACTTTATCCTCAAATCAGCGTCCTCCCTGACCTCATAGATGCCTCCCCTCTTAGGAGTGCGAATGGACTTATCTTGATAGCTTGAAAAATCCCACTGGTGCGAGTTATCGGACAACTTGTCCAACGCCATATATGCTTCATCTCCTATCAGACTCAAGAATACCCCCCCATTCATAGACTCGATCATGTTACGGTTGGGTTGAGTCAACCCTTGGTAGAAGAACCGAACGAGTCTTCACTTCTCATATCCATGTGGAGGGCATCTGATCAGTAGCTCTTTGAAGCGCTCCCAACTCTCAGAAAAAAATTTCATCCTCATCCTGAGTGAAAGAGCTAATCTCTTTTCGGCACTCATTCACTCTAGACATTGGGAAAAACTTATGATAAAATTTGCTAAGCAGGTTTTCCCAAGATGTAATAGACCCAGGCGTGTTGGAATCCAACCACGCCCTAGCTCTATCGTGAAGAGAAAAAAGGAAGAGTCGAAGATGGACTGACTCCTCAGAGAAGTTCTGGAATTTAAATGTGGCACAAATGTCTTTGAACTTCTTCACATGACTATAAGGATTTTCAAGATCTAAGCTATAGAATGAGGGTAAAAGTTGGATAACATGTGGCTTTAAGTCAAAGTGGGTGACATTGGTAGGTGGCAACACTATGCAAGAGGATGAGTTAGTCGCAACGGGTGCGAACAAATCCCTAAGGGATGTAGTGGAGTCCACGTTCCAAGCTCTAGGTTGCTCTACATGTTCAGGATGATGTGCTTCCCTAAAATTCTCTCCCATCTCAACAGTTCTCTTTTAACTAGTGCTCTTCCCTGTCTCCTAAGAGTTCTTTCTAAGTCAGGATCTAAATGTATCAAATCTAAGTTCAATGATCTCCGACCAAGCATACACCAACAAAAAACAATGAGGTATTAACCAGCAGAAACAACAAAATACAGCGAAAATAGCAAACACACTCCTCACAAAAATTAACAATTTTTTTTTTTCATTTTTTTTGAAAAAAATTGATAACTAACTAGTAGAAAAATAAAATCAATTCAGACCAAAAATTTTCACAAACCAAACAATTCCCCGGCAACGGCGCCAAAAACTTGTTGTGAGTTTTAATTTACTCGCAAGCGCACGAGTCGTTTGCAATATAGCATTGTGCAAGTGCGAGGTCGAATCCATAGGGAATTGCGTTGTGAAAATATAATCTAAACTAACTTTATCTTAACCTAGTTCCGAATTTTGAATGATATTTTGGAAAACAAATTAAAACTAAATTAAATTGATTTTAAAAACTAATAATAAAAACACTAAGGTTTCCGAATCCACCCCACCAAAGTTTAAGCATATATGTCATAAAAACATAGCCTATCAAAACATTCCATGAATCCAACTTACCACAAAAAACAAAGAATATCCCAATTAAACCAAAAGCATCCAATGTATCCGCTTTTAACAAATCACAAAGGAAATCCAATTTAATCGAAAACAATTCGATGTATCCATCAGATGAAACACAAGGAATATCCAACAGAACAATTTAAACTCAATCAATCACAAGATTTACTCAAATAATTGACAGAACATTTATACTAAAAAAAATGTCATAATTGTATAAACAAATCTGAACTACTACGCCAAACAACAGCGAGGCTTCATCTTCAACCTTAGCTGAAGATTCTATTCACTCATAACTATGAAACTACAATTCATAATAAAAGTGCTAAACATTAAACTAAAATAACTAAATAAAAAGAAATAAATAACTTTACAAGGGAGAAATTCCACTCGCTGATGGGCGGCGCTTCCCCTCGTGGTAGCAAAGCCTTCGGGATCCACCAGAATGCTAGCAGACGTCCACCGGTTAACACCAAAGTGGCCCAGGAATTGTACACTGAATGATGAGGTCAGATGATGTTTATATAGGGGGAGTCTCGGAGCACTGTATGTTTCATATTCGATGTGGGATACTGGCCCGAGTGCGCTCGATCGCAGAATGATGAGATTGATCGCAAGTGCGATCGATCGTATGTCTTGTGCGCACAATCGCATGTGTGCTTGATCGCAGGTGGACTGTACTGCAAACATTTCGATGTGGGATTGTTGACCATGCGCTCAATCGCAGCATAGTGCGATCGATCGCTATTGCTCCTGAAGCTTCACATCTCCTGAAATGCTTCATTTTCTCCACAAACCTATAAAAATACACAAGACACAAAAAAGACATAAAATAAAGTGAAATACTACTAACTAAGAGCATAACAAATATTAGTTAAGGGTCTTAAATATGCAATATTTAAGACTCATCAGATCCTTTCCGTTCTTTCTAAACCTTTACTTTAGCCTAACATTACAAGCTTATTAAAAGACCTATTGATCCAAGGTGGTGTGATTTTTCTACAATAGTAGAGAGTGATTTGAAAAATAAGCCTATGGAGCTTGTTTATGTGATTGATGTCACACAATTTTTTATGTTTCTAGAGGCCAAGACTTGTATTCATGAATGTTGTGCATAAAATCATCCGGGTGTTCGGACTAATGGACTGTGGTAAGATGGATGTTAAGAGTCGATAACAATTTTAAGATTGATGTTTAGATTACTTTTGGACTTAGGTGAAATTTAATGATTCTATGTGCCGTGTGTTATGTGCAATTTTTGAGACAAAAGTGAATTATTCTTGGTTTAACACTAACATTGCTTTACTTTGTTTTGATTCCCACCGTAGAATTCATCTCTTGTTTTCGCTTGAATTGCTAGGGGCTCGCAATAAGCTAGTTGGGAGTTATGATGAGAGCCATAAAATGCATCTTTACAATACTTAATTGTTAGCATTTTAGGGTTGATCTAGGGTTGAATTGCACTTTTATACCTTAACAACTCTAAAGTGTCATTCTTGGATCATTGATCTATTTCGATACATTTTCAGGTACTTCAAGTTCAAAAGAGATGGAAAAGCTATCATTACTTGAAGCAGAATTACTCGATGAACACCGGAGAGAAAGTTCACAAGCACTTGGAAAGGAGTTTCGCTAAATTGCCAGAATTGCCCCTACAAATCAATCATTTTTGCAAATTAAACTGTATTGATTCAAGAAGAACTAGGAGATGAAGCATATATGCTTAGAAAGATTCGGAAGTCTATTTTTTGAAGAATTTTACGGTTCTTAAAAATGATTTTTCTAGAGAAAGTTGTGGCAGGTTTAGTAGACAAAGGTCAGGCCTCCAGAACAGCATCAGCCTATGCTGCAACATCCCTCAGCCCATGCCACAGCACCCAGGAACTACCCAACCAAGTGGAAGGAAAGTGTTGCAGCATCCCTCAACCCATGCAGTAGCACCCAGGAACTACCCAACCAAGTGGAAGGCAACTACCGCAGCATCCCTCAGCCTGTGCCGCAGCGCGGACACGTTTTTCCCATCTCCGAGTCTGAACTTAATTAAGGTTTTAGTAATAGATTAAACCCAAAAACACCCTTGGACCCTTGTACTATAAATAGATCACTTAGGGTTGAAGAGAGGAAAGGAATCAAAGGCCGAAAAACTCAAGGGAGGCTGCCACACTCTCCCCCATGGCCAATTAATCTCCAAGCAAGGCAAAGGGATGAATCCCTAGGTGTAGTTGTTCTTATTTTCCTTTCTTAATTCAGTTGTAATTTGGATTTATTGCTAAACATTGTTTATGATTTATTCTTTGCTTAAATAAGAAGAATTAAGGTTCATGTGACAGCTGCACTGTATGTTCTTCTTATTTTAGATTTTCTTAACCAGGTGATTGCATGCTTCCTCTCCATATAAGTTTAGTCAAGCTCTTCTTATGTCAAGTTGTTTGGATGTGATTAAGTCCGGTAGATTTATCTTTTAGGTTTGTCCATTACTGTGATATTGTCATAGAGATATATTGTCGTTTCTTGATAAACCTATAGGATATGTCGTGTGTGCTTGAATCGAAAGTAAATAGTACTTCATAAGCAATTACATCAAGGTTTATTTATGTGCTGTGATTGAATATTTGCCGATTGCTTGTTTGGGATGTGAAACCTGCAATCGAGATAAAGACAACTGAATCAAGTTAGGATTAGGGCAACAAACCTAAGGAGGTGATGCAGGAGGATCTAAGTCAGATGATGCTAAATTGTCAGATAGCACGTTATTGGCACTGAGATACCTTGAGTTGGCAGATCAGCGCAAAGATGGCAGGTGGACTACCTAGAACAATTACATCGTTTTGCATGCCACAGGCTCGGATCAGGCCCCGAAGGCCCTAGTCTGATTGGAAACGGGCCCCCAGTCAAAACTCAGGTTGTTGCTTTGAGCATAGTTGTTTTTAAGCCAAAAATCGACCTTTAGGCCTTCAATTTTGTAGTTTTCGGTTTTAGGAAACTTTCCATTTGCAATTTCCTTTTGTATTCAAGTCAAAATTGACTGTCGCTGATTCTACCTTAATACAATCGCTTAATTTTAGTAATTTCCATATCTTTTCCCCAAGATTATGTTGTCAGGGATTTTTTTCCTTTTTTTTTTTTGTTTTTTTGACCTTATAAATAAGGAGGCTACATATGGAAAAGACAACTGATTATTATTATTGAATAAAATTATGTTTTTTTCCCTTCGAATGATCTGTTGAAACTAGCCTGCAGAATAATCACTATTCTGCCCGGTGTTAGTTGGTATCAGAGCTTTAGCATCTTCTTGGCGTGAGATTTCATCAATTTCCATGGCTGGTTGTCGTGGTCGTGGTCGTCGCGGGCAGGTTCCGAACGAGGAAGCCCCACACTGTGATCATAATGTTCAGGATGCGATGATTGAGGATTTACAGAGGCAAGTTGCAAAGTTAACCCAGCGTCTAACGGTGCAGAATTTCAGTGATCGTGAGATGGAAGATCACGATTCCAATTCTAGTTTTGAAAACCCATATTACAATCCTGCTCGATTCAAGGAACGCCATAGTCGGGAGGATCGTTATGGAGAGCTCGGTTTCAGAGTAGATCTGCCAGAGTTTTCTGGTACGTTATAGGCTGAAAGATTCATCGATTGGTTGAATGAAATAGAGCGTCTTTTCAAGTATAAGGAAGTCCCAGATCGTGTCAAAGTGAAACTGGTCGCCATCAAACTCAAAGGCAGAACATCTGCGTGGTGGGAGAAGTTGAGGCGCTCACGCGACCAACAGGGCAAGGCCAAGATCACTAATTGGGAGAAGATGAAGGGTCACTTCCTTCATTTCGGCTACACTCAAACCTTGTTTCAGTGACTTCATTCGTTGAGGCAAGGCACGAGATCGGTTGATGATTACATGGAGGAGTTCTATCAATTGATAGCCCGAAATGATTTATCTGAGACAGAAGAGCAGATGGTGGCACGGTATTTGGGGGGATTACGATAACCCTTGCAGGATGTCCTCAGCCTTCACTCGCTGTGGACCATTTTTGAAGTGTCATGAGTCTTAAATTACTCGCAAGCGCACGAGTCATTTGCAATATAGTGTTGTGCAAGTGCGAGGTCGAATCCACAGGGAGTTGTGTTGTGAAAATATTTTTTATCTAAACTAACCTTATCTTAACCTAGTTCCGAATTTTGAATAGTATTTTTGCAAAAGAAATATAAACTTAAACTAAAATGATTTAAAAACTAATGATAAAAACACTAAGATTTCTGAATCCACCCCACCAAAGTAAAGCATATATTTTCATGTTGTATAAAAATAATCTATCAAAACATTCCATGAATCCAACTTTAAATAAATCACAACAAATATCCCAATTAAACCAAAACAATCCAATGTATCCACTTTTAACAAATCACAAAGGATATCCAATTTAATCAAAAACGATTTGATGTATCTATAAGATGAAACACACGGAATATCCAACAGAACAATTTAAAAATTATCAATCGTAAGAATTTACTCAAACAATTTACCAGAACATAAAAAAAACATCAGAATTGTATAAACAAATATGAAAATCTTATGCCAAACAACGGCGAGGCTTCATCTTCAACCTTAGTTGAAGATTTTAGCCACTCATAATCATGAAACTAAAGTTCACAATAACAGTGCTAAACATTAAACTAACAAAAAATAGTAAATAAAAACTGACTATACATGGGAGAAATTCCACTCGTTGTTAGGCAGCACTTCCCCTCGTGGTAGCAAAGCCTTCGGGATCCACCAGAATGCTAGCAGACGTCCACTGGATTACACCAAATGGCCTAGGAATTGCACACTCAAAGATGAAGTGAGATTGTTCTTTTATAGGGAGAGTCCCGGAGCATAATGGGTTGCAGATTCAATGTGGGATACTGCCTAAGTGCGCTCGATCGTAGATTGTTGCGATCGATCGCATGTCTCGTGCGCGCAATCGCATGTGCACTGCACTACAAAGATTTCGATATTGGATGTTGACCATGCACTTGTTTATAGGCAGGTGCGCTCGAGCACAGGTGCGCTTGATCACATGTCTCGTGCGCTCGATTGCACTAGGCATCCTCAGCTTTTGCTCTTGAAGCTTGATCTCCCGAAATGCTTCATTTTCTCCACAAACCTATAAAAATATACAAAACACAGAAAAGACATAAAATAAAGTGAAATAATACAAACTAAGAGCTTAACACCTATAATTTAAGGGCTTAAATATGCAATATTTAAGACTCATCAAATACCCCCAAACTTATATTTTGCTAGTCCCTTATCAAAACAAAATAAAAAACTAAATGAAAAACAAAGAACACAAAGATAAGTTCAATACTCATGGTATCCAAAAATTTAAGGAGCACTCAAAATCATGAAATTATTTCATGAGAAAGCTTAAAAAAATCTAACCATCTTCACAATGAATAAGAATTTAAAACCTAATTACTTATAAGAGGCATGCTAAGACATCACAAGCTTGAATCAGTGTAAAGTGAATTAGCATATACTGATGAGGTTTCCAAATAAGATCAATGTACAATGTTTCCACATCTCAAGATTCACAGAATTTCTCATCGGAATGAACAACGATGGCATAATTTTATTTTATTTTATTTTTTTTAATAAGGCTCCGCTATGTTTAGTTCCCTTAAGCATTCTAATCGACCCATGTAACGAGTGTTGAGTCAATGACTCCCAAACCAGATAGTTTTAGGGCATTAGGTGTAAATACACCCCTAAGGACTTACTAACTCGAGTCAAAAAGGCTATGAAACTAAACTGACCTTAATACTACAAAATTTTCACCTTTTGACGTGAACACTCACTGCTTACTGAGGCAAGAGGTCCAGTTACTCAGTGGAAAGTTTATTGATGCTGATCATTATTTTATATATATATATATATATATATATATATATATATATATATATATTTAGCTTTTCTATGCCCAAGTGTTAATCCCACAAGTCATCCCGTTCCAGTTAAGATAAGAAACACACACATTAACATCACATGTCATACCTCACACAAATATGTGCTAATGTGCACGTGTTAGATTGGCTCAAACATGTGAATTCTCAAATGCCTAAAGTAAGTAACCCCCAAACTTGAACTGAAGTACGCGTTGTCCCTGAAAAATAAAGACTGGAAAACAAAAATACTAGAAACAAACATTAATCATAAATATGTACAATAATAAATATACATAAAGGATATGCTGTGGGGTGCCTCCCATGAGCGCTAAGTTTAACGTCTTCAGCCAGACCCAACATTAGTAATCGTGCCCAGCTAAATGCTCCACCATCTGATCAATAAATGGGAGTGGAAAATGATCCGTCCTTGTGGTAACATTCCACTTACGGTAGTCTAGACACACTCTCCATCCTGATTGCACATGAGTTGGAACCAACTCGTCATCTTTATTTATCACTACCGTCAATCTAGCCTGCTTTGGCACGACATGAATCGGGCTCACCCACTTGCTATCAAAGATTGGATAAATGATCCCTACATCCAACAGCTTTATCACTTCAATCCTCACAACCTCTTGTATAGCTGGGTTGAGCCTTCTTTGTGGCTCTCTCGATGACTTGGCATTCTTCTCCAAATGTAACTTGTGCATCACCACCGAGGGGTTGATCCCCTTGATATCCTCAATAGTCTGCCGATAGCTTCATTATGCTCTCTTAAAACATCCAATAATTTATCCTCTTGAGCATCAACCAAATCTAAAGCTGTAGTCACAGGCAAAGAATCTGCTGGACCTAGGAACTTATACCTAAGATAGTCCGGTAAAGACTTAAGTTCTTTCTTGGGCGGTTCGGGTGCTGTGGTCTCCTCTGTCTCACCACTCTTCTGAGGAGGAGACTCCAAAATGGCACTAACTTGGTCGAGTAACTTATCTAAATCCAAATCCTCTCCAAATTGAGCAAAGCATGCCTCCAGGGGGTCCTCAATGCTTGATTCATTCACAGTCTCCTCAAGAATCTCCTCTATCAAGCATACATTTCTCACTTCATCATATTCCAGTGGTTGCCTAGTGATATTAAAAATATTCAACTCCACTATCATATTTCTGAAGGAAATCCTCATCACCCCTGTCCTACAATTGATCAGGGCATTAGCTGTAGCTAAGAATGGTCACCCTAGAATAACCGGTATCTGAATCCCTACATTCTGAATCGGCTCTATGTCAAGCACAATAAAATCCACTAGGAAATAGAATTTATCCACTTTTATCAAGACGTCCTCAACTATTCCCTGTGGTATTTTCACTAACCTATCAGCCAATTGAAGTGTCATGTTTGTGGGCTTCAGTTCTCCTAACCCTAACTACAAATAGACTGAGTAAGGTAGAAGATTCACACTTGCTCTTAGATCCAAGAGAGCCCTCTCAATCTGGCTGACTCATATCGTGTAAGAGATAGTAGGACACCCCGGGTCCTTATACTTGATGAGTAGCTTGCATTGAAGGATTGAGTTAACCTGCTTGGTCAAAAATGCCTTCTTTGGGACATTCGTCCTCCTCTTGATAGTGACCAAGTCCTTTAAAAACTTGGTATATGACGGCAATTGATGGATAGCATCCAAAAATTGGATATTGATTTGGACCTGCTTGAATACCTCAAGAATTTCATCATATTTCCCTCCTTTCTTGGGCGCCTGTAATCTCTCAGAGTAAGGTGCTTTAGGTACAAGCGACCTAGGAGGGTCCTTTATAGTAGGTGTGGCTGTAGATGGCTCAACATCTCTCTTCTCCTTGTCGCCACTTCCTTGCCCTTGCTGCATAGCAAAGTTCTCTTCCACTCAATTGTCCACTTGTCTCCCAGACCTCAATGTGATAATCGACTGCACTTGTTCCTCCCCGTGCATAGGAGTTGATGAATTTCTAACCATAAACTGTCCTTGTGGGTTGGGCACGGGCTGACTGGGGAACTTTCCCTTCTTTCTTTCACCCAAGTGCCTTGCAATTTGCCCTATTTGACTCTCCAGTTTGGCAATTGCTTGGGTGTTTACCATTGTTGCACTCCTTACTTTGCTCATGGATTAGCCAGTCATCTTCATGAACTCCTTAAGGGTGTCCTCTAGTGACTGTGAAACTGGTGCTGGCCTTTGAGTGGGAGCTTGGTAAGCAGGTGATGGTGCTAGATAGGTAGAGCGACTATGACTAGGAATTTGTGGGGAAAATCCAGGAGGGTTTTGATTTTGAGCATGATGTGGGGCTCTTTCCTGATTCATTGGTTGGCTCTGCTTCCATGAAAAATTAGAGTGGTTCCGCCACCCTGGATTGTACGTCTCGGAGTAAGATCTATTTGACTGCCTCCGATAGTCATTGAAAGCATTCACTTGTTCCATAGGATACTCGGTAAAAACCGGCATTGATGGACAATTCTGTGCTAGATGCATAGGACTATCAACATGGAATGTGTTGGCAGCATTGATGGATTGGCCCACAGTGAGAGCGTCAATCTTCTTAGTGAGAGCATCTAACTTTATCCTCAAGTCAGCGTCTTCCCTGACCTCATAGATGCCTCATTTCTTAGGATCACGAATGGACTTATCTCGACAGCTTGAAAAATCCCACTACTGCGAGTTGTCGGACAACTTGTCCAATGCGTTGTATGCTTCATCTCCTGTCAGACTTAAGAATGCCCCCCCATTCATAGACTCGATCATACTACGGTTAGGTTGAGTCAACCCTTGGTAAAAGAATTGAACAAGTCTCCACTTCTCATACCCATGTGGAGGGCATCTGATCAGTAACTCTTTAAAGCGCTCCCAGCTTTCAGAAAACTTCTCATCCTCATCCTGAGTGAAAGAATTAATCTCTCTTCGGCACTCATTCACTCTAGACATTGCAAAAAACTTATGATAAAATTTGTTAAGCAGATTTTCCCAAGATGTAATAAACCCGGACGTGTTTGAATCCAACCATGCCCTAGCTCTATCGTGAAAAGAAAAAGGGAAAAGTCAAGAGGGACTGACTCCTCAGAGAAGTTTTGAAACTTGAATGTGGCACAAATGTCTTTGAACTTCTTTACATGACTGTAAGGATTTTCAAGACCTAAGCCATGAAATGAGGGTAGGAGTTGGATGACATGTGGTTTTAAGTCAAAATGGGTGGCGTTGGTAGGTGGAAACACTATGCAAGAAGATGAATTAGTCGCAACGGGTGTGAACAAATCCCTAAGGGATGTAGTGGAGTCCACGTTCCAAGCTCTAGGTTGCTCTACATGTTCCGGATGATTTGCATTCCTAAAATTTTCTCCCATTTCAGCTGTCTCTCTTTTAACTAGTGCTCTTTTCTGTCTCCTAAGAGTTATTTCTAAGTCGGGATCTAAATGTATCAAATCTAAATTCAGGGATCTCCAACCAAGCATACACAGCACAAAAAGCACTAAAATAACCTAGACAGCAGAAATTTGTAAAAATGTTTTTTTTTATTTAACAAATCAAATAGAAACAAATAAATTGCCAAAAAGAAAAATCAAACAAACAATGCTAACTAACTAGTAGAAAAATAAAATTAATTCAGACAAAATTAATTTTCACAAACAAAACAACTCCCCAGCAACGACTCCAAAAACTTGTCGTGAGTTTTAAATTACTCGTAAGTGCATGAGTCGTTTGCAATATTGTGTTGTGCAAGTGCGAGGTCGAATCCACAGGGACTTGCATTCTGAAAATATTTTTTATCTAAACTAACCTTATCTTAAGCTAGTTCCGAATTTTGAATAGTATTTTTGCAAAAGAAATATAAACTTAAACTAAATTGATTTAAAAACTAATGATAAAAACACTAAGGTTTCTGAATCCACTTCACCAAAGTAAAGCATATATTTTCATGTTCTATAAAAATAATCTATCAAAACATTCCATGAATCCAACTTTAAAAAAATCACAACAAATATCCCAATTAAACCAAAACAATCCAATGTATCCGCTTTTAACAAATCACAAAGGATATCCAATTTAATCAAACACGATTCGATGTATCCATCAGATCAAACACATGGAATATCCAACAGAACAATTTAAAAACTATCAATCGTAAGAATTTACTCAAACAATTGACCAGAACATTTATACTAAAAAAAAGCATCAGAATTGTATAAACAAATCTGAAAATCTTATGCCAAACAACGGTGAGGCTTCATCTTCAACCTTAGTTGAAGATTTTAGCCACTCATAATCATGAAAATAAAGTTCACAATAACAGTACTAAACATTAAACTAACAAAAAACAGTAAATTAAAACTGACTATACATGGGAGAAATTCCACTCACTGTTGGGCAGCACTTTCCCTCGTTGTAGCAAAACCTTCGGGATCCACCAGAATGCTAGCAGGCGTCCACTGGATTACACAAAATGGCCCAGGAATTGCACACTGAAATATTAAGTGAAATGGTTCTTTTATAGGGGAAGTCCAGAAGCACAATGGGTTGCAGATTCGATGTGGGATGCTGCCCGAGTGCGCTTGATCATAGATTGTTGCGATCGATCGCATGTGCGCTCGATCGCATGTCTTGTGCGCACGATCGCATGTGCACTGCACTGCAAAGATTTTGATGTGGGATGTTGACCATACACTCATTCATAGGCAGGTGCACTCGAGCGCAGGTGGACCGTTTCTGAAGCATACCAGCGTGCACTTGTGGTTGAAAAATAGCAGAACATGAGGCCAATGAACAGAAGCGATCAAAGTAGTCGACCAGTTCGCCCTCAAGAATCTCGTCCTGCCCAGTAGCCACCCTAAGGTAACTCTAACTCAAATATTAGATGTTTCAAATGTGGTGAACATGGACATAAAGCGAATGAGTGCAGGAAGCCTGCTAGTCAGAAGGGCAAAAATCTCCTGATTGAGGACGACGGGGTAGATGAAACTTAGGAGATTGGAGAGCCTTTGTATGACGATGATGAAGATGGAGATGTGTTGTGTGGGGATGGCCATGAGACTCTGCTCGTTCGTAAGAGTCTACTGACCCCCAAGGATGATTCAGGGGACGATTAGTTAAGAACCAATATTTTCCACACGACCTGCACAGTTGCAGATAAAGTATGCAAGATGATCATTGACAGTGGTAGTTGTGAGAACGTAGTGTCTGAAGAGCCTGTCCAGAAATTATAGTTGAAGACAGATCTTCATCTTAAGCCGTATAAATTATCGTGGCTGAATAAAGGCAGTGAGGTAACAGTAGATAGGCGATGCCTAGTGTCTTTTTCGATTAGTAGGAAATATTTTGATAATGCTTGGTGTGATGTTATGTCTATGGATGCTTGTCATGTATTGTTAGGCAGACCTCGGCAGTATGATCGCAGTGTTATTCATGATGGGCAAAAAAATACCTATTCCCTTAGCATCAAAGGGAAGAGGATTATGTTGGCACCTCGTCGGGAAGGAATCATTCCTACCCTGATAGCCAATAATACTAATCTGCTTTCTATGTCAAGGTTTTTAGCTGAGATTGAGCGTAGAGACGTGGTTTATGCTCTGCTGCCTTATGGGAATAGTGCAGCAGACATGAATCCAGATTTACCAGCAGAGGTGCAGTAGCTGCTAGCAGCGTTTTTTGACCTGATGCTAGAGGATCTTCCTCCTGGGTTGCTGCCTATGAGGGATATTCAGCATCAGATCGATCTTGTTTCGGGGTCCAGTTTGCCTAATCGATCGATGTATCGCCTCAGTCCCAAGGAATTTGAAGAGTTGCAGTGACAGGTGGTAGAGTTGTTGGAGAGGGGCTACGTCCGTGAGAGTATGAGCCCATGCGCAGTTCCTACCCTACTGGTGTCGAAGAAAGATGGCTCTTGGCATATATGTGTTGATAGAAGAGCAATCAACATGATTACCGTGAAATACAGGTTTCCAATTCCCCGCCTGGATGATATATTAGACCAGCTGTCCGGTTCTAGGGTCTTCTCAAAAATTGACCTTAAAAGTGGATACCACCAGATCAGAATAAGGCCTGGAGATGAGTGGAAGACAGCGTTTAAGATGCAGCATGGGTTGTATAAGTGGATGGTCATGCTTTTTGGGCTGTCCAATGTGCCCAGCACATTTATGAGATTTATGCATCAGGTTTTATGGCCTTTCATGAGGAAATTTTTTGTATTTTACTTTGACGACATCCTCATTTATAGCTCGACGGAGTGCCTGTTCGTCATTCAGAAGAAGTATTCTTTCTTTACTACTTTCGTAACTTTTTTGGGTTTTGTTGTGTCTACTGATGGTGTTCATGTGGATCAGTCAAAGATAGATACGGTCTTGGAGTGGCCCAAACCGAAGACCTTGCACGATGTTAGGAGTTTCCAAGGATTGGCATCCTTCTACCGTCGGTTCATCAGAAATTTCAATACTCTGATTGCTCCTATCACAGAGTGCCTCAAGGGATGTGATTTCCAGTGGTCCGAGGAGGCGGAAACCAGTTTTCAACTGGTCAAGCAGAAGATGACAGAGGCACCAGTTTTGGCACTTCCTGATTTTGAAAAGTGTTTGAGGTAAACTGTGATGCATCTAGGGTTGGTATTGGTGGTGTTCTGAGTCAAGAGGGGTGCCCGATAGTTTTTTTCAGTGAGAAGCTATCAGGATCAAAGAAGAATTATTCCACCTACGATATGGAGTTTTATGCCATAGTTCAGTCCCTAAAGCTACCTAGTGCAGAGGGAGTTCATTCTTATCACTAATCATGAGGCCCTGAAGTACATCAATGGCCAACACAAGTTGAGTAGACGATATGCCAAGTGGGTGGCGTACTTGCAGGAGTTCACGTTTGCGCTGAGGCACCAAGTAGTAAGTCTAAACAGTGTCGCAGATGCACTGAGCCATCGTACATTACTCCTCACCACCATGAGTACCGGAATTGTAGAATTTGAGGTTTTCTCTGATATGTATGCTGCAGATCCTTCCTTCGGGAGGATAATTCAAGAGCTAACTGATGGTCAATGATAGGATTTGAGGTTTTTTTAACTCGAATTTTTGTCAAATTAGTTCCCTTAAGCTTTCTTTTTGACTCATGTAATGAGCGTTTAGCCAATGACTCCCAAACCAGATGGTTTTAGGGCATTAGGTGTACTAAGGACTTACTAGCTCGAGTAAAAAAGGCTACGAAACTAACTGATCTTAATGCTACCAATCAGAATTTTTCACCTTTTGACGTGACACTCAATGCTTACTGAGGCAAGAGGGCCAGTTACTCAGCGAAAAGTTCTTTTTAATGATCATTTAAGATTTTCCACCTTTTGACGTGACACTCAATGCTTACTGAGGCAAGAGGGCCAGTTACTCAGCAGAAAACAAGTTTTATTGATCATTAGGAGCATTTATTTCTTCTTTTGAGCACTAATCAATCTTTTCTATTTTTATATGCTAAAATGTTAATCTAATAAGTTATCTAGTTCACAGTTAAGCAAAAGAAACATACACATCCAAATAACATGTCATACCCCACACAGTTATGTGCTAGTGTGCTTGTGGTAATTTAGGTCAAACTTATGAATCCTTAAATGTCTAAAATGCAGTGATCTAGGTTCAAAACTTGATTATTGGCCTATATGTTCAAAGTGTTAAGCTCGCTGATGAAGTCGAATCATAAAGTTTTGTTTAGATCACAAAAAAAGGTTTATTGGACATAATGAACATGCATTTATCTATGAAAATAGCAACAAAACAGAAAAATATGGGACATAGTGAGTGTGTGAATGTGTCCCCATACCCCTAAACTTAAATTGCATATTGTCCCCAATGTGTGAATAGCATGGAAGGAGCTGACCTGGGAGATGGACAACTGATGGCTGGCATGGCTGGTAGCACGCCCCCAAACTTCAACTGGATGCACTCACGCTGTCCTTGAAAAAGAAAGATAAACAAACGTAAAATGGAAAACAAGTAATAATAAACAGATAGAAAGATAACTAGGAAATAAAATAAACTAAGAAAAATGATATGCTTTAGGGTGCCTCCCATGAGCGCTAAGTTTAACGTCTTCAGCCAGACGTGGTATCCTCTCACTGCTGATCATCAGGTGGTGCAGTCGAAGAGGTACCGGGTGCCGGGGGTAGGCGATCAAGAATAACCTGCAACATAGCCTCCTATCGTGAAAATCGTGCCTCCGAACTATCGATGCGCTGATACATGAGTGTGGTGGCGGTAGAGACCTCACCTCGGAAGGAGGATAGCTCAGCTAGAAAGTGCTGGGACTTTGTGGGTCCCATGTCCGAATGATCCTCCTCTCGTATTGGGCCAATGACCGGGGTCTCGGTCTCCATACAATCCTCCTCAACTCTCTTAGCTGCTGGAGCAGGTGCTGGGAGTCCTCGAGGCATGTGCGAGATGTTGTGTGTCCACTGAGCCTTCCCGAAGAAGGGATGCTCTCGCACTGGTCCATCGCTGGAGGTCCCCTTTATCCCTTTCTTCTTGAGTATTGTTGTGAGTTTTAAATTACTCGCAAGTGCATGAGTCGTTTGCAATATAGTGTTGTGCAAGTGCGAGGTCGAATCAACAGGGAATTGTGTTGTGAAAATGTAATTCAATCTAAATTAACCTTATCTTAACCTAGTTCCGAATTGCGAATTATATTTTGCAAAACAAATATAAACTAAACTAAATTGATTTAAAAACTAATGATAAAAACACTAAGGTTTATGAATCCACCCCACCAAAGTTGAGCATATATCTTCATGTTCTAAAAGTAGCCTATCAAAACATTCCATGAATCCAACTTAAAACAAAAAACAACAAATATCCCAATTAAACCAAAAGCATCCAATTTATCCGCTTTTAACAAATCACAAAGGAAATCCAATTTAATCAAAAACAGTTTGATGTATCCATCAGATGAAACACATAGAATATCCAGCAGAACAATTTAAACGCAATCAATCATAAAATTTTACTCAAATAATTGACAGAACATTTATACTAAAAAAAACATCAGAATTGTATAAACAAATCTGAAACTATTATGCCAAACAACGGCGAGGCTTCATTTTCAACCTTAGTTGAAGATTTTAGCCACTCATAATCATGAAACTAGAGTTTATGATAAAAGTTCTAAACATTAAACTAAAAAAAGCAGTAAATTAAAACTGACTATACATGGGAGAAATTCCACTCGCTGTTGGGCGGCACTTCCCCTCGTGGTAGCACAGCCTTCGGGATGCACCAGAATGCTAGCAGACGTCCACCAGATTACAACAAATGGCACCAGGAATTGCACACCGAATGATGAAGGGAAGAGGAGCTTATATAGGGAAACATCATAAGTGCAATGTATTTCCAATTCGATGTGGGATACTGCAGATTCCAGCTTTTTCTTTGACCTTTGTCTACTAAAACTGTGATAACGTTCTCTACAAAAATCATTTTATTGATCCGTAAGATTCCCTAGAAACTAGACATCTAGATATTTCCAAGCATATATGGCTCATCTCCTTGTTCTTCCTAAATTAATACAGTTTAATCCTCAAAAATGGTTGATCTGTCATGCTGAAATCATGCACAGCCTGACCTTTGTCTACTAAAACTGCCATAACTTTCTCTAGAAAAATCATTTTATTGATCCGTAAAATTCCCCAGAAAATAGACATCCGGATCTTTCCAAGAATATATGGCTCATCTCTTGGTTCTTCCTGAATCAATACAGTTTAATCCCCAAAAATGGCTGATCTGTACGAGAAATTCTAACAATTTCGTGAAACTCCTTTCCCAGTGCTTGTAAACCTGAAAAACAACGAAAACAACTCAAAGTAACAAATTCCTAAGCTAACAAATGTAAATTAAGTGGCCAAAATATGCAACATTGTTCAATCATCAAATACCCCCAAACTTACATTTTGCTAGTCCCTTAGCAAAACAAAATAAATAGAAAAATTAAATGGAATACAAAGAACATAAAGATAAGTTCATCACTCATGGTATCCAAAAATTTAAGGCGCACTCAAAACCATGATATTCATTCATAATCAAGCTTAAAAAATATAACCCATCTTCACAATGAATAGGAATTTTAAAACCTAATTACTTACAAGAGGCAGGCTAAGACATCACAAGCTTGAATCAGTGTAAAGTGAATTAGCATATACAGATGAGGTTTCCAAATAATTTCAATGTACAATATATTCATGTCTCAAGATTCACAGAATTTCTCATCAGAATGAACAGTGATGGCATAGCTCTACTATGTTTAGTTCCCTTAAGCTTTCTAATTGACCCATGTATCAAGTGTTGAGTCAACGACTCCCAAACCAGATGGTTTTAGGGCATTAGGTGTAAAGACACCCCTAAGGACTTATTAACTCGAGTAAAGAAGGCTACGAAACTAAACTGTCCTTAATGCTACCAAGCAAAATTTTCACCTTTTGACGTGAACACTCACTACTTACTGAGGCAAGAGGTCCAGTTACTCAGCGAAAAATTTTGCAATGATCACTATGAATAAAATTACCACCTTTTGACGTGAACAGTCACTGCTTACTGAGGCAAGAGGTCCAGTTACTCAGTAGAAAGTTTATTGATGATGATCATTATTTTTCTTTTTCTTTTTTTCTTTTTTTTTACGCTTTTCTATGCCAAACTGTTAATCCCACAAGTCATCCAGTTTCAGTTAAGTCAAGGAAGCATACACATTGAAATCGCATGTCATACCTCACACAAATATGTGCTAATGTGCTCGTGTTAGATTGGCTCAAACATGTGAATTCTCAAATGCCCAAAGTAAGTAACAAAGTTTTAAAACTCTATCATCAAATCATGTGTTCAAAATTTTAAGCTCACCAATGAAATCACATCACAATATTTGTTTAGATCAACTAAAATTTCAAAATAACATGAGCATGCATTTACCTTCTTATTATTATTATTTTTTTTAAATGAAGAAAAACAACAACAAATTAGGACAAAGTGTGTGTAATGTGTCTCCCATACCCCAAACTTAAATTACACATTGACCCTAATGTGTGAATAATATGGAAAGAGCTGACCTTGGATATGAAGAACATCTCTGGACTTGGTATGGCTCATAGCATACCCCCAAACATGAACTGAAGTACGCGTTGTCCCTGAAATATAAAGACTGAAAAACAAAAATACTGGAAACAAACATTAATCATAAATATGTCAAATAATAAGTAAACAAAAAGGATAAGCCATGGGGTGCCTCTCATGAGTGCTAAGTTTAACGTCTTCAGCCAGACCCAACATTAATAATCGTGCCCAGCTAAACGCTCCACCATCTGATCAATAAATGGGAGTGGAAAATGATCCTTCCTTGTGGTAGCATTCCACTTATGGTAGTCTAGACACACTCTCCATCCTGATTGCACACGAGTTGGAACGAACTTGTCGTCTTTATTTATCACTACCATCAATCTAGCCAGCTTTGGCATGACATGAATCGAGCTCACCCACTCACTATCAAAGATTGGATAAATGATCCCTACATCCAACAGCTTTATCACTTCAGTCCTCACAACCTCTTGTATAGCTGGGTTGAGCCTTCTTTGTGGCTCCCTTGATGGCTTGGCATTCTCCTCCAAATGTAACTTGTGCATCACCATCGAGGGCTGATCCCCTTAATATCCTCAATAGTCCAGCCTATAGCTTCATTGTGCTCTCTTAAAACGTCCAATAATTTATCCAGTTGAGCATCAACCAAATCTAAAGCTATAGTCAGAGGCAAAGAATCTGCTGGACCTAGGAACTTATACTTAAGATTGACCGGTAAAGGCTTAAGTTCCTTCTTGAGGGGTTCAGGTGCTGTGGTCTCCTCCGTCTCACTACTATTCTGAGGAGCAGACTCCAAAGTAGCATTTGGTTGCTCAAACAACTTATCCAAATCCAAATCCTCTTCAAACTGAGCAAAGCATGCCTCCAGGGGGTCCTTAATGGTTGATTCACCCACAGTCTCATCCGTCTTACTGCTCTCCCAAGGAGCAGACTCCAAGATAGTATTTACTTGCTCGAGTAGCTAATACAAATCTAAATCCTCTCCAAACTAAGCAAAGCATGCCTCCAGAATGTCCTCAGACTTCCTTTCTTTCTTGGGCGCTTGTAATCTCTCACGGTAAGGCGCTTTAGGTATAAACGACCCAGGAAGATCCTTAATAGTAGGTGTGGCTGTAGATGGCTCAGCATCTCTCTTCTCCTTGTTGCCACTTTCTTGCCCTTGTTGCATAGCTGGGTTCTCTTCCACTTGATTGTCCACTTGTCTCCCAAACCTCAATGGGACAATCAATTGCACTTGTTCCTACCCGTGCATAGGAGTTGATGAATTTCCCACCGCAAACTGTTCCTTCAAGTTAGGCTCAGGTTAACTGGGGAACATTCTCTTCTCTCCTTCACCCAAGTGACTTGTGATTTGATCCATCTGACTCTCTATCTTAGCAATCACTTGGGTGTTTATTATTTGCGCACTCCTTACTTCACTTATGGATTGGCCGATCATCTTCTTGAAATCATTGAAGGCATCTTCCAATGACTGTGAAACCGACGCTGGCGCTTTAGTGGGAGCTTGGAAAGCGGGTGTTGGTGCTGAATGGGCTGAGAAACCATAACTTGGAACTGGTGGAGGAAATCCGAGAGGGTATTGATTGTGAACATGATGAGGGGCTTTTCCCTGATTTATCAGTTGGTTCTGCTTCCATGAAAAATCAAGGTGGTTCCGCCACCCTTGATTGTACGTCTCGGAGTAAGATCCATTTGATTGCCACCAATAGTCATTGAAAGTGTTCACTTGTTCCATAGGATACTCGACAAAAGCCGGCGTAGATGGACAATTCTGTGCTAAATGTATAGGACTAGCACAGATGGAACAACTATCAACATTGAATGTATTGGTTGTATTGATGGACTGGCCGATCAACTTCATGAAATCCTTGAGGGCGTCCTCTAAAGACTGTGAAACCGGCGCTGGATTTATCCACATTTTTTTATATTTTTATTTTATTTTATTTTTGAACAAATGCAAATAAACTAAAATAAAATTAAAATTAAAAAAAATAAAACAAAAATGCTAACTAAACTAGTAGAAAAATAAAATTAATTTAGACAAAAATTTCACAAACAAAACAATTCCCCGGCAACGTCACCAAAAACTTGTTGTGAGTTTTAAATTACTCGCAAGCGCACAAGTCGTTTGAAATATAGTGTTGTGCAAGTGCGAGGTCGAATCCACAATGAACTGCGTTGTGAAAATGTAATTCAATCTAAACTAACCTTATCTTAACCTAGTTCCGAATTGCGAATTATATTTTGCAAAACAAATATAAACTAAACTAAATTGATTTAAAAACTAATGATAAAACCACTAAGGTTTCTAAATCCACCCCACCAAAGTTAAGCATATATCTTCATATTCTAAAAATAGCCTATCAAAACATTCCATGAATCCAACTTAACACAAAAAATAACAAATATCCTAATTAAACCAAAGCATCCAATGTATTCGCTTTTAACAAATCACAAAGGAAATCCAATTTAATCAAAAACAATTTGATGTATCCATCAGATGAAACACACGAAATATCCAATAGAACAATTTAAACGTAATCAATCATAAGATTTTACTCAAATAATTGACAGAACATTTATACTAAAAAAAAATCAGAATTGTATAAACAAATCTGAGACTATTATGCCAAACAACGGCGATGCTTCATCTTCAACCTTAGTTGAAGATTTTAGCCACTCATAATCATGAAACTAGAGTTCATAATAAAAGTGCTAAACATTAAACTAAAAAAAGCAGTAAATTAAAACTGACTATACATGGGAGAAATTCCACTAGCTTTTGGGCGGCACTTCCCCTCGTGGTAGCAAAGCCTTCGGGATCCACCAGAATGCTAGTAAATGTTCACCGAATTACACCAAATGGCACCAAGAATTGCACACCGAATGATGAAGGGAAGAGGGGCTTATATAGGGAAACATCACAAGTGCAATGTGTTTCCAATCCGATGTGGGATACTGCAGATTCCAACTTTTGCTCTTTGACCTTTGTCTACTAAAACTGCCATAACTGTCTCTAGAAAAATCATTTTATTGATCCGTAAAATTCCTCAGAAACTAGACATCCGGATCTTTCCAAGCATATATGGCTCATCTCATGGTTCTTCCTGAATCAATACAGTTTAATCCTCAAAAATGGCTGATCCGTCATGCTGAAATCATGCACAGCCTGACCTTTGTCTACTACAACTGCCATAACTTTCTCTAGAAAAATCATTTTATTGATCCATAAAATTCCCTAGAAAATAGACATCTGGATCTTTCCAAGAATATATGGCTCATCTCCTGGTTCTTCCTGAATCGATACAGTTTAATTCTCAAAAATGACTGATCTGTACGAGCAATTCTGACAATTTAGTGAAACTCCTTTTCCAGTGCTTGTAAACCTGAAAAACAACGAAAACAACTCCAAGTAACAAATTCCTAAGTTAACAAATGTAAATTAAGTGGCAAAAATATGCAATATTTTTCACTCATCAAATACCCCCAAACTTACATTTTACTAGTCCCTTAGCAAAACAAAATAAATAAAAAAAAACTAAATGGAAAACAAAGAACATAAAGATAAGTTCATCACTCATGGTATCCAAAAATTTAAGGAGCACTCAAAACCATGATATTCATTCATGAGCAAGCTTAAAAAATATAACCCATCTTCGCAATGAATAGGAATTTTAAAACCTAATTACTTCCAAGAGGCAGGGTAAGACATCACAAGCTAGAATCAGTGTAAAGTGAATTAGCATATACAAATGAGGTTTCCAAATAATTTCAATGTACAATATATTCATGTCTCAAGATTCACAGAATTTCTCATCAGAATGAACAATGATGGCATAGTTTTTTTTTAATATATATATATAAAGCTCTACTATGTTTAGTTCCCTTATGCTTTCTAATTGACCCATGTATCAAGTGTTGAGTCAACGACTCCCAAATCAGATGGTTTTAGGGCATTAGGTGTAAAGACACCCCTAATGACTTATTAACTCGAGTCAAAAAGGCTACGAAACTAAACTGTCCTTAATGCTACAAAGCAAAATTTCCACCTTTTGACGTGAACTCTCACTACTTACTGAGGCAAGAGGTCCAGTTACTCAGCGAAAAATTTTGCAATGATCACCATGAATAAAATTCCCACCTTTTGACGTGAACACTCACTGCTTACTGAGGCAAGAGGTCCAGTTACTCAGTAGAAAGTTTATTGATGATGATCATTATTTTTTTTTCTTTTTTTCTTTTTTTTATGCTTTTCTATGCCCAAGTGTTAATCCCACAAGTCATCCAGTTTCAGTTAAGTCAAGGAAGCATACACATCGAAATCGCATGTCATACCTCACACAAATATGTGCTAATGTGCTCGTGTTAGATTGGCTCAAACATGTGAATTCTCAAATGCCCAAAGTAAGTAACAAAGTTTTAAAACTCTATCATCAAATCATGTGTTCAAAATTTTAAGCTCACCAATGAAATCACATCACAATATTTGTTTAGATCAACTAAAATTTCAAAATAACATGAGCATGCATTTATCTTCTTATTATTATTATTATTTTTAAATGAAGAAAAACAACAACAAATTAGGACAAAGTGTGTGTAATGTGTCTCCCATACCCCAAACTTAAATTACACATTGACCCTAATGTGTGAATAATATGGAAAGAGCTGACCTTGGATATGAAGAACATCTCTGGACTTGGTATGGCTCATAGCATACCCCCAAACATGAACTGAAGTACGCGTTGTCCCTGAAATATAAAGACTGAAAAACAAAAATACTAGAAACAAACATTAATCATAAATATGTCAAATAATAAGTAAACAAAAAGGATAAGCCATGGGGTGCCTCTCATGAGTGCTAAGTTTAACGTCTTCAGCCAGACCCAACATTAATAATCGTGCCCAGCTAAACGCTCCACCATCTGATCAATAAATGGGAGTGGAAAATGATCCTTCCTTGTGGTAGCATTCCACTTACGGTAGTCTAGACACACTCTCCATCCTGATTGCACACGAGTTGGAACGAACTTGTCGTCTTTATTTATCACTACCATCAATCTAGCCAGCTTTGGCATGACATGAATCGAGCTCACCCACTCACTATCAAAGATTGGATAAATGATCCCTACATCCAACAGCTTTATCACTTCAGTCCTCACAACCTCTTGTATAGCTGGGTTGAGCCTTCTTTGTGGCTCCCTTGATGGCTTGGCATTCTCCTCCAAATGTAACTTGTGCATCACCATCGAGGGCTGATCCCCTTAATATCCTCAATAGTCCAGCCTATAGCTTCATTGTGCTCTCTTAAAACGTCCAATAATTTATCTAGTTGAGCATCAACCAAATCTAAAGCTATAGTCAGAGGCAAAGAATCTGCTGGACCTAGGAACTTATACTTAAGATTGACCGGTAAAGGCTTAAGTTCCTTCTTGAGGGGTTCAGGTGCTGTGGTCTCCTCCGTCTCACTACTATTCTGAGGAGCAGACTCCAAAGTAGCATTTGGTTGCTCAAACAACTTATCCAAATCCAAATCCTCTTCAAACTGAGCAAAGCATGCCTCCAGGGGGTCCTTAATGGTTGATTCACCCACAGTCTCATCCGTCTTACTGCTCTCCCAAGGAGCAGACTCCAAGATAGTATTTACTTGCTCGAGTAGCTAATACAAATCTAAATCCTCTCCAAACTGAGCATAGCATGCCTCCAGAATGTCCTCAGACTTCCTTTCTTTCTTGGGTGCTTGTAATCTCTCACGGTAAGGTGTTTTAGGTACGAACGACCCAGGAAGATCCTTAATAGTAGGTGTGGCTGTAGATGGCTCAGCATCTCTTTTCTCCTTGTTGCCACTTTCTTGCCTTGTTGCATAGCTGGGTTCTCTTCCACTTGATTGTCCACTTGTCTCCCAGACCTCAATGGGACAATCAATTGCACTTGTTCCTACCCGTGCATAGGAGTTGATGAATTTCCCACCAGAAACTGTTCCTTCGGGTTAGGCTCAGGTTGACTGGGGAACCTTCCCTTCTCTCCTTCACCCAAGTGACTTGTGATTTGATCCATTTAACTCTCTATCTTAGTAATCGCTTGGGCGTTTACTATTTGCGCACTCCTTACTTCGCTTATGGATTGGCCGATCATCTTCCTGAAATCATTAAGGGCGTCTTCCAATGACTGTGAAACCGACACTGGCGCTTTAGTGGGAGCTTGGAAAGCGGGTGATGGTGCTGAATGGGCTGAGAAACCATAACTTGGAACTGGTGGAGGAAATCAGGGAGGGTATTGATTGTGAGCATGATGAGAGGATCTTCCCTTATTTATCAGTTGGTTCTGCTTCCATGAAAAATCAGGGTGGTTCCGCCACCCTGGATTGTACGTCTCGAAGTAAGATCCATTTGATTGCCACCAATAGTCATTGAAAGTGTTCATCTGTTCCATGGGATACTCGACAAAAGCCGGCGTAGATGGACAATTATGTGCTAAATGTATAGGACTAGCACAGATGGAACAACTATCAACATTGAATGTATTGGTTGTATTGATGGACTGGCCGATCATCTTCATGAAATCCTTGAGGGCGTCCTCTAAAGACTGTGAAACCGGCGCTGGATTCATCCACATTTTTTTATATTTTTATTTTATTTTATTTTTGAACAAATGCAAATAAACTAAAATAAAATTAAAATTAAAAAAATAAAACAAAAATGCTAACTAAACTAGTAGAAAAATAAAATTAATTTAGACAAAAATTTCACAAACAAAACAATTCCCCGGCAACGTCACCAAAAACTTGTTGTGAGTTTTAAATTACTCGCAAGCGCACAAGTCGTTTGAAATATAGTGTTGTGCAAGTGCGAGGTCGAATCCACAATGAACTGCGTTGTGAAAATGTAATTCAATCTAAACTAACCTTATCTTAACCTAGTTCCGAATTGCGAATTATATTTTACAAAACAAATATAAACTAAACTAAATTGATTTAAAAACTAATGATAAAACCACTAAGGTTTCTAAATCCACCCCACCAAAGTTAAGCATATATCTTCATATTCTAAAAATAGCCTATCAAAACATTCCATGAATCCAACTTAAAACAAAAAACAACAAATATCCCAATTAAACCAAAGCATCCAATGTATCCGCTTTTAACAAATCACAAAGGAAATCCAATTTAATCAAAAACAATTTGATGTATCCATCAGATGGAACACACAGAATATCCAACAGAACAATTTAAACACAATTAATCATAAGATTTTACTCAAATAATTGACAGAACATTTATACTAATAAAAACATCATAATTGTATAAACAAATCTGAAAGTATTATGCCAAACAACGGTGACGCTTCATCTTCAACTTTAGTTGAAGATTTTAGCCACTTATAATCATGAAACTAGAGTTCATAATAAAAGTGCTAAACATTAAACTAAAAAAAGCAATAAATTAAAACTGACTATACATGAGAGAAATTCCACTCGCTGTTGGGCGGCACTTCCCCTCGTGGTAGCAAAGCCTTCGGGATCCACCAGAATGCTAGCAGATGTCCACCGGATTACACCAAATGGCACTAGGAATTACACACCGAATAATGAAGGGAAGAGGGGCTTATATAGGGAAACATCACAAGTGCAATGTGTTTCCAATCCGATGTGGGATACTGCAGATTCCAGCTTTTGCTCTTTGACCTTTGTCTACTAAAACTGCCATAACTTTCTCTAGAAAAATCATTTTATTGATCTGTAAAATTCCCTAGAAACTAGACATCCAGATCTTTCCAAGAATATATGGCTCATCTCTTGGTTCTTCCTGAATCAATACAGTTTAATCCTAAAAAATGGCTGATCTGTCATGCTGAAATCATGCACAGCCTAACCTTTGTCTACTAAAACTGCCATAAGTTTCCTTAGAATAATCATTTTCTCGATCCGTAAAATTCTCCAGAAAATAGACATCCGAATCTTTCCAAGAATATATGGCTCATCTCTTGGTTCTTCCTGAATCGATACAGTTTAATCCTCAAAAATAGCTGATATGTACGAGCAATTCTGACAATTTAGTGAAACTCCTTTCCCAGTGCTTGTAAACCTGAAAAACAACGAAAACAACTCAAAGTAACAAATTCCTAAGCTAACAAATTTAAATTAAGTGGCCAAAATATGCAATATTTTTCACTCATCAAGTATGTATGAGAGTAGGAATGGGAAAAGGAGGCCCCATGCAATGGCCGTGGTGGTCTGACAGCCATGAACGTGATCCAAAAACTTGTGTAGCTGGCTCTAAATGACAGTCAGAATGGAGTACCAGTGGCCTCTATAGAAGACATATAAGGACTGGAGAAACTGGTCTCGCCGCTGTGTCTTGTGCCCCAATGGACACACATTGCGCTGTAGGACCGTGTCGACGAGCCAAAGTTGTGGAGGCAACTTTGACCGGCTGGCCACATTGTTATGTCTGTCAGCATATTGGCCAGTGCACATGTCTGTAATGATCTCAGCCAAGGCAAAGGACTTCAGCTACTCCTCGATATCGATGTCCTCAGGAGGGGACTCGTCGGTGCAATGAAGAGTAGCGGCTATATCGGCACTAGTTACCTCGATGGGTATGCCCCGGACTGAAGAAGTGAGTACTCTCAGTCTGTTGCAGTTAAATGATAGGCTTGCATAAAACTGGACTACGAGCTGGGAGTCAGTAATGGAGCAAACTGGCTTAAACAACCTCTTCAACCCTCGGTGTCAAAAGGCTTAGACAGCCTATTGAGTGGTGTCCATGTGCTTAAATACTTCATTGATGGCGAAGGCAGTCTCGAACAAGAGCTCCCATTACTTGATGCTGGGCTGGGATGACGAGGCACGACTGCTGGATGCACCAGAGGTAGAAACAGATGGTTTGGTCATGTTTTTGTTTGCTTCTGCCTAATTTGCAATCGATCTCAAATTGGTGCGCTCGATCGCACACTGGTGATATACGTTTGATCGCAAGTACCGTGCGCTCGATCATACACGGTCAGACTTTTCCTCGAACAGGTCGTGTGCACCAAAAGACGAAGCTATGGTCTTGAGGATTTGAATGTGATCCCAACCTCCTGCAACATCAAGAAATATCCAATCATATAACAAATAACATACATTGATAATGAAAGTGTAAATGAAACATGTAAAAATTCGTGTGTGAATGGAAATGCTTACCTTGTGTATGGAATGTGTAATGGAGAGGGGGACGTGGTGGTGACAGTGATGGTGAGGGGTGGTGATGGTGACGAGTGTGAGTGATGAAGGGACAGAATGGTGGTGATGGAGGTTGTGAATGAGAGGGTGCAAGAGAGTGTGAGCGAGAGGGTGTTGGTAGACGGGAGAGTGCGAGTGAGAGAGAGTGTGAGGGTGTGAGTGAACAGTGAAAGAGAGTGAGTGTGTGTGAGTGAAAATTTTCAGTTTTATATCTGAACCTTCTGCCACGAGTGCGCTCGATCACACACGGGTTGCGCTCGATCGCATTTGTGCACTCGAGCACATTGATTGGTGCTCTCGATCGCACTCTTGCACTCAATCGCAAGCAGTGTTCATATGCAAAAAGAAAAACTTACCTTAGCTGAAAGATGATAAATTTGGAACAGTACAACCTTACCATTGGTTAGTGGCCTCAGTATCATTAACCTCAGTAGAGGCGTTTGAGCTGTATGAGTAATCAAATATGAGCTGCTCAAGTGCTCTCGTGCCATAGTACTAGTTGGTTGGGAGGAAGCACTTAGAGTCCACATCAGGTGGTTCAAGTGCTTTTGATGGTTGCTTCATCTCCCATTTTGATGCCTGGTCAATAAAATAAGGAAAGGTAGTATCAGTAAGTGCATGAGGTTCAATTTGAGTAACATACTTACTTGAAGGCTTTGGTGTGTTTGTGAAAAGGTGCACAGCTCTATTGACGTCTTTAATCACATTGTCCTCCTCCCTAATGTCCATTCTTGTGTCCTTATGATTGGGGATGGTCACCGATTGAACAGTGTGATGGACCTGAGAAACCACCTTAACAACATCTTGTATGAAGCTCACATTAGAATATTCATTATTCTCATTGACTAATTTTGATGTATTAGATACTTTAAATTCTATCTCCTCATTATTTACTTTCATAGTGACTACACCCCTTTTCACACTAATATTAGTGTCAGTAGTTATCATAAAGGGGTGTCCTAGGATGATGGGGAGAGGTGATGGTAAAGTACATTATTCCATATCTAATACTACAAAATCAGCAGGTATAACAAATTTACCTACTCTTACCAACACGTCCTCAAGGATACCTCTCGGTAGTTTGATGCTTCTGTCCGCTAATTGCAAAGTGACGGAGGTTGGTTGAAGCTCCCTCAAACCTAGTGTCTCGTATACACTGTATGGCAACAGGTTGACACTCGCTCCTAGATCCAATAGTGCATGCTCGAACAGCTGGTCACCTAGCCTATAAGGAATAGTAAAACTACCCAGATCTTTTAGTTTAGGTGGTAATTTTCTTAAAAGCACAGCACTTACCTCTTCGGTTAAGGAAACCGTCTCATGTTCCTGAAACTTCCTTTTGTTAGTGCAATAATCTTTCAGAAATTTAGCATATGCAGGAATTTGTTTAATGGCATCTAACAAAAGAATATTAATCTCTACTTTCCGCAAGGTTTCAAAAATATCAATTAGTTTGTTGTCTTTCTTTTGTTTTACTAACCTTTGCGGGAAGGGTGGAGCATTCACCTTCTCCGTTTCACTTACCCTTGATGCTGATGGTTTTTCTTTGGATGTTGTTGCAGATTCATCGGACCCTATTACCTTGCCATTTCTCAGGGTTGTCACAGCGTTTAATTATTGATGTCCCCCAGGGTTAGGTAGTGTTTGAGCAGGGAGCTCTCCTTGCTTTCTGCCACTGAGCTCCTTAGCTAGTTGTCCCATTTGTACCTCTAGTCTTTGAATTGCTTGCTCATATGCTGCAGTGGTTTGTTTTTGCTGAGTCATGAACTGTTCTTGTGTCATCATTAATTGCTGCTGCTGAGTGGCCAGTTGTCTCACAAGACTTTCGAGGTCGTTCTTCTTTGGTTCGGAAATAGTTTGGGGTGCTGGTTGGAAGTTTCTGTGCTGCCCTTGAATGTTTTGATTGTTGCTCCATGAGAAATTTGGGTGGTTTCGCCATCCAGGGTTGTAAGTGTTGGCATATGGGTTGTTTTTCGGTGGATAGTTGTTAGGCCCCACGTAATTGGCTTGTTCCGGATCTGCAGATGAGTACAACGGACAAGTGTCAGTATTATGATCGTATTGGGAACATATCTGGAGTGGGGTGGATGGTAGGATTGATGAGGCATTTTGAGTAGTCATGGCTTTTACAATCATATCTAGCCTTGTATCTAGCTTCCTCTCCAAAGCAGCTATTTGGGCAGAGAGTCCACTATTCAGAGTAACCTCATACATACCTCTGCTCTTGACACCTTGTCTACCTCTAGAGGAGAACTGCTGAGTGTGTTCACTGAGGGTTTCGAAGAGTTCCATCGCTTCTTCGTTGCTTTTCTCCATCAACACTCCTCCACAACCTGAATCAACAATACTTTTGTTAGTGTCATTCAAACCTTCATAAAAGGCTTACACCAATTCATCTTGAGGCAGGTTGTGGTGTGGGCATTTGAGTAGTAGCTTGTTGAAGTGTCCCCATGCTTCAAAGAAGAGGTCTCCATCTTTTTGTTGGAAGGACTAGATCTCCTTCCTCATTTGCCTCGTCTTTTGGGCTGGGAAAAACTTCCTTAGGAACTTGCTTGCCAACTCGTCCCAAGTGTGGATGGAAACTGCAGGCAAAGAATTATACCATAGTTTAGCATTATCTTTCAAGGAAAAAGGGAACAGAATTAACCTTATTCCTTCTTGGTCTAGGTCTTGTATGTGCTAGAACTTGAAAAGATCAAAAAATTCTCGGAGGTGCAAGTACGGATCTTCATTAGGAATTCCTCTAAAATGAGTCAAAGCATTCAATATTTGCGGAGATATGTAATAGTTTCCCGCCGCCTTAGGTTGATATGTAATGCATGATGGTTGATCAATGTTCCATGGGATGAAGGAGTGCTTCATCGGTACTCGTGCAGGTGGTTGGTGGTTTTTGAGCTGTTCTGCCATTAGTGTTTCGTTCTCGACTTCTTCTTTGTTCTCCTCGAAGTTGTCCCTAAGCCTTTGTTGGATGATCCATTCAAGCTCGGGATCAAGGGGAAAGAATGTTGGATGTCGGGATCGAAGTCCGTGCATAAATCAGGTCAAACTAGCTTCAGTGCAGCAATTTGCTCTGCTGCTCGGGTAACTCTCTGCCCTATTTACGCTCGATCGCACAGAAGGCTGCGCTCGATCCTTCATGTGTGCGAACGATCACATGTGCGCTCGATCGCATATAGTAGTGTGATCGATCGCAATTTGACCAGAAGCTGCTCCAGGATTTCCAGGCTTCTTCTCTTAAGTGCCAAAACTACTTCTTTTCCTCCAAGACCCTATAAAAACATGTGAAACACACAAATGAAGTAAAATGAACTAAATTAACATAACTAAAGACCTAACAAATGTAAATAAGGGCGTTTAAATATGAATATTAAAGCACCTATCACACCCTCAAACTTACATATTGCTAGTCCCTTAGCAATACAAAACTAAAAACTAAATGAAGAACAAAATTAAAGATAAATTTATTTCTATGATACTCAAAGATTTGGGTTGTACATAAAACTATGATAACCGTTCATGAGTAAGCTTATAATAAAAACACATTTTTGTATTGAAAAAGGATTTTCAAAAGTTCATGTTACTTACCTAAAGTTAGCTTAAGATGGGGTTTCCACATAATTTTAGTGTATAGGGTTTCAATGCCCAAACCTTTATCGAATTCCTTATCAAAGAGAACAAAAGTGGCATAATACTTGCTTCTTCTTTCTTTTTCTTTCATCATGTGATCTTTTTCATGTTGAGTTCCATCGAGCTTTCTATTTGACCCTTGTAACGAGTGTTTAGCCAATGATTCCCAAACCAGATGGTTTTAGGGCATTAGGTGTGAAGACACCCCAAAGGACTTATTAGCTCGAGTCAAAAAGGCTACGAAACTTAGCAGGCTTTTAATACTTCTTAATGAAACTTCCACCTTTTGACGTGAACATTCAATGCTTACTGAGGCAAGAGGCCCAGTTACTCAGTGGAAAGTTGATTTTTTGGAAGCTTTTTGATTTTCTTTTTGCATGATGAACATATTTTTCTTTATTTTTTTATGCTAAAGGGTTCTTTTCAACAAGTTATCCGATTACAAATTAGGTTATGAAAACATATACAAAAGAATTATATGTCATACCCCACACAAATGTGTGTTAAATGTGCTCGTGCAAATTTGGATCAAACTCGTGAATTCTTAGGTTCCTTAAGGTAGGTAACTAAACTTTGTAAAATTCCCATTGCAAGACTATGTGTTCTAGATTTTAAGCTTACTAATGAAGTGTTATCAAATTTTTAAATCAACCAAAATTTTTGTTTACCAAAAGAACATGCATTTATCTTCCTAAAAAAAACTGGGACTTAGTGTGTGCATGTGTTTCAAGTGCGTGTGTGATAGTATCTAGTATCTCCCACTACCCCCAAACTTAAAATACACATTGTCCCCAATATGTGTGGCATGGAAAGATTTGACCTGGGAGATGGAGAACTTGGTTGCTTGCTTGCTTATCCACGCCCCCAAACTTGAAATGGATGCACGTACTAAGTACTTGACAAAAAAAAATAAACGTTGTTCCGAAAAACAAGAAATATAAATACTAGATATGTAAATATAAATATAAATAAAACAAAAATATTAAAATGAAAAGGATAAGTCTGGGGTGCCTCCCATGAGCGCTAAGTTTAACGTCTTCAGCCGGACCAAGCCTTATTTTTTTCCAAAAGTAAGAGTGGCAGCAGCTAGCATAGGAAGTGTCTTATTCTCTCCCATATAAGCATAAGGTAAGTGCTTTGGCAACTGCTTGAATTCCAAGTTAGGTGCCTGTACAATAAAAGGGAAAATAGTATTAGTAGGCACATGAATATCAAATGGATCAGTGTACTTACTTTGATGCTTTGGAGAGGCTTCAATGAGGTGCATAGTTTCGATGATGTCATTAGTAACATCCTCAAATTCTGGCACTGTACTCGATCTTGTGAGACTATATATAAGAGTAGTTTCTAATGGATCAAAGTGATGGTCATGAAAAACTTGTTCAACAACACATTGCTTTTGTTTACTTAGCTCCTTAGCTATATGCCCCACTTGTACATCTAATCTTTGAATAGCTTGCTCATGCCTTGCATTTATTTGTCTTTGCTCAGTCATAAACTACTCTTGTAAGATAAGTAGCTGTTGTTGTTGAATGACCAATTCCCTCACAATGCTCTCTAGGTCACTCTCTCTTGATTCTGGAACTATTTGAGCTGCTTGTTGGAAGTCTCTTTGCTGCCCTTGAAGGTTCAAGGAATTTTGATTGTTCCATGCGAAGTTGGGGTGGTTCTGCCATCCAGGATTGTAGGTATATGCATATACATTGTTCAGTCCCTCATAATGTGCTTGCTCTTGATCTGCATATAAATATAAAGGGCAAGTTTCAGTAGTGTGATCAAAATGAGAACATATAGCACATACCTGGATTTGTGTAGCTCGTGGTCGAGGTGGGATGCTCTGAGCAGTCATGGCTTCTATAAGCATATCTAGCTTCCTCTCCATAGCAGCTAGATAAGCATAACTAGCTTCCATCATTTGTGCTTCTCCCTCAGATGAATTAGTAAAAACAGCTTCAATGCAGCAGTTCAACATTGCTGCTCGGGGTAGCTTCTGCCTCAAATGCGATCGATCGCACCAAGGAGTGCGCTCGATCGTAGAGGTGTGCTCGATCTCACTTGAGCTTGCGCTCGAGTGCAAGGCCAGAAACAACGCTGCCACAGACCTGAAAAAAGCAGAAAACAAAAAGAAGAAGTAAAACTAAAAAAAAATTTAGATTTTAAATAAAAATAAAATAGAACAGGATAATAAACTAAAACAAAATAAAATAAAAAAATAACGAAAATAATTCCAAAAAGAAATTTAGCACAATCCCCGGCAACGGCGCCAAAAACTTGTTGAGTGAAAATATACCTAAATTAATAAGCAAATAATCGCACTCGTTTTACTTGCAAGTGCACAAGGTCAACAGTGTAGTATAGTGTGCGAAAGCAAGATCATCTCCACAGGGATTGGTGAATTTTGTTTTAGAATTATATTTGCAATGTAAAAAGATAGAAATAATAAAAGAATTGATTTTGATAAAGATAAAATAATAAAGATAAAGGCGTAGGGACTTGATATCCACCACTAATTATGCTACCACAACAAAACAGTATGCCAATGCATTACTCATGTCATGAATACCTAATGTTTATTAACCTAAGGGCATGGTATCTACTCCTTAAGCTATTGATCTCCCTAAGTAATGAGTTAGGAATGGTAACTACTCTAACTCTTTTCTCTCTCAAGGGATTCAGCCTGGTGTATGCTGAGTTGTTCCTTAAGAGAGCATAAGATCTGTGGAAATCGATAACCACACGGGACCTAGGGCATGGTATCTACTCCTGGTTTCCCATGTTGATTAACCCAAGAATCCGGTGTGAATATCTTTTGTTACTATTGTTGAACCCAGGACTCGGTCATCCAAATTGATTCAACTAACTAATCCATACCACATGCATATATTAATCAGACACACACATATGAGGAATTTAAATAAAAACAGGTATTAATCAAGTTAAGCAACACAACATAAATATCCCAAAGGCGCCAATACTGAATTATTGAATAAACATAATTAGGGCTTCAACCAAGCCCTACTAAGAAATTAATTACACATAATAAAATAAAAAGGAAAGAAGAAACCTAAGAGAAGAGTCGTCAATTCCTCTCCACGGTCTCCTTCTGGCCTCCAGCCTCCCGACCTAAAACTAAACTAAAACTAAAAGAAGATTGAAAGATAAAAGAAGGGATTCTCTCTAAGAAGTGATTCTTTGTGTGTACTTTATAGGTGTATTTATAGGGCTTGAGTAGTCTTAGAAGGCTCATGAGTTCCTAAACTTTCCTAAAACACAAAACTCCTTTATTTTAAAAATAGGGTTATGCAGTTTACTGTTCACATGCCCGTACATGTGCGCTCGATCGCATGCGTTTTGTGCTCGATCCTTCATGCGTGCGAACGATCGCATGTGCGCTCGATCGCATGTAGCAATGCGATCGATCGCAATTTGACCAGAAGCTGCTCCAGGATTTCCAAGCTTCTTCCCTTAAGTGCCAAAACTGCTTCTTTTCCTCCAAGACCCTATAAAAACATGTGAAACACACAAATGAAGTAAAATGAACTAAATTAACATAATTAAGGACCTAACAAATGTAAATAAGGGGGCTTAAATATGAATATTTCAGCACCTATCAGGCGCCCGATAGTTTTTTTTCAGTGAGAAGCTATCAGGATCAAAGAAGAATTATTCCACCTATGATCTGGAGTTTTATGCCATAGTTCAGTCCCTAAAGCTACCTAGATGATATGCCAAGTGGGTGGCGTACCTAGACATTTGCGCTGAGGCACCAAGCAGTAAGTCTAAATAGTGTCGCAGATGCACTGAGCCGTCGTACATTACACCTCACCACCATGAGCACCAGAATTGTAGAACTTGAGGTTTTCTCTGATATGTATGCTGTAGATCCTTCCTTCGGGAGGATAATTCAGGACGTAACTGATGGTCAATGACATGATTTTATTTTGCATAATGGTTATCTGTTTCGTGGATTACAGTTGTGCGTTCTAGATTTTTCACTAAGGCAGTAGATTATTAGTGAACTTCACAATGAGGGTCACTTTGGGAGAGATAAGACGTTGGCCTTGATCTCTTCTAACTATTAATGGCCCAAATTGACCAGTGACATGGCTCATTATGTGGAGCGTTGTTATGTGTGTTAGCGGTCCAAGGGAGTTCTCACTAATGCAGGCCTGTACACACCTTTACCTGTACCTGTACCTGAAGCCCCTTGGTTTGATGTCAGTATGGACTTTGTGTTGGGCTTACCCCGTACCCAACGGGTCTTGGATTCTATTTTGGTTGTGGTTGACAGGTTTTCCAAGATGGCCCATTTTGTACCTTGCAGGAAAACAATGGATGCTACCTGGATCACCTATCTTTACTTCAAGAAGATTGTGCGTTTACATGGTGTTCCCCGATCCATTACTTCAGATCGTGACACCAAGTTCATGAGTCAGTTTTGGAAGAGTTAAACGGGGGATGAAGTTGAATTTTAGCAGCGCCTACCATCCCCAGACAGATGGTCAGACAGAGGTGGTGAACCAGAGTTTGGGGAAACTTTTGAGGAGCTTAGCAGGAACTAAACCGAAGCAGTGGGATTTGGCGCTACCTCAAGCAGAATTTTCCTATAACAGGTCGAAAAACATAACCATGGGAATGAGCCCATTTGAGATTGTGTATGGCCAGAATCCATCCGGGGTGCTTGACTTAGCCCCTATTCCACGTGTGGGTCATTTGAATCATAAGGCAGATGAGATGGCAAAACATCTACGGGCTATCCATGAGCATGTGAAGCTGGCCATTCACGAGAGTAAGGCCAAGTACAAGGTTCAGGGCGACAGTCACCGTCGTCAGGTACTTTTTGATGTGGGTGATTTTGTTTGGGCAGTACTAACTCGTGATCGTTTTCCTGTGGGCGAGTATAATAAGCTTAAGGAGCGGAAGATTGGACCCTCTGAGATCCTGCAGAAGATCAATAATAACACCTACAGACTACGCCTCCCCAGTCATTTGAGGACTTTTGATGTCTTTAATGTGAAACACCTGAGTCCTTGTTTTGTGGATTTCGATGAAGATATTGTGAACTTGAGGACGAGTTCTTTCCAACCCGAGGCGACTGATGCAGGAGGATCCGAGTCAGATGATGCTGAGTTGTCAGATAGCACGTTATTAGCACTGAGATACCTTGAGTTGGCAGATCAGCGCAAAGATGGTAGGTGGACTACCTAGAATGGTTACATCGTTTTGGGTGCCACGGGCTCGAATCGGGCCTCGAAGACCTTAGTTTGATTGGAAACAGACCCCCGGTCAAAACTCAAGCTTTTGCCTTAAGTGTAGTTGTTTTTAAGCCAAAAAATGACGTTTAGGCCTTTAATTTTGCAGTTTTCGGTTTTAGGAAACTTTCCATTTACAATTTCCTTTTGTATTCAAGTCAGAATTGACTGCCATTGATTCTGCCTTAATACAATCGCTTAATTTTAGTAATTTTCATATTTTTTCCCCAAGATTATATTTTCGTGGATTTTTTTTTTCTTGTTGTTTTGACCTTATAAATAAGGAGGCCACATACGAAAAAGACAGCTGATTATTATTATTGAATAAAATTGTGTTTTTTTCCTGCGAACTATCTGTTGAAACTAGCCTGCAAAATAATCGCTATTTTGCCTGGCGTCAGGAGGATTCTTGGAACCTTGTTGTTCCTCTACCATATTTTACAGTCTATTTTACACAATTACTACATTATCAAAAGTTCATATTCTCTCACTTAAATCTTTGTCGTTTGTGTTATAGTTCACACCTTCTTTTGTAGTTAACTTGTTTCCCTATGGAATCGACACCCGAAAGCTGTGCTACAACTACCGCGTTACACTTTGGGCGTAATCACCAACTAGGATCCCATCTCTATCCCTTACTAGGTGGAGTCCTATCTTTTAGACAACTAGGATCCCCTCCCTACCCCTTATTAGGTGAAGTCCTCACCTCACATTATTACTTCATTCGTTTACATTATCATCAAGAAATCAAGTTACATGAAAGATATTCACAACACAACCAATTCTCAATGCATGTAATTACGGACTCAACTCATAATGAACCACCATATCCGCAAAAGAATATATCATTTAAACAAATCAATAATATCTTAAACATAATACTAATCAATCAATCATATCACAAAATTTTTTTTATCAAAAATGAACTCATCAAGACTTATTTACACTCATTTCCTTTACATTCATTTATGTACTTCATGTCTTTTATATCCCCTTAGTCCTTCATTAAGTTAATCATATCATAATCTTTCTTCCAGGTACAACTGTATATTATTTTATATTATGCTTTCAATCATCTCTTATTCATATTTCCATTATCCTTTATATTTATGTGCTTCTATTTTTTTAATTTTTCATCATTGTTTTCTACACTTACCAAAAGTAAGGTGAAACACACCTTTGTCGAGCCAAGATCCAACCTCAGGTTTACTTCCTAGCCTTTGAGTTTTCCTTTCAATCATACTAAATAAATACATATATACTTAGTATAATCACTCTAAAGCATACAAGCATTTAAAACCCAAAGCCTATCATGGAATTTATACAAGCATATAAAATCTATAGGTTAAGTCATAAACCCTTTCCTATTTTATTTAAAACTTTTATAAAAATCGTTCTAACATGTTCTAAAACAAAAGAAATCTTTGCAAGATCTTAAATTTTAAAACTTTATCATGTAATCAATCTCATAATACCTTTGGAGAAGTTTAGGATTGAAATACTCTAATAAAAGTTACTTATTTTCGAGGGCAATGCTAAAAATTAGGTTCAAAGGCTCAGGCAGTTAACTCTCTCTCTCTCTTGGTAGTTGACTATAGGCTGCCTAGAAGCTTGCACAGTCGATTGTGCACTTTGGACAGTCGAATGGCTGGTCACGAATTCAAAAAATTTTAGGGCAAAAACTCCATTTTCTTCAAAATTACCTCTTGTTTCCTATGTGACTTCCAATCCAAGCCAAACACAAGTTCATAAGGGTTTTAGATCAAAGATTTAACACTACCCAAGAGAAGAATTGAACTCAAAATCATTAAATCAACACACATTGTGCATAAACCTATTTTCCTTCAAGAACAAAACATTTTCTTCAAAAATCTTCAAAATCAACTTTTAAGAATTCATATCTTTAGTTAAACACACATGCTTAATAATTAGAAGTAAAGAGAGATGGACTTTTACCTTGATTTTTTCACAAATATTCCATCTTTTCTTTTCTATTTCTCTCCTCTCTTTCATTTTCACTAGAAGGTTCCAGCACAATTGATGTCCTCCTCTCCCTCTCTCCTCCTACTTATTCAAAATTTTCTTGCTTAATTACTTACTTAACCTTCCACTTTACTTCTCCTTAGCAAAAATACCCCAAACACTTTAAAATTCAAGCGTTTCCCCTAAAACAAAATTTTAATTTCTCAAATTCCCATTTATATACTCATTTCTAATTCCATAAGTTATAATCCAAATTAATTATGATTCAAATCCAAAGGAGTACACAATTTAAGCATTGAAGTGGAAACCCCAAGATTAAAATATTCTAATTAAAATTTCAGACTCTACATAGTTAATATGTGAAGTTTCTTATGTTTATAAATTTGTTACACAATCGTAAGTTTTACACCTGTATAAAAATTATATTGACTATTCAACATATAATGTATATGAGGTGAACAAATAATATTGCTTTGTTGCTCAAATGTAAGGGTTATATCACTAATTTACACCTGTAAGGAATGATGGGCTTAACTTAACTAAAATGGATATTGTTGGTATTTGTCTAAGGTTTAAATAGGGTTTGAAAAGGTTCAGCATCAAGTCTCCAGGCCACGGCTCAAGGTGTGCGCGCCTCACCCTATAGCAAGTCTAGAATGTGTACCCTCCAGGCTGCACTGCGGCTCAGCTTCCCCAAGGTGCGGTGCCTAGCAAGGTGAAGAATGGAGGTGGTTCGGCCCTGTTCCAGGCCGCGGCATGCTCTATTGTAGGCCGCGGCTTGAAGGCACACTTGATGCTTATGTTTTAGCATTTCAAATGGTGCGTGAGACATGATCAAAATGTACAAGATCACTCAAAATTGATGAAGGGCTATGATTGATTGGTCCTCAAGATTTAAGGGTGGAGATTGACTTCAAGATAGGTTCAAGAAGTACTGCACTATATAAAGGGTCACCTAGCTTCAATCAAATAAGTGTGAGACAAGTTGCAAACACAAGATCATCATACAAGAGAATTCAAGTGCAAAGACACAAAAACACAGGAGAGGGACTAGAATAGATCTCAAAGAGAGGCTGGTTGTTTAGAGAGAGAGTAGTATAGATTGGATATAAGGGCTTAGTAATAGTTCCTTTTCACTTTCTGTTTTCTCTTCTTTCGTTCTTCAAGAACTTGAGATTCTTGAAGAGGAGTTGTTGTATCTATAAAGAACCATTGATTTAGTGCAGAGAGTTTGGAGGAACTCATAGGGACATAGGCTATTGCCGAACCTCGATAACAATTGCTGGTGTTCTTTCTTTGATTGGTTTTGAATCCTGTTTTGTTTCCGTTGTATTGCAAGTCGTTCTAGACTTGGGTGTTTGGAAGATCACCACCTGGGCATCTTGAGGTGGTTTCCTAACAGTGGTATCAGAGCTTTGGACAGCTGGTACCGGAGCAAGAACGTGAGGTATCGGAGCAAGACTCCAAGAATCAAAGATTAACTTCTTGGGTGATTCAATAACGGAGTAAAGATCAAGATCTGATCGTGTTCTTGAAGGTGATTCAAGAACGGTATTTAGATCAATCTTTTATCGTGTTCTTGAGATTTAGAAGAAGTTGGAAAGCAATTGTGGGTGCTGCATAAATCTGGGATTTTTTTCCATAAGATGGGTTCAAACTTCATTGTGGAGAAGTTTGATGGAAATGGAGACTTTTCCCTTTGGAAGCGGAAGATCAAGGCGGTTCTTATGCAACAAAAGGTGGACTTGACGATTGGAGAAGACGATGTTTTTCCAGAAAGTATCACAAAGGTCCAGCGGATTGAGATGAAAAAGATGGCATACAACACCATTTTCCTACACATATCGGATAGCGTGACAAGGGAGTGTGGAGACTCGAAAAATCCAGCTGTCACATGGAATCAACTAGATGAGTTGTTTCTTACCAAAACTCTCCCTAATAAGATTTATCTTCTTAAAAGAATCTTTTCTTTTAAAATGAATCCTAATAAAGAGTTGCAAGATAATCTTGATGTGTTTAATAAGCTAGTTCAAGATTTGGTTATTTGTAGTATAACATTCTCGGATGAACAATTAGCTGTTATTTTGTTGAATTCTCTTCCTGATTGTTTTGATAATTTGACTAATGCAATTAAATATGGAAGAGATACACTAACCAAGGAAATTGTGATCAATGCTATAAGGGCTCATGATTTCAAAGCCAAGATAAGGGATGCATCAAGTGGAGAAGGGTTGTTCGTTAGAGGAAGGCTAGCAAATCGGTATGGCAGTAGCATCCATGGAAATTACCGGGAGAAATCAAAGGGCAGAAGGCAGAGCCATGGGAGATCGCATTCCAAACCGAAGTTTGGAGGGCAGCGATGCTTCTACTGCAACAAGGACGGTCATTTCAAGAAAGATTGCAAGAAGAAGATGTGGGATAAGAGAGGAAGAAGCCATACCAACAATGGAGAGGCTTCGGTTGCCAAAAAAGAACAACAAGATGTTCTTGTTGTGTGCTCAAATGTGAGCAGGAGGCAAGGCAGCAAGAAATGGATCTTGGATTTCGGGTGCACTTATCACATGTGCCCTCACTGGAATTGGTTCAAGAATTTCCAGGAAACCAATGATGGAAAGGTTTTCTTGGGGAATGATACTTCTTTCCAAGTGAGGGGGATAGGAGACATCCAATTCAGGATGTTTGATGGAGTCACAAGGCTGTTGTGGAATGTAAGGTATCTTCCGGATTTGAAAAGGAATTTGATCTCATTGGGGTAGCTAGATTCCATGGGGTACACATACAAAGCAGAGGGAGGAAAGATCAAGGTAACTAAGGGATCTTTGATAGTGATCAAAGCAGCAATAAAGGATGGTCTCTATGAGATGATCAGAGAGACAAAAATCAAGGATCAAGCAGCAAGCTTGATGGTTGAGATGGATAAGGCAACCCTTTGGCACACTCTCTTGGGATATATGAGCAAAAAGGGCCTGTAAGTTCTCAGCAAGGATGGTCTACTTGGTGGTGACAAGATAGAGAAACTTGATTTCTGCAAGTGTTGCGTTCATGGGAAGCAACACCGGGTCAGCTTCAACACCGGAGTGCATAAGTCTAAGGGCAATCTTGACTACATTCATGCGGACCTTTGGGGACCAATAAGAACACCAACACAGGGAGGTAATCGTTACTTTCTTTCTTTAATTGATGATTATTTAAGAAAGGTTTGGGTTTATTTGCTTAGATATAAATCAGATGCTTTGAATAATTTTGTGGTGTGGGAAAAGTTGCTAGAGACTCAAACGAGTAGGGTAGTTAAGGTTTTATGACCGATAATGGCTTAGAATTTTTTAAAAAGGATTTTGATAAATTCTATGAGTTAAATGAGATTCTAAGACATAGAACGATTGTAAAAACCCCTCAGCAAAATGGAGTTGCTGAGAGGATGAATAGGACCCTTATGGAAATGGTTAGGTGCATGTTAATTGGGTCCAGTTTACAAAAATGTTTTTGGGGGGAAGTTATGTCTACTGTTGCTTATTTGGTTAATAGATCACCCTTAGGATATTTGGATGTGCTGCATTTGCACATCAAAATGATGATAAACTTAGCCCAAGGTCTAGAAAATGTGTGTTTCTAGGGCATGGTGATGCGGTTAAGGGGAATAGGTTGTGGTCCTTAGAACAAAAAGGAATGAAACTCATAATAAGTAGGGATATCATTTTTAATGAATTGTTATTTCCCTATTTAGAGAAAACTAACCCTGCAGGGGATAGTGAGCAAACCAGTCTGGAATTTGTGAAGCATAGCATCAAGGAGAATTCAGTTCAGGTAAAGCAAGGAAGGCAAGAGGGTTCGTACTAGGTAGAGCCCATTGATGAAGGCCAGGCTCAGGACACTCGAGAGGAGGCTGAACTAGAAGGGGATGATGCAGCAAGTCAGAATGACTATGAGCTCACAAAGGACCGGGAAAGGAGGGTGGTCATACCACCTTTGAGATATGGTTTTGTGGATGCTCATGTAGCAACTCCTTGGACAGAAGGAGGGGTTGAACCAGAAACTTACATGAATGCCATGGAATATGAGGATTCATCAAGATGGCAGCTAGCTATGGAGGAAGAAATTGATTCTTTGAGGAATAACAACCCTTGCGAATTGGTGCCTAAACTAGAAAAACAGAGAGTTGTAGATTATAGGTGGATCTACTAGATCAAAGAAGGGAACACTTCAGGGGATGAAGTCCGGTATAAACCTAGGCTGGTGGCGAAGGGGTTCACACAAATAGAAGGCATAGATTTCACCGAAATATTCTCACTGATTGTGAAATATATGATGATAAGGATAGTGTTAGTAATGGTGGTCCAATTTAATTGGGAAATTGAGCAAATGGATGTGAAGATAGCGTTCTTACATGAAAAGCTTGATGAGACCATCTACATGAGGCAACCCAAAGGCTATGAGGAAGGAAGGCAGGGAGACTTGGTGGGCTAATTGAATAAATCTCTCTATGGCCTGAAGTAATCACCTCGACAATGGAATAAGAGGTTCGATTCCTTTGTAACTAGCTTGGGTTTCAGGAGGAGCTACTATGATTCGTGCTTGTACTACAAGGAGCACAAGGTGGAAGAAGTGGTGATCATCGTCATCTATGTCGATGATATGTTGTTGGTTGGGAGCAGTAGGGAGAGGATAGAAGAATTGAAGTCTCAACTCAGTTTGGAGTTTGAGATGAAGGATTTTGGCCATGCGTAAAAGATCCTTGGGATGAATATTATCCGGGTAAGGGAGAGAAACAGATTGAAGATTTCTCAAACTTTCTACATAGAAAAGATGATATCTAAGTTTTTAATGGAAGATAGCAAACCAGTGAAGGTTACCTTTGCTAGTCATTTCAAGTTCTCCAGCGATTAATGTCCAATATCAGAGACAGCGAAGAAGGAAATGGAAAAGGTCCCTTACTCTAGTGCGGTTGGATCAATTATGTTCACCATGGTAAGCACTAGACCCGACATTGCTCATACAATAAGTGTTCTTAGCAGGTTTATGAGTAATCTCGGAAAGGAGCATTGGCTTGGGATGAAGTGGTTGCTGAGGTACTTAAAGGGAAGCCCAGATGTGGGGCTGGTTTATGAGAAGAGGCGTAAGTCCATTTATCTTGAAGGTTATGCGGATTCGGACTATGGAGCAGACCAGGATAAAAGATGATCAATTACCTCCTACTTCTTTAACTTAAACAGATGTTGTATAAGTTGGAAGGCTCAGTTGCAGCCGATGGTAGCACTCTCAACAACCAAGGCTAAGTACATAGCGGCAACGAAAGCCATCAAGGAGGCTATGTGGTGCAAAGGGTTGTTGGATGAGTTGAAGGTACTAAAAGAGCAAGTGATGGTGTATTCGAATAGCCAAAGTGCGTTGCACTTATGTAAGAATCTGGTGTTCCATGAGAGGACTAAGCATATGGATGTTCGGTATCATTTCATTCGGGAAAATGTTACGGAAGGATGCATTCATGTTGACAAGGTGGCCACGGAGGAAAATTTTACAGATTTAGGTACCAAAGTTCTACTTCTGAGTAAGTTCAATCATTGCCTTGGACTTCTTAGGATTGGAGTCGGTTGATATGGTGACTCAAGTTGAGTTCGGATCCTGAGTTCTTTGCACAATGGGTTCGGTTTTAATCGCTTAGACAAAGGTAAAGATTGTTGGTATTTGTCTAAGGTTTAAACAGGTTTGAAAAGGTTCAACATCAGGTCTCTAGGCCATGGCTTAAGGTGTGCACGCCTCACCCTGCAACAAGTCCAGAATGTGTGCCCTCCAGGCCACGCTGTAGCTCAGTTTCCCCAAGGTGCGGCGCCCAACAAGGCCGCAGCATGCCCTGTTCTAGGCCGCGGCTTGAAAGCACACTTGATGCTTATGTTTCAGCATTTCAAATGGTGCGTGAGGCATGATTAAAATGCACTGGATCACTTAGAATTGATGATGGGCTATGATTGATTGATCCTCAAGATCTAAGGGTGGAGATTGACTTCAAGATAGGTTTAAGAAGTGGTGCACTATATAAAGGGTCACCTAGCTTCAATCAAATAAGTGTGAGACAAGTTGCAAACACAAGATCATCATACAAGAGAATTCAAGTGCAAGTGTGAGAGTGCAAAGACACAAAAACACAGGAGAGGCACTAGAATAGATCTCAAAAAGAGGCTGGTTGTTTAGAAAGAGAGTAGTATAGATTGGATATAAGGGCTTAGTAATAGTTCCTTATCACTTTCTATTTTCTCTTCTTTCATTCTTTAAGAACTTGAGATTCTTGAAGAGGAGTTGCTGTATCTGTAAAGAATCATTGATTTAGTGCAGAGAGTTCGGAGGAACTCATAGGGACATAGGCTATTGTCGAACCTCGATAACAATTGCTGGTGTTCTTTCTTTGATTGGTTTTAAATCCTGTCTTGTTTCGGTTGTATTACAAGTCGTTCTAGACTTGGGTGTTTGAAAGATCACCACCTGAGCATCTTGAGGTTGTTTCCCAAAAGATATAATATTTTGTTGAAACATAAAGTCATTTACATTTAAAATGCTAAATTATTATTGGAAATTGAATGAGATGCAAATGATAATAATTATCTAACTATCAATTGCATTGTACTTTGCTACACAAACGTAAGGTTATAATGCATAAGTGGTAGGATCCCAATCCCCTCTAGGAAACCTTCCAAAGGGGTTTTTCTCTTTTCACACTGAAGGTTGTGGGAATCGAAAAAAATAGTGGGAGGTACCATTTAGATTAATGACCAAATATTTTTGGTACTTAATAATATGAATAGAAACTAGTTTTATCTGTTGTTACATCATATATCATAATAATTAAACCCACTATCGTGCATACTTGATGCAAACTAACTGATTGGTCCAATCTCTTAGATTGGTTAAGGACTTTGAGAATTATTCTCAATTATGAGAAAATGCTTGAGTTTCTTGATAAGTTTTTTCCAGCAACTATAGTTGAGAATGTTCTAGAAGAAAAGGTCACTACTTATAAAAATTGGCACGAGGACAACATGTGGGCTAGGCGTTGAATTCTAACATCTATACCTATGACAAGATGTAAATTTCTTATGCAATATTGCTTCATCTACAAGGGTTGTGTTGTGAGTATAACTTCTTTATGGCGAGGATGCTCGAATGATCATTAGTCCATGAGCATGGATTAAAGATGATCAACTATATCAAGCAGTTAGACTGACTCATTTTAGTTTGGATATGGAACTTAAGTAGTGACTTAATTCTTCAATCCCTTCGAGACTCATTATCATAGTATGTTATGAACTACAACATGAATGAGTTTGAAGCTACGCTTCTAGAGCTTGTTATATGTTCAAGATTGCAAAAGCTACAATCAAGAAAGGTTAAGACACCTATTATACTTGTTGATAGACCTTCTTCCTCTAAAATAATGTCTTGAAGAAGAAGAATAAGAAACCATTGCGAGCAAAGAGAGGTGTAAACAAGGTTATTACATCAAAAGCCAAGAAGGATAAGGGACATAGTTCTCGTTGTGGCAAAGATGATCACTGGAAGATAAATTGTAAGGATCACCTTGTAAAACAAGTCTTCGGAAGGCATGTCTTAGTTAGTCTTTGATGAAATAAACTTATTAGTTAACAATGCTTCTACTTGGATATTAGATACCGAGTATGGTTCCTACATTTGTAATACTTTTTAGGTGCTGAGAAAAAGCAAGAATTTAAGTATGGAGAAGTCAATCGTTGCCTTGGAAATGGAGCAAGTATCGCTACATTAGCAATAGGGACTTATTACTTAGTTTTACCATCTAGAAGTAGATGGTAAAATATTTCATATGGAACAACAAAGGAAATGAGATAATAATCTAAATCATTCTTGCATGTGGCAATTGAAACTAGGTTATATCAATGAGGATAGTGCAAACAAGTTGGTAAAAGATGGATTCTTGGATCTATCGGATTGTGAATTCTATCTAGCTCTGGAACCTGTCTCATTGAAAGATGACTATATCTCTATTTAGTGAATATGGAGAAAGTTTCATGGATGTATTAGGGTTAATACATAGTGATATATGTGAGCCCCTAACAATTAATGCTAGAAGAGCTTACTCATACTTCACTACCTTTACTAATGATTACTCAAGGTATGGGTATGTATACTTTAAGAAGTACAAATCTGAATCATTTGAATAGTTCAAAGAATTCAAAAAAGAAGTTGAAAAGTAATATGGGAAAGGTATTAAAGCTCTTTTATCTGATTAAAGAGTAAAATACTTGTTTAATGATTTTCTTAATTATATCAAAAAGAATGAGATTCTCTCTCAATGAACTCCTCTTAGAATCGCAACCTATTAGATATGGTACAATCCATGATGAGTTACATTGATATTCCTATATCCTTTTAGGGATATGTTGTCTTAACTTCCACATAGTTATTGAACAAAGTTCCCTCAAAGGCAATAACCGAAACACCATATAAGATATAGAAATGAAGGAAACCTAATCTTAAACACATTAAGATTTAGGGTTATCCCACCTATTTAAAGAAGTTACATACAAATAAGTTAGAAACTAGGTCTGAGAAATGTAGATTTGTGGGATATCCTAAACAAAGTTTAGGATATTATTTCTATCATCCTCAAGAAAAAAAATTGTTTGTTTCCAAGCATGCTACAATTCAGAAAAAGAAATTATGTTAGAAAAGAATAATGGGAGGAAGATAGATCTTAATGAAGTATCACAAGAACCACAACCTAGTACTATTCAAATTGAGGAACCTAAATCAATAGATCTTCCTACTGCACAACCAGTTCGTAAATCTAGCAAAATACCCTAGGCTCCAGAAAGATATAGATTTCTTATAAATGGTGACCTGGAGGTACACCTTATAGATGATAAATAACCTTCAAACTATAAAGAAGTGATGTCAGAAGCCATGAAATCCAAAAATGGATTCCATATACTTCAATAAAGTATGGACGGTGCTTGATGCACCTGAAGGTATTGTATCTATAGGTTGCAAATGGGTCTTTAAAAGAAAGATTTGAGTGGATGAAAAGGTAGAGACTTATAAGACAAGGCTAGTAAAAAGAGTTTCATGCAAAGATAACGATTTGACTTTGATGAAACCTTCCCTCCAATGGTCATGCTTAAATTCATTAGGATTTTACTTGTTGTAGTTGCATACAATAACCTTGAGTTATGGAAAATGGATGTAGAGACAACATTCTTCAATGGAAACATTAAGGAGGATGTGTACATGACACAACCTGAGGGTTTTACATCTGGTGATAGTGACTACAAAGTATGCAAGCTTCAAATATCAATTTATGGATTAAAGCAAGCTTCTAGAAGTTGGAACATCTGTTTTGATGAGACAATAAAATTGTTTGATTTTATCAAAAACAAAAAGGAACCATGTGTGTATAAGAAGTTCAGTAGGAGTGCTACGACATTCTTAGAGCTTTATATATAAGACATAATACTCTTTGTGAATGATGTAGGTATGTTACAATCAATCAAGGTTTGGTTGTCAAGAACTTCTCCATGAAGGATTTGGGTGAAGCATCCTATAATTTGGAGAACTAGATCTATAGAGATAGATCTAGATGGATGTTAGACTTGTCGAAATCTGCGTACATAGAAAAAATGCTAAAAGGTTTTAACATGGAAAATTCCAATATGGATCATGGAATCACTCTCTCAAAAGAAATATCTCCAAAGATGCTTGAGGAGAGAGAATACACAAGGCTATTAGATCTATCATGTTCTCCATGTTATATACAAGACTTGATGTTGAATATGCTCTAAGTGTTCCAATAAAATATCAATCAAATCAAGGTGAGGATCACTAGATAATTATGAAGATCATTTTTAAGGTGTTAAGAAGAACTAAAGATTTGTTTCTCATAAATGGAGAAAAGGATTTGAAACTTTAAGCCTTAACAGACTCTAGTTTCAATATAAAAAAAATGATAGTGAGTCAATATACATAAAAGTGTTCAACTTAAATGGTTATGCAGTGAACTAGAAATGCTCCAAGCAAGCTTCCACTTTGGATTCGACCATGGAGGTCGAATACGTTATTGTATCTAAGATTATGAGGAATGTTTTCGGGATAAATAAGTACATTCCTGAGCTTGCTATGGTTTCTGACATTGTAAGTTCAGTATCATGATATTGTTATAACATTGGTAATGTTGCACAAGCGTAGGAACCAAGGTCTCAATAGAAATCTAAACAATTCTTACAACAATTCCATTTGATTAGGGAAATCATTGGAAGAGGCAATGTAAAGGTGGAAAGATTTTCATCAACAGACAACATAGTTGATCCACTAACTAAAACAATTTCCTAATAATAGTTCGATCTCCATTTTGAGAAGATTGGTGTGAGATATTTGGGTGATTGGTTTTAGTGCAAGTGGGAGATTGATAGTAATATGCCCTACAAGCCAATAACATTTGATGTTATGGACACATTACTTATAATTAATCTTATTCATGTATTAACAATAAATAATTATCAATGGCATTTATTTTATTTATCATGTTCATTACAAATCACTATATGTGCATTACATGATAAAGCTCATAGAATAATAGCAATGAAAATAAGCACCATGATGAGATCATACTAGTGAGATGTATTTCTTTAAATTTTATTCTTAAATGTTCCTAATCATAGAATCACTAAGAATGGCATTAGTGAATTTGGATAGATTAGTACATACTATGTTTCCTTAAGGAGTTGGGGGTGATTGATTTCATAATCACCGGTGTATGAGACACTAAAACAGGTAATATGCATGCTTATTAGAGAACAGGTACACCGAACTGAATTTATTAAGAAATTTCTAATAGACACTTTACTAGGTTTTAATAGGAGTTCTTATGTTAGAGTTGTACAAGTAATCCTCATACTTGAGCCACCATGGATGCCTTGTGTATTAGTCATTATGCTTTGATGCTACCTAAATGTGCTTCTAATCATGGGTCACAAAAGGGTATAAATTGGGTATGACCATTTATGCATGGGGTTATGTGAGTGTACAATAGAGGATCCATCACTTTCAGTAATAGAGAGAAAATGTCCTATATGATCTAATTAAGTCATGGCTTTTAAATTCCTTGGCTATAGTGGAATGAAAATTAGAAAAGAGTTTCCAATTTTACCATTTAAGTTATCGACTTAAGATCTAGATACATATGATTAAATAATTAAGGCTTGAAGGTAAATCCATACCTTAGGTTTAATAAAGGACATTGCATGATGGAATGATTGAATTGTACGATAACTGTCAATGGAAAGGTTCACATTAATTCATATTGTCTAGGTAGTCATGATATACTACTAGGTGTCAATCATGACTTATAGAAGCCCTTATAATTTAATTGTAATTAATTCTTAATTAAAGAGAGAATTAAAAGATTTTTAATTTGAATTAAAACTAAAAAGAATTTTAATTAATTGAATGGGATCCAATTGTTACGACTTACTGCTAGCACAATATTGAACCTAAGAGGTCACACACAATTGGGCAATTACCAGAATAAGAAAAATAATATGCCAAAAGAGAGAATTCTAGAAATTAAATAAACTAGAGGTTTAATTGCAATTTTAGAAATCTGATGCAGTTATGAACAAGGAAAATATAATGGACATTCAAGGCCTAGATGATACAAAACAAATGGAGTGATGTAATAAGAGTATATAGGGATGCTGGGACAAGTTTTATAAGGCTTAAAATATCACAAAGGCTCTAGGGATTACAGAAACAACAGGTCGACAGACTATACAAAGAAGAGACTAAAGAAGAGTACAAGAAGAAGTCAGTTAGTTAATTAGTTAGTTACAAAACTGTTAGAGTCAAAACAAATTATAACAACTTCTGTAGCTACCAATTAACTAGCTAAGTAGTCTCTAACTAACATAAAAAGGAAGTGTTTTGAGGAAGACATATTCATTGAATGAAAAAAACATAAATCCTCTGCTTTCTTTTAGTTACAACTCTTATAACATTCAAGGAGTTTAAACTTGAATTCGAATCAAGCCATTTTCTGAGTTAGGAAAGGCATCATTAGTAGTTTCATTGACTCATTCATCTATTTCCCTTTTCAATTTCTTTGCCATAGCTGAAAGAACAATATCAAGAAATGCAAATGCTACCTGGGACATAATTCTACAACTACTTATTCAGATAAAAGAAGATTTCATGGCTGCAATTCAACCATTGCAGCGAGATATTCAGAAATAAGGATAGCAAATGGCCAAGATCACCTTTGTTGTAGAAGAGTTAAAGATTTGTACAAATAAACATGATTCCCACACACCTACATCTCATGACAATAAAGAAGAAGGTTACTGTGCAAGCTTCAGTGTTACCCCATTCATATAGGTCAAGCTTGATTTTCCAAGATTTAGTTATGGAGATCCATCAGATCGATTGTTCAAAGTGGAACAATTCTTCTTGTATCATCAAACCGCTGAATTTCACAAATTTACTATGGTTTCATTTCACTTACAGGGTCTAGGATCTAGTTGGTATCAATGGATGTACTAAAGCAATTAGTTAAGGGGATGCAAAAATTTGTCACTTCTTTAAAAGAAAGATTTGGACCATCTCTCTTTGATGATAAAAAAGGCAATCTAATAAAGCTCGCACTGTAAACTTTAGCTCAAGATTATCAAGATATGTTTGAAACACTATCTTATAAGGTACCTGGCTTGACAAAATAGTTCTTGAAAAGTTTTTTATTTTAGGACTGAAACCTTCAATCAAGATAGAAGTCCTGATGTAGAGACCACATAGTTTGAATGAAGCTATTAGCATAACAAAAATTATAAACATAGAATTGGCAGAAAGATACTCTTACAGTAAAAGTTGGGGTCCTAAACCAATCAATCACCCTTCTCTCTTAGGACCTAGACCAATACAACAACCTACTTTAACACTACTAATAACAAAATCACTTGTCAAAATACTCACTCCATAAGAACAACTCATGAGGGAGAAATGATTGTGTTTCAATTGTGATGAGAAATATAGTTCTGGACATAGATGCAAGAACAAAGGCACATTGTTATTCTTTGAAAGCATGGAGACAGAAGAGGAAACCACAATGGATGAGTCCATCAACTCAAAAGATTGGATTACATGTAATGATCCTAGTCATGCTATTAGTATTCATGCATTGATGGGCCATATATCTCCTCAAACATTGAGGTTACAGGGAAAGATAGGCATCAAATATTACAAGTACTAATTGATGGAGGTAGTACACATAATTTCATTTAAGAAAGGATTGCACAATTCTTTGGATTAACTATTACCCCTTCCAACCATTTCAAAGTATAAGTAGGCAATAGAGAGTACTTGTCTTGTATTGGTATGTGTACTGCAATAGAGATATGGCTACAATACCATAAGTTTAGCATTGATTTCTTCATAATACCTATACAAGGAACATATGTTTTGTCAAGAGTCTAATGGTAACAAGAACTAGGTCATATTATTAGTGGCTATAGCACTTTAATCATAGAATTTGTATGGGAGGGTAAACTAATGTTATTGTAAGGACGACAAAGAACAAAATGTAATATGGTGGGGTATAACAAGCTTTAGAAGATGGAAATTAATTATTCTTTATCTTTTTACTTCATGTTAATGTCTATTTCTGATACTCAACAACTAGAGAAAGGGTCTATAGCTTTCAAAGTAGCCATTGATTCTCAAATTCAAGAAATACTACAAGAGTTTAAGGTAGTATTTGATGAACCTACGGGCTTACCTCCAACAAGAAGAATAAATCATAGAATCTAGTTGTTACTTGTCTCTTATCCTATCAATATAAAAGCCTTATAGGTACCCTCATTTTCAAACAATAGAAATAGAAAAATTGGTAAAGACATGTTACAAACGGAAGTCATTTAACACAGTACAAGCCCTTATAGCTCACCAGTGTTGGTAGTAAAAGAGAAATATAGAGGTTTAAATGAAGTTACTGTTAAAGATAGTTTTCCTACTCCTACTATAGACGAATTAAATGATGAGTTACATGGTGCTAACGTCTTTTCCAAGCTAGATTTGAGAGTTGAATATCATCATATCAGAATGCATTCTGATGACATTAGAAAAAAAAAACATTTAGAACTCATCATGGACATTATGAGTTCCTAGTCATGTCTTTTGGTTTAACAAATACTCCCTCTACCTTTCAAGCTGCAATGAACTAGGTACTTGAAGCTTATCTGAAAAAAGTTGTTAGTCATCTTTGATGACATTTTAATATATAGTCAATCCATGGAAGCACATCTGGAACACTTGAAACTTGTGTTGATATGTTTGCAAGAAGCTTATATGTATGCTAAATTGTCCAATTGAAGCTTTGGAACATCTTCCATTGATTACCTTGGCCACATAATCTTTGTACATGGTGTTGCACTAGATCCTCAAAAGATCATTGCTATGATAGATTGGCCTATACTAACTACTGTTAAATAGTTGAGAGGCTTTTTAGGTCTCACTGGATATTAAAAGAAGTTTGTGAGAGGCTATGCTACCATTGCCTCATCCTTAACTGATCTCCTCAAGAAGGATAGTTTTTGGTTGAATGAGAGTGCTGCTAAAGCTTTTCATAAATTAAAGATAATAATGACTACAACTCCCATTTTAACTTTACCAAATTGTACTAAAACTTTTGTTTTGGAAATTGATGCATCTAGATCTAGTATTGTAGTTGTACTTATATAAAAAGGCCATCATTTAGCATTCTTTAGTAAGAAGTTATGCCCTTTGTTACAACTAGCCTCTACCTACATTAGAGAAATACTTTTCATTACCACAACTATGTAACATTGGAGATAGTACTAGATTGGGTCTGAGTTTTTAATTCACACATATCAAAGAAGTCTGAGGGGACTCATGGACTAGACAATTCAAACCCCAGAGCAATAAGTGTTTTTAAGGAAACTATTGGGATTGATATTCCAAATTATTTCAAATCAAGCAGGACCAATGTAGTTATTGATGGACTATCAAGGATGCATTAGGATAGTAAGGACAATGTATCTTATCATGCTCTCTCATTGCCTTCCTTTTATTTTTTAGAGACCTTAAAACTAGAAAACTCTCAACTTCTTGAATTAGTAGAGTTAGCAGCTGCTATTACTAATAAGCCTACAAGGTACCCTAAATGGGCAGTGAAAAGTGTATTAATTTACTAAAGGGGAAAGCTATATCTCATTTCTCAATCTGTAGTTAAAAACTAGTTACTACAGGAGTATCATTCCTCTCCTGTAGGAGAGCAAGCTGGCATTTAAAGGTCCTATGCTAGATTATCTACAAGTTTCTATTGGAAACACATGAGGAAAGAAGTAGGCACCTTTTTCCAACAACACTTGATTTGCCAACAGACTAAAGATTTTAATCATGCTCCTTATAATCTTTTACAACCTCTACTCATACGTGAACAGATATGGGAAAACATCACAATGGATTTCATTACACATTTACCTTATACCCATGGGTTCATAGTAATTTTGGTAGTAGTTGATAGACTATCCAAATTTGCTAATTTTGGTTGTCTTCCAAAACATTATAATACTACTAAGGTGGCTAATCTCTTTGTCAACATGGCATGTAAACTACATGGTTTTTCCAAAAACATTGTATCAGACAAGGATTCAATGTTCATAAGTTCATTCTGGAAAGAGTTGTTTAGGCTGCAATGTACAGTCCTGAACATGAGTAATGTTTATCATCCTTAGATTAATGGTCAAACTGAGGTAGTTAACAGATCACTAAAGCAGTACTTAAGGTCTTTTGTGAGTGATAGCCTTGAGAGATGGCCTAAATTTTTATGTTAGGTAGAATTTAACTACAACACTACCTTTCATTCTTCTATTGGCATGTCTCATTTTGAAGTGGTTTTTGGTAGAAAACCTCCTAACATTGTAGCATATTCCAAGGGAGAGAGTAGGTTAGCTAGTATTGATCAAGACTTAGGGGACTGAACTGAAATTCTTCAATTAGCTAAGCACCATCTACAAAAGGCTTAAGCACAAATGAAAGTTGCAACTGATAAAAGTTGCACAAATGAAAGAGTTGTTTAGGCTGCAAGGTACAGTCCTGAACATGAGTAATGTTTATCATCCTTAGATTGATGGTCAAACTGAGGTAGTTAACAGATCACTAAAGCAGTACTTAAGGTGTTTTGTGAGTGATAGCCTTGAGAGATGGCCTAAATTTTTATGTTAGGTAGAATTTAACTACAACACTACCTTTCATTCTTCTATTGGCATGTCTCATTTTGAAGTGGTTTTTGGTAAGAAACCTCCTAACATTGTAGCATATTCTAAGGGAGAGAGTAGGTTAGCTAGTATTGATCAAGACTTAGGGGACTGAACTGAAATTCTTCAATTAGCTAAGCACCATCTACAAAAGGCTTAAGCACAAATGAAAGTTGCAATTGATAAACATAGGAAAGATCAGGTTGGCGACTTCATTATGGTTAAGTTACAACCTTATAGATAAGTTTTTGTAGCTACTGGATAGTCTAACAAGTTGGGAAGAAGATTCTTTAGACCTTTCCCTTTTATCAAACAGATTGGAAAAGTTGCTTATAAACTCCAACTACCATATGATGCAAAAATACATCATGTCTTTCATATCTCATTGCTAAAAAGATATAAAGGAACGAACGAAGGAATTTCACCATGTGTTTTACCTACATATATTGAGGAAGGTCATCCAATTTTCAAACCTCTAGCTATAGTAGAAGAGAGACAAATCTAGAAAAAGAAGGTACCTAAGTCCTTCAGTGGGAGGATCTTTCTTTATAAGATGCTACATTCGAGTTTGCTTCTGACTTTAAAAAGTGCTTCCCACAATTTCATCTTGAGGACAAGGTGGTTGTGAATGGGGGAAGTATTGATGCAATTGTGAACAAGGAAAACTAAAAGGATATTCAAGGCTTGGATGATACAACAGAATAGAGTGATGTAGCAAGAGTATATAAGGATGCTAGAAAAGTTGATATAATGCCTAGAAGGCTCCAGAGATTACAGTAACAAGAGCTAGACATAATATACAAGGAATAGTACAAGAAGAAGTCAGTTAGTTAATTACAAAACTATTATTAGTAAAAACAGATTATAACAACTTCTGTAACTACCAATTAACTAGCTAAATTGTCTCTAACTAGTACGAAAAGGAAGTGTATTCAAGAAGATATATTCATTGACTGGAAAAACAAGAAATTCTCTTCTTTATTTTAGTTACAACTCTTGTCACATTCTTGGAGTTTAAGCTTAAACTTGAATCAAGCCATTTTCTGAGTTAGGAAAGACATTAAAATCCTAGAACTTTTAAGAGTAAGGGCTCTATATAAAGGTTCTATTTGATAGAAACCCTAATAATGATATTATTATTGCTAAAATTATTTTCAAAAAATTTCTCTTTCTAGAAGGGTCGAATTTTCAGAGCAAGCGCTAAGGGAAATTTCGGTCATCCCTAGTGTTCTTTATCGCATGCTGTTCGATATCCCAAAGAAAAAGAATCATGTTCTTGGATGCTCTTATGGATACTCTTAAAGGCCATATACTTGAACGGCTAGTGAATCCATTTCAAAGATCAACAAGAATCTTCGTCAAATGTAAAAACCCCTGACCTTATATGGAAATATTATTTGGATCATTATTCTAATAGATTCGTAGAGATTTATCTTGGGATTTAAGTCTATGGGGATAACTTTTTAATTTTCTATTGCATGTTCTATGTTTGTAGACTTACAACTTTTTTAGCTAAGAAACATTGGCATTTGACGATTGATTCACAATCACTAGCAAGTTGCTTGCTAAAGGCAAAATACTTTCCTTCATGCTTGTTCATGGAGGCGGGTCTTGGGCACTACCCCTCCTTTATGTGGAGGAGCATATGAAGCACAAAAAGATGTTAGAACAAGGACTACAATGCAGGATAGGGAATGGACACTTGATTCATATATGGGGAGATAAATGGCTGCCTACACTATCAATATATAAGGTTTGCTCACCAGTTAATTTTCTCCTTAATGATGCCACGATGGATTCTCTTATAGATGAAGCAACTGGAGGATGGAATGAGTTTTTGATTTGATAAATTTTCTTAGATTTTGAGACTGATTTGATATTAAGTCTACCTATATCTAGGTGAGTAGACAAATTAATTAGGGCTCTAGAACCTTCAAGGAAGTTTACAGGAAAGAGTGTGAACCATAATCTGTTCCAACAAAAAACAATGGAGTTACAACAAGCTTCTTCCTCAAGATGGACAAGAGATTTTCTATGGGTTAAGCTTTAGAAGATGATGGTACCCAATAAAGTTAGAACTTTTTATGGCATGCTTGTAGAGATATTTTTCCCACAAAGTACCAACTCATGAAGAGGAAGATGATTTCGAATGGGAGATGTGAATGTTGCAGTATGGGAGAGGTGGAGACTTCTATTCATGTGTTATGGTGAAGTAAGTTTGGGAACTCTATGTGGCGCGATAATCCATGATTGGGGTGTTGGAAATGACAAAGAAGAGGAGTTTAGGGAAGTAGTAAAACATATTTGTAGCTCTGATAGTGAGGATCAGTTCTTTATTTTGTTTTTGGTAATAGCATGGGGATTTTGGAATGCACGAAATAAGAGAAAATTTGAAGGTTATGTTAGCACTGCTGATCAGGTCTTAGGGAAAGCTTATGATTATGCACTCAAAGTAGCCAACGCCTATGAGGAATGCCCTTAATCAAATACAGCAAAATCATCCAGCTGAGTTAAATGGAAGGCTCCTCCACTAGGTTGCCTGCTAACACTGCAATGGATAATGAATCAAGGAAGATGAGTTAATGTTGGAATCAATGGCGGCTAAGAGAGGATTGTTGCACTCGATTGTGGCTATAGAAGTGTAATGCCCGTATTTTTAAAGTAAAGGAAAAAAAGTAATTTGATAAATATGATATAGAATTAAAATAATATATATGAAAGACTAATTATTGAATAAAATAATTCTTTTGAAAAAAAATAAAAATTGGACGTGGGTGGATAAGAAGAAAAAAAAAATTGGATGCTGGTGGATAAGAAAAAAAAATAAAAAGTGGTGTGTAAACACCAGGATGTCCAGGTGTCACACACCATTCATGCAAGTGTTGCATGAACTACAATATAAAAGTTGTAGGATTAATGGTAGGTGGGGGGACGACTAAGTTTAGTGTAAATATATATATATATATATATATATATATATATTTGGTTTATGTTTTATTTTTATTTAAATCTTACCAAATCCTGTTTAGTTTTCTTCTTTTTTCAGTTCAAACTACAACATTTCTTTAAACACTTAGAGACTGAAAGAAAGGTCGAAAGAGTAAAATTTTGAAGAGGTTATGGGAGAATTTTGAAGAAAGTCGAGGAAAGCTCTACAAAAACAAAAGATAATAATATGAATTTATTTTTTAAATTTAGCATACATGAAATGTCTTGAAATTCAAGGTGGAAATTTTAAAGGGTATGAATTCGGGAAGAATTGAAGAATAAATTAGAAATTTTAATATAAATATTATGTCAGGTGTTGACGATCGGCAATCGGGGGAAATTACTAAGAAGACCAGAAAAGGCAAGGAGGTGATCTGTGGGTAGCTCTAAGTGCTACGTGGTGAGTTAGAATTATTTTTAGTAATCGAGATAAATATGAGATCTACAGTGATGATATTTGAATTACTTAGTAACCTATGATTTGATGATAGATGAAAGTTAGTTGATGATTATGATAGAAATAATTGATATGTTAAAGTTTTATTATATGATGAGTAATATTATTGAAATAATGACTGATAATTTGATAGGAACTATGAGGAGAAAATTTAATGAATATGATAAGATAACAAAGAGTTGTATAACTAAATTAAATGTTTGAATGTATGCCTGTTTTTATATTATTGTTCATATGATTCATATGCATATGCATGAAATAAAAGATTCGGGATGGCAATCAGTCTAAATGAAATAAAAGAACCGGGAAGGCAGCCGGTCCAAATGAAATAAAAGAATTGGGAAGGTAGCCAGTCTAAATGAAAATAAAAGAACCAGAAGGGCAGCCGGTCTAGATGAGAATAAAAGAACCAAGAAGGCAGCCGGTCTAAGCTAAACATATCGATATGTGGGAAGATGTTCTCAAGTAATAATAAAATTTAAATTCATGCATTTATTTACTTTAAATATTGATTAATATTGCTTGAGATGCTAAAGCATTAGTCTTGATCGTAAATTTATTGATATACGAATGAGTCTCACAGAGGGACAAATATGATGAGAAAGAAATATGAAAGTATGATATGATGAGAATTGTCTGAGTGATTGATTATATATTGTGAACCTCATAACAAGGTAGTTAAAATGATTAAATATATGAGAAGAAGAGATTGATAAAGTATGAAGATTATGAAATGAGTAGTGATAATAGACTGCTATTATCAAATTATATAAGATATAGATGAATAAATATTGGAAGAATATTTATACAAATTGAATACATCTACTAAATTTAATTCATTGAGCTTATGAAGCTCACCCCTTATTGTTAAATAATTTCAGGTAACAGACAGGACAGATAGATTGGTGAGCTGATATTCAGACAAAGTCATTATCTGTAAGCCACGTGGTCCACATCCTCAGACTAACAGAAAAAAATATTTATGAATATTCATGCATAATATGTTGTATATAATGTTCAGTTGAGATCTGAATTGTAACTCCCCTGTTGAGGGTTGAGGATTGATGTATGTAAATAATTTTAGTTGGTATTTTTATATTGTTGCATATATGTGTTGTGCTGGGATTTTAAAACGTGATGACACCGTCTCAGTAGTAGCCAACCCAGGATGGGTTGTTACAAATTTGGTATCAGAACATTAGGTTTTATGATTCTATAGACTGCATAAAAATTTGAAGAAGTGAAAACTTTAAATAAATTATATTTTAATGCAGAGTTTGAGGATGATACGTGGATGTGCCAGAGCTAGAGGTAGAGTTTTGTATCAGAGGAGGCGTGTTAGCCCCCAATATTTTGAGGAGCTGAAGTAGAGGGGGAGACTAAGTCTGTGGTTCCTACAAGGGAACAGGTTGCTAGTGCAGTTGGTACTAATAGAGGTGTGAGAAAATCTGAGATTATGAGGGATGAGTTGAAAGATGTTTTTGATTGTGTAATAGAAAGAATTAATACAGTAGAAGAAAGAGCTGATAATTTGCATAGGAGATTAGAGGAAAGGGGTAGAATAGAACCTGATATGATGAGACAAGATGTTTATGAGGGAGAAGGTGTATTTGCATATAAGATACAAGGGGATTGTTTTGTGAGATTTCCTAAGTTTAAATCATAGTCTTTTAGAGGGTCTGTAAATCTTATGGAAGCTGAGTAGTGGAATATTGAGAAATGTTTTGAAGTCTTACTAGTGACAGATAGACAGAAGGTTTCTTTCACTTCATTTATGTTGGAATGTGAGGCTTCTCAATGGTGGGAGGATATTCTGCCCAGGGTGAGTATACAGGTAGAACAACCCTTAACTTAGCAAAATTTTAAGGATGAGTTCTTTGTGAAATATTTTCCAGATACATTTCGAACACAGCAAAAGAGAGATTTTATTCACTTAAGGTAGAGTACCTTATCTGCGACAGAGTATGATAGCAGATTTATAGCTCTGTCGAGGATTTTACCTGAGTTAGTGAATATAGAAGGGAGGAAATGTAAACGATTTTTAAATGAGTTACACTATGAAATTAAATGCAAACTCTCTTACATGGGTATAGGGAATTATGCTATACTGGTGGATAAAGCATTACGGATTGAGAAGGATTTTACGGAGTTTAGAGGTGGGAGAGATTAGCTGAAGATGTCTAGATTTGAGGGACTTAGAGGTGGTAACAGTATGGGTTTTCAGAGTGGGAGACCACCCTAGAGAGAGCGTTCCTTGTCATAGAGAACTGTAGTATAGAGTCAGAGGCAAGCAGCATCTGTTGCTTCTATAGCTCAGAATAATATCGGTGGGACCCCTAGATTTTGGAGACAAACTATAAGAGCCGGGAGTTATGGCAGAGGAGTAAGTATGCCACCAAGGGGAAATAGTAATCTGATATATGATCGAAAGGGAAGAGTTTGTTTTAGATGTAATCAGGTAGGGCATCTATTGCGGAATTGTCTTACTTTGATGTGTTTTGTATGCGGTGAGGGAGGACATGTTGGTGTAGATTGTCTAATGGGGAAATCTGTTGAAAAAGATACTAGAGATGTTGGGAGAAGACAGGTGGAGAAAGGTGGTGGATCAGGGAGTATAGGGGGTAGAGGCAAAGGATCAATAATTAAGAAAGAATGTTGTTGTCAGTTACAGTCCAAAGACAATAGAGTCTATGCGCTAACCCAACAGGATGCACAGGACAGTCCTGATTTTGTTATGGGTATGGTATCTATTCTTAATAGACCTGCTAGATTATTGATTGATCTTGGTGCCACCCATTCTTTTGCATCCAGCATTTATATGAAATCTGTTGATGCTAGTGTTAGTCCTTTGATGCATGCTATTATTGTTAAGGTTCCTACAGGGGATAGGGTTATTATCAATACAATTTATCCGGGTTGTGCGATTAGTATGGTTGGTAGAGAATTCGAAGTTGATTTGTTACGTTTAGATATTGATGAGTGGCAAATATTGCATATTTTGGCCATTTAATTTACATTTGTTAGCTTAGGAATTTGTTACTTTGAGTTGTTTTCGTTGTTTTACAGGTTTACAAGCTTGGAAAGAAGTTTCACTAAATTGCCGGAATTGCTCGTGCAGATCAGCCATTTTTGAGGATTAAACTGTATTGATTTAGGAAGAACCAGAAGATAAGCCATATATGCTTGGAAAGATCCGGATGTCTATTTTTTGAGGAATTTTACATATCAATAAAATGAATTTTCTAGATAAAGTTATGGCAGTTTTAGTAGACAAATGTCAGGCTGTGCATGATTTCAGCGTGACAGATCAGCTATTTTTGAGGATTTAACTGTATTGATTCAGGAAGAACCATGAGATGAGCCATACATGCTTGGAAAGATCCCGATGTTTATTTTTTGGAGAATTTTACGGATCAATAAAATGATTTTTCTAGAGAAAGTTATGGCAGTTTTAGTAGACAAAGGTCAAAGAGCAAAAACTGGAATCTGCAATATCCCACATCGGATTGGAAGCATATTGCACGATCTTCCCCTATATAAACACCATCTGACTTCATCATTTAGTGTACAATTCCTGGGCCACTTTGGTGTTAACTGTTGGACGTTTGCTAGCATTCTGGTGGATCTCGAAGGTTTTGTCACCACGAGGGGAAGCACCGCCCGTCAGCGAGTGGAATTTCTCCCATGTAAAGTTATTTATTTATTTCTGTACATTTAGTTGTTTTAGTTTAAATGTTTAGCACTTTTATTACAAATTGTAGTTTCATAGTTATGAGTGGCTAGACTCTTCAACTAAGGTTGAAGATGAAGCCCCGCCATTGTTTGGCGTAGTAGTTCAGATTTGCTTGTACAAATCTGACAATTTTTAGTATAAATGTTCTGTCAATTATTTGAGTTAATCTTATAATTGATTGAGTTTAAATTGTCTGTTGGATATTCCTTGTGTTTCATCTGATGGATACATTGAATACTTTTCGATTAAATTGGATTTCCTTTGTGATTTGTTGAGAGCAGATACATTGGATGCTTTTGGTTTAGTTGGGATATTCTTTGTTTTTTGTCTTATATTTGGATTCATGGAATGTTTTGATAGGCTATATTTTTAGAACACATATGCTTAACTTCGGTGGGGTGGATTTGGAAACCTTAGTGTTTTAATTATTAGTTTTTAAAAATCAATTTAGTTTAATTTTAATTTCTTTTGCAAATTATCATCTGAAATTCGGAACTAGGTTAAGATAGAGTTAGTTTAGATTGAAAATATACTTTCACAACGCAATTCCCTATGGATTCGACCTCGCACTTGCACAACGTTATACTGCAAATGACTCGTGCGCTTGCGAGTAATTTAAAACTCACAACAAGTTTTTGGCGCCGTTGCCGGGGAAATATTTGGTTTGTGAAAATTTTTGGTCTAAAATGATTTTATTTTTCTACTAGTTAGTTATCTTTTTATTTTTTGTTTTTAAAAAAAATGTGGATGAATCCAGCGCCGGTTTCACAGTCTTTAGAGGACGCCCTCAAGGATTTCATTAAAATGACCGGCCCGTCCATCAATGCTGCCAACACATTCAATGTTGATAGCTGTTCCATCTGTGCTAGTCCTATGCATCTAGCACAGAATTGTCCATCAATGCCGGCTTGTGCTGAGTATCCCATGGAAAAAATGAATGCTTTCAATGACTGTTGTTGGCAATTAAATGGATCTTACTCCGAAACATACAATCCAGGGTGGTGAGACCACTCTAATTTTTTCATGGACCCATAACCAACTGAGGAATCAAGGAGGAGCCCCTTATCAAGCTCACAATCAATACCCTCCCGAATTTCCTCCGCTAGTTCCAAGTTATAGTCACTCAGCCTATCCAGCACCATCATCCGCTTACCAAGCTCCCATTCAAGCGCCAATGTCGGTTTCACAGTTATTGGAGGACGCTCTCAATGATTTCATGAAAACGACTAGCCAATCTATGAGTGAATTGATGAGTGCAACAATAGAAAACACCCAAGCAATTGCCACACTAGAGAGTTAAATTGATCAAATCGCAATTTATGTGGGTGAAGGAGAGGAAGGAACGTTCCCCAGTCAAACTGATCCTAACCCAAAGGAACAGTTTGCGGTGGGAAATTTATTAACTCCTATGCATTGGCAGGAACAAGTGCAATCAATTGTCCCATTGAGGTCTGGGAGACAAGTGCATAATCAAGTGGAAGAGAACCCTACTATGCACCAAGGGCAAGAAAGTGGCAACAATGAGAAGAGAGATGCTGAGCCATCTACAGCCACACCTATTATTAATGATCTCTCTAGGTCGTTTTTACCTAAAGTGCCTTACCCTGAGAGACTACAAGCGCCCAAGGAAGAAGGGAAGTCTGAGGACATTTTGGAGGCATGCTTTGCTCAATTTGAAGACGATTTGGATTTAGATAAGTTGTTTGAGCAAGCAAATGCTACTTTGGAGTCTGCTCCTCAAACGATCAGTGAGACTGAGGAAACCACAACACCTGAACCCCCAAAGAAGGAACTTAAGCCTTTATCGGACAATCTTAAGTATAAGTTCCTAGGTCCAGCAGATTCTTTGCCTATAATGATAGCTTTAGATTTGGGTGATGCTCCAGAGGAGAAATTATTGGACATCTTAAGAGAGCATAAGGAAGCTATAGGCAGGACTATTGAGGATGTCAAGGGAATCAACCCCTCGTTGGTAATACACACGATACAGTTGGAGGAGAATGCCAAGCCATCAAGGGAGCCACAAAGAAGGCTCAACCCTGCTATGCAAGAGGTTGTGAGGGCAGAAGATATTAAGTTGTTAGAGCCAGGGATCATTTATCCCATCTCTGATCGCAAGTGGGTGAGCCTGATTCCAGTCGTGCCCAAACGTGCTAAATTGACGGTAGTAAATAAAGACGACGAGTTGGTCCCAAATCGAGTGCAGTCAAGATGGAGAAAGTGTCTAGACTACCATAAATTAAATGCTGCCACTAGGCCTGATCATTTTTCATTCTCATTTATTGATCAGATAGTGGAGCGCTTAGTTGGGCCCGTTTACTAATGTTGGGTCTGGCTGAAGACGTAAAACTTAGCGCTCATGGGAGGCACCCCACAGCTTATCTTTTATGTTTATTTATTATTTCGTATTTTTATGATTAATGTTTGTTTCCAGTATTTTTTGTTTTCCAGTTTTTATTTTTCAGGGACAAAGCGAACTTCAGTTCAAGTTTGGGGGTATGCTATGAGCCATACCTGTCCAGCGAGTTCTCCATATCTCAGGTCAGCTCTTTCCATATTAGTCACATATTGGGGTCAATGTGTAATTTAAGTTTGGGGGTATGGGAGACACATCACACACTTTGTCCTAGTTTGTTGTCTTTTCGTCGTAGAGATAAATGCATGCTCATGTTATCGTGAAATTTTGGTTGATCTTAACATTTTCTATGATGTGATGTCATTGGTGAGCTTAACATTTTGAACACATGATCTGGTGATAAATTTTAAAAATTTAGTTACTTACCTTAGGCATTTGAGAATTTACATGTTTGACATAATCTAACACGAGCACATTAGCACAAATTATGTGAGGTATGACCTGTGATTTTAATGTGTATTTTTCCTTATCTTAACTGAAACTAGATGACTTGTTGGATGAACACTTGGGCATAAAGAAAAAAAATGAAAAAAAAAATTACTACAACTTTCGCTGAGTAACTGGACCTCTTGCCTTAGTAAGCAGTGAGTGTTCACATCAAAAAGTGGAATTTTGCTTGGTAGTATTAAAGCTGGTTTATTTTTGTAGCCTTTTTGACTCGAGTTAGTAAGTCCTTAGGGGTGTCTATACACCTAATGCCCTAAAACCATCTGGTTTGGGAGTCATTGACTCAACACTCGCTACATGGGTCAATTAGAAAGGTTAAGGGAACTAAACATAGCCGTGCCTTATTATAAAAATAAAAAATAAAACTATGCCTTTTTCGTTCATTTTGATGGGAAATTCGGTGAATCTTGAGACTTGGAGACCTTACACATTAGAGTTACTTGGAAGCTTCACTTTTATATGCTAATTCACTTTACACAGTGTCAGACTTGTTATGCCTTAACCTGCCTTTTGTAAGTAATTAGATTTTAACTTTTCTATTCATTGCGAAGATGGGTTTATCTTTTAAGCTTGCTCATGAATGAATATCATGGTGATGTGTGCTCCTTAAATTTTTGGATACCATGAGTGATGAACTTATCTTTATGTTCTTTGTTTTTCATTTAGTTTTTTTTTTATTATTTTGTTTTGCTAAGGGACTAGCAAATTGTAAGTTTGGGGGTATTATTACGTTTAGATATGACAGATTTTGATTTAATTTTGGGAATGAATTGGTTATCAGCATATCATGTCTGGGTAGATTGCTTTAGGAAAAATGTGGTGTTCAAGATACTAGGATAAGAGGAGTTTAATTTTCAGGGAGAATATAAGATACTTGCCAACTGTCTTATTACTGCCCTGACTGCTAGTAAATGGTTGAAGAAGGGTTGTGAGGGGTATTTGGCGTATGTGGTGGATTATAGTAAGGAGATTAGGAAGTTAGAAGAAATCTTGGTAGTAAAAGATTTTTCTGATGTTTTCCCTGAGGGGTTATCTGGTTTGTCTTCCAATAAAGAGATTGAGTTCTCTATTAAGGTTACTAATGCTCCTATAGCATTTATGGATCTAATGAGTCGGGTGTTTAAATCATTCTTGGATAGATATGTGATTGTATTTATTGATGTTATTTTGGTATATTCCAAGAATGAAGAGGAATATATGCAACACTTAGAAATTGTATTGGAAATTTAGAGGAGAGAGAAATTATACGCAAAGTTCTCTAAGTGTGAATTTTGGTTGAGTGAAATATCTTTCTTAGGTTATGTTGTGTCGTGGAGAGGGGATAGCAATTGATCCACAGAAAGTAGAGGCGGTGTTGAATTGGGAAAGACCCAATAATGTGACTGAAATTAGAAGCTTTTTGGGGTTGTCTGGTTATTATAGGAAGTTTATCCAAAAAAAATTCTATGTTTGTTCGACCATTGACTAGATTGACCAGGAAGAAAGTGAAGTTTAGGTGGTCAGAAGAATGTGAGAGGAGTTTCCAGCTGTTGAAGGAAAAATTGACTATTGCCCCAGTATTAGTGCTTCCTTCTGGCGATGAAGGATTTGTGGTATATAGCGATGCGTCACATCAGGGGTTGGGATGTGTGTTGATGCAACATGAGAGAGTTTTTGCTAGGCAATGGAAGAACCATGAGAGGAATTACCCGACCCATGATTTAGAAATGGCTGCTATAGTTTTTGCTTTGAAGATTTGGAGACATCTTCTGTATGGAGCCACTTGTGAAATTTTTACTTATCATAAACGTTTGACGCATTTACCTACCCAGAAAGAGTTAAATTTGAGGCGGAGGATGTGGATTGAGTTGATTAATGATTATGATTGTACAATTTATTATCATCCAGGAAATGCTAATATAGTAGCTAATGCATTGAGTAGAAAGGCTACAGGGAGATTAGCTGCTATTGGGAGTCATAATACTAGCCTGACGATAGAATTAATAAAAATGAGGCAGTTGAGTATCAGTGATAGAGGAGTATTGATGGCAAATATGGTGGTACAATCTTCTACTATTGATCATTTATTACAGATGCAGGGTAGAGATGAAGAGATGGAGAAGATCAAACAGAAAATTCTGAGTGGGAATCCGACTGGGATTAGAATTAGAGAAGATTGTATGGTGGTATTGGGACATAGAGTTTGTGTTCCCAATGATGTGGAGATGAGAAAGGAGATACTAAGTGAGGCTCATGATTCTATATATTATATGCACCCGGGTAATAATAAGATGTACAAGGGGTTGAAACAGAATTTTTGGTGGTCAGAGATGAAGAAGGATGTAACTGAGTATATTTCTAGATGTTTGACTTGCCAACAGGTGAAGTCTGAGACTCGACATCCAGCAGGTTTGTAACAACCTCTCCCAGTACCTGAATGGCCATGGGAGAATGTGAGCATGGATTTTGTGTCTGGTTTTCCCCGTACCCATAGAGGTCGTGATACTGTATGGGTCATAGTGGATATACTTTCTAAATCTTTGCATTTTCGTCCTATTAAAACTGCCTAGAGTCCTAAAAGTTGGCTGAATTGTATGTAGCAGAGATTGTAAGATTACATAGAGTACCTTTGAGCATTGTATCAGATAGAGATTCTAGATTCACTTCTAGATTTTAGACGGGTTTTCAAAAAGCTATGGGTACGCAATTATAGTTTAGTACAACTTTTCATACACAAACTGATGGGCAGGCAGATAGAATCTAGAAGATATGCTGAGAGCAAGTGTATTGAGTTTTTTAGTGAGCTGGGATGCTTATTTACCTTTGATCGAGTTTACATAAAATAATCAGTATCAAACTAGTATTGGGATGGCACCATTTGAGGCTTTATATGGTTGAAGGTGTAGAACTCTAGTATGTTGAGAAGAAGTTGGAGAAAGAAAGATATTTGGTCCAGAAATGATAGATTTGACTACTAAAAGGATCAAACTGGTTAGAGAGAACCTTAGAGTAGCACAGAACAGACAAAAGAGATATGCTGATAATAGAAGACGACCTCTTGAGTTTCAGGTTGGTGGCTGGGTATTTTTGAAGATATCTCCGTGGAAAGGTGTATTGGGGTTTAAAAAGAAGGGAAAATTGAGTCCGAGATTTGTGGGGCCTGATTACGCCCAAAGAGTAACGTGGTAGTTGTAGCACAGCTTTGGGGTGTCGATTCCACAGGGAAACAAGTTAACTACAAGAGAAGGTATAAACTTTAACACAAACCATAAAAGATTAAATGAAAGAATCTGAATTGAGTAATGTGAAATAATTATGTAATTGTAATGAAGAGTATAATAAGAAAACAACTAGGTTCCGGGAATCCTCTCTGGGTTTGTTGCCTTATTCCAATCTTGATTCAGTTGTTTTTATTTCGATTGCAAGTTTAACATCCCAAACAAGCAATCGGTGTATATTCAATTAAAGCACATGTAAACCCTAATGTAATTGTTATGAAGTACTCTTTACTTTTGATTCAAGCACACACGACCTATCCTATAGGTATATCAAGAAACGACAATATATCTCTATGACAATATCGCAGTAATGCACAAACCTAAAAGATAAATCTATCGGACATAATCACATCCAAACAACTTGACATAAGAAGAGCTTGACTAAACTTATATGGAGAGGAAGCATGCAATCACCGGGTTAAGAAAATCTAAAATAAGAAGAACACACAGTGTAGCTGTCACATGAACCTTAGTTCTTCTTATTTAAGCAAAGAATAAATCATAAACAATATTTAGCAATAAATCCAAATTACAACTTAATTAAGAAAGGAAAATAAGAACAACTACACCTAGGGATTCATCCCTTCGCCTTGCTTTGAGATTAGTTGGCCATAGGGGAGAGTGTGGCAGCCTCCCTTGAGTTTTCCAGCCTTTGATTGATTCTTTAATGAATGATGGATTTCTAATATTAAACCTTAAGTTGTCTATTTATAATATACAAGGTCCAAAGGTGTTTTAGGGTTTAAACAATCATTAAAACCCTAAATAAGTTTTGACTCGGAGATAGAAAAACGTGTGCGCGCTGCGGCTCTCCTTTATGGGCGTCGTGGCCTTGCCTTCAGCTTAGGTTGGTGGCTTCTGGGTACCACGGCATGGGATGAGGGGTGCCACTGCGCTGGCTGGTGGTTCAAGATGTGGAGGTTCTGGGCGCCGTGGCCTTGGCTGGTCCTGGCCGCGGCGTACACTGGTGCTGTTCTGGAGGCCTGACCTTTGTCTACTAAAACTGCCATAACTTTCTCTAGAAAAATCATTTTTACGAGCCGTAAAATTCTATAGAAAATACACTTCCGGATCTTTCTAAGAATATATGGCTCATCTATTGGTTCTTCTTGCATCAATACAGTTTAATTTGCAAAAATGATTGATCTGTACGGGCAATTCTGACAATTTAGTGAAACTCCTTTCCAAGTGCTTGTGAACCTTCACTCTGGTGTTCATCGAGTCATTGTACTGCAAGCAATGATAGCTTTTCCATCTCTTTTGAACTTAAAGTACCTAAAAATACATTGAAATAGATCAATGATCCAAGAATGACACTTTAGAGTTTTTAAGGTATAAAAGTGCAATTCAAACCTAGATCAACCCTAAAATGCTAACAATTAAGTACTGTAAAGATGCATTTTATGACTCTCATCATAACCCCCAACTAGCTTATTGCTAGTCCCTAGCAATTCAAGCGTAAACAAGAGATGAATTCTACGGTGGGAATCAAAACAAAGTAAAGCAATGTTAGTGTTAAACCAAGAGTAATTCACTTTTGTCTCAAAAATCACACATAACACTCGGCACATAGAATCATTAAATTTCACCCAAGTCCAAAAGTAATCTAAACATCAATCTTAAAATTGTTATCGACTCTTAACATCCATCTTACCACAATCCATTAATCCGAACACCCGGATGATTTTATGCACAACATTCATGACTACAAGTCTTGGCCTCTAAAATATATTAAATTGCGTGACATTAATCACAAAAACAAGCTCCATAGGCTCACTTTTCGAATCACTCTCCACTATTGTGGAAAAATCACACTACATTGGATCAATAGGTCTTTAATAAGCTTGTAATGTTAGGCTAAGGTAAAGGTTAAGAAAGAAAGGGAAGGATTCACAAGTAAAAGAACTCAATCTCTTAGTGATTAAACACAACCACTTTTAAGCACTAGATAACCTTAATTCAACACCCAACTTTTTCAACCATTTTTCGAGCATTTTTCTCAAATCACCACTTTTCCTTTCTTTTCTTAATTCACTTTTCTTTTCTTTTCTTTTCTTTTCTTTCCTTTTTTCTTTTGGCATAAGACCATTCACCTCCTTTTCCATTTTTTTTTCTTTTCTTTTCCACAACCCCCAACTTATCTCCTTTAGTGTACTTGGGTTATGGTTTTCATATTTCCATCCTTACTCCTATTAAGTGCTTCTTAACAAATGTGTATAACTAAGTTCTTTTAAAATAAAGGTAAGGATAAAATATTTTTAGGCTCATAAATGTGAGTAAATGGGCTATTGAAATAAACAAGGCTCAAATTCTTTTTCAAGAAAAAGGCTCAAACAGGTGACTAGTGATTAGTATAGCAAGGGTACGTTCGAAAGGCTCAAATGATCCAAAAATGGCCTATATCATATCCTAAGTAATGTGCATTCTAGGAATTTACCTCAAGTTATTATGAAATAAGTTCTAGAGCTTGTCGAGACCGCAAAAGTATTCACAAAACAATCACACATAAAACTTCTCTAAACGTTTTAGACTAATCATACAATCTTACCACAACTAGAGTCCCAAACCAAATGAAGATTGACACTTAAATTTATTTCAAACCGAAGCAAGATTTAACTACTTCTAAATTCTATATGCTATCTCAATTAGGCTCATATCATTGACATGTGAATTAACTCTAAGGCTAACACAAAGCATGCTAAAAACAAACAAAAAGGAAAATGACACCAAGCAGTTCAAAGAAAAATATGAAAAACAGGAATATGTTTCCTCCTTTCCTCCACCCCCAACTTAAAATAAGCATTGTCCCCAATGTGAAAGCAAAAGTTAAGGAAACTCCCTTTGTAGTCAAAAGTGCACAGAAGCTGAAAATTGTGCACCACCATTTGAACTGCTTCGTATATTTGTCCCTGAAAAAGAAATATGAAAGTAAAACTGGAAAATAGCAAAATAACAATAATAAACAAGAAAAGGAAAATGAAAAAAAAATAATAAAAGGATATGTTGTGGGTTGCCTCCCATGAGCGCTAAGTTTTACGTCTTCAGCCAGACGCTGCACCACTCTCACTGCTGGCCTCATTGTGGTGCTGAAGATGAGGCTCCATACTCAATGGCCTCAGTGCTAGTCTTTTGCCAAGGAATACTTAAAGTCCACCACATGTGACTCAAGTGTTTTTGGTGATACCCATTTACTATCAACAGTAGGGTATTTGATTCCCGCATCCATGTGACTTCTCTTAAGCAACTCCTCAAAGCATGGTTGCCAAAATTTCTTAATAAATTCCTGTGGCTTATCAAAAACATCAACAACATTAACGGCATGGGGATAAACTAAAGAATCATTTAATTCAAAATTATTAGGAATGAATTCCGAAGAGTTAGAATTATCTTTGATGTACTCATCCTCTTCATGTGGCTGCCATGAGACTCAAAAAACATTTACCTCTAGAGTCCTATTTCCAAATGATAATGTCATTAGACCATTCCTACATTTAATGAGGGCATTGGCGGTGGCAAGGAATGGTCTTCCAAGTATCAAAGGAATTTTTTACTCCGTGTTTACAGTAGAAACAGTATTTAAAACCAAAAATCAACAGGATAGTAGAAATTATCAATTTGCAACAAAACATCTTCTACAATACCTCTTGGTTTTCTTACCGATCTATCCGCTAATTGAAGTACCACGGAGGTTGGTTTGATCTCACCTAGACTGAGCTGTAAGTACATGGAGTATGGCATGAGGTTCACACTAGCACCCAAATCTAGCAATGCTTGGCCACAAGATTTGTTTCCAATTTGGCAAGCCACTGTTGGATAGCCCATATCTTTATATTTGGGCGGTGTCTTCCTATCAATTATTGCACTCACTTGCTCTATTAAGAATGTTATTTTCTTTACATTGTGCCTCCTCTTGAGTGTGCATAGATCCTTGATGATTTGGGCATAGTTGGGGATCTGTTTTATAACATGAAGAAGAGGGAGGTTAATTTTAATATGCTGAAATTGTTCAAGAATCTCACCTTTTAATGCTGAATTTATCTCTTTAGGCTTAAGGAGTGCTTGAGGGTAAGGCACCGGTGGAGAATAATCATCATGGGCCTCTTGTTCCTTGGGGGCTTTATCCTTGTTGCTCAAGTTTGATGGTAGAGCGGGCCCATCAATTTTCTTGCCACTGCAGGTGATTATGGCATTAACCTCTCTAACATTTTGATTTTCAGGTCCGGAGGTTTGTGCCATATGTTGTCCCCTTAGGTTAGGTTGTGGTTGTGAAGGAAAGCGACCTTGCTCTTGAACCGTCAAGAAACTAGTCAACTTGGTGAGTTGACTCTTTATTACCTTTTGTTCCTCTTTGATCGCTTGTTACTCCTCCAGCAACCGTTGATTTATTTTTCCTTAATCTTCCACACTCTTGGCATGTACCTGCATAAATGACTTAAATGTATCTTCCAAAGGTAAAGATTGTTGAGGTGCATTAAATGAGGTTGCTTCCGAATGCCATTGGGTATTAGATTGGGCAGGAGGTTGCATATTGGATCCCCAACTAAAATTAGGGTGACTTTTCCAATCGGGATTGTAGGTGTTAGAGTAAGGTGAGTGTAGTTTCCCAAAGGGTAAACCTACAGCATTACACTTTCCCTTCATCTCAAAATAAGTTGGACAATCCCTAAGTAAATGATCTACCCCATTACACATGAAACAAGGCTCATTGGACTCTACCCTAGCAACCAGTTCAGGGGCTCTAGCATCCTTGGTTTTTAAGGATTCAATTTCCTTAGTTAGGGCCTCTAAACGGGTTTTAAGGCTGTCATCTTCCTTAAGTTGATAAATCCCAGCGGGTTGATTTCTCTTAGTGCTTTCCATGGCATTTGGTCCTGTCCAAGTGTGGGTTTTTTCTGACAGGTCATCTAGGAAATCTATTGCTTGATCGGGATATTTTTGAAGAAAATCCCCATTACACATCATTTCTATGAACTGCCTCTCCCTTCTTAGAAGTCCATCATAGAAGTAGCTAACTACCCACCAACTCTCATACCCATGGTGTGGACAAGAATTCAACAGGTCTTTGAAACGTTCCCAAACTTGATAAAAGGTTTCTCTCTCTTTTTGTGCAAAGTTAGATTTGTCTCTTGAGGTTATTGGTCTTATGGGTTGGGAAGTGCTTTTGGAAGAAAACTCGTGTCATCTCATCCCAACTACCTATAGGCCTAGGCCTTAACGAGTACAGCCAAACTTTGGCTTTTTCCTTAAGTTAAAAGGGGGAAAAACCTAAGTTTGACGGTGTCTAACATATCAGCCCTACCTTGAAAGGTAGTTACCACTTCCTCAAATTCCCTAACGTGGATATAGGGGTTTTTATTCTCAAATCCATGGAAGGTTGGTAGCAATTGGATCATGCCTGGCTTAAAATCAGGTTGTTGAACATTAGGAGGGAACATGATACAAGATGGTGTGGCCATTCGGCTAGGATGTAAGTAGTCTTTAAGTGTCCTAGCAACATTCTCATTAGGGTTTTCAGCCATGTTAACAAGATTTTCTAAATTCTCTGTTGGGTGTACACTATGGTTTGATCTAGGCGAGGCTTCACTAATGGACGTGGAAGGAAAGGGTATCTCTAATTCGGGTCCCTTAATGAACCTACCTCGCGCATCTCTTGGTCTAAGCATACACTAACTGAGTTTAAAAAGTAATAAAAACATAACAAAATAAAAAAAACAAATCAGAAAATTAAAAACTTAAAGAAAGGAAGGATAGTACCGTCTCGTCTTAGAGTTGACAATCTTCTTTGTACTTAAGTGTGTTTCACCGGCAACGGCGCCAAAATTTGATTACGCCCAAAGAGTAACGCGGTAGTTGTAGCACAGCTTTGGGGTGTCGATTCCACAGGGAAACAAGTTAACTACAAGAGAAGGTGTAAACTTTAACACAAACCATAAAAGATTAAATGAAAGAATCTGAATTGAGTAATGTGAAATAATTATGTAATTGTAATAAAGAGTATAATAAGGAAACAACAAGGTTCCGGGAATACTCCATAGGTTCGTTGCCTTATTCCAATCTCGATTTAGTTGTTTTTATCTCAATTGCAAGTTTCATATCCCAAACAAGCAATCAGTGTATATTCAATTAAAGCACATGTAAACCTTAATGTAATTGTTATGAAGTACTCTTTACTTTTGATTCAAGCACACACGACTTATCTTATAGATTTATCAAGAAATGACAATATATCTCTATGACAATATTGCAGTAATGGACAAACCTAAAAGATAAATCTACCGGACTTAATCACATCCAAACAACTTGACATAAGAAGAGCTTGACTAAAATTATATGGGGAGGAAGCATGCAATCACCGGGTTAAGAAAATCTAAAATAAGAAGAACATACAGTGCAGCTGTCACATGAACCTTAATTCTTCTTGTTTAAGCAAAGAATAAATCATAAACAATATTTAGCAATAAATCCAAATTATAACTGAATTAAGAAAGGAAAAAAAGAACAACTACACCTAGGGATTCATCCCTTCGCCTTGCTTGGAGATTAGTTGGCCATAGGGGAGAGTGTGGCAGCCTCCCTTGAGTTTTCCAGCCTTTTATTGATTCTTTAATGAATGATGGATTTCTAATATTAAACCCTAAGTTGTCTATTTATAATATAAAAGGTCCAAAGGTGTTTTAGGGTTTAAACAATCATTAAAACCCTAAATAAGTTTTAACTCGGAGATAGAAAAACGTGTGCGCGCTGCGGCTCTCCTTTATGGGCGTCGTGGCCTTGCCTTCAGCTTAGGTTAGTGGCTTCTGGGCACCACGGCATGGGATGAGGGACGCCGCTGCGCTGGCTGGTGCTTCAAGATTTGGAGGTTCTAGGCGCCGCGCCCCTGGCTGGTTTAGGCCGTGGCGCACACTGGTGCTGTTCTGGAGGCCTGACCTCTGTCTACTAAAACTGCCATAACTTTCTCTAGAAAAATCATTTTTATGAGCCATAAAATTCTTCAGAAAATATACTTCCGAATATTTCTAAGCATATATGGCTCATCTCTTGGTTCTTCTTGTATCAATAAGGTTTAATTTGCAAAAATGATTGATCTGTACGGGCAATTCTGGCAATTTAGTGAAACTCCTTTCCAAGTACTTGTGAACCTTCACTCTAGTGTTCATCGAGTCATTGTGCTTCAAGTAATGATAGCTTTTCCATCTCTTTTGAACTTAAAGTATCTGAAAATGCATTAAAATAGATCAATGATCCAAGAATGACACTTTAGAGTTGTTAAGGTATAAAAGTGCAATTCCAACCTAGATCAACCATAAAATGCTAATAATTAAGTACTGTAAAGATGCATTTTATGACTCTCATTAGGGCCATATGAGGAGATTGAGAGAGTTGGATCAGTAGTATATAGATTGGATTTGCCTCCAGAGTTAAAGCAATTGCATAATGTGTTTCATGTGTCACTTTTGAAAAAGTGTTTACATGATGAATCCCATAGTATTCTGAATCAAGTGATAGAACTTCAGGAAGATTTGACCTTTGTGTAAGTACCAGTCAGAATTCTAGACAAAAAGGAACAAGTCTTGCGTAATAAAGTTTTTCATTTGATTCAAATATAATGGCAAAACAAAGATGTTGAAGAAATTACTTGGGATCATGAAGCAAGAATGACGAAAGAATACCCCCAACTTTTTCATGAATTAGGTAAGGAAATTTCGGGGACGAAAGTTTTATAAGGTAGGTAGAATTACAATACCCGTATTTTTAAAGTAAGGGTAAAAAAGCAATTTGATAAATATAACATGAAATTAAAATAGTATATATGAAAGATTAATTATTGAATAAAATAATTATTTTGAAAAAAAATAAAAATTGGACACTAGTGGATAAGAAGAAAAACAAATTGGACGCCAGTGGATAAGAAAAAAAAAAAAAAAAAAAAGTGGTGTGTAAACACCTGGATGTCCAGGTGTCACATACCATTCATGGAAGTGTTGCATACAACATAAAAGTTGTAGGATTAATGGCAAGTGGGGGGAACAGTTAAGTGTAGTGTAAATATATATATATATATATATATATATATATATATATATATATATATATATTTGGTTTATGTTTTATTTATATTTAAATCTTACCAAATCCTGTTTGGTTTTCTTCCTTCTTCAATTCAAACTACTATATTTCTTTAAACACTTGGGGACTGAAAGAAAGGTCGACAGAGTAAAATTTTGAAGGAGTTATGGGAGAATTTCGAAGAGAGTCAAGGAAAGCTCTAAGAAAAATAAAAAGTAATAATGTGAATTTTATTTTTAAATTTAGCATACATGAAATGTCCCGGAATTCAAGGTGGAAATTTTAAAGGGTATAAATTTAGGAAGAATTGAAGAATAAATTAGAAATTTTAATATAAATATTATGTCAGGTGTTCATAATCGGCAATCGGGAAAAATTACTGAGAAAAGAAGAAAAGGCAAGGAGGTGATCCACGGGTAGCTCTAAGTGCAACATGGTGAGTTAGATTTACTTTTAGTAATCAAGGTAAATATGAGATATACAGTTATGATATTTGAATTAATTATTAACCTATGATTTGATGATAGAAATAATTGATATGTTAAAGTTTTATTATATGATAAGTAATATTATTGAAATAATGATTTATAATTTGATAGGAACTATGAGAAGATAATTTAATGAATATAATAAAATAAAAAAGAGTTGTATAACTAAATTGAATGTCTGAATGTATGCCTATTTTTATATTATTGTTCATATGATTCATATGCATATGCATGAAATAAAAGAACTAGGAAGGCAACCGGTCTAAATGAAATAAAAAAAATCTAAAAAGCAGACGGTCTAAGTGAAATAAAAGAGTCATGAAGAACCGGGAGGGCAGCTGGTCTAAATGAGAATAAAATAACCGGGAAGGCAGCCGGTCTGAACAAGAATAAAAGAACCGAGAAAGCAGCCTGTCTAAATAAGAATAAAAGAACCGGGAAGACAGCCGGTCTAAGCTAAACATGTCAACATGTGGGAAGACGTTCTCAAATATTGACTATTATTCTTGCATTTAATTTGCTTTAAATATTGATTATTATTGCTTGATATGAAAAGTGTTAGTCTTGACCGTAAATTTATTGATAGACGAATAAGTCTCACAGAGAGACAAATATGATGAGAAAGAAATATGAAAGTATGATATGATGAGAATTGTCTGAGTGATTGATTATATGCTGTGAACCTCATAACGAGGTAATTATAAGATAGAATTGATAGTCTCAAGATGATTAAATATATGAGAAGAAGAGATTGATAAAGGATGAGGATTATGATATGAGGATTATGATATGAGTAGTGATAATAGAATGCTATTATCAAATTATATGAGATATAGATGAATGAATATTGGAAGAATATTTATACAGATTGAATATTTCTAGTAAATTTAATTCACTGAGCTTGTGAAGCTCATCACTCATTGCTAAATAATTTCAGGTAACAGGCACGACAGATTTATTGGTGAGCTGATATTCAGACTGAGTCGTTATCTGTAAGCTACATGGTCCACATCCTCAGACTAATGAAAAAAATATATTTGTAAATATTCATGTATAATATGTTGTATATAATGTTCAGTTGAGATCTGAATGATGTAACTCTCCTGTTGAGGGTTGAGGATTGATGTATGTAAATAATTTCAGCTGGTATTTTTATATTGTTGCATATATGTGTCGTGTTGGAATTTCAAAACGTGACGACACTGTCTCGGGGATGACCAACCCGAGATGGATCGTTATAGGAAGCGACTCTACTGAAAGGTTTGATATGTGCTCGTGATGCTGGTTTTTCGAGAATTTGGGTGGAGACTGATTCGATAATGCCATACCAAGCCTTATCGTTTTCAACAATTTGGATGGCTTCTTATGGTGATATCTAGGGACTTTGGAATGAGTTTGAGGTCTATTCTTTTGCACATGTTGGAACAATGGGTAATCAAGTTGCCCACATATTAGCTAAATTAGGTATTCAATTTGATATTGATGTTATCATTAGTAGGGGAGCCCATCCTAGTACGCATTGAATCCTTTGTATTTTAGAATGCAATGAGTTTCTAAATCAATAAATTTCAAGTTACTTTAAAAAAATAAAAGACATGTATGATATATCAAGATCATTATAAATTTTATCATCATAAAATTTCAATCGTAATAGATAAATTATATAATTTCACTTAAAGATAATAATATCATCGTTAACACCTTATATTGAATATTTGTTGGGTATTTACATTGGTCAACAACTTCATTGTAAGAAATATTTAGTAATTACTTTTCAAATTCAAATATGTGGGCGTCCCAAAAACATACAATTTTAATGTGATTGTGATTATGATTATGATTATGATTATGATTATATCCTATATTAGTATGTTGTCAGTATACTGATTTCTTAAAAAGTAATTAAACGAAACGATTCAACGATTAAATTTAAGGTAACCAGATTAATTTGGATACTTGAACACTTACTTAGAGTATCAATCAAAAGCAAATCTAATAATAAAATAAGAGTTGAAATGAATTGAATTGAATTGCTTCGAATAAACAAAATCTCTAGTCACACTGACAAAATCACAACAAGAGTGGTTTGTGAATTGTATGAACTGATTACGATGCTTGAATTGAAAGAGTTTGAATTAAAATAATAATTGCAAACGGTTAAAACTTAAATGAATTGAAAGAGAGATTTAATTATAATGCAAGTTAGAGACGTCGAGCCTCTTTGATTGGATGTGTGTAAGGGTTTGAATCGTAAGTGCCCCTTAATTTTTATAGTCCTTCAAATTAATGTAGCTAAAAATAATGTTCTTAATTTTTTCGAAGTCCCATTCAATTGCCCATTAGGCACAAAATATTTCCCAAATTTCTATGCTCTTAATTGTTGAAGGAGATTTAACGTGAGAGACTGAGTCAATGTATTTTCCTCTTTGGTCCTCAATCAATTTACACTTGCAACGAAACTTTAGATCATCATGTATCCCTAGTTTAAAGTGATGATTGTGCCTATATTTTAGGTAAGTACTAACTAATAGATCATGTGCAACTATCTATAACTATTTTTGTCAATAGTGAAAATAAGTTTCTCATTGAAGCATTTCTTCTTCACCAATTTGGTCAATGATATTCTTCCATTGTGTGTTAGGAACAACGCAATGGAAAAATAAACAGACGCATAAAATTTATGTGGTTCAGAGTTAAAATTTCTACATTCACAGCGATAAGAGATTCCATTATAATCAAAATTGGAGTACAAATTAAGAGAGATAAAACTCCCTAAGCCAAAATTCTAAATACACCTAAATCTAGGTTACAACAAATTTTATTAGAAAATTACAATGACCTAGAAATAAAGAAGTTTCAACCACTCACAAGGATTAGTTTGTTATACAACTTTGTCTTCAGCATCATGAAAGAATAGAAATATGCACATATATAGGCAAGGTCAATCATTCTTTTATTTAATTTTGTATTTTGTGTTCTACTAGCACCAAAACTACCATCTTTTTTTTTTAATTTTTGTTTTTCCTATTGCAATTTTTACTGTTGCATTATGATGGCAATTAAAAGAAGAATGAACCTGCTTTTGTTTCAAAATTACAAACTATATCTAATAAATATTCACATTGGCTTGAATTTTCACAAATAGTAAATTACTCTCCACCATCTCCATAAATGCCCCAACCGAGCATAATTCAAATGTTATAAATAATGCAAATCAAGTCCAAGCAATGCTTCAACTTGGACATTGGAAGTGGTTTAGTCAACATGTCTGCTAGATTATCTGTTGTCTGAATTTTCTTCACTACTATCAACTATGTCTCGAACAAAGTGGTAACGAACATTAATATGCTTCGTTCTCTCATGGAACATTTGATCCTTAGTCAAGTGGATAGAACTTTGACTATCATAATGAACAATAGTAACATCATGAACTCAACATAATTCACTAAACAACCCTCACAACCAAACAGCTTCCTTAAGAGCCTTTGTTATCGCTATATACTCTGCCTTTATAGTCGGCATAGAAACAGTTGGTTATAGAGTAACCTTCTAACTAACAGCGCATTCACTAAGAAGAAATACATATCCTGTAGTAAATCTTCTTTTGTCAAGATCGCCTGCAAAGTCTGAGTCAACATAACCAACAACATTACTCTTGTGGCTTCCAAACTTCAAACATACGTTTGAAGTACCTCTAAGATACTAAAGTATCCGCTTAACAGCTCTCTAATACTTCTTCTCAGGATTACCTATATACTTGTTAACCACACTGATAGTCTGTGCAATATCTGGATGAGTACAAACCATGGCATACATGAGACTCTTAACTGAATTGGAATAGGGAACACGTGACATGTACTCTTTGTCTTCATCTATCTATGGAGATAAAGCAACTGAAAGTTTGAAGTGAACAGTAAGAGGAGTACTAACGAGTTTGGCATTCTTCATACCAAAACTTTCTCAATGTAGTTCTCTAATTTCAAATATAATAAACCCGTACCTCTATCTCTTCTAATCTCCATACCAAAAATCATCTTAGTCGGACCCAAATCTTTCATTTCAAATTCATTGTTGAGCAATACTTTCGGGCTAGTAATCTCAGATCTACTATTACAAGCAATGAGCATATCATCCACATTAAACAATAGATAGTTGAATGATTCATCGAAAAGCTTCCTAAGATCTAAACAACTGTCATATTTGCTTCTCAAATACCCATTACTTACCATGAAAGAGTAAAACCACTGATGAGGAGACTGTTTCAAACCATATAGAGGCTTATTTAACAAAAAAAAATATAGTCTTCCTTACTGTCAATAACAAAGCCCTTGGGTTGATGCATGTAGATTTTCTCTTCAAGCTCACCATGCTTCTCAAATACCCATTACATACCGTGAAGGAGTCAAACCGCTTGTACCACTGACGAGGAGACTATTTCAAACCATATATAGACTTCTTTAACAAACAAACATAGTCTTCCTTGCCGTCAATAACAAAGCCCTCGGGCTAATGCGTGTATATTTTCTCTTCAAGCTCACCATGCAAACACTCGATTTTAACATCAAGTTGTTCTAATTCTAAATTATGAATAACAACCAACGATAGCATAACACAAATGGCACTATGCTTCACAACTGGAGAGAACACATCATTAAAATCAACTCTTGCAACCTTATTGTATCCCTTAGCAACCAAACATGCTTTATGCCTTGCATTTTCAATCCTCATGAAGCTTTTTTTTCTTAAATATCTATTTGCAACCAACTATCCTTTTACCCATTGGTGGTTTTACCAATTTACAAGTTTCATTCTTCTAAAGAGACTATATCTCTTCATGCATAGCTACTAGCCACTTTAAAGAATCTGCACAAGCAATGGTTTATGTATATGTAGTCTGCATCACTGGTTTTTTGGACAACTGACAAGCTTAGGTAATTACATCAGTATTATTAGACAAAACAATATTATTATACCTTAATGGTAGTCTACTATCTTTTCTTAGTCTATGTTTGGCAATGTTGGAAAGTTCATCATGAATCTATTAAGTATGTTTTTCACTCAAATTCTCACTCTATTAAAAAACAAGTTGTGTGGAAATACTTTGTGTAGGATCTGAATCAAACTTTTCAACTCCACACGTTGTATGCAACTTTTATCCTGTTCAAAATCACAAGAAACAGACTCCTATTTATTCGGGTTAAGCATAGTAGATTCATTAAAAGTAGTATCACGACTAATAAGAAATTTATGTGACTTAGGATCAAGACACCATAATCTATATACTTTCATACCATCAACATATCCAAGAAAAATTCACTTTTTAGATCTAAGCTATAATTTTCCATCATTAACATATGCATATGCATGATATCCAAATATTTTTACCATAGAAAAATAAAGAGGGTTACCAAACCATATCTCACGTGGGGTTTTAAACTCTATAGCTATAGTAGGAGATCGATTCACCAAATAATAGGTAGTAAACGCTGCTTCTGCTCAAAACTCCTTAGTCAAACTAACATTTGAGAGCATACAAAGAGCTCTCTCCAAAAGAGTTATGTTCATTTACTCATCAACCCCATTCTATTGTGGTGTACCTCTTACTGTCTTGTGTCTAACAATACCCTTATCTCTGCAATAGCCATCAAACTTATTTGAACAAAACTCTAAACTATTATCTGTCCTCGGGCTTTTAATCTGCTTCAATGTTTACTTCTCAATCACTGTTCTCCATTGTTTAAAGCGCTTGAATGCCTCATCCTTGGTCTTTAACATAAACACCCAAGTTTTTCATGAGTAATCATCAATGAATGTAAGCATATACCTGACACCACCCTTAGATTGAGCATGCGAGGGTCCCCAAAAATCAGAGTGAATATAATCCACAATACCTTTGGTTCTGTGAATCGCTATACAGAAACCAACTCTCTTCTGTTTACCAAAAACACAATACTTACAGAATTTCATTTTATATATATTTTGTCCACATAGAAAACCTTTTTTGTTCAACATAGTTAGTTCTTTTTCACTCATGAAACCCACTCTCATATGTCACAATTTTGTAACCTCAGAATCTGCCATAGTGGAAGCAGTAGCTGAACTAGTAACAGTAGTACCCTACATAACATAAAAATTTGGTTTCATGACAACCAGAGCACCTCTACTAACTTTCATAGCTCCATCTTCAAGTGAATATTTGTAACCTTTAACATCAAGAGTACTCAGAGAAATCAAATTCTTCTTGAAAGCAGGAATACGTCTAACTTCTGTGAAGGTCCTTATTACACTGTCATGCATTCTGATCTGAACAGTTCCTATACTAGTAATTTTTCGAGCTATATCATCACCCAACAAGATAACTTCATCATAAGACTTATATTCTGAAAACCAATCCTTATTTCGGAAAATATAGTAGGAAAACATATGTCGCTCAAGAAATTCTTTAGAAAATAGAAAGGCTTTAACATCTTCTGAAGAAATTGTTTCTCTACCAAATAGAAAAGTTTCCCTAAAGTGTGTAAACAATGGTGGTACGGAACACAACAATAGTAGGGCCTGATCCTTATCATCTAATTTAACTTCTATTGAATTCAAATTAGTAATAATGGAATTGAATTCATCAACATGGGATTTCATTGACATATCTTCTGCCATAAGCAACAAATACAATTGCTACTTCAAGAACAGTTTGTTGGTGAAGGATTTCGTCATGTACAGAGACTCTAACTTAATTACTTTATAAGCCAGCAACTGTTTTCTCTATAAGAATTTCGCGCAAGACTCAATCTACAAGCACAATTGAATTTGAGTTAGGGCCTTCTCATCCATATATAGTTTATGTTCATTTATCATCGTACTAAGCATTTTCTTCTTCCCTAGCAGCGCTTTTTTCAAACTCTTTTGAGTTAATATGGCTTGCATCTTTACTTGCAAAAGATTAAAACTATCGGTTCCATCAAATGAAGTAGTAGAAGACATCGTGCCCCGGATCGATCTTAACAATAGCTCTAATACCAATTTGTTACGAATAAAGTAACGGAAAAATAAAGAGACAGAAAATTTACGTGATTCGGAGCTAAAACGCCTATCTTCACGGGCGATGGTGAGAGATTCCACTATAATCAAAATTGGAGTAAAAATTAAAAGAGATAAAACTCCCTAAGCCCAAATCCCAAATCCCAAATCCCAAATCTCAAATCTATGCTACCACAAATTTAATTGCGAAAATACAATAGCCTAGAAGAAAAAAAAGTTTAAACCACTCGCAGGGATTTATTTGTTGTACAACCCTGTCTTCAGCTTCATGAAAGAAAAGAAATAGGCATGTGTGTGTGTAAGATCAAAGATAATCTTTCTTCTATTTATTTTTATATTACATGTCCTGCTGGCACCAAAATAACTATCATTTTTAATTATTGTTTTTCCTATTATAATTTGTATTATTGCATGATAAAGTGACAATTAAAAAAAGAATTGACCCACTTTTACTCTAAATTTACAAATCATAACTAACATTAATAGTTGAGGATATGTGATCGAACCAACTAATTCTTTTTTAACTCAATCCACATCAAATCGTCATTTGTTTTTTCGTTCACGTGGACAAAAGCCCAAACCCATCTATTTAAGTCAAACTCGTGTTGGGCCTTTCTTACTTAATGGAGCCCACTGAATGTGATCAAACGACTCGTCTCAATAAGGGACAAGTGTGACGATATGCACCTGAATTATACACTACTCACTAGTCAGTTTTACTATATAAGAAACAGCAGAAATAATTAATGCATCGGGAAATTAGTTATTCAGCATAATTCTTCAAAGTCTGGCATTTGCCATATCAGGAGCCTTATTTTTCTTGATATTTCCAGCATTTAACTTTTCTTTTGCATTTTCATGCGAAGTTGATGGTGAAATCACATTTTCTGTGGGTACCCTCACCACCGACCATATTAAAGTTTGAATAGTACTTGGCAAAGGTAAATACATAAATGTGCCGCCATGACAGTGAAGAATCATGAAGATTGAGAGAGAGTCATCTACCTCTATGGCTTTTACTTACTGGGGTCCACAAACCCCAATGGATGCAGTACTTTGATCCTCGTAAGTCCTAACCTAACGGTCAAATTTTTTTTTCTTTGACCGAGATATAAAGCGTTTTCGAGTATCCTGACTCTTCACTGCAAGTAAGGTATGTTTCCGATTCAAGAAATAATGATAGCTCAAAATACAGTGATTAGTTGTCATATCTCACAAGTATTAGTCAACAGTGACTAGTCACAACCAAAAAAAAAAAAATTTATTTCATGTTTTCCTCTATGTAAAAAGCATCTCTCTTATTGATATTTAATTATATGTTATAGTTTATTTTAATCTTAATTTATTTTCATATACTTTTGATTTAAAATTATATAAAAATAATTTGTGATTACTTGTGAACTTTATGAAACTATATTTATAAAATTTTAATTATTTTCTTAATTTAAAGTTAAATAAAAAATTACTAATGTAACTAAATGAATAGTACACTGTGACATATAAATTGGGACGATAGGATACTCTATTTCATTTTTCATATTAATAATTGATGACAACAGTTTTTAAGGGATTGTGAGATAATTTAAGAAAGAATCTGGAGTTCTCGTAGATTTAATCATTTAATAAAAATATTTTTAAAGGGTAAACACTAAATAGTAGTTCTAACATTATTATAAGGTGTTTTATAGACATGATTAGTGTAAGATATGATATTTTCATCCTATGAACAGTGTGTTTGGTGGAGAGGATGAAAGGGAGAATAGAAGGATTTTAATCTTGTGATTACGGGATAAAATCATATATCTTGGGATGAGAGGTAGGATAGGACATCAATCTCATCCTCTAACTTATCTATCCTATCTTCTCATTTTATCAATTAAACGCACCCTAATAAGATATAGCAGTTTTAAAAGGTATTCATCATTTATACTTTGTTTGCACTGAATTTTTCTGAAATTGTGTGGTGCGCTAGATCATGGATGATCAAAGATTTTGAATTCAATGTTTCAAGTGATTATGGTTATTTAGTCCCCTTGCACAAAGTATAACGGGTTACCGATTCGAAGTGAAGTGGTTGATAAAAATCTATCTAAGGACTACTCCTAAAGCAGGAATTAATTGTTGGAAACATAAAGGAAAATGATAAATTGTTAAAGACTACTTTTAGGCTTAAATAGTAGGCTTTTAGGCCAGTTAAAAGCAAGATTGATGGGCTTAATATAATAAAAAACCTTTCCTTCTTGATCCAAAAGTAGTAGATATTGGTTTCTTCCCCAGGAAACCATGATCGTACATGTGTCATTCTTCTTTATGCAACCACTCACTGTTGAAATCATAGGTTTCTAGGCATAAAATCACAGGCTTCAAATCCTTTCAAAAACAAGATTGATGGACTTAATATCATAGAAACCTTGACTTTAAGTTTTTTTCAGAAACCTTTAAGAAGCCACGAGTGGAAAGCATCTTCGCTTGGAGCCATAAACTTCTAAGCCATTCATAAGCAACATTGACGGCCTTAACTGTTCCAAGGTTCTACCATCCACAAATTAGGAAGACAAGGCTTCCATTCACAGACTCCTTTAGAAGACTTTCTGAACTTTGTAGTTAAAATTTGACTTCTTTTAACCACAAAAACACAAATTTCAATTGTTCTGATCCACTCATCCATTTAGTTGGAAGCTTTTGTTGTATTGGAAGCTTATTATGGTTTACCTTATACATTGGGACATTGGGAACTATTATGCACCTTGTTCAATTAATAGAATCTTAAACCAATTCATATTATTAACATTCCCTCCTAGATTCCTAATAGGGTAAGCATTCCCTTACTGGTTCCAATTTTGCCTCCATTGTGTGTCTACTCCTGATAGAGTCAAATTTTGGTTCTAGATTACTAGAGGAATGGTTTCATTCACTAGAGGCATGGTTTCATTTATAACTGAAAGCTTGGTTTTATTCACTAGAGGCATGGTTTCATTTATAACTGAAATCATGGTTTCATTTACTGAATACATAGTTTCATTTATCTCTAGAGATATGGTTTCATCTATTAAAGGTATGGTTTTATATGGAACCTATTGCATCAGAGGAACCATGAGAACTTGGGTCTGAATCCCTAGCAAATTAGGAAGCACACTTGCCCCCTATTCATATTGAGTATGGGGAATGAGTTTTGAATCCTTGCAAGATTCTGCCAAAAGACATGAATCACATTTTGACTTTAGGCATTCAACATTTTTCCCCCAGTCGCTGAAAGCAAGCGGATCTTAGGATGAGTGCTAGTTCTTGGAACATTTTCTATATCCTTTTTCTTTTTATCAATAGTTTGATTTACAACATGCATTATAGCATCAAGGATATATTGATTATTTTCCATCATTAATGTATTTATCAATTGATACAAGCCATACATGGTGTAACGACCCATCCCAAGAGGGCTTTGCCTAGAATGAAATCATTGCCTTTAAGCACCAAACCCTAACCTGTAAGTATCATGCATCGTGACCCTAAGATAAATCATATAATTTTAACTTCATATCATTTCATGATTTACGCTTATGCATTCAATTAAACACAACCCCATTACTACATAAACTCAAGTTCAACAATTCATATAAGAGACAAACATATAAACAAAGTTTAATTTACATAATCCATTTTTCTTACAACTTTTTCCTACAACACTACTAAAGACTGAACACAAAAATGATATGCTAAAGATGTCGCCCGCATAGCCCACCCAATATGATTCCAACTTGTAAACTCTCTGTAAGTCTACCAGCAAAGATAACGTAGCGGAATATAAATTTTCTTAAGCTATGCCAATAAATTTTCACCAAGAAATTCTCTATGAATCTATTAGAATGATAAATCAATTCTCCATAAAAAGTTATGGTTTCTACCTCAATGAAGATTCATGTTGATAATTAGAGATGAGGATCTCCTTCTCCGGGATGTCGAACACCATGCGAGGAAGAGAACTAAGGCTGACCGAAAATTCAAAGTGCCAGCTCTAGGTTTTTTTAGCTTTAGAGAAAAGAAAGTGTGTTTAAAATCTTATTTTAGTCCCACAAAATTCGCATTAGGGTTTCTATTTATATATAGTTTTAACTCCTAAAAAATCTAGGATTTCTAGATACGAAATTAAAGCCCTGATTTAATTGATTCTTAGAAATTTCTCTATTAGCCCATTTTTCTATTTCTTGCAATCTCCTTATTGTTTGTGACCCCTTAAGTTTGATATCGCACTGGCAATAGGTCATAAATTTTACATAACAATTGGATCACATCCAGTCAAAACTCCTTTTAATTTTAATTTGAATTAAAACTCTTTTTAATTCTTCCATTTATTGAGAATTAATTAAAATTACTTCTTAAAGGCTTCTACAAGTCATGATTAACCTCTAGCAATATGTCATGACTACCCAGACAATGTGAATTAATGTGAACTTTTTCGTTGTCAATTATCATACAATTCAATAATTCCATCATACAATGTCCCTAATTAAACCTAATATATAGATTTACTATTAAGTCTTAATTATTTAATCATATGTATCTCAATCTCAAGTCCATAGCTTAAATGGTGAAATTAAAAACTTTTTTCGTAATTTCTACCCCACCTTGGCTAAGGAATTTCCAAGCTATGAATTAATCAGATCACATAGGACATTCTCTCTCTTTTACTGAGAGTAATGCATCATCTATTGTACATTCACATACCTCCATGCATAAGTGGTCATACTTAAGTAGCGTCAAATCACGATGATCTATATACAAGGCCTCTATAGTGCCTCAAGTCCAAGGATCACTTGTACAACTGCAACGTAAGAATTCTTATTGACAGCCAATAAAATTTCCATTAAGAATTGCGTAGTCATGTCAGTTCTGTGTACCTGTTCTCTAGCAAGCACCTACATAACTTATTTAGTTTCTCATACACTAGTGACTGTGAGATCAATCACCCTCAACTCCTTGAGGAAACATAGTATGTACTAATTTATCCGGATTCACTAATGCCCTTCTTAGTGATCCAATGATTAGAAACATTTAAGAATAAAGCTAAAGAAAATACATCTCACTAGCATGATCTCATCATGGTGCTTATTTCCATTTCTCTTATTCTATGGGTTTTATCATGTAATGCATATGTAGTTATTGTGAATTAACTTGATAAATAAGATGAATGTCAATAATAATTATTTATTGTCAATATATGAATAAGATTAATTACACATAATATGTCCATAACATCAAATGTTATTGGCTTGTAGAGTATATTACTATCAATCTCCCACTTACACTAAAGTCAATAGCTCAAATATCTCATACCCTTTACTTCAGTTAGTGGATTTGCAATTATATTTTTTGATGAAACACTTTCAATCATTACATCACTTGTTCCAGTTATTCCTTTAATCAAATGGAATCACTGCAAGAATTTTTTGGATTTACGACGAGACCTTGGTTTCTACACTTGCGCAGTAGTGCCATTGTTGATACAATATCATGATACTGAATTTCCAATGTCAGAAACCATTCTAAGCTCAGTGATGAACTTCTCTATCCAAACAGCTTTCCTCACAGTCTTAGATACAACAATATATTTAACATCCATTATCTAATCCGTAGTGGTCACTTACCTAGAACATTTTCAGCTCACTATTCCACCATTTAAGGTGAACACTTGTCTATATATTGACTTACTGTCATATTTTTTTAGACTGAAACTAGAGTCTATGAAGGCTTTAAGTTTCAAATCTTCTTCTTCATTTACAAGGAATAAATCTTTAGTTCTTCTTAAGACCTTAAGAATGTTCTTCGTAGCTATTCACTAACCCTCACCTAGATTGGATTGATATTTTTTTATAACACTTAGAGCATATATAACATCATGCTTTGTACATAACATGGAGTACATGCAGGATCCAATCTATTCATGTGTTCTCTCTCTTTAGGTATCTTTGGGGAAATATCTTTTGAGAGAATACTTCCATGACTCATCTTGAAATGTTCCATGCTAAACCACTTTAGCATTTTGTCTATGTACGTGGATTTGGATAATCTTAACATCCTTTTAGATCTATCTCTATAGATCTTTATCCCCGAAATGTAGGATGTTTCACCGAAATCCTTCATGGAGAAGTTCCTTGACGGATAGTAACATACATACATCATTCCCAATGAGTTGTATGTCTTCTATGTAAAGCTATAAGTATAACACAATGCCCCCAGTAACCTTTTTATACACTTATGGTTCATCCTCATTCTTTGATAAAATCATACGATTTGGTTGTCTCATCAAAACATATGTTCTAACTTTGAGAAGCTTGCTTTAATCCATGATTGGATCTTTGAAGCATGCATACCTTGTGGTCACTACCACTAGATGTAAAACCCTCAGGTTGTGTTGCGTACATATCCTCCTCAATGTTTTTATTGAGGAATGTAGTCTTTACATCCATCTTCCATAACTTATATTTATTGTATAAAGCTAAAACAAGAAAAATCCTAATGGATTTAAGCACGACCACTAGAGAAAATATTTTGTCAAAGTCAACTCCTTATCTTTGCTTGAAACCCTTGGCTACTAGCCTTACCTTATAGGTCTCTACATTTCCATCCACTACAATCTTTCTCTTAAAGACCCATTTGCAACCTATAGGTAATATACCTTTAGGTGTATCGACCAAATTCCATACTTTGTTGGAGTAAATGGAATCCATTTCGGATTTCATGACTTCTAACCACTTCTTTGAAGCAATGTTTGTCTTCATAATTATTAGGTTCCTTATCATCTATAAGGCGTACCTCTAGATTAGTATTTATGAGAAATTTATATGGCTTCTTCGTAATTAGCAGGGTATTCTGCTAGATTTATGGACAATTATGTATTAGGAAAATCTATTGGTTCAGGTTCCTCAATTCGAAAAGTACTAGGTTGTGGTTCTTGTGACACTTCATTAATATCTATATTACTCCCACTGCTCCCTGCTAACCTAAACTATTTTTTTAGAAAGGTTTTCTATTTGACAACAAACATTTTTTGTTCTTTAAGATGATAGAAATAATATCCTAAACTTTATTTATTATATCCCACAAATCTATGTTTTTTAAAACTAATTCCCAACTTGTCTGTATATAACTTCTTCACATAAGTAGGACAACCTCAAATCTTAACGTGTTTAAGATTGGGTTTCCTCCCTCTCCACATCTCATATGGAGTTTTGGGTACTGCATTTGAGGGAACTTTATTCAATAAGTATATGGTGGTTAAGACAAAATATCCCCAAAAGGATATAGTGAGACCAGTGTCACTCATCAAGAATCGTACCATATCCAATGGGGTATAGTTTGAATAGTAGTTCAGTGAGAGAGAATCTCATTCTCTTTAAGATAATCAAGAAAATAATTAAACACATATTTGCCTCTTCAATCAAATCAAAGAGCTTTAATACCTCTCCTAGTTTGTTTCTTAACTTCATTATGAATTCTTTGAACTTTTCAGTTAAAAAAAAAAGTCATTCCTATGGCTTAAGATAAATTTGCTTTGGTGACTTAGGTTTAGCAAGGTGGTGGAGTTAATGTTAATAATAGTAGAGAACATGGTTTTAGTTATCTAAGTAGTTGCAATGGCAGAGGTGATCTTGATATTTGTGGTAGTGGTATATTTGTTGGTCGTGGTGGTGATGGTCAGGGTTTAGTTCGTCAATATACTCACTGTCACCATTATGGGAAACTCAGGAGACATGTTGGCACTTGATTGGTCATCCCCTAGTTGCTAATAGTGTGACTTATGATTCAGATAAATGTGATAATGTGTTTTTGATTTCTAAAGCAGAGTATGATGAGTTTTTATAGTATAAGGCAATTAGCCGAACATCTTCCTCGACTGCCCTTTTCACATAGAAAGGTACACCAAAACATTGTCTATCATCTAGTAACTCTTCATCTAGACCTTGGGATCTTGACTATGCAGCTACTAATCATTTGTCAGGTACCACTGATAGTTTCTCTAGTTTTTATCACTCTTCGTCTTAGCTTGATGTCAGATGGATCTAAAACCACTACTAGTGACATTGGCACTATGCACCCTAGTTCTTCTATGTCTTTATCATTCATCTTTTATGCTCCATTTTCTTAGTATAATTTGATATTTGTTAGCCAGCTTATAAAACGCCTTAACTATTCCGTTACCTTTCTTCTTGATTCATTTCTTATCCACGATTTGAAAACAAATAAGACAATCGGTGGAGGGCATGAATCAGATAACCTGTATTACTTTGATCCTATCCCATCACCCATTTCTTGCTCAATTGACGTGTCCTCACTTCAGATACATTGTCGTTTTGGTCATTTGTCCTTAGAGAAGCTGAAAAAGTTGGTTCCTACTTTCAGTCAGGTTTCGTCTTTAGAATGTGAATTTTGTCAATTGGGTAAGCATCATCGTGTGTCGTTTCCTTCCTGAATTAATAATCTTGTGTCTAGTCCTTTTATGTTAGTACATTATGATATTTTGCGTCTAACTTGTGTGACTTCTAAACTTGGATTTTGGTATTTCGTTACCTTTTGTTGATGATTATTCCAGGCTTACCTGGCTTTATTTAATGAAAGATCGTTCCAAGTTGTTTTTTATTTTTTATGCCATTTGTGCTAAGATAAAAACCCAAATAGACTTATATGTTAAGATTCTCCATAGTGACAATGCTTGCTAGTAATTTTCTGATCCTTTTACAACATTTATGACTCAGTCTAGCATTATTCATCAATTATCTTCCTCTCATACATCCCAACAAAATAGGGTTACGGAGCGAAAAAATCGTCATCTTATGGATACTGCTTCTAATCTCTTATGTCATACGCATGTCCCCAAATTGTTTTGGAGTGAGGCCGTTATAACTGCATGTTACTTAGTTAACTGTATGCCATCCTCTATCTTTTATGGTCAATCCCTCATTTCGTGCTCTTCCCTAGAGATGTTACCTTCCACTTACCTCCTCGTATTTTTGGGTCCATTTATTTTGTTCATATGCTCCGTCTAGGAGTTGACAAACTTGACCTGCACTCTATTAAATGTATTTTTTAAGGCTATTCTCGTACATATAAATGTTATCAGTGTTATAGTCCATCACTACAAAAGTACTTTGTTTGTGACGATGTTACATTCTTTGAGTCTACCCCATATTACTCCGAGTCTCATTCTATCTATGATCTGGTTGATTCATTTCCTTGTCTATTACCTGTTCTAATGCCCCTTGTTGTGAGTTTTAAATTACTCACAAGCACACGAGTCATTTGCAATATAGTGTTGTGCAAGTGCGAGGTCGAATCCACAGGGAATTGCGTTGTGAAAATATAATTTTATCTAAACTAACCTTATCTTAACCTAGTTCCGAATTTTGAATTATATTTTGCAAAACAAATATAAACCAAGCTAAATTGATTTAAAAACAAATGATAAAAACACTAAGGTTTCTGAATCCACTCCACCAGAGTAAAGTATATATCTTCATGTTCTATATAAAAGAGATTTATCAAATGATTTCATGAATCCAACTTTAAACAAATCACAACAAATATCCTAATTAAACCAAAACCATCCAATGTATCCATTTAATTTACAAATCACAAAGGATATCCAATTTAATCAAAATGATTCGATGTATCCATCAAATGAAACACATGGAATATCCAACTTGAACAATTTAAAAACTATCAATCATAAGAATTTACTCAAACAATTGAAATAGAACATTTAATACTAAAAATATCATAATTGTACGAACATATCTGAAAATATAATGCTAAACAATAGAAAGGCTTCATCTTCAACCTTAGCTGAAGATTTTAGCCACTCATGATTATGAAACTAAATTTCACAATTAAAGTGCTAAGCATTAAAACTCAAAAAGAAATAAATTAAAACTGACTATACATTGAGAGAAATTCCACTCGCAGTTGTTGAGCAGCGCTTCCCCCTTATATAGCAAAGCCCTTAGAGATCCACCAGAATGCTAGTAGAAGTCTTTCAAATTGCACCAAAATGGCACAAGGATTGCTTACTAAAGATGAAGTGAAGAGGGGCTTATATAGGGAAACATCACAAGTGCAATATGTTTCCAATCCGATGTGGGATACTGCAGATTCCAACTTTTGCTCTTTGACCTTTGTCTACTAAAACTACCATAACTTTCTCTAGAAAAATCATTTTATTAATCCGTAAAATTCTCCAGAAAACAGACATCCGGATCTTTCCAAGACTATATGGTTCATCTCCTAGTTCTCCCTGAATCAAAATATTTTAATCCTAAAAAATGGCTGATCTATCACGCTGAAATCATGCACAGTCTGACCTTTGTCTACTAAAACTGCCATAACTTTCTATAGAAAAATCATTTTATTGATCCATAAAATTTCTCATAAAATAGACATCCGGATCTTTCCAAGCATATATGGCTCATCTCCTGGTTCTTCCTGAATCAATACAATGTAATCCTAAAAAATAGCTGATCTATATGAGCAATTCTGGCAATTTAGTGAAACTCATTTCCAAGCTTGTAAACCTGTAAAACAACGAAAAACAACTCAAAGTAACAAATTCCTAAGCTAACAAATGTAAATAAGGGGCCAAAACATGCACTATTTGGCACTCATCAAACACCCCCAAACTTACATATTGCTAGTCCCATAGCAATACGAAACTAAAAACTATATGAAAAACAAAGAACATAAAGATAAGTTCATCACTCATGGTATCCAAAAATTTAAGGAGCACACATCACCATGATATTCATTCATGAGCAAGCTTAAAAAGATAAACCCATATTCGCAATGAATAGAAATGTTAAAATCTAATTACTTACAAAAGGCAGGTTAAGGCATCACAAGTCTGACACTGTGTAAAGTGAATTAGCATATAGAAATGAAGCTTCTAAATAACTCCAATGTGTAAGGTCTCCATATCTCAAGATTCACAGAATTTCCCATCAGAATGAATGAAAATGGCATAGTTTTTATTTTCTTATCTTTTTTTTATTATTATTATAAGGCTCTACTATGTTTAGTTCCCTTAAGCTTTCTAATTGACCCATGTAGCGAGTGTTGAGTCAATGACTCCCAAACCAGATGGTTTTAGGGCATTAGGTGTAAAGACACCCCTAAGGACTTAATAACTCGAGTCAAAAAGGCTATGAAATTAAACTGGCCTTAATACTACCAAGCAAAATTCTCACCTTTTGACGTGAACACTCACTGCTTAATGAGGCAAGAGGTCTAGTTACTCAGTGGAAAGTTTATTTGTGATCATCAAATTTTTTATTTTTATTTTTTTTTGTATCTTTTTATGCCAAAGTGTTTATCCAACAAGTTATCCAGTTTCAGTTAAGACAAAGAAACGTACACATTAAAATCACATGTCATACCTCACACAATTTGTGCTAATGTGCTCGTGTTAGATTAGATCAAACATGTGAATTCTCAAATGCCTAAAGTAAGTAACTAAATTTTAAAACTTTATCACCAGATCATGTGTTCAAAATTTTAAGCTCACCAATGACATTACATTACAGAAATTGTTTCGATCAACTAAAATTTCAAAATAACATGAGATGCATTTATCTTTTCTTTAAAAGGAAAAAAAAAACAACAAATTAGGACAAAGTGTGTGTAATGTGTCTCCCATACCCCCAAACTTAAATTACACATTGACCCCAATGTGTGAATAATATGAAAAGAGCTTACCTGAGATATGGAGAACTATCTGGACTGGTATAGCTCATAGCATACCCCCAAACTTAATCTGAAGTACGCTTTGTCCCTGAAAAATAAAGACTAGAAAACAAAAAAAACACTAGAGAAAAATAGTAACAAGAAATATGTAAAATAATAAACAAATAGAAAGGATATGTTGTGGGGTGCCTTTCATGAGTGCTAAGTTTAACGTCTTCAGCTAAACCCAGCATTAGTAATCGTGCCCAACTAAGCACTCCACCATCTTATCAATAAATGGGAGTGAAAAATGATCATTCCTTATGGCAGCATTCAACTTACGGTAGTCTATACTCACTCTCCCTCCTAACTGCACATGAGTTGGAACCAACTCGTCGTCTTTATTCATCACTACCGCCAATCCAGCCCGCTTTGGTATGATATGAATCAGGCTCACCCACTCACTATCAACGATTGGATAAATACTCCCTACATCCAATAGCTTTATCACTTCAGTCCTCACAACCTCTTGCATAGCTGGGTTGAGCCTTCTTTGTGGCTCCCTTGATGGCTTGGCATTCTCTTCCAAATGTAACTTGGGGATCACCATCGAGGGGCTGATCCCCTTGATATCCTCAATAGTCCAACCGATAGCTTCATTGTGCTCTCTTAAAACGTCCAATAATTTCTCCTCTTGAGCATCAACCAAATCTGAAGCTATAGTCATAGGCAAAGAATCTGCTGGACCTAGGAACTTATACTTAAGATTTTTCGGTAAAGGCTTAAGTTCCTTCTTGGGGGGTTCAGGTGCTGTGGTCTCCTCCGTCTCACTGCTCTTCTGCGGAGCAGACTCCAAAGTAGCATTTGCTTGCTCAAGCAACTTATCCAAATCCAAATCCTCTCCAAACTGAGCAAAGCATGCCTCCAGGGGGTCTTCAATGCTTGATTCACCCACAGTCTCTTCCGTCTTACTGCTCTCCTGAGGAGTAGACTCCAAGATAGTATTTGCTTGCTCAAGTAGCTTATCCAAATCCAAATCCTCTCCAAACTGCGCAAAGACTCATTGCTCAAGTAGAGAGGAAACTTCCATGACTCATTGGTAATAGTCCTCTTTTGGAATTTTCTATGCTAAACCTCTTTAGTGCTTTGTCTATGTACACAGATTGTGAAAAACCTAGCATCCTTATATATCTATCTCTATTGATCTTTATCCCCAAAATATAGGATTCTTCACCTAAATCCTTCATGTAAAAGTTCTTGACAGCCAAACCTTGACTCACTATAACATACTTACATCATTCCCAATGAGTAGTATGTTGTCAACATAATGCTCCAAAGATTTCACAACACTCCCATTGATCATCTTATACACACATTGTTCATCCTCATTTTTGATAAAATTAAACGATTTGATTGTCTCATCAAAACAAATATTTCAACCTTTAGAAGTTTGTTTTAATCCATAAATGGATTTTTGAAGTTTACATACCTTATAGTCACTGCCACTAGATGTAAACCCTCAGGTTGTGTCAAGTACACATCCTCCTCTATGTTTCCATTAAGAAATGTAGTCTTTACATCCATCTGTCATATCTCATAGTCATGGTATGCAGCTATTACAAGTAAAATCTTAATGGATTTAAGTATGACCACTTGAGAGAAGGTTTCATCAAAGTCAACTCCTTGTCTTTTCTTGAAACCCTTCATTAGTAGCCTTTCCTTTTAGGTCTCTACCTTTCAATCCATTTAAATCTTCCTCTTAAAGAATCATTTGCAACCTATAGGTAATCTACCTTCATTTGCATCAACCAAAGTCCATATTTTGTTTGAGTACATGGAATCCATTTCAGATTTCATGACTTCTAGCCACTTCTCATAATTGATGTATGACATCGCTTACGTAATACCCATACCCTTAACATAAGAGTAAAGAAGTAAATTAAATATATATATTGAAATTTAACATTTATATATGTGAAAAGAAAGTTTAATTTAAAACAAATTGCGAAGAAAAATGTTGAATGAAATTGAGTAAAAGAGTTAGAAAATTTTTATGAAAGAAAGAATAAGTTTTTAAACTTTTCAAAACGAAGGAAGAAAATTTTCAAAATTTTAAAAGTTGGATTAGTCGACCTTACAGTCAATTAGTGACCCAATCGATCGACCAATCAATCAGTTGGTAAGGTGACCAATCGGTTGCTAGGGGTGGACCAATCGGCTGGTAACAAACCGACATTTTAAAGATGGTCAACTGGTGAGAACCGATCAGCTGGCTGACCAACCGACCGATTGGCTAATGCTGAACTGGTCGACTGCCACGATTCAAAGGTAAAGTTTTAATTTTTAAAAATGGTCAGTCGATTGACTTGGTAGCCGACTAGTCAGACCGAAAATTTTCATATAAATACATTTTGAGAAGTTTGAAATCATTTTTGAACGTTTTGAAATTCATTTTCTCTCTTTCTAGAGAACACTCTCAAACGCTAAAAAATTGAAGGATTTCATAATCTTGTCTTAGAAATCAATCAATCTGCAGAAAGATCTCAAAAATTAGATGGAAAAGCTTTGAAGAGGTAAAAGTTCATGAATTTGATTATAAGATTTAAATTTTTTGAAGTCTATTCTTCTACTTTTCTTGAAAGAGGATTTGAACTTGGATTCAAATCAAAAGAATTTTTTTTATTAAAATCATTGAATTTGAGAAAGATGAACATGCATACATAAAATTTAACTCGGTACAGGGTAATAAAATTTAAAATATTACAAAGAAAGTTTGATGAGAATTTTATGGTTAGGTGGTGGTGATAAGCAATCTAAATAAATTGCTGAAAGGAATAAGAAATGAAAGGAGATGAACCACATATAGCTTTAAGTGATGAGTTAAATTTACTAGTAGTAAGTGAGACAAACATGAAATCTATATAAAACTTGAAATTATTGATAATATGAAATAATCATTGAATATATATTATGAATGTGTTGATTTGATGAAATAAATAGGATATATGTTAATTGATGATTTAATAAAAGTATGATTTGTAATATGATTTAAGAATGAATGAATGATGAATATATATGATAAGTGATGAACTGATATCCTTGAAAGGATAAATTGATGATAACTTAATAGAATGCATGTTGAAAGAGAAATAAATCTCTTAAAATTATAATAATTGAGTTGATGTTATATATAAAAGAGATGGTTTTATTTAAATGATGAAAAGAAAGATTTTATGAAAGAAAACGATTTTGAGGTATATGATGATTGATTAGGGCATGAAAATGCACTTCAGATAGAGTTAATTATATGCATTTGTTGAGATTAATTTTGATTATTCATTGAATTAATTGAAAAGTGTGGTCCTTTCGAGAATTCTTTGTTTTAGTGTGTTTTGCAGATTTAAAAAAACAAAGAATCCTTAAACAAAAAAATATATAAAATATGTTCGAAATAATCCACAACATCCGGACCAGTTCAGAGCAGGGAAACCGGGTTTCGCAAGAGGAGTGCAACAAAACCCATCATTTTTAGACTGTTAAAGATAAATTAAGCATTTTGCTAAGCCATGTTGTCACTAGCAAAGGGTGAAAATGAGTTTCACTAAATTTCCAGAATTGCTCGTATAGATTAGTCATTTTTTGCGGATTAAACTGTATTGATTCAAGAAGAACCAGGAGATGAACCATATATGCTTGGAAAGATCCGGATGTCTATTTTTCGGAGAATTTATGGCTCATAAATATTATTTTTCTAGACAAAGTTATGGCAGTTTTAGTAGACAATGGTCAAGCTGTGCGTGATTTTAGCGTGGCAGAAGTGAAGGAGCTATTAAATTTCAATTTTTTTGGGGATTTGCATGGCTTGGACAGCAGCACAACCGGACTAGTTCTAGACAATAGAAATTGGGTCTGGACAGCAGCAGAACAGAGCTTGGACGGGAGCAAAAGCACATAGCCTGAACAGAAAGCCTGGGGTGATTTTTCTGTCAACAAAGCCGTCTCCATATAGCTCCGTATAGGATTTTAGACTCAAAGAATAGGGGTCTGAATAGAGAACTAAAGAGATACACACTGAATTTCTAGAGAGTTGTTGTGATTATGTATTATCGGCTAGGCTAAGTTTCAACCAAGGCGAAGAGATGAACTCCTAGACATAGCGGGTTTGGCTTGTATTTAATTAAGTATTTGTCTTTTTAACATTGAATAGTTATTTTGAGTTGTTCCCTTTATTTAATATTGAAGTTGATGTTTTTGTGTAATAGATAATTATATTTTCTTCTCCCATAGATTTTATTTAACTCCGGTGATTATTATTCTTTTTCTCCATATAAGTTCAGTCATGCTTCTTAGGATATCATATATGACTGACCGTTGCATTAATGAACTTATGTGGAGAAAAAGAACAACAATCACCGGAGTTAAATAAATCTATGGAAGAAGAAAATATAATTGTCTGTCACACAAAAACATCAACTTCATATTAAATAAAAGAAACAGCTCAAAACAATTATTCAACGTTAAAAATACAAATAACTGAATTAAATACAAGCCAAACTCGCTGTGTCTAGGAGTTCATCTCTTCACCTTGGTTGAAACTTAGCTTAGCCGACAATATATAGTCACAACAACTCTCTAAAAATTCGATGTGTATTTGTTCAGCGCTCCTGGTTTATGAGTCTAGAGTCTTATATATTGTTGTATGGAGATGGCTTTGTAGACAAAAAAATCGCTCTAGGGTTTCTGTTTGGAAGCTCGAGCCGTGACTTCTTTCTGTCCAGGCCTGGTCTCGTTATGTACAGGCTACAGCTCCCTTATGTTCAGGCCGTGTTCCCTGCTATCCAGGCCGTGAGCTCCCCTCTGTCCAGGCATGGTTTCCCTGCTATCTAGGCCCGTATTTCTGCTGTCCAGGCCATGTTTCTGCTGTTGTCCCAGCCGCATTGCTGTTCGACCCAAGCCCGGTTTCTGCTGCTGTCTAGGCCGTGCTGTTATTTTGCCCAGGCCCGGTATCTCTACTGTCCAAGCCGCACTGCTGTTTAGGCCCGGTTTCCCTGCTCTGAACTAGTCCGGATGTTGTGAATTCTTTCGAACATATTTTATATATTTGTTTGTTTAAGGCTTCTTTGTTTTTTTTAATCTGCAAAACACACTAAAACACAAAATTCTCTAAAAGACCACACTTGTCAAGAAATTCAATGAATAATAAAAAATAATCTCAAAAAATGCATATAATTAACTCTATCTGAAGTGCATTTTCATGCCCTAATCATAACCCCCAACTAGCTCATTGCTAGTACCTAGTGATGCAAGCGAAACAGCAATGCATGAAAAGTAACATAGCATGAATGTTGTTTATCCGAGAATTTTGGAGAACTGTCTTGCATTCAAACAAACGTTGGCCAAAGCTCACAGATGCTAACGAGATTTTCAAATCATGTCTTCTAAGGAACTGTGAGTGTGTGCACTAAGCCTAAACCTTCTTACCACAAGCCAATGATGCATAAAACTTTGAATTCAACCAAGAAAGAAGCCTCAACTCCTTTATCCTCACAGTTAAAGTGTTTATCAATTGAAATAGGCAAGGTATTTACTAACGGAATCGGAAAACAAATAAAAGCACTCAGTGAAAGGGTCAAGCAATTTAGGACAAGCAAGTGAACAAGAATCGGCCACAAGATAGGCTAATCACACAGTTCTGAACACTTTATCCAACTTACCAATATAATGCCTCGAAATTTCAATGGTTAATCAATAAGCCTTGGTGTTGAAGCTCATTTCTTTTGAGTGTGGTGCAACAACTTATCTTCCTTAAACTGTTGAATCTTCCTTCTTTCGAATAAAAGCTAAAAACTGAAGTAAACAAAAACTAATATTTTCTTCTTCTTTTTTTCTTTTCTCTCTTTTCTTTTCTTTTTTTTTTGTATTTTATTTTAGAGAATTACAATATAAATAAATAAGTTGATGGAAAAAGAATCATTCTCAAGATATTGTGGATGATCAAAACTCTGCGCAAATGTTAATGACGGATTCGAATGCTTCGACGACAAACCAAATCATTTCTCAACATATGATGTAAGCCAAACAAAGCATCTCAAATAGTGATAAAACCAATTCAAGTAGGCAATAAAAGTTCACAATGCTAGTTTTCTCAAACTCTCCGCCCAATAAAAACAAATGTGCTTCAAACATGGTTAAAAACCAAAGATCATATGCATCACTCTCTAAACAATCCATAAAGCATAGTATGTGCACAGAAATGAGTTTCTAGAAAACAGTCAGTGTTAATCAAGATAGTGTCATTGGACCTTGACGAAAACAGAGTTGTAATCATGCATCAACAGTTCACAAAATAGCGAAATCTCACAAACATGCCATGATAGTTTCACACAAAACAATATATAACAAGCATGCATATGCTACCATCCCCAACCAGAATGTGACAGTGTTCTCACAATCACCAAAAGATAAGAAGGTCATACCAACGGCAGAGAGGAACTCCAATAGCGTAGCGTAGGTAAACTTGCATCACATAAAACAAAACATAAAAGCAAACAAAGCAAAACAAAAGAAACTAAACTAGAAAGTAGTAAAATATAATATAGATAGAAGTACCGAACATCAAGCAAAGTAGACAGGGAAAACCAGAGAGATCTCATCTGGTTCCTCTCTCCACATAGTGCTTCAGACGTTGCTCATTCACTCGAAATACTCTCCTAACTATTGGATCTTCTATCTTAATCGAAACATTGGGAAAGACTTGCTTAACAAAAAACAGGCATGTTAAGGGGCATCATATTCCTTTAGGACAAAGTAGCAAGCTTTTGGCATCTGTCACAAGAATAGAAAAAATTGTTAGTGTCTTTAAATAGAAAAGGCCATTATAATCTAGATTGTAGAATTTTGCTGCAATATTTTTCATAGAAAAGTGATCGCCACAAGCTAAACTATGACAAAAATGTAAGACACTATCAATCTGAACCGCAGAAATGCACCGCCTCATAATTTGGCCAGGGCAATACTTATAAAGATAAGGATTATCCCAATAGAAATTTCTTAACTCGACCAAAACTTTGCGCTTATCTTGTGCGCTCTATGTGGATGGAATTTCGCCAAAAACCAAGTAATTTACAATGTTCACAAACCATGGTACTTAGCGTACAGTGAATAGATGTTCGTTGGGGAAGTCTCCTAGGATGGATGGCCCATCAGCTGACTCACTGAACTCCAGGCGAGACAAGTGATCTGCCACCACATTCTCCACCCCTTTTTATCCTTAATTGTTAAATCAAATTCCTGCAAGAGTAAAATCCACCTAATCAATCTTACCTTAGCATTCTTCTTTGAAATAAGGTATTTAAGGGCTGCATGGTTAGTAAAAACAGTGATAGGTGTACCAATCAGATAAACACAGAATTTATCTAAAGCAAAGACTACCACTAGCAATTCTTTTTCAGTAGTGGAATAATTCATTTGTGCATTATTAAGAGTTTTACTAGCGTAATATACAACAAAGGGCTTCCCCTCCCTTTGTTGTCCTAAAACTGCCCCCACCGCATAATTACTCGCGTCACACATAATCTCAAACGGTAAATTCCAATCTAGTGACTGCATGATGGGGGCAAACGTAAGCCTATCAATGAGTGTTCAAAAAGTGTCCTCACACTCTTGTGTACAATCGAACATAGCTTCCTTAGCTAGAAGGTTACACAATGGTCTAGATATAGCAGAGAAACTCTGTATAAACCTCCTATAAAAACTGGCATGCCCAAGAAAGGATCTAACATCCTTAACAGTTTTAGGTATGGGCAATTTAGAGATCAACTATATTTTCGATTCATCCATTTCGATCACTTTTTCAAAAATTATGTGCCCCAAAACTCGTCCAGAGGGAACCATGAAATGAAAATTTTCCCAATTAAGCACAAGACATTTTCTTCACATCTACTTAAAACAACCTGTAAATGAAGTAGGTATGAATCAAAAGATTCGCTAAACACAGTCAAATCATCCATAAAGACTTCCATAAATTTTTTGACCATATCGCTAAATATACTCATCATGCATCTTTGAAATGTAACCAACTCATTACACAGTCTAGAAGTCATTCGCTGAAATGTAGTCTTATCCTGATCTTCTAATGCAATCTCTATTTGATAATATCTTGAATACCCATCTAGAAAGCAATAGAAGGGATGGCCAGCTACATGTTCTTAGATTTAGTTTTAAAATGGAAGTGGGAAGTAATCATTGTGGGTGGCGGAATTAAGTTTTCTATAGTCTATACACATGCGCCACCCTGTCTCTACCTTGGTAGGAATAGGCATCCCCTCTGTGTTGGTTACCACAGTTACCCTAGACTTTTTAGGTACTACCTGAGTTGAGCTAACCCACTTACTGTCAGAGATGGGACAAATGATACCCGCGTCTAACAACTTTAAAACTCCATTTTTCACGACTTCTTTCATAGTAGGGTTAAGTCGTCTCTAGGGGTCCCTACAGGGGTTAGCTCTTTCCTCTAAATTGATCCTATGGGAACATATCAAGAGGTTAATACCTTTAATGTCAGCAATTGTCCATCCTAATGTAGCTTTGTGCTCACTTAACATGTCAATCAATTTATTTTCTTGTGAATCACTAAGTACAGAGGAAATAATAACATGAAAGGTATCACCTGGTCCTAAGAATGCATGTTTGAGTGCCTTAAGTAGCGTCGCTAAGTTGACCTTTAGGGTCTCCTCAGCAGATGGCTTCGGTCTCTCTCCATCTCTTGGTAACTCTCTCATTCTGTCTAGGTTGCAGCTCTCTTTTGTTCAGGCAATGTTCCCTGTTGTCTAGGCCGTAAGCTCCCCTCTGTCCAGACCCAGTTTCCTTGCTGTTCAGGCCAGTGTTTCTACTATCCAGGCCGTGCTTCTGGCACTGTCCAGGTCCGGTTTCTCCTGCTGTCCAAGCCGCGCTATTATTCTGCCTAGGCCCGGTTTCTGCTGCTGTCCAGGCCGTGTTTCTGCTACTATCTAGGCCACGCTGCTATTCTACCCAGGCTCGGTTTCCCTGCTCTGGACTGGTCCGGATGTTGTAGATTCTTTCGAACATATTTTATATATTTTTCTATTTAAGGTTTTTTTTGTTTTTTTTAATATGCAAAACACACTAAAACACAAAATTCTCCAAAGGACCACACTTATTAAGAAATGTTGTGCGAAAATATACCTAAATAAATAGGTGAATAATCGTACAGTTATACTTGCAAGTGCACAAGGTCATCAGTGTAGTCTAGTGTGCAAAAGCAAGGTCATCTCCACAGGGATTGGTAAAGTTGCTTTTAGAATCAGTTTCTCTAAAGTAAAAAGAGATAAATAACTGTTGGAAGGTGATTTGATAATAATAAAGACATAGGGCTTTGATATCCACCACTAGTCATACATTCCCAATTATAATAGGTCAATGCATTAGCCTTATCATGTATACCTAATGGTTGTCAACCTAAGGGCATGGTATCTACTCCTTAAGCTATTGATTTCCCTAAGCATCGAGTTAGGCATGGTATCTACTCTAATTCTTTTCTTCCTCAAGGGATTCAGCATGGTATCTGCTCGAGTTGTTCCTTAAGAAAGCATAAGTACTGTGGAAATCGACAACCACATGAGACCTAGGGCATGGTATCTACTCCCGATTTCCCATGTTGATTAACCCAAGAATCTGGATAAGATATCTTATGTTACTAAGGTTAGACCCAGGACTCGATCATCCAAATTGATCAAACTAACCTATCCATACCACATGCATACGTTGGCCTTACACATACATATGAGGAATTTAAATAAACACAGGCATTAATTAAGTTAAGTAACATAATAAAAGCTATTGGCAAAGATTTTATCAGTGAATATAAATATGGGAATGCATAACGAGGGCTTCAATCGAGCCCTATAAGAAAGTTAGTTACACACACTATCTGAAGTAGACATTATAAATAAACTAAACATTAAAGGAGAAGAATAAACCCGAGAGAAGAGGGGTCAATTCTCTCCCAAGCTCTCAACTCCAAGTAAAATAAAAGAGAAAAGTGTTTTCTATCTGAGGTCTGTCTTATGTGTGTGAGTTACAAGTGTATTTATAGGTCTTTGATAAGTCCTAAGAGACCCATGAGTTCCTAAACCTTCCTAAAACGAAAATTCTCTTATTTCCAAAATAGGGTTCTGTAGTTTACTGTTCACGCCCGTACATGTGTGCTCGATCGCATATGTCTTGCGCTCGATAGCAGTGTGCGCTCGATCCTTCATGTGTGCGCACGATTGCAATGTGCGCTCGATCGCATTGTATGGCGCGATCGATCACAATTTGTCCAAAGAATGCTCCAGGGATTCCAGATTTCTTCCTTTAAGTGCCAAAACTGCTTCTTTTTCTCCAAAACCCTATAAAAACATGTAAAACACACAAATGGAGTAAAATAGACCAAAGTAACGTAATTAAGGACCTAACAAATGTAAATTAGGGGGCTTAAATATGAATGTTTAAGCATCTATCACACCCCCAAACTTACATATTACTAGTCCCTTAGCAATACTAAATTAAAAACCAAAACAAAAAAAAAATAGATAAATCCAACGTTCATAGTGTCAATCAAAAGTCTAGATTTTACACAAAACTATGATGCGCATTCATGAGCAAGCTTAACAAGTGTAAACATATTTTTGCAATGAATAAGAGTTTTGAACGTAAATCATATTCATGAGGCAGTTTAAGACATCACAAGTTTGACTTTAGTGTGTGGTGACTAGCACACAAAAGATTGGGCTTCCAAGAAATTCAAACGTGTAGTGTTTCGATGACTCAAGATTCACCAAACTTCCTATTAGAGTCAACAAACATGGCATAGACTTTTATTTGCGAGATTTTTGCCACATTAGTTCCCTTAAGCTTTCTTGTTGACTCGTGTAACAAGCGTTTAGCCAATGACTCCCAAACCAGATGGTTTTAGGGCATTAGGTGTAAAGACACCCCTAAGGACTTTCTAGCTCGAGTCAACAAGGCTACGAAACGAACTGGTTTTAATGCTACTACTTAGAATTTTCCACCTTTTGATGTGACACTCAATACTTACTGAGGCGAGAGGGCCAGTTACTTGGCGAAAGATTCTTTTTAATGATCACTTAGAATTTTTCATCTTTTGACGTGACACTCAATGCTTACTGAGGCAAGAGGGCCAGTTACTCGGTGGAAGATTTGTTTTTATTGATCATTAGGAGAATTTTTTTTTCTTTTGAGCACTAATCAATCTTTTATATTTTTATATGCCAAAATGTCAATCTAATAGGTCATCTAATTCACAGTCAAGCAAAAGAAACATACCAATCCAAATAACATGTCATACCCCACACGATCATGTGCTAATGTGCTCGTGATAGTTTAAGCTAAACTTGTGAATTCTTAAATGCCTAAAAGGGCAGTGATCTAGGTTCAAAACTTGATTATTGGCCTATATGTTCAAAGTGTTAAGCTCGCTGATGAAGTCGAATCATACAGTTTTGTTTAGATCACAAAAAAAAAAAAAGTTTATTGGACAGAATGAACATGCATTTATCTATGAAAATAGCAACAAAACAAAAACAAAAATATAGGACATAATGAGTGTGTGAATGTGTCCCCATACCCCCAAACTTAAAATGCACATTGTCCCCAGTGTGTGAGTAGCATGGAAGGATCTGACCTGGGAGATGGAGAGCTATATGGCTGGCATGGCTTGTAGCACACCCCCAAACTTCAACTGGATGCACTGACACTGTCCTTGAAAAAGAAAGAAAAACAAATATAAAATGGAAAACAAATAAGAAACAATAATAGAAAAGTAAACTATAAAATACTAAAAATAACATAAACTATAAAAAGGATATGCAATGGGGTGCCTCCCATGAGCACTAAGTTTAACGTCTTCAGCCAGACGTGGTATCCTCTCACTGCTGATCATCAGGTGGTGCAGTCAAAGAGGTACCGGGTGCCGGAGGTAGGCGATCAAGAATGGTCTGCAACATAGCCTCTTGTCGTGCTAACCATGCCTCCAAACTATCCATGCACTGATGCACGAGTGCGGTAGCAGCAGAGACCTCACCTCGGAAGGAGGACAGCTCAGCTAGAAAGTGTTGGGACTCGGTGAGTCCCATGTCCGAATGGTCCTCCTCACATACTGAGCTAATGATCGGGGTCTCGGTCTCCATGCGATCCTTCTCAACTCGCTCAGTTGCTGGAGCAGGTACTGGGGGTCCTCGTGGCATATGCGAGATGCTGTGTGTCCACTGAGCCTTCCCGAAGAAGGGATGCTCTCGCATTGGCCCGTCACTGTGGGTCCCTTTAATCCCCTTCTTCTTGAGGATGGAGGAGAGTAGGAACGGGAAAGAGAGGCCCCAAGCATTGGCCGTGGTGGTCTGACGGCCATGTACGTGATCCCAAAACTTGTGCAGCTGGCTCCAAATGACAGCTAAGATGGAGTACCAGTGGCCTCTATAGAAGGCATATAATGACTGGAGAAACTGGTCTCGCCGCTGTGTCTTGTGCCCCAATGGACACACATTATGCTGTAGGATCGTGTCGACAAGCCACAGTCATGGAGGCAGTTTGGACCGGCTGGCCGCATTGTTATGCCTGTCGGCATACTGGCCAGCGCACATGTCCGTGATGATCTCATCCAGGGCAAAGGACTTCGACTACTCCTCGATATCTATGTCTTCAGGAGGGGACTCGTTGGTGCAATGAAGAGCAGCGGCTATATCGGCACTAGTCACCTCAATGGGTGTGCCCTGCACTGAAGAAGTGAGAACTCCCAGTCTGCTGCAGTCAAATGATAGGCTCGCGTAGAATTAGACTACGAGCTGGGAGTAAGCAGTGGAACAGACTGGCTTAAACAGTCTCTTCAACCCTCGATGTCGGAATGCTTGGACGGCCCATTGAGTGGCGTCCATGTGCCGGAATACATCATCGATGGCAAATGAGGTCTCAAATAAAAGCTTGCGCTGCTCGATGCTGGGCCGAGATGACGAAGCAAGGCTGCTGGATGCACCGGAGGTGGAAACTGATGGTCTTGACATGCTGTGTTCTAGGTTTTGCCTGATTTGCGATCGATCTCAATGATGTGCGCTCGATCGCACACTGGATTATGCACTCGATCGCAGATACCGTGCGCTCAATCGCACACAGACAAGCTTTTCGTCGAACAGCTTGTGTGCACCAAAAAGACAAGCTATGGTTTGCAAGTGTGGAACTCGTTCCTAACCCCCTGCAAACGAACAATCACACAATCATACACAAAATAACATATATGTAGAATGCATTACACAGTTTCTATTATTAAAATTCATGTGTGTGTGCAGAGTACCTTGTGGATTAATGGGGATGGGAATTGAGGCAATGGTGGTTGACGGTGATGGAGGCAATGGATGGTGACAGAGGATGGTGGAGATGGAAGTGGTGATGAATGATGCTATGTGATAATGGTGAGAGGGAGTGGTGCGAGTGGAAACGAGAGTTTCTGAGGGCGAGTGTGCGAGTGATTAGTGACGAGGGAGTGAGTGAGTGTGAGTGTAAGTGTGAGTGAATTTTCAGACTTATAGCGAAACCACTGTCTGCTGCGAGTGCGCTCGATGGCACGCGGGGTGCGCTCGATCGTGTCTGTGCGTTCAAGCATATAGAAAGACACACTCGATCGCACACATACGCTCGATCGCATTGGATGATGCGATCGATCGTAAGTAGTGTGCATGAGACAAAATAAAAAAGTACCTTTAGCTGAAAAAATGATAAATTTGGAATGATACATCCTTACCATGTGTCAGTGGCCTCAGTACCACTAACCTCTGTAGAGTTGCTTGAGCTGTATGAGTAATTAAATTTGCGCTTGCTCAAGCACTCTCATGTCACCATGCTATTTGTTTGGAGGGGGGCACTCAGAGCCCACCTCTTGTGGCTCTAATGCCCATGTGTCAGCTGTATATTGAACCTCTTCAAGTGCCAAGTCTTCATCTCTTAGAGGCAATTGAATGTCGAGGTAAGGTTTGGCTTTGTGTCCATTTATTGTAAATGGCTGACTCCCGCTTGGGCCACAGACTTTTAATGCACCATGAGGGAATACCTTGGTGACCATGTATAGACCGTACCATCTAGATTTGAGCTTGCCTGGGAACAATCTTAATCGTGAGTCATATAGCAGCACTTTTTGTCCTATATAGAACTCCTTCCGCACTAGTTTTTTATCATGATAAACTTTTGTCCGTTCCTTCTATAACTTTGCATTCTCATAGGCATCATATCTCAATTCTTCAAGCTCATTTAGATGCAGCTTTCTTTTCTCACCCGCTTGCTTCATGTCGAAGTTGAACTGCTTTATGGCCCAATATGCTCGATGTTCTAATTCCACCAGTAGATGGCATACTTTTCCAAAAACTAGACGGTAGGGAGACATGCCTAGTGGGGTCTTATAGGCTGTCCTATATGCCCATAGAGCATCATTTAGGCGTAGAGACCAATCCTTCCAGTTAGGCTTCACAGTCTTTTCTAATATTCCCTTGATCTCTCGGTTACTAATCTCCACTTGGCCACTGGTTTGAGGATGATATGCAGTGCCAACTTTATGAGTGATCCCATACTTCCGGAGTAGTTCGGCAAAAGAACAATGATGAAAGTGACTGCCCCCATCACTGATGATTGCTCTTGGAGTTCCAAACCGAGTAAAAATGTTATTCTGCAAAAACTTGATAACTACTTTGTGATCATTAGTCCTTGAGGGGACAGCCTCTACCCATTTAGACACATAATCCATGCCCACAAGAATATATAAATAGCCAAATGAGTTAGGAAAGGGTCCCATGAAATCAATGCCCCATACGTCAAAAAGTTCTACCACATAAGTATTTTGTAAGGGCATCTGATTTCGGGAAGAGATGTTACCTGTCCGCTGGCATCTATCACATGAGCTGCAAAAGGAGAAAACATCTTTAAACAGATTAGGCCAATAAAAACCATATTGGAGTACCTTAAGAGCTGTTCATTTTGCCCCAAAATGTCCTCCATAGGCAAACTGGTGGCAGTGTTGCAATAAGCTAAAGTGTTCCTCTTCTGGGATACATCGTCTGATGATTTGATCGGGGCAAGCTTTGAAAAGATAAGGATCATCCCAATAGTAATGTCTTGACAGAGATATTAGCCGTTTCTTTTCTTGAGTAATCATACCTGGGGAAAAACTTTAACAGTTACATAATTAACTATATCAGCATACCATGGAAGTTTTACCTCTAGTGTAAATAGTTGTTCATCGGGGAAGTTCTCATTCAAAGGTAACTCTTTATCATCACTCTCATATAGGAGTCTTGACAAATGATCCGCAACTACATTCTCACTGCCCTTTTTGTCTTTGATCTCTAAATCGAATTCTTGGAGTAGGAGTACCCATCTGATTAGCCTAGGCTTTGCATATTTCTTAGAAAAAAAATATCTCAAAGCAGCATGGTTAGTGAATACAATAACTTTAGAACCAATAAGATATGATCTAAACTTCTCTAAAGTAAAAATAACAGCTAACAATTCTTTTTCAGTAGCAGAATAGTTAAGCTGAGCATCATTTAACGTTCTAGAAGCATAGTAAATAACATGAGGTACCTTATTGATTCTTTGACCTAAGACAGCTCCTAAAGCGAAGTCACTGGCATCAGACATTAATTTGAAAGGGAGATTCTAATCCAGTGCCATCATTATTGGGGCAGAGGTGAGAACATTCTTCAAGGTGTTGAAAGCTTGCATACAATCATCATTCCATTCAAACTTGGTATCTTTAGTCAATAGTGCACAAAAAGGTCTCGAGATTTTGGAAAAGTCCTTGATGAATCTTCTATAAAAACCAACATGTCCAAGGAAACTTCTAATGCCCTTGACCGTGAGAGGGGGAGGTAGCTTTGAAATGATGTCAATCTTAGCTTTGTCTACCTCAATACCTTTGTTTGAGATGGAGTGATCCAACATAATACCTTGTTGAACCATGAAGTGACATTTCTCCCAATTCAATACTAAATTACTCTCTTCACATCTCCTTAGGACATTTTCCAAATGATTCAGGCACTCATCGAAATTAGATCCAAAGACACTAAAATCATCCATGAACACCTCAATATATTTCTCTACTATATCGAAAAAAATACTCATCATGCATCTTTGAAAAGTGGCTGGTGCGTTGCATAAACCGAATGGCATTCTTCTATAAGCAAATGTACCGAAAGGACATGTGAATGTAGTATTTTCTTGATCCTCAGGTACTATGGCAATTTGATTGTATCCACTATACCCATCCACGAAGCAGTAATAACTGTGACCGGCTAACCTCTCTAGCATTTGAACAATGAATGGCAGGGGAAAATGGCCTTTTCTAGTTACTTTGTTTAACCTCCGGTAATCAATGCATACTCTCCAACCCATTGTTTTTCTTGTAGGTATGAGCTCCTCATCTTCATTCTTTACCACGGTAATCCCACTCTTTTTAGGAATGACTTGGACCGGACTCACCCATTTGCTATCCAATATAGGGTAAATGATGGCAACATCTAGTAGCTTCAATATCTCGACTTTTACTACCTCCTTCATGTGTGGGTTAAGTTTTCTTTGAACATCTCGAGTGGGCCTTGCTTCTTCTTCAAGGTAAATATTATGCATGCACTTTGCTGGACTTATCCCCTTAATGTCAGCAATGGTCCACCCAATGGCAGTTTTATGCTCCCTAAGAACTCTTAACAGCTTCCCTTCTTCCCCACTACTCAAGTTAGCAGCTATAATCACAGGTAAAGTCGTATTTTCTCCTAAGTAGGCATATGTTAAATGCTCGGGTAGCTACTTTAGTTCCAATGCTGGTGCCTGCACAATGGATGGAAGAAGAGTAGTATTAGTGGGTATGAGAGATTCAAATGGAGGAGGATACATACTGGAGTATTTTGGAGAGGTCGCAAGAAGGTGCACAGCTGTGATGATGTCATCAGTAACATCTTCATATTCTTGCTCAATATCAATCTCCGTGAAGCTATGAGTGAGAGTAGTCTCCAATGGATCAATATGTTGGACCTGAAAAGCTTGCTCAACAAAGTTTTGTATCATACAAACATTAAAGCATTCCAAGTCATCTTGAGGGAGTTTCATTGCATCAAATATTTTAAACTCTGTTTTCTCACCATTGATTTTCATACTCACTATACCCTTTTTCACACAAATCTTAGTGTCAGTAGTTCTCATGAAGGGTCTCCCTAATATGATGGGTAAGGGCATTGGCATAGGGCACTCTTCCATGTCTAATATGATGAAATCAGCAGGTAAGATGAATTCTCCAACTTTTACTAGGACATCCTCGAGAATACCCCTAGGTCTTTTAATACTCCTATCTGCCAATTGTAAGGTAATAGACGTTGGTTGTAACTCCCCCAAACCTAAGGTCTCGAATACCGTGTAAGGTAGTAAGTTTACCCCCGCTCCTAAGTCTAGTAATGCTTTGTCAAATAGCTGATCACCTATTCTACAGGGAATAGTAAAACTACCTGGATCTTTCAGTTTTGGTGGGAGTTTTCTTAGTAGTACAACACTTACTTCTTCAGTTAATGCTACAGTTTCATGTTCTTGAAATTTCCTTTTATGAGTGCAACACTCTTTTAGGACCTTAGCATAGGCGGGTATTTGATGAATTGCATCTAGTAATGGAATATTAATTTCAACTTTTCGCAAGGTTTCAAAAATATCAAGTAGTTTATTGTCTTTCTTTTGTTTTACTAACCTTTACGGGAAAGGTGGTGCATTCACCTTCTCCGTCTCACTTACCCTTGATACTGATGGTGTCTCTTTGGATACTGCTGGAGATTCCTCGGATCCAATCACTTTGCCATTTCTCAATGTTGTTACAACCTTCAGTTGTTGATGCCCCCCAGGGTTGGGTAATGTTTGAGCTGGGAGCTCCCCTTACTTTCTGCCACTGAGCTCTTTAGCTAGTTGTCCCATTTTTACCTCTAGTCTTTGAATTGCTTGCTCATGTGCCACATTAGTTTGTTTTTGCTGAGTCATGAACTGTTCTTGTGACATTACTAGTTGTCTTACTAGACTTTCGAGGTCGTTCTTCTTTGGTTCGGGAGTAGCATGAGCAGTAGGATGGGGGGGGTTTCGTTGCTGTCCTTGATTGTTCTGGTTGTTGCTCCACGAGAAATTTGGGTGGTTTCGCCATCCAGGGTTGTACATGCTGGCATATGGATTGTTCTTCGGTGGATAGTTGTTAGGCCCCACGTAGTTGGCTTGTTCCGGATCTGCAGATGAGTACAAAGGACACGTATCAGTATTATGGTCGTATTGAGAACAAATTGCACATACCTGGAGTGGGGTGGATGGTAGGCTAGATGAGGCATTTTGAATAGTCATTGCTTTTACAATCATATCTAGTTTCCTCTTGATGAGTCTAAAATATTGCATATTTTAGACCCTTAACTTATATTTGTTATGCTCTTAGTTAGTATTATTTTACTTTATTTTACGTTTTTCTTGTGTTTTGTGTGTTTTTACAGCTTTGTGGAGAAAGTGCAGCATTTCAGGTTGATTTGAAGCTTCTGGAGACATTGTGCTCGATCGCAACAGATATGCGATCGAGCGCACCAGCGCTCGAGCGCACCTGCCTTTGAACGAGCGCAAGGTCAACATCCCACATCAAAATAATTGAAGTTCAGTGCATTTGCGATCGATCGCAGAAGACATGCGATCGAGCGCACATGAGATCGTGCGCACAAGACATGCGATCGATCGTACCTGCGATCGATCGCACCACACTGCGATCGAGCGCACACGGGCCTGTATCCCACATCGTTTCTGCAACCTGTTTTACTCCGGGTCTCCCCCTATATAAACACCATTTGGCATCATAATCCAATGTACAATTCCTAAGCCACTTTGGTGTTTACCGGTGGACGTCCGCTAGCATTCTGGTGGATCCCGAAGGCATTGCTACCACGAGGGGAAGCGCCGCCCGGCAGCGAGTGGAATTTCTCCCATGTAAAGTTGTTTATTTATTTCTTTATATTCAGTTGTTTTAGTTTAAATGTTTAGCACTTGTTATTATAGTTTTATAGTTATGAGTGGCTAGACTCTTCAGCTAAGGTTGAAGATGAAGCCCCGCCGTTGTTTGGCGTAGTAGTTCAGATTTGCTTGTACAAATCTGACAATTTTTAGTATAAATGTTCTGTCAATTATTTGAGTTAATCTTATAATTGATTGAGTTTAAATTGTCTGTTGGATTTTCTTTGTGTTTCATCTGATGGATACATTGAATGCTTTTCGATTAAATTGGATTCCCTTTGTGATTTGTTAAAAGCGGATACATTGGGTGCTTTTGGTTTAGTTGGGATATTCTTTGTTTTTTGTCTTATAGTTGGATTCATTGAATGTTTTGATAGGCTATATTTTTAGAACATGTATGCTTAACTTTGGTGGGGTGGATTCGGAAACCTTAGTGCTTTTTATTATTAGATTTTAAATCAATTAAATTTAGTTTTAATTTATTTTGCAAATTATCATTCAAAATTCGGAACTAGGTTAAGATAGAGTTAATTTAGATTAAAAATTATATTTTCACAACGCAATTCCCTGTGGATTCGACCTCGCACTTGCACAACGCTATATTGCAAACGACTCGTGCGCTTGCGAGTAATTTAAAACTCACACCAAGTTTTTGGCGCCGTTGCCGGGGAGTTGTTTGGTTTGTGAAAGTTTTTGGTCTAAAATGATTTTATTTTTCTACTAGTTAGTTATCTTTTTATTAAAAAAAAAAAAATCATGTGGATGAATCCAGCGCCGGTTTCACAGTCTTTAGAGGACGCCCTCAAGGATTTCATTAAAATGACCGGCCCGTCCCTCAATACTGCCAACACTTTCAATGTTGAAAGCTGTTCCATCTGTGCTAGTCCCATGCATCTAGCACAGAATTGCCCATCAATGCCAGCTTGTGGCGAGTATCCTATGGAACAAATGAATGCTTTCAATGACTGTTGTTGGCAATCAAATGGATCTTGCTCCGAAACATACAATCCAGGGTGGTGGGACCACTCTAATTTTTCATGGGAGCAGAACCAACTGATGAATCAGGGAGGAGCCCCTTACCATGCTCACAATCAATACACTCCCGAATTTCCTCCACCAATTCCAAATTATGGTCACTCAGCTTATCCAGCACCATCACCCGCTTACCAAGCTCCGATTCAAGCGCCAGTGTCGGTTTCACAGTCATTGGAGGACGCTCTCAATGATTTCATGAAAGCGACTAGCCAATCTATGAGTGAAGTGATGAGTGCAACAATAGAAAACACCCAAGCGATTGCCACACTAGAGAGTCAAATTGATCAAATCGCAAGTTACGTGGGTGAAAGAGAGGAAGGAATGTTCCCCAGTCAAACTGATCCTAACCCAAAGGAACAGTTTGCGGTGAGAAATTCTTCAACTCCAATGCATTGGCAGGAACAAGTGCAATCAACTGTCCCATACTTGTCTGGGAGACAAGTGGACAATCAAGTGGAAGAGAACCCTGCTATGCACCAAGGGCAAGAAAGTGGCAACAATGAGAAGAGAGATGCTGAGCCATCTATAGCCACTCGTATTATTAAGGATCTCTCGGGGTCGTTTTTACCTAAAGCGCCTTACCCTGAGAGACTACAAGCGCCCAAGAAAGAAGGGAAGTCTGAGGACATTATGGAGGCATGCTTTGCTCAGTTTGAAGAGGATTTGGACTTAGACAAGTTACTTGAGCAAGCAAATACTATCGTGGAGCCTGCTCCTCGGGAGAGTAGTAGGACATAGGAGACTATGGATGAATCCCGTATTGAGGACCCCATGGAGGCATGCTTTGCTCAGTTTGAAGAGGATTTGGATTTAGATAAGTTGTTTGAGCAAGCTAATGCTACTTTGGAGTCTGCACCTCTAAAGATCAGTGAGACGGAGGAAACCACAACACCTGAACCTCACAAGAAGGAACTTAAGCCTTTACTGGATAATCTTGAGTATAAGTTCCCAGGTCCAGCAGATTCTTTGCCTATAATTATAGCTTTAGATTTGGGTGATGCTCCAGAGGAGAAATTATTGGACGTCTTAAGAGAGCATCAGGAAGCTATAGGCTGGACTATTGAGGATGTCAAAGGAATCAACCCCTCGTTGGTGATACAAACGATACAGTTGGAGGATAATGCCAAGCCATCGAGGGAGCCACAAAGAAGGCTCAACCCTGCTTTGCAAGAGGTTGTGAGGGCAGAAGATATTAAGCTGTTAGAGGCAGGGATCATTTATCCCATCTCTGATAGCAAATGGGTGAGCCAAATTCCAGTCGTGCCCAAACGTGCTGAATTTATGGTAGTAAATAAAGACAACGAGTTGGTTCCAACTCGAGTACAGTCAAGATGGAGAAAGTGTCTAGACTACCGTAAATTGAATGATGCCACTAGGCCTGATCATTTTCTATTCCCATTTATTGATCAGATGGTGGAGAGCTTAGTTGGGTCTGTTTACTAATGCTGGGTCTGGCTGAAGACGTTAAACTTAGCGCTCATGGGAGGCACCCCACAGCTTATCTTTTCTTTTGTTTATTTATTATTTCGCATTTTTATGTTTAATGTTTGTTTCCAGTATTTTTTGTTTTCCAGTTTTTGTTTTTCAGGGACAAAGCGTACTTCAGTTCAAGTTTGGGGGTATGCTATGAGCCATACCAGTCCAGATAGTTCTCCATATCTCATGTCAGCTCTTTCCATATTAGTCACACATTGGGGTCAATGTGTAATTTAAGTTTGGGGGTATGGGAGACACATCACACACTTTGTCCTAATTTGTTGTCTTTTCGTCATAGAGATAAATGCATGCTTATGTTATCGTGAAATTTTGGTTGATCTAAACATTTTCTGTGATGTGATGTCATTGGTGAGCTTAACATTTTGAACACATGATCTGGTGATAAATTTTTAAAATTTAGTTACTTACTTTAGGCATTTTGAGAATTCACATGTTTGATCTAATCTAACACGAGCACATTAGCACAAATTATGTGAGGTATGACACGTGATTTTAATGTGTATTTTTCCTTATCTTAACTGTAACTGGATGACTTGTTGGATGAACTCTTGGGCATAGGAAAATATAAAAAAAAAAAAAAATTATTATCAATAAACTTTTCGCTGAGTAACTGGACCTCTTGCCTCAGTAAGCAGTGAGTGTTCACGTCAAAAGGTGAAATTTTGCTTGGTAATATTAAGGTCGATTTAATTTCGTAGCCTTTTTGACTCGAGTTAGTAAGTCCTTAGGGGTGTCTTTACACCTAATGCCCTAAAACCATCTGGTTTGGGAGTCATTGACTTAACACTCGCTACATGGGTCAATTAGAAAGCTCAAGGGAACTAAGCATAGCCGTGCCTTAATAATAAAAAAAAAAAAAAAGAGTGAATAAAATAAAAACTATGCCTTTTCGTTCATTTTTTATGGGAAATTCGGTGAATCTTGAGACATGGAGACCTTACACATTAGAGTTACTTGGAAGCTTCATTTTTATGTACTAATTCACCTTACACTGATTCAAGCTTGTGATGCCTTATCCTGCCTTTTGTAAGTAATTAGATTTTAACATTTCTATTCATTGCGAAGATGGGTTTACCTTTTTAAGCTTGCTTATGAATGAATATCATGATGATGTGTGCTCCTTAAATTTTTGGATACCATGAGTGATGACTTTATCTTTATGTTCTTTGTTTTTCATTGAGTCTTTTATTTTGTTTTGCTAAGGGACTAGCAAAATATAAGTTTGGGGGTATTTGATGAGTCTAAAATATTGCATATTTTAGACCCTTAACTTATATTTGTTATGCTCTTAGTTAGTATTATTTTACTTTATTTTACGTTTTTCTTGTGTTTTGTGTGTTTTTACAGCTTTGTGGAGAAAGCGCAGCATTTCAGGTTGATTTGAAGCTTCTGGAGACATTGCGCTCGATCGCAACAGATATGCGATCGAGCGCACCAGCGCTCGAGCGCACCTGCCTTTGAACGAGCGCAAGGTCAACATCCCACATCGAAATAATTGAAGTTCAGTGCATTTGCGATCGATCGCAGAAGACATGCGATCGAGCGCACATGAGATCGTGCGCACAAGACATGCGATCGATCGTACCTGCGATCGATCGCACCACACTGCGATCGAGCGCACACGGGCCTGTATCCCACATCGTTTCTACAACCTGTTTTACTCCGGGTCTCCCCCTATATAAACACCATTTGGCATCATAATCCAATGTACAATTCCTAAGCCACTTTGGTGTTTACCGGTGGACGTCTGCTAGCATTCTGGTGGATCCCGAAGGCATTGCTACCACGAGGGGAAGCGCCGCCCGGCAGCGAGTGGAATTTCTCCCATGTAAAGTTGTTTATTTATTTCTTTATATTCAGTTGTTTTAGTTTAAATGTTTAGCACTTGTTATTATAGTTTTATAGTTATGAGTGGCTAGACTCTTCAGCTAAGGTTGAAGATGAAGCCCCGCCGTTGTTTGGCGTAGTAGTTCAGATTTGCTTGTACAAATCTGACAATTTTTAGTATAAATGTTCTGTCAATTATTTGAGTTAATCTTATAATTGATTGAGTTTAAATTGTCTGTTGGATTTTCTTTGTGTTTCATCTGATGGATACATTGAATGCTTTTCGATTAAATTGGATTCCCTTTGTGATTTGTTAAAAGCGGATACATTGGGTGCTTTTGGTTTAGTTGGGATATTCTTTGTTTTTTGTCTTATAGTTGGATTCATTGAATGTTTTGATAGGCTATATTTTTAGAACATGTATGCTTAACTTTGGTGGGGTGGATTCGGAAACCTTAGTGTTTTTTATTATTAGATTTTAAATCAATTAAATTTAGTTTTAATTTATTTTGCAAATTATCATTCAAAATTCAGAACTAGGTTAAGATAGAGTTAATTTAGATTAAAAATTATATTTTCACAACGCAATTCCCTGTGGATTCGACCTCGCACTTGCACAACGCTATATTGCAAACAACTCGTGCGCTTGCGAGTAATTTAAAACTCACACCACCTCTCCATTGCTGCCATTTGAGGGGAAGATCCTCTATTTATATTTACCTCATACATACCTCCCTTAGTCACATGTCTACCTCGAGAGGAGAATTGTTGGGTGTGCTCGCTGAGGGTTTTGAAGAGCTCCATTGCTTCTTCACTGCTTTTCTCCATCAGGACTCCTCCACAACCTGAATCAACAATACATTTGTTAGTATCATTTAAACCTTCATAAAATGCTTGTACCAGTTCATCTTGAGGCAGGTTATGGTGTGAGCATTTGAGTAGCAAGTCGTTGAAGTGTCCCCATGCTTCGAAGAAGAGGTCCCCATCCTTTTGTTGGAAGGACTGGATCTCCTTCCTCATTTGTCTCGTCTTTTGGGCTGGGAAGAACTTCTTCAGGAACTTGCTTGCCAACTCCTCCCAAGTGTGGATGGAAACTGCAGGCAAAGAATTATACCAAAGTTTAGCATTATCTTTCAAGGAAAAAGGGAACAGAATTAACCTTATTCCTTCTTGGTCTAGTCCTTGTATGTGCTGGAACTTGCAAAGATCGAAAAATTCTCGGAGGTGCAAGTGTGGATCTACGTTAGGAGTGCCTCTAAAATGAGTCAAAGCATTCAAGATTTGCAGAGATATGTAATAATTTATCGCCATCTCAGGTTGATATGCAATGCATGATGGTTGATCAATGTTTCGAGGGATGAAGGAGTGCTTCATCGGTACTCGTGCAGGTGGTTGCTGGTTCTTGAGCTGTTCCGCCATTTTTGTTTCGTTCTTGACTTCTTCTTCGTTCTCCTTGAAGTTGTTCCTTAGCTTTTGTCGGATAGTCCGCTCAAGCTCGGGATCAAGGGGAAAGAATGTTGGATGTCGAGATCACAATCCGTGCATAAATCAGAAGAAACAGCTTTAGTGCAGCAGTTCAGCTCTGCTGCTCGGATACTTTCTACCCTAAATGCGCTCGATCGCACAGGAGGTTGCGATCGATCGCAAGTACCACAGAAAGTGTGAATTAGGGTTTGATGTGCCTGGAACACAAAACAATTTAATTAGGTTTGATGAAAAATAAAGATAGTAAACAATACTAGCGTAATAATAATGAAAGTAATTCTAAAAAGAACTTTAGCGCAATCCCCTGCAACGGCGCCAAAAACTTGTTGTGCAAAAATATACCTAAATAAATAGGTGAATAATCGTACTAGTTATACTTGCAAGTGCACAAAGTCATCAGTGTAGTCTAGTGTGCAAAAGCAAGGTCATCTCCACAAGGATTGGTAAAGTTGCTTTTAGAATCAGTTTCTCCCAAGTAAAAAGAGATAAATAACTGTTGGAAAGTGATTTGATAATAATAAAGACATAGGGCTTTGATATCAACCACTAGTCATACATTCCCAATTATAATAGGTCAATGCATTAGTCTTATCATGTATACCTAATGGTTGCCAACCTAAGGGCATGGTATCTACTCCTTAAGCTATTGATTTCCCTAAGCATCGAGTTAGGCATGGTATCTACTCTAACTCTTTTCTTTCTCAAGGGATTCAGCATGGTATCTGCTTGAGTTGTTCCTTAAGAAAGCATAAGTACTGTGGAAATCGACAACCACATGAGACCTAGGGCATGGTATCTACTCCTGGTTTCCCATGTTGATTAACCCAAGAATCTGGATAAGATATCTTTTGTTACTAAGGTTAGACCCAGGACTTGGTCATCCAAATTGATCTAACTAACCTATCCATACAACATGCATACGTTGGCCTTACACATATATATGAGGAATTTAAATAAGCACAGGCATTAATCAAGTTAAGTAACATAATAAAAGCTATTGGCAAAGATTTTATCAGTGAATATAAATATGGGAATGCATAACTAGGGCTTCAATCGAGCCCTATAAGAAAGTTAGTTACACATACTATCTGAAGTAAACATTATAAATAAACTAAAAATTAAAGGAGAAGAATAAACCCGAGAGAAGAGGCGTCAATTCTCTCCCAAGCTCTCAACTCCAAGTAAAAGAAAAGAGAAAAGTGTTTTCTATTTGAGGTCTGTCTTATGTGTGTGAGTTACAAGTGTATTTATAGGTCTTTGAGAAGTCCTAAGAGACCTATGAGTTCCTAAACCTTCCTAAAACGAAAATTCTCTTATTTCCAAAATAGGGTTCTGCAGTTTACTGTTCACGCCCGTACATGTGCACTCGATCGCATATGTCTTGCACTCGATCGCAGTGTGCGCTCGATCCTTCATGTGTGCGCATGATCGCAATGTGCACTCGATCGCATTGTATGGCGCGATCGATCGCAATTTGTCCAACGAATGCTCCAGGGATTCCAGATTTCTTCCTTTAAGTGCCAAAACTGCTTTTTTTTCTCCAAAATCCTATAAAAACATGTAAAACACACAAATGGAGTAAAAGAGACCAAATTAACGTAATTAAGGACCTAACAAATGTAAATAAGGGGGATTAAATATGAATATTTAAGCATCTATCAAGAAATTCAATGAATAATCAAAAATAATCTCAACAAATGCATATAATTAACTTTATCTTAAGTGTATTTTCATGCCTTAATCAATTAGGAGTAAGCATAGAACTCGGTTGACCCGCAAACCCGACCCAAACTGTTTAGGTTGCGTCTTTTTAGAAGTGGGGTTGGGTTGGGTTGAAAATTTTTTGAACGTGGTGGGTTGGTTAGGTCATGGGTTCAAAATTTTAACCCGACCCAAACCAGTAACCTGATCAATATATTTTTATATATTTTATATTTACTAAATATAAAATAGTGTATCTATAATTATAGTATATGTAATTATAAAATGTGTATGTTATTACGCTTAATGCTCACCAATGAGGCAAATGTATAAATTATAATGGGCATAACCTGAATATGTATTAGGTCATACATTGGGCACTATAACATGTGTTTAGTGTGTAAAATATATAACAGGTCATAGCTTGAATAATTTGACCACACTATAATGGCCATTTTGGGAAACAAAATATACCAAGGACTGATATATCATTGGCTCACTTGAAAGTTGAAACCCTATCACACTATCACTATCTCTTTGGTTGATCATCTTCTCTCTTTGCATCTCTCTCACTCTCTTTACAGTTAACACTTAACAGCTCAATTTTCCAATCGGTTGGTATGTTTTTTTTTTCTTTTTTTTCCTTTCTTTAAAATAATTTTTTCTTGTCATTTATTTTTTAATGCAAGTTTCAGTGAGAATAAATTATAGCATATTTGCTTTTATGCTTTATGTTAAATTAAGTTGTAGATGTTGAACTATTAGAGATGACAGAATAATAGGATATTTATTGGAATTCATGGATGATGTTTTCTAGTAATAGATTTCTCATGATGTTTTTGCTAATAGTCTTTGTTTCTTTTGTTACCTGATGTCACTTTCTCTTTTGACATTGCTTTAATACATCTACGTATTAAAAAAAATTACCACTAAAAATTTCAAAATGATCCAATTATTTATAAAGTCACAGCAATTGATGGGAAATCTAAAGCCATGGATTGTTGGTTTGCTCTTAAAACCAAAGTAAAAAATGTTGTCGATTAGACGATCACTTTGCCATATAATACATGATCACTTCACTTAGGTCTCATTGAAGCTGAGAAAAGTAGTAGAATATTTTTTGTTATGTAATATGTATGAATTAATCTTTTTTAGTAAAAAAAGATTAATTCGGTGACCCAAACCGACTTGGTTGGGTTGGGTTGAGTTGAGGTTGGATGGATTCATGGGTTAGGTTGGGCAATCTAGTATGATTGGGTTGGGTTGAATTTTTAGGCCAAACCAACCGATGCTCACCTCTAAGGAAGATCTATTGATTCATGTTTCTCAATTTGAATAGTACTAGGTTGTGGTTCTTATAACACTTCATCAAGATCTATCTTCCTCCCACTGCTACCTTCTAGCATAAACTGTTTTTCTAAACTTATTTCATATTTGGAAACAAACACCTTTTGCTCCCAAGGATGATAGAAATAATATCCTAAAATTTCTCTAGAATATCCAAGAAACCTATATTTATCAAACCTAGTTCCCAACTTATTTGTATGTAACTTCTTTACATAAGCAGGATAACCCCAAATCTTAGCATGTTTTTTCCTTTATTGTTCAATATAAAATATTTTATCATCTACCTCTAGATGATGAAATTAAGTAATAAGTCCCTACAGCTAATATAGCAACACTTACTCCATTTCCAAGGTGAATGCTGACTTTTCCTTACTTAGTTTCTTGTATTTTCTTAGCTCTTGTAACCTATTACAAATGCGAGAATCATACTCAGTATCTAATAACCAAGTAGAAGTATTATTAACTAATAAGTTAATTTTATCAAAGAACAATTGAAACATGCCTTCCGAATGCTTGTCTTGCAAGGTGATCTTTGCAACTTCTCTTCTGGTGTCCATCTTTGCCACAACGGAAGCATTGTTCCTTATCTTTTTTGGCTTTTGATGGAATAGCCTTGTTGACACCTCCCTTTGCATCCAATAATTTCTTCATCTTCTTTAAGATATTCTTACCCTTTGGCTTAGAAGATGAAGCCCTATCGACAAGCGTAATGGGTGTCTTAACATTTCTTGATTGTATCTTCTGCAATCTTCAACATACAACAAGTTCTAGAAGCGTAGCTTCAATGTCGTTCATGTTATAGTTCATAACATACTGCGATAATGATTATGGAAAGGATTGAAGAATTAAGTCACTACTTAACTTTGCATCTATACTAAAATGAGCTAGTCTAACTACTCAATATTGTTGGTCATATTTAATCCATGCTTATCGACTAATGACCCTTCGGGCTATAACCCTAAAAAGGTTATGCTCACCATACAACTCTTATAGATGAAGTAATATTACAAAAGATGAAGTAATATTACAAAAGAAATTTTCATCTTGTTATATTTATTATAAACGTTATTAGACATAGACATTAGGATGTAAAGCTCAGCCTATATGTCAATCTCTTACCACTTCTCAAAAGTAGCCAACTCTTCTTCCAAAACATTCTCAGCAACTGTTGCTAGAAGTGACTTGTCAAGAAACTGTCATTTTTTCATAATTGGGAATGATTCTCAAATTCCTTAACAAATTTAGGAGATTAAACCAGTCAATCTGTTTGCATCAAATATGCATGATAGTGGGTTTAGTCATTATGATCTACGATGTAACAACAAATAAAATATGTTTCTATTCATTTTATTAACCACTATAAAGATTTGTTATTTAATCTAAATTGTATCTCCCACTATTTTTTTATTCCTACAACCCTCAATGTGGAAAGCAAAAACCCTTTTGGAAGGTATTCTAGTGGGGATTGAGATCCTTTCACTTGTACATTATAGCCTTACGTTTGCGTAACAAACTATAATGCACTTGATAGGTAGATAACTATATCATTTGCATCCCATACAATTTCCAATCTTAAATGTATATAGCCTTAGGTTTACGCAATAAATCATATCCATTTTAGTTACGTTAAACCCACAATTCCTTATAAGTGTAAATTAGTGATATAACCCTTATATGTAACGCAACAAAGCTATATCATTTGTTTACTTTGTATACATCATATGTTTAACAGTCAATATAATTTTATTATAGTTTAAAACCTTACGTATGGCGCAACAAAATTACACACATAAGAAAATTTTCCATATTGACTATAATGTTAGAAGGCTACGAACAATCATTCTTAATGATTTCTGTTTAAGACTTAATATTAAATATTTGCACATGAGGTATTTATGTCTTTATGTTTAAGTATGATCATTTAACATGCATGAGATACATTTAACATGCATATAATCTAATTACATGCATAACACACATACATCACATGCATTTATGTACCTAAGTGGATGACTATAGACTTTTCTAAGTGTGATTTACTTGAGCCAAGAAAGTAAATCACTTGGTCAAACTCTGCGTAATTATTACATGAATATATCTCATACATTCATGGGTCTTTAATTTTTAATTGGTTCACTATGCTTCCTTGCGCCCTCTTTGATTCGACTTAATAAAATCCTATCTAACTCTAAGTAACTTTACATGCATAAAATAAATATAAAAAACCTTGATTAGAAGTCAAGGGGGTTTACATTGAACGAAAATATAAATTTATATTGAGAGAAATAAGAGAAGGTGAGGTATGGAAACCCCATTTAAAATTAAATAACCAAAAATAATACCATTAAATTTAACCAATTTCTAAGATCTAGGTCCAATAGTTATTCACTCACACAATTAAATTGTATAAATAAGAAGATCAATTCTATTCTAGTTATGGCTATTTTTCTTAAATTGTAATCCTAACCCCATTAGGTTTCCATAAAAAAAATTTAATCGTATTCCAAATAAGATTAAGATTCATTGTTCATTAGAATTCATAATTCCAATGCGATAAGGATTTTGGAGTTTCAATTCTTATTCAAACATCATTTTCTTAAACTTTTTATTTCGAAATTAAAAGAGATTTTTAATTAAATAAATAAACCTAATTTAAATCTTTTGAAAATAAAAATTAAAAAATTAATTTCAATTAAAAGCATGTTTTATTTTTAAAGAAATTTGAGACAATTTCAAAAACACTTTAAAAACTCGAAAATGTGATTTTTATGTCACACAATCGACTATCCATTACTACAATCGAATATCAAAAGTTTTGGTCCAATAATTCAATATGAAAAGGAGGATACAGTCGACTGTCCAAAGTTTCTACTTGAGAACACATCCGTGAGGGCACAATCGACTGTCCACTCGGGGCAATCAAATGCCCCTTCAACATCTGCGATTTTTCACGTTTTTCCTCGCAAATTTTCTTCCCAAAACAATTTTCTTTTCATTCAAAATCATATTTTGATCAAGCAAATTGTTTATCATCAATCTCTATTAATTTAGTACGCTTGAAAAATAATCTTCAACTTTTTTATTATATAAATATGACAATAAATAATTCAAGAATTCTTTCTTGAATTCTCTTGACCTAGTGGCTCATAAACCCTAATCTAACTTTTAGATTTTGAATTTGAAATCTATATAATTTTTAAGATTGGATCTTTTAAGGCATCAACAATAAAATCAAACTCATTCTAATATTCCATAGAGTAGGCTCTGATACCATTGTAAGTTCACCAGCATAGATAACGCAGTGGAATTTTAAAATTTTCTTAACTATTCCAATAAACTTTCACCAAGAATTCTGTACGAATATATTAGAATGATAACATAATTAATCTCCATATAAGGTAAGGGTTTATACCTCAATGAAGATTCAGGTTGATCCTTTGGAAACGAGTCATCAAGTTGTTCAAGTGTCCGGTTCTAAATATATCCACACGAGGAACCAAGGATATGGATCTCCTTCTTTGGGATGTTCAACACCATGCGAGAAAGAGAAATAGGGCTTACTAAAAATTCAGAGTGCTAGCTCTTGGGGTTTTTGACCTTTTAAGAGAAAGGCAGTGAAACAATTTTAGCATTCAGCATTTAGGGATTCTATCAAATATAACCTTTTATATAGAGCTCCTACTCCCAAAAGCTCTATAATTTCTAGAATTTCAATAAAACCCTAGTATGATTAATTCCTATAAATCTCTCTATTAGACCATTATTTTTCCTTTTTCTTACAATTTTCCAATTTTGTGCACCCCTTAGGTTTAATATCATGTTAGCAGTAGATCATAAGTTTTACGTAACAATTGGATCTCAACCAATTAATTAAAAATCATTTTGATTTTAATTCGATTTAAAACTCATTTTTATTCTTTTTTTAATTAAGAATTAATTACAATTAATTCTTAAGGGCTCCTACAAGTCATGATTGATACCTAGCAGTATGTCATGACTACTTAGGGAATATGAATTAATGTGAAGCTTTCCGTTATCAATTATTTAATCATATGTATCTCAATCTCAAGTTCATAAATTAAATGAAGAAATTAGAAACTCCTTTCTAATTTCAACCCAACTTGGTCAAGGTTTTTCCAAGTTATAACTTAATCATATCACATAGGACATTCTCTCTCTTTTATTAAGAGTGATGGATCCTCTATTGTATACTCACATACCTCAATACATAAGTGGTCATACCTAATTAATACCCTTACACAACCTATATTAGGATCACATTTAAATAGCATCAAAGCATGATGACCTATACACAAGGAATCAATGGTGCTTCAAGTCCATGGATCACTTTTACAACTACAACATAAGTACTCCTATTGATAGCCAGTAAAATGTCAATTAGAAATTACTTAGTTGATTTAGTTCGGTGTACTTGTTCTTTAACAAGCACCTATATAATTTGTTTTAGTGTTTCATACACTAGTGGCCATGAGATCAATAACCCTCAACTCTTTAAGGAAACATAGTATCTACTAATCTATCTGGATTAACTAATGTCGTTCTTAGCGATCCTATAATTAAAAACATTTAAGAATAAATCTTAAGGAAAAACATCTCATTAAAATGATCTCATCATGGTTTTTATTTTCATTTCTTTTATTCTATGAGCTTTATCATGTAATGCACATGTAGTGATTTATAATAAACATGATAAATAAGATAATTGTCATTACAAATATTTATTTTTAATAATTGAATAAGATTAATTACAAGTAACATGTCTATAACATAAAATGTTATTGTCTTATAAGGCATACTACTATCATATGTCTCTAACTATTATTCACATCATAAGCACTGCATGCACGCAAACAAATTTCATACCACTCTCATTTTAACTCATCTCAACTCCGTTCGGTTCATCTCATTCGTCTCAGCTCCTCCCAGTTCATCTCAACTCATCTCAGTTCCACCCAGATCATCTCAATTCATCTCAGTTCCTCCTAGATCATCCCAACTCATCTCAGTTCCTCCGATGTTATTCAAGCTCATCTCAAATCATCTAAATTATTTTCATAATTTCAAGGGGACATCTCCCCATGTGTCGGCACCCACTCTCAGACTAGCTATGGTCATGATCGTACGTGCTCCCGGATCACACTCCTCTTTTGTGATCTTACCTGCTCTTAGACCTGAAGGTCCTACCTGTACTAAAAGTGATATGAACTCACATTGCCACATGATCAATAAGCTAGCTTTGAGCTACCTTCTTATCTTTAGTATTATCTCTATTAACACCTAGATGCACAAAACACTTAGTGTTTTTCAATATTTGAACATGCACTCATACATGATACACTAATACACACACACTGAATGCACATTGCATGCATACCATACTCTATCATACACACCATACGCACATAAAACCCCTTGATGCATTGAAGATCTTCAAACAAGTTGAAGAAGTTAAAAGGATTTTATGACTCAAGTCTTAGTTAGGTATTCTTATACTTTCTCTTTTAACTCTTAGCTTTAAAATGGCTTAAAATATCTTTTCCATAACAACTTAGTTAAAAACTATCTCTTTGTTTCAAATTTGTTACAATTTTTAAGTAAATGTAAGAAATTTAGGTAGTCATAGTCGATTATGTTGGTACCACAGTCGACTGTGTCCTCATTTTGAGCCTTATTGATTCTGATTTTTAAAGGGATAACCTATTGGTCAAAACCCACAGTCAACTATATTGTCGTGAAAATGGCTAGTTTTCAAAATTAATGAAGTCCACACAAAACTCTAATTTGATCCACACTTCTCCATGTTTAAAATTTGCTATTTTACATTACCCATCATCTGAATCGCCTTACTATACTCTAGATCTTGAGGTCTAATCAAGGCTTTTTTAAAATTCAACATAAACTTCAATCTCTTCAAACTTAACTCAATTTTAATCCAAATTAATCTTACTATATATAGAATAAAATGCAATAAATCCTGAAAAGCATCAAATTTGCAAGACTTGGGATGAGAAATACCTTGATTTGTCATTCTTTCAAAAATTTTCTTCCATCTCTTTTTCATTCTCTCACTCTTTCTCTTTCATTCTCTCTCATTCTCCATCGCTTTTTTTTTTTCTCTTTCTTCGTCTCTCTACTTCTCTTTCTTTATTTCTCTTTCCCTCCCTTTCTTTCTTGTTTTCTATGGAATGCTCCAAAGAAAATCTGCACTACTTATTGCAGCTATTTATTAGTTATTTTTTTAACCTTTCCAATTGATGCTGCCAATATACTGCCAATAACTACCCTTCCAATAACAAGACAACACGTGGATCCCTTGGCTACTGTTGTGAGTTTTAAATTACTCGCAAGCGCACGAGTCGTTTGCAGTATAGCGTTGTGCAAGTGCGAGGTCGAATCCACAGGGAATTGCGTTGTGAAAATATAATTTTTAATCTAAACTAACTCTATTTTAACCTAGTTCCAAATTTCAGAATGATATTGCAAAATAAATTAAAACTAAATTAAATTGATTTAAAAACTAATAAAAAAGGCACTAAGGTTTCCAAATCCACCCCACCAAAGTTAAGCATACATGTTCTAAAAATATAGCCTATCAAAACATTCAATGAATCCAACTATAAGACAAAAAACAAAGAATATCCCAACTAAACCAAAAGCACCCGATGTATCCGCTCTTAACAAATCACAAAGGGAATCCAATTTAATCGAAAAGCATTCAATGTATCCATCAGATGAAACACAAAGAAAATCCAACAGACAATTTAAACTCAATCAATTATAAGATTAACTCAAATAATTGACAGAACATTTATACTAAAAATTGTCAGATTTGTACAAGCAAATCTGAACTACTACGCCAAACAACGGCGGGGCTTCATCTTCAACCTTAGCTGAAGAGTCTAGCCACTCATAATTATAAAACTATAATAACAAGTACTAAACATTTAAACTAAAACAACTGAATATAAATAAATAAATAAACAACTTTACATGAGAGAAATTCCACTCGCTGACGGGCGGCGCTTCCCCTCGTGGTAGCAATGCCTTCGGGATCCACCAGAATGCTGGCGGAAGTCCACCGGTAAACACCAAAGTGGCTTAGGAATTGTACCTTGGATTATGAAGCAAAATGGTGTTTATATAGGGGAAGACCCGGAGTAAAACAGGTTGCAGAAACGATGTGGGATACAGGCCCGTGTGCGCTCGATCGCAGTGTGGTGCGATCGATCGCAGGTACGATCGATCGCATGTCTTGTGCGCACGATCTCATGTGCGCTCGATCGCATGTCTGCTGCGATCGATCGCAGATGCACTGATCTTCAAATATTTCGATGTGGGATGTTGACCTTGCGCTCGTTCAAAGGTAGGTGCGCTCGAGCGCTGGTGCGCTCGATCGCATGTCTGTTGCGATCGAGCGCAATGTCTCCAGAAGCTTCAAATCAACCTGAAATGCTGCACTTTCTCCACAAAGCTGTAAAAACACACAAAACACAAGAAAAACGTAAAATAGAGTAAAATAATACTAACTAAGAGCATAACAAATATAAGTTAAGGGTCTAAAATATGCAATATTTTAGACTCATCAAATACCCCCAAACTTATATTTTGCTAGTCCCTTAGCAAAACAAAATAAAAGACTCAATGAAAAACAAAGAACATAAAGATAAAGTCATCACTCATGGTATCCAAAAATTTAAGGAGCACACATCACCATGATATTCATTCATAAGCAAGCTTAAAAAGGTAAACCCATCTTCGCAATGAATAGAAATGTTAAAATCTAATTACTTACAAAAGGCAGGATAAGGCATCACAAGCTTGAATCAGTGTAAGGTGAATTAGTACATAAAAATGAAGCTTCCAAGTAACTCTAATGTGTAAGGTCTCCATGTCTCAAGATTCACCGAATTTCCCATCAAAAATGAACAAAAAGGCATAGTTTTTATTTTATTCACCTTTTTTTTTTTTTTTTTTTTTTTTTTTTTTTAATAAGGCACGGCTATGTTTAGTTCCCTTAAGCTTTCTAATTGACCCATGTAGCGAGTGTTGAGTCAATGACTCCCAAACCAGATGGTTTTAGGGCATTAGGTGTAAAGACACCCCTAAGGACTTACTAACTCAAGTCAAAAAGGCTACGAAATTAAACCGACCTTAATATTAACAAGCAAAATTTCACCTTTTGACGTGAACACTCACTGCTTACTGAGGCAAGAGGTCCAGTTACTCAGCGAAAAGTTTATTGATAATTTTTTTTTTTATTTATTTATTATTTATTTTTTTTTATTTTCCTATGCCCAAGAGTTCATCCAACAAGTCATCCAGTTTCAGTTAAGATAAGGAAAAATACACATTAAAATCACGTGTCATACCTCACATAATTTGTGCTAATGTGCTCGTGTGAGATTAGATCAAACATGTGAATTCTCAAAATGCCTAAAGTAAGTAACTAAATTTTAAAAATTTATCACCAGATCATGTGTTCAAAATGTTAAGCTCACCAATGACATCACATCACAGAAAATGTTTAGATCAACTAAAATTTCACGATAACATGAGCATGCATTTATCTCTATGACGAAAAGACAACAAATTAGGACAAAGTGTGTGATGTGTCTCCCATACCCCCAAACTTAAATTACACATTGACCCCAATGTGTGACTAATATGGAAAGAGCTGACCTGAGATATGGAGAACTATCTGGACTGGTATGGCTCATAGCATACCCCCAAACTTGAACTGAAGTACGCTTTGTCCCTGAAAAATAAAAACTGGAAAACAAAAAAATACTGGAAACAACATTAATCATAAAAATGCAAATTAATAAATAAACAAAAGAAAAGATAAGCTGTGGGGTGCCTCCCATGAGCGCTAAGTTTAACGTCTTCAGCCAGACCCAACATTAGTAAACAGACCCAACTAAGCTCTCCACCATCTGATCAATAAATGGGAATGGAAAATGATCAGGCCTAGTGGCATCATTCAATTTACGGTAGTCTAGACACTTTCTCCATCTTGACTGTACTCGAGTTGGAACCAACTCGTTGTCTTTATTTACTACCATAAATTCAGCACGTTTGGGCACGACTGGAATCTGGCTCACCCATTTGCTATCAGAGATGGGATAAATGATCCCTGCCTCTAACAGCTTAATATCTTCTGCCCTCACAACCTCTTGCAAAGCAGGGTTGAGCCTTCTTTGTGGCTCCCTCGATGGCTTGGCATCCTCCTCTAAATGTATCATGTACGTCACCACCGAGGGGCTGATCCCCTTGACATCCTCAATAGTCCAGCCTATAGCTTCCTTATGCTCTTTTAAGACGTCCAATAATTTCTCCTCTAGAGCATCACCCAAATCGGAAGGTATAATCACAGGCAAACTATCGGCTGAACCTAGGAACTTATACTTAAGATTATCTGGTAAAGGCTTAAGTTCCTTCTTGGGGGTTTCAGGTGCGGTGGTCTCCTCCATCTTATTGCTCTTCCGAGGAGGAGACTCTAAAATGGCATTCGCTTGCTCAAGTAATTTATCTAAATCCATATCCTCTCCAAATTGAGCAAAACATGCCTCCAAGGGGTCCTCAGTGCTTGATTCATTCACAGTCTCCTCAAGAATCTCCTCTATCAAGCATACATTTCTCACTTCATCATATTCATGTGGTTGCCTAGTGATATCAAAAATATTCAACTCCACTGTCATATTTCCGAAGGAGATCTTCATCACCCCTGTCCTACAATTTATCAGGGCGTTAGCCGTGGCTAAGAATGGTCGCCCTAGAATAACCGGTATTTGAATCCCTATATTCTGAACCGGCTCTGTGTCAAGCACAATAAAATCCACGGGGAAATAGAACTTATCCACTTTTATCAAAACGTCCTCAACTATTCCCCGTGGTCTTTTCACTGACCTGTCAGCCAATTGAAGCGTAGTGGATGTGGGCTTCAATTCTCCTAACCCCAATTGTAAATAGACTGAGTAGGGTAGAAGATTCACACTCGCCCCTAGATCCAAGAGAGCCCTCTCAATGTGGCTGACTCCTATCGTGCAAGAGATGGTAGGACACCCCGGGTCCTTATACTTGATGGGTAGCTTGCACTGAAGGATTGAGCTGACTTGCTCGATCAAAAATGCCTTTTTTGGGACATTCGTCCTCCTTTTGATAGTGACCAAGTCCTTTAGAAACTTGGTGTATGATGGCATTTGATGGATGGCATCCAAAAATGGGATATTGATTTGGACTTGCTTGAATACCTCCAGAATTTCCTCATACTTCCCTCCTTTCTTGGGCGCCTGTAATCTCTCAGGGTAGGGCGCTCTAGGTATAAACGACCTAGGAGGGTCTTTCTCAGTAGGTGTGGCTATAGATGGCTCAGCATCTCTCTTCTCTGTGTTGCCACTCCTTTGCCCTTGCTGCATAGCAGGGCTCTCTTCCACTCGATTGTCCACTTGTCTCCCAGACCTCAGTGTGACAATCGACTGTACTTGTTCCGCCCCGTGCATAGGAGTTGATGAACTCTCAACCATAAATTGTCCTTTTGGGTTTTGCACGGGCTGACTGGGGAACTTTCCCTTCTCTCTCTCACCCAAGTGACTTGCAATTTGCCCTATTTGACTCTCCAGCTTGGCAATTGCTTGGGTGTTTACCACTGTTGCACTCCTCACATCACTCATATTTTGGCTAGTCTCCTTCATGAACTCCTTAAGGGTGTCCTCTAGCGACTGTGAAACTGGCGCTGGTGTTTGAGTGGGTGCATGGTAAGCAGGTGAAGGTGCTGGATGGGCAGAACGACCATGATTAGGAATTTGTGGGGCAAATCCGGGAGGATATTGATTTTGAGCATGATAAGGGGCTCCTCCCAGATTCATCGGTTGGTTCTGCCTCCATGAAAAATTTGGGTGGTTCCGCCACCCTGGATTGTACGTCTCTGAGTACGATCCATTTGACTGCCTTCGAAAGTCATTGAAAGCATTTACTTGTTCCAGAGGATACTCGGCACAAGCCGGCATTGATGGGCAATTCTGTGCTAGATGCATGGGACTAGCACAGATGGAACAGCTTTCAACATTGAATGTGTTGGCAGCATTGATGGATTGGCTCACAGTGAGAGCGTCAATCTTTTTAGTGAGGGCATCTAACTTTATCCTCAAATCGGCGTCCTCTCTGACCTCATAGATGCCTCCCTTCTTAGGAGCACGAATGGACTTATCTCGACAGCTTGAAAAATCCCACTGCTGCGAGTTGTCGGACAACTTGTCCAACGCCATATATGCTTCGTCTCCTGTCAGACTCAAGAATGCCCCCCCATTCATAGACTCGATCATGCTACGGTTGGGTTGAGTCAACCCTTGGTAGAAGAATTGAACGAGTCTCCACTTCTCATATCCATGTGGAGGGCATCTGATCAGTAACTCTTTAAAGCGCTCCCAACCCTCAGAAAATTTTTCATCCTCATCCTGAGTGAAAGAGCTGATCTCCTTTCGGCACTCATTCACTCTAGACATTGGGAAAAACTTATGATAAAATTTGCTAAGCAGGTTTTCCCAAGATGTAATAGACCCGGGCGTGTTGGAATCCAACCACGCCCTAGCTCTATCGTGAAGAGAAAAAGGGAAGAGTCGAAGATGGACTGACTCTTCAGAGAAGTTCTGGAATTTGAATGTGGCACAAATGTCTTTGAACTTCTTCACATGGCTATAAGGATTTTCAAGATCTAAACCATAGAATGAGGGTAAGAGTTGGATGACATGTGGCTTCAAGTCAAAGTGGGTGGCATTGGTCGGTGGCAACACTATGCAAGAGGATGAGTTAGTCGCAACGGGTGCGAACAAGTCCCTAAGGGATGTAGTGGAGTCCACGTTCCAAGCTCTAGGTTGCTCTACATGTTCAGGATGATTTGCATTCCTATAATTCTCTGCCATCTCAACTGTCTCTCTCTCAACTAGCGCTCTTTTCTGCCTTCTAAGAGTTCTTTCTAAGTCGGGATCTAAATGTGTCAAATCTAAGTTCAAGGATCTCCGACCAAGCATACACTAACAGAAAAATAATGAGATACTAACCAGTAGAAGCAACAGAATAAAGCAAATACAAAACTCAAAATTTTTTTATTTTTTTATTTTTTTTTTATTTTTTTAAATTAAATTAACTAGTAGAAAAATAAAATCAATTCAGACTAAAAATTTTCACAAACAAAACAATTCCCCGGCAATGGCGCCAAAAACTTGTTGTGAGTTTTAAATTACTCGCAAGCGCACGAGTCGTTTGCAGTATAGCGTTGTGCAAGTGCGAGGTCGAATCCACAGGGAATTGCGTTGTGAAAATATAATTTTTAATCTAAACTAACTCTATTTTAACCTAGTTCCAAATTTCAGAATGATATTGCAAAATAAATTAAAACTAAATTAAATTGATTTAAAAACTAATAAAAAAGGCACTAAGGTTTCCAAATCCACCCCACCAAAGTTAAGCATACATGTTCTAAAAATATAGCCTATCAAAACATTCAATGAATCCAACTATAAGACAAAAAACAAAGAATATCCCAACTAAACCAAAAGCACCCGATGTATCCGCTCTTAACAAATCACAAAGGGAATCCAATTTAATCGAAAAGCATTCAATGTATCCATCAGATGAAACACAAAGAAAATCCAACAGACAATTTAAACTCAATCAATTATAAGATTAACTCAAATAATTGACAGAACATTTATACTAAAAATTGTCAGATTTGTACAAGCAAATCTGAACTACTACGCCAAACAACGGCGGGGCTTCATCTTCAACCTTAGCTGAAGAGTCTAGCCACTCATAATTATAAAACTATAATAACAAGTACTAAACATTTAAACTAAAACAACTGAATATAAATAAATAAATAAACAACTTTACGTGAGAGAAATTCCACTCGCTGACGGGCGGCGCTTCCCCTCGTGGTAGCAATGCCTTCGGGATCCACCAGAATGCTGGCGGAAGTCCACCGGTAAACACCAAAGTGGCTTAGGAATTGTACCTTGGATTATGAAGCCAAATGGTGTTTATATAGGGGAAGACCCGGAGTAAAACAGGTTGCAGAAACGATGTGGGATACAGGCCCGTGTGCGCTCGATCGCAGTGTGGTGCGATCGATCGCAGGTACGATCGATCGCATGTCTTGTGCGCACGATCTCATGTGCGCTCGATCGCATGTCTGCTGCGATCGATCGCAGATGCACTGATCTTCAAATATTTCGATGTGGGATGTTGACCTTGCGCTCGTTCAAAGGTAGGTGCGCTCGAGCGCTGGTGCGCTCGATCGCATGTCTGTTGCGATCGAGCGCAATGTCTCCAGAAGCTTCAAATCAACCTGAAATGCTGCACTTTCTCCACAAAGCTGTAAAAACACACAAAACACAAGAAAAACGTAAAATAGAGTAAAATAATACTAACTAAGAGCATAACAAATATAAGTTAAGGGTCTAAAATATGCAATATTTTAGACTCATCAGCTACCCGTCACAAGATCACACGTGGATGACTCAAGATCAGACAGCTGTGCCTCCAAGTCATAACCGCCCCTCCAGGCTCCGTTGCCCCATGCTGGGCCTCCGCGTCACTACCGCCCTCCAAGCCATCATTACTCAGCCCAAGTTGGGAAGCCAGGTCGGTAAACTGCCCCAGACATCAATGCCTCCTGAGCAAGCCAGCAAGATAATGCCCTAGCGGACGGCCTTCAGCCATCCAGCTAAGGCCTCCTAGGCACCAGTGCCCATCCAAGTTGGGATGTCAGGCCATCAACCGCCCTTACACGTGGGTGGTTCCTGATCAAACCAACAAGAAAAAGTCCTAGCGGACGGCTCCTATCCACCTAGCTTGATTTCCTAGGCATCATTACCTGACTCAGGTAGGAGTATAATCACTGCTGACTCAGGCCCAAGACCGCCTCCAGTGCCCTATAAAAAGGATAAGGTACTCTCTCAACACGACTCAGACACAAACGGATAAGAAAAACACACCACTCAACCCTTACTTGTATCTTATCACACTCTAACTTAAGCATCGGAGCATCCCCGGAGGACTCCCTCCAGTGACCCCATAGTTCACTTTTCTTTCCTTGCGCAGGTACCCAAGGTCCAGCTCAGCAACACATTTTTGGTATCAACAGATTGGCGCCGTCCATGGGAAACTACATCTCTCGCTGACAGTAACAACGAAGAAGTCCAAAGAACTCGTCTGTTATCATGCCCCCTAAAACACCTGCCATAGATCTAGGCACTCGCGTACTACGGTCAGGAGCAAGTTCCTCAACCGAGCCCGAGGATCATCTAAACGAAGGTACACTCCAGACACAGTTCACAAAGCTTGCGCAGCTGGTAGCTGATCTGGCTGCAGAAGCTCGTGGGAGACCTCAGCGTACTTTACCACTCTAGTCACAAGAACCAGGTCACTATGGTTCTGCCAATCGCCACCCACCAGTAGATGACTGTTCGGCAACCCACTCACCTCTACTAGCCAAGTCTGGAGAAAGTCACATGTCCAAGAACAACGAAGGGTTCAGTAAGCGGATCGAGGATATAGAGAGGCGAATCAATGAGGCGTTTAGAGAACGCGGCCACAATATTATCGATGATATTGATGTCCAGGACCCGCCTTTCACACAAGAAGTCCTTGACGTCCCTTTCCCACCAAATTTCCGAATGCCACAAATCAAACTTTACGATGGATCCACCGACCCCCTGGATCATCTCCAACACTACCGAACCACAATGACCCTCCATAGGCACTCAGACCCTGTGATGTGTCGGGCATTTCCATTGACCCTTGAGAAAGCGGCCAGGACATGGTATACCCGTTTGAAACCAGGAGGCATCCGCACCTTCAAAGACCTAAGCTATGCATTCGCCTCTCATTTCATTAGCAGCAAAGGACCCAAGAAAACCTCAGAGTCTCTGTTCAATATTGTCCAGTCAAAAGGAGAAAAGCTTCGAGCCTATATTTCCAAATTTAATACTGCCGCTTGGGAGATCCCAGATCTTGATCCCAGTGTTCAGCTATTGGCATTCAAAAATGGACTAAGATCCGGATTCTTCAGTTCAAAACTTACCAGACGTCCACCTACGGATATGAGTGAAGTCTTGGCGCGAGCTGAAAGATACATACTGGCAGAAGACGATCAGGCATTCCGAAGAGAACACGAAGGAGACACGGAAAGGAGGAAGAGAGGTCCCCCTAGTCCCTGCTGGGAGCCCACTAAGCGACTGTTTCGCTATGAGAGACCCAGAACCCTCAAGCCTTTTGAGGGTAGGCCTCAGAACCCCGCAACCTTCGGAATCAGAGCCAAAACTCCGGGGTAAATCCACAACTACTCACCGCTGAATGCCTCCAGGACCAACATTCTAATGCAGATTCATGACAGGGATCTCTTGCAGTGGCCCCCAAGACCGCCAAATCTCAACCCAGATCGAAACACTTGGTGTAGATTCCACAGAAACTTTGACCATGACACGGAAGAATGTAAGGCACTGAAAAACCAGATTGAGGCCCTCATCAATCGGGGACATCTCAAAGAATATGTAGGACCACGACAGGAAAAATTCGATGGACGAGCATGCAGAAGCCCTGAACACTCCCTCGAGCTAAACAGAACTACAAGGCCAGTCCGGAAGAGCCTGGGGCTAAGTTATAGGGAGCCTAGCCAGAAGAAACCGGAGGCCCCCGTGGCGAAAATCATCAAGACCATTTGCAGAGGGCCCGCAGCTGGCGGTGGGTCGCATACTCGTAATAAGTTTTATGTCAGGTCAATAGCCTCTGTCTCTGGACCTCATAAACGACCTAAGACCGAAGAAATCATTTCTTTTTCGGACGAAGACTTAGAAGGAGTGTAGATCCCACACGACGATGCTGTTGTAATTTCACTCCTCTTGGCCAATCACGAAATAAGATGAGTCCTGGTCGATAACAGGAGCTCAGCCGACATTCTCTTTTATGATGCCTTTCAACAAATGCAACTGGGCGACACACATTTAGAGTTGGTCTCCACCCCACTCTATGGCTTCTCAGGGGGACCAGTCTTTACAAAGGGCAGCATAACCCTCTCGGTAACTGCAGGGACAAGACCCCGAACAACAACTGTGTACTCCACCTTGTTGATTGTTCGACAACCCTCATCCTACAATATGATACTTGGGCGACCTATACTGAACAAGCTCGGAGAGGTTGTCTCCACCCATCACCTCAAAATCAAATTCCCCACGGAAGACAGAGTAGATGAAATCAAAGGAGATCAACGAATCGTGAGATCCTGTTATCTCAGTTTAGTAAAAAGTAAGAAGATGGAAGCCCTACCACTTGAACTAGATGACCTTAGAGACGAAGGGAGCAACCTACGAGGCCAGCCCGTAGAAGATGTAATCGCGGTCCCCTTCGGCGAAGACAGCACCAGAACTGTTCACATTGGTTCGAACCTGCCTAACACACTCAGGAAGTCTCTGTTAGCCCTCCTTCGAGCAAACCAAGACCTATTCACCTGGACCGTTGCAGATATGCCCGAGATTAGCCCAGATGTCATCGTACATCGCTTAAGTGTGGACCCGACCCACAAACTAGTCATCCAGAAGAAAAGATCATTTGCCCCTAAATAATAGGCAGTTGTCCGGACAGAAGTTGACAAATACACTCGGCTAACTTCATCAGAGAAGTGAGCTACCCAGACTGGGTGTCCAATGTAGTAATGGTGAAAAAGTCAAACGGTAAGTGACGAATCTGTATAGACTTTTCAGATCTAAATAAAGTCTGTCCAAAAGACAGTTTCCCTTTGCCCCGGATTGACCAACTCGTTGACGCAAGATCCGGCCATGAACTGTTAATATTCATGGATGCCTACTCCGGATATAACCAGATCCTCATGCACCAGCCCGACCAAGAGAAAACAGTGTTTGTCACAGAACAAGGCCTTTATTGTTATAGAGTCATGCCATTCGGTTTGAAAATTGCTGGAGCCATATACCAAAGGTTAGTAAATAAAATATTTCAAAAGCAAATAGGCCGGAATATGGAGGTATATGTCGACGACATGCTTGTCAAAAGCATCCAAGCAAAAAACCACGAAGTTGATCTGCAAGAAGCCTTTGATGTCCTCCGCCAGCACCAAATGAAGCTGAACCCCACAAAGTGTGCTTTTGACATTACGGGGGGCAAGTTCCTTGGGTTCATGGTCACCCACAGAGGTATAGAAGCAAATCCAGAGAAAATAGATGCTGTCCTAAACATGCATCCACCTCAGACTGTGAAAGAAGTCCAACGGCTTACTGGGAAGATAGCTGCCTTAAGCCGGTTCATGTCCAAATCGGCCGAGAAATGCCTGCCCTTTTTTAAAGCCATCCGTAGGGCCAGGGACTTTGCTTGGAACGAAGACTGTTAAGCAGCTTTCATCGAGCTAAAGAGATATTTGGGAACACCCCCCGTACTCACCAAGCATGTAGCTGGCGAAGATATTTTCTTATACCTTTCAACCGAACCTGAAGTGGTGGCTTCCGTCCTGATTCAGGAAGAAGGAGGAGTACAGAAACCAGTGTATTATGTAAGTAAAGTACTCCACGATGCTGAAACAAGGTATCTTCTTGTGGAAAAAATGGCGTATACCCTCTTAATCTCGGCCCGAAAGCTCCGGCCCTACTTTCAAGCCCACACAATCACACTTCTCACCAATCTACCCTTGCGGCAAATACTTCACAAACCAGACGTTTTCGACAGAATAGTCAAATGGTCAATAGAGCTGGGTGAGTTCGACATCCGCTATCGACCTCGAGCAGCCATCAAAGCTCAAGCCTTAGCTGATTTCGTTATGGAAAGTACCTTGCCCATAGCTGAAAATGACCCGCCTCAGACTGGTGACAAATCGGATCCATTCCCACAGTGGACCCTTCATGTCGACGGATCTTGCATTGATTCTGGAAGCGGAGCTGGGCTCGTCCTAAGCGGGCCGGACAACTTCACCATTGAATATGCCTTGAGGTTTGAATTTGGAGCATCCAACAATAAGGCTGAATATGAAGCTCTGCTCACGGGCATGAAACTAGCCAAGGTGATTTCCGTATAAAATTTGCATGTATATAGCGACTCCCAACTAGTGGTAAACCAGGTGAACGGCGAGTAGGAGGCCCGGGGAGAAAAAATCGCTCGTTACCTTGCAGCAGCAAAGGCATTAGCTGCACAATTTGAAGTATTTTGCCTTAGCCAGATCCCACGAGCGAAAAACGTAAAGGCCGACTCATTGGCCCGGCTTGTATCTTCCTGCCAGCTCGAATCAAGACGAGCAGTTTACCTCGAAACCCTAACCATACCTAGTATCAATGAAATAATGGTATTACCCGTGGTTGGTGAGAGAACATGGATGAGTCCTATCTTGGAATATCTGCGTGACGGTCTTCTTCCCGACGATAAAGGCGAAGCCCAAAAGGTTGTGTCTCGAGCCGCCCGATACGCAATTTTGGACGTTTGATTGTATAAGTGAGGGCTGACAATGCCCTACTTGAAGTGTCTTGACCCAACCGAAGCTAATTACGCCCTCCGCGAAGTCCACGAAGGTATATGTGGAAATCACCTCGACAGACGTGCCTTGGCCTTCAAGATCCTTCGACAAGGATACTATTGGCCAAAGATGAGGGAAACAACTATGGAACTGGTAAACAAATGTCAAAGTTGTCAGTGGTACGCCGCTGTACCGCGTCGACCCGCAAAACTTTTAACTCCAATAGTCAGTCCACTTCCTTTCGCTATGTGGGAAATGGACATTCTCAGGCCTTTTCCTCGAGCAACCGGCCAGCGAAAGTATCTTATAGTTGTAATAGATAATTTTACGAAATGGGTGGAAGCTGAGCCCTTAGCCAGCATCAACGACTTTCAGGCCTAAGCCTTCGTGTGGAAGTCAATCGTATGTCAGTTTGGTGTGCCCCAAATATTAGTAACAGACAATGGCAAACAGTTTGACAGTGTTCGGTTCAAAAAATTTTACGATGAATTACACATTGACCATCTTTTCTCCTCAGTTGGATACCCACAAGCAAACGGACAAGTCGAAGTAACCAACCGAACGATCCTTCAAGGCATCAAGAGGCGAATAGACGAAGCAGATAAGCAGTGAATGAACCATTTACCCAACATACTTTGGGCATACCGAACCACGGCTCAAGCACCTACGGGGGAAACCCCCTTCTTCATGACTTATTGATTCGAGGCAGTGATCCCTTTGGAAATAAAGGAACCTTCCTTGCGAGTACAAAGCTTCGCAGAACGAAACAATGAGGAAGCCCTCTGCATGAACGCCGATCTTCTCAACAAAGCCCGGGATAAAGCCCAAATCCGACTTGCCGTTTATCAATAGCGAACTGCCAAGTACTTCAATTCAAGAGTAAAAGCAAGGCACTTTTGTCTACATGACCTCGTCTTACGAAAGAACGAGGTATCTCGACCTCAAGAATCAGGCAAGCTGGTCCCTAATTGGGAGGGGCCCTATCGAATCAAAAAGATATGTCACCCTGGAACTTTTGAGCTCGAGGAACTCAGTGGGAAGCCCATTCCCCGAACTTAGAATGCCGAACACCTTCAATGTTTTTGCCAGTAAAACACCAAGTGTAAAAGTATGACACCCAAAGTAAAAGCATAGGCACTGCATATATAAAAAAGTTTGGAGTTCGATACAAAATATGTAAAGTGTTAACATTTCCATACAAAAGCAAAAGAAGCACTACTGGCCTCGGAATACAAACAAAAGCTAAAAATTCTGCCTAGGCCAGGTGAAGAGCACACTCAGTCTAACTCCGAAGGCGCATCACCCTGAGTCGGAGACCCAGTACCTGGATGTTCCTCCTAATCCCCAGGCTGCCCCTGCTCCTCCTCCGAACCCAGCGACTCCTCCTCCTCAGGGCCCAATAAGTCCAGGCCAGAAAAATTAAGGTTTGGATACAAGGCCTCGGCCTTCCCCCTTACCTCCATAAACCCGGAGTAGAATTGGTGGCCTCCCTCAACAATAACGGCTGATTAATATGCCTCCGACTCCTTAAACGAAGCCAGTGCCTGCTCCATAGCCACTCGAGCACAAGCCTCTGCCTCCTCCACGGCTGCTCGAATGCGAGACTCAGTCTTCTCTTCAGCGGCCCGAGTACAGGCCTCAGCCTCTTGAGCTCGGGCCTCAGCATCAGACCGAGCCTGCTGGGCGGATTCCAACAATGCTTAAAGTTGGAATACCGCCTCGATTTTCTCCTCTACCTGGCGCTGAGCCCGTCCGAGAAGCTTCGTTGTCTCCATACAGCGACGAGCGGTCGCGCCCATAATGGCTCCCATCTGAAATCCACCGAAAAAGTGTTAGGAGACAAAAAGTTAGAGATTTGAAAGCTAGAAATTTAAAAAATACAAGGTACCTGAGACACTACAGTCTCAGCAGCGATGCAGAGGGACTCGGTGGTCTTCCGCCCTAGCTCCGTAACATCTTGAAGGAGAGTCCCCTTCGTCAGATGTTCACGCACTACCCGGGGATGCGTAAAAATAGAATCATCTAACCTCAGGGCCCACTCGGGTATGAACGCAGAGGCCTCAGCAGTAGTTCCCTGACTCGGAGCTTGAACCGGAACAGGCATGACCGTAGGAGGGCCTGATGAAGGAGCAATAGGATCAGGAACCATCTTTGGCTGAGACTGAGACCTCGGCGGCGTCTCTAGCTCTATGGGTACGAGGGGCTGGGTCTGCGACCTCTTCCTACTTCCTGACCCAGAAGCCTGCTATTTCTCAGCAGGGGCCGCCCTCCGCTTCTCCAGGGCCATAAACAAAAAGAAAACAAAAGTATACTTCTTCGCACGTGCCGCAGCGACCATCTCTGCCCATAAACAAAAAGAAAACAAAAGTATTTAGTGTAAGGCGCAATAAGTGTCAACTATACGCACAAATCTAGAAAAGAAAAAAGTAACGAACAAAAAGTGTTAGCCACTCTCGAGTGAAGACCCAGGACATGGGGGGTAGAGACCTCGCCGAGCTAATGCTTCATTGTCATAAAGGACTTGGACATCAATAGGTGAGGGCCACCATTGCATCTATAGTCTCTTGTTCATAGGGGCGAAGACCCACCTTCTTGCACTTCCCGGTCTGGTCCATACTCCAGGATCGAGGAGGGCCAAAGTCTTTATCCGACTGAATGAAGAAAAAATTCTTCTTCCATCTCTTAATGGATGAAGGCGTCTTTTGCAACAACCTTCTTCTCGGTCGAGTGCTAAACATTACCCAGCTAGTCTGACCGTGCCTACTAATAAGAAAATGAGCTTTGAACACATACATGGTCAACAGTCTACCCACTGCCCCGCCAACATAGAGGAATGCTATGATCAACTGCCCCGAATTTGGTACAATCTGACATAGTGCGATACCAAAATATCGGAGGATACTTCGAAAAAATGGATGAAGGGGGAACCGCAACCCAGCTTGCATCTGATGTTCGTATACGCAAAGCTCGTAAGGGGCTCGATCTGAAAGAATGTCACAAGCCCTCTCCCCTACTCTAGGCAACCGGAGGGCGTACTTGTCTGGAATACAGTACGTCCTCCGAGTCACTGCTAAGTCTTCTCCTTTGATATGGCTAGGAACCTCTATTGCAGCATAATGCCATTCCGCTCTCTCTTCCCCAGCCGAGGTCTCCCTAATCTCAGTCAAAGCCCTATCCCTATCCGTTAAAACCCTGACCTCTCCGTCCCCCGATGAGGGATTCCCTTCAGACCCAGACCCTTCCCCAAGAGGGATATATGGCACTAAGGCCCAAGGACCTGGAGACGGCCCGGTCCCCTTCAGGGCGTTCTCCCCTCGACGAGGACGAGGATGTCTCCTCGTCCTCGGTACTACAACTACTACGCATACTTTCTATGCTACTCCTACTAGTACTACTATTGCTAGGCCTATCACGATAAATTTCAAATAAAGACATGAGTAAAGAAAAAGGCAGACGAACTCACCAAAGTCCGAAGAGTTTGGACTTAAGCACCTCCTAAGCTTCCAAAAGTTGTTGAAAGACAATCCCTCTTCACGACCTCAGCAAAACCACGAAAAGCTAACACCAAGACAGATCCCAGCGCCAAGAGAGAACATCTTTCCTTGTAAGAAAGGACGAGGAGGACAAATCTCACAAATATTACGGGCGAGGACGAGGGCTCTCAAGAACTTACACTCTAAAATAGCTAACTAAGATTGAAAGTAAATGAAGAAGGAAAAAGCCAAAACCTCCTTATATAGGAAATGGAACACGGCAAACGAGGACCATTTAATGCGAGCGAGACCTTTGGGAGGCCCAAGGCAAACTCTCACACTTCCCCAAAGGACATCCCATCCCCTGAAGCTTCTCAGTTCCCAAGGAAAAATCATCATTGCTATGTTCCGCTATTTACGCTAAAAACAGCCACGTGTCACCCTCGCCGCCATTACGGAGATGAGATTCTCATTACTCCACTGGTCCTCAGACTCATGGTATTCAAGGCCGAGGAGATGAATTGCTCCACAAGTCCTCAGCTCATTCTCTTTGCGGTCTGGGGAGATGGATTGGTCCACTTGTCCTCGTACTCATGGTGTTCAAGGCCGAGGAGATTGATTGCTCCACAAGTCCTCGGCTCATTCTCTTCAAGGTCCGAGGAGATGGATTGCTCCACTTGTCCTCGGACTCATGGTGTTCAAGGCCGAGGAGATGAATTGCTCCACAAGTCCTTGGCCCATTCTCTTCAAGGTCCGAGGAGATGGATTGGTCCACTTGTCCTCGGACTCATGAAGTTCAAGGCCGAGGAGATGGATTGCTGCACAAGTCCTCGGCCCATTCTCTTCAAGGTCCGAGGGGATGGATTGGTCCACTTGTCCTCGGACTCATGGTGTTCAAGGCCGAGGAGATGGATTGCTCCACTTGTCCTCGGACTCATGAAGTTCAAGGCCGAGGAGATGGATTGCTCCACAAGTCCTCGGCTTATTCTCTTCAAGGTCCGAGGAGATGGATTGGTCCACTTGTCCTCAGACTCATGGTGTTCAAAGCCAAGGAGATGGATTGCTCCACAAGTCCTTGGCCCATTCTCTTCAAGGTCCGAGGGGATGGATTGGTCCACTTGTCCTCGGACTCATGGTGTTCAAGGCCGAGGAGATGGATTACTGCACAAGTCCTCGACCTATTCTCTTCAAGGTCCGAGGGGATGGATTGGTCCACTTATCCTCGGACTCATGGTGTTCAAGGCCGAGGAGATGGATTGCTCCACTTGTCCTTGGACTCATGGTGTTCAAGGCCAAGGAGATGGATTGCTCCACTTGTCCTCGGACTCATGAAGTTCAAGGCCGAGGAGATGGATTGCTCCACAAGTCCTCGGCCCATTCTCTTTAAGGTCCGAGGAGATGGATTGGTCCACTTGTCCTCGGACTCATGGTGTTCAAAGCCAAGGAGATGGATTGCTCCATAAGTCCTCGGCCCATTCTCTTCAAGGTCCGAGGGGATGGATTAGTCCACTTGTCCTCGGACTCATGGTGTTCAAGGCCAAGGAGATGGATTGCTGCACAAGTCCTCGGCCCATTCTCTTCAAGGTCCGAGGGGATGGATTGGTCCACTTGTCCTCGGACTCATGGTGTTCAAGGCCGAGGAGATGGATTGCTCCACAAGTCCTCGACCCATTCTCTTCAAGGTCCGAGGAGATGGATTGCTCCACTTGTCCTCGGACTCATGGTGTTCAAGGCCGAGGAGATGGATTGCTCCACAAGTCCTCGACCCATTCTCTTCAAGGTCCGAGGAGATGGATTGCTCCACTTGTCCTCGGACTCATGGTGTTCAAGGCCGAGGAGATGGATTGCTCCACAAGTCCTCAGCCCATTCTCTTTAAGGTCCGAGGAGATGGATTGGTCCACTTGTCCTCGGACTCATGGTGTTCAAGGCCGAGGAGATGGATTGCTCCACAAGTCCTCGGCCCATTCTCTTCAAGTTCCGAAGAGATGGATTGCTCCACAAGTCCTCAGCCCATTCTCTTCAAGGTCCGAGGAGATGGATTGGTCCACTTGTCCTTGGACTCATAGTGTTCAAGGCCGAGGAGATGGATTGCTCCACAAGTCCTCGGCCCATTCTCTTCAAGGTCCGAGGAGATGGATTGCTCCACTGGTCCTCGGACTCAAGGTATTCTTGGCAGAGGAGATGGATTGCTCCACAAGTCCTCGGCCCATTCTCTTCAAGGTCCGAGGAGATGGATTGCTTGTCCTCGGACTCAAGGTATTCTTGACCGAGGAGATGGATTGCTCCACAAGTCCTCGGCCCATTCTCTTCAAGGTCCGAGGAGATGGATTACTCCACAAGTCCTCGGCCCATTCTCTTCAAGGTCCGAGGAGATAGATTGCTCCACTGGTCCTCGGACTCAAAGTATTCTTGGCCGAGGAGATAGATTGCTCCACAAGTCCTCGGCCTATTCTCTTCAAGGTCCGAGGAGGTGGATTACTCCACTGGTCCTCGAACTCAAGCTGTTATTGGCCAAGGAGATGGATCACTCCACAAGTCCTCGGCCCATTCTCTTCCCCCTTAGGCCACATCTTCGACCTCAGCACCATGTTTCCACAGATGAACAAATGCCGACCAGGTCATGCTACTTCCTTAACCACAGTGCTGCACTTAAGGAAGTGGGGGGCTTCTGATACTGCCAATAACTACCCTTCCAATAACAAGACAACACGTGGATCCCTTAGCTACCGGTCACAAGATCACACGTGGATGACTCAGGATCGGACAGCTGTGCCTCTAAGTCATAACCGCCCCTCCAGGCTCCGTTGCCCTAAGCTGGGCCTCCGCGTCACTACCGCCCTCCAAGCCATCATTACTCAGCCCAAGTTGGGAAGCCAGGTCGGTAGACTGCCCCTGACATAAATGGCTCCTGAGCAAGCCAGCAAGATAAAGCCCTAGCGGACGGCCTTCAGCCATCCAGCTAAGGCTTCCTAGGTACCAGTGCCCATCCAAGTTGGGATGTCAGGCCATCAACCGCCCTTACACATGGGTGGTTCCTGATCAAACCACCAAGACAAAGTCCTAGCGGACGGCTCCTATCCACCTAGCTGGATTTCCTAGGCATCATTACCTGACTCAGGTAGGAGTATAATCACTGCCGACTCAGGCCCAAGACCGCCTCCAGCGCCCTATAAAAAGGATAAGGTACTCTTTCAACACGACTCAGACACAAACGGATAAGAAAAACACACCACTCAACCCTTACTTGTATCTTATCACACTCTAACTTAAGCATCGGAGCATCCCCGGAGGACTCCCTCCGGTGACCCCATAGTTCACTTTTCTTTCCTTGCACAGGTACCCAAGGTCCAGCTCAGTAATACATTTTTGGCATCAACACCAATTAACTCTAAAATTATTTAACTTATAATCTTAATATGGCTATTACCATTCTCATAAAAATATTATTGGGTCATGCGAACTCTAACATGGACTAAAATAATTAACTAATTCTAATTAATGTGCACTTACGTATGAAAATGCACTCACATGATTAAAATATAATCAAATAAAAATCAGGTTCTACACATGGTTCCATCAATTTCTGCTACCCTGGCAATCATTTCTTGATTCATACTTTTCCTTAACTTTTGAACCCACTCTTTCTAATTCGGTATTGGTATATTTCACATGAGATTCAAAAGTAGAGTGTGGATTACTCAGTGAGTACTTGATTCCCTTCCTGAACCGATAGTTGCACAAGCGAGCTCTGCTAGATTTCAGAGTCTTAGTTTTGCCAGACTCTAGTTGTAAGGTTCTGCCAGATTTGAAACTCGGAGTTCTGCCAGATTTCAGTGGAAGGGCTATGCCAGTTTCCCATTTCCATGTAAACATTAAAACTTTGCATTAAAAAATAATTTTGATTCCCTTTAGTCATTCTTTGAAGCGAATCAGCACTTTGTCCCACTGGACATTCACGGATGATCAAATATTTTGAATTCAATATTTCAAACGATTGTAAAAACATTCAGAATCTTTGCACAAACAATGGGTTGCCGATTTGAAGTGAACTGGTTGAAGAAATCTACCTAAAGACTACTACTAAAACGGGAATTTAAGTGCTGAAAACGTAAAGGAAAACGATAAATTGCCGAAATTTAATTGCTTGAAAATAAATTATAAATTTCGTGGAAAGATAAATTGCATTGAAAATGTAGGAGTTCGTTCGGGACCTTTACAAATGGTGGTTTTTTCAATAATTAAACAACTATATGATGACGTAACTACCATTTGACCCATGATAAACACTTGCTCATTGAAAAATTGACAGATGTCCCATTTACACTTTAGATGACATTTATTCCATGTTGCACCTACCCATTAGCTCCACCATATAGCATTTGCTGATTTGCCCAGTAATTGTCCACAATTTCATCGGCGATCTCAAAACTCTTTGCAGTATAAGGTACAACATGTTAACTACATGCAAATTCATTTGGCATCCCCTGAACACGTGTTTCAAGTTATTTTATGGACACATGGTGGCATACTGTTGAAAAAAAATTGGGGTGTAAACCATCCATGTGGCAATATGCTAATAAGCTGGAAATAATAGCGTGAAAATAGGCCCTACTCTGTGTGTCTATATATATATATATATATATATATATATATATAAAAGTTAAAAATTGGTTTTATATATACATGTTTGTGGAAGTGATGAATGGGACTCTCATAAATAAAGAAAAAACAAAGCCAGCTTTATATAATGAAAGATTGAGATTCTCGTTATGTTGAGAGTAAAAAGGCGGAGATCACATGAAGAATACAACACCAACTTTAAGTTGAATGGAAGAAAAAGATAAAAGAAACTCCACAATAAGTCGAGCTGCAATAGAATTGCCCTAAAAGGAGGGCAGCACAAACACACATGATGATCACCCTTATTTATCTATCTATTTCACTTTTTCTTTTTCTTTTTTCTTTTTTCTTACTAATGCACTGTCCTAATTTATCATGACAACATGGATTCAACAATCATAACTGTTCAATTAAGTATATAACGTTACTCTAAGGTAATCAGTCTGTACTATAGGTTGTGACCCATGATCCAATTTTTTTCACTCCACTTTACATTTTTCTTTGCTTTTTATGTACTCGTTTTCTGATTTCGGTGGTGGTACGAGCAATAATGGAGTTAAAATGGAAAAAGAGAGATGAAGAAAGGTGAACATAGAATCCACTTACCTACTTTTTAAAAATGATTATTTTTCACGGAGCTTACAAACCAATATAGAATGAATAGATAGATGTTGGTCTAACGGTTAGAAACTCGAGCTTACTTAACTGATACCATATATACTCCTTTTTTATATATTTAAGTTAATGACTTTAGTAAATGGATGATATTGTATGAAATTTTTTATAAAAGCAAATACGCATTGGCCAAGAATGCATTTTAATGCCATAAGACCCCGTGTATGTACAACTGGCAGAATCGATACTCTCACCCATGTGCGTGTATGATTCTATAATATTTATATTAATGATAGTACTTAACAAGCTTGATGTTGATGTAAAAAATCTGCCTAAAACTCGAACAATCAAAATATGGTACTTGCGCACACGAAACAAAAAAAAAACTTTAAAGTCATCGGAGGATCGGAGATATTGTGCCTCCGGGAGGACTCTCCGATGCCTAAGTTAGTATATGACTTTTTAGAATATGGAGAGCTGTGTAAAGTAGAGAGCTATGAGTAAATAAGTAAATGTACATTTTGATGGTGAGAATCCCCTTATATAGTGTTTCGGAGTAAAGTCCGATTCGGAGAGTGATTGACCACTAAGTATTATGATAGTAATAAAACTCTTATTAATAAGATTGGCATTATCCATAGGCTGGAGTGCTTTATCCATAAAGTAGATTTTAAATAATAGCTTATCCCTAACAGCATGTGTAACTAACTTTTTATAGGGCTCAATTGAAGCCCTATTTATGCTTTCCCATATATATATACATATACATATATATATACATATATATTGATTGCCTTTGCAAATAGCCATGTCATGATGCTTTAATTGATTAATACCTATTTTATTGAATTCTTGATATGTGTGTGTCTGATCAACGTATGCATGTGGTATAGACTTGTTAGTTAGATCAATTTGGATGACCAAGTCCTGGGTCTGACATTAGTAACAAAAGAAATCCACGTCGGATTCTTGTGTTAATCAACATGGGAAACCGGGAGTAGATACCATACCCTAGGTCCTGTGTGGTTATCGATTTCCATAGGTCCTATGCTCTCTTAAGGAGCAACTTAGTAGATACCATGCTGAATCCCTTAAGAAAGAAAAGAGTTAGAGTAGATATCATGCCTAACTCGTTGCTTAGGGAAATCAATAGCTTAAGGAGTAGATATCATGCCCTTAAGTTGACAACCATTAGGTATTCATAGTAAGGCTAGAGCATTGGCATATTACTCATTAGGAAAGTATGATTAGTGGTGGATATCAAAGCCCTATGTTCTCATTATTATTAATTCACATTCAACAGTTATTTTTATCTTCTTTTATTAAGAAACTGATTATAAAACGAAATTTACCAATCCTTGTGGAAATGATCTCACACTTGCACACTACACTACTATTAACCTTGAGCACTTGTAAGTAAAACTTTACGGTTATTTGCTTATTTATTTAAGTAGATAAACGTACAACAAGTTTTTAGTGCCATTGTCGGGGATTTCACTAAAATTTCGTTTTAGAATTATTTTTTTGTTTAATTATTATTATTTCTTTTTCATTCTATTCCATTTTTATCTCAAAGAAATTTTAAAGTTTATGTTTTTATCTTATTTTTTTGTTTCAACTGTAATCTAATTCTTTCTTATTTTCTGTTTCAGGCACACTAGAAGAACTTTTTGTGCCACTTGCAATCGAGCGCACCCTCCTGTGCGATCGAGCGCACCCTCCTATGCGATCAAGCACACCCTCTAGTGTGATCGAGCGCAATTTAGGCAGAGAGTTACCCGGGTAGTAGTATTTAACTGCTGCACTTAAGCGATTATCACCGATTCATGCACGGGCGTCGATCCAAGCATTCAACGTTCTTGCCCCTTGATACTGAGCTTGAGTGGACTATCCGACAGAGGCTTCGAGACAACTCCGAAGAGGTAGAAGAAATTGACAAAGAAGTACCAATGGCGGAACAGATCGAAAATCAACAACCTCCTGAGCGAAGGCCGATGAAGCAATCCTTCATCCCACGCAACCTTGATCAACCATCATGTATTGCTTATCAACCTGAGGCAGAAGGTAACTATTACATATCTCTGCAAATATTGAGCGCATTGACTCACTTTAGGGGTACACCTAATGAGGATCCACACTTGCACCTTCGAGAGTTCTTCGATTTTTGCAAGTTCCAGCACATCCGAGGCTTAGACCAAGAAGGAATAAGGTTAATTCTTTTCCCTTTTTCCTTAAAATATAATACTAAACTGTGGCACAAATCACTGCCTGTAGTTTCTATCCACACTTGGGAGGAGTTAGCCAGCAAATTCTGAAAGAAGTTTTTCCCAGCCCAAAAGACGAGGCAAATGGGGAAGGAAATTCAGTCATTCCAACAAAAGGATGGAGACCTATTCTTCGAAGCATGGGGACACTTTAACGAGCTGCTACTCAAATGCCCACACCATAACCTACCTCAAGACGAACTGGTACAAGCTTTTTATGAAGGTTTGAGTGATACTAACAAAAGTATTGTTGATTCAGGTTGTGGAGGAGTGCTGATGGAGAAAAGCCGCGAGGAAGCCATGGAGCTCTTCAAAACCTTAAGTGAGCATACCCAGCGGTTCTCCTCTCAAGGTAGACATGTACCCAAGAGCAAAGGTATGTATGAGGTAACCCTAAATGGAGGATCCTCTCCCCAAATAACTGCTGTGGAGAGGAAACTAGACCTACTTGTTAAGGCCATGACTGCTCAGCATGCATCACCAAATCCACCAGCTACACCACTCCAGGTATGTGCGATATGTTCCCAATGTGATCATAATACTGATACATGTCCCTTGTATTCTTCTGCAGATCCAGAACAAGCAAATTATGTAGGATCAAACAACTATCTGCCAAAGAACAATCCATATACAAACACCTACAACCCCGGATGGCGGAATCACCCAAATTTTTCTTAGAGCAACAATCAGAACCAACAAGGGCAGCAAAGAAACTCACAGCCAGCTGCTCACTCAGCTGCCTAAACAAAGAAAACTGACCTCGAAAGTCTTGTGAGGCAATTAGCAACTCAGTAGCAACAATTAATGACCTCACAAGATCAGTTCATGGCAGATGAAAGACAATTCCGGACTGAACTAAGACAAACCACAACAAAACATGAACAAGCCATCCAAAGGCTAGAGGTACAAATGGGACAATTGGCTAAAGGGCTAAGTGGCAGAAGGCAAGGTGAGCTTCCGGCTCAAACGCTATCTAACCCGGGGGGCACCAACAACTGAAGGCTATCACAACCCTAAAAAATGGTAAAGTCGTAGGAACTAATGAGTCTGCAAAAGCATCCCAAGAGAAACCATCGGCATCAAAGGTAAGTGCGACGGAGAAGGTGAATGCACCACCCTTCCTGCAAAGGTTAGTCAAACAAAAGAAAGAAAATAAATTGCTTGATATCTTTAAAACCTTGCAGAAAGTAGAAATAAATATTCCCTTATTAGATACAATCCTGCTTATGCTAAATTTCTAAAAGATTGTTGCACTCACAAGAGAAAGTTTCAAGAATATGAGACTGTAGCCTTAACTGAAGAGGTAAGTATTGTGTTATTAAGAAAACTCCCACCAAAATTGAAAGATCCGAGTAGTTTTACTATTCCCTATAGGATAGGTGATTAGTTGTTTGAGCGAGCATTATTAGATTTGGGAGCAGGTGTAAATTTGTTACCATACACAGTATTCGAAACCCTAGGTTTGGGGGAGCTACAATCGACTTCCATTACCTTGTAATTGACAGATAGAAGTATCAAAAGACTTAGGGGTATTCTTGAAAATATCTTAGTTAAGGTGGGAGAATCCATTTTGCCTGCTGATTTCATCGTGCTAGATATGGAGGAATGCCCTATACCATTACCCCAGCCCATTATATTAGGGAGACCCTTCATGAGAACTGTCGATACTAAGATTTGTATGAAAAAAGGCATAGTGAGTATAAAGATCAATGGTGAGAAAATAGAATTTAAAATAATTGTTGCATTAAAACTACCTCAAGATGATATAGAATGTTTTAATGTATGTATGATGCAAAGTTTTGTTGAGCAAGTTTTTCATATCCAACACATTGATCCATTAGAGACTACTATCACTCATAGCTTGACGATAGTGGATATTGAGCAAGAACTTGAAGATGTTACTGATGACATCATCAAAGTTGTGCACCACCTTGAAGCATCTCCAAAACACTCAAATAAGTATGCTCATCCATTTGAATCTCTCATACCTACTAATACTACTCTTCTACCTTCCATTGTCCAGGCACCAACTTTGGAACTGAAGCAGCTGCCCGAACATCTCACTTATGCTTATTTGGGAGAGAATAAGACTTTACCTGTAATCGTGGCCGCGAACAATTGTGAATTGTTAGCTAAAGATACCCAGTTTGAGTGGACTGATAACTGTATGAAAGCTTTCAACACATTGAAGAATGTTCTCACCTCTGCACCAATAATGATGGCACCAGATTGGAATCTTCCATTTTAACTGATGTGTGATGCTAGTGACTTCGCCTTGGGAGTTATCTTAGGTCAAAGAGTCAATAAGGTACCTCATGCTATTTATTATGGTTCTATAACTTTAAACGATGCTCAACTTAACTATTCTACCACTGAAAAAGAATTATTAGCTGTTATTTTTGCTTTAGAGAAGTTTAGATCATATATTATTGGCTCTAAAGTTATTGCATTCACTAATCATGCTGCTTTGAGATATCTGTTTTCTAAGAAAGATGCAAAGCCTAGGTTAATCAGATGGGTACTCCTATTACAAGAATTTGATTTGGAGATCAAAGATAAGAAAGGTAGTGAGAATGTGGTTGCAGATCATTTATCAAGGCTACCCTATGAGAATAACGAAAATGAGCTGCCTTTGAATGAGAACTTCCCTGATGAACAATTGTTTGCACTAGAGGTAAAACTTCCATGGTATGCTGATATTGTCAATTATCTAACTGCTAAGGTTTTTCCCCGAGGTATGACCACGCAAGGAAAGAAGCGGCTGATATCTATGTCTAAACACTACCATTGGGATGACTCTTACCTTTTCAAATTTTGTCCCGATCAAATCATCAGACGGTGTGTTTTAGAAGAGAAGCACTTAAGCTTATTACAACACTGCCATCAGTTTGCTTGTGGAGGACATTTTGGAGCTAAGCGAACAGCTATTAAGGGACATAGTGACTGCCTCAAGTTCAAGTTGGGGGTGTGCTACGAGCCATGCTAGCCACATCGTTCTCCATCTCCCAGGTCAGATCTTTCCATGCTTTTCACATATTGGGAACAATGTGCAATTTAAGTTTGGGGGTATGGGAACACACTCACAGACACACTATGTCCCAATTTTTTTTTTTTTTATAGATAAATGCATGTTCATACTGTTCTAAAATTTTTTGGGTGATCTAAACAAAACAATATGATTTGACTTCATGAGTGAGCTTCAAACCTTGAACACATGGGCTAATAATTAAGTTTTAAACCTTAATCACTTACTTTTAGGCATTTAAGGATTCATAAGTTTGACCTAAACTAACACGAGCACATTAGCACATAATTGTGTGGGGTATGACATGTAACTGTAATATGTATGTTTCTTCGGCTTGACTGTGAACCAAATGACTAGTTAGATTCACACTTTGGCATAGGAAAAAAAATTGTTATTGCTCAAAAAGAAAAGTACTCCTAATGATCAGTAAACAAACTTTCCATTGAGTAACTGGCCCTCTTGCCTCAATAAGCAGTGAGTGTCACGTCAAAAGGTGGGAATTTTGCTCACAATGATCATTAAAAAGAACCTTCCACCGAGTAACTGGCCCTCTTGCCTCAGTTCTGATTGGTAGCATTAAGACCAGTTAGTTTCGTAGCCTTTTTGACTCGAGTTAGTAAGTCCTTGGGGGTGTCTTTACACCTAATGCCCTAAAACCATCTGGTTTGGGAGTCATTGGCTAAATGCTCGCTACATGAGTCAAATAGAAAGCTTAAAGGAACTAAACTTGGAAACAATCTCACAATAAAAGAAAAGAAGAAAAACTATCCCATTTTTGTTGGTTATAATAGGAAATTTGGTGAAACTTGAGACATTGAAACACTACACATTAGAATTATTTGGAAACCTAATCTTTTATGTGCTAGTTCACCACACACTAAAGTCAAACTTGTGATATCTTAACCTACCTCATGAAAGTGATCTATGTTCGAAACTCTTATTCATTGCAAAGAGGTGTTTGTACTTGTTAAGCTTGCTCATGAATGCACATCATGGTTTTGTGTGATACCTAAACTTTTGTGGACACCATGAATATTGGATTTATCTGTGTGTCTTTATTTTTTCATTCTTATTTTTTATTTTGTATTGCTAAGGGACTAGCAATATGTAAGTTTGGGGGTGTAATAGGTGCTTAAATATTCATATTTAAGCCCTTTAATTTACATTTGTTAAGTCCTAGTTTATGTTAATTTAGTCCATTTTACTTCATCTCTGTGTTTCACATGCTTTTGTAGGGTTTTGGAGAAAAAAGAAGCATTTTTGGCACTTAAAGGAAGAAATCTAGAAATCCTGGAGTAGTTGCTGGCTAGAATACGATCGAGCGCAGGCCCCGGTATGATAGAGCGCACCAGTGCTCGTGCGCACACAAACAAGTCTCGAGCTCAGCCTTGCAATCGAGCGCACATGTACGGGTGTGAACAGTAAAACGGCAGAACCGGTTTTGAAAATAGAGGAGGTTTTGTGTTTTAGGAAGTTTAGGCTTTTCAGAGTCTTCTAGGGTTATTCAACCCTTATAAATACACTTATAAAAGCACAGAAAAGACATCATTCTTTTTATCTTTTGCTTTGGCTTGAAGTTGTAAGCTTTGGAGAGGAATTGATGACTCGTCTCCATAGTATTCTTCGGGTTTTATATTTTATGTTGAGTTTATGTTATGATGTTTATCATAGACAACATGTGTAACTAACTCTATATAGGGCTCGATTGAAGCCCTAATTATGCTTTCCCATATATATATATATATATTGATTGCCTTTGCAAATAGCCATGTCATGATGCTTTAATTGATTAATACCTGTTTTATTGAATTCCTCATATGTGTGTGTTTGATCAACGTATGCATGTGGTATTGGACTTGTTAGTTAGATCAATTTGGATGATTGAGTGCTGGGTCTGACATTAGTAACAAAAGAAATCCATGCCGGATTCTTGTGTTAATCAACATAGGAAACCAGGAATAGATACCATACCCTAGGTCATGTGTAGTTGTCAATTTCCATAGGTCCTATGCTCTTTTAAGGAACAACTCAGTAGATACCATGTTGAATCCCTTAAGAAAGAAAAGACTTAGAGTAGATACCATGCCTAACTCGTTGCTTAGGAAAATCAATAGCTTAAGGAGTAGATACCATGCCCTTAGGTTGACTACCATTAGGTATTCATAGTAAGGCTAGAGCATTGGCATATTACTCATTGGGAAAGTATGATTAGTGGTGGATATCAAAGCCCTATGTTCTCATTATTATTAATTCATATTCAACAATTATTTTTATCTTCTTTTATTAAGAAACTGATTCTAAAACGAAATTCACCAATCCTTGTGGAAATGATCTCGCACTTGCACACTATGCTACTATTGACCTTGTGCACTTACAAGTAAAACTGTACGGTTATCTGCTTATTTATTTAAGTATATAAATGTACAACAAGGATAATGCTATCTAAGAGTTAAAGGCTTCTGAAGCCGTGGCCACTGAAAGAGATACTGCAAGTCGACAAGCTTTGGAGGAATTCTGTCTCTTATAGGAGTTCTGTACGAAGTTAGCAACTAACAGTGGCAAGAAATAATGGGATGGCTTCATGGATACAAAGGCTAAGGTAGCTAAACTCTTCCCCAAGCTTGATCTCTCAACAGTCGAGTTATCCGAGGACGGGACCGCTATTGTGCCTATGGAGAATCAAGGTGTGGAGGAGGGTGATAGGCTGAGACTAGAGCCAGAGTGGTTGAGGAGAAAGTTGATGTTGTAAGGGATGAGTAGTTGTTGCCCTCCTTTTAGTTTAAGTTTTTTTTTTTAAAGTATTTATTTGAGGGTAGGTAGTTCCCTTGCCACATTTTGTTTATGTACCTAAAGGTTGGTAGTGCCTTAAACTAGATCTTTTATGAATGGAATAGATTTTGTATCTTTTGTGATTCTTCAATTCTTCTTCTACTTCTTCGTTTTTAAACTTAGAATGATTTTGAGGGTATAAAGAGTTCGGGACTCCCACCTCGAAGTATGAATTAAATAAGTTATGAGGGTAGAGAGAGCTCAGGGCTCTCAGCTCATGATATATCTTGATGATGAAAAGAGCTTGGGGCTCTAAGCTCGAAGTGTAACTTGGAAGTAGTCCGAAGACAAAAGGAGCTCGTGGCTCTCACCATGGTAACTTAGTCTTGAAAGGGTTCCGAGAATGGAAAGAGCTCGAGGCTCCCACCTCTGAAGATATTTTGGATATTTCTGAGGGTAAAAAGAGCTCGGGGCTTTTAACTCATAATATGACTTAAAATTTCTTGGAGATTCAAACAGGATGAAATTACTTCTAGGAAATATACATTAAAAGTATAAGAAGCTTGGGACCCTTTACTTAACATCGATATAAATGAAAAATCCGAGGAGAAAGTGCTCGAGGCATTCACCTTAACATTTTGTCTGAGTGGAAGGAGCTTAAGGCCCTTCACTTAGTTCAAAAGTAAATGTTGACAAATATGTAAATAAAACTAGCCTCTTATTGATAATATTTCAAAATTACATAGGTGAAATCGAAATAAAAAAAATTTATTGATAAAACTTGCGAAGGTTCTCGGTATTCCAAGTGCGAGGTATTGGGTTAACATTGAGGTATTCGAATTCTAAAGTTCTGGCTCGGCAGACTCTTTTAATTCGAGCCTTCCCAATTTGGGGAAGTTTTAATGTCTCTCGAGGATGAGATACTTCGCTTTTTCTAAGTACTAGATTATTAAATCTGAAGGTTCTTCCTCAGACTCGGGAGTTATAATACCTCGACACCCTCTGGTGATAGGCTATAAGTTTGATCTGGGCCTTATCCCTTGCCTCATCAATCAGATCGACATTCATTTTGAGAGCATCTTCATTATCAACTTCGTCGAAGATCTAGACCCGTAGCGAAGGCACCCCTATCTCGAGGGGGATAACGATATCTGACCTATAAGCCAAGAAGAATAGAGTGTCTCTAGTAAGAGTTCATGTAGTTTTCTGGTAGACCCAAAGGATACAATGTAGCAGATTTATGTTAGTCACTTCGGTTTGCTTGTTAGCCTGAGGGTAGCCTACTTAGGAGAATCAATGTTCGATATTGAAGTCATAGCAGAAGGACTTGAACCGGGAGTTATCAAACTGTTTACCATTGTTGGTGATGAATATCCTCGGTATGCCAAATCGACTTCCATGCGAACTCCTGAGTTTGGTAGTCAGTGATGTCGACAAAAGGCTCAGCCTCTGTCTATTTGGTGAAATAGTCAATGGCTACTATTAGATACTTCTTTTGCCCCAAAGCTTCTTGGAACAATCTGAGTATATCCATTCCCTAAATGGAGAAGGGAAGTGGGCTAGTAATTGATGTTAATAGATTGGTGGTTCACTTGGATACGGGGCATGCTGTTTACATGTCTTGCACTTCTTGACCATCTTAGTGGAGTCTCGGAGCATCTTTAGCCAATAGTAGCCATATCAGAGTATTTTGTAGGTTAAAGCTTGACCTCCTAAGTGATAGCCACATATGCCTTCATAAACCTCTCAGAGGGCATAATCTGCATTGATTCACCTGAGGCACATCAAAAAAGGAGTAGTGTGTAACAACCCATCCCGGGTTGGCCACCCTCAAGACGGTGTTGTCACATTTGAAAATCCCAACAAGACACATATATGCAACAATATAAAAACATCAACTAAATTATCTACATACATAAATCCTCAATCCCTCAATATGGGAGTTACATTATAAAGATCCCAGCTGAGACATTAAATACAATATATTATGCGTGAATATTTACAAATACTTTTTTTCCATTAGTCTCAGAATGTGGATCACGTGGATTACAGACAATGACTCAGTTTAAATATCAACTCACCAATCTATCTGTCCCACCTGCTACCTGAAGTTATTTAACAATGAGGAGTGAGCTTTACAATCTCAGTGAATTAAATTTACTAAAAGTATTCAATTGTTCAAATAGTCCTCCAATTTTCATTCATCTATATCTCATATAATTCGATAATAACATTTTATTATCACTACTCTTATCATAATCTTCACATTTATCAATCTCTTCATCTCATATACTTGATCATCTTGAGACTATCAATTCTACCTCATAATTACCTCGTTATAAGGTTCACAACATATAATCAATCACTCAGATAATTCTTATCATATCATACTTTCATATTTCTTTCTCATCATATCTGTCTCTCTGTGAGACTCATTCATCTATCAATAAATTTACAATAAAAAATAACACTTTAGCATCTCAAGAAATAATAATCAATATTTGAAACAAATGCAATGCATCAAGTTAAATTATATTATTATTTGGGAACGTCTTCCCACATGTCGACATGTTTTATCTTAGACCAACTACCTTCCCGGTTATTTTATTTCCAGCATATACCAGCTGTCACAGTTTCATTTAGACTGGTTGCCTTCCTGATTCTTTTTATTTCAGGCATATGCATATGAACAATGATATGAAATATGCATATGAACAATAATATAAAAACAAGCATACATTCAGACATTCAATTTATCTATCTAGCTCTTTCTCAAAATTATTATTTTTATCATATTCATTAAATTATCTCATTTATTATTTATTTAATAAACTCATTATTTCAATAATATTACTTCTCATATAATAAATCTTTAATATATCAATTATTTCTATCATATCCATCAGCCAACTTTCATATATCATTCAATCATAGTTTAATAATTAATTCAAATATCATCACTTTATATTTCTTATTTATCTCGATTTCTAAAAGTAAATCTAACTCACCACGCAGCACTTAAAGCTACCCATGGATCACCTCATTGCCTTTCCTACTCTTTTCAACAATTTCACCTAATTGCTGATCATCAACACTTGACATTATATTTATATTAAAATTTTCAATTTATTCTTCAATTCTTCCATAATTAATACCCTTTAAATTTCTACATCAAATTTCGAGAAATTGTCATGTATACTAAATTTCAAAAATAAATTCACATTGTTACCTTTTGTTTTCCATAGAGCTTCCCTAGAATCTCTTTAAAATTCTCCCGTAAACCTCTTCAAAATTTTAATCTTTCAACTTTTCTTTGAGTCCCCAAGTGTTTAAAGAAAAATAGAAATTTGAATTGAAGAAAAAAGAAAAACCAAACGGGATTTGGTAAGAAAAATAAAATAAAACAAAAATACTAAACTTTTTTCATTAAATCAATAACCCTTGTTTTCTTCACTGTGTTGCTGGCTTACATGCAAAGTTTGCATGTGTATGTTGCCAACACCTAGGCTTCCAGGTGTCGGCCCCTCATTTTTTTTAGATGTCCATAACTTATTCTTTTTTTTCATAATAGTAAATCTTTCATATATATTATTTTAACTCCATATAATATCTATCGCATTACTTCTTTACCTTTACTTTAAGAACACGGGTTTTAAAATTCTACCCACCTTATAAAAATTTCATCCCAGAAATTTCATTACATAATTCATGAAATAATTGTGAATAATATCTCTTCATAGTTGCCTCATGTTCTCACGTAATTTCTTCAACATCTTTATTCTGCCACGGAACTTGAACTAATAGAATTACTTTATTACACAAGACTTATTCTTTTCTGTTTAAAATTCTCACTAGTACTTGCATAAAAGTAAAATCTAACTGAATTTCTACAGCTTGGCTTGAAAAATTAGGAGGTTCATCATGTAAGTGCTTTCGCAATAGTGAAATGTGAAATATGTTATGCAACTACTTCAACTCTGGAGGCAAATCCAAGCTATTCACAACTAGCCCAACTTTCTCAATAACCTCATAGGCTCCCATATACCTCGGACTCAACTTTCCTTTCTTTTTGACCCTCAACACACCTTTCCATGGAGATATTTTTAAATACACCCACTCACCTACTTGAACCTCAAAAGGTCTTCTTCTATTATCAGTATAGCTATTCGGTCTACTCTGTGCTGCTTTAAGGTTCTCTCTAACCAGTTTGAGCCTCTCAGTTGTTAACTCAATAACTTATGGACCAAAATATATTTCTCTCTCCCACTTCTTCCCAACATATAGGAGTTTTACACCTCCTACCATACAATGCCTCAAATGGTGCCATTCCAATACTAGATTGACGTTGATTATTATAAGAAAATTCAATCAATGGCAAGTAAGCATCCCAACTTACTGAGAAACTCATCCCATTTTCCCTCAACATATCTTCTAGAACTATAATAATCCTTTCTATCTTCCTATCTGTTTGGGGATGAAAAGTTTTACTAAATTATAACTGTGTACCCATGGCTTTCTGAAAGCCTCTCTAAAAACCATGATGTAAATCTAGCATCTCTATTTGACACTATGCCCAATAGTACTCCATGCAACCTCACAATCTCAACTAAATACAGTTCAGTCAACTTTTTAGGACTCCAACTAGTTATAGGTGGAAGATATTGAGATAACTTAGAAAGTCTATCTACTATCACTTACATTGTATCGTGACCACTCTAGGTATGGAAAAATCCAGAAACAAAATTCATACTCACATTTTTCTATGGTCATTCAAGCATAGGAAGAGGTTTTAGTAAGCTCGAATGTTTATTCTCTAACTTCATTTGCTAACAGACCAAACATTTAGAAATATATTCAGCTACATCCCTCTTCAATTCTAACCACTAGCAATTCTGTCTTAATCCTCTATACATCTTATTTTTACTCAGGTGCATCGAATATACATCATCTTGTTCCTTTCACAATATCTTCTTTCTCAACTCAGCATCATTGGGAACACAAATCCCATGTTCCAATACCAAGATACCTTCATTTCTAATTTTGAACTCATATTGCTTTCTACTAAGCACTTCTTGCTTAATCTTTTCTATCTCTTCATCTCTACCTTGCATCTCTAACAAGCAGTTTACTGTGGATAATTGTATAATCGTATTTGTTAACAACGATTCTCTATCACTGATATTCAACTTCATTCTTATCTCTCTTAAATCTATCGTCAATTTCGCATCATGATTCTCAATAACAATTAATCTTTCTGTAGATTTTCTACTCAATATATCAGCTACCACATTCGCCTTTTCTAGATGATAGTGAATTATACAATCATAGTCACTAATCAACTCCATCCACCATCTTAGCCTCAAATTCAACTCTCTCTGGGTAGGTAAGTATGTCAAACTCTTATGATCAGTGAATATCTCACAAGTGGCTCCATACAGATGACGTCCCCAAATATTTAAAGTAAATACTATAACAGCCAACTCTAAGTCATGGGTAGGGTAATTTCTCTCATGATTCCTTAATTACCTAGAAGCATATACCCTTACATTCTTATGTTGCATCAACACACATCCCAACTCTTGATGGGATGCATCACTATACACCACAAATCCTTCATCACCAGAAGAAAGCACCAATACTGGAGCTGTGGTTAATTCCTCATTTAGTAATTGGAAACTTTTCTCACACTCTCCAGACCATACAAATCTCACCTCTTTCCTGGTCAATCTAGTCAACAGTACTGCAATAATAGAAAATTTCTGAATGAATCTTCTATAGTAACCAGCTAACCCCAAGAAGATTCTAATCTCAGTCACATTAGTTGGTCTCTCCCAACCCAACATTGCCTTTACCTTTTGTGGATAAACTATTATGCCATCTCCAGATAGTACATGCCCCAAGAAAATTATTTCATTCAGCCAAAATTCACATTTAAGAAATTACAGCATACAATCTCTCTCTTCTCAAAATCTCCAACACAATTTCTAAATGTTTTACATTCTTTTCCTTAGTCTTAGAGTACACCAATATGTCATCAATGATCACAATCAAAAAATTATCAAGAAATGGTTTAAACATTTTTATTCATCAAATCCATGAATGTTGCTGGAGCATTAGTTAACCCAAATGGCAACACAAGAAACTTATGACCATATCGTGTCCTTAAAGTAGTCTTAGGCACATCTCTCTCCTTTATCCTTAACTGGTGATAACCTGGTCTCAGGTTTATCTTTGAAAACACACTCACTCTCTACAAAAGTTCCAAAGATCATCTATCCTAGAAAAAAGATATTTGTTCTTAATAGTTATCTTATTCAGTTGTTTATAGTCTATACACAATCTTATCGTTTTATCTTTCTTCTTCACAAACAATATAGAGGCTCCCCATGGTGGCACACTTGCTCAAATAAATTATTTGTCTAACAATTCCTAAAGTTGAACCTTCAATTATCTCAATTCAATAGGTCTCATTCTATAGGGTGCTATTAAAATAGGTTCAGAAATCAGAATCACATCCATGGAAAACTCAATCTCTCTACTATGAGGTAAATTAGACAACTCATCAAGAAACACATTAGAATAATCTTTCACCACTAAGATTTCTTCCAGCTTTCTATCTTCCTTTCTAGGATTCAAAACATATGATAAATACCCCTCACAACCATTCCTCAGCAATTTGCTAATAGTCAATGCAGAAATAAGACAGTTGGCAAGTATCTTACGTTCTCCTTGAAAGTAAAACTCCTTCTATCCAGGTATTGATTACGCCCAAAGTATAACACGGTAGTTGTAGCACAGCTTTGGGATGTCGATTTCACAGGGATATAAAGGAAAAGTGCAAACCTTAACACGAATGATAACAATCAAGTGAGAAGATATGAATTTTGATAATGAAGTAATTGTGTAAATAGATTAAAATATATGATAAAGAAACAACAAGGTTCCGGGAATCCTCCCTAGGTTCGTTGCCTTATTCCAATCTTGATTCAATTATTTTATCTCGATTGCAAGTTTCTCGTCCCAAACAAGCAATCGGAAAATATTCAACTAAAGCACATATAAACCTAATGTAATTGATATGAATTACTCTTACTTTCGATTTAAGCACGCATGACCTATCCTATAGGTTTATCAAGAAATGACAATATCGCAATAATGGACAAACCTAAAAGATAAATCTACCAGACTCAATCACATCCAATAATCTTGACATAAGAAGAGCATGACTAGACTTATATCAAAGGTAAAGATACAATCACCAGATTAAGAGAAAATCCTTTAATTAGATAAAAAAGTAACACATAAAAATGTTTTGACAATAAAACCCAACTACAACTGAATCAATAAAGGAAAATAAGAACAACTACACCTAGGGATTCATCCATTCGTCTTGCTTGGAGATTAGTTCGCCATGGAGTTCATGGTTGAACACTTTGATGGAGGAGAGTGTGGTAGCCTTCTTGAGTTTTCCAGTCTTCAATGATATCCTTTCTCAAACCCTAAGTGATCTATTTATAATATAAGAGGTCCAAGGGTGTTCTAGGGTTTAAACAATCATTAAAGTCCTACTTAGGTCATAACTCAGAAACAAAGTTTCGTGTGCGCGCCGTGGCTTTTTCTATTCCTTATTCTGAAGAGCTTATGGGCGCCACGGCCCTGCCTAGTCCAGGCCATGGTGCACACTGAAGGAGGACTTAGCTCTTTTCAGGCAATCTTCTGGAGGCCGAGGCTTGGATATTTCCAGGCCGCAGCGCACACACGTAAGACTTGATTCTCTTCATTTTGTCCTTCTGCAATCATGCCTTCACTTCAGTATTCATCAAGTCATTGTGCTTCAAGCAACGATAGCTTTTCCTTCTCTTTTGGACTTAAAGTACTTAAAAATGCATCGAAATAGATCAACAATCCAAGAATACCACTTTAGAGTTGTTAACGAATAAAAGTGCAATTAAAACCTAGATCAACCCTAAAATGCTAATAATTAAGTACTATTAAGATGCATTTTATAGCTCTCATCACAACCCCTAAGTAGCTTATTGCTAGTCCCTAGCAATTTAAGCGAAAACAAGAGATGAATTCTATGGCATGAATCAAAACAAAGTAAAGTAATGCTAGTGTTAAACCAAAAGCAATTCTCTTTTTTGTCGGAGAAATTGCACATAATACACATCACATAGAATCATTAAATATCACTCAAGTCCAAAAGTAATCCAAACATCAATATTAAAATTTTTATCGACTCTTAGCATCCATCTTACCACAATCCATTAATCCGAACACCCGGATGATTTTATGCATGACATTCATGAATACAAGTCTTAGCCTCTAAAATATTTAATTTGCGTGGCATTAATCATAAAAACAAGCTCCATAGGCACACTTTTCAAATCACTCTCCACTATTGTAGAAAAATCACACCACCTTGGATCAATAGGTCTTTAAATAAGCTTGTAATGTTAGGCTAAGGTAGAGGTTAAGAAAGAACGGGAAGGATTCAACAAGTAAAAGAACTCAATTTCTTAGTTTTCAAACACAACCACTTTAAGCACTAAATAACCTTACTTCAACACTTAACTCTTTCAACCATTTTTCGAGCATTTCTCTCAATAAATCACCACTCTTTTTTTTTTTCTTCTTTCTTTGCCATAATTCACTTCTTCTTCTTTTTTGGCATAAGACCATTCACCTTCTTTTTCATTCTTTTCTTTTTCTTTTCTTCTCCACAACCCCCAACTTATCTCCTTTAATGTACTTGGGTTATGGTAGTATTACTTTTTTCATATTTCCATCCTTACTCCTCTCAAGTGCTTTGCAACAAATGTGTATGACTAAGTTCTTTTAAAAGAAGGGTAAGGATAAAATATTTTTAGGCCCATAAAGGTAAGTAAATGGGTTATCGAAAGAAACAAGGCTCAAATTCTTTTTCAAGAAAAAAGCTCAAACAGGTGGCTAGCGATAAATATAGCAATGGTAAGTTTGAAAGGCTCAAACGGTTCAAAAATGGCCTATGTCATATCCTAAGTAATGTGCATTCTAGGAATTCGCCTCAAGTGATTATCAAATAAGTTTTAGAGCTTGTTGAGACCACAAAAGTATTCACAAAACAATCACACATAAAACTTCTCTAAATGTTTTAGACTAATCATACAATCTTACCGCAAACTAGAGCCTCAAACCAAATGAAGATTGACACTTAAATTATTCTTAAACCGAAGCAAGATTTAACTTCTTCTAAATGCTATATGCTATCTCAATTAAGTTCATATCATTAACACATGAATTAACTCCAAGGCTAACACAAAGCATGCTAAAAACAAACAAAAAGGGAAAGTAACACCAAGCAGTTCAAAACAATAAATATGTTTCCTCCACCCCCAACTTAAAAATTGCATTGTCTTCAATGTGAAAGAAAAGGTAAAGGAAACTCCATTTGTAAGCAAAAGTGTACACAAGCTGAAAATTGTGCACCATCATGTGAACTGCATACCATTTCTCTTGCTAAAATTTTGATCTACAATATAGAACAAAACAACAAAAGGAAAGCAACTGCAGTGTACCATTAAGATTCCCACCGTGTGCTAGGTTAACACATGAAATGGACAGAAATAACTAAAAATGAAAATAAAGTATGAAAAATAAAATAATGAAAATGAAGACAAAGTAAATATTAGTACAATTATCCGATAAAATAAAAGGAGACAAACAAGATAGAACCCAAAATTAATCCTCTATGTCATCATCCTCTTCTTCATTCTCTTCACTTTCCTTAGGAGTTGGATCAAAAGATGAACCCGGATAGGGTGACAAAGTGGGAAAGTGGTCCATGTCACAACCAGTAGCGGAGGAAAGGTGTTGGTACATCTAACCAAAAGAAGAGTACACCCCCACTGGATAATCAATTTGCCTAGCCAAGAAATGTTCCTGATGATCAAATCTATCATGCAAAAAAATTTTATGCTCGTCAAAACGAATCTTTAAACGCTCAAGGCACTCTGCAACAGTGAAATGCCTAGGGGGAGAAGAGGCTGCAATCGTTGCTCTCTCTCTCGGAACTGGCGGCCTTGAAGTTTTAATCATATTAAGCATGCCATCATCGATGGGCTTCTTAGGTTGCTGGGTTTCCTCATCAGGACCGTACTGGACTTTGGCTTGGATGCATAATTGGGTAATTAAGGAAGGGAAGTATAATCCAAGCTTTTGTTGCACAGTGTGTATGATAGAATTAAATAAGATATGGCCTACATCAATAGTCATGCCGATAAAAATAGCATAAATCAGCACAACTCTCTCAACAGTAAGGTCACTATAGTGCGTAGCAGGCATCAACCTCTGACATACAAAATATTGCCAAGCTCTACCATTGACAGTCAAAGAAGTACCAAGAAAAGTTACAGGGGTATCTCCCATCATTTTCCATGTAATGCCCGTAGTACAGAGAGTATTACAAATCTCTTCATAATTAATATTATATGCATATGCACTATACTCACTGTTTTCTATGTCAGGGAGCCCATAGAATCTATTGATAGATGTGTTTCTAAAAGAAACTATTTTTCTTCTCACTCTCACCTTACCATTTCTATGTTCTTCTACATTAGCATAGAATTCTCTAACCACATTTGTGAGGGAATGAGATGTTTGGCTAGCAAATGTACCCCAATGCCTATCAATAATCATTCTAAACAAGGTAGGGTTTGTTCTCTCTGTTATATTGAATCCTCTCTCAAGAATGGGTTTTCTAATGTGCATCATCCTAACATATCTCTTACTAGCCTCAAAACTAACAAATTTGCTCTCATCATACTCTTGTGCTTGTTTCCCCCCTGGTCTCTTAGTCTTAGGGGCCATTTGAATCAAATATATAGAACAATAGTATTAATTCAAAATCAACCACCCAAATAGCACAAATGAACAATGAATAGGAGAAATTGGTATTACTTGATGCCCAAAGTTGGAGAGAAGAAGGAGTACCCACCAACTTGAAGTTTTCTTGATGACCCCAAAATCATCTTAGTACCAAGCTTTTTGGAGAAATTTCCAACAAAATCTGCAATATTAGTGCAAAATCCTACAAGAAATGATGTTAGAATCAAGAAATTATGAGTAAGAGTGAGTGGGTAAGTGAGGGTTTGGAGAAAGGATGGGAGAGAGAGAAGTGAGCTGCTGTTTTCATATGGGAGAAATGAAGATGATAAGTGCATAATTGAGTTTTATTTTGTGTACAGGGACAGGTGGCAGAACAGGTGAAACTACGGCTTGGCTTAGGGCGCGCCGCCACGTGGGCTGAGGGTCGTTAGTGTGTGCACGTTGTGCACTGCAACGCGCAAGGTACTGAGGCGCAGCTTGATGATGTGCATCCTGGGCCTGAATCTGTAGGGTGAGGCGTGCCTTGGGTCGGGCCTAGGCACACGGGCTGCTTGGACCTATTTCTAAAAAATTTGTGTGTTCAAAACAGATAATAAAATTAGCAAAATAAAAATAAGATTAAATCAAACTAGAAAACTAAAAATTAAACTTGAAATGAACTTAATTAAAAAAACAAACAAAACAAAAGAAAAATATATGAAATCGCACCTGTGTGGTGTGGTTAAGGTCAATAGACCGAATCATAAGCGGAATGTCTTCCACTTCCGAATCTTGCCTATCGATTAAGACTTTAAGGTGTTGACCATTTACTTTGAAAATCCAACCATCTCTAGTATCCTCTATTTCTACCACCTTATTTTCAAAAGCATTTTTTACTATAAAAGCGCTGGTCCATCTCGACCGAAGTTTTTCTGGATGCTTATGGAGTCTAGAATCGTATAAGAACACCCGATTATTAGGTTTAAATGTTTTCCTCCAAATATTTGTTATCATGAAATACTTTCATCTTCCCCTTATAGATTCTAGAGTTCTCTTAAGCATCATTTCTTAACTCCTCTAACTCGGTCAACTGATATTTCCTAAGCTTACCTACTTCTCCTATATCAAAATTGAAGGACTTGATGGTCCAATAAGCTCGATGCTCGAGTTCTATAGGTAAGTGGAAAGGCTTTCCAAAAACAAGCCTATAAGGTGACATACCTAAGGGAGTTTTGAAAGCTGTATGGTAAGCCCAAAGCGCATCAACTAGTCTCAAAGACCGATCCTTCCGATCCGGGTTAACCGTTTTTTCTAAAATTTGTTTAATTTCTCTATTTGCAAGTTCCACGTGTCCACTATTTTGAGGGTGGTAAGCTGTAGAAATCTTATGTAACACCCCATATTTTCTCATCAAAGCTTCAAAGGAACGGTTGCAAAAATGTGTACCTCGATCACTAATTATAGCACGTGGTGTACCAAATCGAGATAACACATTTTCTTTGAGAAATATAATTACCATTCTATTATCATTGCTTCGACGAGACACAGCTCTAACACATAATCTATTGCCACAATGATATATTGATATCCGAAAGAAGGAGGAAATGGTCCCATAAAATCAATGCCCCAACAATCAAAGATTTCAATCACTAAAATTGGTTTAAGGGCATCATATTTCGACGAGACAAAGCTCCTAACTTCTGACACTTTTTACATGAGTGACAATAGATGCTTGCATCTTTAAACAAGGTTGGCCAATAAAATCCACACTGCAAGATTTTTGCAGTGATTTTTCTTCATTGAAAAGTGGCCTCCACAAGCTTGGGAGTGACAAAATTCCAAGATGCTGGCAATCTCTTCATTAGGGATGCAACACCTTAAAATTTGGTCAGGGCAGTACCTGAAAAGACAGGGGTCATGCCAACAAAAAATACGTACCTCATTCAAGAATTTCCTCTTATCTTGAGCGCTCCAATCCATCGGTATCTCATCGGTAGCCAAATAATTCACGATATGAGCAAACCATGGTAGAGAAGTAATAGAGAGTAAATACTCATCGGGAAAATCATCCTTGATTGGCATGCCGTCAGAGGTGTCTTCAAATGTGAGCCTTGATAGATGATCAGCCACTACGTTCTCTACTCCCTTCTTGTCTTTGATCGTAATGTCAAATTCTTGTAGGAGTAGGATCCATCGTATTAGTCATACCTTAGCATCCTTCTTTGTAAGGAGGTACTTGAGGGCTACATGATCTGTGAAGATAAGAATAGAAGAACCAATTAAATAAGCACAAAATTTGTCCAAAGCAAATACTACAACAAGTAATTCTTTTTCAGTGGTGGAGTAGTTCATTTGAGTACTATTTAAGGTTTTACTAGCATAGTAGATGACAAAAGGTTTTCCCTCTCTTCGCTATCCAAGAACAGCACCTACAGTATAGTCACTAGCATCACATATGATTTCAAATGATAAAGTCTAATAAGGTGACTACATTATAGGTGCTGAAGTAAGCTTGCCAATCAGTATTTTAAAGGCCTCTTGACAAGCTTGAGTCCACTCAAATGGGACATCTTTAACTAGAAGGGCACATAGTGGTCCAGATATGTTGGAAAAGTTTTGTATGAACCTTCTATAAAAACCAGCATGACCAAAGAAAGATCTTACATCCTTTACTATCTTAGGTGTGGGCAATTTAGAGTTTAATTCAATCTTAGATTGATTAACCTCTATCCCCTTAGAATAAAAAATATGCCCTAAGACAGTACCAGATGGTACCATGAAATGACATTTTTCCCAGTTTAAGACTAATTCCTTCTCCTCACAACGAATCAGCACTCTTTCTAAATTTATTAAGCATACATCAAATGAAGATCCAAAAATAGTTAGGTCATCCATAAAAACCTCAATGCAATTTTCAACCACATCACTAAAGATGCTCATCATGCAACATTGAAAAGTGGCAGGGGCATTACACAATCCAAATGGCGTTCTACAAAAGGCATAAGTACCAAAAGGACAAGTGAAGGTGGTTTTATCATGGTCTTAGCAATTTCAATTTGATAATAACCAGAATAACCATCTAAGAAACAGTAAAAAGGATGACCAACTACACGCTCAAGAATTTGATCGATAAAAATGAGTGGGAAGTGGTCTTTCCAGGTGGTAGTATTTAATTTTCTATAATCAATGCACATGCGCCACCCAGTCACAAGTTTTGTAGGGACTAACTCTACTAGGTCATTCTTTACCATAGTGACTCCGAACTTTTTAGGAACGACTTGTGTAGGGCTTACCCATTTACTATCAGCTATAGGATATATAATTCCTGCATCTAATAGTTTTAACACTTTATTCTTCACTACTTCTTTCATAGTGGGGTTAAGCCTACGTTGAGGGTCTCTACGAGGATTAGTCCCTTCATCCAAATTTATCTTATGAGAACAAATCAGGGGACTAATTCCTTTTAAATCAGCCATGTCCAACCTAAGGCTGATTTATGTGCATTTAAGGTCCGAATTAATTTCTCACCTTGCTACTCAGATAATTCAGATGAGATGATAACATGAAAAGTATCACCTGGACCAAGGAAAGTATGCTTCAAACCCTTAGGTAGTGGCTTCAATTCGACTTTAGGTGCTTCCACACTTGAGGGGTTTTGCTTCTCGCTTCTTTGGGGCAACTTCTCAAACTTCGGTTGCCATGCTCGAGTGCTATAACCTGAGTTTTATCAAAAACCGCACAAATATCAATTATATCAGTTTTATCATTCATAGAATCAATCTCAGAATTAACAAGAAAATATTTAAGAGGATCAAAATCATGAGCTATAGAAACTCACTCATCGATGAGTGACTCGATCATATGTAAGTGGTGGTTCTCGTCCTCATCTTCAGGCTATTTTGCAACATTGAAGATGTTCACTTCGAGGGTCGTATTTCCAAAGGACAGCTTCATGAGTCCATTCCTGCAATTAATTAGAGCATTTGCAGTAGCAAGGAAAGGTCTACCCAAAATCAAAGTAATTTTAGAGTTAGTATCAACAGCAGAAGTAGTATCAAGGATTAGGAAATCAACAGGATAATAAAATTTATCAATTTGAATAAGAACATCCTCTACCACACCCCGGGGTACTTTGACTGAACGGTCAGCCAATCACAAAACCACAACGGTTGGTTTGATCCCTCCCAAACCCAGCTGTAAATAAATAGAAAATGGCATCAGATTTACACTAGCTCCTAAATCTAGCAATGCTTGTCCAACCTCTTGATTTCCAATGCTACATGCAATAGTTGGACAGCCAGGATCCTTGTATTTTGGGGGAATTTTTTGCTCAATTAAAGCACTGACTTGTTCGATTAGGAACGATGTTTTCTTCACATGGTGCTTCCTCTTAGTTGTACACAAATCCTTGAGAACTTTTACATAGGTAGAAACTTGTTTAATCACATACAAAAGTGGAAGATTCAGTTTTACTTGCCTTAGGTTCTCTAGGATTTCATTATTTAGCTCCAGATTTTTCTTGTTTGATTTTAAGGCTTGAGAGAATGATGTCTCAATAAGGCTCTTAGTAACCTCAGGGTCCTTGGGCAGTTCAGCATCACTACTACCTTGACCATTTTCTACATCCTCGGATTTGTTCATTGTTGGGATGTGTAATGTCTTACCACTTCTTATCATAATGGCATTTACATTTTCTAGATTTGTTTGCGCCATGTGTTGACCATGGAATGTGGACTGAGTTTGGGAAGGGAACTTCCCTCACTCATTCACACTCAAGGAGCCCATCAGTTTGGTCACTTGGCTCCTTATCTCTTTGTTCTCTTCAACAACCTGTGTAATTAATGCCTCACACCTTTGGTTTGTCTTACCCTGTGCCTCTATAAAAGCATGTAAAGTGTCTTCTAAAGAACTCCTAGAGGATGAGGGTGCAAGATATGGTGCAGGATATGATCTAGGGGGTTGTGTAAGCTACTGGTTTTCAGACTTCCAGCTGAAATTGGGGTGATTGCGCCATCCCGGATTATAGGTATTAGAGAAGAGTGCAAGAGGCTTCTTGTACATGCCTAAAGCACTACATTTTTCCTCATACATCCCTCTCATATCTATGAATGTAGGACACTCTTGGGCGAGATGATCTACCCCACCACACACAAAACATGGTTCCGAAGATTCGGCATGATTAACCACGTGTGTTGGCTTTGAGCTTTTAGTTTTTAATGCATCTAACTCCCTAGTGAGCATTTCGACTTTAGCTTTTAGGTTGTCTTCTTCCCTAAGATGGTATATGCCACCACCACTAGGGTTTCCTACAGGTCGTGACCTATTTGTGCTTTCAGTAGCACTAGGTCCAGTCCAAGTGTGAGCTTTTTCAGCAAGCTCATTGAGGTACTCTATAGCCTCATCAGGATCTTTTTTGCAGAAATTCACCATTACACATCATCTCTACAAATTGGCGCTCTCTATAGGTAAATCCCTTATAAAAATAGCTCACTAAGCACCAACTCTCATACCCATGGTGTGGACACATACTTAATAACTCTTTAAATTTCTCCCAAGACTGATACAAAGTCTTGTTCTCCTTTTGTGCAAAGGTGGAGATTTTTCTTTTTAAAGCATTGGTCTTATGCTGAGGGAAGTATTTATTAAAGAAGACCTGGGTCATCTCATTCTATGACCCAATAGATCATGGTCTCAGTGAGTATAACCAACTCTTAGCTTTATCCTTCAAGGAGAAAGGAAAAAACTTGAGTCTCACAATATCATCAGTTGCATCTTGACTATAAAAAGTCGCAACTACTTCCTCAAACTCCCTAATGTGTACATATGGGTTTTCGTTTTCCAAGCCATGAAATGTAGGGAGTAATTGTATCATCCCTGCTTTGAAATCTTGATGGCGAGTGTTGGCTAGAAACATGATGCATGATGGTGTGGCTGTTCGGCTAGGGTGCAAGTAATCTTTAAATGTCCTAGCAACATTCGCATTAGAGTTTTCCGCCATGTTAACAAAATTTTCCAAATTCTCGTTTAGGTGTACACTAGGGTTTGATCTAGGCAAGGTTTCACTAACGGGCGTGGAAGGAAAGGGTAGCTCTACTTCAGGTCCCTTAATGAATCTGCCTTATGAATCTCTCGGTCTAAGCATACACCAAATAAGTTAAAAGGAAATAAAATAAAACAGAACAAATAAAAAAAATAGAAAATCAAAAACTTAAAGAAAGGAACAATAGTACCGTTTTGTCTCAAAGTTGATAATCTTCCTTGTATGTAAGTGCGTTTCCCCGGAAACGGCGCCAAAATTTGATTAAGCCCAAAGTATAATGCGGTAGTTGTAGCACAGCTTTGGGGTGTCGATTCCACAGGGAAAAGCGATCTATAAAGGAAAAGCGCAAACCTTAATACAAACAATAACAATCAAGTGAGAAAATATGAATTTTGATAATGAAATAATTGTGCAAATAGATTAAAATATATGATAAAGAAACAACAAGGTTCCGGGAATCCTCCCTAGGTTCGTTGCCTTATTCCAATCTTGATTCAATTGTTTTATCTCGATTGCAAGTTTCTCGTCCCAAACAGGCAATCGGCAAATATTCAACTAAAGCACATATAAACCTAATGTAATTGATATGAATTACTCTTACTTTCGATTTAAGCACACACGACCTATCCTATAGGTTTATCAAGAAACGACAATAAATCTTAACGACAATATCACAGTAATGGACAAACCTAAAAGATAAATCTACCGGACTCAATCATATCCAATAATCTTAAAATAAGAAGAGCATGACTAGACTTATATCAAAGGTAAAGATACAATCACTATATTAAGAGAAAATCCTTTAATTAGATAAAAAGGTAACACATAACAATGCTTTGATAATAAATCCCAACTACAACTGAATCAATAAAGGAAAATAAGAACAACTACACCTAAGGATTCATCCCTTCGCCTTGCTTGGAGATTAGTTTGCCATGGAGTTCATGGTTGAACACTTTGATGGAGGAGAGTGTGGTAGCCTTCTTGAGTTTACAAGTCTTCAATGATGTCCTTTCTCAAACCCTAAGTGATCTAATTATAATACAAGAGGTCCAAGGGTGTTATAGGGTTTAAACAATCATCAAAGTCCTAATTAGGTCATAACTAGGAAACAAAGTTTCGTGTGCGCGCCACGGCTCTCACTTACTTGTGCCGCGGCTCTGTCTATTCCTTGTTCTAAAGAGCTTCTGGGCGCCATGGCCCTGCCTAATCCTGGCTGCGACACACACTGAAGGAGAACTTGGCTCTTTTCAGGCAATCTTCTGGAGGCCAAGGCTTGGATATTTCCAGGCTGCAGCGCACACACGTAAGACTTGATTCTCTTCGTTTTGTCCTTCAACAATCATGCCTTCACTTTAGTATTCATCGAGTCATTGTGCTTCAAGCAACGATAGTTTTTCCTTCTCTTTTGGACTCAAAGTACTTGAAAATGCACCAAAATAGATCAACAATCCAAGAATACCACTTTAGAGTTGTTAATGAATAAAAGTTCAATTAAAACCTAGATCAACCCTAAAATGCTAATAATTAAGTACTGTTGAGATGCATTTTATAGCTCTCATCAAGTGTCCTAACCAATACATTTTTCTTAAAACAATCAACCCAGACATGATATGCCGATAACCAATTCATCTCCAAAAGCAAATCAAAATCAACCATATTCAAAGAAAACAAATCAACTTCAATCTCTCTATCACTAATACAAATCACACAACACTTGTAAGCATTTATGATTAACACTTAATCTCTGATGGGAACTTCAACAATAATATTATGTACCAAAGTACTACTACATACATTAGTAGACTTCATAAACCCTAGATGCAAAAGAATGGGTTGCACCAGAATCAACCAACATTATTATGTCCACCTTTTCTACGTACAAATCACTTCAAATTAGGACAATTCTAGGATAAATATCATATATGATTACATCTATAACACATTTTAGTCTTTCTATCACATTACCACATCCCCTAAGTAGTACGCTTCCACCTCTACCATAACTTCTAGTTTCCACAAAATGTCTCCCAAATCTAGGGGTCTCACCAATATTACTCTGAGCTACAAAAGCTACAGATCATGTTTGCCTCTAACTCTGGATTACAATTCCCTGTGACAAGGAACGCCTCCTCCGGGGTGGTCTCCCACCCTATATGCTCATACTACTACCACCTCTGGGTCCCTCAAATCTGGTCATCTTCAACCAATCCCTCCTACCTCTAAACTTCATCACATCCTTCTAAATCTGTAGTGCTATATCCACCAACCTAGCATAATTCATATGCCTCATATAAGATAGTTTCAATTTAATCTCAAAATGTAGTCCATCTATGAACCTCTTACACTTCTTCTCCTCTAGGCCTACCATTTTCGATACAAACCTCGAAAAGGCAACAAATATCCTATCTTACTGAGTCACAGTCAATCTATTTGCCTCAAATAAATAAAATCTCTCTTGTTGGACTCTAAAGGTATAAGGAAAGTATTTATCAAGGAAAACCTCCTTAAAACTATTTCAGGTTAAGAGTCTATCAACATATGCACTTATCTTGGGAAGAGTAACCTCCCACCATTCTAAAGCTTTTCCTTCTAACTTAAACGAAGCAAAGCGACCCTCTGTCTGTCAATCACTGGTAAAATACCAAATAATCTCTCTACATGTTTCACCCATAGCTCAGGGTCAAACGGATTCATAGATCCTTTAAACAATAAAGCATTCAACTTAATATATCTAACAATCTTCCTACATCTCATGCATAAACTCACCTTTCCCCTTTTGAACGTCTACTACTAATAGATTTACAACAACCTCGGGCACCGCTCTAGTCTGTTCTTCAAGTCTATGCTATAGACTATCAATTCTATCATTTGTTAAATTCATTTTTCTTTTTTTTTAAGAGCATGAGCAAGAGCTTCTTTTAGCTTATCTCTTTCAACTCTAGATTCTCTCACACTCCTACTAATATCAATTATACTGTCAACACGTTCCCTTCTTGGAACCACACACTCAGACTCAACCTCCATCTTAAGCTCTATTTGTCTAAATATTGGGGGCCTACCACGCCCTCTCAAGTCAACAGCTCTAATTCTAGCTCTAACACGTCCATATGTCATCCTCAGACTATTCATTAAAATATAATTTATTTTAATCTTCCACTTTCCTTCTTTTTATGTAGTCTACAGAATCATAAAACATAAGGCTTTGATACCAAAATTGTAATGATCCATCTCGGGTTGGCCACCCCCAAGACGGTGTCGTCACATTTTGAAATCCCAGCAAGACGCATATATACAACAATATAAAAACATCAACTAAATTATCTACATACATAAATCCGCAACCCTCAACAAGGGAGTTATATTATTAAGATCTCAAGTGAAATATTGTATACAACATATCATGCATGAATATTTACAAAAAAAAATTTTCTTTTCATTAGTCTGAGGATGTGGACCACGTGACTTACAGATAATGACTCAGTCTTAAAATCAGCTCACCAATCTATTTGTCCTGCCTGCTATCTGAAATTATTTAACGATGAGGAGTGAGCTTCACAAGCTTAGTGAATTAAATTTACTAGAAGTATTCAATTGTTCAAATAGTCTTCCAATATTCATTCATCTATATCTCATATAATTTGATATTAGCAATCTATTACCACTACTCTTATCATAATCCTCGTTATTTATCAATCTCTTCTTCTCATATATTTGATCATCTTGAGACTATCAATTCTATCTTATAATTACCTCGTTATGAGGTTCACAGCATATAATCAATCACTCAAATAATTCTTATCTTATCATACTATCATATTTCTTTCTCATCATATCTGTCTCTCTATGAGAATCATTCATCTATCAATAAATTTACAATAAAAAATAACACTTTCGCATCTCAAGCAATAATAATCAATATTTAAAAAAAATTCAGTGCATCAATTTAAATTATATTATTATTTGGGAACATCTTCCCACATGTCAACATGTTTTATCTTAGACCGACTGCCTTCCCGGTTCTTTTATTCACAGCATATACCGACTGTCATGGTTTCATTTAGACCGGCTACCTTTTCGGTTATTTTATTTCCAATATATATCGACTATCATGGTTCTTTTATTTCATTTAGACTGGTTGCCTTCCCGGTTCTTTTATTTTAAGCATATGCATATGAACAATGATGTGAAATATTCATATGAATAATAATATAAAAACAAGCATACATTCAGACATTCAATTTAGGTATCCAACTCTTTCTCAAAATTATTATTTTTATCATATTCATTAAATTATCTCCTTCATTATTTATTTAATAAACTCATTATTTCAATAATATTACTTCTCATATAATAAATCTTTAACATATCAAATTTCCTATCATATCCATCAACCAAGTTTCATATATCATCTAATCATAGTTTAATAATTAATTCAAATATCTTTACTTTATATTTCATCTTTATCTCAATTGCTGAAAGTAAATCTAACTCACCACATAGCACTTAAAGCTACCTGTGGATCACTTCCTTGCCTTTCCTGCTCCTTTCAGTAATTTCACCCGATTGCTGATCGTCAACACTTGACATAATGTTTATATTAAATTTTCTAATTTATTCTTCCATAATTCATACCCTTTTAAATTTCTACATCAAATTCCGAGAAATTTTCATGTATGCTAAATTTCAAAAATAAAATTTACATTATTACCTTTTTTTTTTCTTCCTTAGAGCTTCCCTTAAATCTCTTTAAAATTCTCCCGTAAACCTCTTCAAAATTTTAATCTTTAAACTTTTCTTTGAGTCCCCATGTGTTTAAAGAAAGAGAGAAATTTGAATTGAAGAAAGAAGAATAACCAAACGAGATTTGATAAGAAAAATAAAATAAAACAAAAATATTAAACTTTTTCAATTAGATCCACTGCCACAGTTTTCTTCACTGTGTTGCTGGCTTACATGCAAAGTTTGCATGTGTATGTTTCCAACACCTAGACTTCTAGGTGTTGGCCCCCCATTTGTTTTAAACGTCTAGAAATTATTCTTTTTTTTGTAATAGTAAATCTTTCATATATATTATTTTAACTCCATGTAATATCTATTTTAGGTGTTGGCCCCCCGATAGCAGACGAGGCCTTATATACTCTTTCAAATACCCTTTGCAGATGAGGGGATCAATATAATTTTTAAAGGCATGAAACTCTTAGGTGTCATGTCTATAATCTTTGTTGAAGCGGCACCACCTGGTATACTAGATTCTATATCGTGGGATCAAGATCTAGAATCTCACAGGCCGAGGTGTGAAACTGCAATATATATTCTCGAAGCTTCTTCCTCTTTTGTTGGATGATACTAAAGAGACTCTCCGATGCTTTTTTAGGCCCTTTTATTATTAAAAAGATGTGCCTCAAAAGCACGACTTAGCTCTTGGAATGAGCTAATACTAGCTGGCCTGAGGTATGAATACTAGGTGCTAGAAGCCTTCTCAAGGGTCAGGGGAAAGGCTCGGCACATCACAATGTCTGAATGGCAATGCAGCATCATGGTTGTTTTGTAAAGTTGGAGATGGTCCATAGAGTCCATGGAGTCATCATAAGCTTTTATGATGGGCATTCGAAAATGCCATCAGAGAAGAGCGTCGAGGATATCTTGTGTAAAAGGGGAGTCTGAGAGTTGAGTTCATCTACGATGTTGGTGTTTCTTCCCTTGAAGGCTTCAGTTATTCTTTTGTCCATTTCTTCTAGTTTTTATTCAAGATCAGTATGGTTCTTGGAAGCGAAAAAGCCTCTAGATTTTGACTCAGGACAGTGGGGAAAACCCAGTTGTGGAGTGGTTTTGAGCTACTTTGTTGCGGTTCGAGTTCTTAATTAATCGAGGGATTTGTTGAGGTAAAGATATGGGTGATGAAGGACGAGCTTTCCCCCCGAGTTTAGCAGCTAGATTCGTTATGAGTTGGGTGAACTCCATGAACTTCTTTTGAATTACTGGGGCAATTGGGTTTGATGCAGGAGGTGCCTCAGGTTTTCTTGAACATCAGGGTTTATCGGATCAAGCTAAGGAGGTTATTCGTGCTTGGTTCATGCGTTGAATGGTTTGTTATGATTTTGATCAAAGGTAGCATGTTTTAAGTTAGCAAAACTTCGTGGACTAGGTTGTTGGCTGCGAGTGGAAGCCCGGGTGGCCACTATACAAGTATCGGTGGTGTTCTTGGAAATGTTCTTAGGTGGCATCATAATAGATGAGTTCTTTATACTTCACAAATTTAAGAATTTCCCATGGATGGTGTTAATCTGTTCATGCTGAAAATCTACCTGGAACTCGAACGGTCAAAATGCGGTACTTGCTCACACAAAATGAAAAGAAACCCTAAAGCTGTCGGACGACCGGAGGGGTTGTGCCTCTGAAGGGACTCTCCAATACCTAAGTTAGTATAAGTCTTTTAAGAATATGGAGAGTTGTGCAAAGTAGAGAGCCATGAGTAAACAAGTGAATGTACCTTTTGATGGTGAGACCCCTTTTATATAGTCTTTCAGAGCAAAGTCCGATTGAGAGAGTGATTGACCACTAAGTATTATGATAAAAATAAAATTCCTATTAATGAGATTGACATTATCCATAGGCTGGAGTGCTTTATCCATAAGTTAGATTTTAAATAATAGTTCATCCATAAATTAGAGTGTGGTAATGGTATCAAGACATTAGTGTGTGATTACCGTTATACTCTTTTCCAGATGTCGACATTTGATTGGCTAATTTGTCTGAGTTATGGAATTACACTTTTTTCCCTGGGAGATCTTCACATGTCATCATGATGTTGGATAGGGATCTTTGTCCATGAATTTATCGTTTTTCCTTTGGTGCCAAGGGTGCCATGTGTCATTGTGTCATTGGATGGGGAATTTTTCTCTACATCACTTGCTAATTAATTATTAGTTAATTTTAGTTATAAATCCTCAAATCATATACATGGAGATAAGGAATGTGTACAATTTAAGGAAAGGCTATGATGTGGGGTAATCTTCCTGACCAATTAGATGGCAACATGTGACACTTTTAGAGTACAAAATGGTAAGTCCACGGGTCAAAGAATATAGCCAATAAGCTAACTACACATGGTCAAGGATAAAATGATAATTTTACTCCTAAACCTTAAATCGTGGGAACACTAATTCTGAAAGGACACTCATCTCTTAAATAACTCTTAGAAACCCTAATTCTATCACAACACTCACCTTGGAGTCACTTTTTAAAACAAACTTTACTCCAAAACATTGTATAAAATGGTCTCTCACTATCACACAAGTATGCCACAAACAACTCTCTTGCCTTTTCAATTCTCTCTTTAGATTACTGACTTAGGAATCAAAGAGTCCCCCTAGAGGCACACCTCTTATTTTCTTTTAACGACTTTTTAGGGTTTTTCTATACTCTAGTGTGTGACTATACATCGTTACACTCGTGGAATCGCCCGTCACGAATTTGACATCAACATATTTACGTTGTACATGGGAAAGAGAAAGAAAAACTCATATGTTAATGATACTGACCCAAAGTATGACAAGGAACACCGCTTCTGTAGCTATTATTGTTGCTGCTGCTACCACCGCGACATAGGCCACAACTAGTCTTGGCCCGCACTAAAACGCAAATCTCCTCCCTATTCCAAAGAACATCGTAACCACCAAAGATCCAACCAATCATTTCGAAAGGAAATTGATTTGGATCCAACGGTCCTAGTCGAATAACTCAGTCTGTCACTGGAGCTTCGTCAATCTAGATGCTCCAGTCAGCCAAGCACAGTTCCAAGAACTCACCCTTGCTGGTAGCCAACCTAGCCTAACGATTCGAGGGGCACACTTTTCCCAACTAGCATCAGATACCACAACAAAGCCCTCGACCAACATGGCACCAGGACCCCAGCCAAAATCTTCACTCCACTAACCGTCGGATAACTAATGGATCCCCTTTCCTTTATCAAAAGGTAAAACCCTGAGGGCATTCCATGACTTCGAAGAACAACGTGGACCTGGACAAGAAGCTGGAAGAGATGGACAAGTACATAGGGGAAGCATTCAAGAATAAAGGGATGAACATCTTGGATGAGCTTGACTCCCAACACCCTCCATTCACACAAGAGATCCTTGATTTACTAATTCCTTAACACTTCAAAATGTCGAACATAAAGGCCTATGATGGCACCACCAACCCAATAGACTATCTCTACCTCTACAAGACAATAATGCCCCTATATTTCCATCTTGATGCAGTGTTGTGCCGAGCATTCCCCTTAACTCTGGAGAAAGCTGTCAGCACCTTGTACCCGCACCTAGGGCTTGGAAGCATCAATTCCTTCAAAGAGTTAAGTCGCACATTTGTCGCGCACTTCCTCATCAACAAGGGACTAAGGAAAACTTCGGAGAGCCTCTTCAATATACAACAACAAAAAGGTGAAAAGCTGCAAGATTATTTCTCCCATTTTAATGCAGGGGAATAGGATATCACTGACCTTGACCTGAAAATCCGAATGGTGGCCTTCAAAAATGGGCTTAGACCAGGCTCCTTCATCTCAAAGATCTATAAGCACTTATCGAGAGACATGAATGAGATACTTGCTCTGGCCGAGGAATACATAATTCCAAAGAAAGATCAAGCATTATGAAGGGATTGCGAGGAGAATGGAGAGAAATACAAGAAGGAACAAGGTGACCCAATAAGAAAATCTCAAAACAAGTCTTGTAGAGAAGAAATCGAGATGCCTCTTCAAAGGTTGAAGAGTTATATACCTCTTAACGCTCCCAGAGCCAACATACTCATTAGAATATAGAACCGAGACTTGGTCCAATAGTCTACAAAGGCCTGGAGGACCTGTGAGAACAAGGATAAATTTTGATGGTGCCAATTCCACTGTGATGATGACCACATCACTAAGGAGTATCACGCACTCAAAGACCAAATAAAATTCCTCATTCCAAGAGGATATTTAAAAGAATACATCGGAAATCCAACATACCAAAGAAACAAAGATCAATTGAGAAATATCCCTTAAACAGATTAATTGAGAAATATCTCTTAGACAAAACCCTAGGCACAACTCTAAGCGAAGCCCCAGAGATAGTCCCAAGCGAAGCCCGAGAAGAGAAAATCTCAACAAAAGATGCTCATGAGGTAGCGGAGAATATAGGCCCACAACCATAGACACAATTAAAACCATCTTTGGCTGCCTAATTGTTGGTGGACAGTCACTCCAAGCAAAAAAGGCCTATAGCAGTTTGGTAGCATCTGTCAACAAGCTGAACAAAAATACTTGAATGGAACAAGTAATCTCTTTTACAGATGATAACTTAAAAGTGTAGCAAATGCCCTATAACAACGCAATGTTTGTTACCCTACTTATTAGAAATTACATTATAGAAAGGATTCTAGTTTACAATGGAAGCTCAGTCGACACCATAAACCATGATGCATTTAAGAAAATGGGACTCAACGATGACCAACTCAAGCTAATCACCTGCCCACTCTATAGGTTTTCGAGAGAGTCGACATTCCTATAAAGTAGTGTTATCATGTTAATCATCATAGGAATGGCCCCCCAATAGACCATAGTCATGACCACGTTCTTGGTCATCAAGTATTTGTCCTCGTACAATGCCATCCTTGACAAGCCAAGTCAGATTGCTATGAGAACGGTAGTCTCCACCTAGCACCTGAAGATAAAATTTCACACCAAGAGTGGCATCGAAGAAGTCCATGAAAGTCGGGCGATATCCCGCTCATGCCACCTTAGCTCAAGTAAGAAGCACAAGAAAACCGAGGCCCTGTCTGTAGAGATTGAAGACCATAAGGTTGCTTAAATCGAGCTCAAAAACCTCGACGACTCACCAATACCTCAAACTTATGACTCCAAGAACCTCAAGAAGTACTATCAGTAACGTAGTTTTCTTTTGCATAATTTTGTCTATCTTTGTAACTTTGTCATATTTAATTAAATATATAAAATCATTTACTATTTCACCCATACGTTTTCTTTGCAAGAAACTCATACAAAGCACTCGAGATACCCACTTATGAAGTTAGCTCGAACGCACTAAACAAATTATGATCTCTAACGCACCCTAACCGTCATCTTTGATGCACCAAGCCCTTATCTTTGAGTCAGTAAAGCCTCTATCTCTGAAGAGCCAAGAACTAGGTATATCTAGGCTTGGAGAGTAGCATAACAGCAAACTAGGTGACCTTTCCCCCCTCTAAGGGTCACTTACCTTAGAATTGGTCACTCTAAAGGCTCGAGGACTAACACACTCTCACCCATAAAGAAATACTTGAACAAGCCCCCAAGCAAAAAATCCCGAGGATAGTGGCCCGAGTGCTTCAGCTTATCGGCACATTTTCTATAAAATTCCTGAGAACAATGGCCCAAACACCTCGTTCCTTGGCACAATTTCTCTTAAAGCCTGAGGAAAAGGGCCTAAGCACCTCAGCTCTTGTAGTAATCATGTTCATAAAATAAGGGTAAAGAAGTAATTTTACATATATTATATTGAATTAAATAATCCATTGATGAAAGATTTAGTATTGATTTGAAATAATATTTGAAAGATAATAGTGAAAATTTTGTTGAAAAGAGTTATAAATTTTTGAAGAAGAAAATACTGAAAAATTTTGAAATTTGAAGTTGAAATGAAAGAATTTTGAAGAAAAATATTGACTGAAGTTGAGGAAAATATTTTTTAAAAAAATGGTAGAAAACATAAATTTATATAAAATTTTTGGAATGAAGAAAAGATGAAAAATTGATTTTAAAGGATAAATGGAAAAATTGTAATTATATAATAGCAAAACAGTAAATTTTAAATGATAGTAGAATTATAAATAACCAATGGTAAATATATAAATGTAATTAAAAAAAATTGCAGACTTCACGAAGCAGTGAAGCTGCAAGCGACCATAAAAAAATAAAAAAAAAAATTCACTGAGCGGTGAAACAGTGGAGAATGAGGGAAAAAAAAGGTTTATAAGTCTCCAAGTTCAGAGACTTTGTTTATTCTCCTTACCAAATCTTGTTTAGCTTCTTTTTTTCTTTAATTCAAATTTCTTAGCAAAAAGTTATAAAGAACATTTCTCCAATATTAGAGATAGTACAGTCATTCAATTACAATAGCAAGATTTCATCATATTTGAGGTAAATTTTCAATAAGACTCATAACTAAATAATTATATTATTTGAATTAAGTAATGAAATAGTAAGATTTATGAACGTTTATGATTAGGTGTTGGTGATCAGCAATCTCAAGAAATTTTTTAGAGGAGTAGGAAAGGCAATGAGGTATTCCAAGTGTAGTTTTAAGTGCTACATGGTTAGTTAGATTTACTTTTAGTAATCGAGACCTATAAAAATATGAGTTTATGATATTTGAATAAATTGTTGAATTATAATGATTTAATGATGTATTTTTCGTTGAGTATGACAATCGATTAATTTATTGATTAAAGATTTAATAGTATGTTGAATATTAATTATATAAGAATTTATATTTTAAAAATGATGGATTAATGAGAAATATGCTGAGAAGTTATATGCAATTTTTGAAAAAATATGATTAAAAAATTAATATGATATATGAGGAGACAATTTAATAAATATGATAAAAATAATAATTTTGAGAAAGAGCTAGATAGTTGAATTAAATGCTTTAATGTATGCTTGCTTGCATATTACTGTTGATACGCATAAAAAGAAAGACCAGGAAGGTAGTTGGTCTGGCTGAAAAGATCAGGAAGGCAACTGGTCTGGTTGAGAAAAACAGGAAGACAGCTGGTCAGGCTGAAACATGTTGACATGTGGGAAAACGTTCCTAGATGATAATATGAAATGATCTGATGAGAAAGAAATAAAGATAATTTAAATTCATGCATTATATTTGTTTTAAATATTTATTATTAATGCTTGAGATGCTAAAGAATCAGTTTTGAGTATTAAATGATTGATAGATAGATGAGTCTCATAATGAGACAATTTTGATGATAGATAAATAGAAAGGATAACATAATAAAGAATCATATTATTGATTGTTTATATGATGTAAACTTTATGATGATATTAAATTGATAAAATATATGAGATATATATATTGAAAGATGATAGCCTGATAATTTATTTATTAAGAGAAATTGATAAATGATTGAATTAGAATGTGAGAAGAGATAGATTATTAATTATATTAATTTAACAACGAATGAATATAACTAGAAGTATACAAATCGAGTATTTCTTGTAAATTTAATTCACTGAGCTTGTTAAACTTACTCCTCACTGTTAAATAATTTTAAGTAGCGGGCAGGACAAATAGATTTGTGAGCTGAGATTCAGACCGAGTTATTATTTGTAAATCTCGTGGTCCACATTCTCAGACTAATGGTAGAAAAAAAATTTGTAAATATTCTTGCATAATATGTTGTATATATTGTTTGAGTTGGGATATTAATAATGTAACTCCTCTGTTGAGGGTTGAGGATTGATGTATGTATATATTTTCAGTCGATGTATGTTTTTATATTGTTGTATATATGTGTCATGCTAGGATTTCAAAACATGACAACACCGTTTCGGGGGTGGCTAACCTGGGATGGGTCGTTATAATTTTGGTATCAGAGCATTAAGTTTTATGATCTGTTGACTGTATAAAAATTTAAACAACTGGAAGATTTAAATAAACTGCAGTTTAATACAGAGTCTGAGGATGACATGTTGACGTGCTACAGCTAGAGGTAGAATACTGACCCAGAAAGGATGTGGTAGACCCCCAATATTTAGAAGAGCTTAAGCGAAGGGGGAGGTCAAGTCTGTGGTTCATGCAAGGGAACAGGTTGCCAGTGCAGTTGGTACTAGTAGAGGTGGGAGATAATCTAATATTAGGAGGGATGACTTGAAAGAAGTTCTTGATCGCACTATAGAGAGAATGAATGCAGCAGAAGAAAACGCTGATAATTTACAGAGAAGACTAGATGAAGGGGGTAGAACAGAACCTGATGTAGTGAGACAAGAAGCTTATGAGGGAGAGGGTGTGTTTGCACATGAGATGCAAGGGGATTGTTTTGTGAGATTTATTAAATTTAAAACCCAGTCTTTTAGAGGGTCTATAAATCCTGTTGAAGTTGAGCAATGGATTAAACATGTTGAGAAATATTTTAAAGTCTTACAGTGACAGATAGGCAGAAGGTTGCATTTGCTTCATTTAAGCTGGAAAGTGAGGCTTCTCAATGGTAGGAGGATATTCTGCCTAGATTGAGTACACGGGTAGATCAACCCTTAACTTGGCGTAAATATAAGGATGTGTTCTTTGCGAAGTATTTTTCATATACGTTTCAAGCACAACATGAGAAATTTTATTCATTTAAGGCAGAATACTTTATTTGTAGCTGAGTATGATAGTAGTTTTATAGCCCTATCGAGGTTTGTGCCTGAGTTAGTAAATACAGAGGAGAGGAAATGTAAAATATTTTTAGATGGGTTACACTATGAAATTCAAACTAAACTCTCTTATATGGGTATTGGGAATTATGCTATAATGGTGGATAAAGCATTACATATTGAGAAAGATGTGGAGTTTAGAGGTAGGAGGGATTGGCTGAAGAGGTCTAGATTTGAGAGACCTAGAGATGGTAGTAGTATGAGTGTGCAGGGTGGGAGACCATCCCAAAGGGGGCATTCCTTGTCACATGGAACTATAATGCAAAGTCAAAGACAAGTAGGATCTGTTACTTCTGCAGCTCAGAGTAATGTTGGTGGGACCCCTAGATTTGGGAGACAGACTATGGAAACTAGAAGTTATGGTAGAGGAGTAAGTATGCCACCAAGGGGAAGTGGTAATCTAATATATGATCGAGAGACAAGTGTTTGCTATAGATGTAATCAGATAGGGCATCTATCTCGGAATTTACCTAATCTGATGTGCTTTGTATGTGGTGAGGGATGACATATTAGTATAGATTTTCCTGTGGGAAAATCTGTTGAGATAAGTGCTGGAGGTGTTGGGAGAAAACAGGTGGAGAGAGGTGGTGGATCAGGGAGTATGCGTGTAATACCCGTAATCGTAAAGTAAGGGTAAAGAAGTAATTTAATAAATATGGCATGAAATTAAAATAATATTTTTACGTGAAGGATTTAGTATTGAATAAAATGATTCTTTTGAAAGAAAAGAAAAGAAAAGAAAAAAAACTGGACGCGTGGAGGCATAATACAAAGAAAAAGGAAAAGAAAAAGAAAAAAAAATTTTGGACGTCCAGGTCTAGTAAAAGAAAGAAAAAAAGAAAAGAAAAGAAAAAGAAAAAGAATATATATTATATTAGTTTAAAAAAAATCGTGCAACACCTAGAAGCCCAGGTGTTACACCCTCAAATGTCCACTGCTGCATGTATAGCAGCTGTAAAAAAATTTGAAAAGTAGAAAGTGGTGGTAACCGCTTATATGCTAGAAATGAATTCTGTGGCAGTCGAAACAAGCTGTAAAGAAAAGAACCGGGAGGGAGCCGGTCTAAGATAATAAAAGTATATCGACATGTGGGAAGACGTTCCCATAATAATAATAAATCATGCATTGCATCTGTTTTAATTATTGCTTGCATCATTGAAATGTTGAGGTGTGGTGTGTTATTATGATATTGTTTATAGATGAATTAGTCTCACAGAGAGAGACGGTTATGGTGAGAAAGAAACAGAGAATGATAATAACCATCTAAATGGTGGACTTTATGATGTGAACCTCATTATGAGATAATTATGAGATAACTAATGGTCTTAAGGTGAACCAATGAATGAGAAGAAGAGATTAATAGAAAATGAATCTTATGACATATGTAGTGATAGTAAAAAGTTATCATCAAGTTATGTGAAATATAAATGATTAAATATTAAAGGGATATTATACAAACTGAATATTTTTAGTAAATTTAATTCATTGAGCTTGTGAAGCTCATCCCTCATTGTACAATGATTTCAGGTAGCAGACAGAACAAATAGTCTAGTGAGTTGGGTTTCAGACAAAATCATTATTTGTAAGTCACATATGTGTCAACATCCTCATACTAGTGAAAAAATAAAATAAAAAATTTATTTGTAAATATTCATGCATTTTACGTTGTATATTATGTTTAATCAATATCAGATTGATGTATATCCCCTGTTGAGGGTTGAGGATTGATGTAAAATAATTTTTGTTTGTATTATTTTTACTGTTGTATATATGTGTCGTGCTGAGATTTTCAAAATGGGATGATACTGTCTCGGGGGTGGCCAATCCTGGATGGGTTCTTACAATGCGAGGCAGAGGCAGATGATCAGTAGCTGAGAGAGGACGCGATGGTCAGTTACAGCCCATAGATAGTAGAGTCTAGGCATTGCAACAAGGTCACTCCTGATATTGTTATTGGCATGGTATCTATTCTTAATAGACCTGCTAGATTATTGATTGATCCTGGTGCAATCCATTCTTTTGCATCCAGTGTTTATATGAAATCTATTGATGCTTGTGTTAGTCCTTTGATGCATGATGTTATTGTTGAGGTTCCTACTATAGATAGGGTTATTATTAGGAAAATTTATTGAGGTTGTAGGATTAGTATGGCTGATAAAGAATTTGAAGTTGATTTGTCGCCTTTAGATATGACAGATTTTGATTTAATTTTGGGGATGAATTGGTTAACTGTATATCATGCTTGGGTAGATTGTTTTAGGAAGAATGTGGTGTTCAGGATACTTGCCAACTGTCTTATTTCTGCCCTCATTGCTAGTAGATGGTTGAAAAGGGTTGTGATGGATAGTTGGCGTATGTGGTGGATTCTAGAAAGAAGATTATGAAGTTAGAAGAAATCTTAGTAGTGAAAGATTTTTCTAATGTGTTACTTGAGGAGTTGTCTGGTTTGCCTCCCAACAGGGAGATTGAGTTTTCCATTGAGGTGATTTCAGGATCAGCACCCATATCTATAGCACATTATAGGATGGCACCAACTGAGTTGAGAGAATTGAAAGTTCAGCTTGATGAGTTGCTAGATAAAAAATTTACTCAACCTAGTATGTTACCATAGGGAGCCCCTGTGTTGTTTGTGAAGAAGAATGATGGAGCGATGAGGTTGTGTATTGATTATAGACAGTTGAATAAGATCACCATCAATAATACATATCATTTGCCCAAGATAGATGATTTATTTGAGTAGTTACATGAGGCTAGGGTTTTTTTTTAAATAGACCTGAGATTAGGTTACCATCAGTTGAGGATAAAGGAGGGGGACATTCCTAAGACTACTTTTAGGATACGTTATGGCCATCATGAGTTCTTTGTGATGCCATTTGGGTTGAGTAATGCTCCTGCAGCATTTATGGATCTAATGAATCGGGTGTTTAAACCATTCTTGGATAGATTTATGATTGTATTTATTGATGATATTCTAGTATATTCCAAGAATGAAGAAGAGCACGTGCAACATTTAGAGATAGTGTTGGAAATTCTGAGGAGAAAGAAATTGTATGCGAAATTCTCTAAGTGTGAGTTTTGGTTGAACGAAATATCTTTCTTGGGGCATGTTGTGTCATGAGATGGTATAGCAATTGACCCACAAAAAGTTGAGGCAGTGTTGAATTGGGAAAGATCCACTAGTGTGATTGAAATTAGAAGGCTTTTAGGGTTGGCTGGTTATTATAGGAGGTTTATCCAAAATTTCAAGTAGCGGGCAGGACAGATAAATTTGTGAGCTGAGATTCAAACTGAGTTATTATCTATACGTCTCGTGGTCCACATCCTCAAACTAATAGAAGAAAAAAAATTTGTAAATATTTGATAACGCTCAAACTAACACGCGATTATTGTGTATAGCTAAGGTGTCGATCCCATGAGAAAAGCGAACTGTAAGAGAAAGTGTAAACCTTAACACTAAACGATAAAGTTCAAATAAGAAAATCTAAGTTTTACGAATGAAATTATATAAGAGAATTGTGAAAATATGATGAAGAATTCAATAAAGAAACAACAAGGTTTCAGGAATCCTTCCTAAGTTCGTTGCCTTATTCCTATCTTGACTCAAATGTTTTATCTCAATAACTAGTTTCACATCCCAAACAAGCAATTGGTAAATATTAAATCAAAGCACATAAATACCCTAATGTAATTGCCATAAATTACTCCTTAATTTCAATTCAAACACACAAGATCTATCTTATAAATTATCAAGAAGAGAAAATACATTTCAATAATAACACTGCAGTAATGGACAAACCTATAAGATAGATCTATTGAAATCAGTTGCATCTAAAAACTTTGACATAAGAAAAGCTTGACTAGACTTATAGGGAGAAGAATAATGTGATCACTGGATTAAGAAAATCTAAGAGAAAAAGAACGTAAATTGCAGTTGTCACATAAATTCAAAACCTTCTTATTTAATCAAAGAGTAAATCATAAATAATGTTTAACAATAAATCCATACAACTGAATCAAAGATAGAAATAAGAACAACTACACCTAGAAACTCATCCTTTCGCATTTCTTGGAGTTTAGTTGGACATAGAGTTCATCCTTGATCACCTTGAGGAAGAAGAAGATGGAAGCTCCCTTCAAAAACTATCATCTCCCTCTATTCTCTGAGTCTAAAATCCTATATATAGCTATATGGAGATGGCTTTGTAGACAAAAAAAGTCACTCTAGGGTTTCTATTCAGACCGTGGGCTTCTGCTGCTGTCCAGGCCCAATTCTGCCTGACCTTTGTCTACTAAAACTGTCATAAATTTCTCTAGAAAAACCATATTTATAATCCGTAAAATTCTCCAAAAAATAGACATCCAGATATTTCCATGAATATATGGCTCATCTCCTGGTTCTCCCTGAATTAGTACCATTTAATCCTTAAAATGACTGATTTGTCACGCTGAAATCACGAACAGCCTGACCTTTTTCTACTAAACCTATCATAACTTTCTCTAGAAAAATCATATTTATGAGTGGTAAGATCATCCAAAAAATAGACATCCGGATCTTTCCAAGCATATATGGCTCATCTCCTGGTTCTTCCTGAATCAATATAGTTTAATCCACAAAAATGATTGATCTGTACGGACAATTATGGCAATTTAGTGAAACTCCTTTCCAAATACTTGTGAACATGCATAGAATCTTCGTACTTTAATCAATGTTAGCTTTTTCATCTCTTTTAAACCCAAAATACTTGAAAATGCATTGAAATAAATCAATATACCAAGAATGACACTTAAGAATTATTAAGGCATAAATGTGTAATCCAGCCCTACATCAACCCTAAATGCTAACAAATAAACACTATTAAGATGCATTTTATTAATCTCACCGTAACCCCCAACTAGCTTATTGCTAGTCCCTAGCAATTCAAGCGAAAGAAAAATGAAATGAATTCTATACTATAAATCAAAACAAAACCTAAAATCCTAAAAACAAAACAAAGCAATGTTAGTGTTAATCCAAGAGTAATTTAACTTTTTGTCTCAAAAATTACACATAATAGACAACACATAGAATCATTAAATACCAACCAAGTCCAAAAACAATCCAAACATCAACCTCATATTCGTTATCGACTCTTAAACATTCATCTTACCACAAACCATTAATCCAAACACCCGGATGATTTTATGCACAACATTCATGAATACAAGTTTTGGCCTCTAAAAACATATTAAATTGCGTGACATCAATCATAAATCAAACTCCATAGGCTCGCTTTTCAAATCACTCTCCACTAATGTAGAAAAATCACACTACATCGGATCACTAGGTCTTTAATAGGCTTGTAACGTTAGGCAAAGGTAAAGGTCCAGAAAGAATGGGAAGGATTAAACAAGTAAAAGAACTCAGTCTCTTAATTTTAAACACAACCTTTTTAAGCACTAAATAACCTTACTTCAACACCCAACTCATTTAACCATTTTCAAGCATTTCTCTCAATAATTCAACACTTTTTTTCTTCTTTCTTTGTCATAATTCACTTCTTTTTTTATAGCACATAATTTCTCTTTTTTTTTATCTTTTCTAGCACATAACCATTCACCTCCGTTTTCATTCTTTACTCTTTTCCATAACCCCCAACCTATCTCCTTTAATGTACTTAAGTTATATTAGTAATATTTTTTCATATTTCCACCCTTACTCCTCTTAAGTGCTTCTCAACAAATGTGTATAAACCAAGTTCTCTTAAAAGAAAGGTAAGGATAAAATATTTTTAGGCTCATAAAGGTAAATAAATGGGCTATCGAAAGAAACAAGGCTAAATTTTTTACAAAAAAAATGCTCAAACAGGTAACTAGCAATAAATATAACAAAGGTAACCTTGAAAGGCTCAAACGGTCCAAAGATGGCCTACATCATATCCTAAGTAGTGTGCATTCTAGGATTTCGCCTCAAGTGATTATCAAATAAGTTCCAGAGCTTGTCGAGACCACAAAAGTATTCAGAAAACATTCGCACATAAAACTTCTCTAAATGTTTTAGACTAATCATGCAATCTTACCGCGAACTAGAGTCTCAAACTAAACGAAGATCAACACTTAAAATTATTCTCAAACCAAAGTAAGATTTAACTTCTTCTAAAAGCTATATGCTATCTCAATTATAATCATATCATTGACATGTAAATTAACTCCAAAACTAACACAAAACATACTAAAAACAAACAAAACTAAACCTAATTGTTTTTAAAAATTTTCAATTTTTCAAATTTTTTTCTAACAATTTATCCTAACAAACAAATTAAAACGAAAAAGGGAAAGTGACACCATACAATTCAATGGTATGAAATAGGAAATATGTTTCCTCCACCCCCCAACCTAAGACTTGCATTGTCCCCAATGTGAAAGAAAAAGTCGAGAGAAAGAAAAAAAAGTAAAGAAAACTAAATAAAAAAATAAAAATGAAAAATGAAGTACGAAAAATAAAGATAATGAAAAAGAGTACGACATAAAAAATAATACAGTCATCCGAAAATAAAATAAAAAAACAAAAACTCAACAAAATTAAAACTAATGTACAATGAAACGAAAGTACCTAATTAAGAAGTATAAACCGGGGGCACCAAAGAGATATCTTCGGGCCTATCTTCAACACGTTCATGTTCCAAGTAGAGTATCTTCGGGCCTATCTTCAACACGTTCATGTTCCAAGTAGAGTTTCAACCTTTGGCCACTAACTCGAAATGCACGACTGTCGGAGGGATCTTCAACTTCTACCACTCCATTTAGAAAAGCACTCTTCACAACATAAGGTCCCTTCCATTGTGATCGCAATTTTTTCAGATGGAAGTGTAACTGAGAATCATAAAGAAAAACTCGATTACCTTGTTTGAAAATTTTTCGGAGTATTTTTTGATCATGTACCGCTTTCATTCTTGACTTTAAGTCCTTAGCATTATCATAGGCATCATCCCTCAACTCTGCAAGTTCACAAAGTTGCATTTTCCTCTCCTCACCGGACATCTTCAAGTCATAATTAAAATTTTGAATAGCCCAATATACTCTATGCTCAAGTTCTATCGGTAAGTGACATGCTTTGCCGAACACCAACCGATAAGGAGATGCTCCAAGAACCATCTTGTATGCTGTCCGGTATGCCTAAAGCGCATCCGATAGGCGCAAAGACCAATCTTTTTGATTTGGATTTATTGTTTTTTCAAGTATTCGCTTAATCTCCCTATTTGCTAATTTCGCTTGACCAGTGGTTTATGGATGATGAGCTGTAGAAACCTTATGGGTGACTCCATACCTGCGCATCAAAGCCTCGAAAGAGTGGTTACAAAAATGTGACCTTTGATCACTAATTATAACACGTGGAGTACCGTACCTAGATAAAATATGATCTATAAGAAATTTAACAACAACTTTATTATCATTAGTGCGGCAAGGTATAGCTTCAACCCATTTAGAAACATAATCAACGGCAAGCAAAATGTAAAGATACCCAAAAGAAGGTGGGAATGGTCCCATAAAGTCGATCCCCCAACAATCAAAGATTTCCACCACTAAGATCGGGTTGAGAGGCATCATATGACGGTGGGACAATGAACCTAGCTTTTAACATCTTTAATATGAACCACAAAACTCATTAGTATCCTTGAATAGAGTGGGCCAATAAAAACCACATTTCAAAATTTTTGCCGCTGTCATTTTAATAGAAAAATGACCACCACATGCATAGGTATGACAAAAAGTTAACACACTATCAATTTCCATATTCGGAATGCATCTTCTTATTATTTAATCAAGGCAATATTTAAAAAGATAAGGATCATTCCAATAAAAATTATTTACCTTAGCCAAAAACTTATGCTTATCTTGTGCACTCCATGTAGATGGAACTTGACAGGAAACCAAGTAATTTGCAATGTTGGCATACCATGGTGTGTGACAAAGGATAGCAAATAAATTCTCATCCGAAAAGGCTTCATTAATGGGCAAAATGTCGGTATCATTCTTAAATTCCAAACGAGATAGATGGTCTGCCACAACATTTTCCACCCCCTTCTTGTCTTTGATGGTCAAGTCAAATTCCTGCAAAAGCAAAATCCAAAGTATCAAATGGGCCTTAGCATCCATTTTTGAGAAAAAAAATTTAAGGGCAGAGTGATTCGTGAATATAGTGATAGGTGAACCAATTAAATAAGAGCGAAATTTATCCAATGCAAATATTACGGCTAGTAATTCTTTCTCGGTTGTGGTGTACATCATTTGAGAATGATTTAAGGTTCTACTAGCATAATAAACAACAAATGGTTTTCCCTCCCTTATTTGTCCTAAAACAGCCCATGAAGCATAGTCACTAGCATCACATATAATCTCAAAAGGCAAGGTAAAATCGGGTGATTGCATAATAGGGGCGGTTGTAAGCTTAGAGACAAGTGTCCTAAAGGCTTTCTCACATTCGGGGCTCCACTTAAACTCGGTGTCCTTCAACAAAAGGTTACATAAGGGTCTAGAAATAGCACTAAAATTTTGAATAAACCTTCTATAAAACCCGGAATGCCCTAGAAAAGACCTAACATCTTTAATTTTCTTATGAGTAGGTAATTTGGACATTAATCCAATTTTTGATTTATCCACTTCTATCCTCTTTTCGAACACTATATGGCCAAAAGCTATTCCAGAAAACACCATAAAATGGCACTTCTCCCAGTTAAGCACAAGTCCCTTCTTTTCACACCTACACAAAACATTTTTCAAGTTAGATAAACATGAATCAAAAGAAGTTCCAAACACGGTTAAACCATCCATAAATACTTCCATACATTTTTCAACCATGTCACTAAAAATACTCATCATGCATCTTTGAAAAGTAGCCGGTGCATTACACAAAACAAAGGGCATTTTACGAAAAGCAACAGTACCAAAAGGACAAGTAAAGGTAGTTTTCTCTTGATCCTCTAAAGCAATTTCTATTTGGTAGTATCTCGAATACCTATCTAAAAAGCAACAGAAAGGATGACCAGCCACACATTCTAAGATTTGATCTATGAATGGAAGGGGAAAATGGTCTTTCCGAGTAGCTGAATTAAGTTTTCTATAATCAATGCACATATGCCACCTGGTCTCTACCTAATTTAGTATTAACACCTCCTCTTCATTTTCTACCACGGTCACCTCGGCTTTCTTAGGACTACTTGAGTTGGACTAATCCATTTAATATCGGATATTGGATATATAATTCCCGCATCTAATACCTTTAAGACTTATTTCTTAACTACCTCTTTCATAGTTGGATTTAGTCTTCTTTGTGGGTCTTTACGAGGGTTAGCTCCTTCTTCTAGATAAATTCTATGGGAACAAATTAAAGTATTACAACCTTTTATGTCGACTATAGTCCAACCTAATGCAGATTTATGCTCTCTTAACAAATTCAACAATTTATCACATTGCACATCACTAAGTTTGGAAGAAATAATAACCAAAAAGGTATCACCTGGGCCTAAGAAGGCATGTTTGAGCCCTTTGGGCAGCAGAGCTAAATTAAGTGTTGGTGTCTCCTCGGAAGATGGTTTGGGTGCCTCCCTCTCTTTAGGCAACTCCTCAAAGCATGGTTGCTATGATTTCTTAATAAATCCATGCGACTTATCAAAAACATCAACAACATCAACAGCGTAGGGATAAATTGAAGAATCATCAAAATCAAAATTATTAAGAAGGAATTCCAAAGAATTAGAATTATCTTTAATGTACTCATCCTCCAAAATATGCTCATTGATCATGTAAGTGTCGAAACACTCATCCTTGTTACTCATGGTGTTAGGAATCAAGTTTGATGGTAGATTAGGTCCATCAATTTCCTTATTGCTGCGAGTAGTCATAGCATTAACCTCTTTAACATTTTGATTGTCGGGATTGGAGTTTTGTGCCATATGTTGTCCCCTTAGATTAGGTTGTGGCTGCGAAGGAAAACGATTTGCTCTTGAACCGTCAATAAATTAGTCAACTTGGTGAGTTGGCTCTTAATCACCTTTTGTTCCTCTTTGATCCCTTGTTGCTCCTCTAGCAGCCGTTGATTTATCTTACCTTGCTCTTCCACACTCTAGGCATGTACCTGCATAAATGACTTAAAAGCATCTTCCAAAGGTAAAGATTGTTGTGGTGCATTAGATGAAGTTGCTTCCAGTCTCCATTGGGTACTAGATTGGGTAGAAGGTTGTGTATCGGATCTCCAACTAAAATGAGGGTGATTCTTCCAACCGGGATTGAAGATGTTAGAGTAGGGTGAGTATGTTTTCCTAAAGGGTATACCTAAAGTATTACACTCTTTCTTCATCTCAAAATAGGTTGGACAATCCCTAGGTACATGATCTACCCCATTACACATAAAACAATGCTCGTGGGACTCTACCCTATCAACCGGTTCAGGGGCTCTAGCATCCTTGGTTTTTAAAAACCTCAATTTCCTTAGTTAGGACCTCTAAATGGGCTTGAAGGCTATCCTCTTCCTTAAGTTGATAAATTCCAGTGGTTTGGTTTCTCTTAGTACTTTCCATGGCATTGGGTCCCGTCCAAGTGTGGGCTTTTTTCGATAAGTCATCTAAAAAATCTGTATCTTCATCGGGATCCTTTTGGAGAAAATCTCCATTACACATTATTTCTATAAATTGTCTTTCCCTACTTAGAAGTTCATCATAGAAATAGCTAACTACCCACCAACTCTCATACCCGTGGTGTGGACAAGAATTCAAAAGGTCTTTGAAACGTTCCCAAACTTTATATAAGGTTTCACTATCTTTTTGTGCAAAGTTTGAGATTTGTCTCTCGAGGTTATTTGCCTTATAGGTTAGGAAATACTTTTGGAAGAAGGCTTGTGTCATCTCATCCCAACTACCTATAGACCTAGGCCTTAACGAGTACAACCAAACCTTGGCCTTATCCTTAAACGAAAAGGGGAAAAACCTAAGTTTGACAGTGTCTAACATATCGTCCCTACTTTGAAAGGTTGCTACTACTTCCTCAAATTCCCTAATATGGACATAGGGGTTTGCATTCTCCAATCCATGGAAAGTTGGTAGCAATTGGATCATGTCCGACTTAAGCTCAAGTTGTTGAACATTAGGGGGAACATGATACAAAATGGTGTGGTCGTTCGGCTAGGGTGCAAGTAGTCCTTAAGTGTCCTAGCAACATTCTCATTGTTATTGTTGGCCATCTTAACAAAATTCTCTAAATTCTCATTTGGGTGTGCACTATGATTTGATCTAGGCGAGCTTTCACTATCGAACACCGAAGGAGAGGGTAACTCTATTTTGGGTCTTTTAATGAATCTACCTCACTTATCTCTCAATCTACGCATACACCAAAGGAATTAGAGGGGAGAGGAATAAAGAAAATAAAATAAAATCAAAACAGAAAATCAAAACAAAGAGCAAAGAACAATGTTACCGTCCTGTCTCAAAGTTGACAATCTTCCTTGGAATTAAGCGCAGTTCCCCGATAACGGCGCCAAAATTTGATAACACACAAACTAACACGCGATTATTGTGTACAGTTGAGATGTCGATCCCACGAGAAAAGCGAACTACAAGAGAAAGTGTAAACCTTAACACTAAACGATAAAGTCCAAATAAGAAAATCTGAGTTTTACGAATGAAATTATATAAGAGAGTTGTGAAAATATGATGAAGAATTCAATAAAGAAATAACAAGGTTCCAGGAATCCTTCCTAAGTTCGTTGCCTTATTCCTATCTTGACTTAAATGTTTTATCTCAATTACTAGTTTCACATCCCAAACAAGCAATTGGTAAATATTCAATCAAAGCGCATAAATACCCTAATGTATATGTCATAAATTACTCCTTAGTTCAAATTCAAACACATAAGATCTATCTTATAAATTATCAAGAAGTGACAATATATTTCAATAATAATAATGTAGTAATGGAAAAAACTATAAGATAGATATACCAAAATCAATTGCATCTAACAATATTGTCATAAGAAAAGCTTGACTAGACTTATATGGAGAAGAAGAATGCGATCACCAGATTAAGAAAATCTAAGAGAAGAAGAATATAAATTGCAGTTGTCACATGAATTCAAATCCTTCTTATTTAACCAAAGAGTAAATTATAAACAATGTTTAACAATCAATCCATACAACTTAATCAAAGATAGATATAAGAACAACTACACCTAGAAACTCATCCATTCGCCTTGCTTGGAGTTTAGTTGGATATGGACTTCATCCTTGATCACCTTAAGGAAGGAGAAGATGGAAGCTCTCTTCAAAAACTCTCCTTTCCCCCTGCTCTCTGAGTCCAAAATCCTATATATAGCTGTATGGAGACAAATTTGTAGACAGAAAAATCGTTCTAGGGTTTCTCTTCAGGCTGTGTGCTTCTGCTGTTGTCCAGGCCCGGTTCTGCCTGACCTTTGTCTACTAAAACTACCATAACTTTCTTTAGAAAAATCATATTTACGAGCTATAAAATTCTCCAGAAAATAGACATCCAGATATTTCCAAGCATATATGGCTCATCTTCTGGTTCTTCTTGAATCAATACAGTTTAATCCACAGAAATGACTGATCTGTCACGTTGAAATCACGCACAATCTGACCTTTGTGTACTAAAACTGCCATAACTTTCTCTAGAAAAATCATATTTACGAGCTGTAAAATTCTTCAGAAAATAGACATCCAGATCTTTCCAAGTATATATAGCTCATCTCCTGGTTCTTCTTGAATCAATACAGTTTAATCCGCAAAAATAACTTATCTGTACGGACAATTTTGAAAATTTAGTGAAACTCCTTTCCAAATGCTTGTGAACATGCATAGAATCTTCGTGCTTTAATCAACATTAGCTTTTCGATCTCTTTTAAACCCAAAATACCTGAAAATGCATCGAAATAAGTCAATATACCAAGAATGACACTTAAGAATTATTAAGGCATAAATGTGTAATCCAGCCCTACATCAACCCTAAATACTAACAAATAAACACTATTAAGATGCATTTTCTAACTCTCATAAATATTCATGCATAATATGTTGTATATATTGTTTCAATTGGGATATTAATAATGTAACTCCCCTGTTGAGGGTTGAGGATCGATGTATATATATATTTTCAGTCGATGTATGTTTTTATATTGTTTCATATGGGTCATGCTAGGATTTCAAAATGTAACAACACCATCTCGGGGGTGGCCAACCCGGGATGGGTCATTACAGCTCCTCGAAAAATTTTCTCCAAAAACTCCTAGTACAATAAGCTCAAGCATAAGACCGCAAGTTATACTCACACTCTAGCAAAAATCCACACACCCCGGACCGAGACTTAGAATTTCTCTTTGAACAAAGCTAAAGAAAATCTCCACAAGTCAAAACCCTCGAATACACAGCCAAGCATCCCAAACACAAGGCTTCGAGTTATACACGTGCTCGAAAAAATTTGCAAATATATCAGGTTGAGACTTAAAATCTCTTAAAGGAACATCCTCACATTTTTCCGCCCTCGGGTCATCCACACTCAAAAATGAGGAAAAGAAGCTACAAAGAAAACTATGGACAAAGACATGCACATAAGATAAAAAGAATACCTCTTTCATTCATAATCAAATTTTAAGTACAAGAGGTGGGTTCGTCGGCCAATTACACAGAAAAAAGAAAAACCCTAAGCCCTAAGCCTCGAGGCTCTTGTGAGAGGTGCAACCTATTCCTTTCCAATATCAATCTCCTGGTCATCCTCGGCCATGGTAGTCTCTCCATTATAAACATTGATGCTAGAAAGATCAATTTTGGGAATGACCCTCGCGACCTTGACCTTCGCTACGTTGAAGCTTTGAAGATAGTAACACTCGGTCTCTTCAGTCACGTGACTATCGAAGGCCATAGAGGATTTGTACTCTTCCACAGCCTTCTCACAGACTTCCACAAATTCAGCCTTCAAAGCCTTAAAGGCTCGATACTTCTCCATGCCCTCCTCTTGGCCTCGATGAGATGGCCCCTCAATGCCTCAACCTCCTTTTGAGCCCTGGACAAATCCCTCCCATTGATGGAAACCTCCCCTCAATAATGAAGATACTATTTTCCTTAACTTCAGCCTCGACCTCAATTTGGGCCACCTAAGCCTTGCACTCCTCGAGCTGTTTGATCACGTCCACAAATCATCGATTGAGCACTCCCGCACTAATACTAGCCTAAAAGAGAAAGAAACAAGGCATGAACAAAAATACTTGGACATAAAATGAGATAGGAAAGAAGAGAGAAAAACTTATACCTTGGACTCAAGCTCCAAGACCATGTTGGCCAAAATCTCTAAAGCCTCGGCAGTCAACTTCACCATATTCTTTTGTGGGATGTCTTTGATCAAATGCTCTTGAGTGACCCTTGGGCATCCCAATACCAAGTCATCCACTCTAATGATCCAGTTAGGATGAAGGACTGAAGGTCGCGGAAGATGATGGAGAAGATCAATAAGCCCCCCCAACCCACAGACCACCGAGCCTTACTCAATGGGAAAAACCTCATCCAAATTCACAAAGGCCATATGCTTAAAAGGCGTAGCCTTGGTAGCTTCAGCACTAAAGGCCCCTTAGTGTCTCTTCTTAACACTTTGGCTTCCTTCCCTAGCCTCGGCTACCCATCTCATCTTTTTCTCTATCTTCATAACTTGGCTCATATTAGGAGGCATAGCTGTAAAAAGAAAACACATGATAAGTTACCAAGCTACAAATAAAACTATAAAAAAAATATATAAGTTAAAATGAGTGTACCCAAACGAGGGTAAAGCCCACACCGAGCTAAAGAGTCATTGTCATCCAACTCCAAGTAGGACTAAGGGAGGGATACTGAGATTTTTTTAGAAAATTCAAGTCTCATCCACTCAAGACTCCGTACTCAAACTCACTGTTAATGAAGAAGAACTTGTTCTTCTAGTTCTTCAATGATCTCAGGTTCTTTTTCACCACCACCTTCTTGACTTGTTGGCTAAAATAAACCCCATCATCCTTAGTATGACAGTTGGCAATGAAGGGTTTCTTGAACAAGTCAAGGTGATCTTCCCGAGCTTCGTGCACACATAAATGAAGTCTATCAAAAGACGTACTGAGTTTGGCACAAGCAAAGTGAGCAAAATCTTATAATGATTAAGCACCAAGCGCATGAAGGGATGAAAAATGAACCTGAGTCCAACCTTGAGGATGTCCAAGTAGACAAACAACTCGAAAGGGGGATCCTTGTGGGTCATCTCACAGTCCTTATCTCCGTCATCAGTCTCTCTAAGGGTGTAGTATGAATGAATACGATAATTTTACCTTATTTGGCTGAACGGGCTATTGCACAGTTTATGCTCTTTAAGATGAACCAAATACAAAATATCCCAAGTATCTGCAGCCATATCCTCATAAACATCTATTAGGGTATGGCTGGGCTCACCCTCTTCCACTCGAGACACAGACTCGCCCACATTTAACAGGCTTAATATCCCCAAGTGGGAACTCTCGAAGGTACTATCTACCTCGGTTCCTGAGGAATTACTAATCCTATCTCTATCACTTGTACTCTCCCTATCACTACTATTGCTACTAGAAGAGGATGGCATGGAAAAGTAAAGAGAAGGGAGAGAGCGCCTACCAAAAGGGGGGGATGAACTGAGGAAAAACAATCGAAGAAAAAAATCTTGAGGAAAAGAAGAAAGTATCAAGTGCTCTAATGAGAAAGATGAAATAGACTTTCGGAAATGAGATGTTCAATCCCAAAGACCCCCTCCTTATAAATAAAAATCAATGGCTCATATTGAATTAAATCAAGGGCTCAGATCGCATCCCTTACGCTTCCCTAGCACTCTAGAAATCGAAGAGTTTTCAGACCTTTGCACTTCCCAAAAAAAGAACCTCCTAAAACCCTACACATAAAGAAAAATGAATGGGTTAATGAACCAACCCAACGACTAATGGGCAACCCCCAAATAATAGTACTCAAATAATCGTAAGTCATAAAACTCAGAAACTTAGGCAAGGCACTGAGAAGTTCAGACACTCAGTAGATTTTTCAACTATACACCAAGGTCTATACGTTGAGAAGATCCACACCCCCGGTAGGTTTTTCAACCATACTTTGAGGCTAGTATGTTGAAGCATTATAGACCTTGCTAGGTTTTTCAACCATACACAGAGGCTAATGTGCCAAAGAATTCTAAACCTCAATGAGTTTTTCAACCATACACCGAGGCTAGTGTTCTAAAGAGTTGTGGACCTCAGTAGGTTCTTCAACCATACACTAAGGCCAATGTGCCAAAGAATTCAAGCTCTCAATAAGTTTTTCAACCATACACTGAAAAGTTCAAACCCTTGATAAGTTTTCCATCCAAACACTGAGGTCAGTACTACGAAGAAACTTAAACCCTCAATAGGTTTTTCAACCTTACATCGAGGTCAGTGTGCCAAGCATTTCATCCCCTCGACATATTTTTTCTAGAAGAGCTGAAGAGAATGTTACGAACATTTCATCACTTCTATACATTTTTTTTCCAAAAGACCCAAGAAGAGTGCCCCAAGAATTTCATCCCCTCGGCACATTTTTTCTAGAAGAGTTGAGGAGAATGTCATGAGCATTTCATCACCTCTGTACATTTTTTTCCAAAAGACCCAAGAGTGCCCTGTGTATTTCATCCCCTCGGAATATATTTTTTCAAAAGACCCGAAGAGAATGCCTCGAGCATCTCACCTCCTTGGTACATTTTCTTCAGAAGACTCAAGGATAGTGCCCCGAGTATCTCACATCCTCAGTACATTTCCTTCAAAAGACCTAAGAAGAGTGCCTCGAGCATCTCACCTCCTTGGTACATTTCCTCCAAAAGACTTGAGGAGAATGGCTCGAAAATCTCACCTCCTTTGTACATTTTTTCTAGAAAGCCCGAGGAGAGTGTCCCAAGCATTTTATCTCTTCGATACATTTTCCCCATAAGGCCCAAGGACAATAACCCGAGCGTTCCACCTTCTTAGAACATTTTCTTCAAAAAGCCCTAAAATCCACCTGTCTTGGCACATTCTGAACCAGTGATTCAAGCAAATTCAAAACTATTTCCTTAAATGCATAAAATTCGTTAAAAGAAGTGGGTGAATATGATGTGGGGTAATCTTCCCGACCAATCCGATGGCAACACATGGAACACCTAGAGGACAAAAGGGTATTAAGCTGGCTACACATGGCCAAGGGTAAAATGATAATTTCACTCCTAAACCCTAGATAGTAGGAACCCAAAGTGAGATGGATTAGTCCTCATCCTTTAATTTGACAACATGAATTTTCAAAATTAAGCTCTAGTAGTTAGGACTGATTAATTGGCAGGCATGTCAAATTCAGATTTGTTCAAACTTCTTGTGTCAAAACAGAGTTAGAATTCAATTGCAGGAACCTAGGCTTTGACTGTTGAAATTCGACAGACAAAAAAAAACAACAATTATTGGCTCATGAGATATATTCGGCTGAAGAATTGGAAAATTGGAAAAGCATTTAAACTTTGAATGCAAGCAAACAAATAAGTAGTACAAATTAATCTGCTAAAAAGATAAACAAAAATTATTACTTCTATAAAGATGGTAAAGAAAAAATTATTCAACTGAACTATACATTTATAGATTAAAGTGGTGTTTGTTTTGTAGTGTTAAGTCTTGAATAATGAATAAGAATCTAAATAGTGGTGAATCAATAAGGGCATGTTTGGAAAACACTTTTCATAAGTAATTTTTTAAAATACTTTTCAAAAAATCTCTTTTCAAAAACAGCTTTTAGAAAACTCTAAATTGGTGTTTTCAGACATAATTTTCTAGAAACACTCCTAAAAACTCTTCTATCTTCTCTATTTCGTTCTTCCTCTTCTCTGGATTGCGTCTCCTCTTCCCTCTCTCTCTCACTGCCGTCATTCTTCATCTTCCTCTCTAGTACGTACTGGTAAGTCTCTCATCTACCGTCATCGTCCGTAGATCTAAACCCAGAAGCTTCTCGCTTACCTCCAATGCGATTAACCGTTCACCCCACCACCGTCACTCCGCCAAACGCAGTGAATGTACTGTTAAGTCTCTATCCCCTCTTTAACTCTCTCTCTCTCTCTCTCTCTCTCGATCTCTCGATCTCTCTCTCTCGACATCTCTCTTACAGACTGGTTGTTCCATGGTTTGCAGGGGAAGAAAACAGCGAGTAAAACCCAAGATTTTCCCTTACTTTCTCAACCTCCAAACACCCTCTTTTTCCTCCATTCAAACCATAGAAGGTAAATATCCTTATTTTTATAATTATTTTTTTCACTATTTTTCCAAATATGTTTCAAAAATTGTTTTGATAATCTATAAATCAAAAGGCATGTTCCAACCTGGTGTGTTGAAAATTTCTTCTCATGTTTTATACCGGTGAATATCGGCTCTTTTCGACAATATTGGGGAATACTATACTGATCCATTGATAATTAGTGAATTTTAAAAACAAATGAGGGCAAAAATGGGGAAATCATTTACCCTAATCAAAGTTCAAACAACCAATGATCGTCAAATTAGCTGCCTGATTCCTCTCTCTCTGTCTCTTTCCATCGCAGTGATCGCGTCATAGTAGTAGCTGTAATGTCGAAGATTTATGGAACACTTTTGCAAAGGTATACCCTGTTTCAAAACAGCTTTCTGAATGGAGCTTGATTTGAAGTTGCAAATCAGTAAAATTACCTTCTCAACCAATACTTTCATAATGCCACATTTTGTGAAATTTTGTATATTAAGCATCAACAAATTGTTTCCTAAAATGTTCTTAAATGACTTCTTTTGTTTATTTTCCCGTAGTGGCCCTTGAAAGTATGATTTCATCATGGTTAGGGCGTAGCTTATGCAAAAAACAGTCTCGAACATGAAAAGAAGGTTGTGTTAAACTGAGAGCTAGCATTAAACACCAATCTACTCTCAACATAAATTCTCAAGCATAACAAACTCCATGCAGCAGATCCAAACTATTAAGGATATGTATTTATTTCCTTCAGTTTTGAGCACATACCATACAGATTACCTTGTTCAGGAACTTTGTGCATAACATAGTTTGTCATATTGATAGACAAGTTGAAATAAATATGGTTAGTACCAACTTACATATCAATGTATGTATCATATAAATTGAAAAGTAACTGACATAAATATGTATGTACCAACTTACATAATTATAAGAGTATACCAATAACATATGAAAGTGCAGAATATATATTCTCCTCGCTCTCCTGTGTTCAATAACGTTGTTTGTTCTAAGCCTTTATTGCTATTTATGTTTATTGTTTATTTTGGCATTTGAGGTGTTGCTAATTGATGTGTGTGCTTCTTGTCATAACATAGGAAAGTTGTGGCCCATACTTCTAGGCAATTGAAGATTCATGATAAAAATTTCCCTACTCATGACTTAGAGTTGGTTGCTGTAGTAAAGATTGGAGACATAATCTGTATGGAGCCACTTGTGAGATATACATGGGTTATAAGAGTTTGGCATACTTACCTACCCAGGGAGAGTTGAATTTGAGGCAAAGATGGTAGATGGAGTTGATTTGTAACGATGATTGTACAATTCACTATCATCTAGAAAATGAGAAGGTGATAGCTGATGCGTTGAGTAGAAAGTCGATAAAAAGGTTAACTGCTATGGGGAGTCTTGATGCGAAATTGATGATAGATTTAAAAGAGATAAGAATGAAGTTAAATATCAGTGATAGAAGATCATGGTTAACGAATATGGTTGTACAGTCATCCATAGTAAAATGCTTTATAGATGCAAGGTAGAGATAAAAAAATAGAAAAGATTAAGCATTGAATGCTTACTAGAAAGCAATGTGAGTTCAAAATTTTAAGTGAGGCTATTTTAGGTATTGAAACATAGGAATTGTGTTCCCAATGATGAGGAGTGGAGAAAGAAGATATTAAGAAAGGTACATGATGATGTAGATTCGATACAATCAAGTAATTATAAGAGGTATAGAAGATTGAGACAGAAATTCTGATGGTTAGGATTAAAGAGGGATGTAGCTGAGATTGTGAGGTTGTATGGAGTACCATGGATCATAGTATCAAACTAGTAATGGGATGGCACCGATTGAGACATTTGTATGGTCGGAGGTGTAGAACTCCTATATGTTGGGAAGAAATGGGAGAGAGAAATATATCTGGTCTATCAATGATTGAGTTAAAAACTGAGATGATCAAATTGGTTTGAGAGAACCATAAAGCAGCACAGAGTAGACCGAATAGATATGCTGATATTAAGAGAAAACCTCTTGAATTTCAAGTAGGTGATTGGGTGTAATTAAAAACATCTCCATGAAAAGGTGTGTTGAGGATCAAAAAGAAAGAAAAGTTGAGTCTGAGGTAAGTGGGACCCTATAAGGTTGTTGAGAAAGTTGGGGCTAGTTGTGAGTAGCCTAGTTTTGCCTCTAGTGTTGAAGCAGTGGCATAGCATATTTCATGTTTCACTTTTAAGAAAGTGTTTACATGATGAATATTATAATATTTCGAGCAAAGCTATAGAAAATCAGAAAGATCGGGTGTACATACAAGTACCAGTGAAGATTTTAGACAAAAGAACAAATCTTTTATAATAAAATAATTGCATTAGTTCAAGTTCTAGGGTGGAATAAGGATGTTGAAGAGATTACGTGAAAGCGTGAGACAAGTATGAAGAAGTATTGTTCACATTTGTTTCTGGAGTAAAGTAAATAAATTTCGGAGACCAAATTTTTGTAAGGTGGATAGAATTGTAATACCCGTAATGGTAAAGTAAGGGTGAAGAAGTAATTTAATAAATATGATGTGAAATTAAAGAAATATATTTACGCGAAAGATTTAGTAATAAATAAAATAATTCTTTAAAAAAAATAGACGTGTGGGACGTAGTTACAAAGAAAAAGAAAAAAAAACTGGATGTCCAGGGACGGCCAACAAAAGGAAAAGAAAATAATAATAATAATAATAATATATTATATTTAAAAAAATTAAAACTCGTGGCAACAATGGCATCAATTTTGTTAAAGGGTGGGGCACAGAGCTGAAGAAGAAAAATTTCTTTTTACTCATTTCGTATAGTTTTCCTTTGATTTCTTGTTTTCCCTAAACACATGGGGACCCCAAAAAAATATTGAAAGAGCAAAATTTTGAAGGGGTTTACTACAGAATTTCATAGAGAATCACAAGAAGCTATCAGAAAAATAGAAGGTAATAACGTAGGGTTTATTTTTGAATTTTTAGCATTCATGAAATTTCCTCGAATTCAAAGTGGGAATTTTTCCAAGAGTGTGGTTTATAACGAATTGAAGAATAAATTATAAATTTAATATAAATATAAATATGATGTCAAGTGTTGACGATCTACAACCGGGGGAATTTTTGAGAGGAACGAGAAAGGCAAGGAAGTGATCCACGGGTAGCTTAAAGTGCTACGTGGTGAGTTGGATTTACTTTAAGTAATTTAAATAAAAATTTTGAAATATCTAGTGGTAATATTAAAATAAACTATTAGCATATGTTTTGGTGATAGATAAATATTTGGTTGATAGGTATGGTATAAATATTGGATACATAGAAAATTATTATGTGAAAAGAAATATTACTATAATGATAAATTGATTTAATAATGATAGTGATAAATAAATTCTTGACGAATATTGGTTGGTGTTTTGATACGAATTATGAGGAGACGAAATTTAGTGGATCTTGACAAGCTTTGATGGATGATTTGATGTGATTTGGGATGAAATTTAGTGGATATTGATAGCTTTGATGGATGATTTGATGTGATTTGGGATGAGAGAAATTTAGTATAATCTTTTTATATAATTGGAGAAAAATGATGATAGCTAGTCTAAATACATGTTTGTTTTTATTTTATTATTTATATGCATATTCATATTAGTTTTCATATACATCTGAATGAGAATAAAAGAACTAGGAAGGCAACCGGTCTAAATGAGAATAAAAATATTTGAATTAATATTTTTTTACATCATTGTTTAGATGCATAATTCATATTATTGTTCATATGCATATGCATTAAATAAAAGAAAAGAACCGGGAAGGGGCCGGTCTAATTGAAAAACTATGATAGCCGATATAGGTTGAAATTAAAAAGGGACACCGTGACAGCCGGTATATGCTGGAAATGAATTATGTGGCAGCTGGGACAAGCTATAAAGAAAAGAACCGGGAGGGGGCCGGTCTAAGATAATAAAAACATGTCGACATGTGGGAAGATGTTCCCATAACAATAATTCATGCATTGCATATGTTTTAATTGTTGCTTGCATCCTTGAAATGTTGATGTGTGGTGTGTTATTATGAAATTGTTTATAGATGAATTGGTCTCCATGAGAAAGATAGTTATGGTGAGAAAGAAACAGAACATAATAACAACCATCTAAATGGGGAACTTTATGATGTGAGCCTTATTACGAGGTAATTATGAGATAATTGATGGTCTTAAGGTGGACCAATGAATGAGACGAAGAGAATGATAGAGAATGAATCTTATGACATGTGTAGAGATAGTAGAAAGTTATCATCAAGTTATGTGAAATATAAATGATTAAATATAAAAGGGTTATTATGCGAACTAATTACTTTTAGTAAATTTAATTCACTGAGCTTGTGAAACTCACCCCTCATTGTGCAATGATTTCAGGTAGCAGGCATGACAAATAATTTGGTGAGTCAAGGTTCAAAAGAAATCATTTTCTATAAGTCACATACGTGTCAAACATCTTCAGACTAGTGAGAAAATATAATGTAAAAATTTATTTGTAAATATTCATACATTTTATGTTGGATATTATTTTAAGTCAATAGCAGATTGATGTATCTCCCCTGTTGAGGGTTGAGGATTGATGTAAAAGAATTTCTGTTAATATTATTTTTATTTGTTGCATATATGTGTCGTGTTGAGATTTTCAAAATGTGATGACACTGACTCGGGGGTGGCCAACTCGAGATGGGTCGTTACAAGTTAACATGTTACCATGCCAATATGTATAATTTGTAAATATAAATGAACTTGTTTCCACTAAAAAGTTGAGAAAATAAGAAAAGAGCAAGAGGAATTCTAGAAAGACTGAAACAAAGAAGATGAACATCGTTGTTTTTTTTTTCTTTTGCTTATAATTTTTTGTTGGAATATGATGAATTTGCAAGATAATACACAAAACCTACTCTATTTACTTCTACTATTTTCTTTTTTTTCTTTTTTTATACTGTTAGGCAGACTCTATGAAACTAAAAGGCCCAATTAAATTCTCTTTTGAATATCCACCTCTTAGAATTCTTTCTCTCAGATTCGTACTTCTTCCCCTGCAAACATGGAACTCTTATGGCATACAACCATGAAAAAGTAAAAATTGAAACTTCTTGAGGAGTATAATCATCCACAACAGAGCCTGGTCTCTCTCTCATGTGTCTTAAAATATTTATTCAAATAAAAGGAGAAAAAATAATTGGCCAAATCATCCTCTTCCCTCTCCTTTACTTTTCACTTGTACCCTCTCTTTTTCTCAGTCTTCAAACATCCAATGATAATGTAAAGGAAAGATATATGACTTTAATCAAAGAAACAATGGTTAGTTCCTTCCCCTAGTAACTCCAATATATATATATATATATATATATATATATATATATATATATGTATATATATATACATACATACATACTTATATGTATGTATGTATATGTATGTATATATATGTATATATGTATATGTATATATAGAGAGAGCAAAAAGAAAAACAGGTTTAACATTAATTTTGTTTTTCTTTTATTCTCTCCTGAATCCTAATCCCTACATATTTGTTAGTACTAACAAAGGAGAAAGTAGTAAAGTTGAGAAGTTGCTCTCAAGAAACTAATTGAATATGGAAGTGGGATATTGAGATGATGATCAAAGGTTTTTTTTTTTGTCAAAGTTAGAATCAAAAGGGGAATATGCCAGCCAAGACATGGTTCATGGCTCCTGCTTCTCCTCAAAAGGAGTAAACAATGTAAGACCCCATCAGTTATGTCAGCCTTTGATAATACTACCTAGATTCCTGAAACTGGGGTACCAAGTCTTGATTTGTCATAAGATTTCTTGGGGAGCTTTATTTATTTATTTTTACTTGAACTCTCTCTCTCTCTTGCCAGTGTTGCTTGATTTTGATTGCAAAGAGATTCCAAACTTCTCTTGATATGTTCGTCATTATATTTCTATAGTGGTGGAGGTTAGAGAAACTAAAGAAAATGATGGTTGATATGATATCTTCAATATAAACACAATGAAGGTTGACATAAAGTGAGTTTAATATGTATTAGTAATAACTTAAAATTAAGATTGAAATGGCATAAAAACTTTCACCAATGAATGAAATCAACATATTTATATGCATACATACATACATACACGTATACATACAAACACAAGTGAAAAGTAAAGGACAGGGAAGAGGATAATTTGAATAATTACTTTTTCTCCTTTTATTTGGTACAACAGAGTCTGATCTCTTTCCTAAATTGTATTATTTTAGGACAAAGGATAATTGGTATATGTATGTAGGTCCAATTTAAGTATCTTAAAATAGTCAATTAGGTTTTATTGTTCAATAATAATTTGTTAAGTTCGCTTTTAATGTAGATGGCTTCTGAAAGCGTTGATATTTCATTATGGGGCTCTGAGAGAGAGAAATGTTTTATCTATATCATGGTTGATGAGGTAAACAAGGGAAACATGAAAGATGTTGTGTTTCATAGAAATATTTGGGATTTAATTTGCAAAGAATTGAATATGAAGACTAGCAAGCTCTTTACAGTGAAACAATCGAGGGAGAAATATCAAATGTTGCGTATGAAACATTGGTTGTTCAGTCAATTTCTTGAGCAAACTGGGTTTGGTTGGAATGCAGAAAGTAATATTGTCATAGCCTTAGATGAGACTTAGGAAAATTACACTCGGGTATCTTTTTTCTCCCTAAAGTTCATATGGTGGACTTATCTTATGATAATTTCTTTGAATAATTTTAGAAATCGATAATGACATTTATATCTTGAATTTTTTCGTCTTAGCCACGCCCGAAAGCATCCCAATTTTGTAAGCAAGGCTGTGAACACTACAAATTGTTAGGAATTAACTGTAAACCAAGGTTCAAACCCAAGAGGGGGGTGAATTGGGTTTTGAAAACTTTTTAGTAATTAACTTGCAAGTTTTTAAAACTGTTTGATAAGGAATGCACATGATGAGAGCTATAAAATGCATCTTAATAGTACTTAATTGTTAGCATTTTAGAGTTAATCTAGGTTTTAATTGCACTTTTATATGTTAACAACTCTAAAGTGTCATCTTTGGATCACTAATTTGTTTTAATGCATTTTCAGGTATTTTGAGTCTTAAAGAGATGGAAAAGCTATTGTTGAATGAAGCACAAAGATTCCATGTATACCAGAGCAAATGAGTGCTTTCGGAAAGGCTAAACAAAGAGATCCAAGCATGTGCACTGCGCCCTAGAACCACTGGGCCGTACCCTCCAGAACAGAGGCCAAAGCAAGCAAAGAAGGCCATCAGGTCAGGGTGCGCCTTGGACCAAGGGGCGCCGCGCCCTGAGGTGTGAGGTGCGCCCTAGATTAATCTAGGGTGCGCCCTGAAGGGCTGAGGTGCACCCTGGATGGAGCTGCGCCGCACCTTCCAGCAAATTCACAAAGCTAGCCTAAAACCAAGCCTAGGCGAAAGAAAATCCAAGCCTAGGCGCACACACAAACTTTGTTCTCCGAGTTATGATGTAATTAGGTCTTTAATGATTGTTTAAAACCCTAAAACACCCTTGGACCCTTGTATTATAAATAAATCACTTAGGGTTTGATATTAGAGATGGATTAAGCCTGGGAAACTCAAGGAAGCAACCGATTCTCCTCCATCGAAGTGTTCAACCATGAGCCCCATGGCCAACTAATCTCCAAGCAAGGCGAAGGGATGATCCCTAGGTGTAGTTGTTCTTACTTTCTAGTCTTGATTCGGTTGTAAAGATTTAATGTTAAAACATTGTTTATGATTTATTCTTTGATCAAACAAGAAGAATTAGGGTTCATGTGATAGCTGCACTTTTCATTCTTCTTATCTTAGATTTTCTTAATCCAGTGATTGCATGCTTCTTCTCCATATAAGTCTAGTCTTGTTCTTCTTATGTCAAGTTGTTCAGGTGTGATTGAGTCTGGTAGATTTCTCTTTTAGGGTTGTCCATTACTGCAATATTGTCATGGTGATATATTGTCGTTTCTTGATAACTCTATAGGATAGGTCATGTGTGCTTGAATCGAAATCAATGAGTATTTCATAAGCAATTACTTTATGGTTTATATTTGTACTTAATTGAATATTTATCGATTGCCTGTTTGGGTGTGAAACTTGCAATCGAGATAAAAACAACTGAATCTTGATTAGGATAAGGCAACAAACTTAGGGAGGATTCCCGGACCCTTGTTGCTTCTCCATAATATATTCACACTACTATTTACACAATTACTATCAAAACTCAAATTCTTTCATTTAATCTTTACCGTTCGTGTTTAGGTTTACCTTCTCTTGTAGTTAACTTGTTTCCCTGTGGAATCGACACCCCAAAGTTGTGCTACAACTACCGCGTTACTCTTTGGGCATAATCAAATTTTGGTGCCGTTTCCGGAGAAACGCGCTTAAGTACAAAGAAGATTGTCAACTCTAAGACGAAACGATAATATCGTTCCTTTATTTTAAGTTTTTGATTTTCTAATTTTATTTGTTCTGTTTTATTTATTTTATTTTTAACTCATTTCTTTTCTTTAAGTTTGATTTCCTACTTTTGTTTATTATTTATTTATTCTGTTTATTCTGTTAACATGTCTGAAATCCCTAATGAGAATGTTGCTAGGACACTTAAAGATTATTTACATCCTAGCCGAACAGCCACCCCATCTTGTATCATGTTCCCCCCTAATGTTAAACAACCTGATCTCAAACCTGGCATGATCCAATTGCTACCAACCTTCCATGAGTTTGAGAATGAAAACCTCTATATCCACATTAGGGAATTTGAGGAAGTAGTAGCAACCTTTCAAAGTAGGGCTGATATGGTAGACACCGTCAAACTTCGGTTTTTCCCCTTTTCACTTAAGGAAAAAGCCAAGGCTTGGCTGTACTCGTTAAGGCCTAGGTCTATAGGTAGTTAGGATAAGATGACATGAGTTTTCTTCCAAAACAACTTCCCAACCCATAAGACCAATAACCTCAAGAGACAAATCTCAAACTTTGCACAAAAAGAGAGCAAAACCTTATATCAAGTTTGGGAACGTTTCAAGGACCTGTTGAATTCTTGTCCACACCATGGGTATGAGAGTTGGCGGGTAGTTAGCTATTTCTATGATGGACTCCTAAGTAGGGAAAGGCAGTTCATAGAAATGATGTGCAATGGGGATTTTCTTCAAAAAGATCCCGACCAAGCCATAGATTTCCTAGATGACCTATCAGAAAAATCCTACACTTGGACAGGACCAAATGCCATGGAAAGCACTAGGAGAAATCAACCCGCTGGGATTTATCAACTTAAGGAAGAGGATAACCTTAAAGCCCATTTAGAGGCCCTAACTAAGGAAATTGAAGCCTTAAAAACCAGAAATACTAGAGCCCCTGAACCGATTGTTAGGTCAGAATCCCACGAGCCTTGTTTCATGTATAATGGGGTAGATCATTTACCTAAGGATTGTCCAGTTTATTTTGAGATGAAGGAAGAGTGTAATGCTGTAGGTATACCCTTTGGAAAACCACACTCACCCTACTCTAACACCTACAATCCCGGTTGCAAGAATCATCCTAATTTCAATTAGAAATCCAACATGCAACCCCCTGCCCACTCTAGTACCTAATGGCAACTGGAAACAACCTCATTTAATGCACCTCAACAATCTTTACCTTTGGAAGATATGTTTAAGTCATTTATCCAGGTACATACCAAGAGTATGGAAGAGCAAGGCAAGATAAATCAATGGTTATTAGATGAGTAATAAGCGATCAAGGAGGAACAAAAGGTAATAAAGAGTCAACTCACCAAGTTGACTAGTTTCTTGACGATTCAAGAACAAGGTCGGTTTCCTTCACAGCCACAACCTAATCCAAGGGGACAACATATGGCACAAACCTCTAATCCTGAAAATCAAAACATTAGAGAGATTAATGCCATAATTACTCGCAGCAGTAAGAAAATTGATTGTCCCACTCTACCATCAAACCTGATTCCTAACACCGTGTGCAACAAGGATAAAGCCTTTCCCTCAAGCACTCCTTAAACCTAAAGAGATAAATACAGCACTAAAAGGTGAGATTCTTGAACAACTTCAGCATGTTAAAATTAACCTCCCTCTTCTTCATGTTATAAAACAGATTCTCAACTATGTTAAAGTCATCAAGGATCTATGCACACTCAAGAAGAGGCACAATGTGAAGAAGACGGCATTCTTAATGGAGCAAGCAAGTGCAGTAATTGACAGCAAGACACCGCCCAAATATAAAGATCCGGGCTGTCCAACGGTAGCTTGCCAAATTGGAAACAAATCTTGTGGCCAAGCATTGCTAGATTTGGGTGCTAGTGTGAACCTCATGCCATACTCCATGTGCTTGCAGCTCGGTCTAGGTGAGATCAAACCAACCTCCGTGGTACTTCAATTAGCGGATAGATCGGTAAGAAAACCAAGAGGTATTGTAGAAGATGTTTTGCTGCAAATTGATAATTTCTACTATCTTGTTGATTTTTTGGTTTTAGATACTGTTTCTACTATTTGGAAGACCATTCCTTGCCACTGCCAATGCCCTCATTAATTATAGGAATGGTCTAATGACATTATCATTTGGAAATAGGACTCTAAAGGTAAATATTTTTCGAGTCTCATGGCAGCCACATGAAGAGGATGAGTACATCAAAGATAATTCTAACTCTTCGGAATTCATTCCTAATAATTTTGAGTTCAGTGATTCTTCAATTTATTCCCATGCCGTTAATGCTATTGATGTTTTTGATAAGCCACAGGAATTTATTAAGAAATCTTGGCAACCATGCTTTGAGGAGTTGCTTGAACGAAGTCACATGGATGCGGGAATCAAATACCCTACTGCTGATAGTAAATGGGCATCACCAAAAACACTTGAGCCGCATGTGGTGGATTTTAAGTATTCCTTACCAAAAGACTAGCACTAAGGCCACTAAGTATGGAGCCTCATCTTCAGCACCACAATGAGGCCAGCAGTGAGAGTGGTGCAGCGTCTGATTGAAGACGTAAAACTTAGCGCTCATGGGAAGCAACCCACAACATATCCTTTTATTTTTTTTGTTTTTCATATTTCTTTTTCTTGTTTATTATTATTATTTTGCTGTTTTCCAGTTTTACTTTCGTATTTCTTTTTCAGGGACAAATATACGAAGTAGTTCAAATGGTGGTGCACAATTTTTAGCTTCTGTGCACTTTTGGCTACAAATGGAGTTTCCTTAACTTTTGCTTTCACATTGAGGACAATGCTTATTTTAAGTTGGGGGTGGAAGAAAGGGGGAAACATATTCCTGTTTTTCATATTTTTCTTTGAACTGTTTGGTGTCATTTTCCTTTTTGTTTGTTTTTAGCATGCTTTGTGTTAGCCTTAAAGTTAATTCACATGTCAATGATATGAGCCTAATTGAGATAGCATATAGTGTTTAGAAGAAATTAAATCTTACGTCAGTTTGATATTAATTTAAGCATCAATCTTCATTTGGTTAGAGACTCTAGTTTGTGGTAAGATTGTATGATCAGTCTTAAACATTTAGAGAACTTTTATGTGTGCTTATTTTGTGAATATTTTTGCGGTCTCCATAAGCTCTAGAACTTATTTAATAACCACTTGAGGTGAATTCCTAGAGTGCACATTACTTAGGATATGATATAGGCCATTTTTGGACCGTTTGAGCCTGTCAAACCTACCATTGCTATATTTGCCACTAGTCACCTATTTGAGCCATTTTCTTGAGAAAAAAAAAGAATTTGAGCCTTGTTTCTTTCAATAGCCCATTTACTCACCTTTATGAGCCTAAAAATATTTTATCCTTACCTTTAAAGAACTTAGCTATACACATTTGTTGAGAAGCATTTAAAAGGAGTAAGGATGGGAATATGAGAAAATATCACTACCATAACCCAAGTACATTAAAGGAGATAAGTTGTGAGTTATAGAAAAGAAAAAAAATGAAAAATAGATGAATGGTCTTATGCCAAAATACAAAAGAAAAGAAAAGAAAAGAAAAGTGAATTATGGCAAAGAAAAAAGAAAAGAAAAGAAAAATGGTGATTTGAGAAAAATGCACGAAAAATGGTTGAAACAGTTGGGTGTTGAAGAAAGGTTATCTAATGCTTAAAAGTGGTTTTGTTTAAATTTAAGATATTGAGTTCTTTTACTTATGAATCCTTCCCATTCCTTCTTAACCTTTACCTTAGCCTAACATTACAAGCTTATTAAAAACCTATTGATCCAATGTAATGTGATTTCTACAATAGTGGAGAGTGGTTTGAAATGTAAGCCTATGGAGCCTGTTTTTGTGATTGATATCACGCATTTTATCATGTTTTAGAGGCCAAGACTTGTATTCACGAATGTTATGCATAAAATCATCCGGATGATTGGATTAATGGATTGTGGTAAGATGGATGCTAAGAGTCAATAACGATTTTAAGATTGGTGTTTGGATTACTTTTTGGACTTGGGTGAAATTTAATAATTCTATATGCTATATGTTAAGTGCAATTTTTGAGACAAAAAGTGAATTACTCTTGGTTAACACTAGTATTGTTTTACTTTACTTTGATTACCACCATAGAATTCATCTCTTGTTTTCGCTTGAATTGCTAGGGACTAGCAATAAGCTAGTTGGGGGTTGTGATGAGAGCTATAAAATGCATCTTAATGGTACTTAATTGTTAGCATTTTAGAGTTGATCTAGGTTTTAATTGCACTTTTATATGTTTACAACTCTAAAGTGCCATCTTTGAATCACTAATTTGTTTTGATGCATTTTCAGGTATTTTGAATCTTAAAGAGATGGAAAAGCTATTGTTGAATGAAGTACAAAGATTCCATGTATACCGAAGCAAATGAGTGCTTTCAGAAAGGCTAAACAAAGAGATCCAAGCATGTGCGCCGCACCCTGGAACCAGCTGGGCCGCACCCTCCATAACATAGGCCAAAGCAAGCGAAGAAGGCCATCAGGTCAGGGTGCGCCTTGGACCAAGGGGCGCCGCGCCCTGAGGTGTGAGGTGTGCCCTGGATTAATCTAGGGTGCACTCCGAAGGGCTAAGGTGCACCCTGGATGGAGCTGCGCTGCACCTTCCAACAAGTTCACAAAGCTAGCCTAAAACCGAGCCTATGCGCAAGAAAATCCAAGCCTAGGCGCGCACACGAACTTTGTTCTCCGAGTTATGATGTAATTAGGTTTTTAATGATTGTTTAAAACCTTAAAACACCCTTGGACCCTTGTATTATAAATAGATCACTTAGGGTTTGATATTAGAGATGGATTAAGCCTGGGAAACTCAAGGAAGTAGCCGATTCTCCTCCATCAAAGTGTTCAACCATGAGCCCCATGGCCAACTAATCTCCAAGCAAGGCGAAGGGATGAATCTCTAGGTGTAGTTGTTCTTACTTTCTAGTCTTGATTCAGTTGTAAAGATTTAATGTTAAAACATTGTTTATGATTTATTCTTTGATCAAACAAGAAGAATTAGGGTTCATGTGACAGCTGCACTTTTTATTCTTCTTATCTTAGATTTTCTTAATCCGGTGATTGCATGCTTTTTCTCCATATAAGTCTAGTCTTGCTTTTCTTATGTCAAGTTGATCAGGTGTGACTGAGTCCAATTGATTTCTCTTTTAGGGTTGTCCATTACTGCGATATTGTCATGGTGATATATTTTCGTTTCTTGATAACTCTATAGGATAGGTCATGTGTGCTTGAATCGAAATCAATGAGTATTTCATAAGCAATTACTTTAGGGTTTATATTTGTGCTTAATTGAATATTTGTCGATTTCCTGTTTGGGATGTGAAATTGCAATCGAGATAAAAACAACTGAATCTTGATTAGGATAAGGCAACGAACTTAGGGAGGATTCCTGGACCCTTGTTGCTTCTCCATAATATATTCACACGACTATTTACACAATTACTATCAAAACTCAAATTCTTTCATTTAATCTTTACCGTTCGTGTTTAGGTTTACCTTCTCTTGTAGTTAACTTGTTTCCCTATGGAATCGACACCCCAAAGTTGTCCTACAACTACCGTGTTACTCTTTAGGCGTAATCAGCACATAATCAAATAATACACTTGTAAATAAAAGAGTTAAGGAAGAGAAAATGCAAACTCTGTTTATAGTGGTTCGACAATATCAGAATCTCTCCAACCCTACGTTCACTCTCTTCAAGGAACTTCTTTGAAGTAATCCATTAATTGTTAGTGGAGCAACTTCATGGGTGTTGCACAAACCTTACAATAATCTCTTCCTCACGGAAGTTACAATCGAAGTGTTTAATCCTAAACACTCTAAGAGTTACGCCAACTCTTTCCCTTTACAATAAATTGTGTTAACTGTAAATTAAATGGTAGAGAGATAGCAATGAATGCTTTTTACAAATGAATAATATCTCTCTTTTAAGAACAAGCTTGAAGAATGGCTCACAATGAATTTTTCAAAGCTTTTGAGAATTAATGAGCTATATGATGAATTGAATGTGCTATCTTCCTTTTTTGAATGCTCATTGAAGTGGGTTTATATAGCCTTAAGTTAATATGGCCATTTGACACTGACTTGGTAGCTTTAGGGCATTAAATGCTCAAGTCCTGTGTCTCAAACGGTCATATTTTTGAATTACCAGTCGATTGGGTCCTTGTACCAGTCGATTGGGTCAAGTGAAAAATCTTCACTTTTAGACTTAGGGAGAGTACGAGTCGACTGGGTCATAGGACCAGTTGACTGGGTGAAGTTACCAATCAACTAGGTCCTTAGTACCAATCGACTGGGAACTTACTATCCCATATCCCAATCGACTGGTATGTAGACCCAATCGACTGGGTTGTCCTTCAACCCAGTTTTCATGTTTCAAAACAGTTTTTTACTTAGAAACTTTTTGTATTATAGTTTTCTCAAAGTCTTTTGTAAATTGAGCCATAGATCAAGCTAAGTAATTGAATTTAGAGATTTACATACTAATTCAATTACCTTAGTGCCTATTTTAGATCTTCTGTCTTCTTTTGGTGTTTGAACGTGTTGGGATCTTGCATCTTGTTTCTGAACTGAATGCTTTGAGCTCTTAAATACTTCGATAAAATTGTTAGTGCAATTTAAGTAGTGTTTTTTCATTATTAAAATCAAATACGGGTCAACAATCTCCCCCTTTTTGATGATGACAAAGCTAAGAAGAGAAGAAACAGTTTTAAAACTAAGTGTTGGGTTTTTTGAAAATTTTGGACATAGTTTATTCTGTTTTGCTGATAAAATCCAACCTGTAAGCATTCAAAAATTGTTGTAATATAGAAATATCAATCCCAACCAAGTAATGCAAGATTATATTACATTTGTTAACATGTTCGGAGCAATGCTCCCCCTAAATTTATGCTATCTTAGTTTACAAAAGCTTTACAACTGATTTTTCTCTTTTTCTCCCCCGTTTTAACAATAGTAGAAAATGAGGTGTAAACTTGAAAAATAAGCAATTTAGTCACCAAAAACATGAAGATAAGGCATAAAAGAACTTGTGTGAAAAAACTAGGTATCATTCGGAGTCAAGAATACTTCCCGAAAAGAGTCAGAAGTTTGCACAGAAGCCTGAGCAGTTAAAGCATATAGATGAGCAAAAAGTGCTTAAGCTAAGTAACCAAATAGCTTAAAGGTAAAGCATATATATGAGCTAATAGATAAATGGGTGAAACATAAGCAAGTATATACAACAATCCATACATCATAAGCTTACAGAATCTATCTTAACATCGAGTACAAGTACAAACATATGCATGTATGTAAAGAAAATAAATGTTCTTGCTAAATATCCATAGAGCTATATATACATAACCAAAATGATAAAATAAAAACTCAGCGGGCGGGGGAGTCAGAGCTGTCTCGAATGAGATCTCAAATCTCTACTAATGAGCCTTCTGGGTGCACTAGAAGTAACTCAAAGTCATCCTTGAGGGTGCTGATGTCGTGACGCATGTGCTCAATATCGATCCACACCAACTGGAAGCTCTGGTCGACAGAAGAGCTCAAGTTTTAGAAGCCCGACTGCATGGACAGCTGGAGGCTCATAATAGACTGTAGTACATCGTCGTATCCAACCTGACTAGCACCATATCCACCATGTCGAGCATGCTGTGGACTATGATCAGTGTCCATGACATTGGGAGGAGCTGCATCATCAGGAATCTCGTCGTCCTCCTCGCTAATGTTGTCATCACTGATCCTGATGTTCTTCCCAGCCTTGGAGTAGATCATGCCATCCCGGATCGAGCACCTGATCTTCTTTAGTGAAGAGACATTAATAATGTCCTTGGGGCCGATGTCATGGGCTTCTGAAGCAGGCAGGGGGACATGGAAGTTCTGGAGGATCAAGGTGATGAGCATCCCATATGGGAGGCATCCAGAGTCAATTACTTTGCCGTTTATCATGTTGGCTAGCAAGAGGGGGTAAATATTGAAGTGGTGTACAGTTTTGAGACACTAAATCAATACTATGTCAATTTTGGACATATAACACTGACTCCCGAGTGTCGGGTGGATGGTCCAACTCACTACGAGGTTGAACAGTTTTGAATCAAGGGGCATGTCACTACATTGGTGCATTGTAATGGGTCTAAAGATATAATTAAGATCGCCCTTAACAATCTGACATGCTAAAACGACCCATCCCGGGTTGGCCACCCCCGAGACGGTCTCGTCACTTTTTGAAATCCCAGCACGACACATATATACAACAATATTAGAACATCAACTGAAATATCTACATACATAAATCCTCAACCCTTAATAGGGGAGTTACATCATTCATATCTCCACTGAATAGTATATATAATATAGTATGCATGAATATTTACAAATATTTTTTTTTCTCATTAGTCTGAGGATGTGGACCACGTGGCTTATAGATAATGACTCCATCTGAATCTTAGGTCACCAATCTATCTATCATGCCCACTACCTAAAATAATTTAATAATGAAGAGTGAGCTTCACAAGCTCAGTAAATTAAATTTACTAGAAGTACTCGATTATATACTCCCAATCACATCTTATAATTCAATTTCTTCTAATAATCTTCTTATATTCATTCATCTCTTTCCTCATATAATTCAATAACAATATTCTGTAATCACTGCTCAATTTCATAATTCCCCCATTACACAATCTATTCTTAAGTTACTCATCAGACATATCAATCTTTCAATCATATATTTAATCATCTCTAAATTCTCAATTTAACATCATCATTTACCTCGTTATGAGGTTCACAACATACAATCAATCACTCAGACAATTATCATCATATCATACTTTCATATTTCTTTCTCAACATATTTGTCTCTCTGTGAGACTCATTCATCTATCAATAAATTTACAATCATGAATAGCACTTTAGCATCTCAAGCAATAACAATCAATATTTAAAGTAAATGCAATGCATGAATTTAAATGTTATTATTATTGGGAACATCTTCCCACATGTCGACATATTTTAGCTTAGACCGGTTGCCCTCCCGGTTCTTTTATTTTATTTAGACCAATTACCCTCTCGATTCTTTTATTCCAGTATATACCAGCTATCACGGTTTTTATTTAGACTGGCTACCCTCTTGGATCTTTTATTTCCAGCATATACCGGCTGTTACAGTTTTCATTTATTTCCAGCATATATCGGCTATCACGGTTTTCATTTATTTCCAGCATATACCGACTGTCACAGTTTTCATTTAGACTGGCCCCCTCCAAGTTGTTTTATTTCATGCATATGCATATGAACAATGATGTTAAAAAAAAAGCATGCATTCAGACATTCAATTTAACTATCCAACTTTTTCTCAAAATTATTATTTGATCATATTCATTAAATTTTTCTCCTCATATATCATATCAAATTATCAACCATAGCTTGTCAATAATTTCATTGGTCCCTTCATTATTTAATCAAATCATTATTCAAATAATATTACTTCTCATATAATAAATCTCTAACATATCAATTATTCCTATCATACCCATCAACCAACTTTCATTTATCATTAAATCATAGGTTAATAATTAATTCAAATATCATCACTATATATTTCATATTTATTTTGATTACTAAAAGTAAATCTAACTCACCACGTAGAACTTAGAGCTACTTGTGGATCACCTCTTTGCCTTTCTTGCTCCTTTCAGCAATTTTTCCCAATTGTTGATCGTCAACACCTGATAGAATATTTATATTAAAATTTTTAATTTATTCTTCAATTCTTCCATAATTCATACCCTTCAAAAATTCTCACATTGAATTCCGAGAAATTTCATGTATGCTAAATTTCAAAAATAAAATTTACATTATTACCTTTTGTTTTTCTTAGAGCTTTCTGTGACTCTCTATAAAATTCTCCCGTAAACTCCTTCAAAATTTTACTCTTTCAATTTTTCTTTCAGTCCCCAAGTGTTTAAAGAAACAAAGTAGTTTGAATTAAAGAAAGAAAGAACCGAATAGGATTTTGTTAAAATAATTAAAATAAAGTAATATATATATATATATATATATATATATATATATATATATTCAATCCACCGTTTTGCAATTGTTACCTGGGCAACATGCCTCCCTTGCATGTTTCCTGGGCAACACCTGGACTCCAAGTGTTGTCCATGTTTTTGTTTTTTTTTTTCCTTCTTTTCTTCCTTTTCCATGCCTAGACGCTTCCGAGTTCTTTTTTTTTTCTTTTTCTTTGTAACTACACCACCAAGCGTCCAGTTTTTTTCTTTTTCTTTCAAGAGAATTATTTTATATTAATAATAATTATTTCATGTATATATATTATTTTTAATTCCATGTTATATTTATCAAATTACTTATTTACCTATACTTTAAGAACACGGATATTACACATGCTTCCTCGCAGTCAAAATTGTCTGGTCATCCATCTAAACTCCACTGGAGCCCTCCCACAATAATTCTCAGTAGATTGATCAAAATGTCGGTATTTACTTCAAATTCTATGCCCATCACCCTGGTCTTAAATCAAAGAGCTAATAGGCTCGGTTTGACCAAGTTGGCATAGAATTGATAGATTAGGCGTGGTAGTATTTTTGGTGTATTTTGACAAGTGGGGTTAAATGTATAGCCTCAAAAGCTTGTAAAATATCAAAGTTTGCATGACGAAAAGTGTCAAAATCGACGAATCTACCTATCATGATTTTCTTATGGTGGATGACAGAGGTATATCTGTCCTTGATGGCTGGACTCCAGAAGAGCTAGTCGTTGAGCTTGGTCCTCACTTTTTTGTTTGAGGAGCTGGCTACACCTTTCCCTTTTGTTTTTGATGTCGAGGACTTTGTGGAACGAGGCCTTGTGAGTGCGTGAGGTCTGACAACTGTGGTCTTAACACGTATTCTCTCAGACTTTTTTTAAATAAAAAAAAATTTTGGAGAGAGATTTGGGGAAATGATGGGATTTCAACTGTGAAAAGTTGAAATGAATGTGATTTGAGGGATGATTAAGGGTTCTAAAGATTTTCTAGAGAGAAAGCTTAGGGTTTTCAAAAATGGTGTAAAAACTATAAAAAAAAAAAAAAAAAATTTGAAGCAACTATTTATAGAATCGCGATACCAGTCAATTGGGTCCTTCATACTTTGGGAACAATTTGATATGCCAGTCGACTGCGTCGGGATACCAGTCGAGAGGGTAATCTGGAAGTAAGATACCACTTGACTGGGTGTACCTTATCAGTCGACTAGGGTGTTCAGGAGAAATTCAAATTTTTGGCTCCAAATATTCTCATGTAATACTAGTCGACTGGACTGTGTACTAGTCGACTGGTGAAATGGGTAGTGAGTTATCAGTTGACTGGATTGACTCAACTAGTCGACTGGGTAACTGGATAGAGAGATACCAGTCGACTAGATCAATATACTAGTCGACTGGGTCTTTCACAAAGCATAAAATTTTGAGTTCCAACTTGGAATTTTAGCAAGAAATGATTTATATATGGCATCTTGAGTGAGAGATATATTAAATATGAGTAATACTCATTCACTAAATGTCAAATATACATATGATGAAATGTAGATGCAATCAAACATACATATTTTCATAATTTGTTAATCCCATTAATAGTCTAATCTTGCTAAGGTTGTCTTCGTTCAATAGCTTAGTAAGAATGTCAGCTATTTGATCCTCTAAAGGTACGAATTCTAATCTAATATCACCCTTTTGAGCATGGTCTCTTATGAAGTGATGGATTATTTCTATGTGTTTGATTCTTAGAATGTTGAATAGGGTTTTTGGTCAAGTTGATAGTGCTAGTGTTATCACAATGAATTGGTATGTTTTTAAAGTTCATACTATAGTCTTCTAATTGTTGTTTCATCCACAACACTTGTGCACAACAACTTTCGGTTGCTACATATTCAACTTCAACATTTGATAACGCAATCGAATTTTGTTTCTTGGAAAACTAAGAGGTTAACATTGCACCTAAAAATTGGCATATTCTACTAGTGCTTTTTCTATCTAGCCTACAACCTGCAAAATCAACATCCGAATATCCTACAAGCTCAAAATTTGATTTTCTAGAATACCATAACCCTAGGTTTTGAGTGCCTTGCGGATTTCTTAGTATTCTTTTTACAGCAATTACATGTGATGCCTTAGGATTAGATTGAAATCTAGCACACATGCATACACTGAACATTATATCAGGTCTACTTGCAGTTAGATAAAGTAAGGCTCCTATCATGCTTCTATAAGTTTTAGCATCTACACACTTACCTTCCTCATCTAGGTCAAGTTTTATAGAAGTGCTCATAGGAGTGCCCATTGACTTTGAGCTTTCCATCCCAAACGTCTTTAATAGGTCCTTGGTGTACTTTGATTGATTGATGAAGATATATTCTTTCAGTTATTTGATTTGAAGTCCAAGAAAGTAGGTAAGCTCTCCCATCATAGTCCTTTCGAATTCATCTTGCATACACTTAGCAAACTCTTAACACATAGATTCATTAGTAGCACCAAATATAATATCATCAACATATATTTGGACTAGTAGTGTGTTATTTTTGTGAGTTTTTGTGAAGAGAGTTGTGTCTATTTTTCCTCTTGTAAAACCATTTTCAAGAAAAACTTACTTAGTCTTTCATACCATGCTCTTGGAGCTTGCTTCAACCTATAGAGAGATTTAGAAAGTTTATATACATGGTTTGGAAGACTAGGATTTTCAAATCCAATAGGTTGCTCAACATACACCTCTTCTTCTATAAAGCCAGTTAAAAAGGAACTTTTTAAATCAATTTGAAATAACTTAGATTTATTAAAGCATGCAAAGGCCAATAACATATGAATGGCTTCTAATCTAGCTATGAGAGCATAAGTCTCATCAAAATCTATTCCTTCTTCTTGATTATATCCCTTAGAAACTAGTCTAGCTTTGTTCCTAGTTACTATTCTATTTTCATCTATTTTATTTCTATATACCCATTTAGTTCCTATTATAGTAAGATTCTTTGGTCTAGGAACTAGATTCCATACTTTGTTTCTTTCAAATTAATTAATTCTTCTTGCATAGCATTTATCCATTCAACATCTTTTTCGGCTTCTACAAAAGTATTAGGTTCTACTTGAGATAAATAGGCTATATAATTGCAAATATTTCTTATAAAGGAATGAGTTCTTACCTCTTACGAAGGATCACCAATCACTTGATTGATTAAATGATAATTCACATACCTCCAATCTTTGGGAAGACTATCCTCTTGTTAACTTATAGATGGTTGATCAAGATTGAGAGCATCTACCTCTTGTCTTGTTTGAGGTTGAATCTCCTTCGGTTCAACAATGGGAGTAGATGTTTCCATTCTTGGAATAAAATTTGCATCATCATTAAAAGAAGCTACTCTACTACTAATTGGGTTAGACTCATCAAAGGTAACATGTACGGATTTTTCAATCACTAGAGTTCTTTTGTTAAAGACTCTATAGGCTTTAGTAGAGGTTGGATATCCTAAGAATATCCCTTCATTGGTCTTGGAGTCAAATTTACCTAAATTAATTTTATTGTTATTTAGGATGAAGCACTTGCAACCAAAAGCATGAAAATAAGAGATATTAGGCTTTCTACCTTTCCATAGTTCATATGGGGTTTTGTCAAGTATAGACCTAATTAAAACTCTATTTAAAACATAGCAAGAAGTGTTTACAACTTCCACCCAAAAATATTTTGGCAAGCTATTTTCACAAACCATTGTTCTAGAAAATTCTTCTAGAACTCTATTTTGAAATAGAAATACCATTTTCATTTTGAACCTTTTTACAAAAGTTCACAAATCCTTTGTATACTTCATCCTTGTAAGCAAAAAAAATAACAAAGGTATATCTTGAATAATCGTCAACAATTACAAGAGCATATTGATGGCCACCTAGACTAATGGTACTTATTGGACCAAACAAGTCCATACGCAAAAGTTCCAATGGTCTAGAAGTTGAGACTATATTTTTTGATTTAAAAGAAATTCTTGTTTGCTTTCCCATTTGACAAGCATCACATACCTTGTCTTTTTCAAATTTGATTTTTGAAAGTTCAATGACTAAATATTTTTTTGAAATAATATTAAGCAAATCCATGTTCACATGGCTAAGTCTTCAATGCCATAGCCATAGGTTTTCAATAAAAGTGGGAAAACATTTTTCATTTTCCGAATGCAAAGATTTTAAATCAACTATATAGACATTTTCAAGTCTATGGCCAACAAACTTGATCTTCTTACTTTTGATGTTTATAACTAGACAATAAAAGGTTTCAAATATGACTTTGCTGCCTTTGTCACATAATTGACTAATACTAAGTAAGTTTGGTTTAAAGCCTTGCATATATAATACATGATCAATGGTTGAGAATCATTACCAACTTTTCTATACCCAATGATCTTTATCTTTGTATTATCTCCAATGGTGACATGTCCGCCATCCCTTAAAGTTAGTTCTTTGAACATCCTTTGATCACTAGTCATGTACTTTGAGCATCCACTATCAAGGTACCAATAGCTACCTTTTTCCTTGGTGTGGAGACATATCTACATTACATAAGGATATACAATTGCACTTTTAGGCACCAAAAATTTCTTGGGTCCTTTAGGATTAGTCCTAGAAAATACGGCTCCTTTCAGGACCCATACTTTCTTAATATTATAAGGTGCTCTATAATTGTAGACATGTTGATGATGCATAATCCTAAGATAATAGTTATTGAAGTTTCTAGGATTTCTTAAATGTGCAGGTCAATAGTTCCTTGGATAAGCAATCCTAGAATACATGTTTCTATTATGAAAATTATGAACACACATGTTATCACTAGGAATGGTATGACAGTAATTTCTAGGATATGCTCTTGTGGCATTATGAACACACATACTATCTCTAGGATGTACATGATGGTAATTTCTAGGATGTCCACTTTTAACATGCAAGTTATGAGCATACACATTATCTCTAGGATACACATGATGATAGTTCCTAGGAGGTGTATTTCTAGTATCTGCATTCCTTGAATGATTATTCCTAGCATTTGCGTTTCTTGAGTGAGTATACTTGTATGCATGAGTATTTCTAGGACGCTTATCTATAGTATATGCATTAGAATTTAAATTTGCATTCTTAGACCTACTAGCATATATTGAAGGAGTGCTTTTAATCTTGCTAGTGGCCTTGGAAGTAGAGGCTTCATTTATACATGTTATTTTCATGAACAAAGTCTCTTTTAACTTTTGCTTGCCTAATAGAGAATAACTCAAGCCAGATTTTCCTCTATTTAACCTTTAGCTAGATAACACTTCATCTAGCTTTTTTTACCAAGCATAAGTCTAGATATAATGCTTTTCAATTCTATTATTTTCTTCTTTAAAATTTCATTTTCATTTTTTAGAAAATCTTGTGAAGAGTCATAAAGCATGGAAGATAGTTTTTCTTTTTCTTCCTTTAAGACTTCCATCTCTTTAGAAATAGATGAGACTTCTTTTTTTAGGGTCATATTCCTATAATCAAATTTCTTCAATTCTTCATGCATTTCATTTATAACCTCAATTAATTCTTCACTACTACTAACAATGTTATTATTATCAGAAGGGGAAGAAATTGATACCTCATTCTCATTGTCGATTGCCATCAAGCATAGGTTAGCAATCTCCTCGTATCCGAAGTTTCTTCCTCTTCATCATCACTCCATGTGGTTGCAATCATGGCTTTCTTTTTGAAGCTTTTATAAGGTTTGCTCGTTGTTGGGCAATCGACCTTAATGTGACCGAGCTTCTTGCAACCGAAATTTTTCTCTTTTTCAAGAACTTGTGAAACCTTTTGGTGATTAATGCCATCTCACCATCTTCTTCGTTGCTTTCATCCTCTTCTTCCCTCTCTTCCTCTTTGTTGATTGTAAAGGCTTTAAGAGCAATCATTTTTTTTCTTCTTTTCATCATCATTGACAATGGGATTCATTTCCTACATCTCATATGTCAATAGTGATCCGATGAATATTTTTACATAAAGTTTGTCGATATCTTTTGCCTCCATTATGGTCGTCTTCTTTGATTTCCAAGTGGATGGCAAAGATCTTAAGATCTTCTTTGTTAGTTCAAACTCCTCAATGTTACTACCAAGAAGCTTTAAACCGTTAAAAATAGTGGTAAAACATGAGGGCATTTGAGAAATGGTTTCATTAGGAGATATTTTGAATGATTCATATTCTGACACTAGCATATAAATTTTTTACTTTTTCATTTCGCTAGTGCCTTCATATGTAATTGTAATTTATCCCAAATCTCCTTAGTGGAAACACATGCAGAAACTTTATTATACTCAGAAATATCTAAAGCACAATGTAACATACTAGTTGCTCTACTATTTAGAGACATCATTCTACAATCCTCTTCATTGAACTCAGTTTTGAGTTTAAGCATTGAATGATTGATTTCTCCAATAGTTATTTCCTTTGTAGGAATTATAGGTCCTTCCTCAACAACTCTCTATAAATTATAATCTTATGCTTTAACAAAGATTTTCATTCTATTTTTCTAGTAGTTATAGTTTGATTCATTGAAAAAATGAGGTCTAGTATAGGAATGACTTTCGGTATAGCTATTAGACTTCATCGGATCAACTAAAGGATTTTAAGCCTGAAATTGAGTACGAAGCTCTGATACCAATTGTAAACCGAGGTTCAAACCCAAGAGGGGGTGAATTGGATTCTAAAAACTTTTTAGTAATTAACTTGTAAGTTTTTAAAACAGTTTGATAAGCAATGCCCACAATCAAACAATACGCTTGTAAATAAAGGAGTTAAGGAAAGGAAAATGCAAACTTTGTTTATAGTGGTTTGGCAATATCGGAGTCTCTCCGATCTTACGTCCACTCTCTTCAAGGAACCTCCTTGAAGTAATCCACTAATCGTTAGTCAAGCAACTTCATGGGTGTTGCACAAATATTACAATAATCTCTTCCTTACGGAAGTTACAACCGAAGTGTTTAATCCTAAACACTCTAAAAGTTAGACCAACTCTTTCCCTTTACAATAAATTGTATTAACTATAAAGTAAATGGTAGAGAGATAGCAATGAATGCTTTTTACAAATAAATAATATCTCTCTTTCAAGAACATGCTTGAAGAATGGCTCACACTGAATTTTTCAAAGCTTTTGAGAATTAATGAGCTATATGATGAATTGAGTGTGTTATCTTCCTTTTTTAAATGTTCATTGAAGTGGGTTTATATAGCCTTTAGTTAATATGGCCATTTGACACTGACTTTGTAGGTTTGGGGCATTAAATGCTCAAGTCATGCGTCTCAAACAGTTGTATTTTCGAATTACAAGTCGATTGGGTCATTGTACCAGTCGACTGAGTCAAGTAAAAAATCTTCACTTTTAGGCTTAGGGAGAGTACCAGTCAACTAGGTTGTCCTTCAACCCAATTTTCATGTTTCAAAATAGTTTTTGACTTGGAAACTTTTTGTATTATAGTTTTGTCAAATTCTTTTGTAAATTGAGCTATAGATCAAGCTAAGTAATTGAATTTAGAGATTTACAGACTGATTCAATTACCTTAGTGCCTATTCTAGATCTTTTATCTTCTTTTGGTATCTGAACGTGTTGGGATCTTGCATCTTGTTTCTGAACTAAATGCTTTTACCTCTTAAATACTTAGATAAAAATTTTAGTGCAATTTATGTAGTGTTTTGTCATTATTAAAATCAAATACAGGTCAACAATGACATATATATGAAGGCATTAGAGAAATTTACTAATAATTTTAAGTTGAGGGAGGTATTCATTAAAATTCATAAATATGTGGTTAGCTAGGATTGATTGAGAGTTGGAGACATTACTTTTGGTCTTAAATTATGTTTGTGCATTAAGGATACTATTTGTTCTTTGATGTGTGTTTATGTTTGTACTTGGATATTTTTATTGCTTTTTTTAGTTTATGGATGATATATTATTTGTTTGGATTAATTATATGTATTCGAAATTCCTTGTATTGTTGGAATATGAAATATTAGAATTGTGTATACGTGTCTAATTAGATTTGAAAAATCATAGAAAACAGAGGAGGTGCTGTCAATTTTTTTAAAAAATAGAATTAAACTTCGATCTATTTAGATTTGTAGAATATAAACTATACTACATAATAACCATAATGTGACTTGTTTTTTTTGTTTAGGTTAAGAAATGGACAATTCATACCACAATAATTGTGGTAGCCAATCTAATTCATCAAGTTTATACGCTGAAGATGAGTATGAAATGCTCTCATTGTTAATGTCTCTTATGTTTGTCGAATATGATGAAAAATTTATGAATAAATTACCTATGCGAACATCACGACTCATGGGACATGAACATATAATTGAATTGTTAAATTGTCATTCAGAGGTAGTTTATGAATTGTTTGGCATGGACAATGAAACATTTATTCACTTATGTAACACGTTATTATATAGAAGACTCAAGGGGTGTCACAATAGATGAAAAGATTGCTATTTTCTTGTTTATCGTGGGGCACAGAGTTGTAGTTGATCGATTTCAACATTCATTAGAAACAATTAATCGATATTTTAAGACAGTACTGAGAGCATTGAACAAGTTTGCAAAGCACATAATTTGTACATCGAATGACCACGTGGTGCCTCCACAAATTAGACGTTATCGAAGATTTTACCTGTCTGTTAAGGTAATGTATCCTATGATTGTAATTTATTAGTTTAGCTTTGTATATACAATATATAATACCATACTGATTCTAATCATATACAATTTAATGGACGCATAAATATATTTGAGCAATTGATTGAACGCACATTAGTGCATGGGCGCCAGCAGAAAAAGCTACTATAGAGGTAGAAAATCGATTGTGACACAAAATGTGATGTGTGCATGTTCATTTGACATGAAATTCGCATACGTATATAGTGGATGGGAAGGTACGGCTAATGATCCATGAGTCTTTTTGGACCTCTTAACTTGATTATATGCTCAATTTTCGTGGCCTACTAATGGTAAATCTATTTTAGTATTAAGTTGATATTATATACTAATTGATTGATATATACTAAGAGAATTTGTATGACTTATAGGTGAGTATTATTTGGTGGATTTCGGTTATCCATGTACAGTTTGGTTTCTTCCACTGTTTAGAGGTGAACGGTATCACTTAAATGATATCAAGGTAGAACATGCCAACCAACTGGTTATAGAGAACTATAAAACTATAAGCACTCATCTCTATGTAATGTTATAGAACGTTGCTTTGGGGTCTTAAAGGCACACTTTCCAATATTAAAAATGATGCCTAGATTCAATTATTTAATGAATGGGAAGCAGAGGGCCATGAAGTAGAAAATGAAGGGGGGTCGAACACATTTACAAATAATCATATACTTGATTTGACTGATGCGTGTGCAGCAGCTATGTCTGCGTTTTGTGAGCTTATTGTCAATCAGATGTTGGCAGATAGTTTTGGTATTTGATTGAATATCTGGTAATAATGTTATGATCTGTCGATAAGAATTAGTTAATTTAAAGTCCTTATTTGTGTTTAACTTAATGTTTTTTAGTTACTAAATTATTTTTGTTATTCTTAGGAATATATTTCACATATTGATATATTATTTGACTCATAGGGTGTGAGAATGGCAAACCAACCAAATTGGGCAATTGAGACAAAACCTTTTGCAAGAAGAATTTTGGGTAGTTCATTTTCATTTTATCAAATTCTCAAAGTTGTATTTGATCCATGATTATTGTATCTTAAAGTTGTCCTCAACTATCTTATTTTAAACAAGAAAACTGTGTCATGTTTTAGATATTGAACCATTTTCCAAGAAGAATGATGGGTTGGTTGTTCACATTTTATCAAATTGTGAAAGTTTTGTTGTAATTCTTATTTTAATTTTTTAGAATTAATTTAACAAACAAACATACGTGATATGGTGAGGGAGAGGAGTTTGGTCATGTTTGATCTATAGTATATAAAAAATACTAAAATTTTAAAAATACAATATTATTAATTATTTTCAAGTATTTGGTGTGTGCTAAAAATGTATTTAGTAAATATAAGAAATAAAATTAATGTAGATTTCAAATTTAAAATCAAAACTGAAAACTGTGAACAATTATAAGCAAGTGTATCCATACAGTTTTCTATTTTTAAAACAGTTTTCAAAATAAGATTATCCAAACAACATTTCACTGTTTTTTTTGAAACAATTTTCGAGTTATAGTTATCCAAACATGTTTTCTTCAGAAAATATCAGAAAACTATTTTTAGTTTTCATTTTCAAAAACAATTTTCAAAAACTAAAAATAGAAAATTGTTACCCAAACAGGCTCTAAGAGGCTACACAAAGATTGAAGTTGAAATGTATAGCTTACGCTTGGACTAGGCGATGAATAGCTTTACTATTCTCTTGTCAGCCTTGGCAATGATTCTTCATGACTTAGAAGTTATGCTAGCTAATGCTGCTGCTCATTTTTTAACCCAGCACGCTTTATTTATTACCACTAAATGGATATGGGAGGGGATTCCTCCCTAGTTTCTTTCTGTTCAACTTTCTTTGGATGTTCAAGCTTGAATAAAAGCTCATATTTTCTTTTCAAAAAAATAATAAATAAATAAAATACAGTGTTTGGATGCGGAATGGTTAAGTGTTTAGACTGTTTGATAACTGAATTGATTAAAACATCTGCATATGTGCATTTTCTCTTTTTTAACCCTCTTAACTGTTATGAACATGATTGTTTGTTGCAAATAGGACCGGTAGATCCTATCTTTAGATCAGAGTAAGAATCTAGGTAAGTCTGCGTGGTTGACATCCTCAAACAGTATAAGAAATGAAGAAAAAAAATGAGAAAGACAGATGTACATGTACATGCATTTGTATAATTATTTGAATATTTTGTGAATATTGTATGTAAAAGAGTTGTAACTCCTCTGAAAAAGAGTTAAGGAAATTATTGTAAATATTTTTCAGTGTTGATGTAATAGTTGTTGCATATATGTATCGTGTTTGGATCCAAAACGTGATGACACCGTCTTAGGGAGAGCTCACTCGAGATGGGTCGTTACAATAAACAAGGTATTCATGCTCATCCTCATATTCATACCCACTTGGAGAATGGAGATCAGATGGGGAATAGTCATGATCAGTATCAGTAACTTCATCACCATCCCCTTCATTGACCTTTAACTCCATGCTCATCATCCTCATACTGATCAAAATTAACTCAAAAGTTTTCATCTTTTGGTACATTGTGCTCTCCTGTTACTTTCATTAAATTGATTTGGACAAAAAAATTTAATTTGATTCAATTGTAATGTTTAGTTTAACGTTGTGTATCAATATGCCAAAATTGAGACATTGTGTATTAGTGTAAGTATCCCCAAACCTTAGGGGCTAAAACGGATTTAAGCCAAAAATCAATAATCAAATCTTACTCACACAAAAACTTGCGACAAAAATAAAGGATTTCGGTTCTCTCAATTTTGTGCGGGAAACATAAAGACAAGTTGTCTGTATCTTAACCATCAAATTTCATCATAAGGCTAACGTTATGCCACATCGCATAAAATCTCTTTGAAAATATTATTTCCTTATTTCTTATTGATTATGCCTCAATTACTTCTTCTTTTTTTATAATCTTATGCCTTAATTATTACATGTAGTATAAATACTACTTATATCAAACATAAAAATGCATTTTCCTAGGTAACACATAAAAGTTTCATCCATGTTTATCTGATCAAAGTAAAATGTAAAATACATTTTTGAAATATCGAATTTTTCTTTTAAAGTGTGAGATTTAAACTAGTTTGATTAATTTGTTTAACAAAACAATTTTCAACACAATATTTAGCAACTTTAGTGTTGCCTTGACATTTAAATACAATAAAAAATTCCCCTGGACTAGAATTCAAGAGTAAAAACCTAAACTGTTTTGGGTAATAACTTTCAAAATTTTCATTTTAAAATTTTTTGGAACCTAAAACCCTAATTTTTTTTTCTAAAATTTTAAAAGATAATTAGGAAGTTTTTAATTAATTTGAATCTAACAAACCCTAAAATTTAGAAAAGATATATAAAACAATATTAAAAATTAAAACATGAAACTATATTATTTTGTAAAAAATACTAATAGTAATTTTATGCATCTTTTTTCGTTATTAGAACCCAAAATAGATAAAGAAAAAAGAAAAAAATGAATGAATTTATTATTGGAAAGTATGAAAAATTGGAAATGTTGGAACTTCATTAAAAGAGCAATTTTATTTACCTTAAATAACATTATTAATGTGGCATATTAATGACAATTGGATTTAATAAAATGGTTGATATGTAAAGATATTATCTTTATGTTTCCCGCGTAAAATTGAAAGAACCGAAATCTAAAAATAAAAGAAAGGAGGAGGTTACTTCTAATTATGGACTTCCAATAAATAAAAATATTTTATCCTTCAATCATGCAAAATAAATAAAAATGCAAGAAAAAAATTAAAAACTTGGAATAGAAAAGGCATTGCAAAAATAAGTGAAAAAAACATTACTGCTCTAACCCTTACTTTGAGGGACCAATGTATAGTTTCAGGCACTTAATTTGTGTTTTAGCAAGCAACAATGAATTCCACACTACTTGCAAACTTCATTAGTTGGAGGATCATAATGAGAGCCTTAAGGAGCTTGTACATACATTTATGTTAGATTGATGATATATGCATGTCTTCCTACCAAACAACTCATTTATGTGAGATCACATGTCACATGCATGCATATCCTATTATCTCTCATCAAACGCTCCCTCTTTCTTTCTTTCTTTCTTTCTTTCTTTCTTTTCTCTGTTTATTACCCAATTTGCATAAACTCGTCTTGTTGCTTTCACTTGTTAATTACCTAAAACTTCTGATGTGATGATGCCAAAACTGATGTTACAATATTTACTAGTAAAAATTTTCAAGTTCAAAATTATTTAGGGTTTAAAAAAAAATTAAACTGTTATCAAAGAAACAATTTTTTTCCTCAAAATATAATTATAAGCTAATTTTTTCAGTTTTTTATTTAGATTTTATAAAACTCAATTTTTACTTTTAAGTTAAATCAATTTCTTTTTAAAAATTATTTTTTGCTTTCACATTTGAAAAACAAAAATTACTTATTTAATTATGTGTCATGAAAAATAAGTGACAGTATTTTTCACCGTTGTATTGGTATGAGCAAAAAAGGAAAGTAAGCGTGTGTTTAGTATTAAAAAATATTTTTTATTTTTTATATTTATTTTTTAAAATTTTTTCTTCAACAACTTAAATAATTTTAAAATAAATTGAAAACAACATATTTTTTTCAATATAATATTAAAAAAATTAAGAAATTATTTTTTTAAAATTTTTTAATCTTATGTTAGAAAGATTAGTGTTTTTTTAAATGATTAATAATAAAGATTTTGTTTTTTAAATTATATTAAAAATATTTAAATTATTAAAAAAATTAAACGTTATCTTTCTGACATATCAAAAACTTAACAGTTAATACTTAATATACACTTAAAACGGAAAAAAATAATAAATTTCACATGGAAAGTCCATATTAATTGGCATTGACATCGTAATAATGCAAAGTCGGATTTAGATGAAATGCAAATCAAAATCCTTTAAGGAAGGAGATTTACGAGGCAAAAAAAAGTGAAACCGTAAGATATGTAGCCACGTGGCACCAGAGAATGCCAAAACTGAGTAACGTTTCTCATGCGACCAGCATGAATGGTATCAAAATCAAAGGGAAAGAAACCGCCAAAGGACCAGTCCGGATACACCGTACCCTCTCTCAACGGCCGCGTAGTCAGTCAGCCCCTTTTCTTTAATTTAATCCTTTTACTAGGACAAATCTTGACACGCTGGCTCCTCGCACGTGGTCACAGAACTGGTCACGTTTGCCTTTGTCATCTTCCTCTTACCATGGCCCACACGTGTAACGTGGACCCCACTCTAATCAGGCTTTTCGGAGACGGGACGAGAGAGAGAAAAAAAAGCAAAGATAAAAACAGTTCTGCTTACGTGTTGAGTTATATACGTGGCAGATGCCCTGCTTGTCAGTTATTAATTGCCTCCACAAGCCACAACCCCATTACTCGCGTTTTATTTTTAAAAATCAAAACGAAAAACTAATCTCTCTAGTTACGATGAACAAGCTCTGATATTCCGTAAATACCCCTGAAATATCGACGGAATTACGTACTGACTGAATCTATGATGTTGGTTAATAAATTGGAGACCAGTAGGAGAAAGGGTTTTTCTGGTAACCGAATCCTAAAATAGACAAAGAACCCCAAACCAACAAACAAATCTCTCTCTATCTACACCTTTATATATTTTACTTTAATTTCTCTCTCTTCAAAATTGTTTAGCACTCCTTGTTTTGTTTGGATTTGATTTTTCTCTCTCTAAACCGAACCAAACCCTAAATAAACCCCACCATACATCCTTGACACCTCTGTTGCTTGCTCTTTTGTTCATTTCCCATATCCTTCTTGTTTTCTTCCTATATCTCTCCCTCTCTACCTTTACCTCTAAAAACCAATAAAAACCCGAACAAGAACAAGAAAGGCAAAACAGAAACCCATACAATATACAGCTCATAGTTTGTGAGTTACATTGAAAAGTATTCCCTTCGTAATTTTGCTATGGCTGTTGAGGCTCGTCATCTTAATCTCTTCCCTGCTCAAGTCTTAAGCAACAGGTACACATCTCTCCTCTCCCTCTATATATAGCCAACACCTTTTTTTTTGGTCTAAACTGTGTTTAATTTGCAGGGAAATAATGAACCCAATTGAAGCAAACGCGATTTTCTACAATACCCAGATGGGATATGGTCTACCATTATCAGGAACAACAACAGCGGAGACTATGCTCCCCATGTATAACTCTGTTATCACTGATTCAATCCCTCGAAAACCAGCAATCAAAGCCGATAGTACCCTCACATACAACAATCTTCCTCTCCCAAGAAAACGGTCAAGAGACTCCATCAACCCTCTCCTCTCCTACCCTTCTCCCCAAATCCACAAAACTTGTGCTCCATTTCCCTTTCTTGGCCATGACATCTCCCTACAGATCCAACAACAACAACTCGACGTTGATCTCCTCATCTCCCAACATGTAAGTATTTATCACATTTATGTTAGTAGTAGTAATTATATTTGTGTGATTATTAATGGGTTCTTTTTAAATTTGTTTTAGATGGAGAGAGTGGGGATGGAGATAGAGGAGAAGAGGAAGAGACAGGCGAGGAGGATACTGGAAGCAATCGAGGAAGGAGTGATGAAGAAATTAAGAGCGAAAGAGGAAGAGATAGAGAAGATTGGGAAGATGAATTGGGCACTTGAAGAGAGGGTCAAGTCTTTGTGCATAGAGAACCAAATTTGGCGAGACCTGGCTCAGACCAACGAGGCCACTGCCAATACCCTACGCACCAACCTAGAGCAAATCCTGACGGCACAGGTTAACGAGGAGCGCAGTCGCTGCGGCGCAGGATTAGAGGAGGCATTGATTGACGATGCGCAGTCTTGTTGCGGTAGCAATTGGGAAGAGGAGTTAGGGATGGAGGGGCGCACGTTAGCCAGGGAAGGTGGAGAGAGAAAGTGGGTGCAGGTTAAAGATGAAGTTACAACGAGAAACAGGCTATTATGCAGGAATTGTAGGAAAGAGGAATCGTGTGTGCTGCTGTTGCCGTGCAGGCATTTGTGCTTGTGTAGTGTGTGCGGGTCAAGCCTGCATGCTTGCCCCATCTGTAAATCCACCCAGACTGCTAGTGTTCATGTTAACATGTCCTGAAGAAATCATTTACACTTATAAATGAGAACCAAAAAAATTCCCAAAATCTTCAATTCTTCATTCTTCTTCTTCTTTACTAAATACATAATACCACTATTACATTTTTTTCAGCATCTTCTTTACCATATTTACACTAGTGTTTAAATATTGATTTAACGACAATTCTGGGAAACTGATTTTCTTTTGAAGCAATTAATCAATTTTGTTGCGAAAAGGGAAGCAATTAATCGTATTTAAGTAATCTAATTTTGCATATTGAAAGGTAATTAGATGAATTTTTAGTGAATACATCTCAGCTACGTACTCTCGGGTGTTTCTAAATTGAGCAGCAGTAGTCAATTTTGGTTCAAGTATTCCACTCGTTATTAACTTCTACTTTTCGTTACAATTTTACTGTTATTTTTTTAGTCGGGTAAATTTACTGCTATTTGAAAAATGGATAATGCTGCGCATTTTAGTGAGGTCAAGGCGCAACTTAGCAACGGAAGTTCATCGTTAAGGCTATAAAGGACGTGGGGCGTATGGGGGGGTGTTGTGGGTCCCATAGGCGCATCTACAGGACAGCCAGACCGAACAAAGTAGATGGATCGTGTGATTTACGCGCGTGGAATTATCTCGTGGGGTCAACGAGGATGTGAAAGCGACAGATGTGGAGGCAAAATCTGACACGTAGGACTCGCGCAAATGTCGCTGTTGTTTGGGTAGCAGTTGCTGTGGTGGCACTAATATCTCTCCCGTGCAGACAACGAAACGCACGGCTTAAGAATCTTTTCTTCTTCTCGGTAAAGTTGGATAACTTCATTAAACTGATATTTAATTTCTCTACCAGTAAAAAAAATCTTTACTTAATTTTTTTTATTGTTTATTTTTAATATTAGTAAAAGAAAGAGAGAAAAATAAACTCTTGAAAGAAGAAGCTTACACGAGAAAAGATGGTTGAAGCGCCCCTCCAAAACAGGGAAAGAAAAGTAATCTACTACGGGGAGTACATAAGAAAAAGAGAAAAAACTAAGAGCTGCCTCTGTCATCACCGCATCTCGCGCTCACATGGCGTATTTTAGACGCCGAGGTTATTATAAATTTCTTTTCTTTTTTTACATTTTAGTTGTAGAAATATAAAGAAAAAAAAAAGTATTAACTTTATTGCAATGTGGTATGTTGAACAAGTGATGGCTCGGATTAGCGTGCAAGTTTGTTGCGACTTGTGAGGAGATGGTAGTTGAACGAGGCGCGTCCTAGGCACGTTACTCTTTGTCACTTTCCAACAGGGACTATAAAGAAATCGACTACATCCATTATCATCCCCCCACCATATTATTATCTAAATTATATTTTTTTATCCTAATAATATTAATTAATTATCATCAAACGCTTAAAAAGTTAAAATCATAAAATGGGATTGATAATTAATAGAGTAATAAATTATTATTTATAGTAGTATGTTAAAAATTTAGGATACAGATAAAGTAGGTAAAGATACCGGTTATGCTTGGACGGTGAAAAGCAGTGGAGATATATCAATTTAGTGTCCTGCTTAATTTGGTAGTGCGTTCTTATGCTTTTCTCCGCCCAAAATGATCATTCGAAATTGAATTGACTTTTAGTTGTAAATTTACTCGTGGTGGGTTGGTACGCGGATCCCTGATAATTTAAGTGGAAGCATTTATCTGTATCTGAGTATAAAATTTTATTTTTATATTAGATAAAAATTTTATTTTTATATTAGATAAAAAATTTTATTAACAATTTAAAAAAATTTATTGATAATATCTATTTAATTATTATTTTTATTATTAATAAAATTACTTAATAATTATCAATAAAATTTCAAACAAAAAAAAATAATTTTACATTAGTCCAAATAAAAATTTTAGGATAATTATTACTCCTATGTTTGTAAATCTTTGGCTATTATGATTACATGGTATGGTTTAAAAAAGGATAAATTATCCTCCCGCCCAATCAATGATAATTGAGGACTTTTTTATTTAATTCTTCCTGCATTATCAAGGTTATTAAAATTATCAATAAAATTACGAGAGTTACTAACAAAGTTTGCAGGTGAAAAAATTGTGTCCGTGCTATACAGGGATATTGTTTTCGTATCAGCACTGTTTTAAAAGAGCTATGAGATTAGAACAACAAGATGCGAAAGGGTGGTGCATATGATGTTTGGGTAGTATTTATAAAAAGTTCCAATGATAATAGATATATTCAGATAAAGATAAAAACATAAATTTTGATTTACCAGTACGATATGTATTTTTATATTGATTAAGTCTGATAATGAATAAGAAAAAAGGATAAAAGTGATGGTTATCAGACTTTTATTAATTTTCAATTATGACATTAAGGAGAGTAAAATTGTCAAACTCACTCAAAATCTCAATACAACAAAAACTTTTAATTTAATTCTAGTTGTAAGTGTCATCTCTACTTGATTAACCAAAAACTCAATACTCCCAAAAGTCACATCTTAACTCTAATAGTAAACACCTCGAGTTTACAATGTATATGAGAATTATGAGTGTGTCTCAAACTTTCTGACCCTTTTATATAGAATATATTTTTCTAATACTATTAGGAAAATAACAACATCATAATAGACAACTACTACTTGTACCATCAACAATTTAATTAGAAATTACTACCATTTTGATTGGAACAAGCAACTACAAAATAAAAAATAATTTTTTCTAAACCAATTAAAAAAAAAATTTGTGAGGAATTAAGAACATTTAGCTTTATAAAAAAAATAAATTATGTAAAATATAAAAATAAATAAAGAGATTTAATGGCCCAACTTGCGAGAGATTTTTTTATGAAAGTGAAAAGGTGGGTCATTTTACATTCAAAGATAAGCAGGATTTTCATGGAGAATTCGATCAGCCTTTTTATTAGACAATTGAGATTGCCTAATTGGCTTGCAATTATCAATATTGAGACAGTGAAGGGGCCCTTTCATTGATAGGCCCCACTAGAGAAAAGAAAATCAAAGTGAAAGAGAGAATAATGGTGTTTTTAGGCAAGATGATATGTTAAGCAGCTTGGAAGTTGTCAAGACATGAAAAAGAAATGTGTAACACTAATGGCATAATGCGTTGAACGTGTTTACATGTCTATGGACAAAAATTGGATATGACACTATGCATGTTTTCTTGTGTGGTAATTTCAATTACCAATCTTATGAAAATGAATTTCGATACTAACGAATGAATTGACTTAAAATTTTAATTCATGAATGTGAAATTCTATATATGTATTCATTGATCAATATTTTATAGAGTTTGAATTATAAAAAATATTTGTTTGAAATGTCAGAATCAAACTTCTATTATTATGTTAAAAGTTATAGTCGATGGTCCACCAATCTCTTCTTCAATAATTACATAGTTGAGACCTTGGCTCTAATCATCTCATTTTTATTTTATTTTCTACCAAAAAAGAGAACTTGAACTCATCATGTTCCAACTTACCAAAAGGTTGAAAACATAATCCTACTAGTATTATAATTCACGATAACTAATGCGAGTAATTGATAGTATGAAATTAAGTTGAGGTTTTCAAAATTATATCATGAAGAACTTTGTCATCATCAGGCAAAGAATCAAAAACCACGTTTCAGGAGACAGTTTCCAAAGGGTGTTTTATATATATATATATATATATATATATATATATATATATATAGAGGTCCAATAATTTATGTTTTCTTTTTCCTTCGGTTCGGAATCAATATAAAGTTATAGATTTTTAAAGAATTAACAAAACTTTTTGTTCGTTTGATAAAATTAATAAAAAGTATAATTTCACTGAAAATCTCAATTTTTTTTAAATATGATAATTTTAATTCCCACAAAATAAGTTAGAAACGTCAATTATCACTTTATCATCATAACAAAAATTACATATCAAATTAAAATAATGTTTAAATATTAATAATGTTAACTTAAAATTAATTTTTAAAAACTTTTATTTATTTATTTTTTAAAATTTTTATTGTAGCTTAAAAGGAATTTGATTACTTAAAAAAAATATTCTAATTTTACATTAGGACGTTAAGTTAATGCAAAGTGATAATGTTATGTTAATACAAAATGGTAAATATATGAATTATTTTATTAAAATAAAACTTATTTTCACTATAAAAAAAATGATACAAAATTTCTACTAGATAACTCAAATTCTAAATATATCTTAACAATAAAAAATTAATCGTAAAAAAATTTAATTCTTAAGAGTTTAAAATATTGCTTTAGAATTAATGATTTACTAAAAATAGAACTTTCGTAAAAGAATAGACCTTTAATGATTTTCAAGAAACTCCTATAACAATCTTCTTCTAGTGGTTCCAATTCCATTCCTTTTCGGTTGAGCCATCGGTGACTTATTACTCTTTGGATTTAAAGAAATCCCCAAACAATTTGTTTTTGGAGATTGGAAGTCATCTTCGATACAATTCCAACTGCCAAAATCAAAGCTTTAATAAGTTTATCCAACAACAAATCAAAAAAAAATTATTGATTTGAGTTTAAATTATATTAAAAAATTTATTAATAATTTTTAAAACATTTATTAATAATATTAATATAAATATAATATTTAAAAATTAATATTATTTATAAAAAATTCAAAATTATCAATAAAATTTTTAATTGAATTATACTCATCAGCCATATATTTCACCAAACAAATGGACCAATTTTCAGAACAATGTTTGATTTGAGAATTGATGGGGACCCACAACAAGTACTACTAACGCCAAATTTAGCATTTAAGGTGAGAGATAAACAAAGGACAACACAAAAATAATTTACTCATACCACTAGTAAAGAGATTTTGTTTGTAGGATATTTGGGCATTTTCTGGGCCCCACCCGATTAGGGAACATCTGTTGTCCCTTTATGACCGGCATGCCCTTCAAAACACGTGATTCTGATTCCCCAATTCCGCCCTTTTCAGTTTTTAGCTTTCTTTTGTTTTTTCCCATTCTTTCTTTGTCCCGATTGATTAATTAAATAAATAAATACTCCGTATTGTATAACTTGATTAGTATTAATTAATTAATTAATTAGGGGATTTCTCTACCAACTGGCTTGCTAGTTTGTGTGATAATGATGCAATATGCGTATACAGTAATTAAAGTGGGTTACGTTTTCTTTAAGGGTAATTGGACTTACCAAAAAGAAAAGGGTTTTTTTGCCTAGGAATCTAATTAGTAATTAAAAAGTTAGGGAATAGTTTACTTGAAAAAGAAATGATCTCCTTTCGGTTTGCCTTAAAAAATGTTAGCATCTCCCTGTGACTTGTATCATAATAATGGGCACTAGTGGACATGGTTTCTATTGTTGAAATATCATTGCAATGCTTTAGCCAAAACAAACGCCAGCGGATAATGACATTTTTTATTTTTTTTATGAGGGGGTTAAATTTTAACCGGTTTGATTCGAAAACTTGTACTTTTGAAGATTCGGGGGCTTGCGCTCGAGTCGATTTTTTTTACTTGTTTTGTAATTTATATATAATTTTATTGTTATTTTAATTCATTTTAATCTAAATTTTTTTATAACATATGAGATAGCAATTAATTTTTTAGTTTCATTAATTTTACTAAACTCATAATTCGTAAAGAATAAAACTCATTTTTTAACCAAATAAAAGATAAAAAAAAAACAATCAATAAGTAAATTACTTTGTCATTCTTAACTCATAATTATTCCTAACTCAAGCCCTGAAATAAGAAAAATATAATTTCTATACTAAACCCAATAACACTTTTAAGGGCAAAAAGAATAAAGAGAGTGTTCGACATTATTGAAGGGATCAAATATATATTATTTTTTAACCTAAAATTAAAAAAATTAAAAAGCTTGTAGAGACATGACCCTCACTTCTCCTTACTAAGATCCGGCACTAATAACAAATATGATGTAATTAAGAGAAATATTTTTTTTTTCAAAAAATAAATTCCCTAAAGTTCTAAATTTCTATAAATAATGGACAGTCTCATTTAAGCACCTTGTCATCCAACTCATGTATTAATAATTGAACATGAAATTCAGATTATAGGTTCCTTTTTTATTTCGGTTGTCACATGGTTTTCCTTGTTATCTTCTATTTATTTATTTTTTTTAGAAAAAAAAACTTAATTTGACTGATTCAATTTTGTGATTTACATAGTTGTTGTACTTGATGATATTTGTACTGCATACACGCGACCCACATGCATTGATATTTGGCCAAACAATTTCAATAGATTACTCCATACTTAATTAGGTCAAGAAATTGATATATGTTTGTTTAATTCGTCAATGTCTTAATTAGTTCATGGGTCAATTTATAATTTTCCATTTTTGAATTATTTTTCGTATACATTTATGATTTTGCGAAAGAATCTTATTGTACAGGACATAGTTTTAATAGACTTAGTTGGTGAAATTGCAATGCAAATACCAACTAGCTAATTATATATCAATAAAAACACAATGTCAAAATGAATGGTATCCTTCAAGAATGGAGGTTTGCCATTCAAATTTTAAATATTATTGCTTTTACAAGAAAATATCATGTTATCTAAAACTTCTAGTTAGGTTAATGGAAATAAAGAAAGAGAGTATTGAAAAGCATTTATATATGTGAGAAGCGTTTGTGAAAGTCTAACCTAGGTTGGTTCAATTCTTATCCTAATTTGCTCTTAATCAAACTTGACGCAATTTAAACACATTTAGTTCGATGGGTAATTTTTATTTTGAAAAAATTGACTGAAAAGGAGATCGAATTCAAATCTCATAAAGAGAGAATGTTGGAGATAAGTTGATGGGTATATTGCTAACTTGGCAATGTACCCCATATATATAATTATTTTTGGGTGATGTTAGTGGCATTCTTTCTTTTTTGTTTTGGTACTTAAATTTATAATAATGTCCCTAATTAAATTACATTCTCAAAAGTATCTGATTTCAATTAAAGACATTATTATAAGTGTTGATGCCAAAAATCTGCCAAGAATCTGAACAGTTGAGGAACGGAACCTGCACATACGAAACAAAGAGGAAAACCTAAAAGTTGTTAGAGGGCTAGAGGGCGTGTGCCTCCTGGGGGACTCTCTGATGCCTAAATTAGAATATAGCTTTGGTGAATAAAGAGAGTTATGTAACACTGAGAGCTGTGAGTAATAATTGAATGTACCTTTTGATGTTGAGAGCCCCTTTTATATAATGTTTCGGAGCAGAGTCCGATTAGGAGAGTGATTGATCACTGAGTGTTGTGATAAGAATAGTATTCCTATAGATAAGTTTGGAGTTATCCATAAGTTGGATAATAATTTATCTGTAAGTTGGAGTGAAATAGTAGTATAAGGATATCGATGTGAATTACTGTTATACCCTTCACAAGGTCTGGCAATTTGATTGGTTGATTTGTTTGAGTCGTGAAATTACTCGCTTGTCCTTGAAGATGGCCACATGTCATTATATTATTGGAGAGAGAATTTTCCCCTACATCAATGCCCCCCACTTCCTTGAATGCAGTTTTTGTAGTCGAGGAAGTAGAGTTTGTTTGGAGTGATTTATTTCGTGTTGTAAGATTTAGAATTAGTCTATCTTTGTTTTAGGTACACGGGTACTAAAAGGGCAAGGAATAGAGATTCAGATCTGTTTAAGTGAAGCGAGCTTTGAATGATACAGTCTTTGAGTCCTAGGAGATGACACTGAGTCAAACTGCTTGGAGTTTGGAGAATGGGCTCGAGGAGATGACCCTGAGTCAAACCGTTTGAAGTTTGGTGAAATAAGTCTGAGGAGATGACACCAAGTCAAACTGCTTGGAGTTTGGAGAAATGGGTCCGAGGAGACGACCCTAAGTCAAACTACTCGGAGTTTGGTGAAATAGGTCCGAGGAGATGATACTAAATCAAACTGCTAAGAGTTTGGCGAAATAGGTCCGAGGAGATGACCCTAAGTCAAACTGCTAAGAGTTTGAGAAAATAGGTCCGAGGAGATGAGACAAAGTCAAACTGCTTAGAGTTTGGTGAAATAGGTCTAAGGAGATGATACCAAGCCATATTGCTCGGAGTTTGGCGAAATAGGTCTAAGGAGATGACACTAAGCCAAATTGCTCGGAGTTTGACGGAATAGGTCTGAGGAGATGATACTAAGTCAAACTACTCAGAGTTTGGCGAAATAGATATGAGGAGATGACCCTAAGCCAAATTACTCGGAGTTTGGCGAAATAAGTCCGAAGAGATGACCCTAAATCAAACTGCTCGGAGTTTGGTGAAATAGGTATGAGGAGATGACACCAAGTCAAATTGCTTGGAGTTTAACAAAATAGGTCCAAGGAAATAACCTTAAGTCAAACTACTCAGAGTTTAGCGAAATAGGTCTGATGAAATGACTCAAAGTCAAACTGCTCAGAGTTTGGCGAAATAGGTCCGAAGAGATAACACCAGGTCAAACTGCTTGGAGTTTGGCGAAATAGGTCCAAGGAGATAACACTAAGTCAAACTGCTCAGAGTTTGGCGAAAGAGATTCGAAGAGAATGAACTTGTTCATTTGAGATGTGAAAACAGGTGTAACAGTAGGATGTTAAACCCATTTGGTTTTTGGCTGGACCAGATCTTCTCATTTTGGGGCCCATTTGACTTGGGCCAAAATTCTGAACTTTTTAAGTCTAATTGATTGGGCCAAGGCCCTTTGATTTAGAGCCCATTAAGTGGGCCAGTGCTTCTAGAATGTTTCTTGGAAGTTAATAAGGGCGTGCAACTTTTCGATTGTCATAAGGAAATAAAGTTTTTTGGAAAAACAACGTCTATTCATAAATAAAACAACATATCTTCTCGTTTCTGTGAAAAAGGCTACGTGGATTCTTGGTTATTTGAAAGAGTGTCATTTTGTTACAACTGTTTACAGCTATGATTATTAATTCCTCATCGTTGGAATCACCTACAGTTGTGGAGAGCTCTTTATAAGGGAGTAGAGGCCTCCCTTGCTCTTCACTTCACTCATTTTCAATTTAGAAAATCTTTGAGAGTACTCATAGTTTGAGAGATACGAAGAGCTCAGAGTAAGAACATAGTTTCTTAGAGTTGTTGAACGTTCGAAGTTTGTTAGAGTGGAATTCTCAGATTTTAAAGCCTTGCACTTTTAGTGAGTTTTTTTTCCTCTTTTTTCAATGTATTTTGGTCGTGATAAAAGTAGTAGTACTGATAGAAGTAGGAGTAGCGAGGAAAGTATGAGTAGTGGTAGTGAGAGAAGTAGTGGTAGCAATGACAATAGGGATAGTATTGAGGAGGTTGAGGTGGGTACATCTCGGTAGATTCTCGTGCATTGATGCTTTATAAGGGAGAAGAGGCTTTACAATCCTCAGAGAGTAAACATATCTTTATTGAGATCCGAGAAGAGCTAGGTGAAGAAAAAAGAGACAACCTTATTTTCTGTGCAAACTCAAAGCCAAACAGACTGAAAGAGGAAGAGCTCCAAGTACTTAGGGTTAAGTATAGGATCCCTGAGGATATGGGCTCAGGAATGCTGAAGTTGGAGATAAGGCTTATGATGACTTGAGGGAAGGGGTCCCTTATGAACTGTATATCTATACCTACTACCTTAAGGCTGGGCTTAGGTTCTCCCTCTACCATTTTTTCTGAACCATCCTCAACCACTGTGGTATAACTATATATTAGTTGGTGCCTACCTCTGTGCATTTGATAATGTATTTCATATAAGTATGCACAAAAGTGGAGGGAGTGATGAACCTTGCTGTCTTTAAGTCCCTATTCCAAATAAGTAAAATCTCATAGCATGATTGGGTGGTGATTAGCTCGAGGACAAAGAAGGGCTTGTTGAAGAAGATGCCCTCTTCTATCAAGGAGTGGAATGAAACATTATTCTATATTTAGAGTGATACGAGTTTTGTAGTTCCTTTAAAGTGGGACTTGGATATGGTGAGGCCCAACAAGAAGCTAAACCTCCTGAGGCGTGAGCTGGACATGGTGGCCAATATGGTGGGTGGACCCATAGATGTTACTGTTTTGTATAGCAATAAATAGCTTGCTAAGCTTGGGCTTTGCCTAGGGGGCCCAACAGAGGACCTAGGTAGAAACCTTTCTATACGTAGTAGTTTTTTATTCTTCTATTGCCTGAACTTATGCATTTTTCCTTTTTGCAGAGATGGATGTAGTAAAATAAGCTCAGAGGGAAGCAAGGAAACATAAGAAAAAGAGAGTTTCTGAGGGTGGTTCGGAGGGCTTGGGCTTTTCCCAGGCAGTCCAATAGAGGAACTAGGTAGAAACCTTTCCATACTTAGTATTTTTTTATTCTTCTATTGCTTGAACTCATGCATTTTTCCTTTTTGCAGAGATGGATGCAGTAAAAGAAGCTCAGAGGGAAGTGAAGAAACAGAAGAAGAAGAGAGTTTATGAGGGTGGTTCGGAGGGTCAGCCTTCGAAGAAAAGAAAGGCCGTTTATAAGCAGCTTCAAGATACCTTCATGCTCCACGTGAGATTAGAAGTCCCATTCCTCATCTTGTTCTTTTTCCCACAACTACTCTTCCTCCCCCTCCGAGACCATTACTGTCCACCTCTCCCTCCGCCCCCTAAGGTCTTGGGATGTAACTGGTGTCTGAAGATCATTGACTCGGTCTTTGGGAGATCTAACATCACGAAGGAGCATTTGATTCGAGGCATTCCTCCTCGAGATTTTTGAGGTTGGGCGAAGAGCCTATAGAGACTCTGGCTGTGGTAGTAAAGGACTTGGCATCCATTGTATAATTTCATTCCTTACCCTTATTGTTTTGATTTGCTTGAGTTTGAGGGTCGTTGACTAGTTCATTTTTTCAAACGGATGTGGCTACGGGCGTACTTTCCCCCCGCTGTCTCGACCTTAATAAAAGGTTGGAAGATTCGGAGAAAAAACTAGAGGATAGTCGCACCTTTTGCAAGATCTTAGAAGTCCTCCTCACTACCAAGGCCATTGAGATCGGGGGTCTGAAGGCCACCATAGCTGAAATATAGGAGGCCAAGGCCCTCGCGGTGGCCGAGCTGAAGACTCTTAGGGCCTAGAAAGACGCAACCAAGGCTGAAGTGGCAAAGATGACTCAAGAGAAAGAGGCAGCGGTGAATGAGGCCGTTGAACAGGCCATGGCCTTTTTCAAAGAGTCCTAAGAGTTCAAAGATGTCGTGAAGAAGTATTTTGGGGAATTTTACTTGAATGGATTCGAGGAAGCCATAAAAAAGACTGAGAAGACATACCCAGAGCAAGACTTCTTGATGTTCGAACCTGAGACTTTTGATGATGAGGCTACAATTACGGAGGATACAGAAGATGATGGAGAGGAGCAGGTCTAGAACTAGGCCTGCATTACTGAGGTAGATGAGGAGAATGTAATTATAGATTAGGGCCTTTTCTTTTCAAAATTTTGTATTGTAAGGCTGTTAGTGCCTTTTTGTAAAAAATTCTTCTAATTTAATGAAGATATCTTCTTTTTGGCGCAATGTCTATATTCTATTCTTTCTATTTTTCTTGTTAGTTTGAGATGAAAGCAAAAGGGTCCAAAGAGGAAAAGCTTCTTCCTCGATCTTTATCCAAGTTGGAAAGGCTTTGAGACTTTATTAAAAACAAAGAGAATTTCAAAAAGATCTAGATCTTCTTTATTTGAATAGGAGGAGCTTAGGGCCCTTGTTTAAAAAAAAAACACTAATGCAGCTAACCTTTTATTGATAATATTTGGAGATTACATAAATTGCAGAAATATGAGAAACTTTACTAGTAATAAATAAGAGAAATTCTAAAGCTGGAGGAAACAGAAGAAATTTTGCTCATAAAATTTGTAGAGATTTTCGGCGTTCCAAGTCCAGGGTATTAGTTTGCCATCCAGATCTTCGAGTTCGAACATGCCAACTTGACATACTTTCTTGATACGGTAGGGTCCCTCCCAACTTGGATAGAGTTTTCCTATCTCTCGAGGGTGAGAGACTTCGTTTTTCCAGAGCACCATGTCGTGTAGCTGAAAGGCTCTTCCACGAGCTCGGGAGTTATAATACCTTGACATGCTCTGTTTATAGGAAACTAACTTGATATGGGCTTTATCTCTTATTTTGTCAATAAGATCGGTGTTCATAATGAGGGCTTCTTCATTATTAGCTTCGTCGATGCTTTGCACCTGTAATGATGGCATCCCTATTTCGAGGGGGATAATAGCCTCTAATCCATAGGCCAAGAAAAATGGAGTTTCTCCAATGGGAGTCCTCGTAGTCGTCCGGTAAGCCCAAAGGATATTAGGTAGGTGTTTAACCCATTGTCTATTGGCTTCGTCATGTCTTTTCTTGATTCCTTGTAGAAGAGTCCTATTGGTCACTTCGATTTGCTTGTTAGCTTGTGGTTAGCATACTGATGAGAAATAGTTCTAATATGGAGTTTTGGAAAAAGAACTTGAATTGAGAGCTATCAAACTATTTGCCATTATCGATGACAAGTATCTTAGGTATGCCGAATCGACATACTATTGACATCCAAACAATCCTTCAGGTTTGGTAATCGAAGGTGCTAGTAAGGAGTGGCCTCCTTCCACTTGGTAAAGTAGTTGATGACAACATCGAATGTTTCTTTTGCCCTGAAGCTTCTTGGAAAGGACCAAGGAAGTCCATTCCCCACATAGCGAAGGGAAGTTGATTGGTGATTAACGTTAATGGGTTGGCTGGTCGCCAGGATACAGAGGCATATTGCTGACAAGTTTTGCACATTTTGACCATCTTAGTGGCATCACGGAGCAACTTCGGCTAGTACTAGCCATGGCAGAGTATCTTGAAGGCCAAAGCTTGGCTTGCCAGGTGATTGCCACATATACCTTCGTGAACTTCTTAGAGGGTGCAATTTACATTGGTAGTCCCAAAGCATTTTAGATAAGGAGTAGTGAGACCTTTTTTTTGTACAGTTTTCCTTCGATGTTAGTATACTGTAAAGCGCGGGAGAAGAGTTTCTTGGCTTTATTCTTCTGGTTGAGAAGTGTACCATCTCTCAAGTACTGGAGAATTGGATCCATCCACGATTGCTCTTCGACCACGGGCATGATCAGGACTTCATCAATGCTGAGTGCATCAAGGGTCTTGAGATAGACCGCTTGGGTGAGGTCAGATTTTTAAAAGAGGTGAGTCATGCCAAAGTATATGCCTTCAAATTTTATGCTCGGGGTACTTGAACTATTTGGAGCCTTTTGAAGGTTGCGGCGAGTTTACAGGCTTTTTCGAGATATTTGATGATTTTTGCATCTCTAGTCTTATACTCATTCGTTATCTGGTTGACCATCAACTGTGAATTGTTGTGTGTTTCTAAGGCTTCGACAGCCAATGTTTTTGCTAACTTCATCCCTATAAGCAATATCTTATACTCAGCCTCGTTGTTTGAGGCTTTGAACTCAAACTTTAAGGCATACTCCATTGTAAACCTTTCAGGAATGTTGAGGATAAGGTCGGCTCTACTGTTGGTGTGATTAGAGGATCAATAAATATATAATGTCCAACTTGGTATCTCTCACCTTCCTCGGATTCTTGCCTCTCTATGGGTATTTCGGAGAACGTGGTTTCCATGTTTAGCTAGCTAAGGTTTGGGCCTTGATTGCTGTCCAAGGTTTGTACCAGATGTCGAACTCTCCAAGCTCTATGGACCACTTTACTAGCCTTTCATAGAGATCTGGTTTGTGGAGTACTTGTATCAAGGGTTGATCGGTCAGTAGGTTGATAGTGTAGGCGTGAAAGTATGGTCGGAGCTTTCGAGCTGTGATTAGGAGAGCGTATGCTATTTTCTCAATGAGGAGATATCTTGTCTAGACATTATAGAGAACTCGATTGATATAGTAGATGGGTTTTTGGATCCTACCTTCCTCTCAAATCAGGATTGAGGCCACTACCTTGGCTTGCTGATATGTAAATAAAGAGCTCATTCTTGGTGATGGGCTTAATTAGGAGAAGGGGAGAGCTAAAGTATTCCTTCAATTCCTCGAAGGCTTTATGGTAGTCTTCTGTCCAGGCAAAATCTTTGGATTTTTTGATAGCCTTGAAGAATGGTAAGCACCTCATGGTCGATTTGGACATGAATCAGTTTAGCGCAGTTATATGCCTAGTTAGCCTCTGTACCTCTTTGATGTTCCGAAGAAGAGCCATGTCTAAGATTGACTTGTTCTTCTTAGAATCAGCCTTTATCCCTTGGTATGTGATCATGAACCTTAGAAATTTCCCAGAGGTGACTCCGAAGGCATATTTTCCTAGATTCAGCCTTATTTGGTGATGCCAGAGTAGTCCGAATGCTTCTTCCAGATAAGACTTGTGGTTCTTGGCCTTGATACTTTTGACGAGCATATCATCCACAAACATTTCCATATTCTTACTGATCAATTCCTTAAAAATCTTATTGACTAGCCTTTGATAGGTTGTCTCAGCATTTTTTTCAGTCCAAAGGGCATTACCTTATAGCAGTATAAGCCTCCATCGTTGATGAAGACAGTTTTGGACCAGTCTGGCTTATGCATGAGAATCTGATTATACCCCGAGTAGGCATCCATAAAGCTAAACAACTTATGATAGGAGATGGTGTCGACCAGTTGGTCTATCCGATGGAAAGAGAAGTTATCTTATAGATATGCTTTGATCAGATCCATGAAATCGATACATATTCTCTATTTTACATTAGCCATTTTTACCATCACCACATTGGTGGCCCATTATAGGTAATTGGCTTCTTGGATGAAATTAACAGTAAGGAGCTTGTCTACTTTCTCTTTTATGGTGTCTTACTGTTTTAAGACGAATGACTTATTGTTCTTAATGACAAGCTTGAAGTCCAGGTTTACGTTCAGTCTATGGATGATGACTTGGTGATCAATCTCGGGTATGTCGGAGGCTGACCATGTTCGAAGAAAAGAGATCAGTGTCTCATTGAGACTATTGAAGAGGTTAGACCTGACCTGCACAGTTCTTGAGTCCCTCCTCATTCAAGGGGATGGTGATGAGCTCTTCAACGGGCTGTCATCGAGGGGTTTTGAGCTTGTCTTGGAGATCTTTAATTTCTAGAGGTAGGGCTTCGGCCTTTTTCTGCCCTTTAATGGAGTTCAAATAACAAAACTGGGAGGCTTGCTGGTTCCCTTTGACTTCCCCTACGCTTTTCTCGGTGGGGGATTTCACCTTTAGATGATAAGTAGAGACTACAACCCTCTTCTCACTAAGCGTCGGTCTTCTGATGATCGCATTATATGATGACAGGTGCTTGACCACTAGAAACGTGGTCATTATAGTAGTGAGTTATGGAGTTGTTCCTATAGTGACTAGGAAGGCAATACTACCTTCAGCAAAGACTGGCATTCTTAAGAAGACATTAGTTTGAGCTGGTTATCTTTCAAGTTCATCTTCTTGAAGATGTCGTAATAAAGAATGTCTGCCGAGTTTCCATTGTCTACCAGAATTTGCACGACGTTGTAATTAGCGATAAGGAGTGTGATGACTACTGCATCATCAAGGGGGGTCTATAACCCTTCTAGATCATCATCCGTCAAAAAGATTACTTGGTCTGTCTTGACCCACTTGTGAGGTTCACTGACTGACACCACTGATCGGACATAGGCTTTACTTGCATGCGATGACCGCCCCTTAGTGCTGGTCCCCCAAATATTGTTTTGATGGTGCCCATAACTATGGTTATGTGACCTTGGTCACTCTGGGGATGTTTGTCACTCCAACCCTGTTTACTAGGACTTGGCTTACTCTGCCTAGGACTTCGGTAATGGCTCTGATCATACCTTGATTGCCTGGTAGTCTGCCTATAAAGGCATCGAGGTCGATCCTCACTATATCAGAATTGGCGAGGCCTAGTGTATTCTTTTAAGTACCCTCGTTGAATGAGGGACTCAATCTGGCTTTTGAGAGCATGGCACTCCTCGGTGTCATGCCTGTATTCCCTATGATAACAACACCACTTATTTTGATTCTTGCTCTTATTAGGGTGAAGTGATTTTGAAGGCCAATGGCAAATATTTCAGTCTCGAATGTTCATGAGTATGTTAATCCTGTAGGCATTAAGCAGGGTGAAACTTTCTAAAAGAGGGGCGGTTTTTACTTTACTCTCTTGAAGGACCTTTTTCAGTGAATTATCCCTCGACTCATTATTGTCTCTCTTCTTTTTCTCCATCCTTCATTCTCTTTCCCTTTTGCAAACTTGATCATCCTCGATGATCATAAACTCTTTAGCTCGAGCTATAATTTCATTCATATCCTTAGGAGGTCGTCTGGTGAGTTAAGAACTAAAAGATCCAGACCTAAGTCCATTCTTGAATGGTAGGACTTGAATTGTTGGATCAAGGTTTGGAATCTCCCAAGCAACATTACTGATTCGGGAAATATATTCTCGGAGCTTCTCTCCCTTGCGTTGGATAATACTGAAGAGAGTTTCTAAAGTTTTCCTGGGTCCCTTACTATTAAGGAAGTACGCTGCAAAGGCACGATTGAGCTCTTGAAAAAAAATAGTGCTTCTAGGCTTCAGGTGTGAGTACCAGGTGCTTGCAGCCTTCTCGAATATCAGAGGAAAGGCTCGACACATGACAACGTCAGAGTGACAGTGTAACACCATGGTGGTCTTGTAAAGCTGGAGATAGTCCATAGGATCCGTAGAGCCATCATAGGCTTTTATGATCAGCATTTGAAAATTCTAAGGGAAATGAGTGTTGAGGATGTCCTGTGTGAAGGAAGGAAACTGAGAATCAAGTTCATGTAGTACATTGGTGCTCCTTCCTTTGAAAGCATCCTTTATCCTTTTGTCCATCTCTTCTAGTCTTCTATCCACATCAATGTGATTTCTGGAGGTGGAGAAGTCTCGGGACCTCACCCTGGAATAAGGAGATGATCCGGTGGTGGAGCGGCTATGGGCTGGTCCATTTGGATCAGGGTGCTTTGATTGCCAAGGGTTTTGCTAAAGTGGAGGTGGAGGTGTAGTAGGGCGAGCTTTCCCCTTAAGTTCGGCGGCTAAACTCGTAACAAGTTGTTGTAGCTCCAAGAACTACTCTTGGGTTACTGGTGTAATTAGGTTGGGTGCAGGAGGCGTCTCTGGGTTTCCTTGGACATCAAGGTTTACAAGCTCAAGCTGTGGAGGGTCTACTAGGTTGTGCAAAGGAGGATCCACTAGATCAAGCCAGGTTCGTTTGCCGGACGGTTCATTATGATTTTGGTTGGAGGTAGCATATTCAGAGATATGAGGGAGTTGTGATCCAGATTGTTGGATGCAGGTGTATGCTCGTGTGATGATTAAACTGGTTCTAGTCGTGTTCTTGGTAGGGTTCTTGGCAGAGTTTTTGGGCAGCATTGTAATAAGTTAATTCTTTGCACTTTTACAAAGTTTTAGAGTACATTTCCCACAGACAACGCTAATATGTTGATGCTGAAAATTTGTTAGGAATTTGAATAATTGAAGAGCGAAACTTGCACACACGAAACAAGGAGAAAACCTAAAAGTCATCGGAAGACTGGGGGGGGGGGGGGGAGAGGGTGTGCCTCTAGGGGACTCTCCAATGCCTAAATTAGAATAGGGCTTTGGTGAATAAGGAGAGTTATGTAACACTGAGAGCTGTGAGAAATAATTGAATTACCTTTTGATGTTGAGAGCCTTCTTTATAGTGTTCTAAAGCAGAATTCGATTAGGAGAGTGATTCATCACTGAGTGTTGTGAGAGGAAAAGTATTCCTATAGATAAGTTTAGAGTTATCCATAAGCTGAATAATGATTTATCCGTAAGTTGGAGTGTCGTAGTAGTATAAGGACATCAGTGTGAAATTACTGTTATACCTTTCGCTAGGTGTGGCGATTCGATTGGTTGATCTGTCAAAGTCGTGAAATTATTCTTTTATACTTGGAGATGACAACGTGTCATTATATTATTAGAGAAAGAATTTTCCTTACATCAATAAGTTAAACAAATTAAAAGAATGTCAATAGCAATATTCTTTAGTGTGCCAATAACAAAAAGGATAGTATTAGATTTTGAACTCAAGCAACCACTAAACTATTCAATGACTTAAAATTAGTTTATGCAGCTCGTGTCCCATAACCCTTTTGTATGTACAGATATACTAAAAGATCCCATTTGAGATTTTTATCAAACACTTTGTCTGCACTCCCTGTTAAGATGAACAAAAATAATAGTAACCCAACAGTCTTCTCAAAGGTTTGCAAGCAATGGTTCTTTGGTTTTACCAAATGATACTGCTAAAAAACACACATCCAATAAGAAGACGACATATGGACCATCCCAAGGGCTGCCTCATACGTGGATGGCCCCTAGCCAAGACAACAAGGCCACACAGCTGGGCCTTCTGGGCATCATTGTCCACCCAGTTGGGCCTCCATGTCATCACAACGACGCCTCAAAGCCCTATAAAAGACTCAGGTGTGCATTCCAAAAGGGCAGCTTCTTTTGAACCACAAAAGAGAACGCTCGTTATTCTCATACACCTTATCTTGCACTAATAAAAGTTTCAGAGCATCCTCGGAGGCACTCTCTCTGACGACCCTTTAGCTCATCTCTTCTCCCCTGTGCAGATCTCCTTGAGGCTCGACCTCCAACTCAACAAACATATTTTTGGCAGCAACACCAAAGATTCGTTTCCTCTTTCAATTTTTCTTTTCTCTTTTTCCTACTTACCAACAATAATAACTATTCTATTTGTCCCATGTCAAGTTTTTTCTTTCATATGATAATATGCACGATAGTTGATATTCGATTCTTTTCAAGAAAAAGAAAAAGAGGAACATAAGAAAAAGAGAAAGAAGAGAAGAATAAGAAAGAGAGAGAGAGAGAGAGAAGGCATTGAGTGGAGGACCAAGTGCAGCTCGCAATGTTGGGGAAAAAAAAAATAGGGTTTTAAATACAATTAATTTAGAAGACTTTCCGTAGCTTGATGAAAGGTGTTTTCATCGATTAATTTGTTTAACACAAATAATTTAACTTGGTCACAACCATTTTGACGGTAACAATAACATTATTTTTACATTAATCTAGCATGCTCGTTTGATTATTGTTTACTTGTGAGAGTGGATCCCACATTTGATCTATGTAATATTTATTTAATATGTGATCATGTAATATTTGATACGGTAGTATTTCTTTTTATAAAACTGAATTTTATTTTAATAAATAAATGATTTAAAATATGATATCTTTAAAGATAATTGGGATTGTCAAAAGGTTATTAAGTACTAATATGTTGTCAAATGCAACGTATCATGGTTTAGTGGTGCGTTGCACATTCGAATCCCCAACCTAATAATTATTATTATATTATGCTCATTTACTTTTTGTTTAATGCCAAAAAAAGAAAGCTAACTAACACCCATAAACCCCTGTGTCTCCCTCCTAAGAAAACGATGTATGAATAAACTACAACGAAACTTGATTGGCCTAATTTTGGTTGGTCCCCCTTCCGATAGAATCACACGTCAATTTCATGTGGGCTATATCCATCTTCCCAGCTTCTTCCTTTTTTATTTCGTCTTCTCCAATAATTATGTGTTTGCTTAGTAGACCGACTAAAAAAATACGATGTCATGAGATCATTTTAAATTAAATTGTAATTATCTCATATGGATTTTTGATTTAAAATTGGACAAGTGGATATATTATGATTTTTCAAATGGAATAATTAAGAATTTTGTAGCGCGCGTATTTTTATTAGTATGGAGTCATTTGAAATTCCCAAAATTAACTCGCCTTGATAACAAATTAATCATAAAGCACAAAATTGTCCCGTTTTCTTTGTTTTAAATGAATCATAGTGATATACTGTTGACATGATCAAACAAAAAAATACTAATTACAATTGATCCAATAACTTTAAAAGTTTTATATCGAATTATATTGTTAAGGTTTGATGAAAATTATCTATTTTATTTTTATGTAATTAAATTTTATATTGTATTTTTTTTAATATGAAAATGAAACACTAATAATAAAAAGATACACAGAAAATAAATAAATAAAAAGACATGCCCGAATTTATAGTCACGTACACACGTCACACACTAAGCACAATGCCAACGAAATGCCGACGATGAAGACAATGACACTTGACCCAATGCCATTTTTTTGAGGCCCTAAAGGGAAACCCTAAGTATCAAAGGACCATGTCTTGTGCTTTTTATTTTAATTTAAAATCTTTTTTTGGTTGAAGAAGGTGGTGTAAAGTGATTGATATATGTGTCACATAAGTTGTCCACTCTGTTGATATAAACTCATATTCTTTCATATTTCAGTTGAGGTGGGGCTGCATGCCCAAAACAATGGACAGTAGAAACAAAAGCATAGAATATGGATCCAATCAAGAGGAATGGGGCCATGAATATGATGGGGGAACCCTAACTTTCTTACCTTGTAAAAGGGGGCACTCATGTACTAATCCCCATCATCTTTTTGAATTGATTTTGTTGCCTCCTTTGTTCTCCCCTACAATATTTCTCTTTAATTTCAAGACCCCACATACCCATATCACGAGTCATCACTGATAAGACCCTAAGGCAGGTCAAGAATATGGATAATTCCCCTTTCCCTTTCTTAATCAATGTGAATCACAATTCTTAAAAGAATCAAATTCAAACAAGTCATGATCATATATTACAATGAGGAATCTGTGGCCAACCAAGGATATGGTAACATGGTCTACTAGTACTAAGTTTCCTTTTTCCCCCCTATGCTCATGGCCTAATAAGCTGTACAGTGGACTAATATTCTTTTTTTAAAAAATAAAAAATAAAATGATAACAGTCTGGGTCGAAATCAATATATTACACTCACATGAAACGATTCAAAGATGGAGCACTATGTATTTTGGGTTCTACAAACCTAATTTGACCAGCAAAAGTAGAGTTGATGCTTCCCCTTCTCTTACTTTGCACCTTCTCATTCTACTATGTGAAGATAATGGGCAATACGATTTTCTTTTAGAAAGGTATGGTGGGTCAAGATAAGAATCCACATACCCCCAAAAGAAAGAAGCCATAAACCATTCACCTAGAAATCATATCTTGCACAATGGACTTTTCTCTTTATGTGGGGAATTTCAATATGACCTGCAGCCATGAGTCTACTTTACATGGATGGATTTGGTGTGATGGGTTCGGAAGAGGAGTAAGGCTAAAGATTATTTATTGCAATTTTGAACACAGAAACCCCACTATGAATGAAACATTGAAAAGAGAAGAATTAAAGAAAAAAAAAAGTAAAGGAGGAACAGTTGCATCTACTATTCTTTTTTCTAGGCTGTGCAAATGTAAACATCAGCTTCTCCCACTAAAACACAATAGCCACGTGATTACACTCATCTCATTGATGGGGTCTTAAAAGATTGTGCTTGCAAAACCAATAATGGAACAAGAGAAAGATTATGATTAAAAATTTTAATTTAAGAATTGTGAGATATATAGATAATTATATAATTGAAAATATTAAAAATTATTATTTTAGTTAGTTTTTTTATTTGAATAGGATTAGGATTCGGCTTATCTTATTCCATTGTTATCTGATATGTTGTTCTTATCTTTTTAGAATTTAGTTTTTATCTTTAAGCTAGGATTCTCCTATATATATAAGAGATTCATTTGTTATTCAACAGCTTATGAATAAATTTAGATTAAAATGTTATTTATCATACTCTGTAATTGAGTGTTGAGTTGTCTGTGTTATTTGGACTACTGTTCCATGTGATTTGGAAAGATCTAGGTGATATGGATCATCCTAATTCTTCCCTATTGTACTGTATCAAGTGGTATTAGAGCCCTAATTTTGTTTCACTGTGAGAAAGAAAACACCATCACAAAAATCCCGCATACAATAGCTAAACACATATTCTTTTTTCAGTCTACCGTCAACCTCCACCACCAGGCACCGCCACCAACCACGAACAGAAAGTCAGGCCGAGTCGAGCCCGAGCGAGCCAGTTCAAAAAAAAAAAAATTCCAGGTTTTCTTTTTAATTTTTCACTGTAATTATCTCTACTTTTTTTTCCTGCAAAAAAAAAAAAAAGTAGAAAAAATAGCAAAAAAAGGAAAAAAACAGAATAAGAGAAAAAAAGAAGTTAAATATGTTTGAGGATTTTAGTTTGATACCATGTCTTACCGTACCTGGATTCGTATTTGAAATCTACAAGCTTAGCTATCAAATGCTTATTCTCGCATGGATGCGTTGAAATCCAAAGTGATCAAGTATGGTTGGTGTTATCTTCCCTGACGTATGTATGAAGACTATAGAGAACTTCAATATTGGGTTTATCGTGATGAGAGATGACTTGAATAATTACAGTGCCAATATGAGTATGAGTGTTAGCAGAGTTCTCGAGATGTCAATGCTTTGAATGGTAATGGAAGTTATATTTATGATGAGGGAATTGCGTATAAAAATTATTATTATGCTCCTAAAGATGCTAACCACGGTTGTGTTAGGTATGATCGTGCTTATATACTCTAATTTTTGAAAGAATATAAAGAATTGTGCAAGCCCTTGGATGTTGTGACAGTGCAAGCTGATCCTGAACTTGATAACTCTAAGCCCACTAATGATAGAAAAGACTCCACAGAGCACCAAGATGAAGTCAACTTGAATGAAGATATTCAAGTAGGGGTTGAACATGTTGTTCCAATTCCATATGAGACTGTTGTAGTTGAACCATGTCAGTTAGATGATGACTAGTTTATGCCCAATGAGTCTGGTGACCAGGTTCAAGACCAAGATGCTGACAAAGATGAAGGATAAGTCGACAACCAACTTAATGTTGTTGAGCATACTGAACCCGTTCCATGTGAGGTTATTTTATTTGAACCAGTCCAACAAGATGATGAGTATGCTGAGAACATTGAGATGGTTGAAGAGATTCCAGACAAATAGGACGACAAGCTTGATTGTTTGATTGAGATTCGAGTTGATACATTTGTCTGTCATATTGAGTCTATCCTCCCTACCTAGTTTCAAGTACCTAGACAACATATGTTTTCAACGAAATTATTTTCCCCTTCTTTTCGAGACTTTTATGACAATGCTTTGTTTCTCGATGCCTTCGAGTTCTTACTACTAGAACATTTTTCAACTCGAGGACGAGTTCTTTCTAAGTGGTGGACAATGATGGGAAACACGAGAAAGATTAGGATTAGAGATTTTAATTTAGGAATTGGGGGATATGGAGATAATTATGTAATTGAAAATATTAAGAATTATTATCTTAGTTAGCTTCCTTATTTGAATAGGATTATGATTAGACTTATCTTCTTTCATTATTATTTGATTTGTTGTTCTTATCTTTTTAGGATTTAGTTTTTATTTTTAGGTTAGAAGTCTTCCATATATATGGGAGATTCATTTGTTATTCAACAATGAATGAATTCAGATTAAAATATTATTTATTCATGTGATTTGGTTATTGTTCTCATATGATTTGAGAAGATTCTTGTGATTTGGATAATCTATCTTTATTTTTACTATTTTTTTTTTCAATTCTTTCCTATTGTACAAATCACCCAAATTATCCTCGCTAAATCTTGCTAAAATCGTTGTGCCCCATCGATTCTCTCTCATATCACTCACTTTGTCTACAAAGTGTTGCAATAGTTCCTTCTTGTCTAGATTAGGCACCACCGAAAAATCCAACCACTCAAATCATTCATGTAGTTTGGTTGAGGCAAGTGGGCACACATGATAGTATCTAACATTAGAATGGATTTTCCATGTGGATGGATATGATGTACAGAAATTAGATTGGACCAAATATGGTTTAGACTATTAAAAAAGTAACTAATGCAATGATGTGTATCAAAACAATAAGAGAAAAATGTACCATGTTTTCTTTTTCTTTTTGAAAATTGGACATAAGCTTGGAGTTGAAGATGACATTAGAAAGAATCAACAGCTATCACTTTGGACCAAAATAAATGGGAGAAAAATATTTGGTACTATCACCAATACGGGACTGCATGCCATTGTGCTGTCAAAGACAATACATTACACAAATGCTGGGAGACTTGGCCCACAAACAATGGACCATCAAATTTTGTCCCCAGAAATCAACCCTAGCTACTTGCATGACAATGACCCTAAACAGTAAACATGGCCTGTATACGAAAAAACTTAGAAAAGAAAAAAAAAAGTGTTTGCGCCGTGTTTAACACTCTGTACATGAACTTGACCCACTAATTAATCCCACTCTAGCAACACTATTAGTGTGTCTAATCAATCATTGTTTGATAAGTAGTGGAGGGATCAAAAGATTACATCAACTATAATCTATGTATCTTTGATCATTTAACCAATCCCAAGATAAATGGTTCATATCTCAAAAGTGATTTGGAAATGTGAATGCTCCCTTTGTGCCCTTCACTTTCTGACTTGGAATTTTAATGCTTAATCAACTAACAGCTGATGCCAATGCTATCAACTGATGTTAAAGCTAAGAAATCCAAACCTAACACCATCTATCCGTTATCGTATGAAAATAACTATTTTTTACAGTGTTTTAATTTAAACCCACGACTCAGACAACCCAGAAATGACAATTGCTAGTAAAAGAATTCAGATAGAACTAAATTTCATGGATGAATAACAACAAAGAGTACTCACTGGTGAAATTATTATTTAGAATAATCATAGAAGAATTAATGATGTTACAACAAACCCATCGTTTTCTAACACCATGAATGATGCAATTAAATAGCAACCTAAAGATTTTCATATGGTCATCTCAAATCCCCTGTTTCTGACAAAAAATAAAGGGCCACATGAAACAAGAGGACAGGACTCAGTTAATACGTTGGGCCTAATCTTGGGCTCCACTATGAACTGTAGTAGTACTAATAATCTGCCATAATTATCAACCACTGACTTTTGTTTTAATCATATACTCTCCTTTCCATAATGGAATGATGGAGAGTGATTGCACAGGCTTGGCCTGTCCCCACCATGTCATCAAACACTACATGAGGCCTGGACCCTTCATGAGTACATATGTACATATAGTCATAGATGTTCTAATTTCTAATAATGAAGACTCATCTTTAATGTTTCTTTTGCCAGAAGAAATAATCAACGATAAGAAGAACTCAGATCCACTTATTTTCACATGCTTTCAGATCTTCGGATGAGATCGTTCACCCATTTTCTTGTCATGTAAAACATATTAAGCAATATAATTTTTCTAAAGATATTTGCATTATTACTTGATTAATCTTCTTCAGTCATGAATGTTATCTTGTTTGGCATGTCACAACAAAACTGACATGTTCGCCAATACTTGACAGTTCAAGACTTCAAGTAAAAAACAAAATGAACAATGATATGCATTTAAACATAAAAAAATGTGTGCATAAAATACACGAACTTATATAAGTGTCGGTGTGACTGACTGACACTAATGCTAAAATATATCTTTCATTTCACAGCCTGTAATAATGTAAAGCACTTCAACGTTGTATTCATATAACAATTGTAAAGCTTCAGAAACGGCAATCCTGGCCTTTGTTCAAAAAGCCTATGCTTCACAACTTGGAGAAAGAAAAAACTTTGTAGTATAAAAGAGGAGAAAACACTCAAGAAACCTGAAACACAACTGATAGAAAATAGTCTCAAAAAAAGTTGGAGAAACTTTCAACAGGAAAATATCAGAGCTCGGAGAGTTAATAGTCAGACCTGCTGTAAAGGACATAGTGAAAACTAGAGAAAAATAATTCTTTGATGTGAAAAAACCTTTGAGGCTCTTATTAAAATGACTGAATAGCATTGCTTTCAAATGATAGATCAAGAATTCAAATATTGGGAATTCATGAAAAAATTCTTTTTCTTTTCTAATTAGGAAGTTCAATGTCAATATGTCATATTCATAACAAAGGGGAAAATGAAAATAAAATTTATTTATCTTGCTGTTATCTGTTTTCAGGAAAATTGTTTCCATAAAAAAACACCCCTTGTTTTTAAGAATACTTTAATTACTTTCACTAATTCCTGACAGTTTTATACTCTGAATACTATTTGGAGTTACAGTTATTCTAATATATTTTAGTTAAAAAGACAACAAAAAATGATTTTGTTGTTTCTTAAATATCTGTTTATGTTGGGAATATTTTTCACGGCTGTTTATCAATATAAATATAAGAGAATAAGAGAAATGGCTTCAAGGCACGACTATGTCGCTTTCTTTAAAGTTTAATTCGCCCCTCACCGGCACAAGAAGGTTTCCGACGAATTTCCTCTAAGATATACTGAAGCTCTATCGTTATTCTACACTTTGCACTCGTGAAGAATAACCCACAACAGCTTCTATGAGTTTATGGATGAATGTTTGGAAATTTACAGTATTTCTAAACATAAGAAGATCAGTTTTTTTAGAGAAGGAGAAGAAGAATAAGAAAGAAAATCTGAAATTTTTATCTTGTTTGTAATCCATTAATTATGACAGTTATACATATTTTTATAGTGTTTAATTAGTGTGTCGTTTCATAATAAACACTCCAGTTCACAAGCAACTTTCATTTAACGTTATGAAAATTCAAATTTTCGAACATTTAGTCGACTGGGTTTTTCATTCAATTGAAAACGTTCTAGAGAGTTCCAGGAAATTTTAACCTTCCATCGAGTCGTTTGAATCAATCATTCGGTCAAATGAATGACCATTCAGTCGACTGAACGAGTCCATTTAGTTAACTGAATCATTCACAACTTGAATTTCATTTTCTTTTCTTTTTTCCTTTGGTTTTCTAAAACATCCCAAACTTAAAATCCAACTTTATTTTGAAAAACACATCAACAATCCCCCACCATTTTCAAAATATTTTCACTCGATAAAACTTTGAAAATCTGATCTTTTATCATCTATTGAAGTTTATGCTTAGATGAAGATGTTTTTTAGACTTGAATCTTCACTTAGTGAAAACACATCAAAGTTAAACAAAATATGTGGTAGTATAATACTTTGAACCATAAATCCTATATGTTTAACCGGACATGTCTCACACACGAGACTTCTTCTCATAGAATTTGCCAGAAAATATACTAACACATTTACAGGCCTTTGTCATGTATCTTATGTCATGAGTGCTCTAGAGTCAAGCCCTTGAACTCAACAAAAGCAGACACACTTCACACTCACTAGGTAAGCTTATCAAATATGTTCCGTAACTTAACCTACCAAATAAAAATTTTATAAGCCTTATTAAGAACATAAAGTTTACCCTTCACTTTATCACTACAGTTTCCAATCACCCTTCTCTTGGGATAGAATATTTATTGTTCATGTTTGCAATCACAACTGATGATCTACTTTGTCTCATTGAACTTAAGACTTATGGTTGATAAGCTTTAAGTCGAGGTTCCATCATGGGTGATTAATCATATGGGCTTGATCCCCATCCCTTTTAAATTTTAATCATTTGTTAGCTAAAAACTTGGTTAAATAATTTTTTTTTTTTTATACTTGGCCAAATGCCCAGGATAATTCATTGTAGTGCATTGCATACATAATACCAATCATACTTACACTCAGAATCACCCCCACCACAAGTGATATTTTTTTCTATCACTTATAACTACTTGACTTTGCCCACTTGTAATTCATTACCATGGTCAATATTAACTTGATGTTTATACCATTGTACAATACCCACTGTAGCATACACTCATATCATTAGTCAAAGTGACATTATCATCCAAACTAGATTTTACCACAAGTAACTTATTGAGATTCATATTCTTGTAAATTTCTACTATAAGAATACATTCAATTCTAAGTCAAGTATTAACCAAAATATACTAGAAATCTTCTTGAGACTTATTTGAGAAATTCAAACTTGTCTTGAGCAATGTTTCAATTTATATGTATACCTCTTACGTATATAGCATCACTAGAAAAATATATAGTGTTTGTAATTAAAACATACCATTTGACAAGATATAAGATTCATAAATCATTATAAATTGAATTAAACATGAATTTCAACAAATATTCCAAATTAAAATGAATAATCAATAACACAAACATAAATAATATTCTTATTATTAATTTTGTGTTAAAAAATTCTCTCATTCACTTAAATATAATCTTATATATTTAAGTACTAAAAAACACTCATCCCTTAGAACTTATACATTCTTATTAACCTAATTAAGCCACAAACTCTTGTTGTGCTTTGCCCTTTTTATTCAGCATTCGACAATCTTTCTTGAAGTGTCATGGTTTCCCGTAATGGAAACAAGCATCGTTTGTCTTCATGTTATTCTTATCAGAATTGTTTGAAGGATTCTTTCTCGTGATAATCTTGAGAAATTTATTTCGAAGTCTCTTCTTCCTCTACCGAATTAATATTTGAGAGGACTTCTTCCTTTCCTTCTTTCCGTAAATCCTTCTCAACTCGTCAATTCGGAGATGACTGCCTAACTCCTTAAGAGTTAGGTCTTCCTTTTGGTGCTCTAGACGACTCCTGAAATTTTTCTAAAGTGGAGGGAGTTTGTCTATAATGGTTGTGACTGTTATGGTCTCATCCATTTTTAGTTTATGTTGAGATAACTGATCTAGTATAGTTTTTATTTCACTAAACTGATCCATAATAGAACGAGTATCAACCATTTTGTAAGTGTTAAATTTTGTAATAATAAATCAATTTCTTGCAGCATCTTCCTTTATGTACCTTGATTGAAACGAATCCCACAACTCCTTTGCAGTCTTTACATTGTGGTAAGCATCAAACAATATATTGGACATCGCATTAAGAACATGACCCTTGCAGATATCGTCATCTTGATCCCATTTTTGCCGATCACGAGTCTGGGTAATCGTCTCATTTTCTACAAGTTCCGACCTTGGTGTAGTGATAACATCATATACTCACAGTGACATCAGAAGGAAGAACAGCTTCTTTTGCTAGCAATAAAAAAACTCCTCCATCGAAACCTTCAAACATGTTGAACTCTAACGCCATATCTCTCACGGAACTCAAAGAGGTAGCCATTTTGATAAACAAAATGAATCATTAAACCTTAATATTGTTGGAGATATTTTTTAGGGCTGTTTATCAAAAGAAATATAAGAGAATAAGATAAATAACTTCAAGGCACGACCAAGTCGCTTTCCTTAAGATTTAATTCGCCTCTCACTGGTGAAAGAAGGTTTCTAGCGAATTTCTTCTAAGATAAAATGAAGCTCTATTGTTATTCTGCACTTTGCATTTGTTGATGCCGAAAATCTACTGGAATTTGAGCCATCAAAGAATGGGACATGCACACACGAAACAAGGTTGAAACTTAAATTCACAGAGGATCGGAAGGGGTTTGCCTTTGAAGGACTCTCCGATGCCTGAGTTAGTACAGGGTTATTTTCTGGAGAGAAGTAAAAGAGAATAGGAGTTGTGTGTGGAGAATTGTTCGTACCTGTTAGTTTATGAGGACCCATTTTTATAGTGTATAGGAGTAGAGTTTGATTAGGAGAACAACTATAGTGTTAGAATAGGAGTAGTATTCTTTTGGAGTTATTTATCAGCCGTCCGAGTTTATCCAAAAGTGGACTAGTGGAATAACATAAGGTCTTATGGTGTGAAATTACCATTATGCCTCTTGCCACATGTCAAGAGGTGATTGGTTGTCTCGTCGTGGTTACAAAATTACCATTTTTACCCTGGAGATTGACATGTGTCATTACGTTATTGGTGAAGGAAGTTACTCCTACATCAGATGCCCCCCACTTCCTTAAGAGCATTTATGTACTTGAGGAAGTAGGTAACACGCGGTATGTTGTGCAACTTCAGAATGGCCAGGGGTTTACGGTGGCTCAAACTAGTCTGAAAGGAGATGGCGAGTAAGTCTGCCAAGCTGGTTACCCTCAGAGTTTACTAAGCAAGTCCTATGAGTTGAAAAATCGCTCAGAGTTTGGAGATTGAGTTCGAGGAGTTGACACTCAGTCTAAATTTCTCGGAGTTTGGCGATTGAGTATGAGGAGTTGACATTTAGTCTAAACTGTTTGGAGTTTGGCGATTGAGTCTAAGGAGTTGACACTAAGTCTAAACTGCTTAGAGTTTTTGGAGAAGTCCGAGGAGTTGAACATGGACTCCAACTACTCAGAATTTTTGAAAAAGTCCGAGGAGTTGAGCATGGACTCCAATTGTTCTGGGTTTTTGGAGAAGTCCGATGAGTTGAACATGGACTCCAACTGCTCGGAGTTTTTGGAGAAGTCTGAGGAGTTGATCATGGACTCCAACTGCTTAGAGTTTTTGGAGAACACAAGTTGCTTCCGAGGAGGAAGGACTTGGTCATATAGAGTGACTTTCATGAGACTTTTTGGCCTTTCTATTTTTAGTGAACTTTGTTGTAGTGGGTTAGGGTTTGGTTTTGGGCCGAAGATGTTATCTCTTTGGGCTTAAAACGTTATGCTTTAGAGTTTGACCTTCGTGTCTGGCCCTGGTTTCTTGGCCCGACCCTTTGACATTAATCGAGGATACCTCGAGCCGTCTTCTTAAATGCTGAAAAGAGGTGGCGTACATCTTAAGGTTCCACAAGAGGCGATATCTTTCATGATTTTGGAGAAATGTGTTACTTCAATATTTGAGAATATGATTAAGTTAATAATGCCTCATTGTTCTATGTGTGATGAGCTCTATATAAAAGGAGAGGTTTCCCTTTGTTCTTTACTTCACTACTAGTTATCAAAAAATTTTGAGAGCCTTCAATCTTGAGAGCCTTCAGAGTAGTGAGAATCTGAGAGCTCAAAGTTATGGGAACCTAAAAGCTTATAATTTCTATTTCAGTGGGATCTCAGTGCTTAAAATACTAAAACTTTTTAGAGCTCTTGATTGATGAGTCCTATTTTTCTCTACTCATGTCTTCTTCGATGTTTACCGCGATAGAAGTAGTCGTAGTACTAATAGTGGTAGCAATAGTAGTGATAGCAAAAGTAGTGGAGAGGATAGGGGTAGCAATGGTGATGACAACCGTGGTAGTAACGATGGTCTAGAGGTTGGTGTGAATGATTCCTAGAAGACTCTCGTTCCCTGGTTCTATGTGAGGGAGGCGAGTCATCTTTTTCCTCCATCGAGGGCAACCATGCCTTGTGCATGCTTCGAGATAAGATGGGAGAGGATGAAAGGCCAAATATAGGTTTTGTGGGCAACCTTTCCCCTAATAAGCTGAGGGATGATGAGCTCGAGGAGATGAGAATCACATATAGGATCCCCGAGGAGTCCAAACTTACGAATATGGGGGTTGGGGAGCGTGTTTGTGATGACCTGAAAAATGGAGAGTTATGTGTCTACCATCGTCACCTTAAAGCTGGGCTTAGGTTCCCCATTTACCTATTTGCTCAAATAGTGCTTAGGTATTATGGCATTACTTTGTGCCGGTTTATACCAAACTTTATACATTTTCTCATGGCGTTTATTTACGTCAGTACGAAAATGAAGGGGGTGATGAATGTGAATGTTTTCAAGAGCCTCTTTATGATTAGTAAGCATAAGGAGAACAAGTGGGTAGTATTGAGTTCTAAGTCAAAAATAGGATTATTGAAGAAGACACCCTCAAGTATTAAGCAATGGAAGAAGAGTTTCTTCTATGTTCAGAGTGAGAGGGACTTCGACTTGCCTACCAAATGGGATTTAGATTTGGTTAAGTCAAATAAAAAACCCAATCTTATAAGGAGGAAGATGGACAACTTACAGGATATTATTGGTAGAAAGATAACAATTGAGCTCCTATACCAGAACGCTGAGTTAGCTAGGCTCACACTTTGCCCTAGGGGTCCAGACAAAGAGATAGGTCCAAGTCCCTTCCCTTGCACTCATTTTTCCTTTCTTTCTCATGTATTTATATCTTTTCATTCTTTTGCAGCTATAGATGCTCTAAAGGCCACTAGGAGAGTAACAAAACTATCCCAAAAGAGGAAGCTGGATGAGGAGGCTCGAGCGTTGGTGGCTCAGTCTTCTGAAAAGAAGACTAACGCGAAAAGTTCCTATGACCTTCTTCCTACTCCTATCATGGTGGAGGATGATGTGACTACCATTCACTCCTCTCCTTTCTTGAGGGTTACAGCACCCGTCCAGGCTCATCTGCTTAATGTTTTCAGGCTAAACTAGTATGTGAAGGTTGGTGACTCATGCTTTGGAAGCACCAACCTTGCTTAGAAGCACTTGATCCAAGGTATCCTTCTAAAAGACATGGCCAGACTAACCCAAGAACTTATGGAGAGCCTTGTAGTGTTTAGCCTCTCAGGTATCCCATGGTCCTTTAAGTTTGTTATGATATTTCGGCCTATCTCTGAGGAGTTCTAACTTGCTTTATTTTTTAGTCGAGCATAGCTTCAAGTGTCTTTTCCCGTTGATGTCTTGATTTGGATAGGAAGTTGGGAGATTGCCACAACTTCATCTGGACTTTATGGGAGTTTCTCGCAAAGCACATGGTGGAGACTAGTCCCTTAGAGAGGGGGAAAGACTTGCTGATAGAAGATCTAGAGGAGGTTTGGTCGGAGCGAGATATAGCTAAGGCGAAAACAGAGAAGCTCTGGGCTGAGACGAAAGCTGCAGAGAAAGCCTTGGCCAACTTTAAAGAGTCCCAAGAGTTTAAGTCAGCTGTGGAGGTTGCGGTTGGTGACTTATACTTTATGGGCTTTGAGAAAGCCTGATGAGTGCCAAATATTGCATATCTTGGCCCTTTTATTTACATTTGTTAGCTTAGAAATTTGTTACTTTGAGTTGTTTTCGTTGTTTTACAAGTTTACAAGCTTGGAAAGAAGTTTCACTAAATTTCCAGAATTGCTCGTGCAGATCAGCCATTTTTGAGGATTAAACTGTATTGATTTAGGAAGAACCAGAAGATGAGCCATATATGCTTGGAAAGATCCGGATGTCTATTTTCTGGAGAAATTTACGGATCAATAAAATAAATTTTCTAGAGAAAGTTATGACAGTTTTAGTAGACAAAGGTCAGGCTGTGCATGATTTCAGTGTGACAGATCAGCCATTTTTGAGGATTTAACTGTATTGATTCAGGAAGAACCACGAGATGAGACATATATGCTTGGAAAGATCCAGATTTCTATTTTCGGACAAATTTTACGGATCAATAAAATGATTTTTTAGAGAAAGTTATGGCAGTTTTAGTAGACAAAGGTCAAAGAGCAAAAACTGGAATCTGCAGTATCCCACATCGGATTGGAAGCATATTGCACTTGTGATATTTCCCTATATAAGCCCTTCTTCACTTCATCTTTAATGGACAATTCCTAAGCCACTTTGGTGTTTACCGGTTGATGTCCGCTAGCATTTTGGTGGATCTCGAAGCCTTTGTCACCACGAGGGGAAGCGCCACCCGTCAGCGAGTGGAATTTCTCCCATGTAAAGTTATTTATTTATTTCTTTACATTTAGTTGTTTTAGTTTAAATGTTTAATACTTTTATTATGAATTGTACTTTAATAGTTATGAGTGGCTAGACTCTTCAGCTAAGGTTGAAGATGAAGCCCCGCCGTTGTTTGGCGTAGTAGTTCAGATTTACTTGTACAAATCTAACAATTTTTAGTATAAATGTTCTGTCAATTATTTGAGTTAATCTTATAATTGATTGAGTTTAAATTGTCTGTTGGATATTCCTTGTGTTTCATCTAATGGAAACATTGAATACTTTTCGATTAAATTGGATTTCCTTTGTGATTTGTTGAGAGATTGGATGCTTTTGGTTTAGTTGGGATATTATTTGTTTTTTGTCTTATAGTTGGATTCAAGGAATGTTTTGATAGGCTATATTTTTAGAACATATATGCTTAACTTCGGTGGGGTGGATTTGGAAACCTTAGTGTTTTAATTATTAGTTTTTAAAAATCAATTTAGTTTAATTTTAATTTCTTTTGCAAATTATCATCTGAAATTCGGAACTAGGTTAAAATAGAGTTAGTTTAGATTAAATTATATTTTCACAACGCAATTCTCTGTGGATTCGACCTCGCACTTGCACAACACTATATTGCAAACGACTCGTGCGCTTGCGAGTAAATTAAAACTCACAACAAGTTTTTGGCACCGTTGTTGGGGAGTTGTTTGGTTTATGAAATTTTTTTGTCTGAATTGATTTTATTTTTCTACTAGTTAGTTATCAATTTGTTTTTTAAAAAAAAATTAATTTAATTTAAAAAAAAAATGTGGATGAATCCAGCGCTGGTTTCACAGTCTTTAAAGGACGCCCTCAAGGATTTCATTAAAATGACAGGCCCATCCCTCAATGCTACCAACACATTCAATGTTGATAGCTGTTCCATCTGTGCTAGTCCTCTGCATTTAGCACAGAATTGTCCATCAATGCCGGCTTTTGCCGAGTATCCCATGGAACAAATGAATGCTTTCAATGAGTGTTGTTGGCAATCAAATGGATCTTACTCTGAAACATACAATCCAGGGTGGTGGGACCACTCTAATGTTTCATGGACGCAGAACCAACTGAGGAATCAGGGAGGAGCCCCTTACCATGCTCACAATCAATACCCTCCCGAATTTCCTCCACTAATTCCAAGTTATGGTCACTCAGCTTATCCAGCACCATCACCCGCTTACCAAGCTCCCATTCAAGCGACAGCGTCAGTTTCACAGTCATTGGAGGACACTCTCAATGATTTCATGAAAATGACTAGCCAATCTATGAGTGAAGTGATGAGTGCAACAATAGAAAACACCCAAGCGATTGCGACACTAGAGAGTCAAATTGATCAAATCGCAAGTTACGTGGGTAAAGGAGAGGAAGGAACGTTCCCCAGTCAAACTGATCCTAACCCAAAGGAACAGTTTGCAGTGGAAAATTTATTAACTCCTATGCATTGGTAGGAACAAGTGCAATCAATTGTCCCATTGAGGTCTGGGAGACAAGTGCACAATCAAGTGGAAGAGAACCCTGCTATGCACCAAGGGCAAGAAAGTGGCAACAATGAGAAGAGAGATACTGAGCCATCTACAGCCACACCTATTATTAATGATCTCTCTAGGTCGTTTTTACCCTAAAGTGCCTTACCCTGAGAGACTACAAGCGCCCAAGAAAGAAGGGAAGTCTGAGGACATTTTGGAGGTATGCTTTGCTCAATTTGAAGACGATTTGGATTTAGATAAGTTGTTTGAGCAAGCAAATGCTACTTTGGAGTCTAATCCTCAAAAGATCAGTGAGATGGAGGAAACCACAACACCTGAACCCCCCAAGAAGGAACTTAAGCCTTTACCGGACAATCTTAAATATAAGTTCCTAGGTCCAGCAGATTCTTTGCCTATAATTATAGCTTTAGATTTGGGTGATGCTCTAGAGGAGAAATTATTGGACGTCTTAAGAGAGCATAAGGAAGCTATAGGCTGGACTATTGAGGATGTCAAGGGAATCAACCCCTCGTTGGTAATACACACGATACAGTTGGAGGAGAATGCCAAGCCATCGAGGGAGCCACAAAGAAGGCTCAACCCTGCTATGCAAGAGGTTGTGAGGGCAAAAGATATTAAGCTGTTAGAGGATATTAAGCTGTTAGAGGTAGGGATCATTTATCCCATCTCTGATAGCAAGGGGGTGAGCCTGATTAAAGTCGTGCCCAAACGTGCTGAATTGACGGTAGTAAATAAAGACGACGAGTTGGTTCCAACTCGAGTGCAGTTAAGATGGAGAAAGTGTCTAGACTACCGTAAATTGAATGCTGCCACTAGGCCTGATCATTTTTCATTCCCATTTATTGATCAGATAGTGGAGCGCTTAGTTGGGCCTGTTTACTAATGTTTGGTCTGGCTGAAGACGTTAAACTTAGCGCTCATGGGAGGCACCCCACAGCCTATCTTTTCTGTTTATTTATTATTTCGCATTTTTATGATTAATGTTTGTTTCCAGTATTTTTTGTTTTCCAGTTTTTATTTTTCAGGGACAAAGCGTACTTCAGTTCAAGTTTGGGGGTATGCTATGAGCCATACCTGTCCAGTTAGTTCTCCATATCTCAGGTCAGCTCTTTCCATATTAGTCACACATTGGGGTCAATGTGTAATTTAAGTTTGGGGGTATGAGAGACACATCACACACTTTGACCTAATTTGTTGTCTTTTCGTCGCAGAGATAAATGCATGTTCATGTTATCGTGAAATTTTGGTTGATCTTAACAATTTCTGTGATGTGATGTCATTGGTGAGCTTAACATTTTGAACACATGATCTGGTGATAAATTTTAAATTTAGTTACTTACCTTAGGCATTTGATAATTCACATGTTTGACATAATCTAACACGAGCACATTAGCACAAATTATGTGAGGTATGACATGTGATTTTAATGTGTATTTTTTCTTATCTTAACTGAAACTGGATGACTTGTCAGATGAACTCTTGGGCATAGAAAACCATAAAAAAAAATAAATTATTATCATAAATAAACTTTCCGCTGAGTAACTGGACTTCTTGCCTCAGTAAGCAGTGAGTGTTCACGTCAAAAGGTGGAATTTTGCTTGGTAGTATTAAGGCTGGTTTAATTTCGTAGCCTTTTTGACTCAAGTTAGTAAGTCTTTAGGGTTATCTTTACACCTAATGCCCTAAAACCATCTGGTTTGGGAGTCATTGACTGAACCCTAGCTACATGGGTCAATTAGAAAGCTTAAGGGAACTAGACATAGCCGTGCTTTATAAAAAAAAAAAAAAATCTATGCTTTTTTCGTTCATTTTGATGGGAAATTCGGTGAATCTTAAGACATGGAGACCTTACACATTAGAGTCACTTGGAAGCTTCATTTCTATATGCTAACTCACTTTACACAGTGTCAGATTTGTGATGCCTTAACCTGTCTTTTGTAAGTAATTAGATTTTAACTTTTCTATTCATTGCGAAGATGGGTTTATCTTTTTAAGCTTGCTCATGAATGAATATCATGGTGATGTGTGCTCCTTAAATTTTTGGATACCATGAGTGATGAACTTATCTTTACGTTCTTTGTTTTTCATTTAGGTTTTTTTTTTTATTATTTTGTTTTGCTAAGAGACTAGCAAATTGTAAGTTTGGGGGATATTTGATGAGTGCCAAATATTACATATTTTGGCCATTTAATTTACATTTGTTAGCTTAGGAATTTGTTACTTTGAGTTGTTTTCGTTGTTTTACAGGTTTACAAGCTTGGAAAGAAGTTTCACTAAATTGCCAGAATTGCTCGTGCAGATCAGCCATTTTTGAGGATTAAACTGTATTTATTTAGGGAGAACAAGAAGATGAGCCATATATACTTGGAAAGATCCGGATGTCTATTTTCTGGGGAATTTTACGGATCAATAAAATGAATTTTCTAGAGAAAGTTATGGCAGTTTTAGTAGACAAAGGTCAGGCTGTGCATGATTTCAGCGTGACAGATCAGCCATTTTTGAGGATTTAACTGTATTGATTCAGGAAGAAAGACGAGATGAGACATATATGCTTGGAAAGATCCAGATGTCTATTTTTCTAGGAAATTTTACGAATCAATAAAATGATTTTTCTAGAGAAAGTTATGGCAGTTTTAGTAGACAAAGGTCAAAGAGCAAAAACTGGAATCTGCAGTATCCCACATCGGATTGGAAGCATATTGCACTTGTGATATTTTCCTATATAAGCCCTTCTTCACTTCATCTTTAATGGACAATTCCTGAGCCACTTTGGTGTTTACCGGTGGACTTCTGCTAGCATTCTGGTGGATCTCGAAGGCTTTGTCACCACGAGGGGAAGCGCCGCCCGTTAGTGAGTGAAATTTCTCCCATGTAAAGTTATTTATTTATTTCTTTACATTTAGTTGTTTTAGTTTAAATGTTTAGTACTTTTATTATGAATTTTAGTTTCATAGTTATGAGTGGCTAGACTCTTCAGCTAAGGTTGAAGATGAAGCCCCGCCGTTGTTTGACGTAGTAGTTCAGATTTGCTTGTACAAATCTGAAAATTTTTAGTATAAATGTTCTGTTAATTATTTGAGTTAATCTTATAATTGATTGAGTTTAAATTGTCTGTTGGATATTCCTTGTATTTCATCTGATGCATACATTGAATGCTTTTCGATTAAATTAGATTTCCTTTGTGATTTGTTGAGAGCGGATACATTGGATGCTTTTGGTTTAGTTGGGATATTCTTTGTTTTTTTTTCTTATAGTTGGATTAATGGAATGTTTTGATAGGCTATATTTTTAGAACATATATGCTTAACTTCGGTGGGGTAGATTTTGAAACCTTAGTGTTTTAATTATTAGTTTTTAAAAATCAATTTAGTTTAATTTTAATTTCTTTTGCAAATTATCATCTGAAATTCGGAACTAGGTTAAAATAGAGTTAGTTTAGATTAAATTATATTTTCACAACGCAATTCCCTGTGGATTCGACCTCGCACTTGCACAACGCTATATTGCGAACGACTCGTGCGCTTGCGAGTAAATTAAAACTCACAACAAGTTTTTGGTGCCGTTGCCGGGGAGTTGTTTGGTTTATGAAATTTTTTTGTCTGAATTGATTTTATTTTTCTACTAGTTAGTTATCAATTTTTTTTTAAAAAAAAAAATTAATTTAATTTAAAAAAAAATGTGGATGAATCCAACGCCGGTTTCACAGTCTTTAGAGGTCGCCCTCAAGGATTTCATTAAAATGACAGGCCCGTCCCTCAATGCAGCCAACACATTCAATGTTGATAGCTGTTCCATCTGTGTTAGTCCTCTGCATTTAGCACAGAATTGTCCATCAATGCCGGCTTTTGCCGAGTATCCCATGGAACAAATGAATGCTTTCAATGAGTGTTGTTGGCAATCAAACGGATCTTACTCTGAAACATACAATCCAGGGTGGTGGGACCACTCTAATGTTTCATGGACGCAGAACCAACTGAGGAATCAGGGAGGATCCCCTTACCATGCTCACAATCAATACCCTCCCGAATTTCCTCCACCAATTCCAAGTTATGGTCACTCAGCTTATCCAGCACCATCACCCGCTTACCAAGCTCCCATTCAAGCGCCAGCGTCGGTTTCACAGTCATTGGAGGACACTCTCAATGATTTCATGAAAACGACTAGCCAATCTATGAGTGAAGTGATGAGTGCAACAATAGAAAACACCCAAGCGATTGCCACACTAGAGAGTCAAATTGATCAAATCGCAAGTTACGTGGGTGAAGGAGAGGAAGGAACGTTCCCCAGTCAAACTGATCCTAACCCAAAGGAACAGTTTGCGGTGGGAAATTTATTAACTCCTATGCATTGGTAGGAACAAGTGCAATCAATTGTCCCATTGAGGTCTGGGAGACAAGTGCACAATCAAGTGGAAGAGAACCCTGCTATGCACCAAGGGCAAGAAAGTGGCAACAATGAGAAGAGAGATGCTGAGCCATCTACAGCCACAGCTATTATTAATGATCTCTCTAGGTCGTTTTTACCTAAAGTGCCTTACCCTGAGAGACTACAAGCGCCCAAGAAAGAAGGGAAGTCTAAGGACATTTTGGAGGCATGCTTTGCTCAATTTGAAGACGATTTGGATTTAGATAAGTTGTTTGAGCAAGCAAATGCTACTTTGGAGTCTGCTCCTAAAAAAATTAGTGAGATGGAGGAAACCACAACACCTGAACCCCCCAAGAAGGAACTTGAGCCTTTAGCGGACAATCTTAAATATAAGTTCCTAGGTCCAACAGATTCTTTGCCTATAATTATAGCTTTAGATTTGGGTGATGCTCCAGAGGAGAAATTATTGGACGTCTTAAGAGAGCATAAGGAAGCTATAGGCTGGACTATTGAGGATGTCAAGGGAATCAACCCTTCGTTGGTAATACACACGATACAGTTGGAGGAGAATGCCAAGCCATCGAGGGAGCCACAAAGAAGGCTCAACCCTGCTATGCAAGAGGTTGTGAAGGCAAAAGATATTAAGCTGTTAGAGGTAGGGATCATTTATCCCATCTCTGATAGCAAGGGGGTGAGCCTGATTAAAGTCGTGCCCAAACGTGCTGAATTGACGGTAGTAAATAAAGACGACGAGTTGGTTCCAACTCGAGTGCAGTTAAGATGGAGAAAGTGTCTAGACTACCGTAAATTGAATGCTGCCACTAGGCCTGATCATTTTTCATTCCCATTTATTGATCAGATAGTGGAGCGCTTAGTTGGGCCTGTTTACTAATGTTTGGTCTGGCTGAAGACGTTAAACTTAGCGCTCATGGGAGGCACCCCACAGCCTATCTTTTCTGTTTATTTATTATTTCGCATTTTTATGATTAATGTTTGTTTCCAGTATTTTTTGTTTTCCAGTTTTTATTTTTCAGGGACAAAGCGTACTTCAGTTCAAGTTTGGGGGTATGCTATGAGCCATACCTGTCCAGTTAGTTCTCCATATCTTGGGTCAGCTCTTTCCATATTAGTCACACATTGGGGTCAATGTGTAATTTAAGTTTGGGGGTATGAGAGACACATCACACACTTTGACCTAATTTGTTGTCTTTTCGTCGCAGAGATAAATGCATGCTCATGTTATCGTGAAATTTTGGTTGATCTTAACAATTTCTGTGATGTGATGTCATTGGTGAGCTTAACATTTTGAACACATGATCTGGTGATAAATTTTAAAATTTAGTTACTTACCTTAGGCATTTGATAATTCACATGTTTGATATAATCTAACACGAGCACATTAGCACAAATTATGTGAGGTATGACATGTGATTTTAATGACTTGTTGGATGAACTCTTGGGCATAGAAAAGCATAAAAAAATAAAAAATAAATAAAAAAATTATTATCATAAATAAACTTTCCGCTGAGTAACTGGACTTCTTGCCTCAGTAAGCAGTGAGTGTTCACGTCAAAAGGTGGAATTTTGCTTAGTAGTATTAAGGCCGGTTTAATTTCGTACCCTTTTTGACTCGAGTTAGTAAGTCCTTAGGGGTGTCTTTACACCTAATGCCCTAAAACCATCTGGTTTGGGAGTCATTGGCTCAACACTCGCTACATGGGTCAATTAGAAAGCTTAAGGGAACTAGACATAGCCGTGCCTTATAAAAAAAAAAAAATGCCTTTTTCGTTCATTTTAATGGGAAATTCGGTGAATCTTGAGACATGGAGACCTTACACATTGGAGTCATTTGGAAGCTTCATTTCTATATGCTAATTCACTTTACACATTGTCAGACTTGTGATGCCTTAACCTACCTTTTGTAAGTAATTAGATTTTAACTTTTCTATTCATTGCGAAGATGGGTTTATCTTTTTAAGCTTGCTCATGAATGAATATCATGGTGATGTGTGCTCCTTAAATTTTTGGATACCATGAGTGATGAACTTATCTTTACGTTCTTTGTTTTTCATTTAGGTTTTTTTTTTTATTATTTTGTTTTGCTAAGGGACTAGCAAATTGTAAGTTTGGGGGTATTTGATGAGTGCAAAATATTGCATATTTTGGCCATTTAATTTACATTTGTTAGCTTAGGAATTTGTTACTTTGAGTTGTTTTCGTTGTTTTACAGGTTTACAAGCTTGGAAAGAAGTTTCACTAAATTGCCAGAATTTCTCGTGCAGATCAGCCATTTTTGAGGATTAAACTGTATTTATTTAGGAAGAACCAGAAGATGATCCATATATGCTTGGAAAGATCCGGATGTCTATTTTCTGGGGAATTTTACGGATCAATAAAATGAATTTTTTAGAGAAAGTTATGGCAGTTTTAGTAGACAAAGGTCAGGCTGTGCATGATTTCAGCGTGGCAGATCAGCCATTTTTGAGGATTTAACTGTATTGATTCAGGAAGAACCACGAGATGAGCCATATATGCTTGGAAAGATCCAGATGTCTATTTTCTGGGAAATTTTACGGATCAATAAAATGATTTTTCTAGAGAAAGGTATGGCAGTTTTAGTAGACAAAGGTCAAAGAGCAAAAACTGGAATCTGCAGTATCCCACATCGGATTGGAAGCATATTGCACTTGTGATATTTCCCTATATAAGCCTTTCTTCACTTCATCTTTAATGGACAATTCCTGAGCCACTTTGGTGTTTACTGGTGGATGTCTGCTAGCATTCTGGTGGATCTCGAAGGCTTTGTCACCACGAGGGGAAGCGCCTCCCGTCAGCGAGTGGAATTTCTCCCATGTAAAGTTATTTATTTATTTATTTATTTACATTTAGTTGTTTTAGTTTATTTTTTTAGCACTTTTATTATGAATTGTAGTTTCATAGTTATGAGTGGCTAGACTCTTCAGCTAAGGTTGAAGATGAAGCCCCGCCGTTGTTTGGCGTAGTAGTTCAGATTTGCTTGTACAAATCTGACAATTTTTAGTATAAATGTTTTGTCAATTATTTGAGTTAATCTTATAATTGATTGAGTTTAAATTGTCTGTTGGATATTCCTTGTGTTTCATTTGATGGATACATTGAATGCTTTTCGATTAAATTGGATTTCCTTTGTGATTTGTTGAGAGCGGATACATTGGATGCGTTTGGTTTAATTGGGATATTCATTGTTTTTTGTCTTATTGTTGGATTAATTGAATGTTTTGATAGGCTATATTTTTAGAACATATATGCTTAACTTCGATGGGGTGGATTTGGAAACCTTAGTGTTTTAATTATTAGTTTTTAAAAATAAATTTAGTTTAATTTTAATTTCTTTTGCAAATTATCATCTGAAATTCGGAACTAGGTTAAAATAGAGTTAGTTTAGATTAAATTATATTTTCACAACGCAATTTCTTGTGGATTCGACCTCGTACTTGCACAATGCTATATTGCAAACGACTCGTGCACTTGCGAGTAAATTAAAACTCACAACAAAGCCAAGCAGCAAGCTTCGACTGCCTATCCGGATTAGGATTTCTCCATGGTGGAGATCCCCTCTGATGAAGAGGGTGCCAGAGACTAGGGCAAGAACCAGGTCCTTGCTGTTGAGGAGGAGAGAAAAGATGTAGACCAGGACTTTTTTTTTTGTAACTTTGTCCATTAGTGACTTTTTGAGAAATTTTTTTAAGTTAATGAAGGTTGTCGTTTGTTTTCCATTCCATTCGTCCATACTCTAATTGAAATAAGCATCTGGAAAGGAAGGGCTTTGGGTCTTTCTCAGCTTTGGGCTTTCCCCTTGGCATAGGAGAAAACCAAAAAACTTGGCGCAAAATGGGTTATTCCTTTATTACGAATATCTAAGTATTACATTAATACTTGGCGAAACGAAATTGGTGAAATAAGATTGACAAAACAAAATCGACGGTGAAGGTTCTTTGCATTCTAAGTGTGCGACACTGGTTTGCCATCCAAGTCTTCAAGTTCAAACGTGTTAGCTCAGCAAACTCTCTTCATGCGGTAGGGACCTTCCCAATTTGGAAGGAGGTTCCCATCTTTCGGGGGTGAGATACCTTGTTCTTTCTCAAAACTAGGTCATGCAATCTGAAAGCTCTCTCATTGACTCGGGAGTTACGATATCTCGATACACTCACATGGTAGGCAACAAGCTTGATCTGGGCTTTGTCTTTAACCTTGTCAATCAAGTCAGCATTCATCTTGAGTGCCTTTTCGTTGTCTGTTTCATTATAATTATGTATTCTTAAAGATGGTGTTCCTATCTCGAGGGGTATTAGAGCCTCAGATCTGTAAGCTAAAAAGAATGGAGTCTCCCCCATGGGCATTCGAGCGGTGGTATGGTAGGCCCAAATGATGTTTAGGAGGTGATTAACCCACTATTGATCGGCACCATCAAGCCTCTTCTTGATGCCCTGCAAGAGAGTTCTATTTTTTACTTTAGCTTATCTGTTTTCCTGGGGATAGCCCATTATGGAAAACCTTTGTTCAATCTAGAGGTCTTGGTAGAAAGATTTGAATCGGGTGCTGTCAAACTGTGTACCATTATCGATGACCAATATCCTAGGTATACCGAATCTCTAGACAATTGACTTCCAGATAAACTCTCAGGTCTGATAGTTAGAAATGCTAGCGAGAGGTCCGACTTCCACCCATTTGGTAAAATAATCGATGTTTACCATCAAATGCTTCTTTTACCTCGGTGCCTCTTTGAATGGGCGAAGGATATCCATTCCCCACATGATGAAGGGAAGAGGACTAGCAATTGATGTCAAGAGATTGGTCGGTCGTTGGGGTATGGAGGCATGTTCTTGATAAGATTTGCACTTTTTTACCATCATGGCCGCATTGCGGCTCATCTAGGGCCAGTAGTAACCATAGCGGAGTATTTTCAATGTCATATCCCGTCCTCCGAAGCGATTACCACATATCCCTTGGTGCACTTTCTTGAGGGTGTAATCAGCATTGGTAGTGCCTAGACATTTTAAATAAGGAGTAGTGAGACCTTTCTTATATAGTTGTCCATTGATCACAGTGTATCTCGAGGCATGGGAGATGACCTTCTTTAATTAGCTCTTTTGATCTGCGAGTGTGTCATCCACTAAGAAACTGAGGATCAGATCCATCCAGGTTTGCTTCCTAATGAGTGGCATAACTGGTACTTTATCAATGCTAGGAGTCAGAAGGGTTTTCAGGTAAACTGCCCGGGCAAAATCAGAATTTCTAGAGGAGGCGAGTCGAGCCAAGGCATCAGTCTTCGTGTTCTCCACCTGAGGCACTTGAGCTATTCAGAACCTTTTGAAGGTTGTTGCAAGTTCGTGGGATTTTTCTAGATATCTTGTGATTTCACTTATTTGGCTTCAGACTCGTTGGTAATTTGATTCACCACCAATTGTGAGTCATTGTAAGCTTCTAAGGCCGTAGTGGTTAGAGTTTTGGCGAGTTTCATCTCGGTGAGCAATGCCTCATTGTTTGAGGCCTTAAACTTAAACCTTAGGGCATACTCAATTGTGAACCTTTCTGGGCTACTGAGGATGAGGCCTTCCTCATAGCCAGTGCTGTTGGACGAACCATCCACATATAGTGTCCAATTTGGTATTGGCTCGACTTCCTTAGGTGCTTTGACTCAGTCGGAGCTCCCGGGGAAAGTTGTCTTAGTTATAAAATTTGCTAGGGCCTGTTCTTTGATAGATGTATAAGGCTTGTATCAAATATCAAATTTTCCCAACTTGATGGACCATCTGACCATCCTTCTAGAGATGTTCAGTTTGTGGAGAACTTACCGCAGAGGCTGATTAGTAAGAAGCACTATGGTATGAGATTGGAAGTACGGCTGGAGCTTTCTAGCCATGATAAGGAGAGTATAGACTAATTTTTTGATTAAAATATATCTTGTTTCAACATCGTGTAGAATTTGACTAACAAATAGATGGGTTTTTGTATCCCAGCATCTTCTCAGATCAAGACCGAGGCTACCACATATTGGCCTGCTGATATATAGAGAAAGAGTTCCTTTCTTGTGATGGGTTTAGTTAGGAGAGGTGGTGAGCTCAAGTATTGTTTTAGATCTTCAAATGCTCTCTAAAATTTTTCATCCCAGGCAAAATTCTTAGCTTTCCTAATTGATTTGAAGAAAGGCAAGCACCTTTCGGCAGACTTAGACATAAAGTGGTTGAGCGCGGCTACTCGTCTGGTCAATCTTTGCACTTTTTTAATGTTCCAAGGAGGCATCATATTCATGATCACCCTTATTTTTTCGGAGTTGGATTCTATCCCTCGTTGCATTACTATGAAGCCTAGAAACTTCCCAGCGGTGACTCCAAAAGCACATTTAGTTGGGTTTAACGTCATTTAGTGGCGGCGGAGTCTCCTAAATGCTTCCTCCAAATCAGACTTATGATCCTTGGCACTAATGCTTTTAACAAGCATGTTATCCACACAGACCTCCATATTTCTCCCGATCTGCTCCTGAAGATCTTGTTGACCAGTCTCTGGTAGGTGGACCTTGCATTCTTAAGCCAAAATAGCATTACCTTGTAGCAATACAGGCCTTGATCAGTGACAAAGACGGCCTTCGGTCGGTCGAACTTGTGCATTAAAATTTGATTGTATCTGATGTACGAGTCTATAAAACTGAGCCATTCATTCTGAGAGGTGGCATCAACCAGCTGGTCGATTCGTGACAGGGGAAAACTATTATTCAGGTATGATTTGTTGAGATCAATAAAGTCAATACAAATCCTCCATTGACCATTATGACATTGGCGATCCACTCCGGATAATTGATTTCTTCGATGAAATCAGCCACTAAGAGCTTGTCTACTTCTTATTTAATGGCATTTTGTCACTTGGGGACAAACATCCTTTTGTTTTGGACTATGTGCCGATGATTCAGGTCCACACTTAGTCAATGGAGAATAACTGAGGGATCGATCCCAGGCATATCGGAGGCCGACCAGGCGAAGAGATCTTAGTTTCTTCTAAGAAAGGAAATTAAGGAATCTTTTAGATCTTCAGTGAGGCTAGACCCGACTAATACAACCTTCGAATCCTATTCGTTTAGGGGAATGGAGATGAGTTCTTCTTCTGGCTTCCTTCATGGAGTTTTGAGTTCATCTTTCAAGTATTCTATTTCCAAAGGCAAAGCTTCAATTTTCCTTTGGACGTTAATAGAATTCAAGTAGCAAGATCAAGAAGTTTTCTGGTTACCTTGAACCTCACCCACACCTTCATCAATAGGAAATTTTACCTTCAGATGGTATATAGAGACTACTGCCCTCATCTCATTAAGGGTTGGTCTCCTGAGTATAACATTGTATGACGATGGATGTCTTACTACCAAGAACGTTTTCTCGACAGTAGTGAGCTGTGGTGGAGTCCCTGTAGTGACTGGGAGAACTATGCTTCCTTCAGCAAACACCAACGTCCCCGAAAAACTATACAGAGGAGACGGTACTAGCTTCAGTTGGTCATTCCTCAGCTTCATCTTTTGGAAGGCTTCATAAAAAAAGGATATCTGCTGAGCTTCCGTTGTCCATCAAGACTTACTCAACGTTGTAGTTAGCAATGACAAGAGAGATAACCACGACGTCGTCATGCAGAGTCTGTATTCCCTATAGATATTTATCTATAAATGATATTACCTGGTCCATTTTGATCCGTTTATAGGGTCCACTAACCGATGCCACTGACAAGGTGTAAGCTTTTCTCCCACGAGCGGACTGGTGATTAGGGCATGAAAATGCACCTCAGATAGAGTTAATTATATGCATTTGTTGAGATTATTTTGATTATTCATTGAATTTCTTGACAAGTGTGGTCCTTTAGAGAATTATGTGTTTTAGTGTGTTTTGCAAATAAAAAAAAGAAGCCTTCAAAAATATGTTTGAAAGGATCCACAACATCTGGACCAGTTCAGAGTAGTCCAAGGCAAGCCTACGCATGTATTCAACACAAGAAAAATAGAGTTTCTCACATAAAAGTTGGGTCTCACCTGTAGAAGGAAGCTGCGGCCTGGACAGAAAGAAGCCGCGACCTGTTGTTGAAAATACGAAACATGAGCCTGGATAGAAGGAGGCCATGGCATGAGCTTCCCAATTCAGAAACCCTAGTGTGATTTTTGTCTAAAAAGCCATCTTTTCATACATATATATAGGATACTTTAGACTTAGGGAAGGGCGGCTAGAGAGATATGCACATTGAATTTTTTTGAGAACTTTGGTGTTGATGTATTGTCGACTAGGCTAAGTTTTAACCAAGGCGAAGAGATGAACTCCTAGACATAGCGGGTTTGGCTTGTATTTAATTCAATTATTTGTGTTTTTAATGTTGGATAATTGTTTTGAGACATTTTCTTTATTTAATATAGAAATTGATGTTTTTGTGTAACAGACAATTGTATTTTCTTCTTCCATAGATTTTATTTAACTCCGATGATTGTTGTTCTTTTTCTCTATGTAAGTTCAGTCATGCTTTTCTTATGTGTGGAATTTATGATGCAATTGATTCCTATAGATTAATTATATATGATTGTCCGTTACTGCGTCATTGTCTCCTGATATATCGTCGATTTAGGATATCATATATGATCGATCGTTGCCTAACTTTTAAAAACAAAAAAGGGACTTCTCATAATAATTTACAAAATAATATTTTTGGTGCTTTCACTATTATTTTTTGGTTACGCATTTAGGTTGTGAAATGTATAGTTGAGTTGTAATTACTGAGTTGATACAAGCTGAAGCTGTGAAACTAGGAGTGATTCTTGGACCCTTTTGTTTTGCATTATTGATTTTCTTTCACTTAATTCAATTGTTTCATTTAATTCTCAACATTTTCTCAATTTTAATTTTTAATTTTGTTTCCATTATTTTTGCCTGAGACTTCGACTGTAGAACGTTCTCTTCGTGGGATCGACACCCCATTCTATACTACTGTTATTGCGTAGTACTGTTTGAGTGTAATTCAAATTGTGGTGCCATTGTCGGGGTGAGCTCAGTCTCCAGAGAGTTTTCTGGGTATTATCTTTCCAAACTCTTTCTTTTAGTTTATTTTTAATTCTAAGTTTAGTTTATTTTTCAGTTTTCTTTTATTCAAAAAAAGAAGAAGAGAGTGTTGGTGGTATATGCGTTGGGTTAGAGACGAACACGGATGATTGGTTAAAATCCTTTAGTTAGAATACCCACCAAATTATGTTAGGAGTGAAACGGGTTCAATCACAAGCTCTGACACCATGAGCTATCACGGAGACGACCCTATTAGGACCTTAAATGACTACCTTCATCCCACACACATATCTACACTATCATGCATCATGTTTCCACCAATCACACCACATATAGATTTCAAGCCAGGCATAATAGCATTGATACCCATCTTCCATGGTTTAGAAAGCGAAAACCCTTATGTTCACATTAGGAAATTTGAGGAAGTGGTGGCCACGTTTCATGGCAGACCTAAGGCTATTAACTCAGTTAAACTGAGGTTCTTTCCTTTTTCTTTGAAGGACAATGCAAAGAGTTGGCTATACTCTTTGCGGCTGAGGTTTATAGGTTCATAGAAAGAGATGACACAACCATTTTTCAATAAATACTTCCCACTTCACAAAACCAATGGTCTGAAAAGATAAATTTCAACCTTTACCCAAAAGGATAGTGAGACATTATATCAGGCATGTGAGAGGTATACAGATTTGTTAAATATGTGTCCACACCATGGGTACGAGAGTTGGCGCGTAGTTAGCCATTTTTACAAGGGATTTACGAGTAGAGAATGTCAATTCATAGAGATAATGTGCAACGGGGACTTTATGCAAAAGGATCCCGATGACGCAATTGAGTATTTGAATGACTTAACTGAGAAGGCCCACACTTAGATAGGGCCTAGTGCTATTGAAAGTACAAATATACCAAGATCGGCTGGGATATACTAACTTAGGGAAGATGATAGAATGAAAACCAAATTAGAGTGAGTAACTCGAGAGTTAGAGGCACTTAAGACCCAAGATGGTAGACTCACGTATACTATTGCAAGAGTCGAGTCACAAGGTGCTTGTTTCGTCTGTCGGGGAGTGGAACACTTAGTTCAGGATTGCTCGAATTTTGCAAAAATGAGAGGGGTTTTTGATGAACAATGTAATGCCTTAGGGATTTACAGGAAGCCTCATAATCCTTTCTCTAATTTATATAATCCTGGTTGGAGTAACCACCCGAATCTTAGCTGGAGGTATGACTTAAACCAACCCACACACGCATATCCATAACCACCTGTGTCATACCCTGCAACCTCATACAAGGTGCAACCTAATAGAATCCCTTTAGAGGAAAAATTAAACGCATTTATGGAGTCACAAGGTAAAATTATTCAAAGATTGGAAACTGTCGTGACACAAGTGACGGAAGAGAGAAAGAAAATTAAAAGTCAAATAACTAAGCTAATAAGTTCTCTCATAGTGCAAGAGCGAGGCAAATTCCCACCTCCACCCCAATCAAATCCAAGGGGGAAACATATGGCACATACCTCTACTTCAGATTCACAAAACATTGATGAGTCTTAAATATTGCATATTTTAAACCCTTAACTTATATTTGTTATGCTCTTAGTTAGTAGTATTTCACTTTATTTTATGTTTTTTTTTTGTGTTTTGTGTATTTTTACAGGTTTGTGGAGAAATTGAAGCATCTCAGGAGATGTGAAGCTTCAGGAGACATTGCGATCGATCGCACGAGACATGCGATCGAGTGCACCTGCGCTCGAGTGCACTTGCCTACGAACGAGCGCAAGGTCAACATCCCACATCGAAATAGTTGCTGTTCAGTGCGTCTGCGATCGATCGTAACAGACATGCGATCGAGCGCACATGCGATTGTGCGCACAAGACATGCGATCGAGTGCACATGCGATCGATCGCACCATTCTACGATCGAGCGCACTCGGGCCAGTATCCCACATCGAATCTGAAACCTGCAGTGCTCCGGGTCTTCCCCTATATAAACACCATCTGGCTTCATCATTCAGTGTAAAATTCCTGAGCCACTTTGGTGTTTACCGGTGGACTTCTGCCAGCATTTTGGTGGATCCCGAAGGCATTGCTACCACGAGGGGAAGCGCCGCCCGTCAGCGAGTGGAATTTCTCCCATGTAAAGTTGTTTATTTATTTCTTTATATTCAGTTGTTTTAGTTTAAATGTTTAGCACTTTTTATTATAGTTTTATAGTTATGAGTGGCTAGACTCTTCAGCTAAGGTTGAAGTTGAAGCCCCGCCGTTGTTTGGCGTAGTAGTTCAAATTTGCTTGTACAAATCTGACAATTTTTAGTATAAATGTTCTGTCAATTATTTGAGTTAATCTTATAATTGATTGAGTTTAAATTGTCTGTTGGATTTTCTTTGTGTTTCATCTGATGGATACATTGAATGCTTTTCGATTAAATTGGATTCCCTTTGTGATTTGTTAAGAGCGGATACATTGGGTGCTTTTGGTTTAGTTGGGATATTCTTTGTTTTTTGTCTTATAGTTGGATTCATTGAATGTTTTGATAGGCTATATTTTTAGAACATGTATGCTTAACTTTGGTGGGGTGGATTCGGAAACCTTAGTGCTTTTTATTATTAGTTTTAAAATCAATTTAATTTAGTTTTAATTTATTTTGCAAATTATCATTCAAAATTCGGAACTAGGTTAAGATAGAGTTAGTTTAGATTAAAAATTATATTTTCACAACGCAATTCCCCGTGGATTCGACCTTGCACTTGCACAACGCTATACTGCAAACGACTCGTGCACTTGCGAGTAAATTAAAACTCACAACAAGTTTTTGGCGCCGTCGCCGGGGAATTGTTTGGTTTGTGAAAATTTTTAGTCTGAATTAATTTTATTTTTCTACTAGTTAGTTAGCAATTTAAAATTTTTTTTTTTGAGTTTTGCTTTATTCTGTTGCTTCTGCTGGTTAGTATCTCATTAATTTTCTGTTGGTGTATGCTTGGTCGGAGATCCTTGAACTTAGATTTGATACATTTAGATCCCGACTTAGAAAGAACTCTTAGGAGGCAGAAAAGAGCACTAGTTGAGAGAGAGACTATTGAGATGGGAGAAAATTTTAATCATCCTGAACATGTAGAGCAACCTAGAGCTTGGAACGTGGACTCCACTACATTCCTCAGGGATTTGTTCGCACCCGTTGCGACTAACTCATCTTCCTGCATAGTGTTGCCACCAACCAATGCCACACACTTTGATTTGAAGCCACATGTTATCCAACTCTTACCCTCATTCCATGGCTTAGATCTTGAAAATCCTTATAGTCATGTGAAGAAGTTCAAAGACATTTGTGCTACATTCAAATTCCAGAACTTCTCTGAGGAGTCAGTCCATCTTCGACTTTTCCCTTTCTCCCTTCACGATAGAGCTAGGGCGTGGTTGGACTCCAACACATCCGGGTCTATTACATCTTGGGAAAACCTGCTTAGCAAATTTTATCATAAGTTTTTCTCAATGTCTAGAGTGAATGAGTGCCGAAAGGTGATTAGCTCTTTCACTCAGGACGAGGATGAGAAGTTCTCTGAAAGCTGGGAGCGCTTTAAAGAGTTACTGATCAGATGCCTTCCACATGGATATGAGAAGTGGAGACTCGTTCAATTCTTCTACCAAAGGTTGACTCAACCCAACCGTAGCATGATCGAGTCTATGAATGGGGGGTATTCTTAAGTCTGACAGGAGACGAAGCATACATGGCATTGGACAAGTTGTCCGACAACTCACAGCAGTGGAATTTTTCAAGCTGTCGAGATAAGTCCATTCGTGCTCCTAAGAGGGGAGGCATCTATGAGGTCAGGGAGGATGCTGATTTAAGGATAAAGTTAGATGCCCTCACCAAGAAGATTGACGCTCTCACTGCGAGCCAATCCATCAATGCTGCCAACACATTCAATGTTGAAAGCTGTTCCAACTGTGCTAGTCCCATGCATCTAGCACAGAATTGCCCATCAATGTCGACTTGTGCTGAGTATCCTATGGAACAAGTAAATGCTTTCAATGACTTTCGAAGGCAGTCAAATGGATCGTACTCCGAGACGTACAATCCAGGGTGGCGGAACCACCCAAATTTTTCATGGAGGCAGAACCAACCAATGAATCAGGGAGAAGCCCCTTATCATGCTCAAAATCAATATCCTCCCGGATTTGCCCCACAAAATCCTAATCATAGTCGTTCTGCCCATCCAGCACCTTCACCTGCTTACCACGCACCCACTCAAACACCAGCACCAGTTTCACAGTCACTAGAGGACACCCTTAAGGAGTTCATGAAGGCGACTAGCCAAAATATGAGCGATATGAGGAGTGCAACAGTGGTAAACACCCAAGCAATTGCCAAGCTTGAGAGTCAAATAGGGCAAATTGCAAGTCACTTGGGTGAGAGAGAGAAATGAAAGTTCCCCAGTCAGCCCGTGCAAAACCCAAAAGGACAATTTATGGTTGAGAGTTCATCAACTCCTATGCACGGGGAGGAACAAGTACAGTCGATTGTCACACTGAGGTCTGGGAGACAAGTGGACAATCGAGTGGAAAAGAGCCCTGCTATGCAGCAAGGGCAAGGGAGTGGCAACACAGAGAAGAGAGATGCTGAGCCATCTACAGCCACACCTACTGAGAAAGACCCTCCTAGGTCGTTTGTACCTAGAGCGCCCTACCCCGAGAGATTACAGGCGCCCAAGAAATGAGGGAAGTATGAGGAAATTCTGGAGGTATTCAAGCAAGTCCAAATCAATATCCTATTTTTGGATGCCATCCATCAAGTGCCATCATATGCCAAGTTTTTAAAGGACTTGGTCACTATCAAGAAGAGGATGAATGTCCCAAAGAAGGCATTTTTGACCGAGCAGGTCAGTTCAATCCTTCAGTGCAAGTTACCCATCAAGTATAAAGACCCGGGGTGTCCTACCATCTCTTGCACGATAGGAGTCAGCCATATTGAGAGGGTCCTTTTGGATCTAGGGGCGAGTGTGAATCTTCTACCCTACTTAGTCTATGTGCAGTTGGGGTTAGGAGAATTGAAGCCCACATCCACGACGCTTCAATTGGCTGACAGGTCAGTGAAAAGACCACGGGGGATAGTTGAGGACGTTTTGATAAAAGTGGATAAGTTATATTTCCCCGTGGATTTTATTGTGCTTGACACAGAGCCAATTCAGAATGTAGGGATTCAAATACCGGTGATTCTAGGGCGACCATTCTTAGCCACGGCTAACGCCCTAATCAATTGTAGGATAGGGGTGATGAAGATCTCCTTCGAAAATATGACAGTGGAGTTGAACATTTTTGATATCACTAGGCAACCACTGGAATATGATGAAGTGAGAGATGTATGCTTGATAGAGGAGATTCTTGAGGATACTATGGATGAATCAAGCATTGAGGATCCCATGGAGGCATGCTTTGCTCATTTTGGAGAGGACTTGGGTTTAGATAAGTTACTCGAGGAAGTAAATGCCATTTTGGAGTCTGATCCTCAAGAAAGCAAGGAGGAGAAGGTGTCACCAAAACCTCAAAAGAAGGAACTTAAGCCTTTACCGGATAATCTTAAGTATAAGTTCCTGGGTCCAGCATACTGTTTGCCTGTGATAATAGCTTCAGATTTGGGAGAGGCTCAAGAGGAGAAATTATCAGATGTTTTAAGAGAGCAAAAGGAAGCTATCGGCTGGACCATTGAGGATATTAAGGGAATCAGCCCCTCGGTGGTGATGCACAGGATACATTTGGAGGAAGATGCTAAGCCATCGAGGGAGCCGCAAAGAAGGCTCAACCCTGCTATGCAAGAGGTTGTGAGGGCAGAGGTTATTAAGCTGTTAGATGCAGGGATCATTTATCCCATCTCTGATAGCAAGTGCGTGAGCCCCATTCATGTCGTGCCCAAGCGAGCTGGATTAACAGTAGTAAAGAATAAGGACGACGAGTTGGTGCCAACTCGTGTGCAGTCTGGGTGGAGAGTGTGTATAGACTACCGTAAGCTAAACATTGCCACAAGGAAGGATCACTTTCCACTTCCATTTATTGATCAGATGGTGGAGCGTTTGGCTGGGCACGAGTATTATTGCTTTTTGGATGGTTATTCTGGATATAACCAGGTCCCTGTGGACCCCGAAGATCAGGAGAAGACGACATTTACCTGTCTTTTTGGGACCTTCGCCTACCGTCGCATGCCCTTTGGGTTATGTAATGCGCCTGCCACTTTTCAGCGGTGCATGGTCAGTATATTCTCTGATATGGTAGAGCGGTTCTTGGAGATTTTCATGGACGACTTCTCCGTCTTCGGTTCAACATTTGAGGAGTGCCTACACCATCTCTCTTTGGTTTTGGTACGGTGCAAGGAGAAGAACCTGGTGCTTAATTGGGAGAAGTGCCATTTTATGGTCAAGCAAGGAATTGTACTGGGGCATATCGTATCTCATCGAGGGATTGAGGTCGACAAAGCGAAGGTGGATTTGATTTCCAGCCTTCCACCCCCACGTATGGTGAAAGAGGTTCGATCTTTTCTAGGCCATGCAGGTTTCTATAGGCAATTTATCCAGAATTTCAGCAAGATCGCTAGGCCCTTGTGCAAGTTGTTGCTAAAAGATGCCCCATTTCTATTTGATGAGGATTGTAAGAAAGCATTTGGGGATTTGAAGAAGATTCTGACATCCACACCCATTATTCAGCCACCTAACAAGGGTGTGCCTTTTGAGATTATGTGTGACGTATCAGACTATGCTGTTGGAGTTGTTTTGGGGCAACGTGTTGATAAACTTCCCCATGCTATCTATTATGCAAGTCGAACTCTAAACGACGCACAACTCAATTACTCTACCACTGAGAAGGAGTTGCTTGCAGTCATTTTTGCATTAGACAAGTTCAGATCCTACTTGTTAGGATCTAAAGTCATTATCTACTCGGACCATGCTGCATTGAAGTATCTTTTCTCTAAAAAAAAATGCTAAATCTCGTCTTATCCGATGGATCTTGCTACTTCAAGAGTTCGACATTGAGATTCGGGATAAGAAAGGTTCGGAAAATGTGGTGGCAGACCATTTGTCTAGATTGATTGTGGAATTCAGTGAGGCTGCCACTCCCATTTCTGAGACCTTTCCTGATGAGCAATTGATGCACATTGCTCACAGTCCCGCACCATGGTTTGCTGACATAGTGAATTATCTTGTCACCGGACACATGCCCTTGTATTGGGGGAGGCAAGATAAATCAAAATTTTTGGCCATGGTAAAACACTTTTTCTGGGACGATCCTTACCTGTTCAAGTATTGTCCTGATCAGATCATTAGACGGTGTATTCCTGAGCATGACCAATCTAATGTCATCGCCTTTTGTCATGATTATGCATGTGGAGGCCATTTTAGTGCTAAAAAGACCGCTGCAAAGATTTTGCAGTGTGGATTTTATTGGCCTACCCTGTTCCAGGACTCTCACACCTACTGTATATCTTGTGAGCGTTGCCAAAAGCTAGGGAGTCTTTCTAGGAGAAATATGATGCCCCTCAACCCTATTCTGATTGTTGAGATTTTTGATGTGTGAGGCATTGATTTCATGGGACCATTCCCAAACTCCTTTGGCTACTTATACATTCTAGTTGTTGTGGACTATCTGTCCAAGTGGGTGGAGGCCGTTGCATGCAAGACCAATGACCATAGAATTGTGGTCCAGTTCTTGAAAGACACTATTTTTGCTTGTTTTGGTACGCCTCGAGCAATCATAAGTGATGGAGGTAAGCACTTTTGCAACAAGATCTTTGAGCAGTTGATTAAGAAGTATTGTATCACGCACAAAGTTGCCACCCCATATCACCCACAGACGAGTGGTCAAGTGGAAATTTCAAATCGCGAGATCAAACAAATTTTGGAAAAGACTGTGAACCCTAATAGAAAGGATTGGTCTTTGCGATTGACGGACGCACTGTGGGCATATCGGACAGCCTTCAAGACGCCAATTGGCATGTCTCCCTATCGCATTGTATACGGAAAGGCATGTCACCTTCTGGTTGAATTAGAGCATCGTGCATATTGGGCTGTCAAGCAACTAAATTTCAATCTTTCCAAGGCTGGCTCACAACGGAAGCTCCAACTCAATGAATTGGAGGAGCTGCGGAATGATGCATATGAGTGTGCCCAATCATACAAAGCACAAATGAAGAAGACTCATGACCAAAACATTTTGAGACGAGCTTTTGAGCTGGGTCAGAAAGTTCTTCTTTATAATTCGCGCCTGCATCTTTTTCCAGGCAAGCTCAAATCCCGATGGTCAGGCCCATTCATTATTCGATCGGTTTTTCCTCATGGGGCCATCGAGATTGAGGATCCTAAGAATGGTAATACTTTCAAGGTAAATGGACAGAGGCTAAAACTATTCTTAGAGTTGAGGAGTTCGGACATTGAGACGATACTGTTGGAGGATCCTAGTTACTCAGATTGAGTGTAGTATTCTAAGGAGAGTCTGGCTGAAGACGTTAAACTTAGCGCTCATGGGAGGCACCCCACAGCTTATCTTTTCTTTTGTTTATTTATTATTTCACATTTTTATGATTAATGTTTGTTTCTAGTATTTTTTTGTTTTCCAGTTTTTATTTTTCAGGGACAAAGCGTACTTCAGTTCAAGTTTGGGGGTATGCTATGAGCCATACCAGTCCAGATAATTCTCCATATCTCAGGTCAGCTCGTTCCATATTAGTCACACATTGGGGTCAATGTGTAATTTAAGTTTGGGGGTATGGGAGACACATCACACACTTTGCCCTAATTTGTTGTCTTTTCGTCATAGAGATAAATGCATGCTCATGTTATCGTGAAATTTTAGTTGATCTAAACATTTTCTGTGATGTGATGTCATTGGTGAGCTTAACATTTTGAACTCATGATCTGGTGATAAATTTTTAAAATTTAGTTACTTACTTTAGGCATTTTGAGAATTCACATGTTTGATCTAATCTAACACGAGCACATTAGCACAAATTATGTGAGGTATGACATGTGATTTTAATGTGTATTTTTCCTTATCTTAATTGAAACTGGATGACTTGTTGGATGAACTCTTGGGCATAAAAAAAAAAAATTATCAATAAACTTTTCGCTGAGTAACTGGACCTCTTGCCTCAGTAAGCAGTGAGTGTTCACGTCAAAAGGTGGAATTTTGCTTGGTAATATTAAGGTCGGTTTAATTTCGTAGCCTTTTTTACTCGAGTTAGTAAGTCCTTAGGGGTGTCTTTACACCTAATGCCCTAAAACCACCTGGTTTGGGAGTCATTGACTCAACACTCGTTACATGGGTCAATTAGAAAGCTTAAGGGAACTAAACATAGCCGTGCCTTATTATATAGAAAAAAAAGAAAAAAATACAAAAAAAATAAAAAAATAAAAACTATGCCTTTTCGTTCATTTTTTATGGGAAATTCGGTGAATCTTGAGACATGGAGACCTTACACATTAGAGTTACTTGGAAGCTTCATTTTTATATGCTAATTCACTTTACACTGATTCAAGCTTGTGATGCCTTATCCTGCCTTTTGTAAGTAATTAAATTTTAACATTTCTATTCATTGGGAAGATGGGTTTACCTTTTTAAGCTTGCTTATGAATGAATATCATGGTGATGTGTGCTCTTTAAATTTTTGGATACCATGAGTGATGACTTTATCTTTATGTTCTTTGTTTTTCATTGAGTCTTTTATTTTGTTTTGCTAAGGGACTAGCAAGATATAAGTTTGGGGGTATTTGATGAGTCTTAAATATTGCATATTTTAGACCCTAAACTTATATTTGTTATGCTCTTAGTTAGTAGTATTTCACTTTATTTTATGTCTTTTTTGTGTTTTGTGTATTTTTACAGGTTTGTGGAGAAATTGAAGCATTTCAGGAGATGTGAAGCTTCAGCAGACATTGCGATCGATCGCACGAGACATGCGATCGAGCGCACCTGCGCTCGAGTGCACTTGCCTACGAACGAGCGCAAGGCCAACATCCCACATTGAAATAGTTGCTGTTCAGTGCGTCTGCGATCGATCGTAACAGACATGCGATCGTGCGCACAAGACATGCGATCGAGCGCACATGCGATCGATCGCACCATTCTGCGATCGAGCGCACTCGGGCCAGTATCCCACATCGAATCTGAAACCTGCAGTTCTCCGGGTCTTCCCCTATATAAACACCATCTGGATTCATCATTCAGTGTACAATTCCTGAGCCACTTTGGTGTTTACCGGTGGACTTCCGCCAGCATTTTGGTGGATCCCGAAGGCATTGCTACCACGAGGGGAAGCGCCGCCCGTCAGCGAGTGGAATTTCTCCCATATAAAGTTGTTTATTTATTTCTTTATATTCAGTTGTTTTAGTTTAAATGTTTAGCACTTTTTATTATAGTTTTATAGTTATGAGTGGCTAGACTCTTCAGCTAAGGTTGAAGTTGAAGCCCCGCCGTTGTTTGGCGTAGTAGTTCAGATTTGCTTGTACAAATCTGACAATTTTTAGTATAAATGTTCTATCAATTATTTGAGTTAATCTTATAATTGATTGAGTTTAAATTTTCTGTTGGATTTTCTTTGTGTTTCATCTGATGGATACATTGAATGCTTTTCGATTAAATTGGATTCCCTTTGTGATTTTTTAAGAGCGGATACATTGGGTGCTTTTGATTTAGTTGGGATATTCTTTGTTTTTTGTCTTATAGTTGGATTCATTGAATGTTTTGATAGGCTATATTTTTAGAACATGTATGCTTAACTTTGGTGGGGTGGATTCGGAAACCTTAGTGCTTTTTATTATTAGTTTTAATTTATTTTGCAAATTATCATTCAAAATTCGGAACTAGGTTAAGATAGAGTTAGTTTAGATTAAAAATTATATTTTCACAACGCAATTCCCTGTGGATTCGACCTCGCACTTGCACAACGCTATACTGCAAACGACTTGTGCGCTTGCAAGTAAATTAAAACTCACAACAAACATCAAAGAGGTTAATGCCATAATTACTCGGAGTGGTAAGGTATCAGATGGACCAAGTTAGACGACAACCACGAGTACCTCTCTTGGCATTGAGGAGACATCCCCAAGGATGAGCCAAATAAAAAATTTCCAGTTCAATTCCCTTTTCCTCAAGCGTTCCGACCGAAAGAGAAAAATCCAAAAATACATGGTGAGATCTTAGAACATTTGAAACAAGTTAAGATTAACCTGCCTTTGCTTCATGTGATTCAACAGGTTCCAACTTATGCAAAGGCGATCAAGGATCTGTGCACCATAAAAAGGAAGCATCAAGTCAAGAAGACTGCGTTTTTGACTGAGCTGGGGAGTGCGGTGAATGAGTAAAAGACACCATCCAAATATAAAGACCCAGGGTGTCCCATGATCACCAATCAAATTGGGACTCATGAGATCGGCCAAGATTTGCTGGATTTAGGAGCCAGTGTGAACCTAATGCCTTACATTATCTATTTAAAATTGGGTCTAGGAGAGATCAAACCCACATCTATGGTACTACAGTTGGCCGATCGGTCGATTAAGCAACCGAGGGGGATAGTCAAAGATGTATTGATACAGATAGATAAGTTCTACTATCCTATTGATTTTCTCATTCTGCATACTCATTTTGTGGTTGATATGGAGTCTAAAGTTCCAATTATTTCAGGAAGACCTTTCCTGGCCACCTCTAACGCTCTTATTAATTGTTGAAACGGTCTAATGAAGTTGTCTTTTGGGAACATGACTCTAGAGGTCAACATATTCAACATCGAAAGACAACCACATGATGATAATGATTGCTATCATACTTATATGATAGACACATTGATCCCAGAGGAGGCTCACTTAAGCAAAATTTTTTAATCTTCAGAGTATCTCCTTTGTCTTTCTGATTATGAGAGTTCACTTTATCTTGACGATATTTTTGATGTTTCTGTTGTTTCAGGGTCAATGGATAAAGGAGAACGAAAATGGCAACCAAGCTTTGAGAAGTTACCAAGTGATGGAGAGAAACCAAAGCCATCCACTGAGGAGACCCCAAAGGTCAACCTAGCAACGCTACCTGAGGGACTCAAACATGCATTCTTGGGACCAGGTGATACTTTTCCTGTCATTATTTCCTCTGCACTTAGTGATTCATAAGAAAAGAAATTGATTGACATGTTAAGTGAGTATAAAGCTGTATTAGGATAGACTATTGTTGACATTAAAGGTATTAGCCCCTTGATATGTTCCTATAGGATCCATTTAGAACAAGGAGCTAACCCTCGTAGAGACCCCAGAGACGACTTAACCTCATTATGAAAGAAGTCATGAAAAAATAAGTTTTAAAGTTGTTAGATGTAGGTATCATTTACCCCATCTCTAATAGTAAGTGAGTTAGCCTGACTCAGGTAGTACCTAAAAAGTCTGGGGTAACTGTGGTAACTAACGAGGAGGGGATGCCTGTTCCTACTAAGGTAGTGACAGGGTGGTGCATCTGCATAGACTATAGAAAACTTAATTCCTCCACCAGTAAGGATCACTTCCCACTTCCATTTTTAGACTAAATCTTAGAACGTGTAGCTGGCCATCCCTTCTATTGCTTTCTAGAAGGGTATTCGGGATATTTTCAGATAGAGATCGCATTAGAAGATCAGGATAAGACTACGTTCACATTCCCGTTCGGTACTTATGCATTTTGGCGTATGCCTTTTGGACTACGTAATGCGTCAGCTACATTTCAAAGATGCATGATGAGTATATTTAGCGATATGTTCGAAAATTTTATGGAAATCTTTATGGATGATTTGACTGTGTTTGGCGATTCTTTTGATTCATGTTTACTCCATTTGTAGGCTGTTCTGAGTAGATGTGAAGAAAAAAGTCTTGTGCTTAATTGGGTAAAATGTCATTTCATGCTTCATTTTGGACTAGTTTTGGGGCACATAATTTCTCAAAAAGGGATCGAAGTGGATAAATCAAAAATATAATTGATCTCTAAATTGCCCACACCCAAAACTGTTAAGGATGTTAGATCCTTTCTTAGGCATGTAGGTTTTTACCGGAGGTTTATACAGAATTTGTCTGATATATCTAGACCATTGTGTAACCTCCTAGCTAAGGAAGCCATGTTCGATTGGACACAAGAGTGTGAGGATGCTTTTCGAACACTCATTGATAGGTTTATGTCCGCCCCCATCATGCAATCACTGGATTGGAATTTACCATTTGAGATTATATGTGACGCGAGTAATTATGCGGTGGGGGTAATTTAGGGACAGCAAAGGGAGGGGAAGCCCTTCATTGTATACTACGCTAGTAGAACTCTTAATAATGCACAAATGAATTATTCCACTACTAAAAAAGAATTGCTAGCGGTAGTGTTTGTTTTAGATAAATTCTATGCTTATCTGATTGGTACATCTATCACTGTTTTTTACTAACCATGCAGCCTTTAAGTATTTTTTTTTCAAGAAGGATGCTAAAGAAAGATTGATTAGGTGGATTTTACTCTTGTAGGAATTTGATTTAACTATTAAGGATAAGAAGGGGGTGGAGAATGTGGTGGTAGAGCACTTGTCTCGCCTGGAGTTCAATGAGTCTGCCAATGGCCCATCCATCCATGACGACTTCCCCAATGAACATCTGTTCATCATAAGCCAAGTACCATGGTATGCGCACATTGTAAATTACTTGGTTTCCGGTGAAATGCTATCCACATGGAGCGCGCAAGATAAGAACAAATTTTTGGTCGGGGTAAGAAATTTCTAGTGGGATGACCTTTATCTTTATAAGTATTGCCATGATCAAATTATGAAGAGGTACATCCTTGCGGTTGAGATTGATAGTGTTTTACATTTTTGTCATAGTTCAGCTTGTGGCTGTCACTTTTATATGAAAAAGACTGCCGCAAAAATTCTACAATTTGGATTATATTGGCCTTCTCTGTTTAAAGACACTAGCAATTTCTGCCGTTCTTGTGATAGATACCAAAAGCTTGGTGCTTTGTCCCAAAGGCATATGATGCCCTTTAACCCGATTTTTGTTATTGAAATATTTGATTGTTGGGGGATCGATTTTATGGGACCCTTTCCACATTCTTTTGGGTATCTATATATCTTACTTGCAGTGGACTACGTGTCCAAATGGGTAGAAGCTGTGGTGTGCCGAAACAATCACAACAACACTGTTGTCAAATTTCTTAAGGAAAACATTTTCTCCTGATTTGGCATGCCTCGAGCTATGATTAGTGATCAAGGCACTCATTTCTGTAACCATTCTTTTGAGACTTTGCTGCGTAGGTATAGAGTGCACCACAAGGTTGCTAATACCTACCACCCAAAGATGAATGGCCAGGCTGAATTGGCCAACCGAGAGGTAAAGCAAATATTAGAGAAGATGATGAACCTGAATAGAAAAGATTGGTCTTTGCGCCTTCCCAACGCTCTTTGGGCTTACCATACTGCTTATAAGAGCAATCTTGGGATGTCTCCATACCGGCTTGTCTATGGGAAGCTTGCCATTTACCGATTGAGTTAGAACATCATGCTTATTGGGCTGTAAATAACATTAACTGTGATCTTAATGATGCATGAATTCATAGGAAGCTTAAGTTGGCTGAGATTGAAGAGTTACAAAATGATGCCTACAATAACTCAAGAATCTACAAGGTAAAGATGAAGGCGACTCATGACAATCAAATTATGAGGAAGTATTTTGAGCCCAATCAATGAGTCCACCTCTATGACTCGAGGCTTCACCTTCATCCCGGCAAGCTAAAATCGATGTGGACCAGCCCATTCGTGGTTAAGAAAGTTTTTCCTAACGGTTTGGTTAAGATAGAAGATCCAACAGTTGGGAGAGTATTTCGAGTGAATGGGCAACATCTGAAGCACTATGTGGAGAAAATAGAGGAATCAGAGAAGATCTCTCTGGTTGCCCCTATCTACTTAAAGTGATGTTCAGCACTTCTATCAGTATTATATTTTACTGCTTTCTAGATTAGTTTAGTTTCTTTTGTTTTGCTTTGTTTGCTTTTATGTTTGTTTTGTGTGATGCAGGTTTACCTATGCTACGTTACTAGAGTTCCTCTCTGCTGTTGGTATGATTTTCTTATCTTTTGGTGACTATGAGGACACTGTCACATTCTGGTTGGGGGTGGTAACATATGCATGTTTGTTATATATTATTTTGTGTGAAACTATCATGGCATGTTTGTGAGATTTCACGATTTTGTGAACTGTTGATGTATGATTACAACTCTATTTTCATCAAGGTCCAATGATACTATCTTGATTGACACTGACTATTTTCTGGAAAATCATTTTTGTGCACATACTAAGCTTTGTGGATTATTTAGAGAGTGATGCATATGATCTTTGATTTTTAACCATGTTTGAAGCACATTTTTTTTTATTGAGTGGAGAGTCTGAGAAAACTGGCATTGTGAACTTTTATTGCTTACTTGAATTGGTTTTATCACTATTTAAGATGCTTTGTTTGGTTTACCTTACATGTGGAGAAATGATTTGGTTAGTCTTCAAAGCCTTCGAATCCATCATTAACGTTTGTGCTGAGTTTTGATCGTCGACAACATCTTGTGAATCATTATTCTTCTATCAGCTTATTTATTTATATTTTAATTCTCTAAAAGAAAAAAAAAAGAGAAGAAAAAAAAGAAGAATAATAAAATATCAGTTTTTGTTTACTTCAATTTTCAGTTTTTATTCGAAAGAAAGAAGATCCAACAATTTAAGAAAGATAAGTTGTCGCACCACACTCAGAAGAAATGAGCTTCAACACCAAGGCTTATTGTTTAACCATTGAAATTTCGAGGTATTATATTTGTAAGTCGGATAAAGTGTTATGAGTTGTGTGATTAGCCTATCTTGTGGTCGATTATTGTTCACTTGCTTGTCCTAAATTGCCTGATCTTTTCACTGAGTGTTTTTATCCGCTTTCTAACTCCATGAGTAAATACCTTGTCTGTTTCAATTGATAAACACTTTACATGTGAGGATAATGGAGTTGAGGCTTCTATCTTGGTTGAATTCAAAGTTTTATGCATCATTGGTTTGTGGTAAAAAGGTTTAGGCTTAGTGCACACACTCAAAGTTTCTCAAAAGACATGATTTGAAAATCTTGTTAGCGTCTGTGAGCTTTGGCCAACGTTTGTTTGAATGCTAGACAATTTTGCAAAATTCTTGGATAAATAACATTCATGCTATGTTACTTTTCATGCATTACTGTTTCACTTGCATCACTAGGTACTAGTAATGAGCTGGTTGGGGGTTGTGATTAGGGTATGAAAATGCACTTCAGATAGAGTTAATTATATGCATTTGTTGAGATTATTTTGATTATTCATTGAATTTCTTGACAAGTGTGGTCCTTTGGAGAATTATATGTTTTAGTGTGTTTTGCAGATTAAAAAAAAAGCCTTCAAAAATATGTTTGAAAGGATCCACAACATTTGGACCAGTTTAGAGTAGTCCAAGGCAAGCCTACACACGTATTCGACACAAGAAAAACGGAGTTTCTTGCATAAAAGTTGGGTTTCACCCGCAGAAGGAAGTCGCGGCCTGGACAGAAGGAAGCCGTAACTTTTTGTTGAAAATACGAAACACGGGCCTAGACAGAAGGAGGTCGTGGCCCCAGCTTCCAAATTCAGAAACCTTACTGCAATTTTTGTCTAAAAAAGCATTTTTTATACATATATAGAGGATACTTTAGACTCAAGGAAGGGGGGCTGGAGAGATATACACATTGAATTTTTCTGAGAACTTTGGTGATGATGTATTGTCGGCTATACTAAGTTTTAACCAAGGAGAAGAGATGAACTCCTAGACATAGCAGGTTGGCTTGTATTTAATTCAGTTATTTGTGTTTTTAATGTTGGATAATTGTTTTGAGACGTTTCCTTTATTAAATATAGAAGTTGATGTTTTTGTGTGACAAACAATTGTATTTTCTTCTTCCATAGATTTTATTTAACGTCGGTGATTGTTGTTCTTTTTCTCTATATAAGTTCAGTCATGCTTTTCTTATGAGTGGAATTTAGGATGCAATTGATTCTGGTAGATTAATTATATATGATTGTTCTTTACTGCATTATTGTCTCCGGATATATCGTCGATTTAGGATATCATATATGATCGATCGTTGCATTACTTTTAAAAACAAAAAGGGGATTTCTCATAATAATTTACAAAAGAATAATTTTGGTGCTTTCACTATTATTTTTCGGTTACACATTTGGGATGTGAAATGTGTAGTTGAGTAATAATTACTGAATTGATACAAGCTGAAGCTGTGAAATCTAGGAGTGATTCTTGGATCATTGTGTTTCTCATTATTGATTTTCTTTCACTTAATTCAATTGTTTCATTTAATTCTCAACATTTTCTCAATTTTAGTTTTTAATTTTGTTTCCATTATGTTTGCCTGAGACTTCGACAGTAGAACATTCTCTTCGTGGGATTGACACCCCATTCTATACTGCTACTACCGCATAGTACTGTTTGGGCATAATTCAACTGGCCTCCCATAGCTGGTCCTTTTAAAATGGTTTTGATGGTTCCAGTGATGGTGGGAGGATGCCCTTGATTATTCCGATGGTGCTCTCTTCTCAGATAGGTTTTCTATGACTTAGCTTACGAATCTTTCTTAGACTCTGGCATCCTCTATATGACCTTTCTGAGGCTCGTTGAGAGGGACTCTAGGAACGATCCTCGTAATCTTGGACTTGGTGAGATCTGATGTATTCCTTTAGGTACACCACTTAGATCAATTTCTACTTAGATAGAGAAGTTTGGGTGGCCAACGAAGGAGGCCCCGGTATTGGATACTTAAGAGTATGTTCGTCCTAGAGGCACACAGTGAGGTGAAGTTCTCAAAGTTAAGGGGAGCTCTTGCTCTCATTTATAGGCATGATTTTTTGATGGAGCTTTCCCTGGGTTCATTAGGATCCCTTTTTCTCTTGTCCATTCCACCTTCTCTCTCCCTTCTGAATACCTGATCGTCTTTTGCGATCACATGTTCCTTGGCTCAAGCGAGTATGTCATTCATATCCCTGGGAGGGTGTTTGGTCAACTTGAAGCTAAAGGTTCTTGATTTGAGCCCATTCTAAAAGGCTAAAGTCTGGATAGTAGGGTTTAGGTCAAGGATTTCCGAGGCAGCTGCATTGAACCGGGAGATGTATTCCCGGAGCTTTTCTCCTTTACATTGGATGATGTTGAAGAGGCTTTGTGAGGTCTTCTGAGGCCCCTTGCTACTTAGGAAATGAGACGCAAAGGTGTGGCTTAGCCCTTTGAAAGAGTTGTTGCTGCCAAGTTTAAGGTGATTGTACCAGGTAATGGCTGCCTTTTCCAAGGATAGAGGAAAAGCTCTGCACATAACGGCATCAGGATGGCGATGCAGCATCATGATGGTTATGTAATGCTGGAGATAATTTACAGGATCCGTGGTTCCATCGTAAACCTTGATAACCGGCATCCGAAAGTGTAGAGGGAGAGGAGCTTCGAGGATCTCCTGAGTGAATGGTGGATCTTTTGAGCTAAGGTCGTCGAGGATGTTGGTGTTGCTTGCATTAAAGGCTTCGTTTATCCTTTGGTCCATGTCCTCCAACCTCTTGTTTAGGTCAGTGTGGTTTCTAGATGTTGAGAAACCTCGGGATTTGACTCTAGAAGAAAACTTGGAGGTAGAGTAGTTTTGAGACCTTATTTTGGCGTGCGAGGAGGATCCAGTTGAGGATTGACCCCGACTGATTTATTACACTAGAGAGGTGTCTTCTGGTGAGAGTTTCAGTTTGAGAAAGGCGGAGGCATGGGGTAACAAGCTCTTCCCCTTACCTCGCTAATGAGATCAGTGACAAGTCAAGTGAGTTCTTAGAACTGTCCGTGGATTTGAGGGATAGTAGGATGCGAATCAGATAAGGTTCTTAGATTCCCTTGGTATCTGGGTTCTATCGGATCTCGGTGAGGATCATGCCCAGTCCGTCCGTCTGATGGTTTGTTGTCACACTTGGAGCCAATACGCTCTGAAATAGCAATGAGCTATGGATTAGCCGATCGTTGGCGGATAGACGCTCGTGTGACGACTGAACTAGTCCCGATAGTGTTTTTAGGTGGCATAATAACAGGTAAGTCCTTGATCCTTCAGAAAAGAAAGGCCTTCAAGCGCCAATCTGTTGATGCCAAAAATTTACCGAAATCTGAGCCGTCGAAGAGTGGGACCCGCACACACGAAACGAGGCTAAAACCTAAAGTCACGGAGGACCGAAGGGGGTGTGCCTCCGGAGGACTCTCCGATGCCTAAGTTAGTATGGAGATATTTTCTGGAGAATATAGAAGTCAAAGAGAATGAGAATTGTGTGTAGAGAATTGTCTGTACCTTTTGGTTTATGAAGACCCTTTTTTATAGTGTGAGGGAGTTGAGTTTGATCAAGAGAACAACTATAGTGTTAGGATAGGAGTAGTATTATTTTGGAGTTATCTATCAGCCGTGCAAGTTTATCCAAAAGTTGGAACGATGGAATAGCATCAAGTCTTATGGTGTGAAATTACCATCATGCCCCTTGCCACATGTCGGGAGGTGATTGGTTGTCTCGTCATGGTTACAAAATTACAATTTCTACCCTGGAGATTGACATGTGTCATTATGTTATTGATAAGAGAAGTTTCTCCTAAATCAGCACTTGTGAAGAATAACATATAGCAGCTTCTATGAGTTTATGGATGAAAAACACTTATGTTTTGAAATTTGCAGGCATAAGAAGATCGGTTTTTTATTGAAGAAGAATAACAAAGGAAATCTAGAATTTGTATCTTGTTTGTAATCAAATAATTATGACAGTTATACACACTTTTATAGTGTTTAATTAGTGTCTTTTCATAATAGACACTTCACTTCACGAGCAATTATCATTTTTCATTCTGAAAATTCAAATTTTCGAACATCCGTCAACTAGGTCTTTCATTCATTCGACATTATCGTCCAGTCGACTGACTCATTCACAACTTGAATTTCTTTTTCTTTTCTTTTTTTCATTTGATTTTCTAAAATATATCAAACTTAAAATCTAAATTTATTTTGAAAAAACATCAACAGTTTAGAGAAAAGAAAGCAGAAAACATGCACATCTGAAAATGCTCGTAAAGTGAGAGGTCAACTTGAAAGAAAGAAAAAACTTAAAAGTATAGGTCGAACAATTACATGTAGTAAAGATTTCAATAACCAAATATCACTTTAGTTTAGAGACCATTAAGATACACCTGGCTGAAACAATTTAAAAACAGCCACTTGGCTTTATATTACAAAGGTCAGTGGACATGCGTTGCTGTTTATGTCTCAATGATGCACTTTAAAATCTGCTACTATAAAATATAAATATATGAGTAGGCCTCTTACCTAGTTGTGACTTGCTTGGCGCTATCCATAGACTGTTAAACAAAACACTTCACAGGCCTCTTTTATTAATCCTCAAAACATATCCAGCCAAATTGGATTCTAAAAGTGTTAAAGTGAATCCGTTTCACTAACTATCTAGTTGACATGGAATTTATTAAATAAACAACCATAAGGTCCACCTCTAAGTAAAGCATAGAAGTTGTATTCTGTTTTACATGTCAGATAAGGAGGCTATTGAAGAGAAAACCTTACCTCAATGGAAAGGCTAACATTTTCTTATAGAACTCCAGTTGTTCTCTGAACGTGAAAGGCCAGTTCGTCTCTCCAAGTGAATTCGGCAAAGCTTGAACAAGATAAAGGAGAAGAATCATTAGTCTTGGCAATCATTGTTCAAATAGTTACCACAATTTTCTACATTCTATATATGTATCTAAACGCATTATGCAGGGAAAAACTTCCACGCAAATATATTATATAGCGTTATTAGAAGAATATTGTGTTGCCTCAACGGTTCCATTATCATAGAATCCTACTGATAAAAATTATGTTACATACTTTCTTATTGAAAATGAATTTTAGTACCACGTACAAAGGTAGAATGTAACATATTTTAGAATTTAAAGTAGCATTATGTTATCAGTATTTGACTGCTTTCTTAGCTAATCAGCATGACCCAAGATTGCTTATGGAAAGTCATTTGAAGAGAAAATACTTCAGGAAAACAGTTAGCTCCCTCCTAACCTTCTGTAGGATAAGATACTCCAATCTGAAACTATCATAACCTCACATATATATAATGCTTAATTTTATTGGAAACAAAATTTTGGCAATGGTTCCTCAAACAAAACCAGAGGGCATTTTCCGACAAAAGCATACACCATCCATGGTTTAAACAAGGGAACACTAGATTCTATCGAAGATTTCTCAACTGTTTCACCCCATTCAAAAAAAGGTGGTCAACTTTTCTGAACAAAAATGACATGCATCCTGTATATGGAATAATAAAAATCTACCTTCAGGCAAATATGCTGGTGTGCACACTGCCTCATCTCGAGTTGTGCAATTAGTTCAATAAAACAGTGTTCCATCATCGAAAGCACAGTGACAATGCATGCAACATCAATACATTCTACCAAGATTTCATTTCTGTTGAGATATTAGAAACTTGGAAATATTCTAGAGATGTAAGAGGCTATTAAGAAACAATGGAGTAGCATAATTTCTGCCATCAAGGCTCACAGTTCTTGTTTAGACTGAAATACTAAATTTTCATTAATAATATTCTATACTCTATGTCATCATGCCTGCATGAAGCCTTTTGATCTACAACACCTCAAATAAATTTTTATTGGTACCAATAATCAAAAGCAGAAAGTGAACTCGCCATTCTTCAACTAAATCATAATTTTTCCTTTTTTTCCAATCCACATAAAATATTCTAACCGCTTGGGATCTTAACAGGGAACTCAGTCGGACAATTGCAGGAACTCTCTCTCTCTCTCTCTCTTTTTTCTGTTTATGGGTTGGGAAGGGGGACAGGGAAGAGTTCCAGAAAGATATAGTTGGCTATATATTTCACCATTTAGCTCTAAGAATGTTTGAAAACCACTGCTCTTTTGAGTGGTGAGAGCCTTTCATATATATTCATTTACAGATTGTATAACGGTGTAATTACGCATAAATGTTGATTACAAAATAAATGGAAAGAATTGGCTAAACAAGCTCCTATAATTGACGGGGTTGGAGCTTAAAAAAATTGCACTTTTGTTGTCACATAGGAGAAGAGGCTGCTGTGGAAGAGAAATTCTAAGGTCACAAAGGAGATGTGTGAGCCAAAGAAGTTCAGCGGCAGTGAGAGCAAGGGCACGATACTCAGACTCACAGCTTGAACGAGAAATAGTAGGTTGCTTTTTGGCACTCCAGGAAACCAAGTTGTCACCAAGGTAAATAGAATAACCAGAGGTAGAGCGATGAGTATCAGGACATCCTGCCCAGTCTGCATCAGAGTAAGCAACTAAAGCACCAGGAGCAGCAGATGGATGAAAAGTGAGGCCAAAAATGCAGCGTGCCCTTAACATAGCGAAGAATGCACTTGACAGCAAGAAAGTGGTCTTTAGTCAAAGAGTGCAGAAATTAACTGACAGAGTTTACAGTATAAGCAATATCGGGACGCATGATAGTCAAATACTGGAGAGCACCAACAAGAGATCGGTAAAGAGTAGGATCCGAAAATAGAGGACCATCAGAAGATAGGTGCTGATAAACAACCATAGGGGTGTGAACAGGCTTGCTGTCAAGTAACTGAGCTCGCGTGAGGATGTCCCGTGCATATTTCTGTTGACTGATAAAGAGATCATCAGTGGTGGATGTAGCTTCCAGACCAAGAAAGTAACTGAGAGAACCCAAATCCTTAGTAGTGAACTCAGGATTAAGCTTACGAGTAAAGTTGTCAAGAAGAGATCAATTGTTGCCTGTAATAATGATGTCATCAACATAAAGAAGCAAATAAATAATGTCAGATTGCCTATGAAAGACAAAGAGTGATGTGTTAGCACGACTGCAATAAAAACCAAGTTGAATGAGAAAAGAGGAATCGCTGAAACCAGGCACGAGGAGCCTGTTTGAGGCCATAAAGAGCTTTCTTCAACTGATAGACATGATTAGGGAAGAGGGGGTCAATATACCCAAGAGGCTGTTCCATATAGATATGTTCAGTAAGATGACCATTAAGAAATACATTCTTGACATCAAGTTGGCGGAGAGGCCATTTGTTGGTCACAACAAGAGAGAGGACAACACGGACAATGGTAGCCTTGATAACAGGGCTAAAAGTGTCAGTGTAGTCAAGACCAGGTACCTGTGTATAGCCTTTGGTAACAAGGCGAGCTTTGAGACACTCGATAGATCCTTCGGGCAAGTATTTGGTTCGAAACACCCATTTGGAACCCATAATGTTGGTGTTGGCAGGTCGAGGAATCAAAATCCAGGTACTATTAGTTTGTAGGGCTTGAACTTCTTCATCCATAACGGTGAGCCAAGCCGGATTCTTAGCAGCAAATTTGAATCCTTTGGGCTCAGTGGATGCAAGAAGAGCAGAGAGAAGACCACAGGATCCCAAGAGAGCAAGATTCGCCAGGTGGCGAGTTTTGAAAATACCAGCTTTGGCTCGTGTAAGCATGGGATGCGAAGCTATCGGAGTAGCCGCAACAGGAGCAGGGGTAGGCAGCTCGGTGGTGAGCTCAAGAAAAGCGGGGCTAGGATCCGAGTGCGGCAGAGATGGACCTGTAAGAGAATCATTGAACTGCAAAGACTCATCCACTGAATCAGTACAAATACCACACGAGTGAGATCCAGATTGTGTAATGTGCTGGGAATGAGGCGCAGGGGAAGATGGTAACATGTCTGTAGGGGGAAGACTGGGTTCCAGAAAATTTGAAAATTAGAGGGAGGATATGGGTTGAGCCTGGGAGGTATCGAGGAAGGGAAAGTGAGTCTCATCAAATTGAGCATGGCTGGTGATATATAGCCTAGAAGTGGTAGGGTCAAGACAACGAAACCCTTTGTAAGAGGGAGCTGTAACCCAAAAAATGCAAGGAATGCTACGGAGGGAAAATTTGTTAGGCATATAATCACATAAACAAGGATAAACACGACAACCAAATGGATGAAAATTTTCATAATTTGGAGAGGAACAATATAGAAGCTCAAAGGGGGACTTACCTCTAAGAAGTGGTGTGGGCAATCGGTTGATGATATAAGCTACAGTGCTAGAGGCATCGACCCAGAAGCGAGGGGAAGTGTGGGAATGGAAAAGCAGGGCCAAGCCAGTCTCAGTCACATGACGGTGTTTTCTTTCTGCGCGACCGTTTTGGGCGGGAGTATATGGACAAGAGAGTCGAAGATGGGCTTTAAAGCAGTAGCTAGTAAATTCTGCACCACCATCACTTTGAAAAATTTTAATACGAGCAGAATGTTGATTTTTCACAAAATTTTTAAAATGAGTGAAAGTATCATAGAAGTCAAATTTTAATTTCAATGGATAAAGCCAAGTGAAACGAGAATAATCATCAATGAATAAAACATAGTAGGCAAAACCCAAATTTGATTTTACGGGGGAAGGACCCCAGATATCGCAATGAATAAGATCTAAATCATTAGACAATCTATGTTTATTACGAGAATAAGGCAAACGGTGATTCTTCGCAAGTGACATGTATCATATAATGTAGGAGATGGCAATAAAGAGGTAAGATAAAGCTGTCCTTTTTTAGTTAAAAAAGAGATAACAGTATGATTCACATGTCCAAGGCGAGAATGCCATAAATCATACGAAGCATGAAGGGATTTATTTTTAAGGATAGAAATAAAAGTGAAATTTCCACTCTCTAGCACATATAAGCCTCCATCTCTTTTACCGGTTGCCACCACCCTTCCCGTTTGGTGATTCTGAGCAGTGAAAAAATTATTAGTAAATGTAATGGATAACGGAAAATCATGCGTTAATTTACTAATGGAAAAAAGATTTTTAGTGAGGTGGGGGACAACCAAAACATCTAACAGATGAAGATCTGGGGAAGGGGAAATTTTACCAGTGTGGGTAATGGGTAGGGATGCACCATTCCCTACAATCACATAATCTTTACCTGTGTAAGTGGTGGACTAGTCCAAAGTGGAGAAGGCTGGAGTCATATGGGCCGAAGCCCCTGTGTCCAAGAACTAATCCGAAGCTTCATTTCCAGACACAAAGCATGAAGCATTAAAAGCTTTTGCAAGGTGCGCCGAGGGTCATGCTGGTGCCGATCATAGCGTTGCCTGCACCGATTAGCATAGTGGCCTTCCAAGCGGCAAATCTGGCACCGTGGTGGACGATGACCTTGAGTGGGTTGGGTACGACCCTGTCCGTTACTGGAAAACTCGTGGCTGGGGCCATTTCTATGGCAACGTCAGGAGTGAGATAAGCCACCTCCGCGTTGAGAAGAGCCACGGTTAGCAGTGAACGGTGCAGCTGAAGGCGCCAGACTCTCAAGAGACTTTTGAAAGAATTCAAAACTCTCAACCTTGGACACAAGATTCGGGAAGCATAGAAGAGGTGTCTATGCCATTTGAGTAGTAGAGAAACTAGAGAAATCGGGTCCTAGGCCACGAAGAAACCAATGAACTTTGTCGGTTCCATCAACAGGTCGACTAATGGCATGAAACTGATAGCATAAGGCCTTGAAGGCACGGGCGTAGGCAGTGACTGGACTAGTGCTGCGCTTCATTAATTAGAGGTCATCTTTGAGGCGTATTTCATGGGCTCTGGAGCGGTGGCTAAAGGTATTTTCTAGAGTGGTCTAGACCTCATGGGATGTGGAGAGGCCAACAGCTTCAGCCATGGCTTCCTCTGTGAGAGAGGAGAGGAGAAGACTTAGTAGGCGCTGATCGGTGGCTTTCCATGCCAGATGTGTTTGGTATTTGGTGTTTGAGAGGTGGGAGGATCAAATGGAGGTGGCGGCACAAGGGTACCATCGAAATGACCTAACAAACCTTGGCTCTTGAGAAGTGGAAGAAGTTGGCTCTTCCATAAGAGGTAGTTGGAGGAGTAGAGTTTGATGGTAACCATGTGAATCATGGTGTTGAAGGGAAGGAGGCTGGGAGAAGAATCACAGGCCATTGGGGATCGTGGGATGCTAATCCAGGTAAGCTCTGATACCATAAGAATGTTTGAAAACCACTGCTCTTTTGAGTGGTGAGAGCCTTTCATATATATTCATTTACAGATTGTATAACGGTGTAATTACACATAAATGTTGATTACAATATAAATGGAAAGAATTAGCTAAACAAGCTCCTATAATTGAGGGTCAATGGATGCACATATGGAAGGCCTTAGATTAAGGTAGATGATCCTTAACAAGCTCCATCGAGCGATGTATCCTCTAAAGAATTATGTTCAAAATAAAATTACAAAAGGATTTGTATGTGGCAGTCCAGTGGTTACCTATCATAACCCTCATAATCCATCCTGCTTGGACTGTCTATATAGGTAACATAATATAGGTAGCACAACATAAGAGTTTTCCCTCAATCAGGTATACATGTCTAACATTCAATGAGGAAAGTAGGACACAAAGTCTGATATGATTCTAAGACTTCGATCTAGCTGCAATAGTAATTCACGTCTGCTCCTTATCAAAGGGTAACGAAATTAGTCGCATACTTTACCCTCCACAACTTTGATGGGTTTAGTAACTGTACTTCCATGCAACTAGTTTTTGAACCTCAATGAAAGACAAACTTTGATCTCTAACCTTGTCACTTCATGTCATTCATGTGCTAGAAACTAGTACTTGATTTTGAATAAAGGTCAAGTACTTAAAGAACCTTCACAAGAGACCTCTTTTATTCTTAACTTACTAGTAGGAAGTAAATTGAGTTTACATGTTGCCTTCTCAGATTTTTGCCTCTGCTTCAGCAAGTATTTTCATTTAAGTTATATGCACGTGGTATGTAATATGCAAAAGCATATAGAACTTCAAATGACCTGGCATTTAAAGCCTACAAATCTTGTAAGCATAACAGTTGAACATAAACTCCAATGACAACCATTTTTTAATAGCACGGAAATTAGAAAGTTTATCACTTGAACCTTCGTCATCTATAATCATACTTTTAAAGGATGTGGAAGCCTATGTTCCAGGTTGAGAATAAAGGAACACACTCCAAGATAACAGGAGGAAGAATTAAGTGGCAATGTGCAACACAACAACCTCATAAATAACAGTTTGGGACCTATCATAGATGAGAAACGAAAGATGGCAAAGCCAACTTAATCACCAGAATGTGAAATCTCTAATGTAACATAACCTAGGAAACAAAATTGCAGGCACACAAAAATTGAGTGATTCAGTAAATCATCTACTCCATAATACTCCAGCACAAACACTAATTCTTCAACCTCTCACTCACAAACCCATTACCCACTACACCCAAACCCAACAATCTTTTTTATACAAGACACAAGCAAAATTTTTACTACTAGGCCAAACCACCCTCCCAAACAAGCACTCCAAATCCACACACTACTCAATTGGCATTTAGATCATGTTCTTTCACTCTCGACTTAAAGGTACACCACAATATTATTTTGATAGAGGAAGGTCAGGACATGAGAAATATGAAACAAAAACATATAGTGACTAGAAATACAAAGAATCTATCAGCTTTTCCTTAACCAATTAGGAATTCAAGATAATAGCCTAACAAATATCCACTTTGGCTTGAATTCCCTTAAGCCGCATTCTCCTTTAAACTTGAACATCTTCTTCCCAGCCAATAGTAGTGATGTAGAACAGTATGGAGGAAATTAACAAATAACAAAACAAGAACAAGAAATTAAAAATAAAACAATTCAAATCACATGGGAACCACAATCCAAATCACATTGACCCGAAGAACAGACTTAGTCACAGAGTTGTTTTGATTTCAATAATATAATTTTTATTAATTCATAAGCTAAGTAAAAATAACATAAGGATCTCTATTATATGGAGATCTTAGAAAACCTAATCCTACTCCAATAAGGAATACTCTCAATAAGGAAATAAAATACTAAGCTTAAATAAGGAAACTAATTACTAAAATAAATTAATTCCTAAACTATAAATACCCATAATATTTTCAATTATATAATTATCCCCATAATTAAAATATCCCCCAATTCCTAGATTAAAATCTCAAATTCTTATCTTCATTGTATACTCCATCATTCTCCACCAGTTAGAAAGAACTAGACCTTGAGTTGAAATTTGAGAAACAAAGCATTGTTATGAAACCATTAAAGCCAAAATCACTAGGTAGGTAAAATAAAATCAGGCATGGTGAAAAAAATTTCGCTGGAAATTTTTGTTGCCAATGCTTGAAACCAAGTAGGTAAGATAAAATTAATACCAAGGACATATGTATCAACTCGAACCTCAATCTTACAATCAAGCTTGTCTTTCTATTTGTCTTGAACCTTTTCGACATTCTCAATGCTCAATAAACTCGTTGTCTTGCTAGATTGATTCGACTAAAATAACCTCCCATGGAACTGGCGCAATATGCTCAACAATGTCAAGCTTGTCGTCAAGCTTTCCTACATCTTTGTCAGCATCTTGGTCTTTGACCTGTTCAATATACTCAATGTGCACAACCAATTCATCATCTTGTTGACAACTACTTCATTATCTTGCTGATCTGGTTCAACTAAGACAGTCTCACATGGAATTGACTTCACATGTTCAACCTCCACTTGAATCTCTTCCTCATTGTTGACTTCAACCTTGCTTGGGACTGGCTCATATTCCAAGATCTTCTGTCCTCGTTCTTCTGTCCCTGCTCTTCAAAGTCTTTCCTATCATCATTCAATGTCTCATCATCATTGATCTTTGATTTATGAATTTCTTGATTATCTTTCATTGTCACAACATCTAAGGGGTTGCACGCTTCTTTATATCCATAAGATGACTTACTCATATTCTTTCCATAAAAAGAGATAGAATGATACTAAGGTTTTCTTTCTATCACAGGGCTTATCATAATCACAAGCATCCCCATAAGTATGAGCATGCCAATCATAGTCATTAAAACCCCTTCTAGGAACATCATAAGAATTTTTATAAGCATGACCATCATCATCATCATAAAAATAATTAACATGACCATTAATAGTATTGTCATCTCGATAACCACACTTATACTTATAGTCTTATTGCTAACTTAGATTTTTAAGATTTTGCTCCTTAATATGAATCCAACAATCAAGTACATCATATTCTTCCTTTCAATGTTGACAAAAAGAGTGTGAACCATACCTTATCCATTGAGATCTCAACTCACCCATACGCTTGTGGTCATTCAAAATTTTATCTTGCATAAGGTGAATCTTTTCCAAAGTATGAGTAGACATAGCGCAAACAAAACTGAAAAAAAAAAAAATTCAAACATTTACTTTCTTTTTCTATGTTTTTTTTTCTTCTCGTTTTCTCGTTTTCTGATTTTTTTTCAATTTTTTCTATTTTTATCTAACTCAAAAATTCAAAAAAAGAGAAAATAGTAGACGATACTTCTGGAAACTTCCGGCAATGGAGGAGACGACTGACGAAGCTGGAATTCTTGGGTTTTGTTCGTCGGAGGCTGACGAAGACGATGGTGGAAGCAGATCTTGATGAAACTCACAGGGAAAGGAGATGGGTGGCATTGGGTGTTGCCATGGTTTCTAAGGTTTTCAACTTTTTTTCGGTATATTCACGATGTGTGGATACCCGATCTGAATAGATCGAAGAATTCAAGTCTTGATAGTGTTCTCAGAATCGGTCAGGGAGGTTTCTGATGTTAGAGACAACGCGTGGTAGAGCTTCCAGCGGCGTAACCGATTGAGATTTGTGTTTTTTTTGTCACCTAAAGTTTTTGGTCCTGATGGTGGTGGTGGTGCACGTAGCAAGTTGACGAATGTTGACAATTCAAAGTTCTTCTCCCCATTGTTACCGTTCACTCTTGACAGTATATGTTTTTGCAGCTGCTTTTATTTTTATTTTTTTCAAACTGACTTGGGTTTTAAGGTTTGTTTGGTGTGGAGTATTATGGTGAAACACAAAGAAAACAAAGTTTAGGCTTTTAAACCACTTTGATGTAGGATAGTAGGGAGGAAACAAACAAATAACAAAAACAAGAACAAGAAATTAAAAATAAAGCAATCCAAATCATATAGTAATCGCAATCCAAATCACATGGACGGGAAGAACATACTCAATCGCAGAGTTGTTTTGATTTTAATAATTTGATTTTTATTAATTCATAAGTTAAGTAAAAATAATATAAGGATCTCTCTTATATAGAGATCTTAGAAAACCTAGTCAGACTCCAATAAAGAATACTCTCAATAAAGAAATCAAATGCTAAGCTTAAATAAGGAAACTAGCTACTAAAATAAATTAATTCCTAAACTCTAATTACCCATAATATTTTCAATCAGATAACTATTCCCATAATTAAAATATTTCTCAAGTCCTAGATTAAAATCCCTAATTATTATCTTCAATATGTACTTCATCAAGTAGTAACCAAATTATCATATGAAACTGGAAGTGAGGTCAAGAGTAATAAGGCCAATGCTTCCTCTTCAATTTAATATTTGCAATCGCCAACTAAGTAACTATTTGTTATAGGTAGTCAAATGGTTCCTAACGTCTATACCTTATTCTATTCTCAGCTGGTATAACTCTTTCTTTAAATACAGTCGATTTGTAAGTAATTCGACGTATAAATCTTCTCTAACTTCTTACATAACTCTAGGTGATACCCATTGAATACGGTATATTTCACCTTAGGTGCAAGAGTCAATCTAATGGTAATCATTGATTTCATCTCGAGCTCTTCCCAATCTTCGTTACTCATGGTAGCCAACTTCTATTACTTTTTGTGCAACACCTTGATTAACACTTGTTGTATTATAAGACCATTTACGTTACTCTACCATTTTATCAAAGAGCTCTATCCCAAACTTTTTCATGGCATGATTTGCATCTTCGACATCGTGAACTTTGCATTGATACCACTTTGTTGTGACAAAAGCCAGGAATTAAAATTGTACTTACTCTATAACTATCAATAAAATTTACTACAAACATCAATTCATAAACCTCTCGGTCACATACTCTATACCTCATTATCCCCAAGAATCTCTCTCATACAACACACAAGCAAACTTCTTCTGGGTAGCAACAACCTAAAAGGCAATCCACATACAAACTCCAGATCCTATTATCTCATTCTATTGACTTAAATGAACACCATAATACCTTTAGCATATCCTCTATAGAGGGAGGTAAATACCAGATAAATAAGAAATAAAAATCAAATGGTGACTAGGAATGCAAATAATCTATTGTTTTTTCTTCAACCCATTAGAAATTTAAGACATACCTTAACAACTCTTTCCCTTCAACATTTTTTATGGCCAAAGAAAAATAGAATCAATATTTTCAAGGTTAATCTAGTCACTTATCCTCAACCTCTAAGATAAATTATAGTGAGTTTCCATTCATGGATCTGTCAATTTTAGTCAAATTTTAACTTTTACTAAGTTGCAGAGTTCGTGGAAAGATAGAAAGTGCAGGTTTTGCTTTAGTTTTAAATTGATACAGAGAGGTTTTGTCTTCCTGGAATCAATTGACCTTTTTATAGAAGAGGACTGAGAGAGGCGGGAGGCCATTTATTACATAGTGTTGGGATTTGATGAGAATCATAAAATGTATCTTAACAGTACTTAATTGTTAGCATTTTAGGGTTGATCTAGGTTTTAATTGCACTTTTATACGTTAACAACTCTAAAGTGTCATTCTTAGATCATTGATCTATTTCGGTGCATTTTCAAGTACTTTAAGCTAAAAGAGGAGGAAAAGTCATCATTGCTTGAAGCATAAAAACTCGAGGCATACTGGAGTGAAGGCATGGTTATGGAAGGATAGATGAAGAAAAATCAAGTCTTGAATGTGTGCGCTACGGCCTGAAAATATCCAAGCCTCGGCCTCCAGAACCGAGCCAAAAGAGCAAGAAAGAAGCTTCAGTGGAAGCCATGACCTAGACTAGGCAGGACCACGGCCTCCAGAAAGGGGAGAAACCAAAGCCAAGGCAAGGGCCGCGGCGCCTTTAAGTGAGAGCCGCAGCGCGCACATAGTCCTCCTCTCCGAGTTATGACTTAATTAGGACTTTTTAAACCCTAAAACATCCTTAGACCTTGTGTATTATAAATAGACCACTTAGAGTTTGTGAAGAGATATCTTTGGACGTCTGAAAAACTCAAGAAGGCTACCATATTCTCCTCCACCAAAGAGTTCAACCATGAACTTCATGGCGAACTAATCTCCAAGCAAGGCGAAGGGATGAATCCCTAGGTGTAGTTGTTCTTAATTTCCTTTCTTGATTCAGTTATAGTTAGGCTTTATTGTCAAAACATTGCTATGTCTTACTCTTTTATCTAATTAAAGGATTTTCTCTTAATACGGTGATTGTATCCTTATCTCCATAAGTCTAGTCATGCTTTTCTTATGTGACATTGTTTGGGTATGATTGAGTCCGGTAGAATTATCTTTTAGGTTTGTCCATTACTGCAATATTGTCATTTAAGATATATTGTCGTTTCTTGATAAATTTATAGGATAGACTATGTGTGCTTAACTAAAAAGAGTAATTCATATCAATTACATTAAGGTATATATATGGGCTTGATTGAATATTTGCCGATTGCTTGTTCGGGATGTGAAACTTGTAATCGAGATAAAAACAACTGAATTAAGATTGAAATAAAGCAACAAACATAAGGAGGATTCCCGGAACCTTGTTGTTTCTTTATCATATTTTTCAATCTATTTACATAATTACTTCATCATTGATATCTTCTCACTTGATTATTATCGTTCGTGTTAAGGTTTGCACTTTTCCTTTATAGATCGCTTTTCCTTGTGGAATCGACACCCCAGAGCTGTGCTACAACTACCACGTTATACTTTGGGAGCGATTAAGATTTTACCTTTAAAAGCTACCTACTCAAAATTTAGGTAAAAAACACAATCATGACAATTAAATAGGCAAAACAAACAAAGAGTAAGATAATTAGTATGGTTTGACAACCTTTTTGCCTACATCCACGACCAACTCCACTATTTTATTAATCTTCAACTACAACTTTAGGAAGAGCAAAGTTTTCGAACTCTCACCCCAAAGTCACAATACAACAAAAGCTCTTAACTTAGCTATAGTTGTAAGTGCCCTCTCTACTTGACAACTCAAAACCCTAATACACTCAAGGCTCTCATCCTAGCTCTAGTAGTAAACCCTTCTAGTTTATAATGTATATGGAATTATGAGTGTCTCTCATAGAGGATATTTTCCTAATACTATTACGAAAAGAATAACAACATTATAGTAGACTACTACTACTTGTACAATCAACAATCTAATAGTATATTACAACTATTCTAACTAGAACAAGCAACTACAAAATAGGAAACAACTTTTACCAAACCAATTAGAAGTCTTCTTTGTGGGAATTGAGCCAAAATCCTAACAAATCTCCACCTTGGCTCGAATTCTCCACCTCATCATCAAATTTGGCTTTCTTCTTTGTTTGGTGTGATCGTTACTTTTGGTCTTCCCATCTCATTCACTTACTCTTTGAAGTCATCATCCTCTCATTAGACTTTCCATTATCACTCTGCTTCATTCTACTCAACTCCTCCAAGTCCTCCACTGTGGCCTTGCTTTGCAATTTCGTGTGTTCTTTTTCCTTATTGTAGATGCACTCTTTATTTGAAAAATCTAGAGACTTGGATCTTGATCTTTCCCCCACCTTCCTTAAAGTGCTCCACTTGCTCACATTTTTTGGCTCTTCTCTTAATATAATCACAAATAATTCTTCAACCTTGAGGTATCGCGAAAAGATCCCTATCCATCCAAACTTTCTTGCCCACCATTAACATCGTGACTATGTCATCTCTTTCTGGTTGCAAGTACTTCATCTTTGTTAACATACTACTCAACAAATTAGTGATAATGGAATAAAAAAAGCTAATATTCATCATACCTTCTCCCATCTTCAATTCATCAAATAACTCAATATTAATCATGCTTACTTCTTTATATTTTTGCCAATGGAACCACAACTCTGATACCATTTGTTGGTATTTTACCTCTAAAATTCACCAACTCAAAAGTTAGGCAAAAAATACAACCACAACAATTAAATAAGTAAAACAAACAAAGAGTAAGAACACCAATAATTAATGTTGTTTGACAACTTTTTGCCTACATCCATCAACAACTCCACTATTTTATTAATCTTGAACTACAACTTTAGGAAGAGCAAAGTTGTCAAACTCTCATCCCAAAGTCACAATACAACAAAAGCTCTTAATCTAGCTCTAGTTGTAAGTGCCTTCTCTACTTGACAACCCAATACACCCAAAGCTCTCATCCTAAACCTAGTAGTAAACCCCTATAGTTGACAATGTATATGGAATTATGAGTGTCCCTTAAATCTTCTCTAGGACCCATTTATATAGAGGATATTTTCCTAAAACTATTAGGAAAAGAACAACAACATCATAGTAGACTACTACTAGTTGTACAATCAACAATCTAATAGGATATTACTTCTATTCTTACTACAACATGCAACTACAAAATAGGAAACAACTTTTCCCAAACCAATTAGAAGTCTTCTTTGTGGGAATTGACCCAAAATCCTAACACATAGCATAAACTTGACTGACTGTTGGCCTCAGAGCATAAACTTTACAATCTAATCACATTTAGATTCATAAAGGTAAAGTACAGTAGAATATACTTAAGAATACAAGATCTCGTAAATTCAACATTCCACCCACTTTAAAAAGTGAATTATGAGCATTATATTAGAGTGAACCCTAGAATTCTTTTACTAAGACATTAATTTATTGATCTGACTCTAGTGAGTTACACCAAAAAGATTTTACATGTTAAACAATCAAACTTGTTTTCTTATTCTTTTTCCTTCTTTTTTTTTCTTTGAATAACATATCAAACCTATTAAGATTACGTAAATTTGTTTAACATTCTTTTTTCCAATGTATTGTGATCCTAATCTAGCATGATCAAAATTATATGTTACAATCAACAAGCATAACATGTAAGGTAACTAATCGTGACTTAATAAGACTATAAGAGGACATAGATTGAGCCTTCTTAATTTTCTTTTGCCTTCGATTAATTATACTTCAAGACATAAATTCTACGGATGAACATTAGATTCAGTTTGATTCGATTCCATAAATTAAATTTCAATAACTAAAGCAAACATATATTAAATTCCTTATGTAAAAGTAATCATTAACCAATAGAAAACAAGATATTCTACAATTCAACTTTCTTGCATCAAACAGAACAAGCTAAAATTCCACCCTCTAAAAAGGAAGACAAAACATAGATAAGAGAAGTTACTAAAGTACCAGCTTTATGTCATGAAATGCTGCTAGTTCATTTCACTTCAAACAAATGGAAAGAAAAAAGCTACACAAAATAAAGTCAAATTGATAAAATCTAATAAGAAAATAAAATTTGCAATCCAATGATAACAAAAAAAATAAAATAATTAATTTACACAAAGGCATACCTATGGAGGCCATAATCATAATCCTAAAAGCAATCATTTTCTCTGAAAGAAGCTATGGCTATTGAAACAAAACTAGTTATTCTATTCATTAGAGAAACAGGAAGTCTAAACACCAAAGAGATATATACCCGCAAAAGTGCATGACCTAAAACATAACATGTAGTATTGTAGTTTCTAATAAATCCAATTAAGTTCCACATATTAAATAACAATAAACAGTCAAAATATTATTGCATTTAGGTCAAACCAGTCACAGTCAGGCAAAGGCCTCCTCTTTTTCCATGGGTTCCTGATAAGTGCTTAAATATTCATATTTAAGCCCCCTTATTTACATTTGTTAGGTCCTTAATTGCGTTAATTTGGTCTCTTTTACTCCATTTGTGTGTTTTACATGTTTTTATAGGGTTTTGGAGAAAAAAAAGCAGTTTTGGCACTTAAAGGAAGAAATCTGGAATCTCTGGAGCATTCTCTGGACAAATTGCGATCGATCGCGCCATGCAATGCGATCGAGCGCACATTGCGATCGTGCGCACACATGAAAGATTGAGCGCAAACTGTGATGAGAGAAAAATATTGCATATTTTGGCCACTTAATTTACATTTGTTAGCTTAGGATTTTGTTACTTTGAGTTGTTTTCGTTGTTTTTCAGGTTTACAAGCACTGGGAAAGGAGTTTCACTAAAATTGCCAGAATTGCACATACAGATCAATCATCTTTGAAATTTAAACTGTATTGATTCAAGAAGAACCAGGATATGCCATATATGCTTAGAAAGATCCATAAGTATATTTTTTTGGAGAATTTTACGGCTCGTAAAAATGATTTTTCTACAGAAAGTTATGACTGTTTTAGTAGACAAAGGTCAGGCTATGCGGGCTGTGCGGGATTTCAGCGTGAACAGAAGTTTTGAAGGGCATGTGAAGACTTAAATCCCACATCCCACATCGGATTGGAAACACATTGCACTCGTGGTATTTGCCTATATAAGACCCACTCCACTTCATCATTCAGTGTACAATTCCTGAGCCACTTTGGTGTTTATCGGTGGACGTCCGCTAGCATTCTGGTGGATCTCGAAGGCTTTGTCACCACGACGGGAAGCGCCGCCCGTCAGCGAGTGAAATTTCTCCCATGTAAAGTTATTTATTTATTTCTTTACATTTAGTTGTTTTAGTTTAAAAGTTTAACACTTTTATTATGAATTGTAGTTTCATAGTTATGAGTGGCTAGACTCTTCAGCTAAGGTTGAAGATGAAGCCCCGCCGTTGTTTGGCATAGTAGTTCAGATTTGCTTGTACAAATCTGAAATTTTTTAGTATAAATGTCCTGTCAATTATTTAAGTTAATCTTATAATTGATTGAGTTTAAATTGTCTGTTGGATTTTCCTTGTGTTTCATCTGATGGATACAGTGAATGCTTTTCAATTAAATTGGATTTCCTTTGTGATTTGTTGAGAGCGGATACATTGAATGCTTTTGGTTTAGTTTGGATATTCTTTGTTTTTTGTCTTATATTTGGATTCATGGAATGTTTTGATAGGCTATATTTTTAGAACATATATGCTTAACTTCGGTGGGGTGGATTTGGAAACCTTAGTATTTTAATTATTAGTTTTTAAAAATCAATTTAGTTTAATTTTAATTTCTTTTGCAAATTATCATCTGAAATTCGGAACTAGGTTAAGATAGTGTTAGTTTAGATTGAAATTATATTTTCACAATGCAATTCCCTGTGGATTCGACCTCGCACTTGCACAACGCTATATTGCAAACGACTCGTGCGCTTGCGAGTAAATTAAAACTCACAACAAGTTTTTGGCGCCGTTGCCGGGGAATTGTTTGGTTTGTGAAAATTTTTGGTCTGAATTAATTTTATTTTTCTACTAGTTAGTTAAAAAAAAATTAATTTAATTTAATTTTAAAAAAAATGTGGATGAATCCAGCGCCGGTTTCACAGTCTTTAGAGGACGCCCTCAAGGATTTCATTAAAATGACCGGCCCGTCCCTAAATGCTGCCAACACATTCAATGTTGATAGCCGTTCCATCTGTGCTAGTCCTCTGCATTTAGCACAGAATTGTCCATCAATGCCAGCTTTTGCCGAGTATCCCCTGGAACAAATGAATGCTTTCAATGAGTGTTGTTGGCAATCAAATGGATCTTACTCTGAAACATACAATCCAGGGTGGTGGGACCACTCTAATGTTTCATGGACGCAGAACCAACTGAGGAATCAGGGAGGAGACCCTTATCATGCTCACAATCAATACCCTCCCGAATTTCCCCCACCAATTCCAAGTTATGGTCACTCAGCTTATCCAGCACCATCACCTGTTTACCAAGCTCTCATTCAAGAGCCAGCGTCGGTTTCACAGTCATTGGAGGACACTCTCAATGATTTCATGGAAACGACTAGCCAATCTATGAGTGAAGTGATGAGTGCAACAATAGGAAACACCCAAGCGATTGCCACACTAGAGAGTCAAATTGATCAAATCACAAGTTACGTGGGTGAAGGAGAGGAAGGAACGTTCCCCAGTCAAACTGATCCTAACCCAAAGGAACAGTTTGAGGTGGGAAATTTATTAACTCCTATGCATTGGCAGGAACAAGTGCAATAAATTGTCCCATTGAGGTATGGGAGACAAGTGCACAATCAAGTGGAAGAGAACCCTGCTATGCACCAAGGGCAAGAAAGTGGCAACAAGGAAAAGAGAGATGCTGAGCCATCTACCGCCACACCTATTATTAAGGATCTCTCTAGGTCATTTTTACCTAAAGCGCCTTACCCTGAGAGACTACAAGCACCCAAGAAAGAAGAGAAGTCTGAGGACATTTTGGAGGCATGCTTTGCTCAGTTTGGAGAGGATTTAGACTTAGATAAGTTACTTGAGCAAGCAAATACTATCTTGGAGTCTGATCCTCTAGAGAGAAGTGAGACGGAGGAGACTATGGATGAATCACGTATTGAGGACCCCCTAGAGGCATGCTTTGCTCAATTTGAAGAAGATTTGGGCTTAGATAAGTTGTTTGAGCAAGCAAATGCTACTTTGGAGTCTGCTCCTCTAAAGATCAGTGAGACGGAGGAAACCACAGCACCTGAACCCACCAAGAAGGAACTTAAGCCTTTACCGGACAATCTTAAGTATAAGTTCCTAGGTCCAACAGATTCTTTGCCTATAATTATAGCTTTAGATTTGGGTGATGCTCCAGAGGAGAAATTATTGGACGTCTTAAGAGAGCATAAGGAAGCTATAGGCTGGACTATTGAGGATGTCAAGGGAATCAACCCCTCGTTGGTAATACACACGATACAGTTGGAGGAGAATGCTAAGCCATCGAGGGAGCCACAAAGAAGGCTCAACCCTGCTATGCAAGAGGTTGTGAGGGCAGAAGATATTAAGCTGTTAGAGGCAGGGATCATTTATCTCATCTCTGATAGCAAGTGGGTGAGCCTGATTCAAGTCATGCCCAAACATGCTGAATTAATGGTAGTGAAGAATGAGGACGACGAGTTGGTTCCAACTCGAGTACAGTCAAGATGGAGAAAGTGTCTAGACTACCGTAAATTGAATGCTGCCACTAGGCCTGATCATTTTCCATTCCCATTTATTGATCAGATGGTGGAGCGCTTAGTTGGGCATGTTTACTAATGTTGGATCTGGCTGAAGACGTTAAACTTAACGCTCATGGGAGGCACCCCACAGCTTATCTTTTCTGTTTATTTATTATTTCGCATTTTTATGATTAATGTTTGTTTCTAGTATTTTTTGTTTTCCAGTTTTTATTTTTCAAGGACAATGCGTACTTCAATTCAAGTTTGGGGGTATGCTATGAGCCATACCAGTCCAGCTAGTTCTCCATATCTTAGGTCAGCTCGTTCTATATTAGTCATACATTGGGGTCAGTGTGTAATTTAAGTTTGGGGGTATGGGAGACACATCACACACTTTGTCCTAATTTGTTGTCTTTTCATCGTAGAGATAAATACATGCTCATGTTATCGTGAAATTTTGGTTGATCTAAACAATTTCTGTGATGTGATGTCATTGGTGAGCTTAACATTTTGAACACATGATCTGGTGATAAATTTTAAAATTTAGTTACTTACCTTAGGCATTTGATAATTCACATGTTTGACATAATCTAACACGAGCACATTAGCACAAATTATGTGAGGTATGACATGTGATTTTAATGTGTATTTTTCCTTATCTTAACTGAAACTAGATGACTTGTTGGATGAACTCTTGGGCATAGAAAAACATAAAAAAATAAAAAAAAATTATTATCATAAATAAACTTTCCGCTGAGTAACTGGACCTCTTGCCTCAGTAAGCAGTGAGTGTTCACGTCAAAAGGTGGAATTTTGCTTGGTAGTATTAAGGCCGATTTAATTTCGTAGCCTTTTTTACTTGAGTTAGTAAGTCCTTAGGGGTGTCTTTACACCTAATGCCCTAAAACCATCTGGTTTGGGAGTCATTGACTCAACACTCGCTACATGGGTCAATTAGAAAGCTTAAGGGAACTAGACATAGCCATGCCTTAAAAAAAAAAAAACTATGTCTTTTTCGTTCATTTTGATGGGAAATTCAGTGAATCTTGAGACATGGAGACCTTACACATTGGAGTCACTTGGAAGCTTCATTTCTATATGCTAATTCACTTTACACAGTGTCAGACTTGTGATGCCTTAACCTGCCTTTTGTAAGTAATTAGATTTTAACTTTTCTATTCATTGCGAAGATGGGTTTATCTTTTTAAGCTTGCTCATGAATGAATCTCATGATTTTGAATGATCTTTAAATTTTTGGATACCATGAATACTGAACTTATCTTTATGTTCTTTGTTTTTCATTTAGTTATTTATTTATTTATTTTGTTTTGCTAAGGGACTAGCAAAATGTAAGTTTGGGGGTAGTTGATGAGAGAAAAATATTGCATATTTTGACCACTTAATTTACATTTGTTAGCTTAGGATTTTTTTACTTTGAGTTGTTTTCGTTGTTTTTCAGGTTTACAAGCACTGGGAAAGGAGTTTCATTAAAATTGCCAGAATTGCCCATACAGATCAATCATCTTTGAAAATTAAACTGTATTGATTCAAGAAGAATCAGGATATGAGCCATATATGCTTAGAAAAATCCAGAAGTCTATTTTCTGGAGAATTTTACGGCTCGTAAAAATGATTTTTCTACAGAAAGTTATGGCCGTTTTAGTAGACAAATTTCAGGCTGTGCGGGCTGTGCGAAATTTCAGCGTGAACAGAAGTTTTGAAGGGCATGTGAAGACTTAAATCCCACATCCTACATCGGCTGGAAACACATTTCTATATCCCACATCCCACATCGGATTGGAAACACAGTGCACTCGTGGTATTTTCCTATATAAGACCCACTCCACTTCATCATTCAGTGTACAATTCCTGAGCCACTTTGGTGTTTACCAGTGGACGTCCGCTAGCATTCTGGTGGATCTCGAAGGCTTTGTCACCATGAGGGGAAGCGCCGCCCGTCAACGAGTGGAATTTCTCCCATGTAAAGTTATTTATTTATTTCTTTACATTTAGTTGTTTTAGTTTAAATGTTTAGCACTTTTATTATGAATTGTAGTTTCATAGTTATGAGTGGCTAGACTCTTCAGCTAAGGTTGAAGATGAAGCCCCGCCGTTGTTTGGCGTAGTAGTTCAGATTTGCTTGTACAAATCTGACAATTTTTAGTATAAATGTTCTGTCAATTATTTGAGTTAATCTTATAATTGATTGAGTTTAAATTGTCTATTAGATATTCCTTGTGTTTCATCTGATTGATACATTGAATGCTTTTCAATTAAATTGGATTTCTTTTGTGATTTGTTGAGAGTGGATACATTGGATGCTTTTGGTGTAGTTGAGATATTCTTTGTTTTTTGTCTTATAGTTGGATTCATGGAATGTTTTGATAGGCTCTATTTTTAGAAAATATATGCTTAACTTCGGTGGGCTGGATTTGGAAACCTTAGTGTTTTAATTATTAATTTTTAAAAATAAATTTAGTTTAATTTTAATTTATTTTGCAAATTATCACCTGAAATTCGGAACTAGGTTAAGATAGAGTTAGTTTAGATTGAAATTATATTTTCACAACGCAATTCCCTGTGGATTTGACCTCGCACTTGCACAACACTATATTGCAAACGACTCGTGCGCTTGCGCATAAATTAAAACTCACAACACACTGCGATCGAGCGCACATGTACGGACGTGAACAGTAAACTACATAACCCTATTTTGGAAATAAGAGAATTTTCATTTTAGGAAGGTTTAGGAACTCATGGGTCTCTTAGGACTTCTCAAAGACCTATAAATACACTTGTAACTCACACACATAATACAAACCTCAGATAGAAAACACTTTTCTCTTTTCTTTTACTTGGAGTTGAGAGCTTGGGAGAGAATTGATGCCTCTTCTCTTGGGTTTATTCTTCTCCCTTAATGTTTAGTTTATTCATAATGTTTACTTCAGATAGTATGTGTAACTAACTTTCTTATAGGGCTCGATTGAAGCCCTAGTTATGCATTCCCATATTTATATTCATTGATAAAATCTTTGCCAATAGCTTTTATTATGTTACTTAACTTGATTAATGCCTGTGCTTATTTAAATTCCTCATATATATGTGTAAGGCCAACGTATGCATGTGGTATGGATAGGTTAGTTAGATCAATTTGGATGACCGAGTCCTGGGTCTAACATTAGTAACAAGGGATATCTTATCTGGATACCCGGGTTAATCAACATGGGAAACCAGGAGTAGATACCATGCCCTAGGTCTCATGTGGTTGTCGATTTCCATAGTACTTATGTTTTCTTAAGGAACAACTCAAGCAGATACCATGCGGAATCCCTTAAGGAAGAAAAGAATTAGAGTAGATACCATGCCTAACTCGTTGCTTAGGGAAATCAATAGCTTAAGGAGTAGATACCATACCCTTAGGTTGGCAACCAGTAGGTATACATAATAAAGCTAGTGCACTGATACCTTATATAAATTGGGAAAGTATGACTAGTTGTGGATATCAAAGCCTTATGTCTTTATTATTATCAAATCACATTCCAACAGTTATTTATCTCTTTTTACTTTAGAGAAACTGATTCTAAAAGCAACTTTACCAATCCCTGTGGAGATGACCTTGCTTTTGCACACTAGACTACACTGATGACCTTGTGCACTTGCAAGTATAACTAGTACAATTATTCACCTATTTATTTAGGTAGATAAACGCACAACAAGTTTTTGGCACCGTTGCCGGGGATTGCGCTAAAATTCTTTTTAGAATTACTTTCATTATTATTACGCTAGTATTGTTTACTATTTTTATTTTTCATCAAACCTAATTACATTGTTTTCTGTTTCAGGCACATCAAACCCTAACTCACACTTTCTGTGGTACTTACGATCAATCGCAACCTCCTGTGCGATCGAGCGCATTTAGGGCAGAAAGTATCTGTGCAGCAGAGTTGAACTGCTGCACTGAAGCTGTTTCTTCTGATTTACGCACAGACTTCGATCTCGACATCCAGAATTCTTTCCCCTCGATCCCGAGCTTGAGCGGACTATCTGACAAAAGCTAAGGAACAACTTCAAGGAGAACGAAGAAGAAGTCGAGAACGAAATAAAAATGGCAGAACAGCTCGAGAACCAGCAACCACCTGCACGAGTACCGATGAAGCACTCCTTCATCCCTCGAAACATTGATCAACCATCATGCATTGCATATCAACCTGAGGCGGCGGGAAATTATTACATATCTCCGCAAATCTTGAATGCTTTGACTCACTTTAGAGGCACTCCTAACGAAGATCCACACTTGCACCTCCGAGAATTTTTCGATCTTTGCAAATTCCAGCACATACAAGGACTAGACCAAGAAGGAATAAGGTTGATTCTGTTCCCCTTTTCTTTGAAAGATAATGCTGAAATTTGGTATAATTCTTTGCCTACAGTTTCCATCCACACTTGGGAGGAGTTGGCAAGCAAGTTCCTGAAGAAATTCTTCCCAGCCCAAAAGAAGAGACAAATGAGGAAGGAGATCCAGTCCTTCCAACAAAAGGATGGGGACCTCTTCTTCGAAGCATGGGGACACTTCAACGACTTGCTACTCAAATGCCCACACCATAACCTGCCTCAAGATGAACTGGTACAAGCCTTTTATGAAGGTTTAAATGATACTAACAAATGTATTGTTGATTCAGGTTGTGGAGGAGTCCTGATGTAGAAAAGCAGTGAAGAAGCAATGGAGCTCTTCGAAACCCTCAGCGAGCACACCCAACAATTCTCCTCTCGAGGTAGACATGTAACCAAGGGTAAAGGTATGTATGAGGTAAATATAAATGGAGGACCTTCCCCTCAAATGGCAGCAATGGAGAGAAAACTAGATATGATTGTAAAAGCCATGACTACTTAAAATGCCTTATCCAGCCTACCATCCACCCCACTCCAGGTATGTGCAATTTGTTCTCAATACGACCATAATACTGATACGTGTCCTTTGTACTCGTTTGCAGATCCAGAACAAGCCAACTACGTGGAGCCTAACAACTATCCACTGAAGAACAACCCATATGCCAACATGTACAACCCTAGATGGTGAAACCACCCAAATTTCTCGTGGAGCAACAACCAGAACAATCAAGGACAGCAACAGAACCCCCATCCCACTGCTCATGCTACTCCCGAACCAAAGAAAAACGACCTCGAAAGTCTAGCAAGACAACTGGTGACGTCACAAGAACAGTTAATGACTCAGCAAAAATAAACTAATGTGGCACATGAGCAAGCAATTCAAAGACTAGAGGTACAAATGGGACAACTAGCTAAAGAGCTCAGTGGCAGAAAGCAAGGGGAGCTCCCAGCTCAAACATTACCCAACCCTGGGGGGCATCAACAACTAAAGGCTGTCACAACATTGAGAAATGGCAAAGTGATCAGATCCGAGGAATCTCCAGCAGCATCCAAAGAGACACCATCAGCCTCAAGGGTAAGTGAGACGGAGAAGGTGAATGCACCACCCTTCCCGCAAAGGTTAGTAAAACAAAAGAAAGACAATAAACTACTTGATATTTTTGAGACCTTGCGGAAAGTTGAAATTAATATTCCATTATTAGATGCAATTCACTAAATATCTGCCTATGCTAAATTCCTAAAAGATCGTTGCACTCATAAAAAAAAATTTCAAGAGCATGAGATTGTAGCATTAACTGAGGAGGTAAGTGTTGTACTGCTAAGAAAACTCCCACCAAAATTGAAAGATCTAGGTAGTTTTACTATTCCCTGTAGAACAAGTGATCAGCTATTTGACAAGGCATTGCTAGACTTAGGAGCGGGGGTAAACTTGCTACCTTACACAGTATTCAAAACCCTAGGTTTGGGGGAGCTACAACCGACTTCTATTACCTTACAGTTGGCAGATAGGAGTATAAATAGACCTAGGGGTGTTCTCGAGGATGTCCTAGTAGAAGTTGGAGAATTCATTTTACCTGCTGATTTCATCGTATTAGACATGGAAGAATGCCCTATGCCAATGCCCTTACCCATCATATTAGGGAGACCCTTTATGAGAACTGCTGACACTAAGATTTGTGTGAAAAAGGTTATAATGAGTATGAAAATCAATGGTAAGAAAATAGAGTTTAAAATATTTGATGCAATGAAACTCCCTCAAGGTGACTTGGAATGCTTTAATGTTTGTATGATACAAAACTTTGTTGAGCAAGCTTTTCAGGTTCAACACATTGATCCATTGGAGACTACTCTCACTCATAGCTTCACGGAGATGGATATTGAGCAAGAATATAAAGATTTTACTGATGACATCATCACAGCTGTGCACCAACTTGCGACCTCTCCAAAATACTCCAGTATGTATCCTCCTCCATTTGAAACTCTCATACCCACTAATACTACCCTTCTTCCATTCATTGTGCAGGCACCAACATTGGAACTAAAGCAGCTACCCGAGCATTTAACATACACCTACTTAGGAGAAAATACGACTTTACCTGTGATTGTAGCTGCTAACTTGAGTAGTGGGGAAGAAGGGAAGCTGTTAAGAGTTCTTAGGGAGCATAAAACTACCATTTGGTGGACCATTGCTGACATTAAGGGGATAAGTCCAGCAAAATGCATGCATAATATTTACCTTGAAGAAGAAGCAACGCCCACTCGAGATGCTCAAAGATGACTTAACCCACACATGAAAGAGGTAGTAAAAGCCGAGATATTGAAGCTACTAGATGTTGGCATCATTTACCCTATATCAGATAGCAAATAGGTGAGTCCGGTCCAAGTCGTTCCTAAAAAGAGTGGGATTATCGTGGTAAAGAATGAAGATGAGGAGTTCATACCTACAAGACAAACAACGAGATTGTTAGAGTTTTAATAATTACTTGTGTACTTAAAATAGCTACTTGGTACTTAAATAGCTATAATAGCAACGACCAAAGTGTAATGGTTGTTACAATAAGATTCTGTTGGAGTTGGTTACATTGCCAGGTGGTAGGAGTTAGTTAGGTTGGTTAGTAACAGCTAGTGACAGCTGTGGGCAGTTAGTTACAAGGGCAGAGTTGGGGGTATAAGAATAACCACAGTGTACACAATTAAGGAAGGAAAAAAGTGAATTCAGTATAATCTTTCTGTATTTCCATTCTTCTCTATTCTTTTACTAATCTCTGGAGGCCTAGCTAACCTCGAAACTAGCTACCATTTCCATTTCAATTTAGTTATTTACAAATTGGTATCAGAGCAGAGATTCTGTGACTTGATGGCGGAGACGCGATCTAATGCTGCCATGGCAGCCACTAATGAAGCCATTGCCTCCCTTCGAGCTACCTCTGATCATCACAGCAAAAACATTCAGGAAATCCAAAAAATTCAATAGATCCATACCGGAACGATGAACGAGATGAATCAACATCTTATGGTAATCCTTCAGAAGTTGGGTACTAATGAAAACAGATCACATGAACCTTCATATCCAATCCATAATCCTTCTACAGTGTTCTTTGCTAAACCTGTTAGGCTTGATTTTCCACGCTTTTCAGGTGATGATCCTGGTAGCTGGGTGTACAAGGCTAACCAATATTTTGGATATTATCAAACTGCAGCTACGGAGAGACTTATGGTGGCCTTATTTCACATGGATCAAGAAGCTCTGGTTTGGTTTCAAGATGCAGAGGAGGCTGATGTGTTCTGTAATTGGGAGGGTATGGTACAGGCCTTACATGTTAGGTTTGGTTCAACGCCCTATGACGATCCTATGGAGGCACTTACTAAGTTGAGGCAAACATCAACAGTAGTAGTTTACAAGGTAGATTTTGAGGCTTTGTCAAATAGAATCAAGGGCTTATCTGCAATGCATAAGATGAGCTGTTTCTTAAGTGGGTTAAAAGATGAGATACGTTTGCCTGTGAGGATGCTAAATCCATAGTCATTGAATGCAGCTTTTGGATTGGCTAAAATTCAAGAGGAATATTTGACAAGTTACAGAAGGAGTTCTAAAATTCAGCAGGAAACAGGTAAGCCATCTATCTTGGGTCTTCCTAAAGTTAATACGTTTGTAGAAGCTAAATCTAGAATTCCAATTAAAAGAATTTCTCCTGCTCAAATGGAAGAGAGGAAAAAAAAGGGGTTATGCTATAACTGTGATGACAAATGGAGTCCTGGTCACAAATGTAAAAGTGCCAAAATATTCCTTCTTGAGGGTATTGAGTTGGTGACTGATTCACAGTCTGGGATTAAGATCACTGAGTTGGAGGAAGAAGTTGGAAGTTCAATCAATGAAGGGCAGAATACTAATACCAATTCTGAGGAGGTTGAGATAACTCTATATGCTCTAATTGGTACTCCCACACCTAGTACTATGAGGATTAGGGGCAAAATTAATGGAGTTAGTTTGGTAGTTTTGCTGGACACAGGTAGCACCCACAATTTTATTGATGCAGCATTAATCCCTAGTTTGCAATTGTTGGTTGACCAATCTCAAACGTTGGAAGTTAAGGTTGCTAATGGTGTAGTGGTGAGGACTCAAGGGTTTTGTGATCAAGTGCCAGAATGCATTCAAGGGAAGGAATTTTCTATTCAATTTCATGTTTTGCCACTTGGAGGATGTGATGTTGTGTTGGGAACTCAGTGGCTAACCACACTGGGTGATATCCAATGGAATTTTCAGTTTTTAACTATGGAGTTTTATCATAAGGGGCACAAGGTTATGATGCAAGGATTGAAGCAATCTGGCTCACATCTCATTGATGGGGATCAATTCTTTAAAACTCCAATCAAGAAAGGCCTGTTGGTTCACATTTCAACTCCCTCTTCAGTTGAGAAGCAGGCTGCTTTACCTGCAGAAGTAGCAGATTTACTTCAAAATTTTGCTCAGGTCTTTAATACTCCAGTAGGGCTACCTCCTCTTAGGGAGCATGAACATCATATTACTCTTAAGGAAAGAGCTCAGCCAGTCTGCCAGAGGCCATACAGGTACCTTTTGACCAAAAAAATGAGATAGAAAAAATAGTTAAAGAATTATTGTCTGCTGGATCTATAAGGAATAGTTGCAGTCCTTTTGCCTCCCCTGTTTTGTTGGTAAGGAAGGCAGATGGTTCTTGGCGTATGTGCATTGATTACAGGGCACTTAACTTGAATACTATCAAGGATAAATTTCCTATACCTGTCATTGATGAATTGCTTGATGAACTGAATGGTGCTTGCATATTTTCTAAACTTGACTTAAGGTTTGGTTATCACCAAATTAGGATGAGTGAGGAAGACATTCCTAAAACAGCTTTTAGGACTCATGAGGGGCATTATGAATTTCAGGTTATGCCCTTTGGACTCACTAATGCACCTTCAACATTTCAGTCCCTAATGAATCAAGTGTTTAAACCTTTCCTTAGAAGGTTTGTTCTAGTATTTTTTGATGATATTCTGGTTTATAGCAAATCCTTGGTTGATTATGTCTCTCATCTTAAGGCTGTATTGGAAGTGTTAGCTAAGGAGCAATTATTTGCTAAGAAATCCAAGTGTGTTTTTGCTTGTGGAGAAGTTCAGTATTTGGGGCACTTGATTTCGGGTGAAGGGGTAAGGACAGATCCTAAGAAAACTATAGCAATGCAACAGTGGCCTACTCTAAAGGATGTTACGGCTTTGAGGGGTTTCTTAGGTCTCACAGGGTATTACAGGAAATTTTTAAAAGGGTATGGGCAGATTGCAACCCCATTGACTGCCCTTTTAATGAAAGATTCTTTTACTTGGACTGAGAAAGCTTAATTGACTTTCCAAAATCTCAAATTTGCTATGTCCAATCCACCTGTTTTAGCTCTTCCAGATTTTGATAAAATGTTTGTGGTGGAGTGTGATGCTTCAGGTGTTGGGTTGGGTGCTGTATTGATGCAAGAAAGGAGAGCTATAGCTTTCCACACCCAGGCTCTCAAGGGCAGGAGTTTGGCCTTATCAACTTATGAGAGAGAACTACTGGCCTTGGTGACTGCTGTGTATAAATGGAGGCCATATTTGGTTGGAATCTCTTTCTTGGTGAGGACAGATTAGCAGAGCCTTAAGTACATCTTGGAGCAAAAAATTGGTACACTAGCTCAACAAAAGTGGATTACCAAGTTGTTAGGATATGCTTTTATTGTAGAATATAAGAGGGGTAAAGAGAATGTGGTGGCTGATGCTTTGTCAAGACAGGTTTCTGGTGATGAAGTTTCATCTCAGGAAGGAGTTTTGTGCATGATTTCCTTTCCCACTCCTGATTGGTTGGCTCAACTTAAGGATAACTATGCTGCTGATCACTACATTGTGAGTATTTTAGATGCTTTTCAAGCAGGGAAGGAAGGTCCTAAGGGCTTTATTATGCAGAATGGTTTGCTGATATATAAAAGTAGAATGTATGTGGGGATGTGTGATTCATTAAAGACAGCTATTTTGCAACAGGTGCATGATGGGCCATGGGGGGGTCATTCTGGGTTTCTTAAAACATTGCATTGGATTCAGAGGGATTTTTACTGGCCTGGGCTAAGGGAAGATGTTAGGAAGTATGTTAGGGAGTGTGATATGTGCCAAAGGCTCAAGCATGAAACCTGTAATCCAGCAGGTCTGCTACAGCCCTTGCCTATACCAGAGAAACCTTGGGTGGCTGTGAGCATAGATTTTGTGGAGGGTCTGCCAAAATCTCAGATGAAGGAGGTAGTGATGGTAGTAGTGGACAGGTTTACAAAGTTTGTTCATTTCATAGCCTTGTCTCACCCATATATTGCTTCTAAAGTAGCAAATCTGTATATGCAACATGTGTTCAAGTTACATGGAATGCCTACTTCAATTGTTAGTGACAGGGACCCTATTTTTACTTCTCGTTTTTGGCAAGAGCTAATGAAGCTTCAGAGTATTCAATTGGCCATGTCCTCAGCCTATCACCCTCAAACAGATGGCCAAACATAGGTTGTGAACAACAGTCTTGAGCACTATTTGAGAACTTTTGCAGCTGACAAACCAGCTACTTGGGTGGAGTGGTTGCCACTTGCTGAATTCTGGTTTAACACTAATTTTCAAACCTCACTCAAGCTAACCCCATTTGAAGCACTGTACGGATATCCCCCTCCTAGACTGATGGACTACATTCCTGGTACAACAAGGGTTGAAGGATTGGATGCTCATCTGAGGTCTAGATAGCAGCTGACTTCTTTGTTAAGGCAGAACCTGGTAGCAGCACAAGAAAGGATGAAGCTGTATTCTGACAAGCATAGGACTCAGAGGAGTTTCTCTGTGGGAGATTGAGTATTCCTACGACTTCAGGCCTATAAACAGAATTCTCTTAAGCACCACCAATTGAAGAAATTATCTCCCGAGTACTATGGACCATTTCAGGTCTTGCAGAAGGTTGGTGAGGTGTCTTATAGGTTGGATTTACCTCCAAATTCTAAGATACATCCCACTTTTCATGTATCCTGTTTGAAAGCTAAGCTTGGGCAGCATGTGGTTTCCATTCCCACCTTACCACCTACTGACGTGGAAGGAGCTGCCATTACAGAACCACTAGCTGTTCTCCAGGAAAGGTCTCATCAGCTTCGAAATAGAACCATTACTCAAGTTCTGGTTCAATGGCAAGGTGAAAGTATTGATGATGCCACTTGGGAGAGCTTGTATGTTCTGCAGTAGAGGTTCCCTCACCTTATGGGCAAGGTCTTTTAAAGAGGGAAGTATTGTTAGAGTTTTAATAATTACTTGTGTACTTAAAATAGCTACTTGGTACTTAAATAGCTATAATAGCAACGGCCAAAGTGTAATGGTTGTTACAATAGGATTCTGTTGGAGTTGGTTACATTGCCAGGTGGTAGGAGTTAGTTAGGTTGGTTAGTAACAGCTAGTGACAACTGTGGGCAGTTAGTTACAGGGGCAGAGTTGGGGGTATAAGAATAACCACAATGTACACAATTAAGGAAGGAAAAAAGTGAATTCAGTATAATCTTTCTGTATTTCCATTCTTCTCTATTCTTGCACTAATCTCTGGAGGCCTAGCTAACCTCGAAACTAGCTACCATTTCCATTTCAATTTAGTTCTTTACAGGGATGGAGAGTATGCGTTGATTACCGAAGATTAAACAAAGTAACTAGGAAAGACCATTTTCCCCTGCCATTCATTGATCAAATGCTAGAGAGGTTAGCCGGTCACAGTTATTAATGCTTCTTGGATGGGTATAGTGGATACAATCAAATTTCCATAGCACCTGAGGATCAAGAAAAGACTACATTCACATGTCCTTTCGGTACATTTGCTTATAGAAGAATGCCATTCGGTTTATGCAATGCACCAGCCACTTTTCAAAGATGTATGATGAGCATTTTTTCCGATATGGTAGAGAAATATATTGAGGTGTTCATGGATGATTTTAGTGTCGTTGGATCTAATTTCGATGAGTGCCTGAATCATTTGGAAAATGTCCTAAGGAGAAGTGAAGAGAGTAATTTAGTACTGAATTGGGAGAAATGTCACTTCATGGTTCAAAGCTAAGATTGACATCATTTCAAAGCTACCTCCCCCTCTCACGGTCAAGGGCATTAGAAGTTTCCTTGGACATACCTATTTTTATAGAAGATTCATTAAAGACTTCTCCAAAATCTTGAGACCTCTTTGTGCACTATTGACTAAAGATACCAAGTTTGAATGGAATGATGATTGTATGCAAGCTTTCAACACCTTGAAAAATGTTCTCACCTCTGCCCCAATAATGATGGCACCGGATTGGAATCTTCCTTTCGAATTAATGTGTGATGCCAGTGACTTCGCTTTGGGAGCTGTCTTAGGTCAAAGAATCAATAATGTACCTCATGCTATTTACTATGCTTCTAGAACGTTAAATGATGCTCAGCTTAACTATTCTACTACTGAAAAAGAATTATTAGCTGTTATTTTTGGTTTAGAGAAGTTTAGATCATATCTTATTGGTTCTAAAGTTATTGTATTCACTGACCATGCTACTTTGAGATATTTTTTTTCTAAGAAAGATGCAAAACCTAGGCTAATCATATGGGTACTCCTACTCCAAGAATTCGATTTAGAGATCAAAGACAAAAAGGGCAGTGAGAATGTAGTTGTAGATCATTTGTCAAGACTCCCATATGATTGTGATGATAAAGAGTTACCTTTGAATGAGAACTTCCCCGACGAACAACTATTTACACTAGAGGTAAAACTTCCATGGTATGCTGATATAGTTAATTATCTAACTGTTAAAGTTTTTCCGCCAGGTACGACTACTCAAGAAAAGAAACGGCTAATATCTTTGTCAAGACATTACTATTGGGATGATCCTTATCTTTTCAAAACTTGCCCCAATCAAATCATCAGACGATGTATCCCAGATGAGGAACACTTTAGTGTATTGCAACACTGCCACCAGTTTGCTTATGGAGGACATTTTGGGGCAAAATGAACAGCTCTTAAGGTACTCCAATCTGGTTTTTTATTGGCCTAACCTATTTAAAGATGCTTTCTCCTTTTGCAGCTCATGTGATAGATGCCAGCGGACAGGTAACATCTCTTCCCGAAATCAAATGCCCTTACAAAATATTCATATAGTAGAAATTTTTGATGTATGGGGTATTGATTTCATGGGACCATTTCCTAACTCATTTGGTTATTTATATATTCTTGTGGGCGTAGATTATGTGTCTAAATGGGTCGAGGCTGTCCCTTCAAGGACTAATGATCACAAATTAGTTATCCAGTTTTTCCAGGCTAACATTTTTACTAGGTTTGGAACTCCAAGAGCAATCATCAGTGATGGGGGCAGTCACTTTCATCATCATTCTTTTGCCGAACTACTCCGGAAGTATGGGATCACTCATAAAGTTGGCACTGCATATCATCCTCAAACCAGTGGCCAAGTGGAGATTAGTAATCGAGAGATCAAGGGAATATTAGAAAAGACTGTGAAGCCTAACCGGAAGGATTGGTCTCTACGCTTAAATGATGCTCTATGGGCATATAGGACAACTTATAAGACTCCAATTGGCATGTCTCCCGACCGCCTAGTCTTTGAAAAAGCATGCCATCTTCCGATGGAATTAGAGCATCGAGCATATTGGGCTATTAAATAGTTCAACTTTGACATGAAGCAAGCGGGTGAGAAAAGGAAACTGCATCTAAATGAGCTTGAAGAATTGAGATATGATGCCTATGAGAATGCAAAGTTGTACAAGGAACGGACAAAAGTTTATCATGACAAACAACTAGTCCGGAAGGAATTCAAAGTAGGACAAAAGGTGCTGTTATATGACTCACGATTAAGGCTGTTCCTAAGCAAGCTCAAATCCAGATGGTACGATCCGTACATGGTCACCAAGGTCTTCCTCATGGTGCATTAGAAGTCTGTGGCCCCAACGGAAATCAGCCCTTTACAATCAATGGACACAGAGCCAAGCCTTACCTCGACATTAACATTCCTCCAAGAGATGAAGATTTGGCACTTGAATCAGTACAGTATACAGTTGAAATACAAGCACTAGAGCTCCAAGAGGTGGACTCTAAGTGCCTCCTTCCAAACAACTAGCACGGTAGCAAGAGAGTGCTTGAGCAAAGTAAAAATTAGATCACCTATTAAACTCAAGCACCTCTGGTAAGGTTAGTGGTACTGAGGCCACTAACAAATGGTAAGGTTGTATTGTTTCAATAAATTATCATTTTTGTTAGCTACGGTAAGTTTTTTCTTTTGCCCATATACCCTCCTTGCGATCGATCGCATCATCCAGTGCGATCGAGCGCATTCGTGGCAGACGCATTTATATATCTAAAAACCTTCACTCATGCACTCACATCTCTTCACTGTGTTCACTCGCACCCTACACTCTCTCTCTCACTCGCTCTTCCCGTCTACCCACATCTCTCACGCTCACACTTTGCCACCATCATTCACCACCACTTCCATCTCCACCATCCTCCGTCACCAATCCATTGCCTCCATCACCGGAAATCACCATCACCTCCACTGTCACTACCCTGTATTCCCATCCCCATTAATCCACAAGGTACTCTTCACACACACACACAAATTTTAATGTTTTATTTACAAAACTCTTTATTCTTATATGTTATCTTGAGTGTGATTGAGTGCTTGTTTGTTTGCAAGAGGTTTGGCACACATTCAACTCGTCAAGATCGTAGCTTGTTTTTTGGTGCACATCAACTATTTGAGGAAAAGCCTGACTGTGTGCGATCGAGCGCACGACATTTGCGATTGAGCGCATAGCCAGTGTGCAATCGAGCGCACGCAAGTCACGATAGATCGCAAATTTGGCAGAAACTAGTATCAAGCATGTCCAGACCAACTGTTTCTACCTCTGGTGCCTCAAGCAGCCGTGCCTCCTCATCCCGGCCCAGCATCGAGCAACGAGAGCTGTTGTTCGAGACCACATTCGCCATCGATGACATATTCCGGCATATGGATGCCACACAATGGGCCGTCCAAGCATTCCGATATCGAGGGTTGAAGCGGCTATTTAAACCAGTGTGCTCCACTACCTACTCCCAGCTCATAGTCCAGTTTTATGAGCATCTATCTTTCGATTGCAGCAGACCGGGAGTCCTCACCTCTTCAGTCTGGGGCACGCCCATCGAGGTGACTAGTGCCGATATCGCCGCTGCTCTTCATTGCACCGATGAGTACCCTCCAGAGGACACTGATATCGAGGAGCAACCAGAGTCCTTTGCCCTGGCCGAGATCATCACGGACATGTGCACTGGCCAGTATGCCGACAGGTATAATAATGCAGTCAGCCGGTCCAAGCTGCCTCCCCGACTGTGGCTTGTTGATACGATCCTACAGCGTAACGTGTGTCCATTAGGGCATAAGACACAGCGACGAGACCAGTTTCTCCAGACTATATATGCTTTCCATAGAGGCCACTGGTACTCCATCCCAGCTGTCATTTGGAGCCAGCTGCACAAGTTTTGGGATCACGTACATGGCCGTCAGACCACCATGGCCAATGCTTGGGGCCTTCCTTTCCCGTTCCTACTCTCCTCCATCCTCAAGAAGAAGGGGATTAAGGTGACCCACAGTAACGAGCCAGTGCGAGAGCATCCCTTCTTCGGGAAGGCTCAGTGGACACACAACATCTCGCATATGCCTCGAGGACCCCCAGCACCTGCTTCAGTAGCTGATCGAGTTGAGGAGGATCGCATGGAGACCGAGACCCCGATCATTAGCCCAGTACGTGAGGAGGACCATTCGGACATTGGACCCACCAAGTCCCAGCACTTTCTAGTTGAGCTGTCCTTTTTTTGCGGTGAGGTCTCTGCTGCTACCACACTCATGCATCAGCGCATGGATAGTTTAGAGGCACAGTTAGCACGCCAAGAGGCTATGCTGCAAGCCATTCTTGATCGCCTACCTCCGACACCTGGTACCTTTTCGACTGCACCACCTGATGATCAACAGTGAGAGGATACCACGTCTGGCTGAAAACGTTAAACTTAGCGCTCATGGGAGGCACCCCAATGCATATCCTTTTTATAGTTTATGTTGTTATTCGTATTTTATACTTTTATATTATTGTCTATTACTTGTTTTCCATTTTATCTTTGTTTTTCTTTCTTTTTCAAGGACAGTGTCAGTGCATCCAGTTGAAGTTTGGGGGCGTGCTCCAAGCCATGCCAGCCATATAGCTCTCCATCTCCCAAGTCAGATCCTTCCATGCTACTCACACAATAAGGACAATGTGCAATTTAAGTTTGGGGGTATAGGGACATATTCACACGCTCACTTGTCCCACAGTTTTTTTTTTGTTTTGTTGCTATTTTCGTAGATAAATGCATGTTCATTTTGTCTAATAAACTTTTTTTAGATCTAAACAAAACTTTATGATTCGACTTCATCAGCGAGCTTAACACTTTGAGCATATAGGCCAATAATCAAGTTTTGAACCTAGATCACTGCCCTTTAGGCATTTAAGAATTCACAAGTTTAACTTAAATTATCACGAGCACATTAGCACATAATTGTGTGGGGTATGACATGTTATATGGATTTGTATGTTTCTTTTGCTTGACTATGAACTAGATGACCTATTAGATTGACATTTTGGCATATAAAAATAGAAAAGATTGATTCATGCTCAAAAAGAAAAAGAAAAAAAATGCTCCTAATGATCAATAAAAACAAATCTTCCGCTGAGTAACTGGCCCTCTTGCCTCAGTAAGCATTGAGTGTCACGTCAAAAGGTGAAAAATTTTAAATGATCATTAAAAGGAACTTTTCGCTGAGTAACTGGCCCTCTTGCCTCAGTAAGCATTGAGTGTCACGTCAAAAGGTGGAAAATTCTAAGTGGTAGCATTAAAACCAGTTAAGTTTCGTAGCCTTGTTGACTCGAGGTAGTAAGTCCTTAGGGGTGTCTTTACACCTAATGCCTTAAAACCATCTGGTTTGGGAGTCATTGGCTAAACGCTCGTTACACGAGTCAACAAGAAAGCTTAAGGGAACTAACTTGGCGAAAATCTCACAAATAAAAGTCTATGCCATATTTGTTGACTCTAATAGGAAGTTTGGTGAATCTTGAGTCATCGAAACAATACACGTTTGAATTTCTTGGAAACCCAATCCTTTGTGTGCTAGTCACCACACACTAAAGTTAAACTTGTGATGTCTTAAACTACCTCATTAAAATGATTTACGTTCAAAACTCTTATTTATTGCAAAAATATGTTTACACTTGCTCATGAATGCACATCATAGTTTTGTGAAAAAAACTAAACTTTTGATTGACACCATGAACATTGGATCTATCTATGTTTTTCGTTTTAGTTTTTAATTTAGTATTGCTAAGGGACTAGCAATATGTAAGTTTGGGGGTGTGATAAGTGCTTAAATATTCATATTTAAGCCCCTTTATTTACATTTGTTTGGTCCTTAACTACGTTAATTTGGTCTATTTTACTCCATTTGTGTGTTTTACATGTTTTTATAGGGTTTTGGAGAAAAAGAAGCAGTTTTGGCACTTAAAGGAAGAAATCTGGAATCCCTGGAGTATTCTCTGGACAAATTTCGATCGATCACGCCATGCAATGCGATCGAGTGCGCTATGCAATGCGATGGAGCGCACATTGCGATCGTGCGCACACATGAAAGATCGAGCGCACGCTGCGATCGAGCGCAAGACATATGCGATCGAGCGCACATGTACGAGCGTGAACAGTAAACTGTAGAACCCTATTTTGGAAATAAGAGAATTTTCGTTTTAGGAAGGTTTAGGAACTCATAGGTATCTTAGGACTTCTCAAAGACCTATAAATACACTTGTAACTCACACACATAATACACACCTCAGATAGAAAACACTTTTCTCTTTTCTTTTACTTGGAGTTGAGAGCTTGGGAGAGAATTGACGCCTCTTCTCTCAGGTTTATTCTTCTCCCTTAATGTTTAGTTTATTTATAATGTTTACTTCACATAGTATGTGTAATTAACTTTCTTATAGGGCTCGATTGAAGCCCTAGTTATGCATTCCCATATTTATATTCATTGATAAAATATTTGCCAATAGCTTTTTTTATGTTACTTAACTTAATTAATGCTTGTGCTTATTTAAATTCCTCATATGTATGTGTAAGGCCAACGTATACATGTGGTATGGATAGGTTAGTTAGATTAATTTGGATGACCGAGTCCTGGGTCTAACATTAGTAACAAGGGATATCTTATCCGGATACCCGGGTTAATCAACATGGGAAACCGGGAGTAGATACCATGCCCTAGGTCTCATGTGGTTGTCGATTTCCATAGTACTTATGTTTTCTTAAGGAACAACTCAAGCAGATACCATGCTGAATCCCTTAAGGAAGAAAAGAGTTAGAGTAGATACCATGCCTAACTCATTGCTTAGGGAAATCAATAGCTTAAGGAGTAGATACCATGCCCTTAGGTTGGCAACCAGTAGGTATACATAATAAAACTAGTGCACTGATATCTTATACAAATTGGGAAAGTATGACTAGTGGTGGATATCAAAGCCCTATGTCTTTATTATTATCAAATCACATTCCAACAGTTATTTATCTCTTTTTACTTTTGAGAAACTGATTCTAAAAGCAACTTTACCAATCCCTGTGGAGATGACCTTGCTTTTGCACACTAGACTACACTGATGACCTTGTGCACTTGCAAGTATAACTAGTACGATTATTCACCTATTTATTTAGGTAGATAAACGCACAACAGTTCCAAGGTGCCCTTGGGGGGGATATTTTCAGTATTTTACGATCAATTTGAGTTCCAAGTCTAGAGTTTGATTATTGTTTATCAAGAAACAAATATCTAACTTTAGAATGCATTCAGATCAATCAACTTCCAATGCACATGAAGAACTTTCAACACTATATGGTTTGCTATACTTGTTGAGAATCCTATTAGGATTCCTATTATTTGTCATACTAGATTTCCTAAATCTTATCTAGTTTGTGTCTATCTTATCTAGTTGATGTCTCATCCTATTAGATTTCATATTCATTAGTTTTTATATAGGATTATTGAATTATATTCAAATAATCAATCAATAATACAAAAATCTTAATTTCAACATGGTATCAGAGTGTTCTATTCCTTGGGATACTATATAAAAAAGTTTCCAGAGTCACTGATGGCTTCTGCAGCTCACTGCCGTATGCACTACTGACCGCCACACGTGCTACTGACCACCACACGTGCTACTGATCGCCGCACACCCCACCGCTTGTCTCTGAGCACACGATTAGGACCGAAATTGACTGATCTCCTCCGATCTGGTGTCTATACACCAGGATCCTACCTTTTTCACCGACCACAACCGATTATTTTCATTTTTTTCTCCAAACACATCGCACTTTTTTTCAGTGATTGCACCAATGCCACGTTGTCATCAGAGACCACCCTGGGATCGGCCCACTATAGAGACAAAAAACATTTGACCAGAACTTATATCCAGCTACAAGGTCATTCAATCTACCATTGTGATTCAATTCTGATTTCAGACAGTTTTCAAATCTCTTTAATATGACTTGGTTAAGCCTATAGCTTGAGCTCGTATGACTTGATTTGGTTTAGCGACCTATAGCAATAACGCAACTCGGACCAACAACCTGACCCTGACCCATTAGGTAAAAAGAAGTATGGCCCTATCTCTTTCCTTATAACCTTATTTTTGGTGTGGATGAATTTTGTTTTGTGCTATTTTTAAGAAATCATTATGGAATCCAAGATTATCTCTGGTGTCTCTCCCCAGCCAATTCCTCATATTATTGCTACTCAAAAGTTGAATAGTAGTAATTATGTTCAATAGTCCAAGGCAGTATATAAATATATCATTAGTTAGGGTAAGCGAAGACATCTTACTGATGATTCTTCTACCGATCCGAACTTGTTTGATACATGGGAACAAGAGGATTCCTTATTCACCACTTTGTTATGGAATTCAATGGAATCTAAAATTGTAGACTTATGTACACATCTTGAAACCTGCAAAGAAGTTCGGGAGTATGTTCATCAGTTGTATTCTAGCAATCTTATTCGGATGTATGATGTGAATGCCAAGTTATTCCATGGCTAGTAAGGTGATCGGGATGTTATAGAATATTTTGTTGATATGAAGAGGATGCCTTTAGAATTACATAATTTGATGCCTATTTCAGCTGATGTATAGGCCATGCAAAAACATCAAGAGTAAGTCAAGGTACTCACATTCCTGGCTGGTCTAAAACTTGAGTATGAACCAATTTGATCCCAAATACTAGGAGAGACAAATTTTTTTACATGGTTTAAGACTTATGCTCGTGTGTTGCGTGCAGTTTCACAAACTAGTGACAACAAATCTTTGGTTAACAAATATGCTTTGGTTATTCAAGCTTGGCATGGTGGTCAGGTTAATGGTAATAATACTAATAGAGGTCGTGGTTATGATAATATAAGTAGTCATTATGATAGAGAAGGCTGTAGTAGTAGTAGCACTTTATTTGGTCGTGGTGGTAATCCTGTTGGTCATGGTTGTGGTGGTGGTCGAGGTCCACTTCGTCAATATATGTATTTCCATCATTCCAAGCATACTCGGGATATGTGTTAGAAGTTAGTTGGCCGTCCCATGGTTGCTAATATTATGACTTCTGATTTTGTTGAGTGTGGACCTACCTGTAATTCCATACCTACAACTTCTATGATAATTTCCAAATATGACTATGATGAGTTATTACAGTATAAGGCAACCAACTAGACATTTTTCTCGATTGCTCTTTCCACCCAAAAAGGAACACCAAAAGCTTTTCTATCATCTAGTAACTCTTCATCTAGATCTTGGGTCATTGACTCTACAACTACTGATCATTTGTTAAGTACCACTGATGTTTTCTCCAGTCTTTATCACTCTTTGTCTTTGCCTGATGTTACTCTTGCAGATGGATCTAAAACCACTGCTAGTGGCATTGACACTGTGCACCCTAGTTCTTCTATGACTTTATCATCTGTTTTTTATGCTCTTTTTTTCTAGATATAATTTGATATTTGTTAGTTAGCTTACAAAACGTTTTAACTGTTCTGTAACCTTTCTTCCTAATTCTATTCTTATCTAGGATTTGAAAACAAGGAAGAATATTAGTAAAGGGCCTGAATCGAACGACCTATATTACTTTGATCATATCCCATCACCTATCGCTTGCTCAATTGACGTGTCCTCACTTCAGATACATTATCGTTTTGGTTATCCATCCTTAGAGAAGCTAAAAAAATTAGTTCCTACTTTGAGTCAAGTTTCAACTTTAGGGTGTGAGTCGTGTCAATTAGATAAGCATAATCATGTGTCATTTGCTTCTCAAATTAATAAACGTGTGTCTAATCCTTTTATGTTAGTACATTCTGATATTTGGGGACCAAGTCGTGTGACTTACAAACTTAGTTTTCGGTATTTTGTTACATTTGTGGATAATTATTCCATGCTTACATGACTTTATTTAATGAAAGACAGTTCTGAGTTGTTTTCTATTTTTTGTTCCTTTAGTGCCGAGATAAAAACCTAGTTTAACTTATCTATCAAGATTCTTCACAGTGATAATGCTCGTGAGTATTTCTCTAAGCAATTTATAACTTTCATGACTAAGTTTGACATTATTTATCAGTCATCTTGCTCTCATACATCCCAAAAAAATAGGGTTGCGGAGCAGAAAAATCGTCATCTTATGGATACTGCTCATACTCTCTTATTTTTCATGCGTTTCCCTAAATTGTTTTGGAGTGAAGCTGTTATGATTGTATGTTACTTAATTAACCGTATGCCATCCTCTATTCTTGATTGCCAATCCCCACATTCCGTACTCTATCCTATAGATGTTACAGTCCACTTACCTCATCGTATTTTTGGGTATGTTTGTTTTGTTCATCAGCTCTGTCCTGGAGTTGACAAACTTGACCACGCTCTATCAAATGTATTTTCTTATGTTATTCTCACACACAAAAAGGTTATCAGTGTTATAGACCATCCCTACAAAAGTAATTTGTTTATGTTGATGTTACATTCTTTGAGTCTACCACATATTACTCCAAGTCTCATTCTATCTTTGATATGGCTGATTTATTTTTTTTTCTATTACCTGTTCCAATGCCCCTTACACAGTCACAGTCAGTTCCTCCTCTTTCTTCGTCCACTCCTCCGTTGGAAGTTTACTCCCATCGTCCGCAATCTTCTGCCTTTGCTGCTCCACTAATTACTCCCTTGTTAACAGATCCCGATTCTTTTTTCACTTCATCTTCTGAGCATGATCGTCCTATTGCTATTCGTAAAGGTAAACATTTATGTACTGCTCATCCGATTACTAATTTTGTGTCTTATAATTATTTATCTCTTTTATGCTTAATTAGTTACTTTGATATCTTCTGTCTCTACTCCTAGGTGGAAATGAGCTATGGATGAAGAGATACATACCTTGAATACTAATGATACATGGGACTTACTTTCGCTTTCATTTGGAAAATTTGTTATTGGTTGTCATTGGGTCTATACTTCAAAGGTTCCAATGGTACTATTGACACATTAAAAGCTTGCCTCGTAGCCAAAGGGTATACACTAGTATATGGTTTTGACTATGTTGAGACATTCTCTCCAATGACTAAGATTACGTTTGTTCATGTGTTTATCTCTCTAGCAGCTACTTTTGATTGACCCCTACATCAATTGGATGTGAAAAAGGGTGTAAGCCGATAGATAGTCCTATGGATCCCAACCCGAAACTTGCAGTTGATCAAGGTGACTTATTATCTAATCCAAGACAATATAGGCGTTTCGTTGGAAAATTGAATTATTTGACTGTTACTAGGCCTGATATTTCATTTGCAACCAACATGGTTAGTCATTTTCTTGATGCTCCATGAACTAGTCATTGGATGCTGTTATTCTAATTTTAAGATGTCTTAAGAGTGCTCTTGATCGTGGTTTAATTTATCCAAATCATAATCATGCTCAAATTGAAGGTTATACTGATGCATATTGGGCCAACTTTCCATATGATAGGTCGAGTGTTGAATTCGAATATAGAGCAATGGTGCATACTACCTGTGAATTGATTTGGCTAAAGTAGTTGTTAGCAGAACTTAGGGTTAATCAGTCAAGTCCTATGAGCTTGGTGTGTGATAATCAAGCAACTATTCATATTGCAAATAATCCCGTGTTTCATTTGAGAATTAAACATATTAAAGTTGATTGTCATGTTATTCGAGAAAAACTTCTACAAAATGTGATTAGTACCAGACATGTGAAGTCGACAGATCAGTTAATAGATTTATTTACTAAACCATTGGATGGTTCTCAAGTTTGATTTATTTGTAACAAGTTGGGTGCATATTATATCTATACTTTAACTTAAGGGGAGTGTTGAGAATCCTATTAGGATTCTTAATAAGTGTCCTAGTAGAATTGGATCATATGTATCTTATCTAAATTGTTGTGTCCTAGTTATATTAGACTTAGTATTCATAAGTTTATATATTGAGTTAATTGTATTATTTTTAATCAGAGCCCATGGTTTGGTACCCTGGTGGTAGTCTTAGTCTTAGGTAAACCAAAGAAAAAAAAAGGAAAAAAAAAATGTAGTTAGGTTTAGATTCTACTTTTAGTTTCTATTCTATTTTTTTAGCGTTCTAACTTTTGTTTTATCTCCGGCAGATTCTATTTTCTTTCTTTCTGATGAGATCGCGACATCCCGTTGCTGATAATGAGTCCTCTATTATGTGTGGTGATGTTGCGTGAAGAAGAAAATAAAATTTTGGGTTTTGTTAATGTGTTGACCCGACCCGAATCCAAGTCAGATTTGCGACCCAATCCAACTCGTTTCGTGGATTCAACCCATGTGAAGCAACTGGTTCCAAGTCCGTCTTGTTGTCTTTTTATCTTTTTGTCTTGTTGACCTCTAAGTTGAGGGTCTTGTTTGTTCGGTGTCCCCGGACCTTGTTCATGGATAGTGTTGATCCATTATCGTTAGGTGGTACCGACATGACGACTTAACTATTGTCTTTGGGCCTAGTTGCCTCGAATTGTTATGAGTTTCACAATTAATTGTGTTTGAATTTATTTGTAACATACTGAATGAATATCGTTGTAACAAGTTGGAGTATGCTCCAACTTGAGGAGGAGTGTTGAGAATCCTATTAGGATTCCTATTATGTGTCTTAGTGTCTATCTTATCTAGTTGATGTCACGTCCTATTAGGTTTCATATTTATAAGTTTATATATAGGACTGTTGAATTGTATTTACATAATCAATTAATAATACAAAATTCTTTTCGATTCTTAATTTCAACAATTCTTAATACATATATTGTCATGAAGATTCATATATCCAAGAATCACATTCGAGCACATCTTGAAGTACACATGTTGTCATCCATATAGAGTCATCTGAGTGTTGTTATGTACTAACCAATCCCCTCGCCTTATGACAGCAACAATCTTACTCCAAACCGAGATCCAACTATCATGAGACAAATAAAGCTGTGGTGTGAAAGAACAATTGGAAGGTTGACCCACAGGATCAGTTATAATCTCTCATCAATTTCACGCTTTTCTCTCTCAAGTCAACCACGAATAGGAAAAAAAAAGAAAAAAAAGAAACTTTAGGATAATCAGATGTTAAAAGTTATCATTTAAGAAATGCAAACCTTAATTGTTAAAGAAGATAAAAATTCTATATGAGGATTGATCGATATTAGGAACATAAATTTCAAAAGATCTCAAAATCACTGGAAGGAGCATCAATTTGCACATGGACTACAGCTTAACTACATCTCTATTTCAATCAATTTTAGGTAGTAATCTGTGAAGAACGCATTGCACAGATTGATATCTCTTCGACCAATAACTGCCATGAAGTTATCATTAAACAACAACAAAGGGCATTTATCTATCAAATTTGAACCAGCATAAGCTTCTTAAAGAAACACAGTACTCCTTGCACCTTTATTAGTAATGTAGAAAATACCATGATGCTTTATCAAGCAAAGCAGTGAATCTAGATGGCAATAGATACTCCGGATGAAGAGCATCCAGTTGTGCAGATGTCATTCTCTTCTCCACAGTCAAACTGAGGAGCTCGTGAAACACAGCCACAACTCGTTTCCGAGCCTTCAGGTCTGCAGCTTCGAATCTCCTTGCGTTCAAGTACGGAGATGGGAATTCCATTTTTTGCCACTTCTCAAGTTCGTCGAGATAACTCATGTTTGGTCTAAACCCAGCAGGAAAACACATTTTAAAAGCAAATCGGCCCAAGAAGTTACCGTCCTTCATGATCCTAACCTTCTTTCCAGGCCCAATTGTCTCCAACACTCCTTCTGTAATAAAATCTCCTCACGTGCAGTGACTGCTAATGAAGAATCCCAATTCTCCATATGAAGATAAGCTTTTCCATTGACATCTTTCACCGAGAAAAATTCTGGGTACTCTGGAATCAACGTTTTCTTGAAGTCTTGAGGCAAACCCAATTCAGATTGTATAAATTCGACCTTTTCTAGTGGCACCCGGCAATCAACTGACATCATCAACAACTTCCTCAGATTCTTAACCAAAATGGGCTCCATTAACTTCCTAGCTTCAGCCTCTTCATTCGCAAGCTTTCCGTTGAGTGTAACAAAAGGGGGTTCTCTGTTGCCACCACCAACATAAAATATTGAAGGGTACTACTCAATGACAGCCATGAAGTTCCACTTCTGAACAAACCCAACTTGCTTTTCGAGGACCCGGAGAAGAAGAAATTGGTGCTTCTGTGATTGAATGATAGACTTGAGCTGTAGGATTAAGGATGGCCTCTTTTTCAAGTCCATGACTTTGTCAAGTTCGTGGACTCTGTGGTATATTTTCTTCTTGGGTTTCCTTCCTCCACTGGACTTTTGTTTGACTAGAACCAACATAGAGCCTAAATTCTCAAATGGGAGCTGATAGAACACTAAAAGATTGCCTGTTTTATTCATAAGAGAAGATTTGAGAGATTGGTGCAAGCTCAAGAATATGGATCTTCTTTGCATCGTTCCTCTAGAAAAATGCCAAACAGTTGGTGTGCAAGATTCTGCAACGATCAATTACACAGCACTCACAAAACAGAATCAAAGTTAAAAGATTGAAATCTTTACATGGGTGGCTGTGTTTAGAACGCAGATAGCCATATTGACATGTCAGATTCAATTAAAATTCAATTTTGATACTATCAAAAACTGCCCTTCTAATAAGGGGACAACACGTGGCTTCTCCTGGCAAACGGATCATGAGAGGACACGTGGATGATCCAGGATTGGATAGCCCGGCTCCTGTCATAAACCGCCCTTCAAAGCTCGGTCACCCCCACGTTACCACCGCCTTCTAGGCCATCATGCCCCAGCCATGATGAGCCGTCAGGGCAACAGACTACCTCCATACTCGAACGGTCCCTGGTTGAGCCAGCCAGGCAAAAGCCCTAGCAAATGGTCTCCAGCTACCTAGCTAGGGACTCCTAGTCATCATCACCTGACCAAGTTCAGATGTCAGGTCACAGAACCGCCCTTCGACTTGAACGGCTCCTGATCAACCAACAAGGTAAAACCCTAAAAGAACGGTCTCCCACCGCCTAGATGGGCCTCTTAGGTATCATTATTCAGTCCAGTTGTGGCATCATATCATGGCCGCCCCAAGCAGAAAACCACCTCCTAAAAACCCTATAAAACGGGCCAGGTATGCATTCCAGGACCCCAAGTTTTTCCCTTGATCACTAGAAACAATACAAGTCTCCATAGTTTGCTTTATCCTAACTTTAACATCGGAGCATCTCCGGAGGCACCCCTTCGGCGACCTATAGCCCTTCTTTCTTTCTTTGTGCAGGAACAGGTGCAGTTAGGCCTCCAGCTCATCCATACACATTTTTGGCATCAACAGACTAGCGCCGTTTGTGGGAAACCGCATCTTTCGCTGGTAGTAACAGCAAAGAAACAGAACTCATTTGTTGTCATGCCACCCAAAACCCCCGCAAGGGACCGTAGCGAAGGAGTAATGAGGTCTGACGCAAGTTCTTCGGCTGACTCGGAAGCCCAACCCAACGTGGTCACTCTCCAGGCCCAATTCGTGAAACTCTCAAAACTGGTGGCCGACCTAGCCACTGAAGTCCGTGGAAGAGCCCAGCATACACCACCCCCACCCCTGCAGCCGAAACCAAGTCCTCATGGTTTGGCCCGCCACTCGCCGGTCGAAAGCTGCTCGGTGACCGCACCACACCCGCCTCGCATGGCCAGGTCTGGGGGAAGTCGTTCGTCTAGAAATAGAGAAGGTCTCGACAAACGGATCGGGGACATAGAGGAATGAATCAATGAGGCGTTCAGAGGACGCGGCCACAACATTGTAGACGATATCGATGTACATGACCCACCTTTCGCTCAGGAGGTTCTCGAAGACCCTCTCCCACTGAACTTTCGCATGCCACAAATCAAACCCTATGATGGTTCAACCGACCCTTTGGACTACCTCCAACACTACCGAACGACCATGACCCTCCACCAACACTCTGATCCCGTGATGTGTAGAGCATTTCCCTTAACTCTAGAAAAGGCAACTGGAACGTGGTATGCCTGTTTGAAACCTGGAGGTATCCATGCCTTCAAGGAGCTGAGCTACGCCTTCGTTTCTCATTTCATCAGTAGCAAAGGACCGAAGAAAACTTCGGAGTCATTATTCAACATTGTCCAGCTAAAAGGCGAAAAACTCCGGGCCTATATTTCGAGGTTCAACGCCGCCGCCTGGGAGATCCCAGACCTTGACCCTGGCATCTAGTTACTAGCATTCAAAAATGGGCTAAGATCCGAGGCCTTCAGTTCAAAACTAACCAGACGCCCACCCGAAGACATGAACGAAATTTTGGCCCGCGCTGAAAAATACATGCTAGCAGAGGATGACCAGGTGTTCCGCAGAGAGCGAGAGGGAGATGCGGAGAGGAGAAAGAGAGGTCCTGCTAGTCCGTGTCGTGAGCCGGTGAAGCGACCATTCCGTGACGAAAGGCCCAGAGGCCCAAGGTCTTTCGGTAACGGGCCTCGAGCTCTCAGGACCTTCGAAGCCAACTCCAAGACCTTGGGGTCATCCGATAATTACACTCCATTAAATGCATCTAAGACTAACGTCTTGATGCAAATCCATGACAGGGGTCTCCTGCAGTGGCCCCCAAGGCCACCAAACCTCAATCCTGACCGAAACACCTGGTGTAGGTTCCATAGAAACTATGGCCATGATACCGAAGAATGCAAAGCTCTAAAACACGAGATCGAGGCTCTCATTAATAGAGGATATCTAAAAGAGTTCACTAGGCCACGAATGGAAAGATTTACGGAGCGCTCCCGAAGGAGTCCTGAACGCCCCCTCGAGCGAAACAGGCCTGCACGACCAGTTCGGAAAAGTCCTGAACCAAATCACGGGGAATCGAATCAAAAGAGAGTAGAGGCCCCCGTGGCAAAAATCATTAAGACCATTTGCGGGGGGCCGACAACTGGGGGCAGATCTGGTAATAGCAGGAAGGCTTACGCCAGGTCGATAGCTTCTGTTTTTGTGCCCTGTAAACGGCACAAAACGGGCGAAATTATTTCCTTTTCAGATGAAGATTTACAAGGGATTCAGACTCCTCACGATGATGCTGTCGTAATTTCCCTCCTCGTGGCCAATCATGAGATTAGGCGAGTTCTGGTCAATAAGGGGAGCTCAGCCGACATTCTATTCTACGATGCTTTTCAACAGATGCAATTAGGGGACTCCCAATTAGAGTCAGTCTCCACCCCACTCTATGGCTTCTCGGGAGGATCGGTCTTTACAGAGGGCAGCATAACCCTTCCGGTGACTGCAGGGAAGGCCCCCCGGCAACAACTGTGCAAACTACATTTTTGATCATCCGACAGCCGTCGTCCTATAACGTAATACTCGGGCGACCAACGCTGAACAAACTCTGAGCCATTGTCTCCACCCATCATCTCAAAATTAAATTTCCCACTGATGAAGGAGTAGGTGAAATCGAAGGAGATCAACAAATCTCAAGGTCCTGTTATCTCAGCGCAGTACGAGAAAGCAAGAAGGCAGAAGCCCTCCCGCTTGAGGTGGATGACCTTAGAGATGAAGAGAGCCGCCCAAGGGGCCAACCGATGGAAGAATTAACTATTGTCCCCCTCATCGAAGGCAGCACCCGAACCATTCAAATCGGCTCAAACCTATTGGAAACCCTCAAAAAGTCCTTGCTCACCCTCCTTTGGGCAAACCAAGATCTATTCGCTTGGACAGCTGCCGATATGCCCGGAATCAGCCCAGATGTTATAGTCCACACATTGAGTGTGGATCCAAACCACAAACCAGTCATCCAAAAGAAAAGGTCATTCGCTCCGGAATGACAGGCAGCCGTCCGAGCCAAAGTAGACAAATTACTTTCAGCCAAGTTCATCTGGGAAGTAAGTTATCCAGATTGGGTATCTAATGTTGTGATTGTAAAGAAGGCGAACGGCAAGTGGCAGATTTGCATTGATTTCTCGGACCTCAATAAAGCCTGTCCAAAAGATAGCTTTCCACTACCAAAGATCGATCAACTTGTCGATGCAACATCAGGACATGAGTTGCTGACCTTCATGGATGCCTATCAGGGTATAACCAAATCCTCATGCACTGACCGGACCGAGAAAAAACGGCGTTCATTACAGAACAAGGACTCTACTGCTACAGGGTCATGCCTTTTGGTTTGAAAAACGCCGGGGCCACTTACCAGAGGCTAGTGAACAAAATTTTTCAAAGACAGATAGGGCGGAACATGGAAGTATATGTCGACAACATGCTAGTTAAAACATCAAGGCCCATGACCACGAAGTTGATCTACAAGAAGCTTTTGATGTCCTTCGTCATCACCAAATGAAGTTCAACCCCACTAAGTGTGCTTTCGAAGTCACTGGAGGGAAATTTCTGGGGTTTATAGTCACTCACAGAGACATAGAAGCAAACCTGAAAAAAATAAATGCCATTCTCACCATGAACCCACCGCGGACTATAAGAGAAGTCCAACGACTCACTGGACAAATAGCGGCTTTAAGTCGGTTCATGTCAAAATTAGCTGAGAAGTGTCTCCTCTTCTTTAAAGCCATCCGAAAAAACAAAGATTTTGCTTGGTCTTCCGATTGTCAAGAGGCATTCACAGAATTAAAAAGATATCTGGGCACACCCCCTGTTTTCACCAAACCCATGGCTGGAGAATAACTCTTCTTATATCTCTCGGTTGGACCCGAAGTAGTAGCTTTCGTTCTAATTCGGGAGGAGGAAGGAATACAGAAACCAGTGTACTATGGAAAAAATGGCGTATGCTCTCTTGATCTCAGCCCGGAAGCTCGGGCCGTACTTTCAAGCACACACCATCACTCTCCTCACCAACCAACCTCTTCGGCAAATACTCCACAGACCTGATGTTTCTGGCAGAATGGTTAAATGGTCAATAGAGCTTGGTGAGTTCGCCATTCGTTACCGGCCTCGGGTAGCTATAAAGGCCCAAGCCTTAGCCGATTTTATCATGGAAACCGCTCTACCATCATCGAAAGAATCACCTCAGACAAGTGAAGAGCCAAGTATGTTCCCATAATGGACTCTCCATGTCGACAGCTCATCCACTGACACTGGAAGTGGAGCCAGAATCATCATAAGTGGTCCGGACAACTTCACCATTGAATACGCTTTGAGGTTTGAGTTTAAGGCGTCCAACAATGAAGCTGAATATAAAGCTCTACTCGCAAGCATGAAGCTAGCCCAAGTACTTTCCGTAAAAATTCTGAATGCCTACATCGATTCTCAGTTAGTAGTAAACCAGATCAACGGAGAGTTTGAGGCCCGAGGGGAAAGGATCACTCGTTATCTTGTCAAGGCCAAAGCGTTGGCCGAACAGTTCGAAGTATTCCGTATTAAACAAATTCCACGGGCCAAGAATTCGAAAGCGGACTCCTTAGCCCGTCTCGCGTCATCCTGCTAGTTCGAACCAAGGCGGGCAGTTTACCTCGAGACACTTGTCACGCCCAGCATCGCCAAAATCATGATATTACTTGTGGATGGTCAAGAAACGTGGATGAGTCCTCTTCTCGGGTATCTGCGTAATGGTAAGCTTCCAGTTAACAAACATGAAGCTCGGAAGGTCATGTCTCGGGTAGCACGGTACGCTATTTTGGATGATCAATTGTGTAAAAGAGGCCTCACAATGCCCTACTTGAAATGCCTCGATCCAACTGAAGCTAACTATGCTCTCTGAGAAGTCTATGAGGGAATATGTGGAAATCACCTTGGAGGAAGAGCCTTGGCATTCAAAATCCTCCGCCAGGGGTACTATTGGCCTAGAATGAGGGAAGAAGCCGTGAAGTTGGTTAAAAAATGTAAAAACTGCCAACAGTTCACCTCCATCTCACATCGACCGACAACTCTCTTCAAAACAATTGTCAGTCTGCTCCCCTTTGCTGTGTGGGGAATGGACCTTCTTGGACCTTTCCCCAGAGCAAACGGCTAACGGAAGTATCTCATAGTGGCAATCGACTACTTTATAAAGTGGGTAGAAGCCGAGCCCTTGGCCAGTATCACCGATCATCAAGCCCGAGTTTTCGTTTGGAGGTCGATCGTATGTCGTTCCGGGATACCTCGAGTGTTGGTAACTGATAACGGCAAGCAGTTTGATAGTGTTCGGTTTAAAACATTCTGCAAATAACTGTATATCGAGCATCGTTTCTCCTCGGTAGGATATCCCCAAGCTAATGGGCAAGTTGAGGTCACCAACCAAACGCTTCTCCAAGGCATCAAAAGGATACTAAACGCAGCAGACAAACAATGGACGAACCATTTACCCAACATACTTTGGGCCTATCGAACCACAGCTCGGGCACCAACCGGGGAAACCCCTTTTTTCATGACTTTTGGGTCGGAGGCCATAATTCCTTTGGAGATAGGAGTACCCTCGCTCCGAATACAGAGCTTCGAGGAACGGAGCAATGAAGAAGCCTTAAGTATGAACGTCAATCTCCTTGACGAGGCCTAAGACAAAGCCCAAATCTGGTTAGCAGCCTACCAATAGCGTGCGGCTAGGTACTACAATTCAAAAGTAAGAAGAAGACATTTCTCGCTCCAAGACCTCGTCTGAAGAAAAACTGAAGTATCCCGGCCACGAGAATCAGGAAAGTTGGTCCCGACCTGGAAAGGACTATATCAAATTAAAAAGGTATGCCGCCCTGGTACTTTCGAACTCGAGGAATTAGACGGAAAGCCCATTCCTCGTACTTGGAATGCAGAACATCTTCGACGTTTTTACCAATAAAAGATAGTATAACAAGTAGAGACTCATATGTAAGCAAGTTTCATTTGATAAATAAAGAACTTTCATTATATCTGTTTCTACAACCAAAAATAGGCTTAAGGCAAAGTGGGCACTAATGGCCTCGGAATACATAAACAAAAAATCTGGCCAGGCCAAATCAAAATGCACTGCAGCAAAATGCTCTCAACCTGAGCCCGGATGCTCTCCTCTAGGGGCAGGAGACCCCGTGCCTGATCGCTCTTCATGTCCCCTAGCTTGGTCCTGTTCATCAGCATGCTCCTCATCTGAGGCCAGCAGCTCCTCGTCCTCAGGCCCCAGCAGGTCCAAAGCGGAGAAATCAAGCTCCGGGTACATGGCTTCAGCCTTCTCTTTGGCCTCCATGAAACCCGTGAGATATTGCTGACCACCCTCGGAAACGACAGCCAGACGGTAGGCCTCCGAGCTCTGGAAAACTGTTAGGGCTTCCTCCACAGCCGCCCAAGTACGAGCCTCAGCATCCTCCGCAGCAGCATGAAGACGAGTCTCGGCCTCCTCGGCAGCCGCCCGAGCACTGGCCTCGGCTTTGGCCCTAACTAGGATAGCCGACTCCAACGAAGCCTGCAACTGGCTAATAGCCTTTGTCCTTTCCTCCAGCTGGCGCCGGGTATGTCCTAGAAGCTCTGTCGTCTCCATGCATCCACGGATGGCCGCACCCACAAGAACGCCCATCTGAAACCAGCAGCCACGTGTGAAACGAAATTCCGTAAGGACAAGGAACGGAAAGCAACGTGAAAACGAAAAACTCACCTGAAAAACCAATGCCTTAGTTATTGCGCAGAGAGAGTCTGTAGTCTTTCTGCCCAACTCAGCAATGTCCCAAGGAGGAGTGCCCTTAAAAAGATGTTCCCTCGCCATCCAAGGATGTGCTAAGATGGAATCATCCATCCTTATAGCCCAGTTAGGCATGAAGATCGAGGCCTCAGAAGCCACCCCTTGGCTGGCGCCCGGGACAGTGGAGGTCCCCACAGTCACTGGAATCGGCAGGGAGGCACTACAGACTAAAGGGGTCTCAGACTGGGAGGGCTACCTCGGGGGAGTCTCCAAGTCGATCGGAGTAGGAGACTGAGCCTGGGACCTCTTCTTAGGCCGCTAGCCCGAGGCTGTTTGCTTCTCGGACCGAGCCGACCTCCTCTGCTCCAAAGCCAGCTTTTTGGCATGCTCTCGGGCACGGGCAGCTGCCTCCATCTCTGTCCAAGCCATATAAACAAAGAAAGAAAATTGCGTAAGTATAAATCACAGGATTACAATGCAAAAAATGAAGAAGAATAAAGAAAGTAGAAGGTAAAACCAAAGCCTTTACCGCTCTCGAGCGAAGGCTTGGGGCACGAAGAACAAAGACCTCACCGGGCCGGTCCTTCATTGTCATATAGGACTCCGACGTCCAAAGGCAAGGCCACCATGGCGTTCACCGTTTCCTGCTCGTACGGAAGAAGGCCCGCCTTTTTACATTTCCCGGTGCGGTCCATACTCCACGCACGAGGTAGGCCGAAGTCCTTGGCAGATTGGACTAAAAAGAAAATTTTCTTTCACCTCTTGATCGACGAAAGAGTCTTCTTTAGCAACCTCCTCCTCGACCGGTACTAAAGACTACCCATCCAGTCTGGCCGTGCTAGCTGATCAGGAAGTGGGCCTTGAAAATATCCATTATCATCGGTCGGCCTACTTCCAAGCAAATGCAGATAAAGGCCATGATCAGCCGTACCGAGTTGGGCACCAGCTAACACAGCGCTATATCGAAGTTCTTGAGAATAGTACAAAAATAGGGGTGAAGGGGAAACCGAAGCCCGGCCTGCATGTGATGCTCGTACACGCAGAGCTCAAATGGGGCTCGGTTCGGGAGGACGTCGTAGGCCCTTTCTCCCACCTTGGTCAACCGAAGAGCGTACACGCTTGGGATGCGATACGTCTTCCTAATAACCTCCAAGTCTTCCTCCCTCAGTTGACTAGGGATCTCATTGGCTGTATAGTTCCACTCCTCCGTCTCCTCTCCAGTCGAGGTCTCCCGAATATCAGTCAACGCCCTAAATGTTTCATCCCCGGACGAGGAGTCTTCTTCGTACTCCCTCCACACCTCCAAAGGGACTTATGGCACTAGTGCCATGGGGTCTGCCCTCGGCACACCCGTCACGGGGGTATTCCCCCCAAAAGAGGACGAGGGTGTCTCTACTTCCTCGGAACTACTACCGTTCGTATCATCTACACTACTTCTACCGTTCTCACTACTACTAGGCCTATCGCGATATATATCAAACGAAGAAGACATGATTAAATATAAAAGAGACATGAACTCACCGAAGTCCAAAGGATTCAGACTTAAACTCCTCAGACTCAAGGTATTCTTGGCCGAGGAGATAGATTGCTCTACAAGTCCTCGGCCCACTCTCTTCAAGGTCCGAGGAGATGGATTGCTCCAAGGGTCCTCGGACTCAAGGTATTCTTAGCCGAGGAGATGGAGTGCTCCACAAGTCCTCAGCCCACTCTTTTCAAGGTCCAAGGAGATGGATTGCTCCATAAGTCCTCAGACTCAAGGTATTCTTGGCCGAGGAGATGGATTGCTCCACAAGTCCTCAGCCCACTCTCTTTAAGGTCCGAGGAGATGGATTGCTCCAAGGGTCCTCAGACTGAAGGTATTCTTAGCCGAGGAGATGGATTGCTCCATAAGTCCTCAACCCACTCTCTTCAAGGTTCGAGGAGATGGATTTTTCCACAAATCCTCGAACTCAAGGTATTCTTGGCCAAGGAGATAGATTGCTCCACAAATCCTCGGTCCACTATCTTCAAGGTGCGCGGAGAAGGATTGCTCCGAGGGTCCTCGGCTCAAGGTATTCTTGGCCGAGGAGATGGATTGCTCCACAAGTCCTCGGCCCACTCTCTTCAAGGTCCGAGGAGATGGATTGCTCCACAAGTCCTTGGACTTAAGGTATTCTTAGCCGAGGAGATGGCTGCTACACAAGTCTTCAGCCCACTCTCTTCAAGGTCCGAGGAGATGGACGGCTCCAAGGGTCCTCGGACTCAAGGTATTCTTAACCGAGGAGATAGATTGCTCCACTAGTTCTCGGCCCACTCTTTTCAAGGTCCAGGGAGATGGATTGCTCCACAAGTCCTCGGCCCACTCTCTTCAAGGTCTGAGGAGATGGATTGCTCCAGAAGTCCTCGGCCCACTCTTTTCAAGTTCCGAGGAGATTGATTGCTCCACAAGTCCTCGGCCCACTCTCTTCACGGTCCGAGGAGATGAATTGCTCCACAAGTCCTCAGACTCAAGGTATTCTTGGCCGAGGAGATGGATTGCTCCACAAGTCCTCGACCCACTCTCTTCAAGGTCCGAGGAGATGGATTGCTCCAAGGGTCCTTGGACTCAAGGTATTCTTGGTTGAGGAGATGGATTGCTCAACAAGTCCTCAGCCCACTCTCTTCAAGGTTCGAGGAGATAGATTTCTCCAAAAATCCTCGAACCCAAGGTATTCTTGGCCAAGGAGATGGATTGCTCCACAAATCCTCGGTCCACTATCTTCAAGGTCCGAGGAGATGGATTGCTCCACAAGTCCTCGGCCCACTCTCTTCAAGGTTCGAGGAGATGGATTGCTCCACAAGTCCTCGGACTTAAGGTATTCTTGGCCGAGGAGATTGTTGCTCCACAAGTCCTCGGCCAGCTCTCTTCAAGGTCCGAGCAGATGGATTACTCCAGAAGTCCTCGGCCCACTCTCTTCAAGGTCCGAGGAGATAAATTGCTCTAGAAGTCCTCGGCCCACTCCTTTCAAGTTCCGAGGAGATCGATTGCCCCACAAGTCCTTGGCCCACTCTCTTTAAGGTCCGAGGAGATGAATTGCTCCACAAGTCCTCGGACTCAAGGTATTCTTGGCCAAGGAGATGGATTGCTCCACAAGTCCTCGACCCACTCTCTTCAAGGTCCGAAGAGATGGATTGCTCCAAGGGTCCTCGGACTCAAGGTATTCTTGGCCGAGGAGATGGATTGCTCGACAAGGCCTCGGCCAACTTTCTTCAAGGTTCTAGGAGATGGATTGCTCCACAAGTCCTCAGACTCAAGGTATTCTTGGCCGAGGAGATGGATTGCTCCACTAGTCCTAGGCCCACTCTCTTCAAGGTCCGAGAAGATGGATTGCTCCAAGGGTCCTCGGACTCAAGGTATTCTTGGCCGAGGAGATGGATTGCTCCACTAGTTCTCAGCCCACTCTCTTCAAGGTCCGAGGAGATAGATTGCTCCAAGGGTCCTCGGACTCAAGGTATTCTTGGCCGAGGAGATGGATTGCTCCACTAGTCCTCGGCCACTCTCTTCAAGGTCTGAGGAGATGGATTGCTCGAAGGGTCCTCAGACTCAAGGAACTCTTGGCCGAGGAGACGGATTGCTCCACTAGTCCTCGGCCAACTCTCTTCAAGGTCCGAGGAGATGAATTGCTCCACAAAACCTCGGACTCAAGGTATTCTTGGCCGAGGAGATGGATTGCTCCACAAGTCCTCGACCCACTCTCTTCAAGGTCCGAGGAGATGGATTTCTCCAAGGGTCCTCGGACTCAAGGTATTCTTGGTCGAGGAGATGGATTGCTCGACAAGTCCTCGGCCCACTCTCTTCAAGGTTCGAGGAGATGGATTGCTCCACAAGCCCTCAGACTGAAGGTATTCTTGGCCGAGGAGATGGATTGCTCCATAAGTCCTCGACCCACTCTCTTCAAGGTCCGAGGAGATGGATTGCTCCAAGGGTCCTCAGACTCAAGGTATTCTTGGCCGAGGAGACGGATTGCTCCACTAGTCCTCGGCGCACTCTCTTCAAGGTTCGAGGAGATGAATTGCTCTACAAGTCCTCTGCCTCAAGGTATTCTTAACCGAGGAGATGGATTGCTCCATAAGTCCTTGGCCCACTCTCTTCAATGTCCGAGGAGATGGATTGCTCTAAGGGTCCTCGGCCTCAAGGTATTCTTAGCTGAGGAGATTGATTGCTCCACAAGTCCTCAACCCACTCTCTTCAAAGTTCGAGGAGATGGATTGCTCCATAAATCCTCAAACTCAAGGTATTCTTGGCCAAGGAGAGGGATTGTTCCACAAATCCTCGGTCCACTATCTTCATGGTCCGAGGAGATGGATTGCTCCAAGGGTCCTCGGACTCAAGGTATTCTTGGTCGAGGAGATGGATTGCTCCACAAGTCTTCGGCCCACTCTCTTCAAGGTCCAAGGAGATGGATTGCTCCACAAGTCCTCGGATTTAAGGTATTCTTGGCCGAGGAGATGGTTGCTCCACAAGTCCTCGGCCCACTCTCTTCAAGGACCGAGGAGATGGACGGCTCCAAGGGTCCTCGGACTCAAGGTATTCTTAGCCGAGGAGATGGATTGCACCACAAGTCCTCGGCCCACACTCTTCAAGGTCCGAGGATATGGATTGCTCCACAAGTCCTCAGCCCACTCTCTTCAAGGTCCGAGGAGATGGATTGCTCCACAAGTCCTCGGCCCACACTTTTCAAGTTTCGAGGAGATGGATTGCTCCACAAATCCTCGGCCCACTCTCTTCAAGCTCCGAGGAGATAAATTGCTCCACAAGTCCTCGGACTCAAGGTATTCTTGGCCGAGGAGATGGATTGCTCCACAAGTCCTGGACCCACGCTCTTCAAGGTCCGAGGAGATGGATTGCTCCAAGGGTCCTCAGACTCAAGGTATTCTTGGCCGAGGAGATGGATTGCTCGACAAGTCCTCGGCCCACTCTCTTCAAGGTTCGCGGAGATGGATTGCTCCACAAGTCCTCAGACTCAAGGTATTCTTGGCCGAGGAGATGGATTGCTCCACTAGTCCTCGGCCAACTCTCTTCAAGGTCCGAGGAGATGAATTGCTCCACAAAACCTCGGACTCAAGGTATTCTTGGCCGAGGAGATGGATTGCTCCACAAGTCCTCGACCCACTCTCTTCAAGGTCCGAGGAGATGGATTGCTCCAAGGGTCCTCGGACTCAAGGTATTCTTGGCCTAGGAGATGGATTGCTCCACTAGTCCTCTGCCCACACTCTTCAAGGTCTGAGGAGATAGATTGCTCCAAGGGTCCTCGGACTCAAGGTATTCTTGGCCGAGGAGATGGATTTCTCCACAAATCCTCGGTCTACTATCTTCAAGGTATTCTTGGCCGAGGAGATGGATTGCTCCACAAGTCCTCGGCCCACTCTCTTCACGGTCCGAGGAGATGGATTGCTCCACAAGTCTTCGGACTTAAGGTATTCTTGGCCAAGGAGATGGTTGCTCCACAAGTCCTCGGCCCACCCTCTTCAAGGTCCGAGGAGATGGATGGCTCCAAGGGTCCTCGGACTCAAGGTATTCTTAGCCGAGGAGATGGATTGCCCCACAAGTCCTCAGCCCACACTCTTCAAGGTCCGAGGAGATGGATTGCTCCACAAGTCCTCGGCCCACTCTCTTCAAGGTCCGAGGAGATGGATTGCTCCACAAGTCCTCGGCCCACTCTTTTCAAGTTCCGAGGAGATGGATTACTCCACAAGTCTTGGGCCCACTCTCTTCAAGGTCCGAGGAGATGAATTGCTCCACAAGTCCTTAGACTCAAGGTATTCTTGGCCGAGGTGATGGATTGCTCCACTAGTCCTCGGCCCACTCTCTTCAAGGTCCGAGAAGATGGATTTCTCCAAGGGTCCTCGGACTCAAGGTATTCTTGGCCGAGGAGATGGATTGCTCCACTAGTCCTCGGCCCACGCTCTTCAAGGTCCGAGGAGATAGATTGCTCCAAGAGTCCTCGGACTTAAGGTATTCTTGGCCGAGGAGATGGATTGCTCCACTAGTCCTCAGCCCACTCTCTTCAAGGTATGAGGAGATGGATTGCTCCAAGGGTCCTCGGACTCAAGGCATTCTTGGCCGAGAAGACAGATTGCTCCACTAGTCCTCGGTCCACTCTCTTCAAGGTCCGAGGAGATGGATTGCTCCAAGGGTCCTCGGACTCAAGGTATTCTTGGCCGAGGAGATGGGTTGATCCACTAGTCCTTAGCCCACTCTCTTCAAGGTCTGAGTAGATTGATTACTCCAAGGGTCCTCGGACTCAAGGTATTCTTGGCCGAGGAGATGGATTGCTCCACTAGTCCTCGGCCCACTCTCTTCAAGGTTCGAGGAGATGGATTGCTCCACAAGTCCTCGGCCTCAAGGTATTCTTGGCCGAGGAGATGGATTGCTCCACTAGTCCTCGGCCCACTCTCTTCAAAGTCCGAGGAGATGGATTGCTCCACAATTCCTTGGCCCACTCTCTTTAAGGTCCGAGGAGATGAATTGCTCCAAGGGTCCTCGGACTCAAGGTATTCTTGGCCAAGGAGATTGATTACTTCACTAGTCCTCGGCCCACTCTCTTCAAGGTCCGAGGAGATGGATTGCTCCAAGGGTCCTCGGACTCAAGGTATTCTTGGCCGAGGAGATAGATTGCTCCACTAGTCCTCGGCCCACTCTCTTCAAGGTCCGAGGAGATTGATTGCTCCACAAGTCCTCGGCCTCAAGGTATTCTTGTCCGAGGAGATTGATTGCTCCAAGGGTCCTCGGACTCATGGTATTCTTGGCCGAGGATATGGATTGCTCCACTAGTCCTCGGCCCACTGTCTTCAAGGTCCGTGGAGATGAATTGCTCCACATGTCCTCGGACTCAAGATATTCTTGGCCAAGGCGATGGATTGCTCCACTAGTCCTTGGCCCACTCTCTTCAAGGTCCGAGGAGAAGGATTGATCCAAGGGTCCTCAGACTTAATGTATTCTTGGGCGAGGAGATGGTTTGCCCCACAAGTCCTCGGCTCGCTCTCTTCAAAGTCTGAGGAGATGAATTGTTCCATTGACTCTCGGCCTGCTACTCCAAAACGAGAGTTAATAAACACTGCAGAAATGTAGCACGAATCATACATACTTCCTAAAAGCATAAATTGTACTTATGGAAGTGGGGGGGCTTGTGATACTACCAAAAACTACCCTTCTAATAAGGGGACAACACGTGGCTTCTCCTGGCAAACGGATCATGAGAGAACACGTGGGCGATCTAGGATTAGATAGCCCGGCCCTTGTCATAAACCGCCCTTCAAAGCTCTGTCACCTCTACGTCACCACCGCCTTCCAAGCCATCGTGCCCCAGCCATGATGAGCCGTCAGGGAAACAGACTGCCCCTATACTCGAACGGTCCCTGGTTAAGCCAGCCAGGTAAAAGCCCTAGCAAACGATCTCCAGCTACCTAGCTAGGGACTCCTAGGCATCATCACCTGACCAAGTTCAGATGTCAGGTCACAGAACCGCCCTTCGACTTGAACGGCTCCTGATCAACCAACAAGGTAAAACTCTAAAAGAACGGTCTCCCACTGCCTAGATGAGCCTCTTAGGCATCATATCATGGCCGCCCCAAGCAGAAAACTGCCTCCGAAAAACCCTATAAAACGGGCCAGGTATGCATTCCAGGACCCCAAGTTTTCTCTTGATCACTAGAAACAATACAAGTCTCCATAGTTTGCTTTATCCTAACTTAAGTATCAGAGCATCTCCGGAGGCACCCCTCCGGCGACCCATAGCCCTTCTTTCTTTCTTTGAGCAGGAACAGGTGCAGTTAGGCCTCCAGCTCATCCATACACATTTTTGGCATCAACAAATTTAAACACTCCCATAGGGACCAACTTCTCCCTCTCTCTTTCAATGCAGTTTTAGTGCTAACCATTATTTTCCTCAAAAGGAGAGAGATACAACAAAACTAAGGTACTATCAATTAGCTTAAAAAGGTTGGGGTTGTTTCAAGCATTACGATGAGGAGGGAGCATTTTGACAGGATGCTTTGTGCTCCATGGTGCTAGGTATGTTTTTTGGGCTAACGTGACAAGAGTTATCGCGTGATGTTTGTGCTAGGAGATTAGAGGAGATTGAAAAGAGGGGTATTTAAAAATAATGTCTAGTTTGGGTCGATCCATAGTATTCAATCTCAAAATTGAATGAAACAAAATATTTATTTTTCTTTTTTCTCAAGTCATTTAACAATGAAATAGACATTTGTGCTATGTATATTTCATAAAGACGTGTTAGAAAGAACTTTTCCTATTTAAAGAGTCTTTAAAGTCATAAGTTCTTATCTAGCATGAGTACATAAAAGGTAAATGGGACAAAAGTCCATTTTACCATTAAATAGTATGAGAATAGAGAAAAATAAATATTTTTTTTTTTCAATGATGAGATGAACTCTTAAACCATGTATTTTTTTATGGATTTGAGCTAAACAAGAATTTTTCCTTTAAAGTATGGATAAAATGAATAGTCATTTTTCTTTGTGTTTTATCCTTATGATATGAAAACTTATGTAAGGAAGGAAAAAATAGCCACATGCTAATAGGACATTGCCTCCTATAAATATAAATTATAAAAAATAAAATATTTTAAAAAAATAAATAAACAACAATAAAAATATTTGGAAAACCTAAAAATAACAACATATACTAAATGTACTTGATTTTTATATTTTTCCTCGGAATCCAAACACTACCACTTCCTTTCTTTTCTAATCAAATTCCAGAAAAAGATTCATATTATGGTTGTCTTACTGTAAATTGAGATAATTTGGAAACCCAAGAAGTAATGAAGGACGATGGCAAGCAATGGGTGGCACCGATGGCAAGGATTGGTACGGAACACCCGAATATGGGTTTTTTGGTAAAGAGAGAAAGTAAGCAATGGTGAGGGAGGGAGATGAGAGAGAAAGAGAATGAGAAAAGGGCTAACGGAGCTCATGATCCTTCCATGAGCTCGTGATCCATCCTTGAACTCGCGACTTGCTTGGTGGGTATATATATATATATAGATTTGGCTTGTTTAGCTTCAGACATCAGTAATGGTGGTAGTCTTTCTTGAAACGATCTAGAACGGGTGGAGATCAGTCCTCCTCTCCCTTTGAGAAACTCAGTTCTGTATTCATAGATCATCTCAATCCTTATGTTTATAACATTCTTATTAGAAAGCTTTCCCAAAGAGTCGGGATTGTTAGAGATGTTTACGTCTCAAGAAAGTTTTGTAAAGGGCGTTCTGATTTGTTTGGTTTTGTTCGATTCAAAGATGTCAAAGTAGGCTTTATGTGTTGTTAGAGTTTTCGATGGATATAAGTTTATAGTTTCCTCGTTGGATGTAAAATTAGCAAAAACAAACCTAGATGGTGGCAAATTATCTAGAAATGGGAACTTCATGGCTTTTTACTCTTCTTTTTCTAATCCTAAGATGGGTTTTCAATTTTTTGCAAATGTAGTAAAGAGGGCTCTAGGCATTGGAGAGTCTCCATCTTTGCCTCTTAAAATTTACGAAGAGCTTGATCTTGGTTCTTCTCTATCTATCATTGTTGAAGTTGAGTATTCTCCCTCACCCAAGGACATCGAATGGTTGTTGAGATGCGCTATGGGGATTATGATCAATCTTGATGGCATTGTCAATTTCAAGTACCATGTTGTTGAAAAACGTATTTCTAACCTCTCTTCTATTCCAATGGGGGGGGTCAAACTCTTGATAGTCTTCCCTAATCCTAGAGTCATGCTCAAGTTTATCTATCAAATGGGGTTACTGTGGAAGAACTGGTATTGAAAAATTGAGCTTGGAACTCTTTGGATGTTAGTAAGGAATTGTAAATGTAGAAAATGAAGACGTAAAGATTGGAGGAACACAGACTCAAATCGTTATATGATTCTTTATATCTCTTCATTAAGAAAGAAACTGAAAATATAGAGAGTACATAGGCAAGACAATTCCGAAAGGAATTTCTCATAAACGGAAAGGAAATCACATCATAAACAGAAAGGAAATCACACAATTACAAGAATAGCGAAACTACCAGCTAATTACAATGAACCTAATTACCCAATAAATGACAAAATAATAAATACAGATTATTCTACAATAAATACTGATTATGAAAATCTATAAAGTAGAAGGTTTGAATTTCAACACTACCCCTCAAGCCACAATGTAAATGTTGATCATGCCCAGCTTTCTTGACAAATCATCGAAGTTTAGTCTAGCAAGAGCCTTCGTGAGTATATCAGTAGTTTGACAATTCATCGGGATGTAACTAGCAATGAAAGTTCCTTCATCAATTTGCTTTTTAATGAAATGACGATCGATCTCAACATTTTTTGTCCTGTCGTGATGAACTAGATTCTTGGCAAAACTAATTGCCGCTTGATTGTCGCAAAATAATTCCATAAGTTGATCTAAAGTCACCTTTAATTCTGACAGTAATCTCTGTAATCAAATGCCTTCATAAATACACTGTGTTGTGGCTCGGAATTCAGCTTTTGCGCTATTATGAGCTACAACAAATTGTTTCTTGCTCCTCCAAGTTACCAAATTACCCCACACATACGAGCAATAGGTTGATGTTGATATGCGATACGTTACTGAACATGCCCAGTCTGCATCTGAAAAAACTTCAACATTTCTTTTAGAGATTTTTGAGAAAAATAGACCCTTACCCAGTGTCATCTTGAGATATCTCATAACTCTATAAACTGCAGTCATATGTCACTCTATTGGGAAATTCATGAACTAGCTAACAACGCTGACGGAAAAACCAATGTCAGGCCTTGTGTGGGATAGATAAATGAGTTTTCCCACAAGACATTGGTACCGTCCTTTGTCGACAGGAGCACTCTTATCATTTGCTTCTAGCTTAACTATTGAGTCCATGGGAGTCTCGACAGGCTTGCAACCAAGCATTCCTGTTTCACTTAACAAGTCCAGAACATACTTACGTTGGGAGATAAAGATACTTTTTCTTGACCAACCAATTTCCATCTCGAGGAAGTACTTTAGATTCCTTAAGTCCTTGATCTCAAATATTTTAGCCAAGAACTGTTTAAGCAGCCCAATTTCCTCCTCATGGTCTCCTATCAAAATAATATCATCCACATATACAATAATAATAGACTTCTTCTCGTCTGGGAAGTGCTTAACAAAAGTGTGTGATATGACTGACACTGAGAATATCCATACCTTTTTACGGCATTTGTGAATCGCTCAAACCAAGCGCGGGGAGATTTCTTGAGGCCATACAAGGATTCTCAAAATCTACAAACCTTGTTGATATTTGACGTTGTCTTAAGACCGGCAGGGATGTCCATGTAAACTTCCTCTTCTAAGTCACCGTTGAGAAATGCATTTTTTACATCGAGCTGATGGAATGACCAATCAAGGTTGGCAGCAAGCGATAAGAGAACGCGAACAAAATTGAGCTTGGCAACAGGTGTGAATGTCTCCTGATAATCAATGCCATAGGATTAAGTGAATCCTTTGGCAACCAGACAAGCCTTGTACCTGTCCACACTACCATCCACCTTATATTTAATTGAAAAAATCCATTTACACCCCACAGATTTCTTATCCTTTGGCAGTTCAGTAATCTCCCATGTACCATTCTTTTTCGGTGCCTGAATTTCCTCATTGATAGCAACTTTCAACTTAGGACATTCGAAAGCTTCCTGAATATTCTGAGGAACCTGTATCTCTGTAATACTAGTAGTGAAGGCACAAAAAGAAGGTGATAACTTATCATAGGACACAAATTTTCCAATAGGATGTTGGGTACATGACCAAACTCCATTCCTCCAAGAAATAAGCATATTAAGAATCTCATTTTCTAATTCAGAATCAACAATACCATCAGAGTCAGAAATGTTGTTACCTAGAATTTCGCTTGGATTTGGACTTGGTTCGGTCTCATGGTTTTGTTGAGTATGTGGTTCTTCCTCTGTTACTTCTTAGACATGCTCTTTATCTCCCAAGTCAACAATGAACTCAGTGTCTTTAGCAGGTAGTGGTTGACTGGGCGACTCTGGAAGATTGTGATTTTTTGACCTTAGGAGAATAGGATGTTCTGTGGTGATGGGTGACTCAATGAATGACTCAAAGTCCCAGGACTGACTTTAAAAAAAGGTAACATCCATCGAATTGTAGAATTTTTTCGTGATTGGAGAATAACATTTGTATACTTTTTTACTTGAAGAATACCCAAGAAAGATTCACTTGAGTGACCGAGGATCGAGTTTATTCCTTTGTTGTTGATGGATGTGAACAAAGACAGAACACCCAAATACTTTGGGTGGGACAAACGAAATGAGACAAGTTGTTGGAAATGATTTTAGAAGAGTTTGACATGGCGTTTGGAATTTTAGGACCCTAGAAGGCATTCTATTGATTAGATAAGCTGCTGTAAGGACAACCTCTCCCTAGAAAATTTTTGGAACGTTCATAGAAAACATAAGGGACCTAGCAACCTCTAAAAGATGTTTATTTTTCCTTTCAGCGATTTCGTTTTGTTATGGGGTGTCTACACGTGAACTCAAATGAATTATCCCTTATTTTACTAGAAATTCTCCTAGAATGGAGTTTAAGTAATCCTTAGCATTATCTGACTTTAGAACTTCTATTTTTTTTTTTCTGAAATTGGTCTGAACCATATTTTTGAAATTTTTGAATATTTGACCCGTTTCTGAATTTTCTTTTATAAGGAATATCCACATCAGTCTAGTGTGGTCATCTATGAATGAGACAAACCACCTAGTACCAGTTACATTTTTTATTTTTGAGGGACCCCAAATGTCGTTGTGAATCATGGAAAATTGTTTAGACACCTTGTAACGTTGGAGGGGGAATGAACTACGCACATGCTTTGAGAATTGACAAATTTCACAATTGAGAGAATTCAAATTTTTATTGAGCAAACTTGGAAATAAACGCTTGAGATACAAAAAATTAGGACGTTCTAAGTGATAGTGCCACAACATAATTGCACTATCGTTATTTGAACAAGAAGAAGAAAAAGAATTACCACAAATTGCTGGTTGAGGTTGTTCTTGTGGATAGTAGCACTCTTTGAAAATAGAGTCTGGAGTGCTCCTCAGCATTGCCAATCATCCTCCCCGAATCCAAATCCTGAAATTCATAATGAGTAGAGTAAAAATTAGTAACACACCTACTTTCCTTAGTGAGTTTACTAATTGATAACAAATTACAGTCCAGGTTTGGAACTAAGAGAACAGAGTTGAGTATCAGGTTTTTTGACAATACTACTGAACTTGTACCGGTAACTTTTGACAGTGAGCTATATGCTATTTGGATCGTTAAATTATCTGGACATGAATTATATGTACAAAAAATAGTAGCATCCCCCGTCATATTGTCAGAGGCTCCTGAGTCCACGATCCAAGATTTTTTACATGTTTTACCCACATTAAGAGCGCTCAAGGGATTACCTTTGTAGGCCAAGGTGCTTGACCCAATGACATGATAGGAAGATGAGCGTGTTTGAGGCTACATAGATAGGAAAAGTTTTTGAACCATCTCCATTTGTTCCTTGTTAAAGGGACTTGCATCAGGTTGATTTGATAGTTCCTCGGCAGCAACATGATTTCCACATCCTTCTTTCTCAAGCTATTGAAGAGGCTTCCAATCTGCTAGCTTTCCATGAATCTTCTAACATGTTTATCTTAAGTTTCCAGGCTTTCTGCAATAATCGCACCATGGCCTACCTTCCTTTTTCTTACGGTTTTCAGAAGAAGCAAATTGGGTTTTGAGGGCCGAGCTTTTTGCCATATTGAGTTATTGATGAGACCCCATTATGAGTTTCTTTCGGCTTTGTCCTCGACAAACTTCATAGAATGCATCTCTGAGGCTAGGTAGAGGTTTAACCCCCATAAGTTGTCCTCTGATTCCATTTAAATTTTTTTTCAAGCTTAACAAAAATTTATAAACCTGTTTCCCTTCGACAATCTTTTTGTACAATAAACCATCAGGAGTACAAGACCAGTTATGAACTTCAAAAGTATCAAGTTGGTGCCATAGACGAGTAAGGGTATTGAAATATTCAGTTACCGTTTGTTCACCTTGACGCAGGTCGTGAAGGATACCTTCAATTTGTACAATTTCTGACGTGTTTTCCTTGTCAGAGAACGTTTCTTTCACCATATCCCATATTTCCTTGGCTGTATCGAATGATATAAAATTTTTGCCAATGTCAGTTGTCATCAAGTTGACAAGCCATTACATGACCATATTGTTCTCTGCCATCCATTTTTTGTATGTTGGCACAGTGATCTCTGGTGCGGTTGTAGCCCCTGTGATGTAGTTGTCTTTCTACTTCCCTCAAATGAACAACTGTATAGACTGGGACCATTGCAAATAATTTTGCCCATTCAATTTGTGAGTAGTGATTGGAAAGTGAGAAGATTTTATCTAATGAGAGGTAGAAGAAGAAGGGATTGTTATGTCAGAAGAGGATGAAGAGGATGATGAGTTGGTATTCAATCCGAAAGAGGATCCGTATTTAGTCATGATTCTAAATGAGAAAAGATGAAGATGTAGAAGAAATAAGAGACTCAAGTAGGAAAGACTCGATGACAATGATGAAATAGGATTAAACCTGCTCTGATACCATGTAGAAAATGAAGACGGAAAGATTGGAGGAACACAGACTCAAATCGTTCTATGATTCTTCATATCTCTTCATTAAGAAAGAAACTGAAAATATATAGAGTACATAGGCGAGACAAATCTGGAAGGAATTTCTCATAAACAGAAAGGAAATCACATCATAAACAGAAAGGAGATCACATAATTACAAGAATAGGGAAACTACCAGCTAATTACAATCAACTTGATTACCCAATAAATGACAGAATAATATATACAAATTATTCTACAATAAATACTGATTATGAAAATCTATAAAGGAGAAGGCTTGAATTTCAACAGTAAATTTGGATTAGTGTGAAGGGGTTCCATTGCATGCATGGGACATTGAATTTTTCACGATGTTGGTTAAAGAGTGGGGAAGTTTTGTCTCATATGATGAAAATATTTTTTTCAAGAAGAGACTTGATTTAACTAGAATTTTAATTTCAGTTAAAGATTTCGATTTAATCCTTTTATCTTTATCTATTAAGATTGAAGGCATTTCCTTTATTTATATATTAAAGTAGCTTTGGATGTATCTCAGAACATATCCCATGTTGCCATTCGAAATAATTCTTTCTCTCAAGATCCACGTAAAAATTGTTGCTCAGGTTATGATAGTGTCAAGAAATATTCAAGTTATGAGCTCTCTGAGTCATCTTCTTATTCTCTTAATCATAATGAAGTAAAAGATAATGTTTCACCTGCACCTAATAGTGATGCGGTGATTGTGAGATGGTGTGGTCTTGCAAGGAGGTTGGTTTTTATTTGGAAAATGAGTGCAAAAATGATTATTTTCTCCCTATGATAATATTATTTTCTATCTTTTACGTTACTAGTTTGGTCTAGTTTCTTTTGGCTTTATTGGGCCTTCATGCACTCTTTTTATGCTCCATAGCTTGTATTTTAGTTTTGCTGACTTTCTTTGGATTGGCTCTTCAGATTGTTTGTGTAATTTTATCATTTATAAAGTCTTTTACTTGTCTTTCAAAAAAAGAATCTCTAATGTTTGCAGAGAGAAAGAAAAACAAAGAATAACACCTCTCGATCAAATCAGAGGGAAAATTATTTTTCTTTTTTTTCTGACTTTTTCCTCGTTAATCAATGTTTTGTCACTGAGAAATGATTAATAGACATCAAAGAACTCAAGAACTATCAATTTGGGATAGGAATCGATGAGAGAAGTTGTTGTTTAGTTTCAAGGAAAATGGGAAAGAAAACTTCATCTTCTCCATTTTTTTAGAAAGCAACCGAAAAAAGGCTCCACCTCTTTCTTGGTTTCGTGAGCTATAGGTAGAAAAAGGATTGCAAAGTTTTTTGCCTGAATCTTTTCACAAAAAGATGTTGTTTGGGCAAAGAAAATGAAAGTAATTTTGTTATCTCCCCGTTTCTCTATCTAGAAACCCCCTTTTTTGAAGTTGTGTTTGTTTGATCTCTTAAATTGCTTGAAGATGATTTAGTGTGTCTATGGGTTTTGTCTTTTCTAACAAAAATAGACAATTGTTAATATTTGTGTTGGATCGAAAGGCTGTAGATAGAGATGAGCAAGAGAGAAATCGAGAGAATAGGTGAGAAAATATTTGTTTTGTTTTTTCTGCTATTCTTTTTCAAGTTTTGGTATTTATTTTTATTTTTAGTAGTCTTTTTTTAAATCTATTTTATGTGGGAGCCAATGGATGAAGTGTAGTTGGTATTTGTTGTTATTTTTAGATTTTTTTAAATATTTTATGGTTAAAAATATGTACAGGTTTTTTTAAAAATTTATATTTATAAGAGCCAATGCATTATTGACATGTAGTTATTTTTATTTCCATTCCTAAGTTCTCATGTCTCTTAGGGTCAAGTTTGTTGCGCGTGGCACTGGGTCAGCTTTTTCTGTCCAAATTAACGAAAACCTTGACAGTAAGAACTTGACTATTAACAGATTGAAACATTAATATCCTGACATTACATAATTTAAAACATCGATGACCAAAATATTAAAACAACCAAACCTTAAGGACAAAAATGCCTATTCAGCTGTATATTAATACTTCAAATTGGGAGTAAGTTTTAATTCCTTTACCTCTTATACCCCAAATCGGATGGTATAAAAAATTGAGATTTGAACTTTGAAGTTTTTTTTTTAATAAAAAAACTCCTAAACAATGTTATATTAGTAGTATGCCCAACAAGCCAATGCCATTAGATGTCTTAGCATTGTAAAGCAATTTTCTTCAAATTGTTATCATAATTAATAGTAATTTTTATTAACCATGAATATTTGTTAAATTACATTATCATGATTAAGTGCATAAAATAAGAGAAATAGAGATAGGATTATGATGTGATCATAATTTTGAGATCTAATCTTCTTGAAAGCTTTATTCTTAAATGCTCCTAGTCGTAGGCTACTAATTAAATGTTAGTAATTCGATTGGTACATGCTATGTTTGCTCAATTAGGAGAGTGACATATCTCAATGTCACTTGTATGGTAGATACTAAAACAAATATATGGGTGCTCATTAGAGAATAAGTTCACTTGTAGACACCCAATTTTGTTCCAAAATTTTTGAACAGGCTATATGTGAGTTCCAATGATGAATATTTGACCCTAATGCATTTGGACTTGGTAAATGCAGAGGTTGAATTTAATTTTGGTTTCGAACCAATTGTAAGCCCTTTTAGTTCAAACTGTTAAATCCACCTTGAACTTAAATCAATTGGTCCTTATTTGATTCCATCAATTTCAAGCCCAAAGTCTTTAATTAAATTTTGGCCCAATCCAAAACCCACTAAAACAAATTGATTCTTGCTAGGCCTAAACATTTTTTGTCCAAATTTCAAGCCCAAAAAGACTTCTAATTTTTGTGAGTGGATTTTCAAAATCATCCTCCACTTGGCACCTCTTGATTGGCTTTAATTTTCAAGAAAAGCTCACTCATTTGCACTTAAAAAATTATCCTCCCTTTCTCCTCTTTGGCCGGCCATGTGATGAATAAAAGCGGAAGTTTTTTTCCTCCATTTTTACTTTGCTATTTCATACTTCCATTCTTAGCTTCCACACTTTTTCTTACATTAAAATCACATGTTTAAACTTAAAAATCTACATTTCTCCTCTCCCATGTGACTGCCCATTTGAATGTGTAAAAGAGGAAGTCTTTTTCCTCCTTTTTCCCTTGGTCTTGTACATTTTCTCTTTTAGTTCTCATACTTTTTCATGCATTAAAATCACATATTTTCACTTAAAATTCTGCAATTATTTTCCTTCTTGTGACTGCCCATTTGAGTGTGTAAAAGGGGAAATCTTCTTCCTCCTTTTTCCCTTGGACTTAAACACTTTCCTCTTTTAGTTTCCATACTTTTTCATGCATCATAGTCTGCACCATTCATCCTCTACATAGCTGACTATGTGATGTGAAATTTTTTTTTACCTTGATATTTCACATTCCTTTTCTTTAGCTTTCCTACTTTTTCATACATCAAGATCCACTTTTTTGAACCAAAAAACTACACTTATTCTTCTTTTTATGGATGGGCATGTGAGGGAGGATTTGTCCCTCTCTTCTTTTTTATTTTTTCCCACACACTTATTATTATCAAAGTCTAGTTGTCCACCTTAAAAATTGTTCCTTTGACCACCAAAAGAAGAAGCCTTCCTCCCTCCTTTTTTGCTTTGATAAACCCACTTTCCACTTCAAGATCTTATCTCAAAAGCCATCCTTCTCTTCTTATAATTTTTGGAAACTTTGAGGAAGCCTTACTCCTTCCTCTCTTGCTTTTTTTGCCACCCACACCACTTCAATATTTCACCTCAAAACTACCCATCTCTTCTCCCCATGGCCAACCACTTTGAGGAAGTCTTGTTCCCACATTTCTTACCTTGTTAACTATACCCTTCCTTCCTAAGCTCTCTCCCTTATTCCTATATACATCAGAAGCCACCCCCACACCTCAAAAATCACCCTCTACACTTCCCCGTGGCTAGCCACCTAAAGGAGGAAGGCTTACCCCTCCTTTCTTACTTTGTTAACCACCCTTTCATTCCTAGTTCTCCTCCCTTTTCCATGCATCAAAAGTCACCTCCACACCTCAAAATTTGCACTCCACTCAATTCCATCTCACATGGTCGGCCATACCCTCTCCTACTATTGTTTTTATTGCTTTTTACTCTGTTGGATAGCCCTCAATCCCCCCTATAAATAACTCCACTCAACACAAAGAAAAGAAAGGTGAAAAAAAAATAAAAGGAGGAGAATCTTTGTGAAAAAGACTTTATACTTTTGAGTAGCAAAAAAAGAGAAGGTATAGTAATTAAAATAGAGAATATAAACTAGAAATAAAACAGCAAAGAAAGAAATAAAAGACAAAAACAAAGAAAGAACATGAGAGTGCACTTCTTTGGTAATTCGGCCACCCCTAGCAAATTAGCTTTCTAATCCTTAATCAAGTTCATCCTCCTTACTTACAAAATCCATAAAAACGCACTGATCTCCGAGGATTATCCCGGCACGTGGAAACTTTCCTTAGCTAAAAAAAGTTGGTTAGTCTTCCTTATTTTTTGTGAAATAAAATTGCTACTATGATTTACGTGTTTAAACCCCCTTGAAAAAAAAATTAGACAGTTTAGCTTAATTCTTGCTAGAATCCATCTTAACTTTAAATGTTCACTTTCTATCTAGTTCCTTTACAATCCTGATTTACTTTTTCCTCAGTAGATGCATGTTATTCCTTTCTTAGCTTGTGAATTATTTTAAAAATTCAATGTTAAACCTATGATAGTTTTAATGTTCCTTTTCTTAGCTTAATTTCTTTAAGTTTTTCATTTCATGCTTTCTAAGTTAGATGCTCTCTTTAAAGTTTCCTTTTTTTAAAAATTTTTATAAGATTATATAAATTAGGACATCCTTTTGGTCTATTTCACTCCAAACCTGTACGCACATGCACAAATGCGCACGGTCCTGCACACACCAGCACAAATGCGCACGTTCCTGCATGCACCCGCACACACCCATACATGCCAGCACTCATAAGCACACACACCTACACACACCTGCACATACCCGTACATACTTGGAAGGCATCTGCATGCATCCGCACACACATGCATGCATCCTTGCACATCCACACGCACTTGGCACACATCCGCACACACTAGCACACACCTGAACACTCTTGTACACACGTGCAAAGAAACCTACACACTCTTGTACAGACGTGCACACATCTGCACACACCTGCATGCACTTTCACACATGTGCATAACCCACATGCATCCTCACACATACTGTATATATTTAGTTTAATCTCTATGTTTAATCCACCTAGTTTAAAGTACCATTTCCTTCTAGTATTTATTTTCATGTATTTACTTTCGAATATTTACTTTTATGTACTTATTTTTACCACACCATTTCTTTTATGTATTTACTTTTACCATGTCATTATAATGTTTAGGTGTCATCTTGTGTGAATACGAATTGTAAAATGTGTGTTTGGCTTCATTATTAGTGTATGGTAATAATACTTTAATTAAAGTTTTGAATAATTTTCCTTGAAACATAAAGGGCTAGACTTTGGTCTAGACAAGACAGGGAGCTTTAATTCCTCACTTTCTTGTAACCAAATCTCTCGAGCCTCATAATCTCTTATGTAGACCAATGACAAGGGATTTGACTTCTTTCAAGGTCAAATAGCGACTCTTTACCCATCATCCTCGCTTTGTGCTTAGATAACAACAATCACTTGTCTAATACATTAAAAATGCACCCATCATGGGAGCCTCTTTACTAATTATAAAGGGATTCTATTGTTTCTATATGCTACTCATCGTTGTCCGCACCTCCGTCATATATTTGCTTCTTTAAAGGTAGTGACCATGGGTAATGAGTTGGATGCATGGGTAGCAGGCAGAAAAGAGCAATACTTATAGTTGGAGACTCTGCTGGGGAGATTTAACCTTAAAGTGTTTCCTGAAAATATTTTAAAACTTTAATTGTAAGTTATTATTCCATACTTCCTTTTGCACACTAGTACTTACCTTTTTCTCTTAACGGAGCAAATTGGGGGACATATTTCCTCTTGGTTTCTAGTGTGACCCTCATTTTCTTATCGTCAGCCTTTGGTGTGGATAAGTTCCTCTTGGTTCTTGTTCTGTAATGAAAGTTTTTCGCCTCGTTTTTACTCTTTTTGTCCACCTATTAGGCCATTTGAGGATCATAATGATATCCTTCTAGCCATTGGGTACATAAGCCCACCGGATTTATAAGGTGAGTATAATCTTTTAAGAAAACATTATAACTTTCCCATCTAAGATAGGGACCCTTTCTATCTCTTTGCTTTCTTACATGTGTTTGCTCTCACCTCGCATGTTAAAATTAAGATAAAATCAAGTTGTTTGATAACATGTTTTGTGATTTTTTTTTAAGTTCCCCTTAATTAAATTACAATCAAATAAATTGAGCCCTTTATTGAGCCTAGTTTGGTCTAAAGTGGAGGACTTCTCTTAGTTTAGTCTTGTTAGCTCGATATCACTAAGGAGCCCACAAAAGGAAACTAATGATGATTAAGCCTCAACCCAATAAATCTAAAATGAATGGATACCTAAAGGGCAAGTGGAATGATCCATGTGAAGAGAAATACTCATTATTCATTTGGACTTCTTGGGTTTAGCCCAAATCACCACCAGGTATCTGAATCCCTTGGGAAACTTATTAATTTCAAACTCACAACATTTAACTATGAGAAAAGCAATCCTTAGATTGAAGAAGTCCAAACCAAGGTTCTTTTAGTTAAGTCTTATTAGCTTGACATCATTAAGGAGTCCACAAAAAGAAACTAATGATGATTGTGCCCTAACCCAAGAAATCTAAAATGAAAGAGAAAGGGTTCCTAAGGATCAAGTGGAATGATCCATGTGAGGGAAATCTTCATCATTCATTTGGGTCTTTTGGGTTTAGCCCAAATCACCACTAAGTTCCCAATCCCTTGGGATTGATACCAAACTCACAACACTTAACTGTGAGAAAGTCATTCCACAGATTGAAAAAGTTCAAACAAAGGTTCTTTTAGTTAAGTCTTGTTAGCTTGAAGTCATTAAGGAGTTCACCAAAAAGAAACTAATGATGATTGGGCCTTGACCTAAGAAATCTAGAATGAAAGAGATAAGATGCCTGATTACGCCCAAAACATAACGCGGTTATTGTAGTATAGTTTTGGGGTGTCGATTCCACAGGGAAACAAGTTAAGTACAACAGAAGGTGTAAACCTCACAACAAACGATAAAAGATTAAAAGAATCTGAGTTGTTTGAGAAAAAGAGTAATTGTGTAAATAGGTTTGAAATATAATTAAGAATGACAAGGTTCCGGGAATCCTCCCTAGGCTCGTTGCTCTAATTGTAACTTGATTCAGTTGTTTTTATCTCGATTGCTAGTTTCACATCCCAAATAGGCAATCGACATATATTCAATTAAAGCGCAATTATAAATCCTAATGTAATTGTTATGAATTATTCTCTACTTTTAAGCACACATAACCCAACTTATAAATTACCAAAAGATGACGATATATCTAATGACAATACCACAGCAATGGACAAATCTATAAAAGAGGCCTACCGAACTCAATCACATCCAAACAGATACACATAAGAAAAGCATGACTGAACTTATATGGAAAGGAAGCATGCGATCACCGGACTAATAAAATAATCTACTAAATTAAATTAAAGAATAAAACATAACAATGTTTGATAAAAATAATACCAACTACAACTGAACCAAATAAAGGAAAATAAGAACAACTACACCTAGGGATTCATCTCTTCACCTTGCTTGGAGATTAGCTGGCCATAGAGCTCATGCCTCCTTGAGTTGCCTTCGGCCTCTCAACGATCATCCTCAGCTTGCCCTCCAAATTTTATACTTCGGATTCTTCTTAAAGGCCCTCTGGATTTCTCCTAAAGGCCCTCTAGAGTCACTCTCTAATGATCTCAAAATATGATCTTAGAAGAGCTCCGATTGGTTGATGATTTCAACTGAGCAGAGTAGGTCTTTATATAGGCCAACTCCCGGAATGCTATGTGTTATCTAGCCGATGTGGGATACTGTCCGGGTGAGCTCGATCGCAGCCCGAGTGCGATCGATCGAACATGTGCTCGATCGCGGCTTGTGCGCTCGATCGCATATACGCTGCAGAGTACCTTGCTCGATGTGGGATGTACACTCGATCGCACTGCTTGTGCACTCGATCGCAATTCAAGCAGCAGTCCATCTTGTCCTTCCAGAAGCATGGGATCTTGGTCTTTTAAGCAACAATCGTCTCTTTTTCTCTTTTAAACTTAAAGTACCTGTAAATTACACTGAAATTAGTCAGTGGTCCAATAATATTACTTTAGAGTTATTAACATATAAAAGTACAATAAAGACCGAGATCAATCCTAAAATGCTAACAATTAACCACTGTTGAGAGGCATTTTATGACTCTCATCAAAACCCCCAACGAGCTTATTGCTAGTCCCTAGCAATTCAAGCAAAATTAAGAGATGAATTATATGGCGGAAATCAAAGTAAATGAAAAGCAATATTAGTGTTAACCAAGAGTAATTCACATTTTGTCTCAAAAATTGCACATAACACATGGCACAAAGAATCGTTAAATTTCACCCAAATCCAAAAATAATTCAAACATCAATCTTAAAATTGTTATTGACTCTTAACATCCATCTTACCACAATCCATTAATCCAAACACCCGGATGATTTTATGCATAACATTTATGAATACAAGTCTTGGCCTCTAAAAACATAATAAATTGCGTGACATCAATCACAAAAACAAGCTCCATATGCTTACATTTCAAACCACTCTCCACTATTGTAGAAAAGTCACACTACATTGGATCAATAGGTCTTTAATAAGTTTGTAACGTTAGGCTAAGGTAAAGGTTAAGAAGGAACGGGAAGGATTCAACAAGTAAAAGAACTTAATCTCTTAGTTTTGAACACAACTCTTTAAGCACTGGATAACTTTACTTCATCACCCAACTCTTTCAACATTTTTTTATAAGAGTATATCTGTCAATAAATCACCACTTTTCTTTTCTTTTCTTCTTTCTTTGCCATAATTCACTTTTTTTTTTCTTTTCCACAACCCCCAACTTATCTCCTTTAATGTACTTGGGTTGCGGTAGTGATATTTTTTCATATTTCTACCCTTTACTCCTTTTAAGTGCTTCTTACAACATGTGTATAACTAAGTTCTTTTAAAAGAAAGGTAAGGATAAAATATTTTTAGGCTCATAAAGGTAAGTAAATTGGCTATTGAAAGAAACAAGGCTCAAATTCTTTTTCAAGAAAAAGGCTCAATTAGGTGACTAGTGATAAATATAGCAATGGTAGGTTTGAAAGGCTCAAACGGTTCAAAATGGCCTATATCATATCCTAAGTAATGTGCATTCTAGGAATTCGCCTCAAGTGATTATCAAGTACGTTCTAGAGCTTGTCGAGGCCATAAAAATATTCACAAAATAATCATACATAAAACTTTTCTAAATGCTTTCGATTAATTATACAATCTTACCACAAGCTAGAGTCTTTAACCAGATCAAGATTGATACTTAAATTAATTTCAAACTAAAGCAAGATTTAACTACTTCTGAATGCTATATGCTATTTTAATTAAGTTTTATATCATTGACATGTAAATTGACTCTAAAGCTAACACAAAGCATGCTAAACACACACCAAGATGACACCAAGTAGTTCAACAGTTCAATGGTATGGTATGCAATAAGAAATGTGTTTCCTCCACCCCCAACTGAAGATAAACATTGTCCTCAATGTAAAAGCAAAAATTAAGGAAACTCCCTTTTTAACCAAAGGTGTGTGGAGCTGAAAATCATGCATGACCAATTGAACCTCATGCTCAACTTCTTGTTGAAAGTCCGATCTACAACATAGAACAAAAAAGAAAGCAACTGCGGTGTACCACCGTGTGTTAGCACACTAAAAATTTAAAATGGACTCAATAATAAAATAAAATAAAAACGAAACAAACAAAACAAAAGAAAGAAAAATAAAAGTAAATACATACCTGTGTTGTGTGGTCAAGATGCGTAGACCGGATCCATAAGCGGAATGTTTTCCACTTCTGAATCTTGTCTATCGACTAAGATCTTAAGTCGTTGACCATTGACTTTGAAAATTCGACCATCCCTAGTATCTTCAATTTCTACCGCCCCATTTTCAAAAACAGTTTTCACTACAAAAGGGCCAGTCCACCTCGACCGAAGTTTTCCAGGATGCTTATGGAGTCTAGATTTGCCCAATCATTAGGTTAAAACGTTTTTCTCAAAATATTTTTATCATGGAATATTTTCATTTTAGACTTATAGATTCTAGAGCTCTCATAAGCATCGTTTCTTAATTCCTCCAACTCGGTCAATTGATATTTCCGAAGCTTACCTGCTTCTCCTATGTCAAAATTAAAAGATTTGGTTGCCCAATATGCTCGATGCTCGAGCTCTACAGGTAAGTGGCAAGGCTTTCTATAAACAAGCCGATATGGTGACATACCTAAGGGAGTTTTAAAAGCTGTACGGTAGGCCCAAAGCGCATCAACTAGTCTCAAAGACCAATCCTTGCGATCCGGGTTAACTGTTTTTTCTAGAATTTGTTTAATCTCACTATTAGCAAGCTCTACTTGCCCACTAGTCTGAGGATGATAAGCAGTAGAAATTTTATGTAACAACCCGTATTTTCACATCAAAGCTTCAAAAGAACGGTTGCAAAAATGTGTACCTTGATCACTAATTATAGCACGTGGTGTACCAAATCGAGATAACACATTTTCTTTAAGAAATTTAAGTACCGTTCTATTATCATTGCTTCGGCAAGCTGCTGCCTCTACCCACTTAGATACATAGTCTATTGCCACAATGATATATAAGTATCCAAAAGAAGGAGGAAAGGGTCCCATAAAATCGATGCCCCAACAATCAAAGATTTCAATTATTAAAATGGGGTTTAAGGGCATCATATTTCGCTGAGACACAGCTCCTAACTTTTGACACCTTTCACATGAGCGACAATAGGTGTTTGTATCCTTAAAAAAGGTAGGCCAATAAAATCCATACTGCAAAATTTTTGCAGCGGTTTTTTTCATTGAAAAGTGGCCTCCACAAGCTAGGGAATGACAAAATTCTAAGACACGTGCAATCTCTTCATTAGGGATGCAACGCCTTAGAATTTGGTCCGGGCAGTACTTAAAAAGATAGGGGTCATCCCAATAAAACTTACGTACCTCATATAAAAATTTCTTCTTGTCTTGAGCGCTCCAATCCACAGGTATCTCACCTGTAACCAAGTAATTCACAATGTGAGCAAACCATTGTAAGGCAGTAACAGCAAGTAAATGCTCATCGGGAAAGTCATCTTTGATCGGCATGTTATCAGACGTGTCCTCAAATGTGAGCCTTGAAAGATGGTCAGCTACTACATTCTCTACTCCTTTCTTGTCTTTGATGGTGATGTCGAATTCTTGTAGGAGTAGGATCCATCAGATTAGGCGTGCCTTAGCATCCTTCTTTGTAAGAAGGTACTTAAGGGCTGCATGATCTGTAAAAATAAGGATAGGAGAACCAATTAAATATGCACGAAATTTATCCAAAGCAAATACTACAGCTAGTAATTCTTTTTCAGTTGTGGAGTAATTCATCTGAGTATTATTTAAAGTCTTACTAGCATAGTAAATTACAAATGGTTTTCTCTCTCTTTGCTGTCCAAGAACAGCACCTACAGCGTAGTCACTAGCATCACACATGATTTCAAAGGGTAAATTCCAATCAGGTGACTGCATTATAGGTGCTGAAGTAAGCTTGCCAATCAGCGTTTTAAAGGCCTCTTGACAAGCTAGAGTCCACTCAAATGGGGCATCTTTAACTAGGAGGGCACATAATGGTCTTGATATGTTGGAAAAATTTTGTATAAACCTCTTATAAAAGCCAGCATGACCAAGGAAAGATCTGACGTCCTTTATTGTCTTAGGTGTAGGCAATTTAGAGATTAATTCAATCTTAGATTGATCAACCTCTATTCCTTTTGAAGAGACAATATGCCCTAAGACAATACCGGATAGGACCATAAAATGACATTTTTCCCAGTTTAAAACCAATTCTTTTTCCTCACATCGAATTAATACTCTTTCCAAATTCATTAAGCATGTATCAAATGAAGATCCAAAAACAGTCAGGTCATCCATAAAAAACTCCATGCAATTTTCAACCATATCACTAAAAATACTCATCATGCAACGTTGGAAAGTGGCAGGGGCATTACATAATCCAAATGGCATTCTACGAAAAGCATAAGTGCCAAAGGGACAAGTAAAAGTGGTTTTATCCTGGTCTTCTAATGCAATTTCTATCTGATAATAGCCAGAATAACCATCTAAAAAATAGTAAAAAGGGTGACCAGCTACACGCTCAAGAATTTGATCAATAAAAGGGAGTGGGAAATGGTCTTTCCAGGTGGCAGCATTTAATTTTCTGTAATCAATGCACATACGCCACCCGGTCATAAGTTTGGTAGGGACTAACTCTCCTAGGTCATTCATTACCACAGTGACTCCGGACTTTTTGGGAACGACTTGTGTAGGACTTACCCATTTACTATCAGCTATGGGATATATAATACCCGCATCTAACAGTTTCAGCATTTCATTTTTCACTACTTCTTTCATAGTGGGTTTAAGTCTACGTTGAAGGTCTCTACGAGGACTGGTTTCTTCATCCAAATTTATTTTATGGGAGCAGATCAGGGGACTAATTCCCTTCAAATAAATCATGCTCCATCCTAAGGCTGATTTATGTGCAATTAAGGTCTGAATCAATTTCTCATGTTGGGTCTCAGATAATTCAGATGAAATAATAACAAGAAAGGTATCATCTGGACCGAGAAATGCATCCTTTAAACCCTTAGGTAGTGGCTTCAAGTCGACTTTAGGTGCTACCACTCTTGAGAGGGTTTGTTTTTCACTTCTTTCAGGCAACTCTTCGAACCTTGGTTGCCATGGGCGGGTGTCATAATCCTGAGATTTGTCAAAAACAGCACAAATATCGATTACATCAGTTTTATCATCAAATAAATCAATCTCAGAATTAACAAGAAAATTCTTAAAATGATCAAAATCATGAGCCATGGAAACTCCCTCATCGATGAGTGACTCGAGCATATATAACTGGTGATTTTCATCCTCATCTTCGGGCTGTTTTGCAACATTGAAAATGTTCACTTCTAAGGTCATGTTTCCAAAAGACAGCTTCATGAGTCCATTCCTGCAATTAATCTGAGCATTTGCAGTAGCAAGGAAAGGTCTACCCAAAATTAAAGGAATTTTCGAGTTAGTGTCAACAGCAGAAGTTGTGTCAAGGATTAGGAAATCAACAGGATAATAAAACTTGTCAATCTGAATCAACACATCCTCTACCACACCCCGGGGTACTTTGACTGAACGGTCAGCCAACTGTAACACCACACCGATTGGTTTGATTCCCCTAAACCTAGCTGTACATAAATGGAAAATGGCATCAGGTTCACACTGGCTCCTAGATCTAGTAAGGCTTGTCCAACCTCATGATTTCCAATGCTACAAGCAATGGTAGGATAGCCTGGATCCTTGTGTTTTGGGGGAATTCTTTCCTCAATTAAAGCACTAACTTGCTCAGTTAGGAATGCAGTTTTCTTGACATGGTGTCTCCTCTTAATTGTGCATAAATCCTTGAGAACTTTTGCATAGGTAGGCACTTGTTTAATCACATGCAAAAGAGGAAGATTGAGTTTCATTTGCCTTAAGTTCTCGAGAATTTCATTTTTTAAGTCCAGATTTTTCTTGTTTGACTTTAAGGCTTGAGGGTATGGTGCCTTAACAGGACTTTTGGTCACTTCAAGGTCTTTGGTCAGTTCAGTATTACTACTAGTTTGGCCCTTTTCCACATCCTCGGATACATTCATTGGTGGGATGTGTAGTGACTTACCGCTACGGGTCACAATGGCATTTACATCTTTCAGGTTTTCTTGTGCCATACGTTGACCGTGAGGTATGGACTGAGTTTGGGAAGGGAACTTACCTCGCTCAGTTATACTTGAGGAGCTTATTAACTTAGACACTTGGCTCCTAGTTTCTCTATTCTCTTCCATCACCTGTGTAAATAATGCCTCAAACCTTTGATTTGTCTTACTTTGTGCCTCTATAAAGGCCTGTAAGGTGTCTTCTAAGGAGTTCCTAGAGGATGATGGTGCATGATAAGGTGCAGGGGATGATCTAGGGGGCTGCATATGCTGGTTTTCAGATTTTCAGCTGAAGTTGGAGTGATTTCGCCACCCTGGGTTATAAGTGTTAGAGAAAGGTGCAAGAGGCTTCTTGTACATGCCTAAGGCATTACATTGTTCCTCATAAAACCCTCTCATATCAGCAAATGTGAGGCATTCTTGGAGGAGGTGATCTACCCCACCACACACAAAACACGGCTCTAAAGACTCGACATAATTAGCCACATGTGTTTGCTTTGAGCCCTTCGTTTTCAATGCCTCTAACTCCCTAGTGAGCATTTCAACCTTAGCTTTCAAGTTGTCTTCTTCCCTAAGATGGTATATCCCTCCACCACTGGGATTTCCTATAGGTCATGACCTATTCGTGCTTTCAGTAGCACTAGGTCCAGTCCATGTATGAGCTTTCTCAGCAAGCTCATTGAGGTATTCAATAGCCTCATCGGGGTTTTTTTTCATAAATTCCCCATTGCACATCATCTCTAGAAACTGGCGTTCTCTATAAGTAAGACTGTCATAGAAATAGCTCACTAAACGCTAATTTTCATACCCATGGTGAGGGCACATACTCAACAGCTCTTTAAATTTCTCCCAAGACTGATATAAAGTCTCGTTTTCCTTTTGTGCAAAGGTGGAGATTTGTCTTTTCAACGCATTATTCTTATGTTGAGGGAAGTACTTGTTAAAGAAGGCTCGAGTCATCTCAGTCCACGACCCAATAGATCATGGTCTAAGTGAGTATAGTCAACTCTTAGCTCTATCCTTCAAAGCAAAAGGAAAGAACTTAAGTCGTACAATGTCAGCAGTTGCACCTTGATCATGGAAAGTTGCGACTACTTCCTCAAACTCCCTAATGTGCACATATAGGTTCTCATTTTCCATGCCATAAAATGTAGGGAGTAACTGTATCATCCCTGTCCTAAGATCTAATTCGGGAATGTTGGCTAGAAACATGATGCAAGATGGTGTGGTTGTGCGTGTAGGGTGGAGGTAATCCTCAAGGGTCCTAGTAGGTTGATCCTCGTGTTCACTCATTTCCTCAGGACTAGATGGATTATCAAACAAAGGGTTTAAAAAGGTTCCTTTTGTCTCTAGCACAGGCCTATAGGCGAATCTACCCAAAGTATCCCTATATCTGGGCATGCAAGATCACAAAATATCAAATAAAATGCTGAAAGAAATTATTTACAATTCTTCTATTGTTATGTCAAAAGTTGACAAACTTCTTTGTACTTAAACGCGTTTTCCCGGCAACGGCACCAAAATTTGATTACGCCCAAAACATAATGCGGTTATTATAGTATAGTTTTGGGGTGTCGATTCCACAAGGAAACAAGTTAAGTACAACAGAAGGTGTAAACCTCACAACAAACGATAAAAGATTAAAAGAATCTGAGTTGTTTGAGAAAAAGGGTAATTGTGTAAATAGGTTTGAAATATAATTAAGAATGACAAGGTTTCGGGAATCCTCCCTAGGCTCGTTGCTCTAACCCTAACTTGATTCAGTTGTTTTTATCTCGATTGCTAGTTTCATATCCCAAACAGGCAATCGACATATATTCAATTAAAGCGCAATTATAAATCCTAATGTAATTGTTATGAATTATTCTCTACTTTTAAGCACACATAACCCAACTTATAAATTATCAAAAGACGACGATATATCTAATGACAATACCGCAGCAATGGACAAATCTATAAAAGAGGCCTACCGAACTCAATCACATCCAAACAGATACACATAAGAAAATCATTACTAAACTTATATGGAAAGGAAGCATGCAATCACCGGACTAATAAAATAATCTACTAAATTAAATTAAAGAATAAAACATAACAATGTTTGATCAAAATAATACCAACTACAACTGAACCAAATAAAGGAAAATAAGAACAACTACACCTAGGGATTCATCTCTTTGCCTTGCTTGGAGATTAGCTGGCCATAGAGCTCATGCCTCCTTGAGTTGCCTCCGGCCTCTCAACGATCATCCTCAGCTTGCCCTCCAAATTTTATACTTCGGACTCCTCTTAAAGGCCCTCTGGATTTCTCCTAAAGGCCCTCTAGAGTCACTCTCTAATGATCTCAAAATATAATCTTAGAAGAGCTCCGATTGGTTGATGATTTCAGCTGAGCAGAGTAGGTCTTTATATAGGTAAACTCCCGGAATGCTATGTGTTATCTAGCCAATATGGGATACTGTCCGGGTGCGCTCGATCGCAGGCCAAGTGCGATCGATCGCACATGCGCTCGATCGCGGCTTGTGCGCTCGATCACATATACGCTGCAGAGTACCTTGCTATAATGTGGGATATGCGCTCAACCGCACTGCTTCTGTGCTCGATCGCAATTCAGGCAGCAGTCCATCTTGTCCTTCCAGAAGCATGGGATCTTGGTCTTTTAAGCAACGATCGCTTCTTTTTCTCTTTTAAAATTAAAGTACCTGTAAATTACACTGAAATTAGTCAGTGGTCCAATAATATTACTTTAGAGTTATTAACATATAAAAGCACAATAAAGACCGAGATCAATCCTAAAATGCTAACAATTAACCACTGTTGAGAAGCATTTTATGACTCTCATCAATGCCGAAGGATCAAGTAGAATGATTCATGCGAGAGGAAATATTCATCATTCATTTGGGCATCTTAGGTTTAGTCCAAATCACCGCTAGGTTCCCAACCCATTGGGAGACTTACCGATGTCAAACTCACAAAACTTAATAGTGAGAAAGCCAATTCACGGATCGAAGAGGTCCAAACCAAGGAAGTTTGATTATAATTTAATCCAAGAAAATTTCCTTCACCTTTTTGTTTCTACCATTTGGACTAGTTGAGAACTTATCCACAAGTCGACTTTAATTCATTTTGTGGGCCTTTGGATGCAAAACTAAAACCCATTGATAAAGTTAAAGTAATACTATAGATAACTGAGCATGTCAAAAGGATTCACAATATAAAGAACTGAAAAGGTGTCTTTTTTTCCTTTTTTTGTAAAGAAGGCTAATTGGTCCAAGACATTAAACCATCATTTCCTCATTTTGGTATAGATCCTCTAATGGAAGGCTAAGGAAAATGCCTTTTACAAGTCTCATTTAACCCACAATAGAAGAACTTACTGATGACGCAGCTCCCATGCATAATTACTGTAATATAACCTCACCAAATTTCCTTATCATGGGCAAAGAATCACTCACTACCCCCGACCCCTCCACCCTAAACACAACCCCAAATCCAAACTTAAACACAAACCTATTCTCACCCTAGAGTTCACCCAAAATTTCAAGTATAACATTCCTTGCACCAAAGGGCCTGGTTAAGCGTCTTTTTCCTTTTCTTCTTGTTTTGCCCTCCAATCCGAATACATTTCCCATAAAATGGTGTCTTGATTTTGAACATGATATGACTTCAATATAGGATAATAAATCCCTTTCAATGAACTTGATTTTTGAAAATCAAAAATTGAAACAAACGATCTTTGACTGCTAATCTAGGTACTGCATCTGTTCCATTTTAATAAAAACAAAAATTTTATGGTATACCTAAACATTTGAGCAAAAGATCAACTCAACCTAAGAAAAAAACCTTGGAAAGTTTACTTATAATCTTGAACCTATAAAATCTTTAGTTCGGAAAGGCGAAGCAATTTGATTTGAGATGATGAGAAGCCATCGTTATATTTTTCTCATTCATCAAGATTTTCCATTGTTATGATTTTCTTTGAAACCAATTGTCATCAAGGATTGCTTTTTCACACCATCCAATCAAGGCTCAACACATAGTAGCCTCTAGGGACAACAATGGATTTAGTCCCAAGTTGATTCAACCCGAATAGAGTCCCCCACCGCGGATTTTTGACTCAAGTAGTTTCAACCAAACCAAATTCTACTCCTTGGTATACCTGAGCATCACTTCCTTTTGGCATCAACACATTTGATGATGAAAATTTTCAAAAGAACAAGCCACGCCAATGGGGAAAACCAAAAAAAATAAAATAAAAACAAAAGTGAAAAGAATGAAGAGGATGACTAATGAAGGAAACAAAAGTAAACAAAAAAAAAACAAAAGGTGATCTTTGCCTTATAGGAATCTTGAAACAAAGCCTTTCAATTATCCTTTCTTTCACTAGCTTTAGAAACCATTAGCCATGTTACAAGCCTTGAGAAAGTTCTCTCAGATCGATGAAGATCACTTAGCCTCACAAACTATTTTTTGGTGACAATAGAACTTATCTTTTCCAAGCGAACATATCCTGCCTTAAAACAACTCATGAATGATTATCCCTCTAAAATAACTTCTCTAAACCAACACACACTCTTGTACCACTTGTAAGATATTTCTATCAAATCCCACATTAGACCATTTGTAAAGAATACATCCAAGTTGATCAAATGTGTTTCCCAAACTTATGAGATGAAATCCTTGAATTACATATGACTTGATCCCTCTTTGGGATATGTAGGGTGCAACCATGATCTTGCAAAACAAACTTAGTTCCCAATCTGTCCTAAAAAAAACCATAAAAATACATCATTTAGACCCCGTTGAATGAACAAAACAAAACGAAATTTTTTTAATATCCAAATTAATGGAAACATTTTTTTTGTTTTGAAAAAGACTAATGCCAATCGTTCATTTTTAATGGATTTCAGAACATATATAGTAGACAAAGAACACGAAGAATCATGGCATCGTTAAGTTTTTTTTAACTCAGCCTTGAGCTCAACAGTGGGGGTAGATTTTGAGCAAGAACAGTGGGGAGCAAATTGGAACAAGTATGTGTGTGTCAGGATCCCACTTTGCCACTACAGTCCTTAAGAAATTCCAATCCATCCTAACACCTTTGAGTGAGAAGATCACATTGATGCCATATCGAGAGAAATTGTGGAGCTTAATGACTTTCACATTGTCAGTCCAATGTATCAATTGAGCTGACATAGCTTCCATGGCCATTCTTTGAAGAAGTAAGGAAGAAAGATTGTGTACAGGTTATGAAGTTTTGTTCTTAGATCTACTAGAGGATGTGTTCCAAATGAGAGGAAAAATGGGTTTAAACACAAGTTTTTTGTTAATTTTCTTTTATCTTAACTCTGCTAGGAGGAAAGATGAGTTTAAATACAAGTTTTGAGTCAAATAAAATAAGCGGTAAAAGAATAGGTCACTAAAGGCATTGTTCTTCAAAAGTCATCTTTTGCATGCATTGTTTCTTCCAAACTTTATAAGATAGAATCCTAAATGCCATGACTTGGCTCACGCCCAAGTTTTTTTTGAAATTTAACTAACAAGACACTACAAAATCACTAAAAAGCCCTCATGGCAGACAAATCACCAAAAACCCTCATAGCAAGAAAATCACTAAAAATCCCTCACAGCAGGCAAATCACCAAAAGCTCTTACAATAAGTAAATCACTAAAAATTTCTCACAGTAAACAAATCACCAAAATTTCTCATTAGTAAGCAAAATCACAAACCAAAGTCCTCATTAGTAGGAAAACCAAAGTCTTTGTTAGCAGGAAAAATCACAAACCAAAGTTCTAGTTAGCAAGCAAAATCACAAACCAAAGTTCTTGTCAGCAGAAAAACAAAAGTCATCTTTAGTAGGAAATTTAAAGTCCTCATCAGCAAGAAAACAAAGTCCTCATTAGTAATCAAAATTCAAACCAAAGTCCTCAAAACAGGAACTAGTCAATCTGGAAGTATTGCATAAGTGAACGAACGCCAACTCCATCACTTTAGGTACGTATCATTCTAATGGGTGTTCCCATGACACCAAATTTTCCTCATAACACATTTACTTTTACGCACGCATCGCATATTTTTCGTTCCAAAATTTTAAGATGAAACAACAATCACTCAGAACCTTTTATTGGAACTCTCAAAGGAGCCCTAATCAAAGGGGACAAACTGTAGAGACCCAATTTTGTTCCAAATTTCTTGAATGGGCCGCGCACAGGTTCCAATGATGAATCTTTGATCCTAATGTGTTCAGACTTAGTAAATGCAAAGGTTGAATTTAATTTCATATTAGAACCAACTGCAAGCATTTTTTTGTTTAAACCATTAAATCCACCTTGAGCTTAAATCAATTGGGCCTTATTTGATTCCATCAATTTCAAGCCCAAAGTTTTTAATTAAATTTTGGCCCAATCCAAAACCTATTGATTCTTGCTATGCCCAAACACTTTTGGCCTAAATTCCAAGCCAAAGAAGGCTTCCAATTTTTGTGAGTGGATTTCCAAATTCACCCTCTTGGGACCTCTTGATTGTATCTAATTTTCAAGAAAAGCTCTCTCATTTGCACTTAAAATTTATCTTTCCTTCCTCTCTCCTCTTTGGCCGACCATGTGGTGTAGTAAAAGAGGAAGTCTTTTTCTTCCTTTTTTACCTTGTTATTGCACACTTCCATTCTAAGCTTCCACACATTTTCATGCATTAAAATAATATGTTACAATAAAAAGTCTACACTTTTCCTCCCCTATGTGACCGCCCATTTGACTGTGTAAAAAAAGAAGTCTTCTTCCTCATTTTTCACATGGTCTTACACATTTCCTCTTCTAGTTCTCACAATTTTTCATGCATTAAAATCACATGTTTGCACTTAAAAATCTGCACTTCTTTTCCTTCTTGTGACCATCCATTTGAGTGTGTAAAAAAGGAAGTGTTCTTCTTCATTTTCCCCTTGGTCTTAAACATATTACTCTTTTAGTTCCCACACTTTTTCATGCATCAAAGTCTCCATTTTCCAATTAAAAAATCTGCACCATTCATCCTCTACATAGCTGATCATGTGATGTAAAAAAATAGGAAGTCTTCTTCCTCTGTTTCTACCTTGATATTAAACCTTCTTTTTTTAGTTTTACCATTTTATCATGCATCAAAATCCATTTTTTTTTTCCGAAAAACTGCACCTATTCCTCTTGTTATTGCCGGCCATGTGAGTGAGGATTTCTCCCTTTCTTCTTTTTCATTTTTTACCACACACTTACCATTCTCAAAGTCTATTCATCCATATTAAAAGGCTTTCCTTTTACCACTAATGGAGGAAGCCTTCCTCCCCCTTTTTTTTATTTTGATAACCCACTTTCCACTTCAAGATCTCACATTGAAAACCACCATTCTCTTGCCTTGTTATCCACCCACACCACTTCAAAATTTCACCTAAAAAACCATCCATCTCTTCTCTCCATGGCCGACCACTTTGAGAAGTCTTCCTCCCTCATTTCTTACCTTGTTAACTATACCTTCCTTCCTAAACTCTCTCTCTTTTTTCCCATACATAAAAAACCAGCCCTGACACCTCAAAAAAAACACTTCTCCACTTCCCCATGGTCGACCACCTGAAGAAGGAAGTCTTTCTCCATCATTTCTTACTTTTTTAACCAAACCCTTCCATTTCTAGCTTTCCACCCTTTTCCATGAATCAAAAGTAACTTCCCTCTCATATGGCAAACCATACCCTCTCCCACTTGTTATTTTTGTTGTTTTTTACTCCATTGGACATGCCTCACTCCCATATAAATACCCCCACTCAACACAAAGAAAGGAAGGGTGAAAAAAATTGGAGGAGAAACTTTGTGAGAAAGACTTTAGACTTTTAAGTAGCAAAAAAGAGAGAAGTAGAGTAATTAAAAGAGAACATGTAAACAAGAGAAAAACGAGCAAAGAAAGAAACAAAAGTGAGAAACAAAGAAAAAACAAGAGAGTGCAATTGTTTTGTAATTCGGCCACTCCCTAGCATATTAGTTTTCTAACCTTTAATCAAGTTTATCCTCCTAACTTATCAAGTCCACAAGAATGCACGGATCTACGAGGATTATCCTAGCACGTGGAAACTTTCCTTAGCTAAAAAAGGTTGGTTAATGTTTTCTTTTTTTGTGAAATAAAATTGCTAGTATGATTTGCATGTTAAAATCCCCTTGAAAATGGATTAGATAGTTTAGCTTTAAATATTCACTTTCTATCTAGTTCCTTTACAATCTTAGTATTTACTTTTTCCGCACTAGATGTATGTTATTCTTTTCTTAGCTTGGAATGGTTTAAAAAATGCAATGTTAAACCTATGGTATTTTTAATGTTCATTTCTTAGTGTAGTTTCTTTATGTTGTTCATTTCATGCTTTCTAAGTTAGATACTCTCTGTAAAGTTGATTTTTAAGTATTCTAAGATTATATAAATTAGGACCCCTTTTGGTCCATTTCACTCTGAACCCGCATGCACCTGTAACATCTGCACACACCCACACACACGTGCATATACCCGCACGTACCCGCACTTATGTGCATGCATCCATACACACTCATACTCACATGCACGCATACCTGCACATACCCACACACACCTGCACACACTTAACATGCATTTTCATGCATCTGTACTCATGTTCACACATACCTGCATACTTTTGTACACACATGCACACACCGGCATGCAGCCGCACACATGTGCATGCATCCACATGTATTTGCACATATCCGCATGCATGCCTGATAGACGCTTAAATATACATATTTAAGCCCCCTTATTTACACTTGTTAGATCCTTTATTACGTTAATTTGGTATCTTTTACTCCATTTGTGTGTTTTACATGTTTTTATAGGGTCTTGGAGAAAAAGAAGCAGTTTTGGCACTTTAAGGAAGAAATCTAGAAGCCCTGAAGCACTTTCTGGACAAAGTGCGATCGAGCGCACATGCAATGCGATCGAGCGCACATACGATCGTGCGCACACTTGTAGGATCGAGCGCACACTGCGATCGAGCGTAAGGACACATGCGATCGAGCGCAAATGTACAGGCATGAATAGTAAACTGCATAACCCTATTTTGGAAATAACCCTATTTTGGAAATAACTCTATTTTGGAAATAAAAGAGTTTTGTGTTTTAGGAAAGTTTAGAAACTCATGAGTCTATTAGGATTTCTCAAGGACCTATAAATACACTTGTAAACTCACACACAAAAAGAAACCTTAGATAGTAAACACTTTTCTCTTTTCTTTTACTTGGAGTGGAGAGCTTGGGAGAGAATTGACGCCTCTTCTCTCGGGTTTATTCTTCTCCTTTATGTTTAGTTTAATTATGTTTACTTCAGTTAGTATGTGTAACTAACTCTCTTATAGGGCTCGATTGAAGCCCTAGTTATGCATTCCCATATTTTTATTCATTGATTAAATCTTTGCATAGCTTATTATGTTACTTAACTTGATTAACACCTGTGCTTATTTACATTCCTCATATGTATGTGTAAGGCCAACGTATGCATGTGGTATGGATAGGTTAGTTAGATCAATTTGGATGACCGAGTCCTGGGTCTAACATTAGTAACAAGGGACCATCTTATCCGGATACCCGGGTTAATCAACATGGGAAACCGGGAGTAGATACCATGCCCTAGGTCTCATGTGGTTGTCGATTTCCACAGTACCTATGCTTTCTTAAGGAACAACTCAAGCAGATACCATGCTGAATCCCTTAAGGAAGAAAAGAGTTAGAGTAGATACCATGCCCTTAGGTTGGCAACCAGTAGGTACACATAATATTGCTAGAGCACTGATACTTTATACAAAATCGGGAATGTATGACTAGTGGTGGATATCAAAGCCCTATGTCTTTATTATTATCAAATCACCCTTCAGTTTATTATTTCTATCTTTTTACATTGCAATTATAATTCTAAATCGAACTTTACCAATCCCTGTGGAGATGATCTTGCATTCGCACACTATGCTACACTATTGACCTTATGCACTTGCAAGTAAAACAAGTGCGATTATTTACCCATTTATTTAGGTATATTAACGCACAACAAGTTTTTGGCGCCGTTGCCGGGGATTGTGCTAAATTTCTTTTTGGAATTATTTTTTAGTTTTTTTTAGTTTTTTTTATTATTATTATTTTAATTTATTCTATTTGATTCTGTTCTGTTTTATTTTTTATTTTTATCAAAAATCATATTTATTCCTTCTTTTTCTGTTTTTGTTTAGGTGTGCAGATGAGGAGTTTTTGTCCTCATTGCGATCGAGCACACTACTTGGTGCGATCGATCGCAAGCCCAGTGTGATCGAGCGCAGTTCAGGGTGCGCTCGAGCGCAAAAGTTTCAGAGAGTACCTGAGCAGCAGTAATAAAACTGCTGCACTAAAGCTTTTCAACTAATTCATTCAAAGGGAGAAGCACCAATGACAGAAGCTCAATATACTTGTCTAGATGCTATGGAGAGGAAGCTAGATATGCTCATATATGCCATGACTAGTCAAAACATATCACCTAGTCCGCGAGGCAAACCACTCCAGGTATGTGCTATATGTTCTCGTTTTGATCACACTACTAACACTTGCCCTTTGTATTCATATGCAGATCAAAAGCAAGCAAATTATGAGGGAACGCACAATGCATATACAAATAACTACAATCCTGGATGGCAGAACCACTCCAACCTCTCATGGAGCAACACTCAAAATGCTTTAAATGTTCAAGGACAACACCAATACTTCCAACCAGCAGCCCAACTAGTACCAAAATCAGAAAACAGTGACCTAGAGAGTCTTATGATGCAACTGATGACTTCACAAGAACAGTTCATGATTGAGCAACGACAAATCAATACCAAGCATGAGCAAGCTATTCATATATTGGAAGTACAAATGGGGGAATTGGCTAAGGAGCTAAGTGAACAAAAGCAAGGTGTTGTTAAACAAGTCTTTCATGGCCATCATATTGATCCCTTGGAGACCACCTTCACCCATTATTTCAAAGGATCAGATATTGAGCCAAAATCAGAAGATGTTACTAAAGACCTCATTGAAACTATGCACCTTCTAGAGGCCTTTCCAAAGCATCCAAGTAAGTACAACCGATCCATTTGACCATCATGTGCCTACTAATATTATTTTCCCTTCTATTGTACAGGTACCTAACTTGGAATTCAAGCAGTTGTCAGAGCACTTACCGTATGCTTATATGGGAGAGAATAAGACATTTCCTATGCTAGCTGCCGCCACTCGTAGTTTTGGGAAAAAATAAGGCTTGGTCCGGCTGAAGACGTTAAACTTAGCGCTCATGGGAGGCACCCCACAGCTTATCCTTTTATTTTTATTATTTCTTGTATTTATTGTTATTTATTTATTTTAATTACTTCTTGTTTTCCCGTATTACGTCAGTTTTTCTTTTTTAGGGACAATGTGTGCATCCGTTCAAGTTTGGGGGTACGCTATGAGCCATGCCGACCTAGCTAGTTCTCCATCTCCCAGGTCAGCTCTTTCCTTGTTATTCACATATTGGGGACAATGTGTAATTTAAGTTTGGGGGTATGGGAGACACATTCACACACTACACTATGTCCTACATTTTTAGTTCTGTTGTTATTTTCATAGATAAATGCATGTTCATTCTGTCCAATAAACTTTTTTTTGTGATCTAAACAAAATGTTATGATTCGACTTCATCAGTGAGCTTAACACTTTGAACATATAGGCCAATAAACAAGTTTTGAACCTAGATCACTGCCCTTTTGGCATTTAAGAATTCACAAGTTTAACTTGAACTATCACAAGCACATTAACACATAGCTGTGTGGGGTATGACATGATATTTGGATTGGTATGTTTCTTTTGCTTGACTGTGAACTAGATGACCTATTAGATTGACATTTTGGCATATAAAAATAGAAAAGATTGATCGTGCTCAAAAAGAAAAAAATGCTCCTAATGATCAATAAAAACAAATCTTCCGCTGAGTAACTGGCCCTCTTGCCTCAGTAAGCATTGAGTGTCACATCAAAAGGTGGAAAATCTTAAGTGATCATTAAAAAGGAATTTTTCACTGAGTAACTGGCCCTCTTGCCTCAGTAAGCATTGAGTGTCACGTCAAAAGGTGAAAAATTCTAAATGGTAGCATAAAAATCAGTTAGTTTCGTAGCCTTGTTGACTCGAGCCAGTAAGTCCTTAGGGGTGTCTTTACACCTAATGCCCTAAAACCATCTGGTTTGGGAGTCATTGGCTAAACACTCGTTACACGAGTCAACAAGAAAGCTTAAGGGAACTAACCTGGCAAAAATCTCTCAAATAAAAGACTATGCCATATTTGTTGACTCTAATAGGAAGTTTGGTGAATCTTGAGTCATCGAAACACTACCCATTTGAATATCTTGGAAACTCAATCTTTTATGTGCTAATCACCACACACCGAAGTCAAACTTGTGATATCTTAGAATACCTAGTGAATATGATTTACGTTCAACACTCTTATTCATTGCAGATATATGTTTTCACTTGTTAAGCTTGCTCATGAATGCGCATCATTGTTTTGTGTAAAATCTAGATTTTTTTATTGACACTATGAACATTGGATTTATCTATATTTCTGTTTTAGTTTTTAATTTAGTATTGCTAAGGGACTAGCAATATGTAAGTTTGGGGGTGTGATAGACGCTTAAATGTACATATTTAAGCCCCCTTATTTACACTTGTTAGATCCTTTATTACGTTAATTTGGTATCTTTTACTCCATTTGTGTGTTTTACATGTTTTTATAGGGTCTTGGAGAAAAAGAAGCAGTTTTGGCACTTTAAGGAAGAAATCTAGAAGCCCTGAAGCACTTTCTGGACAAAGTGCGATCGAGCGCACATGCAATGCGATCGAGCGCACATACGATCGTGCGCACACTTGTAGGATCGAGCGCACACTGCGATCGAGCGTAAGGACACATGCGATCGAGTGCAAATGTACAGACATGAATAGTAAACTGCAGAACCCTATTTTGGAAATAACCCTATTTTGGAAATAACTCTATTTTGGAAATAAAAGAGTTTTGTGTTTTAGGAAAGTTTAGAAACTCATGAGTCTATTAGGACTTCTCAAGGACCTATAAATACACTTGTAAACTCACACACAAAAAGAAACCTTAGATAGTAAACACTTTTCTCTTTTCTTTTACTTGGAGTGGAGAGCTTGGGAGAGAATTGACGCCTCTTCTCTCGGGTTTATTCTTCTCCTTTATGTTTAGTTTAATTATGTTTACTTCAGTTAGTATGTGTAACTAACTCTCTTATAGGGCTCGATTGAAGCCCTAGTTATGCATTCCCATATTTTTATTCATTGATTAAATCTTTGCATAGCTTATTATGTTACTTAACTTGATTAACACCTGTGCTTATTTACATTCCTCATATGTATGTGTAAGGCCAACGTATGCATGTGGTATGGATAGGTTAGTTAGATCAATTTGGATGACCGAGTCCTGGGTCTAACATTAGTAACAAGGGACCATCTTATCCGGATACCCGGGTTAATCAACATGGGAAACCGGGAGTAGATACCATGCCCTAGGTCTCATGTGGTTGTCGATTTCCACAGTACCTATGCTTTCTTAAGGAACAACTCAAGCAGATACCATGCTGAATCCCTTAAGGAAGAAAAGAGTTAGAGTAGATACCATGCCTAACTCGTTGCTTAGGGAAATCAATAGCTTAAGGAGTAGATACCATGCCCTTAGGTTGGCAACCAGAAGGTACACATAATATTGCTAGAGCACTGATACTTTATACAAAATCGGGAATGTATGACTAGTGGTGGATATCAAAGCCCTATGTCTTTATTATTATCAAATCACCCTTCAGTTTATTATTTCTATCTTTTTACATTGCAATTATAATTCTAAATCGAACTTTACCAATCCCTGTGGAGATGATCTTGCATTCGCACACTATGCTACACTATTGACCTTGTGCACTTGCAAGTAAAACAAGTGCGATTATTTACCCATTTATTTAGGTATATTAACGCACAACAATGCCACACATAGGTAGTTTAACCTCTGCGTTTAATCCACCTAGTTTAACATGTTATTTCCTTCATGTATTTACTTTCAAGTATGTACTTTTATGTACTTACTTTTACCACACCATTTCTTTTATGTATTTATTTTTACCATATCACTGCAATGTTTGGGTGTCATCTTGTGTGATTAAAAATTGCAAAATGTGTGTTTGGATTTATTACTAGTGTATAGTAATAATAATTAAATTAAAGTTTTGAATAATATTTCTTGAAACACAATGGGCCAGAAATCGATCTAGACAAGATAGGGAGCTTTAATTCCTCACTCTCTTATACCAAAATCTCTCGAGCCTTAGAATCTCTCACGCAGACCAATAACAAGTGATTTGACCTCCTGCAAGGTCAAATAGCGGCTCCTTACCCGTCATTCTTGCTTTGTGCTCAAATGGCAACAATCACTTGTCTAATACATAAAAGTATACCCATCACATGAGCCTCCTTACTACTTATGAAGGGTTTGTATTAGACTTAGTAGGTTTCACTCATTTTCATATGCCAACTCATCATAATCCGCACCCTCTCCAAATCCTTCCTTCTTTAAGGGGAGTGGCCTTGGGTAATAAGCTGAATGTATAGGTAATAAGTGGAAAAGAGAGGTACTTACATCACTGAACATGACTCGACTTAAGAAGACCTATATGGATTTTTACTTGCTTGTCAATAAGTGGTTCTTGCATTACATTT